>CM060902.1:971716381-974117215 GCA_030737815.1 Allium fistulosum
TACATTCACCTTTAGCTCATCTCCATCCATAAATTCGGCTTACCTTCTTATGGTAATTAATGCATACCTTTTTATGGGAACTTGCTCTATTCCTACCATTCCTTATTTTCGGATGCTTGCAACATATAGATTCTTATCTTGTGTCGGTCTAGATGAAATGCACACCTTCAATCGTAAATCCATGAAAATTCAGAATCATAAGACAATCTAGGTCCAACAAAGGAGTCAAGTACCATCCAGCTTATGGAGTTCTTCTATGTGTCGCAATCATGCTCTTCTTGGTCCACTCCTTATGATACAATCTCCGCCCTGTGGGGTAATCGGGGTAGGAGTAAAATTTAACTTTATTTTTTTTCAACTCATAATCGCCTCGCCCATCCTTTTGGAATATGGTCGCAACTACTTCTATAATCGGAATTTATAGAGTTAGGCGTATAATTTAGATATATAATTATAGGTAAACATACAAATATTTTTTCTCAGCATATCCTAATTCCTATGGTCAACCAATCTATCTTGGATACCAAAGGTAATAACCTGCACCTTAATGGACCCAATTTCGACTAAATCGAAACCCAAGTCCATTAAGGTACAGATCGTTGGTTTTAGGTAATCTATAATAAACACAAGAATATCAGAGTGTGATCAATATAAACTCACAGTGGAATTGAAAAATATAATATAACATATGATTGACTAAGGCTACTGCCTTCGAATATCATTCCTTGGATATTTAGTTGCCTTGTCAGCGCCAAGCATGAATAAGAAGACTTCATCCTCTACCGTCCCAGTATTGCTCCAGTATCCAGTCCTTCTAATCTAACATGTTGGTAGTTATGAGGAAGGGGTTAGAGCAACGTTCTACTGATTGGAAAATTACATACTTTACCCATCCTATTTATTTATGCCAATTGGTTTTCATTTAAATGTTACGTCTATTATTTATGGCTAATCCATTAATTTTTATGTGCGCGTACGATATACCTAACCTAACCTTGTTCAAGGTATCATTGTATATGTGTGTGTGTGTCTATGTATGTATGTATATTCATATTTATCTAAACATTTCAGTACCCAAGACCCAACCACTTAATACTACTAATTCAACTCAAAGACTCATCTAAGGGTTAACTATCCCACCTCCACTAAACCACTTTCTCACCTAACCATCTACTTTGAGGTCTATGCGTCTTCCTTACGGATTCTATACTAGTAGGAAGCAAAATATGTTATGGCATAATCCGAGTCTTTGCTACTGCTCACTTAGGATCGATGGGCGTCAAAGCCTATATGCTAGACCTACTACTAAATACTGGTACCAACAACTAGATACCCCACCGACCCTCCACAGTTGACATCTCGTTAGACTAAGCTAAGTAAGTCAAGAAAAATGCCCCTTTCGGTTACATACTACCTCTTATTGGATATAAAGCAGATCCTATTTCCTCAATGGTACCAGACCATTCAATACTTTAAATCCGAGGCAAAATCTCGGTATATTTTCCCCTACCTATCCGCAACGCATATCTCATTCCTATGGGTCCTATGTTTGAGGATGTTCTATGTCACTATTAAGTATACACAACCGTTGGTAGTCTCTAGGTGAATGGCCGACTTTTATTGTGTAACTCTACCGACCTCACATCCTAACCTACTAAACCAAACCTACTACCCAAAGCCTAAGTGTTGGGTTAGGCCCACTAATTCACGCTTGTCCTAAACATATAAGTTAAGCTATATAATTTCCTACTATGAAAATTATATTGCTTCTTAATAATTAATAGTGTTAATACTTACTTATTTGCTACGTTATTACTTCTAATTTATTTGCTTATGCTTTGCTTTCCTTATAATGTCTAATAAATGTCTATTACCCGTAATTATTAGTCATTAATGCCAAAATTAGACAATCTCTAATTATTCATCATTTAATTCCTTTAATCTATTTACCCATTTCAAAATCTACCTATCATGGCTATTCTTTTTCCCATAATTGCTATGTTAAATTTTCTAATGACGTTCATTTATTAGTTTCAAAATCAATCTATTATGCCTACTCATTTTCCCATAAATGCGATATAGTCGTACATTATGCTATTTGTATACTTATATTTTTGAATGTTAGGTGTGGTTATGTGTGTGTGTGTGTGTGTATATATATATATAATTATTAATTTCTAAACTAGAACGTTCTTTTCCACATATTAATTTATCAGAGCTATCCTTCTAAAGGATTACCATTATAATTTTTCATAAATTAACTAAAACTGAGGTCTTTTCTACGTTTGAAATTACAAGGAATTATTTCTTTTCTTTTATTGAAAGAGATAGTGTAAACTACGGAAAAGAATATCCGTATCTTACACATTTTTTTCCATTTTGGTATATTCCTTATTAATTCAAACGATACTTTTTTATACATACTTTAGAATTGGACAACTTACGGAAATTACACGAAAATTGCTCCAAATAAATCAAAACATAGAAATTCACATTCCAAGGGCAACCTAATTTACAACCCAATTATAGATATAGAATAATTTTACAACTTTACTGACATTCTACAAATGAATATTTCGGACCGATTTCAAATATTCAAATTAGCTGTACATACTATTCTTGTTCCAATTACTTATTTTATTGAATGTGTCGGCGCTAATCCTATATGTTCGTTTTAGCGTATAATTCATCAGATCTTATTTAGGCATAATAATTAAATAGGAATTTAATGAGATAAATCTGGATGTTATAAATAAATTATATAATTTTCTACTCACCATTTTAAGCTTTCCAAATCTCCATATTTGAATCTAATCCTTTACGCGACTCCTTTTTCCATTCTAATCCAAAAGAATATGTATAACAAGGTATATACATATTATTAGAATTATAGATATGAGAAGGGATTGGAGGTTTAGGGGAATATAGATTAAAATTTATCTTTTTCTACAATATTGATTTGCTTCTTCTCTTCTTCTCTTTTATTTTCCACTCTTATCTGATTTTTATGCATGTGTGTGTATATATAATATTTTATAATTTTAAGAAATAGAAGAGAAGGGAAAATGGTAGATCTTTACTGCTTGAATCAAAAAATATAAAATAGTAGTGAGAGGTTAAACCATTATTTATAGGCGCACGAACCAATCGTAACCATTATATATTAAAATAATTAAATCCGAACCTTTGACCAAGGTTCAAACCCTAGCCAGTATAATGTGATCGGTCGACCGCTCCCTTAAAGGCAGTCGACCGTTAGCGGTCGACCGGCAAAATGAGAGGGTCGATTAATGGGGTCCCTGTTTATTTATTTCCTTTTTTGTATTTAATTATTTTCGCTCTCGAAACTTCAGACGCTAACAACTTTCTCATTTGAGCTTCGATCGCGAAGCTCCAAATATGAAAGTTGCTCAAAAAATCATTACGCTTGTAATGGTGCAAATTTCACGATCAAATTCCAACATTTTCTCAAATTCAATTTTTGAAGCCTTATTAATTATTTATTGGTTATCCTTAATTTTATGGGATATTACAACTTAACAGCTAAACGACATCGCGTTGGGTTTTAGATTGGTAAGTGCATAACCAACATTTGTTACAAACACTAGTCAAATACATAACATCATATACATTTAACAAAAATAAGAAGTTATTTTAAAATTTGTTTACCTGCAACTCTGCAAAGGGATCTGTTTTTTGAGTTTTGTTTACTGGTACATTTGCAAACGCATCAGGTTCTTGGTTCTTGTTTGCATGAGTTTTGTTTACTTGAAATGGATTTGACTGTAATTTGCGCAGGCCTATGAGTTGACAACTACTATGATGACCACTTGATGGTGCCTTGCGACCTCCATATCATGAGGCGCCTGCGTACCCATCCTGTTCAACATATTAGCAATCTTTGCTCAACCATTGTATTCACCATATACTCTATCTCAGCTAAGGTCATTTACCACACTCTTTGGCTTACTTTAGCCGCTATTGCCAGGCTAATAAGATGTAGTTCATCTATTGAGATAACACCACTTTGACTATTCCTTTTCTCTACCTCCCCAAATGTAACACTCCGTAATTTTTACGATAATTAATTTAGAAGGAAATTAACTAATAAATAGTAACGCCAAAAAATATGGATTTAAAAACATCAAAATTTGACTATGAAACTTACATCATTGGGTTCGTGGTGATTTTCTGATGAATTTTCATATATAAAGTCTTCCAATCGGATTTAAATAAAAAAGTTATTAACGTTTGAAGTTTTCGAGTCAGAAATAATTATATATGTAATTAAGATAATAAAAATAATTAACTAACATTAATCACCACCAGTTTGAGTTAACTTATAATTAATGTTACTTAAACGTTAAGCAAGCTTAGTGACATGAAATTATATCGATCGGATTTACAAGGAATTAAACAAACAAATCCAATTACGCGCAATTATTTAACATAACAAAGGCCGATCGGTTAACCACCATCGTTCGACTAGTGAGGGTGCAGCGGTCGACCTATCGAGCTACCGTTTGGAGAATTTTACGTGGCTGGACGGCCCGGATTAAAAATAATTTAATCGAACGGTTGTCATTGATTCGAACCCTTATAAATACATATCTAAACCCTCACTTTTCTTCTCATATTTTCAAAGCGATGCTAAACCTCTGCCACTTTCTCTTCTCCACAAAATTCTAAATTCTTAGAAATAATTATAGTTTATATTTATATACAAGTGAAGAATCGTAGAGGATGATTGAGAAGAAGAATAAGGTCGAATCAAATAATCAAAGCCAAGGTAAATTGCAAATCCGAATCTAAAATGCAAATTAAATTCAAATCTCTTTTCTAATCTAAATTTTTGATAAATATGTGTACGCTTATGGTATATATCCAAATATGGAGAAAAGAGAGTCAAACTGGAATAAAATGGATTAGATCTAGAGATTTGGAAAGCTAAAAAGGTAAGTATGAAATTATATATTTTTATATAATATAGGATTTATATCGTTGTAAATCTATTCATATATGCCTAAATGTAAACTTGAAGTTGTAGGCTAAAATTCTATACGTGTAATGAATTTATAAATTCTGCCTACATATTCTGTGATTGATAACTTAATTTTAATATTGTATGTATAAGAATCTAGAAAGTATTGGGTGGTAGCTGTCCCTGAAATTGATAAATTATGTAGTAGTTTCAGATTTGTAGATTTAAATGTCTTATGTAAGTGAATTGTAAATTAGAGTTATCACAATAAATTATGTGGATTTAAGTAGTATTTTAATTCATTGGAATGTAGTGTGTTGTAATGTAAATTTCTATAGGTTATCAAGTTCAGATTCATAAATAAAAATGTATCATTTAAAATAATAAGGAATACGCCTAACTGAAAGAGATACATAAAATAAGAATATTTTACCATATTTTGTACTGACTTTTTCAATAACTACAAAAAATAATTCCTTGTAATTTCAAATGTAACACAAATTCTCTTTTTGGATAAGATATAGAGATTTACAGTGTTAATCTTTCCTTTCGGGGAAGATGTGATTCCAATGCATTAAAATGCAGAGATCCCTAAGTATGAATTAAAGAATTGAAGTGTGATAATAATACGGGTTAAATAATGTAAAATGAATATATAAATATATGTAGTAGAGACAAGATGGAAACCAAATAGTAAACGATAACAAGGTAGGTAAGTAATAAAATGAACATAAGCAAGACAGAAATCAAATAATAACGATGAAAAGGTAGGCAAGCCGTAATTTAAAAATAAAAGGAGTTTGGAAGGTTAACTAAACAAGGGTGGGTAGTAAATGTTAAAAGGAATAGAAAGAAAAGTACAATAAAAAGAAATGAAAGTAAATGAGAATAGATATTTAGATCTTTTAAAGGAAAGCGGTAAATGACCTTAAATTGAATAAGAAGTAAATGCATGAAGCAATAAAGAAATGTTATTAAGAGTTGAACATTGAAGGCATAATAATTAAACAAATGAATGGATACACATACACACACATGTAGACTTAAGTATGCGTTTATGACGGATGTGAATTATTAAAGTTAGTTAATAACTTAGATGATTAAGAATGATAAAGTCATGGGTTGGAATGTGAGGTTGGTAGTATTACACAACAGAAGTCTGCCAACTGTAAGGGGCTACCATCAATTTTGTATACATTATAATGATGTAGGACATATTCAACTGTAGGACCCGTGAAATTATATACGTTTGCGTATAGGTGAAGAAATACCCTAATAGGGTCTGCTCCAACTTTTAGAAGGGTGTTCCTTGATTGAATTCAGAAATCTAAATGGAAAGGTGACCAAGGATCGATGCTATGCCAGTGTGTTGGTACCATATTAGGGAGTAGGAGTTATAAATAGAACGAGAACATCATCCGTCTTGAGCAGTTAGCGGAAAGACGAGGGTTACACCTAAACGGCTACACCTCCTACTAGTGTAGGTCACGTTTAGGTCATGCACCACCATAGTTGTTTGCTAGTTTGTTTGTTAGGGGCAAGGCTGGATAATCTTTAAGTGGGGTCTTTCAAAACGAGTGGGGTAGTCCGAAGAGCTAAGTCCTTCATAGTCTTTGGAACTGGGTCCATAATAAGAAGCGTACAAGTAAGTAAATCCCCAAGAAGAGATAGAATACGACTAAACTATTGCGATGCCATTATTATGCACTATGGAAGTTCCTTGGTACACACGACGATAAGGATGTGATACTGCATTGATGATGGATCCTGACGAGGATGTGAATAGCTTGAGCACAGCAGCCAACTTTGTAAACTTAGCATAACACAAAAACACAATGGGTTCTCACCATCGATTAATATTTTAGCGTATAACTTTGGCTCTTCCATCAAATTTTCTTCACCATCATGAAACATCTCATGTACACAATCATTCTCATCATTCACTTCAGTATTCTCATTATCTCCCGAATCATTCTCACTGTCTATGAGGTTATTCTTTGCACCACTCTCATGAAAACTAAAACTAGTTCTACGAAGTATACTTTCACCATGTCATATCCACCATGTACAATTTGGCCTAAACCCATGATGAATTATTTGGTCTCTAATCTAATCTATATTATGAAACCTTCTTTTATTCTAGTAGTATCTAGACAAAAAATAGTATCTTCCATTTTTCTCAATCGATCATCCAATAGACATTTGATGAACTCTTCAATTTTTTTCAAAATCTCATCATCGTTAAGATTTAGGTTTTACATTCATTTTCGGTCCATGTGCAAATGCTAGAGAGACACCAAACAACCCACAAATCAATATTTGAAGTGATCCATTTTTTTAAAATTATTCAACAAAAGAATCTAAAAAAACACATAACCCTTCATATGTGGAAATTAGTACAAAGAAGTTAAAAACCTAAACCATACAACCAATAAAACGATATAAAGGAAGCATTTCTTAAAAACTCTATTAATGAACTAAAAGAACGCACGCTACACATACAAAATTAGCAATAACCTTGAACTATCACAACGATCTAATACTTTTGAACTTATTGATAAATCAAGAAAACATCATGACCTGAAATTTTTTGATATTGATAATATATGACTTTAAGATGCAGAAATATTGAGTTTGAATCTGAGAAAGAAAACTTTGTTTTGTTGATTGAATTTTATACAAGTTGATCGAAAGATTGAATACAATATGATACCATTTTATACACAAAGTACATTGCTATTTATATTGAATTTGCTCTGCTGGGCTTCAGTCTTCATGGCCCAATATCCATATCCGCTTTCAATAAATGAGAAGTATTTACAGCTGTGTGATTACTGATGAAAGGCTAAGATCACTTGATGCTTTAATATCTTCGATATATACACAGCCTATTTATTACATTATTCCAATACTCCCCCTCAAACCCTACTTTAGCTAGGGTTTGCTGTGATTTGTTCCCAAATTCTCATTAAATCGATTTGAGCACAAATCAGTAAAAATTCCATTGTATAAATTGAAGATGAGTATGGATCTGAGAGTATTACACTCTAATACAAGATCTCAGGCAGATAAGCATCAATAAACTTTGATTTCGAGTCCAGGCAGAGAGTCTTTAGTGACCCTTGCTCTTCAGCAACTTTTGCTTAAGGACTTGGAGTCTTCTTGAAAGCTATTGTCCTTATTGGCCTTCTGCTTCATAGTTTGAGGAGTATTGTCAAAGCTTTTGATTTTCAATCTTTCTCTAAACCAGGTGAAGCTTGCTTTCAAAAGAGGTTTGGTCAGTATATCTACAATCTGGTAAGTAGAAGGTGCATGGTTTACATTCAATTTCCCTCTGGTTACTTGCTCACGAACAAAATAAAGATCTAATTTGATGTGTTTTGTTCTGGAATGTAACACGGGGTTAGCTGTGAGATGCATTGTTCTTAAATTATCACACCATATAGTAGTTTTGCTTTCTGTTTTGACTTGTAATTCACCAAGTAGAGACTCTATCCACATAACCTCAGCTGTAGTGTTTGCTACACTTCTGAATTCGACTTCAGTGCTGGATCTTGAGACTGTAGGTTGTTTTTTTGAGCACCAAGATATAGGATTTTTACCTAAGTATATGCAATATCCAGTTGTTGACCTCCTGTCATCTGGATCGGTAGCCCAGTCTGCATCATCGTAGCCATTGATATTGATTGTCTTGTTTACTTTAAGTGTTAATCCAAAGTTTAAAGTTGCCTGGAGATATCTTAATATTCTTTTCACTACTTTCTAGTAATCATCTGTTGGATTTTGCATATACTGACTTGCTTTATTTACACTATAAGTGATGTCTGGTCTAGTGATAGTTGCATACTGAAGTGCTCCAACAATAATTCTATACTAACTATCATTTGATATAGCTTCCCCTTTATATTTAGACAGATGTATATTGCTGACCATTGGAGTGGAATTTGGATTAGCTTGATACATTTTGGCTTTATGCAGAATTTCTATTATATACTTTCTTTGATTTAGTTGAATTGATGTGTTGGATATCCTTTTTACTTCAGTACCCAGGAAGTAATTTAGATTGCCAAGGTCTTTGATTGTAAATTCCTGGTTTAAGTGCTTTATCAGATTGTTGATTTCCAGCTCACTGTTGCCTGTAATGACAAAGTCATCAACATATATTAGTACATAAACTATTATTTCCTTACTGAATTTTGTAAATAGAGAGTTATCAGATTTTGTTGGATAATATCCCATTCTGATCATTGTTTCCTTTAGCTTTTCAAACCACACTCTTGGTACTTGTTTTAATCCATAGATTGCTTTATTTAATTTGCACACTTGATCCTCCTTCCCTTTTGCCTGAAACCATGTGGCTGCTCCATGTAAACTTATTCCTGCAAAACACCATTTAAATAGGAATTATTTACATCCAATTGTTTGATACTCCAATTTCTATGTAAGGCAATTGTACTAACAATTCTAATAGTAGTAAACTTCACAACTGGTGAAAATGTTTCATTAAAATCAAAGCCACTCTGTTGTGAATATCCTTACTAGTCTTGCCTTATACTTAGAAATTGAACCATCTGCATTTTTTTAATTTATAAGCCCATCTACAACCAACAATATTTTTATTCTTTGGCTTGGGAATAAAATTCCATGTCTTGTTTCTCATCAATGCCTCGTACTCTTCAGTCATGGCTGTTCTCCAATTTTTATTTTGCATGGCTTGATCATGTGTGCTTGGTTCCTCTGCATCTAGAACTACATTGAAATTTTGTGTTGGATATGTAGCTTGACTATTTTGATCACTCGAGATATCACTATATGAGTTACCATCTGTATAGTCAGAAGTAGAATACCTATAGGTTGGTGGATCAGTTGAAGTATATGGATTGTGGTGCTCATAATCATGTTGATGTCCGGATTCAACATTTAAATTACTATCTCTTCGGTTAGGATTGCTGCTCGCACCCCTTCTTCTTGAATATGTTTGAGTTGGTCTATATAATTCACCACCATCACTAGAACCAATACCATAATTACTTGTTAAACCAACGCCACTTCCACCTGCATTACCATGATCATCATTTGACGAGCTGCTACAATTTTCATTGCTTTGACTCTTTGTTGCTCGTGCAGGTATACCATCATCAGCAGCGACTGCATCGTTCAGTGTATTGGTCATCCAAGGGTCGTTGTCCAACAAGGGTGGTTCAATTTCAATAGTCCATTCTGCTAATGGATTCTCTTCATGAAATATATAGTCTAGATCGATCAACTGATTTTCAGTGTCGCGGCGTCTTGAATTTTTTGCTCTTAGTCTCATGTTGTAATGCACATATACCAATTTTTCAAGATTTTTCATTTTGATTCTGTTTCATAATTTTGTATGAATCATTGAAAATGTAGTCCAGTTTCTTTCGCAGTTTGAAGATGAAACTGTTTGGCTTAAAATATGCATTGCTAAACGTGTTAAATTTGGAGCATCCTCTCTTCCAATTATGGACCACCATTGAGCGGGAAAACATGTCTTTACGACTGCGTATGCTTTTTCAGAACCAAATGCACCAATTTTCATTCTATATCTTTCTACCTGTGATGTGAAGTTAAATATTTAATATGTCTTAAACGTTAAATGTTTAACAGAACTATTATATATGTTAGTTTTACCTCTTTTCCAATTTCAATTTGTTTTACAATGTTTGGCACCATTCTTTCAACGACGTTGTTAAATCCGTTTAATACTTCTCCATCGTTTGTTGCATCCCCATATTGAATGATAGGATTAAGAAAATAACCTATATAGAAAAGATTTAAAATATTATTGAAATGTTATATATTTCATTATTTGTATGACGATAAGATAAAACAAATTACCTGCAGCGTGAATAGGTCGATGTAACTGTCTTTCCCATCTTTTGTCTATTATATCCCACCATTTTTGGCATTGCCTTCCACCAACATTTTTTCTAATCGATTCTTTTGCTCGATCCATTGCTTCATAAAGATATCCCATATCTGCTTTGTCATCACTATCTACCATTCGTAAAACTTTCACCAATGGCTCAAAAACAAGGATGACGGAAGCAGCACTAGTCCAAAAAGCATTGTTGTAAATCAGTGTAAAGACAATAGTTGCTGTTCTTTTGTCTTTAGTATTGAGTCTAGGAACTTTTGATGTCCACTCTCTTGAAGCAATCATTCGTCTCAGGTCATCTTTATGTTTATGAATCTGTGCAGTTAAAGCGCTCGGTGGATTCAATACGGTAGAGGTGAAAAAAGTCATAGTGAGGATGTAGCGAAGATATAGCGGGACATATCGGATTACTCTAAAATAGCATATAAATCCCATACTTGTTGTTTTTACAAATATAAAGATAGTAATTATGTAAAAAATTAACATTCAATTAAATTATAATTAATACAAAAATAATTTTAAATAAAAATATGTGCAAATGTATTGTAAATGAACGTAAAACTGTTATATAACTTAATTTAATTTAGTAGAATATTAGAGTATTATCATTTCTAAACATATATAAAAATTCAATGAAATTAATTAATTTCATAATTTTTATAGCGTATAAATATCATTTTTCAATCTAATTTTTTATAGAAGATATAGCGAAAATAGCGGAATATAGCGAAAATAATTGGATATAGCAGAAATAGCAGGGATTAAAGCGGAAAGGCTATATGTTGGGGATATATGGAAAAATCGTAGCGGTAGGAATCCGCTATAAGATATATCGGAGTTATATCGGGGATATAGCGGGGCATTAACTGCACAGTTATGAATAGAGTCTAGTGCGATGAAATAGGTTGCAATTCGTGTCACTGTCGGTCTAATCAATTCTTTATTGTTGGTTTCTTTTCTCATAATGGAAAGTAACCAACCATGATTGTATATAAATGTTGTTATTAATTGACAATTTGTGATAACCGTTGTTACCTCCGGTTCTTTGGAAATGTCTTCTAAAATTAAATCAATGCAGTGTGCCGCACATGGTGTCCAATATAAATGCCTTCTTTTCTGCATCAATAATTGACCGGCAGCTTTGTAGTTTGCTCCATTATCTGTAACAACCTGCACTATTCTATTTTCGCCGATTGTTTCCACGACATCATCCATTAAGCCACAAATATATTCTCCACTTTGAAATTCATTCGTGGCATCCACGGATTTAATAAATACCGTTCCATAGGTAGAGTACACGAGAAAATTTATTATTTTTCTACGATTCTGTGTACTCCAACCATCACACATTAATGTGCAACCATATTCATCCCAGAAATTGTGCAATGTTTTAATATATTGCCCAACTTCTTCCATTTCCATTTCAAGGTACGAGTGTGATATTTCATATGCAGTTGGTGGTTCAATTCCACGACCGCATTCTGCAATCACATCAACCATTGTTATATAGTATGGACTATTAGCAACATTATGTGGAATATGGTTGAAAAAAAAGAACTTAGAAATTGCTCGACCTATATGTTTTTTGGCATCTTTAATACCTTTCATTGCAGATTTGATAGAAGGTTGAGTTCTACGTCCTCGTTTTTGCATATATGAGTCGATTCGTCCAGCAGCATTAGTGTCAAAATCACCACCAACCGATCGTCCAGCGGTATTAGATCTGTGCAATGTTTAACTTGAACCACCACTCGATCGTCCTACAGTATGAGATTTACGCAGCTCTTCGTCTCTAAATTCATCTCTGCTTTGTCGCATGACACGTTGAAATTGTTCATCATCTTCATTTTCTTTGTCCGATAGTTGTTGCGGTCTGCTCATTAATTCCTCTTGTAAGCGTTGCTTATCAAGCTTTCCTTTGTTTCGTTCATTTCTCTTTTGAACGATATGTGATCGTACAAGTTGTTTAACTTCTTTAGGGACAATTAAACATGCCGATACGTCGCCGCCCACTCCTGCCAGATGTTCCTTTAAACGTGTCACACCACCGCCATTAATTATTTTATTGCAAAAGTTGCATTTTGTTTTTCTAAGATTGCCGTCGATCGCAGTGCCGTAATTCCAACCAATTTCAGTTGGATTTGCCATACTCTACCTGAAATTATAATTAAACAAAAGTTAGTAAGAAAATAAATAGTTCATATCAAACCAAAAATGAAATAAAAATGAATAAAAAATATTCATCGAAGTCGTCAAAATTTAATGTTCAAGTCAAATATTTCCATATTCAAGTCCAACACGTTCACGTTCAATGTTCAATGTTCATGTTCGATATGCAAATCCAACATATTCATGTTCACGTTCAATATTCTAAGTCCGACATATTCACGTTCATGTTCAATATGCTAAGTCCAACATATGCGAGTCAAAGGTCAGTCCAAATGTTCAGTATATTCAAGTCTAAACCATATTTGCAATATATGCAATGAACATTTTATTCAAGTCAAAGGTCAGTCCAAATGTCCAACTGTTCAAGTCAAACCATATTCAAGTCCAAATAACCATTTTATCCAAACAGCTTATGCTAAGAACATATGCAAGCTTCACGATTAACAAATAAATGCAAACTTCACATTTATACTTTATATACAAGCTTCAGCCCATTACCTCATTAAAAATTAAAAATATCCCTAACCGGCCCAGCCCAGAACAATTACAAATGAAAATAACCCTTCCCATTATTTTGCCTCGTCCATTTCATTTTAACAGCACAGAACACATACGAACGAGAAAAGAAAAAAAAAGAGCGGTCGACGATGAAAACGAAGGCGGCAAAGCGGAAAAAAAAATCACCTGCGTCGATCGTTACTGTCGAACTCGAAGGCGAAGGCGAATTCGAAGGTCGTCTGAGTGATTTCGAAGCTCGGCTGTGTTGATTTCGTGTGCGAATTCGAAGCTCGGCTGTGCGATTTCGCGTTCGAATTCGAAGCTCGTCTGTGCGAATTTGAAGTTCGTCGTTGTGATTGGGAAGCTGAAGATTATTTCTGGTAATTTACTGATTTCGATTGTTGTATTTATAGATGAATTTGATTCCCCTTTTCACTGTTCGATCACGTTGGTTTGTTTTTTAGCAATTATTTGATTCGTTGCTTTTTTTAGCGGTTATTTGATTCTCGTGGTCGCGCACACTTCTTTGAACGGGACGGGATTTTGCCCTAATCCCGTCCCGCTTCCTACCGGGACCGGTCCGAGATCGTCGAGATCTCGTGGTGCCGGCCGGAACCTCATACAATGGTTTCTTCTTCATTTTCTCCATCAAAAACTGTTGGAATTTGCTGTCCATCATTGCTTTTGTTCCAACACCATATTTTTTCTTCATCAAACACAACATCGCGGCTAATTATAATTTTATTTGTGATAGGATTGTACAATTTGTAAGCTTTTGATTTATCACTAACACCAAGAAAATTGCATTTTTCTCCTTTATCATCAAGCTTTTTCCTCTTTGCATCCGAAATATGGGCATATGCTATACATCCAAAAATTCTAAAATAATGTACAGTCGGTTTTCTTCCACTCCATGCTTCCTCCGGTGTCATATTTTTAACAGCAAAGGTAGGGCTTCTGTTTAATATGTGAATGCTCCAATTAACTGCTTCAGGCCAAAAATTTTTTGGCATGCCGCTCCTTGTCAAAAGGCTTCTTACCATATTTAGAATAGTGCGGTTTTTCCTTTCACATACTCCATTCTGCTGAGGCGTGTATGCTGCGGTAAGTTGCCTTTTGATGCCGTGAAACTCACAAAAATTTGCGAATTCATGTGAGTTATATTCTCCACCACGATCGGTACGGAGAATTTTTATTGGATTTCCTAATTCTCTTTCAACGCGCGCTTTAAAATTTTTAAAGGCTTCGAAGGCTTCATGCTTATTTTGCAAAAAATAAACCCAAATTTTTCGGCTATAATCATCAATAAATGTAATTATATATCTTTTACCTCCGTTAGAGCATGGATTTATTGGTCCACAAAGATCTGAATACACCAGCTCTAATGTTTTTTTTGCCCTCCATGATTTTCCTTTTGGAAATTGATTTCTATGTTGTTTGCTAATAACACATTCCTCGCAAATTTCTGAAGTTGTTGATATTTTAGGGAGTCCATTCACCATTTGTTTTTGTTCTAGCGTCTTTTATCCACCAAAATTTAAGTGTCCATAACGAAAATGCCATAACCATGTCACATCTTTTATTTTTGCAGAAAAACAAGCAGAACTTGTATTATTTAAATGTAGAGGGAACATACGATTTGCTGTCATGTTGACTTGAGCAATTAATCCTTTTTGTGGATCTTTAATTCGACATGTTCCTTCTTTAAATGTAATCTTGTAACCCTTTTCTTGAAGCTGACCAATGCTTAGAAGGTTTGTTTTCAATTTTGGAAGAAAGAAAACATTTGAGATAATTTTTTCAGCATTGTCTTTGGATCTGATTTTTATATTCCCTATGCCCATGGCAGAAACAGTAGATTTATCACCTAATGTTACTGTATCACGATAAGATTCATCCAAATCAGTAAATAAGGCCTTGTCTCCACACATATGATTGCTACATCCCGAGTCTAAATACCACAAATTTCCATTAGCTCCTTCATTTGTATGACATGCTAACAAAAGAGATATTTCTTCTTCCTTTTCAATATAGTTGGACCTTTCTCCTTGATATTTAGTTAAATTTGTACGACATTCTGAGCTATAATGACCACGTTTGTGACATCTATAGCACTCAATATTAGATTTGTCTTTATGCTTGAATCCGGTTGATTGATTATCTTCAAGACATTTTTCTTTATCATGTGAATCAAATGGTTGGCTGTTTGCTGATTTTTGGTGCAAAAATCTACGATCATTACTGCCTCTACCTCTGCCTCGGCCTCTGCCTCGGCCTCTGCCTCGGCCTCTGCCTCGGCCTCCTCTGCTTGATGTTGAGAAATAATTGTTTGAAGAGACTTTTAATGCTTGCTCTTCTTTATCTTGTCGATTCATTTTTTGCTCATGAACCAACAATGAACTTTGTAATTCATCAATTGATAGCTCTGTAGTATCATGAGACTCTTCAATTGAACAAACAACATAATTGAATTTTGATGTCATGGATCGGAGAATTTTCTCGATTATAGTGACATCCTCTAGCTTTTCTCCATGAATTCGTAGCTTGTTTGCAATTGACATCGTTCTAGAGAAGTAATCTATCACCGACTCTCCAGTCTTCATGTGTAAAGTTTCAAAATCTGCTCGAAGCGCCTGAAGCTGTGCTCGCTTTGCCTTTGTTGTTCCTTGGTATTTCTTCTTCATGGAGTCCCAAATTTGCTTGGAAGTTTCTTTGCAAAGAATTGACTCCAATATGGAACGATTTATTGCCTGGAAAAGATAGTTTTTTGCCTTAAGATCCTTCAGCTTCAACGCTGCTAATTCTTCCTTCTGTGTCTCTGTCAACACAACTCCAACTGCTGGTTCTACAAATCCATTTTCAATAACATGCCAATACTCCTTGGATCTCATGAAATTTTCCATCAACATGCTCCAATGATCATAATGGCCATCAAAGCGAGGAATTGCAGGTTGCACAAAATTTTCAGAAGCCATAATGATTGCTGCTGCAATGAAAAAATTCTTGGCTCCGATACCACTGATAACTTGAATATATATTGAAGGAAAAAAGCTGCTTCTGCAACTCTGATTAATGAACTTTATTGTCAGCCTTATATAGGCAATTCACAGCTAATGACTCCATAAAAATAGCAAAATATTAGCAAGATACTCGAATAAACTAAAAATAAACCACATATAAAAGAACCTAAGACTCGGACAACTAAATTCAAACTCAGTTTGCTGAAAAATAGGACAGCTAAATTATTTAAATTCCAACAGACATCTCTGTAACCTCTTTTAGTATAATATATTTTGTGCACTTTTCAACTTCTTATCCATTATTTGTACAATATGTCCTTATTTACTGTACAAATATCTTTAAAATTGAGAGAGAAAAACATAGCAAGGGAAAATATAGCAAGATACATACATATTCAGATAAATAAAAACTGAAAGATACAAAAAATCATATACCTTTACTAGTCAATAGCCCTCGTTGAACTTGCTTCTTTCTCCGCAAAAGTAAAATATCTAACTTCAGATTCAGTAGTGAGACAGAATGTTATAAATGGTTATATTAAAGGGCTTAGAGGAAATGCTTTCACTGTTTTACTATATTTCTACGTTCAATAAGAATATAAAAGAATATGACACCGGTTGAAGCAACACAAAATTGTGCCCTCTATCAATAGTTTACTGATAATCAGACGTTGAAAGATTGAGATTCAAGGGGTTCCAACTATTATATCCAATTATCCATGAAAAAAAACTGATAACATGAAATGAGTTAGTAAAATAATACTTGATTTAGTGAAGAACAATTATTGAATAACAATGTTTGTTTCTCAATTTTCTAACTTTTACATCTATCGGGATACTTTATCTTCTCAGCTATTATTGTTAAATACCAAAGGAAATATCTTAGGATAAAAAAACAACTGATTATTATTAAAGTAAATCTTTGTTCAAATAAGTGAAGGCTATAGTTCTTTTGTTATAAAACTAAAGACTTTCTTCCCTTATCTTTACTTCACTCCAAAAAATTTCTGATTTCAAGAATTGCATGATCTTTATAATTGCATAAAAAATGATGATAAAAAATAAGGAAAAAAACAAAAGGTTCGAGATCTCCATTTCGGTCTTTTGTAATTTTAGGAAATTCGACATAATTCGTAAATTTTGAAAATTTTGATTCCAGTTTCGATTTCAGATCTCGTTATTTATTTTTCATATAATTATAGTTATATATATATTTTTTATTTTTCATATTATTATAGTTATATATATATATATATATATATTTAATTTATTGAAACAAAACATATAATTTAAATTTAATTGAGATATACACGAACAATACCGATTAATTATAAATATCTATAACACTAAAAAATGTTTATTCATGACTTCATTTTTAACTTTTTTAGTTATGGCATTTATATTTTTTGTGAATTTGTATATTTGCTAAGTTAAAATTTTAGATTTTAAATATTCACATATTTGAAATTCAAATTAATTCCTTTTTTAGTTTTTTATGTATAATTTGAAGTTGAATAGTTTTTTTAAACCGAAATTTCAGTCTGGTTTGGTTTCGGTCTTTACTGAAACCTAAACGGAACGACCAAAATTTCGAGGTTTCAATCGAAACCTCAAACCTTGAAATATATACAATGAGACCATAGGTAGTCAGCAACAACCTTTAACATATCACACTGGTCTAATAATTTTTGAACATGTTGATAATTGATGAAAATAAACCTAAAATAAAAATTAATATTGATAAAAGGGGAGCTACCTGATCTTTTAAAGATGCAAGGCTCTCCGCTAAATAATCAGGGATTTTCAAATTCTAATTTGTGTCGGTTCTACAAATGAAACATGTGTAGAATCATACAATTTAAATGAACTCTCCACCATCAGAAAATCACTAACTTAAACAGGCAGAATGAACACTACATGGAATAGTAAAATCATACAATTTAAATGAACTCTCCACCATCAAAAAATCACTAATTTAAATTTGTGTATTTTTGGAAGTAGTTTGAAATAATAAATTTCTTTTGAAACAAATATTCTACTAAAATCGATTTTTAAAAAAATTAAGAAATGAGTATAATGTTTATTTGAAAATAAGTGTTAAGTGTTATTTTAACAAATACAACAACAAAAAATTAAAGCCTTTAGTCTCAAAAGGCTTTAATTTATTTTAGAATATTTTAGAAAATGCAACAACAACAACACACCCCTTGAATGCAAAGTTATACGTACTAGAGAAAGAAGTGAAGTGCTATCGAAATTAAAGCCTTTAGTCCTAAAAAGCTTTATTTTGTTTTAGAAAGAAGTGAAGTGTTGTCGAAATTTCTAACATATATATTTAAATTAGAAAAAATGTTCGATTATTTTCTCTACCGTACTTGGATGTATGAAGTCAGAACTGGTATGAAAGGTTCAGTGAAGAAACATTTCTACAATGGTGTATACGAATTTATTAGATTCGCTAAATCTAATAATCGCAATAACAAAGAAATTTGTTATCCTTGTAGTAAATGCAACATTGTCCAAAATTTAACACATTAAAAACCAGATATAGTTACAGTACATTTGTATAAAGCTGTTTTTGTGTCAAATTATTACTTGTGAGATTGTCATGGAGAACTTGTGTAACGATCCGCCTTTTCGACCTCCAAATGTTGATACTAATACATCCACGGTATCTACGTGCCGAACACTCAAGTGTCGGAAAGTCGAATTGTTAGGGTAAAATAAAAAGGAAAAAAATAGAATAAGAAAGAAGAGAATCAATATCAGAATCTCACATGCGAAACGATAATATATAATATCCCAAAAGGTATTTACCAAAAAAGAAAACCTTTATATACATACATCAATAAGAGAAAACTAATCTATCATTAGTTTGGACAGTTATGACAACCTATCATCACAAATGCTGATAGAAACAAGTCAGGTAAATGTAGTAGAAAATAAATAAGGTAAGAAATCATCCAGGTCCTCTCCTAGAGCTCCAAAGAACCATAGCCAAATCTGGAAATAAACTCGAGCTGACCCGAGCATTAAGAAATTAACACTTCGATCGGTCTGGTAAACTACCGTTAGAAATTCAAATCACATAGATTTATTTTATCTTAAAACCCTTCAAAATAAGGGTATCTCGTAAGACCACGCCAACAATAAATACAGACAGGTTTTTCTTTTACGATAACCAAACCACTTCTATTACAAAATCTAGTGATAATATAATAACGTCTAAGGTGTGAAATATAAATAATCACATAACTGTGATGCAAGTGAGTGTACATAACAACAATAATAGGTATACAATCACAACCGCTAAGGCACGTTCGCTAATTGTGTAGGATTTCCATGTAGATCTCCTTGGATCAAAGCCGACTCTGTTCTACTACACAAGGATCAGAGATATCCTTCCGAAGCATCGTACAACTCTAGTGAATGTACCATAGGAAAACCATAGCTGGTCTTGCTAAGGCCTAATGCATCACTCCCGCGTGCATATCCCAATAAGTATTTCTAGAAATGGAGTCGCGTGCACCCTATGGGTTTGCCAACCCTACTGGCTATGTCTTCTATATTTGGTTTTAGTCATACCCACTAATGGGGCTACGTCCGGCATTCCAGCCCACGAGTAACCATTCGAACATATCTTCCACACGAGCTCCAGCTCGAATAGATCACGGAGCCACACATGGATTCACATATCTCAACATATCTCGGAACCACATGGATTCCTCAACAGATCTCGGAATCACACACGAATTCCCATATCTCAAAAGGTCTCGGAATCACACATGGATCCCCACATCTGAATAGATCATAAACAACAATATGTGTTCGAACATCTCAAATGGATCTTGAATTTCCACATTGATCCCAACACCTCAAAGCAATCATGAAGCCATCACGAAGCAATCACGAACCAAGAACATGTATATGGTTTTGGAGTGGCTACGGTTTCAAGTCATCATATAATTACACTCCTCCACTTACCGGGTGCTCCAAAACTAATCGATTGATTTTTTGGGAATCTAAACCCCGATTCTGTAGGAAATAAACAGACATACATAAGAGCGGAGATCAACTCCTAACCGTTTAAGCAAACAGATTTCCTTATCATTCAACTAGAAGAGCGAAATGAGTTTATACGTACAATATAACATCCCCGAAGATAACTGTACCATATAATTCCCATGTTTCTTCTAGATATTTTCAGAGTATATTTTCCCAAGATTTGTAGTCAGTTATTTAACTATCAAATAACAAACAATCCAATACAATGATAATAATCGCATATGGGAAACCAAGCCCTATATATTGTCCATAAGCAAGTAACACACAAAGCACGATAAAAAAAACAAGCACGATCAAGTCGTTTAATCAAGTCATATAAACGACTTATAATCCCATTTTTAATTAGTTTTCCTCTATTAATTAAAAACCTCTTTTATTAGTAAAACTCCTTTTTACTCAATAAACCCTTTTATAAATGAAACTCCATTTGTTAATTAAACTCCACTATTTAATTAAAAAAATCACTATTCATTTTCAACACATTTCAACACTTTCCACAAGTATTCATATACTTATATCAACCGTATAAGTATATTTACAAATCAATTTCAAAAGGCTTAAGACAAATTACGCAAACATTGTCACTAAAAATCCAAAACTGTTTCATTTATGAATATCTTTAAAACTCCATTTTAAAGACCTATTTACATATGTAAGTATAATCAAAATGGGTTAAAGGCGAATGTTACTAACACATTGCCACAACAAACCCAAAACCATTTCATACTTGTTATCCTCTTTAAATCTCATTATTAAAGATATAAGTATTTTTCCAAACTTATTTACAATATTTTAACACTTTAAAATATTATCTAAGTGTTTAAAAACAAATTTCACTAAAACATCGTTTACGACAAACCCCAAAACACTTACTGTTGAGTTGTCTTTAAAATTCCATTTTAAGGATCCAATTACTTTTCAAAAGTACAGTGATATGGGTTAAAACAGATGTTGTATAAACATAGATACTATAAATCCAAAATCACTTTTATACTTGTCATTTACTTTGAAATATCCATTTCAAAACTCTAAGTATCTCTTCATTTATTAAACAAGGTAATATACACTTTCAATCATTTTATAAAACAATCCATTATAACATAAGTGTTATAACCTTAAAACCCCTTTTAAATTCCTTTACAAATTCCAAACTTCCCTTTTTAAAACTTCTATACATATTAAAATACCTTTAAAAAGATAGATATTTACATATACTAATTTTTGTAAAACTAAGATATTTAATAAAATACTATAAACCATTTATAAAATATTATAATATAAAATCCTTTTATTTATATAATAAAATCTTAAGTAATTTTTAAAATCACATATATACTAAAATATACCTTTTAAAATACTTATAGTATATTTTAAAACCTTTATTTAAAACCCATTTAAAAACCTATTTTATAATTTAAAACCATCATTTTAAAAACCGATAAATGATTTCCACTAATATATTTAAACCTTGTTATTTCTCGATAATAAGCATGCTAACTGTACTTATAATAAATACAAAGAAGCCATAGGATGTCTTTTAAAGTTAACTTTAAAATCGTAGGTCACAACGATTTCAAAGTGCATCCATCACATCTTTCGCTTCTAACATTTACAACTTTCCATTCCGAATTTACCACAAATGTCCAAACCAATCTCTTTATGTCAAACACACCCAAACGTGTGTATAACAACCCAATATATATGTATACATGTATATATTTCCATAATTTACCCAATTTGTCTAATTTAATATATGTCAAAATATCAAGGATTCCAAAGCACGTTTATGATGACTATATCATTCATAACATTCATAACATACTATCACTTTTCACAAAGCTGCAATGACCCAAAATTTTGACTATTTGAAATTGGAATATTTAATTTATTTTAAATATTGAAAAGTTAATTTTTAACTTGAATTTCAAATTTAATGATTTATTAGATAATTTAATAATTAGAATTTACTTAAATAATTGAATCTTGAGTTTAAGCTTGATAAAAATAATTTCAAGGCTTATTTAATATTTATTTATGAGAATAAAGATAATAAAAAAAATTAAATTGGATTTAAAAGCGATTTACTTAATTTTAAAAATATCTCGTTTGAATTGGCGAGTAAAAATAGCCTTCCGGGGCACAGTCTTGGATTTCGACGAAACTAGTTCCATTGGATCCGCAATAGTGTATTATTATCAGATTTCAAATTTCGTAGCGTTTGGAGTTATCGTTTGGTCGTACGGGATAGAAACGCATTGAAATCAATATCGAAAATTCAATATAATAATTGGGTCCAAAAAGCTATCTTCTCCATACGATCAAATTAAGACTCGAAACCTTTTTCATTACGTTCGAAATAGGGGTATAACATTATGAATGCCTAGCGGCACGCCTCGATAGGGGGTCGAAATTTTAAGTTTCGTAATCGAGATAATTTGAAAATTTAAAATATATATATATATATATATATAATTTTTGACTTTGACTAGGCGGTCACACTCCCTCCCATCAGCCCATTCTTTCTTTCACTCAATCACTGTACCCTTCCTTTTCAAATACGTTTCCTCCCTCCTTCTCCTTTTAAATAAACAGCCGAGCACAGTGAAAAGCAAGAAAAAAAAGAGGCAACTTCAAAAATCAATTTCTTCAATTCTACAAAATGAAAAATCCTGAAACTTGCTTTAAAAATCTTGCATTGCCATGTACTTCAGTTTGATATATAAATTTATGGGTGCGGCCTTGATTTATGGTATTCGACTGTAATGTCGTGAGCATGAACTCGGCTAGGGTTTGGATTTCTGATCGATTGGAGGTGAGTTGGTTGAAGTGAAGGCCGGAATTGAGTTCGTAGTATCGATTAGCACCTAGGGAGGTTCTCTTGAAGGGTGCAGTTCACTGTACTGGGAGGCGACATTGTACGGCCTTGAAGGTGCTCTACAGTGTCGCGTTTGGTCGAGGAGGCTAGGGGCCGTGGCGGTGGTGCTAGATTGATGAGGTCGGCAAGGCGGTCATGTGGGCGATGTTCGAGATGTTCGGCGGTGGGTTGTGGAGGTCGTGCATGTGCACGATTGGTCGTGTGTATGGGTTACTGGAGATGCAAAAAGAAAAGGAGGAAGAAGGAGATTCAACGGTCTGGATGCGGGTCTAGGTTGTTGGGCCTTGGGCCAGTTGCTTTTGAATGTGAGAACATTTATTTTTCTTTTATTTATTTGTTTAAATAAGTATGCTGAGTTTAAAATTAGATATCTCATTCATATTAAACTCGATCGTCACGCAGATTTCGGCGTTAGGATTGTATCGACGAGAGCTTCGAAATGAAACTGGATTGATCGAATTAAGAGCTTGCTAAATTTTCAGACAACTCCAAACGCGTTCGAACTAAATTGAAAACCGGAATGCAAAAGCGACAATAAAAATTAAAGGGAGTAAATCTCACTCATTTGGATGATTGGCATTAATTTTAAATAGTTAAAATTAATTTTTGATTGATTGGTTGAATCGATAAATTATTACCAGTTTGGATGTTATTATATATATAGTAGTATATATATTGATAGTTGGATTGATTGTTCCTGCATATTTTAGCGGATGCGACCCTATGCGCTCTGCATAATAGCGGATGACCCTATATACCACGATATCCCGCCTCGAAGTGGGATTGGTATTTTTATGTTGTATTAACATCTGTGGTTGCAAGGAAACAGGTTGGAGGGATCCAACTGGATTCCTCAAAAAATGTTGAATTTAATTTCATATATAGTGATATATGATATGTTTGAATAATCAGTTGTAGATTATAGTGTGATTTGAATTTATTGAATACTATGGTAGTTTTGGCCTAGATTTTGGTATTTTTAAATACCAATAATATATGTTTTGAATTTGAAAAGAAATTTAAAAGGGATTTTGGAAGTGAAGTATTTATATAGGATTTTGGATTAATTAAAATAAATTTATTTGGATAAAATAAATGGTTTGACTTTAAATTTGTACTTAAATATTATGGAATATTGTAAATAGAGATTTTGAAATAATGTATATAAAGGGTTTTAAATAATAATTTCTTAAGTGGTACTTATTTAAATATAAATGGTTTTAAAAATCGAGATTTTTAATAGATTAGAAGAATAGAAGTGAAATTGGAAAATAATTATAATATTTGGTTATACTGGATCTTAAATAAGATTTCTAAATTATGAAATGGAAGTAAAATCGAGATTTAGTTGTTTTTGGAATATAGTTCTGTTATTTTAGAAGTTAATTTATAAATGGAATTCAATTTAATAAATAGATTTATAAATGGAATTTAATTTAGAAATTTTTTTATAATGGATTTAATTGATGCGAAACCGTTATAAACTAGAATTGAAAACTGTGAGATTTATAAACAATGTTTATAAATAAAGTGAAGTGATTACCAGTTGATAAATTGAAGACATAATTTCACGGTAAGAATGTATAATGAGATGGCTAAATCGGTTTAAAAATAAATGATAGAGTTGCTTTTAGAAATGTGAAAAAGGGGATTTACGAAAATGGGACATAAATCAATTGGTGATAAATTGAGAGAGATCTATAAATATTAGACTGGCTATATTGGAATTGAAAAATATATTTTATCGAGAAGTTGAGTTTGTTTTAAAAAGAGGGTGTTTAATTATTAAACTAGGTAATTTAAAAATGTTTTAGCATATGAATATTTTAGAAAATTAGTTATTTAAATATTTTGAAAATGTCAAAATGAATTATAAGTTTATAAACAAGTCTTGTAAATCAATTATAATTTTATTAATAAATCTAAATTAATTATTGTTTCAAAGTTATGTAATTATTTTAAACCGTTTAAAAGTATATTTAATTATTAATTTTTTTTTCGGAAAGTAATGGTATACTTTCATGGCGAAATCGGGAGGTAGAGATTGCCTACATTTAAGTTTGGATTTCTCTAAGATAGAGACGTAATCATTGTGCTGTGAATGCATGGTTGATACCACGTGGTGCTTTCCATATTTATTCTAAAATGTTTTCAAATATTTTTGAAGGAATGGTTTGTGAATATACTTTTTCCGACGAGGTAAGCATATACCTTTTTATAAAGAGATTTAATTTATTAAAATTTAAATTAAATAAGACTTAGTGTTTTCAGTGGAAAATGAACTCTTTGGTTGAATGATTGTTTATTTGATAGTTAAATAACCGACTGTCAAATCTGGATCCAAAACATAACTTTGGAAATATCTAGGAGAAACACGGGGATTATATGGTACAGTTACCGTCGGAAGGTGCTATACGGTACGTATAAACTCGTTTCGTTCTTCTAGGACGATGACAAGGAAATCCATTCACTAATGGTTAGAAAGTGATCTCCGAGCTTATTCTCGTCTGTTTATTTCCTAAATAACAGGGGTTGAGTTTACCGAAAATATCGTACGTTGTTTCGAAGAGACCAGGATCAGATAAGTTATCCGAAAACCACTTAGATCCAACGAATATGTTTTCGAAGTGAAGACAAGAGCGTGTAATTGAAGATGGAGCATTGAAGTGCAAGGGCTAATCGCTACTAATCCTGAGGATGACTCCAGAAAGGATGTAGTAGAAATAGTGCCTTCGGTTTCGTTCAGACCCAAAACAGACTTGTATGGACGAATGTTTTCAACACATTGTCATTGGAGGAAAATGAACATTCTAAGTGAAAATTCCTTAAAAATGTAATCGTAGCCTCAAGCGTCATCAACTGGAATGACTGAAAATCAGGGGAGATGCAGCAAGTCTAAGTGGGTCGCACCCAATTAGGGCATGTTTATCACCTTTCTAGATACCCTCGGATATTATAAATACGGTGCATGAGAGAGCTTGATAAGGGTGGGAACACCCGGGGTGATAGCACATTCGGTACTATCCAGGTTAGGGGTGGTCCAGTCTTGTGTTGCAGGGGATCCCAGCGAGGTCTGCGGTACATTTTTCTAGATGTGTACTGTGATAGGTGGTACCCCAGTGCCTAGTCATTATATGGAATCCATTCTCTAATACGAGCCTTTACGGTTTTGGTGGTAGAGCCTAGCATGTTGGAATTTAATCAATGTAACAATTTCGACTATTTGAACAAGTATTTGTACTTAGAAACTATTATAATATAAGAGGATTTTGATATAAAATGTTTTGGTTATCGTAAGGTGAAAACCCGTCGTGTTTTTTTGTGTCATGGTCTTACGAGATACCTTTGTTGTTCAAAGGATTTTGATAACTTTGATAATTCAAATTGAGTGTGTTTTCTCATGCTGGTTTTCCAAACTGGCTCGGGTGTTATTTTATTATAATGCTCGGGTCAGACCGAGTATTGCAGATTCAGGTTAGGATGCTATGGAGCTCAGTAGACGAGTTGGATGACGAAGACATATTACACACACTTGATTATATTCCGCTGTGAGGCTGTATATTCAGCACTAGCGAGGACAAGTTATTATAACTGTCCGGTATTCATTTGTTGATTTGTTGTATTCTAATGATGTTATGTATAAATAACAGTTATAGCTCTTTTTGTATAAAGACATGTTATTATCTATTATATATTGTTCAGCTGTGTTTGTGAGATTCTGTGTTGTTGTTCTATTTTCTTCTACCTCTTCCTTTTCTTTTCCCCTAACTATCGGGCTTTTCGGCATTCGATTATTTGGCATGTTATACAGTGAACGTATTTATGTCGATTTTCGAGGGTCGAAAATCCTAGTCGTCACAAAAGCAATATCAAACATGTAAACAAGTAGTCTGGGTCACGATGCCTATTTACATAATCAAAAGGAGATTGTACTCCAATATAATGTTATCACATGTTTTACAAAATAAGACGGGGCCCAAAAGTAGTAATTTGCATTGTTCGTTATACAGTTTATACTTTCAATACAACAACAATTATATATACAATAATATTCAATCAACTGGTGAGTAAAACTTACTCAAGCTCCAGCTAATGCTTATGTGTTTCTGAATAGTCCAAAATCGAACGTTGTTCGATTTTGAAAAAAATTCCTACAAGCTCCGAACTCGATAAATCCAACTCTAATATGTAGATAATCCCGATACGAATGCAAAGGTGAAAAGGATGCCTTAATCGGACCTCATATGAAAAAGATACGAAATTTATAAGAAATTGAGATTTAAAAACATAATCAATCAATTAATTAAGTCACTAAACTTAATTACCTTTTTAAATCCCTCCCTCATCCCTTTTCTTCCCGACCTGCACAAAGATACCATGCCCAAATTCGTGCATGAATATATAACGATACAGAGCATCGCTCGACCAAATCCAATTCTATTGCACCGACGATCTCCTCTTCTCGAACATGACGTGCTCGACCCGATGTAACGACCCATAAATTCATCACTTTTATAAATTATATTTATATTTGAAATATTCAAATACAAGATTTTATAACACAAATTATAATGTTTTGAAACATAAATAATGATGGTAAACTTGTTTTAAAGGCATATTAACAAATATGGATATTTGGAGGTTTTCATTAGAAAAATGATGAAAATCAGTTTTCAGGAAAACAGAGATTTTATCAACATTGAAGCGAACGGAACTGGATACATACACTTATTTATCCATTTAAGCAAGAATATGAAATACAAATTATTTATTTTATTTTTGGAATAAAATATATTTATGACATCATCAAGACATCATCACTCTTATATATTTTTTGGAATTTTAAATTAAGTTTAAATAATCAAATAATTATTTTAAAATGATTATAATTCATTTTAATAAGTTATAAATTAATAATAAATCATTTATAATAGCTTCATAAATATGTATAATTTTTTTTAAAATATAAGAAAATTCATAACGTTTTGTCGATACGATAACACTTTTTGTAAACACCTGTTTAATATTGATTTATATGGTTTTATAATTCAAATGAGCATGTTTTAATTATTCTAAAATGATAAGAAATATATTTTCAATATTTGTATACAAATATATATAGTTTAACAGAGAAGTAAAAAATGATTGGAAATAAGATCTCAGATTCGCAACGGTTTGACGAACGGAAGTTGTAATCGAACGTTGCACCATGGGTTGTCACATATGACATATATATGCATACGTACATGCCATAACACACATATACACATAAATATATATACATATATATATATAAGAAGTTACCATGTACATTAGTTATTTACACAAGGTAAAAGTTATAAATATCTTGATATTTACTTAACCAAATCAAAACAAAACTCATCATCACTTACAAGAACATAGGGTAGCACATAGGGTGGCACTTGAGGAAGGGGAAATCATGGCTAAGGGATGATGGGAGGGGTGCATGATGATGTTAGGAGATATTTTCACTTTTACTTAAGTGATATGCTTTCAAAATGCTATAAATAACACCCTACCCCCTTACTTATTCTCACACCATTTCTCTTCTTCTTCTTCCTTCTTTCTTGAGCTCTAATAGCTCTTCTTTAATGGCTTTCAAGCCTTGGAAAAAATGTTCGCAAAGTTATGACAAAGTAATGTTAAAAATATATGCATATAAGATATGTTGCTACCACCTCAAAATCAAGTGCCAAAATCCTTCCCAACTGTCCAAAACCAACGGCCACCCTCTACCACCATGCTTGGCCGAGCATGCCACCTCCCAAGGACATGGTCGAGCATGCAAGAAGAAAAGAGAAAGATCTGGGAAGCTCCAGAGTGAAGATAGTTGAGAGAAGTGCTACTAGAGTGCCGACGGAATCAAATAGAGAAGCTTTGAAATTTTTTGAGATGGAGAAGGAAGTGATGGTGTGAAGTGTAGTGATATGTGCTTGAATGTTGTTAGGAAGAGGATAGAATTTGGTTTGGTAAAAGTGAGTTAACCTCACTTTGAATCACTTGATAACCACTTATTAATATTTCTTATTAATCACTTAAATATTGCTTGCTATTAGTGATAATAATAGACATTAACATTTAAAGTTACACCCTTGATCATATGCTAAATGATTTCTTATAGGGTTGTTTAATATGTTTGGATGATGATTGGTTGATTATATGTTTGCTTGATGTGGAAATAATTCACGTTAAATACATGTCGAATTTACACAAAGGAAATCACTTTCCTATATGAATTATAAAAGTGTAACGAAATAGTTAAACCTCTGTAAACATGAATAAAATGGATTAAAGTGGTTTATAAAAGTTTTATAAACATTATAACTATTTTAGTAAAGTTTGGAAAATTTTTGAAAATGGAGTCAAAATAAGCGCGTTGCATAACCACAATTCGCAATTTCGCACTGAGAAAGTTAAATCAATGTGCAGAATGTAAAATAGCTTGGAATTATTTGAAAGAAGAATTTTCCAAACTCTTATAACTAGAGTTCTCAAATAAAGAAGGAAAATCAAGATTTCATTCAATATAATTTGAGTTATGTTCAAATCAAGTTTTTAAAAATATCGCGGTTTGGCAGTTTTGGGAACCAAAGTGGTAAATGCTTTAAAAAATGATATTTTTTAATCTTTAAAAATATGAAATAAATTTTATAAATAAGCTAAAATGTTTTGAAATGGATTTGAGTTATAAAATGGACATATATGAAATGGAATTAGTGTTTTGAACATAGAAGCTTTAAAAACACTATTCGTAGTAGTTTTTGCAAGGGTTTCAGTAACTTTTGCAAATTATAGTTTTAACTTAATTATTCTTTCCTAATCCTTTTAGTAATCTTTTTAAATGCATAATTAAGTGTTTTGAAGATGATTTGGAAGTAGTTCTATTATTATTATAAAGGAGTTATAAATAAATGGTTAAAGGAAAATTGTTTTAAACAATATTTGGAATTGTGTTAAATAAATGAAAATCATCTCTAAAAGATCATATAAAAGAGTTTAGAGTTGATCAAATAACTTGACCCCCTTATGGGTGACAGAGAGACAGTCTCTAAACCCGAGCTTGGACAACCAGTGTTTGGGTTCCGCTCTAGCTCTTTGGACTGGCCCAACGGAGGGGATAGTAAATTTAATTTACTCGGACAACATCTTCCTAAGATAAAAAGAGATTTGGAGCTTTCCAAAAGATAAACAAGATTTAAAATAGGATTTTAGTTGTTAAAGAAAACATTCTAGTTAAACTCCATGTTAAATTCCAAGGAGGAAACTCGTACTATCCATATGAATTTAAAAGGTGATTTCCTTGTTAGTCGATGGATAATATAGGTTGAATATGGAAATTAGTATTATGTATAATCAGTCTAAAATTTATGGATCCCTTTTATTCAATACTAACGGGTTTGGGTTACAGCAAACACTGTCCTAAATAATAATGTTTTTAACCCATTAATGATATGTTTTGGAAATGTGAAATCTTCATTAAGATTTGAATTATACTTTTCCTAAGTAATTAAAGATGAAATGTTTTGGTATTTCCAAAGTTAAAAAAGGGATTTTGTTAACAAAAGATTTGATAAAAGAGGTTTAAATATCCTATATATACTGAAATAGAATATGATTTAAAGATGTATATCTCTAAAGAGATATTTTACTTGGATAAAAGATATTGATTAATTGAATAATAATTACCTATATACTTGACATCTTTTATCGATAAATTGGTTCGGAGGAATCGGGGTCGGCTTTGGGTAATTGCTATCAGAAAACCACTTCGAACCAATATACGTTCGAAAGTGAAAATATGTTGAAGACAATGATATTGAAGATGGAGATCTTCATAATGTAGGGCAGATTGCCACTAACCTCTAGGGTAATTCCCTTATCATATATATGGTGGTAATGGTTCCTTCAATTTGAATTCTTCGATGCAAGGACTACTCGCTACTAATCCTAGGTGTGATTCCCAAATAGGATGTAGTTGGAGTAGTGCCTTCGGTTTGTCCTGTTCCTGAATAACTTGTATGGATGAATGTCTGACATTGCATTTCTAAGACTACGTATATTGATCTCTACAAACATACATCGGTTAATGGTGTAGGAGGCAACCCCTCCTATACTTAATACCCTTCTCTGAGACATATGAGCTTAGAGGTTGTACTTTTGTGAAAATCAAAGTGTGTTGTTGGAAATGGCAATGTGGCATTTAAAGTAGGATTTGTTCTATGAAAGGTAAAATGTTCCCTTAAGCTTCGCACATCGGGAATGGAAAAAATAGGTAGATGAGGCAGGACTAAGTGGGTTACTCCTATTAGGATATGGTCATCACCTTTCTAGATTACCCTTTATATATCGGGTTTGTTGTGTATGCTATGAGACATCTTGGATAGGTTGGGAACGACATAATGTGATATTCGGTACTACCTATGGTAGAGGTAGGCTAATTTTGTGTTTGTAGTGGTTGGAGCCTCAGGTGCATCCCTCTAGAGATGTACTGTAAGAAGGTAATCCATTACCTTGTCATTGTATGGAATTCATGCTCCAATACGAGCCTTTACGGTTTTAGTTGTAAACCTATTATGCTGGAATTTAATCAATGCAACAATTTTGGCTATAATTAATACATTTATTTGAAAAGTGTTTTTAAACCAATGTCATTAGAAATAATATCAAATAATTTGATAAAACTGTTTTAGTTATCGTAAGGTAAAACCCGTTTGTGTTTATGTGCGACGTGGTCCTATGAGATACCCTAGTTTTCAAATGTTTTATTTTTCATCAATGTCGATCTATGACACTGACATATATATTTATGATTTGCGTTTCTCACGCTGGTTTGTCAAACTGATCCAGGTATTTTTAATGCTCGGGTCAGATCCGAGTAGTTTCAAGATTAACTAAAGATGCTTGGAGTTTCCAAAGGAGAGCTAGAGATCTTCATCAACGTATGGACATAGTTTACTTTTTTGCTGTGTTTGTCATCTTTAAGCATTTGTAAGGACGGGTATTTATAACCATTCAAGCTAAGCTTAAGATAGACTTTAATGTATGTATATAAAATTTCCACTGTAATGATTATATATTGAAATAATATATGTTATTCTATTTGTGTAAGATTTTGTTCTATCTTTATTTTATTTTTACACTTAACAGTCCGCCTATTCGTTCAGTTTGAGTTGGACATGTGTGGTTTATTGTCAACTTAAAATGTACGGAAAGACGAGTCGTTACATTTGTTATTAGAGCTTAGATTAAGCAAACACCTGAGCCTTATAGAGGTAAAGTCTCATCAGAGATAGGGTTAGTAATATCCTAGGATGAGTGTCTTATTAGCGATAGGGTAAGTGATACCCTAGAATGAGTTGAGAGTATTATATATATGAGCGCATATTTGTTAATGCTATATAAAAATGGTTTTGTTTTGGAAAATTGGTAAATGAAATAATTTTACCTAGGATTATATTTTGAATATAAAATAATATCTTTTAAATGATATTGTTATTTGTGTAGTGTTTGGTTGTTAAGGAAATGATAATATTCCATTATTATCATTAATTGATTGGCTGTGTGATTTAAAAGTTTAAATACGAACACCTCGTGAATTTAGTTTTACGTTTTGACTACATAGTGTTCGATAAATAATAATGTTGGTTTAAGATCAAAGGAATATGTTTAAGATAAATAAATTTTATGAGTGCATTAATAAGTTATTTTATAAAGTGGATTTATAAAACGTGTTTTATAAAGAGATTTTTGAGAATTTAAATCCTGGTATTTTGTAAAAGCTTTGAAGAATTTAAAATGATTTGGTTGAAGTTTTAATTTTAGGTGTAAAGTTTATAAAATGGAAAGTTTATATTTATAAAAGAGTTTTTATAAAGTTAAAATATCTTTTAAGGGAAATGATTTGAAAGTGATATTTTGAAATAATAAAATTAGTATTTGAATTCTTAGGAAAGATGATTCAAAATAAAACTTATTTTGAAAAAAGGAGTGTTTTAATAAATAAATCCATCTTTTATTACAAAGGAAATATAGTTTTAAAGAAGATACAAATATTTCTGAAATGGTTTATATAAAAGATTTACAAAAGTAATATTCTATAAATAAAGTTAGAATTATAAACGGTGTTTTATAAATATTAAAAATGGATTTGTAATTGATATTTTTTAAATAGATTTATAAATGGGATTTTATAAATAAAGGAGATTTAGAAAAGAATAGATTTATAAATGGAATATTATAAATAAAGAGATTTTATAAAAAGAATTTTTATAAAAAGGAAGGAGATTGTAAAACATGGTTTTATAAATATAAAAAGGTTTATCTTGATAAGTAGAGGATGGATTTTATAACGGGAGGTACATTTCGTTTTAAAAGTAAAATAATCACTTAAAGGAATGTTTTGAAAGTGGTATTTGAAAATGGTGTTTAATGGTTTTAAAAGTGATTTAAAATGTGTTAAGTAATAGGAAGATATAGATTTCAACATTATTGTTGTAATAAATGTTTTCGAGAAAACGAGGAAGACATAAACTATAACATTGTTGTTATAGTAAGTGATTTCTGAAAGAAGATGTTTTATATAGTATACGGGATTTATTCATATCCTATATTTGATGTAAAGATTCGAGGTAGGTAACTTCTACCTATTTCAAAGTTAAGAATGACGTCCATTTAAGGTCTGAGAGTTAATGATACCCCAACTTGATCGGCTTCATTATTAACTAATAGTTTAAGTTCGACATCGAAAAATAATATTAAGTATAATTAATCAGCCCCTTATACTACTGTTTTTGTGTTGTCATAACAATGTTTACAAAACATTCGTTTTGACCCAATAAAGTGTGTTTTGGATAATATGAAGCTTTCCTCGAAGTTTTTTATGAATTTAAGTATATAGAAGTATTTTCTAAGTGTTGAAATTGAAATGGTTACTTCGGAAAGAAGATAGAAATTTTCGGTCAATTAATTTTTTTTAAAAGTAACTATACATAAAGAAGCATCTTTATAAAAATGTTTGAATAAAAGTTTTATGAAATGTTTTCATAAAAGTTTTGAGAAGGTTAATAAGTACGTATGAGGTACGTAGATCATTTAGTTGCATGACTTTGATCTAATAGAGTATAAGACTTTAAGGTGTTTACACCAGTGCGAAAAAGGATTTATCACTCGATTCTTGATGGGAACTTTGATGAGGGTTTATGGTTGGGTACTTTCGTTTTCTATCATAATTGAGAGCTATGTGAGAAAAACAAAAGTTTCTGATCAAGAAGCCTGATCAGAGTCCGCGTTAGAGAATCAGAGAATCAATACTAATTTAGAAGCAAAGTGGTATATTCGAATTTAAGATTGAATAAGAAAGTGCAGACAAATAATCCATGAGCATAACACGGGTTTGTATTTGAAATTTAAAATAATGTTCTTACCGGCTTTTTGGTTAGGTGTAATTTCGGGGACGAAATTCTTTTAAGGAGGGAAGTCTGTAACGATCTGCAAATTTATCACTTTGATAAATTATATTTATATTTGAAATATTCAAATACAAGATTTTATAACACAAATTATAATTTTTTGAACCATAAATAACGATGGTAAACTTGTTTTACAGGTATATGAACAAATATGTATATTTGGGGGTTTTCACTAGAAAACGACGAAAATCTTCAAGAAAATTGAAATTTTCTCAATATTAAAGCGAACGGAACTGGATATATACACTTATTTATCCATTTAAGCAAGAATATGAAATAAAAATTACATATTTTATTTTTGGAAATAAAATATATTTATGACATCATCAAGAATATCATCATTTTTATATATTTTTTGGAATTTTAAATTAAGTTTAAATAATCAAATAATTATTTTAAAATGATAATAATTCATATATAGTGATTATTAATCATTTATAATAGTTTTATAAAGATATATACCTCTCTTAAAAATATAAGAAATGTAACGACCCGTAATTTCACCACCTTAATTTCAAAATATTTAATTAATTTTAAATATTCAAATAATAGGTTTTATAATTAAAATAAAAACACTTTTAATTAATAAATATTGAAGATAAAATAGTTTCCAAATTTAGTTTACAAAAATATTTAGTTCGATGAAAAACAGAAAATGAGACCGGAAACCATTTTCCGAATTTTCGACGTTTTATCGTTAAAAGTTGTTTGAAATGTTTTAATCAAAATAGCATAAGTGATGCAGCGCAACCCATAATATTCCAAGGCCTAAGTCGTCCACGACATAACGAAGCTGAAGTAGAAGTTTTAGGTCATCCACGTCCTAACGAAGCGGATGTAAGTCATCCACGATTTAACAAGAATAATAAAGGGGAGTAACAGATTCAAGGCGCGTCGGAGCATGTTAGGTCGCGTACGACTTATATGGAACGACCTAACGAAAGACTAGAACAAGGCGGTGAAGCGAGTTATACGGAAGAAGAAAACCAACGACTTAAGATAAGTCGTCTACGACCTACGACTTAGTTAAGTCGTCTGAAATCCTTAAGTCGTGAACTGGGTTAAGTCGTTGAAGTCTTATTCCCTAAGTCGTCCATGTTATAAGTCGCATGAAGATGTCGTTTCCTTAAACCGCAAACGAGTTACGACTTAAGCTAAGTCACATAAAAATTGGCTTGAAGATGTCTCTTAAATCGTTACCGACCCAAGCTAAGTCGTATGTCGTGACATTGTGTTGTAATATGTTGTATATTTCTTAAGTCGTGAGTAGTTAGGTCATATACGACCTAAGTGTTGTAAATATTTGTTGTGTAACTGTTTGAGTCGCTGCTATTGATAGGTCGCTGCCGACCTATGATGAGTCGTAAGTCGTATACGACTTAAGGAACTGTGTGAAATTGCTATAAATAGCGGGTGTGTTGTAATATTGAGTTTTAGTTGATTTGAATAAAAACTTTTGTTTTGTTAGCTTTGTGCTTTCACCAAATTGGTAGTTGAGTGTAATCTCCTATCTCCACTTTCGGTTAATCGAGTGCGCTCGATTCAACGATTGCTGAAGCCGATTCACGGTATATAGTGTGCTAGATCAACGTACGAAGAATCGCAGATCTTTAAACACGGTATAGTGCGCTATCAATGTGTTTGGGATAGCTAGAATTCGGCATCTTCGGATCAACGAATTTGGGCCATTCGGTATTCTTCGTTCCATCGATCGCTACTTTCACAGAATCATCGTTTTGTAATTTCCGCTGCTGCACCAATAAGTATATACATATTCATTTAAAAATAAATTAGGATATGTATGTATTCATGTTTGCATTAGTTAAGTGTATGTATGTATATATATACTTAAGATAATACAATATAAAATTATGTAAAAGTAAACATCAAATCTAAAAACATAATGTACACGTGCATTTAAGTAATGTTGGATTTGAAAAGAGAGAAGGGGACAAGAAGGTGTCTGAAGGACATGAGGTTTAGGAGGCTAGGTGAGGTGGCAAGAGAGTAGTGGAGGGTAAAGGACGTGGGTATTTAGGTAATTTACACATTCACTTGCAAATAAATACCACTTTCACTTCTTCAATTTCACCTCTTTTACTTCTGCCATATCTTTCTCGAAACTTAATCAAATGGATCATTTTTTTTTCAAACCTTAGCAAATTCTAGTGGCTACAACTATTATTTGTACCACTTCTTCTAAGTTTGGGCTTAACCATGTCCAAAGCTCATTTCTTCACAGAGTATTTTCGGACCCAGAATTTCAAGTCCGAAAATGGTCCTTCTTATTTCGACCATATCTTCCTCATAAATAAATGAAACTGAGTGTTTCTTTTTTTCCAATTGTAGAGGAAAGAATTTCCTAAAATATTACTTCTAACCACTTTTCTAAAATCCGAGAATTACATGTCCAAAAATCGATGGAAAATTTACCTATTTTCGAGTAGATTTTGTGATTTTCCAAGCTTTCCAAATTTCAAAATGTTTCAAGTTTTCAAAAGATTTCGGTGAGTAAAACTCTTAATTTTTTTGGGAAATATTTTACTTAGTTAGATTGTGATATATATTGATTGCTTGGTTTGGAAATGTATTTGTGTGATGGATGCAAACATGTTAAGTAAATGTTAGTTAGTAAACTAGTTAGTAAGTTAAATTTTACCCTAAAAAACCAAAGCTTTAAAACTATATTCATGTTCATATTTATTGCCTATGAATGCTTGTTGTATGTATGCTTAAACCATTTCTATGTGATGTTTGGTTGTGTTGATAATATTATAAACTTGTTCGCCGAATTGCCCGTATAGCAATAGTCGCTGTATAGGCAGTTTCGAAAAATCACTTCTTATCAAACCATTTGGTTTCATCTTCATGCTTGGAATTGTTTTACAAGTTAAGAAAGATTTTGATTAATGATGTTTTCAAAAATAATTAATTATTTTATTTAATTAATTATTAATTAATAAGGATTAAGGTTAACTAATTAACTTATTAGTGATGTGTTTTAAATTTAACTAATTACTAAGTTAATGATGTTTTAAATTTAATTAATAATTTTATTTAATGATGTTTAAGGCTAATTAATCTTTTGAAATGGATGGATTAAAGTTAGTTAATCAATTAATTAATGATGTTTTAAAATTAATTAATCTTTTTAATTAATGACTTTTAAAAGGAAATCAACTTGTTTTAACTTTAATTAATCTTTCCTTAATGATATTTTAAATTGATCATTTTAAAATAGTGATATTTAATTATTAATTAACTAATTTAATAAATTATATTTAAATATTATTAATTAATTAAATTAATGATGTTTTAAAGGTGATTTACCCTTTTTAATTAAAGGTTATCGAAGTTAATTAATCAATTTAATTTATGAAGTTTCAAAGTGAATTTATCAAAGTAACAAGGATGTTTTGACTTTGTTATTCATTTAAATAATGATAATTAATTATTCACTGGTTTAATTAATTACATTTTACTAATTAATTGGATTAATAAGGTTTAAAGTTGTTTACCCTTTTAATTATTTAAAGTCATTTGAAGTTCAAAAATCAAATTCTGTGATGAAGTTTAAAGTTAATTAATCAATGTAATAAGGATGTTTAAGTTACTAAATCCGTTTTAAATTGATGTTTTGAAGTTATTAAACACTTTTAACAAAGTGTTTTATAGCTAATACTTGTAATGTGAGGCCAAGCACGAATTCGGGTTTTTAAAAGAAAAAGTTTGATTCGTTTATGGAAATGAATTAAATTCCTTAAAGCGATTCACTTATATGGAAACAATTTATTTGTATACTTAGCACTAAACGTCGAAGAAGTAGACTTGTCGCTATTTCGAAAGTTAAGAATAATAGTGATACATGACTTTAAGGTAACACTATCTTGACTTGTCTGATATTATTGTTAGCCAAGAAATAGTATAAGTCGGAATTCGATGAGTGGTGATAGGTATACAAGACTTAATTTCCATATACGATCGTTTTTATATCCTTGATAGTTGGTTTCCCAACTATCGGTTACCTCAGCCTTCTTTGTATTTCGTCATTCTAATACGATGTGTTGCTCACTTGAGCTTTGTTATCCCTTGTCGGAAATGACTAAACCCAAAGAGCGAGAGGAAGGGTTGCTCCCATTAGGGTATTTTCACATCCACTCTAGATTGGAATCAGTTTTGCACATTGAGATGTAAAATAATCGAATTTTCGGTAACAGTTTGCGGGGTCTGGCTTGGATGTTTCCAAGAGCCATCGTAGTTCTCAAGTATATTTCTAGAGGTATACCTTCGGTAGGGGGGCACCCTCCTAGTCATTGTTGGAAAATTTCATTTTCTTATTTGATTCGAACCTTTGAATTTGTTTTCTTTAATTACAACGGGAAGAGTCAACCACTCTTCGCATTGTTCAATTATTGGTTTTGTCCATTCTATCGAGTTTGGATGGTTATCTTGTTTAGTCCATTCTATCGAGTTTGGACTATTGTCTTCGTTTTATCCATTCTATCCAATTTGGAATTTTATTCAGACTATTTCCATTCTTTCAAGTCTGAACGTTATACTAATTATACAAATTATCTATGTTTGGATTTGTTCCTTATCGTTCATTTCCATTATTATTAGGTTTGGTTGTTGTTTATGTGGGAGAAAACCTGTTTCGCGTTAGCGGTGTGGTCCCATATATTATTGTTTAAATACACCCCATTTGTTTCATGGTTTTACTCATACAAGACATTTTTGTCTGACCCGGGTTGTTTATTTTTCCTAAACTCTCGTGCACTCAATTGTATTTAGGTAGTCCGAGAATAGCAGGTTTTCTTTGGAGCTCTTTGAAGACGGTGATCGAGCATGCGGCTCCTTAGTTATCTGGTTAATTATTTCCACTGTGTGAATATGTAGATGTATTTTGTATCTTAAAAATGAAAAGTCAGAATGTATAGCTATCAATCTGTTAGATGTAGTAATTTTTTTATAACTCTGATAACTCCTTATAAAGAGAAACCTTTTGTACTATATCATTTTATATTATATGTAACCATTCCGATGTGAGGTTTATCTATTCTGTCTTGTTCTGTTCTTTATTTTACCCCAAGACAACATATCTTTCGGGTCCTTGGGCAACTGCACACGAATACCGAGGATGTATTAAGTGTCATTCCCAAGGATCAGAAAGGTGGGTTGTCACAGATGGTTTTAGAGCTTAGGTTTAGCGAACCCCTAATCCTTAGTAAGGTAAACTCTCTAAGGGTAGGATTAGTAATATCCTAGGATAAGCGTTAGTGTTACAAAAATGTTTTATATTGTGTTGTTTGATCCATTGTGTAACAACCCGCATATTTATCGATTTTATATTTAAATATTTTATTTAAATATTTCATCGTTCGTCGGATTTTGGTCCGAAAAGCTACTTTTTGCAAACAGTCGAATTGGGACTCGAGACCACTTCCATTGAGTCCAAAATGCCGTTTGCGACCTTTTTGAGTATAAACTTTGATATGTTTGGAGCTAGTCAAAAATTTGACCATTTGCACTTTGGGTTTGGTTTTGGGTTCAGCCCCTTTGCCAACTTAACCTCCAAACTGAACCATCCCTCCCCATTCATCCTCACTTCCTCCTCTTTTCAGTTTCAAAGCAAAAATGGTGGGAGAGATTGGAAATTAAAACTCCATGCCCTAGTTCCTCTTGCAAATTCTTGTTCTTGCTCCAAATTCAAAGAGAACCCATTGGTAAGCCTCCTCTTCATCTTCTCCAACTCATTCTCTTATCAATTTCAGTTTATTTCCTAAACCTAAATTCGGGAAATGTTTCTCTTTTAGCTTAGATTCAAGCTTGTTAAGTTGGAATTGAAGAGTGATTGCCCTTGCCATCGCTTCAAAGCTTCTTCTTTATTTGTTTGGGTTCAAAGGTGAGATTTTTATCTCACATCTAAGTCAATAATTATCTTCGATTGTTAGGTATGAATTCCTAACACTTATCCTTGTGCAATTCCTTAGTCGTTGTTGCTCGACCGATCGTTATCGATGTCGTTTGGCCATTTTTTGGCCTAGGTTCAGGGAATGCCCTGAATAACAGTTTCAGCCGTCTGAACGTATGGTTCAGACGTCTGAATGGGATACTGGGAATTTTCTTCTCCCAGCATTCAGACATCTGAATCAAAATTTCAGACGTCTGAATTGGTTCGTTTTGAACCAGAAAAGGAATAGGCTAAAAAGAGCCTATTTCAGACGTCTGAAATCTAGGATTCAGACGTCTGAATTCTGTTCTGGAAAATAGTTTATTTTCCAGATTCAGACGTCTGAATTCTTGATCTCAGACGTCTGAATCTGCTGTGTTTTGCCTAGTTGTTTTTTTAGCTTGAATATACAACTCTAATCAGGTCGAACCCCGTATAACTCTGCGTAGGCAATCTTATCCGAAAACCATTCAACGGAACTTCTTACTTTGATGGTTTTGGGAATTGATTTATTTGGATTTTATTCACGTCTTCGAATGTGAACTTTTATAATTGATTGTTTCTACAATCACTTCTATGGCTTGTCACTTTAAAAATATAAAGGTTTCAATACTAGTAGTAAATATCAAAACTCTATCATCAAAACGATTTCAACTCTATTTTCAATATCAAACTCGTTTATAAAACTGTTTTCCAATCTACTAGTATATACAAACCTTTACCTCATTCGTATGAGAAAATATAATTAAACGGCTTAGCAAAACAAGTGGTATGAAACGCTTGCGTTTACTTCGTCGGTTAATTTATGGACTTGTTCGATTGAATCTCTTGTGACAATTTTCTAGTGCAGATCTACAGTTTGTTCGTAAATATTTGAGTTAAGTAAGTGGTTATGGGACATGAAGCTAAACTCTTATATTTACTAGCTTAGTGTAATCGACACTTCCTTATGATCATGATGATCATTCTTGTGATTTAGACTAGCGATTGTGCGATGTCTCTTTATTTGCGAGGTTAGACTAGACACCATTTGTGTGATTTCGATTCACACATATCTCTTTATCTTCAAGGTTAGTCTATACCTCATTGGTGTGATTTCGATTCACACATATTGAAACTCTTGTGACAATTTCCTAGTGCAGATCTACAATCTGTTCGTAAATATTTGAGTTAAGCAAGTGGTTATGGGACATGAAGCTAAACTCTTATATTTACTAGCTTAGTGTAATCGACACTTCTTTATGATCGATGACGATCATTTTTATGATTTAGACTAGCAATGTGCGATGTCTCTCGTCCGTGTGTTCGGACTTGCCTTTCTCGTCCGTGTGTTCGGACTTGCCTTTCTCGTCCGTGTGTTCGGACTTGCCTTTCTCGTCCGTGTATTCGGACTTGCCTTTCTCGTCCGTGTGTTCGGACTTGCCTTTCTCGTCCGTGTGTTCGGACTTGCCTTTCTCGTCCGTGTGTTCGGACTTGCCTTTCTCGTCCGTGTGTTCGGACTTGCCTTTCTCGTCCGTGTGTTCGGACTTGCCTTTCTCGTCCGTGTGTTCGGACTTGCCTTTCTCGTCCGTGTGTTCGGACTTGCCTTTCTCGTCCGTGTGTTCGGACTTGCCTTTCTCGTCCGTGTGTTCGGACTTGCCTTCGGGCCATCCGTGTGTTCGGAAAATTAAATGGATAGCTTCCATGAGATAGCTTCTCGTCCGTGTGCTCGGACTTCCCCCTTTTTGTGATTTCTAGATTCTTGTGGTATTGATTAATCTCTTGTTGATTTTCAATTACGTACTTATCACAGTACGCTATTATGGTTATGATACGTTTTTGTCATATCTCTTATTCTATATCACTTTATCTGATATTTATAGCTAGACTGATCCGTTTATTATTTTCTTATAAATAATACTCGGGTCAGACTGAGATTTTACAGGTGCTTCCTCATGACTTCCTATCGGGAGCCATCATCCGACTTTTGGCTAACTACTCTAGTTTAGTAGTTTTTGTTTGTATACATTTGAGATTGGACTCCTTGATGTATACATATTCTATTATCTTGCACTTGTACCTATTCTTTTGTGTTATTGTGGATCTTATTTGACCACTACTCTGATGTACACTTTCATGTGTTGTATATTTATTCATATCTATTTCCGCCTCTGTGATATGAATTGTCTGTGACTGATTTATGTTACGTTTATTTCTATATTTGTTTCCGAAGATTATATATATATATATAGCCACCGTGTGATAGCTTTATGTTTGTGTCGGTATGTCGGATTTCCTCCTTAAAGATATGCATTCTATTCTATCTGACATATCGGTGCTCGCACAAAGAAGTTACATGGATGGTCGCTCCTCAACAGCCTTATTCTCCGTGCTAATTGACAGCACTACACCGTAGTGTTCTTGGTTGGCGTGGGTATAGAGGTGGGGCGTCACACATTGAGTGGTATATGAATTCTGGTCGATGCGTCTGATCAGCGTTATCGATAGGCATTCCTAAACACTTGAACAGATCTAACAATACAGTATTGTTTTAAAATGGTAAATGAAATAATTTTACCTAGGAATATATTATATATATATAAGAATGATTTTCAAAACTAATATAGTTGTATAGTGGAATTGATTGTTTAGAAATGATAATATTTTACCATTATCATTTAGGATTTGTTCGGTTATGCTCGTCCAGTTTGAGCATTAACTATTGTTGAATAGTTCATAAGTAATTTTCCTTAGTAAGATATATGTCAAGTAAATGAGAATTAGGGAATCTTGGAACGAACCCCTTGTGAATTATGTTTCACAGTTTGATTATAAGGTGTCCGGCGAAAGGGTTAAGCTAAAAGTCAACTTTTAATAATGTTAACCTAAAAGTAAACTTGTAATAAAAAGTTGTTTAATATAATCTAAATGGTAGCATTAAAAAACTTAATAATTGTAACGACCCATATTTTAACCCGTTAGAATTTATTAAATTAAATAAAATTTCTGAATAAAGATAGGTAGAAATAAATTTAATGATCTATTAATGTAAACTCATTGGATATGAAGTTAAAATGAATTCTTAAATGACAAATTGTGATATGAGGAGTAGGTAACAATTTTTGGAATGTGATTCAATGATATTAATCTGTAGGTAATAATTAACAACAACTGAATAATAAGGGTTAATGTGAATAAATAATAAAATGAATGCTATTTAATAGGAGAAACCTAAATTTATTTATTAAATTGTATATGATAAGTTTATCTCTAATAAGAAAACATTTAATGAGAGAAGTTGATAAGAAATATTTATTTGATAATTAATGTGTGTATTTGTTGTATGAAATAAACTAATAAATTTGAATTTAAATAACAAAATTTTTGTAATATTGAGTAATATATTTTCCAAATTCAATAAAATAGAAAAAATTTGAAAATTCAAATTTTGGTCAAATTTAGCCAAAGTTTGATTTTTAGTTGAAAAATTTAAATTTGAAATTTGAAATTTTGTTCTTTTTATATGATACTAGACTGAATTCTAATCTTCTCTCTATTTTTTGTTTCGTCAAAATCGGATTCCAATTGCTTTAAATTTCCAATTTACTGTCAAAAACTTGCATAAATTATCAGTATTTTGTCATGTGTTTTTCCTATAGTATTTACATAGTATATCTTGTGTACATGGATGGTATATGGTCTTTTAGACTCCTTTTGACTCTTGGGCTTCAACCGACTCCTCAAATTCCTAACAGACTTCCTTTCATCTGTATAGTCACGTACTCAAAAGAAAAGCACGTACATAAACTTTCTTTCTTATTTCTTCTTTCTGAAACTTCTGTATCTCCTTCCTCTTCTCCTCTTCCTAAATCCCTAAAACAAAATCAATAAAAAACTCCAATCTACAATCCATCTTCCTCTTCCTTCCTTTCTTCTTTGCCTCCACCTTGCTTCTCCTCCTCTCCTCTCCCCTTCCTTTTTCCATTTCTTTTTCCCTCCTTTCTCTCCTCTTTTCCTTCCCCTTATCTCGCCCTCCCCCTCCCCTAGGCTTTCCACACCCAAAGCCACCACCCTAGCACCCTTTGCCGCACCTGAACCCGACTACCTAGCCCTTGGTCAAGCCCTAGGCCAAACCCTCCTTTCAGAAAAAAAAGAAAAGAGAGAAAGAAAGATAAAAAATATAAAAGAAAACGTATTTGGTGATTGTCGTATTCAAGTTTGGATAGCTTTGGATTGGTCTTTGTTGCTTTAGTCCCCATCTCCATTGTGTTGTGTTTATCACCTTCATTTACCTCGAAAGGTGAGAAAGTCACCCACGATTAATATTCTTATGTTTAAGTAAATGGAATCATATGAAATGACATGTGAATTGTTGCTTTAGTTAGGAATATATTACACATGTTATGTTTGTTAATTTTTATGTTACTTATGTTATGTTAATTTGTATGTTATTCATCTTATGTTAATTTGTATGTTATCCATATTATGAAATTTATAGGTTACTTATGTTCATTAATTTATTGTCACATATATTACGAAATTTAAATGTTATACATGTATGTAATTTATTGTCACATGCGTTATGAAATTTATTATCACATATGTTATGTAATTAATTGTCACATATGTTATGAAATTGATTGTCACAGATGTTATATTAATTTACTGTCACATATGTTATATTAATGCTAGTCACATATATGTTATGTTATATAAAATGTTAGTCACATATATGTTATGCTATGAAAATGTTAGTTACATATATGTTATATAAAATGTTAGCCACATATGTGTTATGCTATGATACATGTTATGATATGTCACATGATATATGTTATGATATGTATGCAAGTGATATGTCATGTTATTTATTTATTTATGCAAATCACACTACAAGTACCTTTTTGTATGTTAGTTAGGAAATCCCTGTGGGCTGAAATAATATATACCCGAACGATCTTATGGATTAGGAAAAATCATTATGGGTTGAAATGATAGACCCAAGCGATTTTATTAATTTGAAACTATAATTTGGGATACAGGTTGAAATGATATATATCCGGAAATTTATAAATTCGGGTTGAAATGATATGTACCCTAATCACTTGACCAAAGGGTAGAAAACTATATACGGACACCGTTGGTCTATTTTAAAGTGTTTTATAAATTTTAAAGTATGTTTTGATTAAATAAATTGATTTATTTTGAAAAAAAATTATTTAAAATTTTATTTTTGGAAATAAAATAAAATATAATTTGTTTTAAAGTTAATTTATAAGTTAGGGTTTTTAAAAGTAAAATTTCAAATTTTTGACTTATAATTTAATTTAATCTTTAAAATACATAATTTGATTAGTAAATATAAAATAAAATATTTTAGAAATATAATTTAATAAAATAATTAATATAGTTTTAAAGGATTTGTTTAAAATTTAATATAATTAATTTTATTTATTTATTGCAACTTTAAAAAAAATAAGGGAAGAGAAATTAAGATTAAATTGTAAATTTAATTTAATTAAATGAATTAGATCAAATAGGATTATTTAATCTATTTGGTTATGGATTTTCCAAAGATATGATTTTGAAATGTAGATAATTTAAGGTGATAGAAGTTCCAAGTTTAATGTTCAAAGCTAAAATATAATTGAAGTTAGATATTTTAGTACTTGATTTAAATTATAACTTAAGATTTTATTATTTAAAATATTTTATAAAAATGACCACGGTGTGAAATAAGCATTTGGTTGTTATAGAGATCGGGATCAGATATTGTCATACTCTCTACCAATACCAAAAACCACTTTAACAACTGTGTACATGGTGAAGAATCTAAAATGAAGTAGGATGGTTTGGCGAATGCTACTGGCATGAAGTAAGAGAATGATGATGGATAGCACTGACTTTCGGGTCATAATTTAAATGACTAAAACAGGAGCCACGTCGAGCCAAGTGGGGTCGCTCTCCCTATCGAGCATGTTCCTTCGAAACCATATCTATTACCTTGTGATTTGATTGGGTTCACCTTTGATTATGGGAGTGTGTCTCGAGTTGGGTGGTAGTAGCTGCTATGCATTGCCACCAGTCCGGATCCACAAAACGGTAGTATCCTACCCAGGTCATTGCCTCGCGTGCCTTGTCATATTTATCCTTGTCGAGCCCACTACGACTTTGGTTTGTATCATACCTATGGAGTGCTCACTAAGTAAACCACCAGTTTGGTGGAGCTTACAGTATCTGTATAGACTGTAGTATTTTTATAAAATGTGTTAAGGGGGATATGGGTAATGCCTTAACGCTACTTTAATACTTTACTTTGTGATAGACATTATTTATGCAGCGTATTCTATTTTATATGTAGATAGTTTAACGGATCCTTAAAGGATGGGAATCCCAAGCATCCTTTGAGTTACTATTTCATTTCACTTGAAACTTTCACTTGAGTTGATTTACTTGCATAAGAATGTTAATCCTGACTCGAGTGTTTTGTTTTTTATTTATGCTCGGGTCAGCCTGAGAGTGACAACATTCGAGATTCATCTTTGGAGCTGGAGACTAGTTGGAGATCTATCTTTATATCTGCTTACCTATTTCCTATTTCAGTTATTTCCATTTCAGACTTTTTTATTTGGTTATGTATTAGAAAACTTCTATGTATTTGGGATTTCTGTTGTATTTTCTTTAGACTCTGATGTTGTAGTAGCTTCATGAACTACTATGTTTGTTTATTCCACTGCTTATTGTTGGAATATTCTGTGTTTGTGATTCTGTGATTATTTCTTATTTACCCCAAATTTATATAACAATCTATTATTTTAAGCAATTCAAGTCTGGCATGTGTGGATTATTGTCGATTTGAATGGTTTAAAATAGTGGGTCATTACAGTTGGTATCAGAACTTTGGTTTCGACAAACTTTAGCTTATGGGGTAAAAGCTCATTACAGATAGGGTAGTAATACCTCAGAATGAGTAGAATCAATTACATAATCATCCTTCCTTTCGAGCCTATCTTCTTAGTTAGAATTCTCTTTGATTAGGATTCCTTTAAAATTCGAATCTCTATCTTTGTTCTAAAATCCATTCTTGAATCATCTTATGAGAGAGCGTATTTGTTAGTATTATAAAAATTGTTTCATATTGTGTTGTTTATTTTGTTAATTAGGATTATATTATATATATAAAAGTAGTATCTTTTAAAATTTATATCGTTAATTTTGATGTGTAGTTTGTCTGAAGTGATAATGTTTGAGTATTATCATTTATTTTCATTGAGGAAATGTTTATAAATATAGATTTAAGTGTATAACATGTTAATATGTATGAATTGATTTATAAATAAACCGAATACTAAAAAGAAGAATATTATTTAAGTAAATGACAAATGACCTTAGATGATAAAGTTAAATGAAATAATTCCAATTGAAATTAAATATTAATGAAATGTTTAATGGATGATTTTAATAGTAAAGAGAGACACTATTTGAGTGAATGAATAAAGAACTTGAGTTATAAAAGTGAAATTCAATTTTAATTAAAATGAATTAATGATTGAACAATGAGATAGATTTTAACTTAAGCAGAGTTAAATGAATTGAATTAATGAAATAAGTTAATAAAATGAATTAATTGAATAAACTAATAAAGAAAATTTATAAATCGGATATAGTTGAAATGTTGTTTAGTAGCGTAATGAATTAAAAATCGAACTTAAGAAGTGTTAATAAAATAACAAAATGAGTTAAATGAAAGAAATTTGATTTGAAACTAAATGAACTTAAATATAAAAATGAAGTGAATGTTAACCAATTGAATGAATAATGAATTGTATGAAAGGTAAAGTCAAATAAAATCAATTATGATAATTGTATGAAAGTCAACTGGATTTATGAGAAAGCAAAATTACAAAGAATGTCTTTAAATAAAAATCTGTAACTTTCGAAATAATTAAACCTAAATAAAGTTGTGTAAATATTATAACCTAAGTGTAAATTAAGTGTTATAATAAAAGGATATACACTTAGTTAATGATTAAGAGAGGATTTCTTTTAAGTGGTTGAATGTGACCTTAAGAAGTAAACTAAATTATAAAGCATATCTTGTAAACTGCTGTAAGTTAAATACGAAAATAAATTATTAGAATTGTAAGGAATGTTTATAAATTAAGTGTAGCTTAGTAAACTTGTATAAAGCTGTCAAAAAGAACAAGATTTTTAAATAAAATGTGAAAATGAAATTTTAAATTAAGTTGTAAAGAAATTTAAGTAAAGACGTAAGAGTTGTATAACTTGAAATCTAAGAGAAATAGAACTTAAAACCAAATATATAATGGTTTAACATTTTGGCTAAGCAAAACGAAACCTGAATTTGTGATGCTAAATGAAATCTATCTTAACTATAATAATGAAAGTGATTGTGATTTAAAAAATTTAATGTCAGTACAAAAATGGAATATGAATATTATGATTTAAATGTTTGAAACGTAGAAGTTAAAGTTTTAAAACTTACAGATCTGATAAATATAAGTAAAACAAAATTTAAAATTGGTTGAATATGAATGTTAAGAATAGAAAGTTTGAAGTCAAATTATGAAATAAAAATTTAAACTTAAGTAGAGTTATTGGAAATGAATAAATGAAATAAGCTAATGAAGTGAATTTATGAAATGAGTTAAATGGATTTTGATTTAAGCGAAAAAAAGGGAACTTAGGTCGTAAATTTAAATGATTAGACCTGATAAAGAAGAAGGGGTGAATTGGACATTTACGCACAATAAGTATAGGAGTTGCTCTGGAGAAGAACTCCGTCCGTTGAATCAATCTCCCTCCTCTTCTCTCTAGTTGGGGGCTTCGGTTGAAAGATTCCCCTTTTTCCGAGGATAGGACAACATAGAGCTTAAGACAAATCAGATCAGTCTGCTAGTGCTCCACAACATGTAGGGAATTAATTTATTTACTTGAAAGCACTCCATTCCCCTAGTGAACATAGTCATACCTCATCTACTGGACATAGTTAGTAAAGTCGCTACGCACCTTATTAGCTCTTATATACTGGATCGCTCAATTCACTACCCGAATGAACACAGTCATACTTAATATTTATAGGATAGAGAGCAAAGACAGTCATACTTCCCATTGACCGGAGGCTAGTATACTTAGGACTGCTTCACACCTATATGATTCTCTAGCACTTCCACTCTAGAAGAATTTTTCCAAGTTTGGAATATATCGAGTGTAAACGAAATGAACGTAAAGCAATTGAAACAACTGAATAGAATATAAACTAAGTTAAAAGGGAGTAAAAATAATAATGATAAATGATGTTAATAAGTAATGAAAATGTATAATGTTAACATTTGAAAATGAAATTTATACGGTTTTGAATTAATTGTTTGTATCTGGTATTATGCATTTCGGATCTATATTATGTAACGACCCTAGATTTTAATTTAATTTAAATTGATAATTTATTGAATTTTTGAATTAAAATTGTAAATTTATTTTTAAATGAAAGCGAGTTTCCCTGATACAAAATAAATTTGATATAAATCATTTAAATTTAATAATATTGTAAATATTGTACATATATGTGAATATATATGTATACGTGATATATGAGAAAATTTGAAGTTAATATATATGTATATTGAATTCGAGTTTAAATCTAAGTTTAAATGGTTTAATAATAATAATAAATGATAATAATAGATATTAAGTTATAAATAGAATCGAAATACATAAGATTTAACAATATATTGGAATAGAGATTTATTTACATTATAAAGGAATAAACAAACAAAAATAATAAAAGAAAAATAAAATAAAATTGAAGTTCACTTATACTACAAAGTAATGAAACAAACAAATATAGAGGTAACTGGGCTTGCAAACAAAACAAGCAAATAAATGAATTATATGCATTCATGTTCAAGTAACAAGACAGTGCTCATAAAACAAAATATTTACAAGCATGAAACCAAAGAAAATTTATAAGTTAGCTTGCAAAAGAAGGCAATGTTAATATCTTCAGCCGAAAAGAAAGCAATGATAAGTATAAAGATACATATGCATTAAAGAGTTGTATCTCTAGTACACCATATTATCACTTCAGCCGAGTAAAACAACAAAATAATAATAATAATAATAAGCATGAGGCTGCAAAAGAAGATATATGTATAGATAAACATATATACTTTGTACAAGTTAATTAATGCTAGCCCCCAAAATGTTTACTTCAGCCACCAAGAAGAAAATTATCACCTGTACAAAGTAATATACCCTGCTGTACAAAATACATCCCCACCCTGTACAACCACTATATACCCCATTTCCATATATTGTCATCAGTTCGTCCATAAGCTATGCAAAACTGAAGTGAATATATTTTCAAACTTAAACAAGAAAAACTTCAACTTAAAACAACTTGAACCAATTCGAATCAGAGATCAAAAGAGGACCTGCAGTTAGAAAAATGTCAAGCCTAGTTTAACATTTCAAACTCTACTCTGTTCTTCTTCTCAGCCTAAGGTGAGCAAACCTCTTTGTTTAAGAATAGCTTATGGATCTTTGATAAAATCTGTTACATGCAGTCTATAATGTTTGCTTGTGCTTGAATATAAATGTGCACGTATGAGTATAATATTGCCTGCATATTTGTTCTGGATTGTTGTTGATAACAGACTCATCATCACCACAAGACAATTCATGTCTTCCTGTATAATCAAAGTTTGACATTGATCACTAAAGAGAAATTGATAATGACATTGTATTCTTGTTTAAGAAAAAAAATTCCAGGTGAATGTGTTTAGTCAATATTTTATAAAATTGAAAAATACAGTGGGAATCAAAAATGGATAAATTTCAAGCATGATTATTTTCGAATTCACTTATATAGTTTGATTTCTCTTCGAATACTAGGAATTTTAATGGCTAGATCAAAATTTTTAAGACAATATTGAGTGGGATATTTGGGTTTGTTTAGAAAGGGCGTTTTGGGTCTTTTCTGATGATCGGTGCGTTCGTGAGCGATGGGATCGTTGCCGAAGTTGGCGAAGGAATAGAGGAGTATGGAAAAAATACTCGATGGATTTTACGAACGGCGAGGCGTTGGCGAATGGTTGGGGTAGGGTTTTAGGACCTGTGTGTGCCGTCTTTGTTCTTGAGGCAACAACAGCATCGCCAGAGCTCCGGGGATCATCGGGGTGGTGGGAAAGGCTTCGGGAATAGTCAATGAACGCTTGGACATGGTTACGAGGCGCCTGGTGGTCGGCAGCGTCAGAACGTGGTGAGTTTGATTGATCGGTGTTGGTTCCAAATTTAAACCGAGATGCTCGATTTTGTTTTCTCGATCAAATCATCGAACGGGGTTGTTAACTGGGTTGAGAGGATCAGGAGTGATATGTGGGAGGCCGTAGTATTGATCGGAGGCGCTCCGATCATTGGTGCACGTGCACACGCAAGTTCGTGCATCTGGAAGTCATGGAGATTGGGGAAGAAGAAGTAGATGGGTTGTTCGCGTAATTCTCGAGTTTGTACTCGGGTAAACAGGGTTATGGCACGAGTTCGAACTCGTGTGTTTTTAGGTTCATGCCGGGTCAAATTTTTAACACTTAGAAAAAATTTAAGTTTAAAGAAAAAATGGCATACGGGTTAGGTAGGGGGAAAACTCGAAGCACTTAGGCATTTTTCTCGGGTGCGACTCGAAGCAGGTCTCGGGTTTTTAATTTCCAGTTTTTAAAACTTGAACAAATTTAAGTCAATTTAATTTGTAAACTTATTTTTCTTAAAATAATGATTGTTGTTAAGTACAAATATGAAATTGCGTTGAAAAGTTTTTGAAATAACAATATTTCTAAAGTTAATTAAGTTTAATTAAAATGTTTTAAACTTATATTTGAAAAGGGGATTATTTTAAATAAAATTAAGTAATTAAGAAGTTGATTAAATGTTTAATGTGTTAACTTAAAAGTTAAGTTAATTTTATATTGATGAATGATTTAAAATTAACTAAAGATCAATTAATTATAAATTTAAAGCTAATTAATTTATAATTAAGGATAATTAATTAAATGGTAATTAATTAAGGGTTAATTTATTAATTTAAAGACAATCAATTAAATAGTGAAATTTATAATTAAAGATTAATTATTTAAATAATTAAAGGTTGATGAATTATAATTAAAGGTTAAATTAATTTTTAATGATTAATTAATAAATGATTAAAGAATAATTTATCAAAATGATCTGTAATTTATTAATGTTAATTAACCAGGATTAGTAATTTTCGTAAGTAATTTAAAACTGATTTGGATTACTCAAACAATTAACTGATCTTACATATAGATGTTTGATATTTTATTACATGCTATGTGATGGATTGATATATTAGTTATGGGATGTGATGCTATGTTATATTTTATGCTAAGTTGTTATATCTGTGATGTATATATTGCTATGTGAATATGAAACCCTTGGCCCGTAAAACGGCACTTGAATTTCGATGCGACAGGGAGTCGGATTCTAGTAGGTTATCCGAAACCCACATCGAATTATAATAGTGAATCTTTGTGACTGATAAATTTATTTTATCTATGAATCTGTGAATGAAGATAAGCGTTATCGATTTTACCGCTTATCGATAAATCTGTGATGATTGATGTTGCACTATTGTGTGTAAAACCCCTGGACTACACCATACACACACAAATATGGATTTCACGAAAAAATCAGTTAAGTCACAGATGAATTAAATTTAATGTTGTTTTGAAATTGAAATTGAAATTTCAAATTGATTTTGGAAATGGATTTGGGTTAAATGTTAAAGCTTTTGAAAAAGTGTTTTCAAAGGTAAAAGCTATTTTAAATAACTTAATAAAGCTTCCAATTTAAATAATTCAATTTGAATTTGAATTCAAAATTTGGAATTGAATTCAATGATTGGAATTGTGATTAAAGATATTATAAATGTGTTTTATATGAATTTAAACCACTTTTAAAATATTGGTTTGAGAATTTGGATTTAAACCAAGAACCTTAACTCGTATAAATGAATCCGATTTCCAAAATGAAAACTGTTTGTTTTAAAAGAATAAAAGCTTTCAGATAAGAGATGAAATTCCAGTTTAATTAAAGGAATTTCAAGATTGAATTGAAAAATGGTTTTCCAAGTTATGAATGAATTCTTTTTGAAAGCTATGAATTGAATCTGTTTATTTTTAACAGATTTAAAATGATGATTTATTTAAACAATTCGAAATGAAATTGTTTTTGAAAGCTATAAGTTGAATCTTTGTTTTAAAGATTTAACGAGTTAATCCAATTGAAACGGAAATTGTTTTGAAATCTGTGAATGGATTTTTATGAAATTAAGTGAACTTTGTGAATTTAATCTTTTTGGTTAAAAGGATGAAAATGGTAATTTGTTAAAACCATTTGAAAGAAAAGTTTTGGGTAATAAGTTATGACTTAATTTAAATCCCATATCCATATGTTTTAAATATTGCGCTCGTTATTCGGGTTAGCCGGGAAAAGACATTTGTGTCATATAACCCATTCCGAATAGTGATACGACGTAAATGGATCGCATTTGCTATATTACAACATGATAGGGGGTTCTTGCTTCGCGGTTTGGTGGCGAACGGGAGACTCTTACCCCTACATGTCCCTGAGTGGGATGGGTTGGTTGTGATAGTCGAGAGGCTGGCCGTAAAAGCAACTGCGAGGTGCCAGTGTATGCCACGGTGGGGCTGGGATGGTTGCAAAGCCTACCGGTTGCCGCTGTCTTCGGACTCTTACATTTGGTATCAGAGCTAAGGTTGAACTTTAGCTCAAGAGTATAACACGTTAAGTAGCTCATTAGAGATAGAGTGAAGTAAACTCTAGAACGAGTATTCTCAAATATCCGTTCGAACGTCTCAGTAAATTCTCTTACTATCCATTGATAGTGAGTATGAGTGCAAGAAGAGGACGAGATAGGGGACAGGGGAATACGACTATAATTGGTCAATATCCTGCAACAATGGAAACAATCTTTCTCTATCAATTTCCTTTGATTCATTTCCAAATTCTTTTGATTTCTTCGTACCAGCTCCAAGAAGAAGTTTCGGTGTGATGATGATTCTACGAATCGTTGTAGGAAATTTTTACTTCGTAGCTTCATCGGTTTCTTATTAGTTTTTTATTTAAACTTTAATGAATATGAATTGGAAATTTTTAATTGAGTTAAATTGATTAATAGAATATGAGGGTAAATTGAATTGTATCAATAAAACGATTTCGTTTGAAACCAAATTTTGAAATTCTATTATAATTTTCTCGGGTTAATCGAAGTCTGAAGAGGGACAAATTGGTATGTATTCTGAGGTATTCCGACTTGAATTCAGAATCTGTATCTTGTGTTTGAGGAATTATAGGAGATCGAATCTGTCTATCTCTATGTTGTTTTCGTGCCTGCGAATTTTGAGGACGAAATTCTTTTAAGGGGGGAAGTTTGTAACGACCCTAGATTTTAATTTAATTTAAATTGATAATTTATTGAATTTTTGAATTAAAATTGTAAATTTATTTTTATATGAAAGCGAGTTTCCCTGATACAAAATAAATTTGATATAAATCATTTAAATTTAATAATATTGTAAATATTGTACATATATGTGAATATATATGTATACGTGATATATGAGAAAATTTGAAGTTAATATATATGTATATTGAATTCGAGTTTAAATCTAAGTTTAAATGGTTTAATAATAATAATATATGATAATAATAGATATTAAATTATAAATAGAATCGAAATACATAAGATTTAACAATATATTGGAATAGAGATTTATTTACATTATAAAGGAATAAACAAACAAAAATAATAAAAGAAAAATAAAATAAAATTGAAGTTCACTTATACTACAAAGTAATGAAACAAACAAATATAGAGGTAACTGGGCTTGCAAACAAAACAAGCAAACAAATGAATTATATGCATTCATGTTCAAGTAACAAGACAGTGCTCATAAAACAAAATATTTACAAGCATGAAACCAAAGAAAATTTATAGGTTAGCTTGCAAAAGAAGGCAATGTTAATATCTTCAGCCGAAAAGAAAGCATATGATAAGTATAAAGGTACATATGCATTAAAGAGTTGTATCTCTAGTACACCATATTATCACTTCAACCGAGTAAAACAACAATATAATAATAATAATAATAATAAGCATGAGGCTGCAAAAGAAGATATATGTATAGATAAACATATATACTTTGTACAAGTTAATTAATGCTAGCCCCCAAAATGTTTACTTCAGCCACCAAGAAGAAAATTATCACCTGTACAAAGTAATATACCCTGCTGTACAAAATACATCCCCACCCTGTACAACCACTGTATACCCCATTTCCATATATTGTCATCAGTTTGTCCATAAGCTATGCAAAACTGAAGTGAATATATTTTCAAACTTAAACAAGAAAAACTTCAACTTAAAACAACTTGAACCAATTCGAATTAGAGATCAAAAGAGGAGCTGCAGTTAGAAAAATGTCAAGCCTAGTTTAACATTTCAAACTCTACTCTGTTCTTCTTCTCAGCCTAAGGTGAGCAAACCTCTTTGTTTAAGAATAACTTATGGATCTTTGATAAAATCTGTTACATGCAGTCTAAAATGTTTGCTTGTGCTTGAATATAAATGTGCGCGTATGAGTATAATATTGCCTGCATATTTGTTCTGGATTGTTGTTGATAACAGACTCATCATCACCACAAGACAATTCATGTCTTCCTGTATAATCAAAGTTTTACATTGATCACTGAAGAGAAATTGATAATGACATTGTATTCTTGTTTAAGAAAAAAAATTCCAGGTGAATGTGTTTAGTCAATATTTTATAAAATTGAAAAATACAGTGGGAATCAAAAATGGATAAATTTCAAGCATGATTATTTTCGAATTCACTTATATAGTTTGATTTCTCTTCGAATACTAGGAATTTTAATGGCTAGATCAAAATTTTTAAGACAATATTGAGTGGGATATTTGGGTTTGTTTAGAAAGGGCGTTTTGGGTCTTTTCTGATGATCGGTGCGTTCGTGAGCGATGGGATCGCTGCCGAAGTTGGCGAAGGAATAGAGGAGTATGGAAAAAATACTCGATGGATTTTACGAACGGCGAGGCGTTGGCAAATGGTTGGGGTAGGGTTTTAGGACCTGTGTGTGACGTCTATGTTCTCGAGGCAACAGCAGCATCGCCAGAGCTCCGGGGATCATCGGGGTGGTGGGAAAGGCTTCAGGAATAGTCGATGAACGCTTGGACATGGTTACGAGGCGCCTGGTGGTCGGCAGCGTCAGAACGTGGTGAGTTTGATTGATCGGTGTTGGTTCCAGATTTAAACCGAGATGCTCGATTTTGTTTTCTCGATCAAATCATCGAACGGGGTTGTTAACTGGGTTGAGAGGATCAGGAGTGATATGTGGGAGGCCGTAGTATTGATCGGAGGCGCTCCGATCATTGGTGCACGTGCACACACAAGTTCGTGCATCTGGAAGTCATGGAGATTGGAGAAGAAGAAGTAGATGGGTTGTTCGCATGATTCTCGAGTTTGTACTCGGGTAAACAGGGTTATGGCACAAGTTCGAACTCGTGTGTTTTTAGGTTCATGCCGGGTCAAATTTTTAACACTTAGAAAAAATTTAAGTTTAAAGAAAAAATGGCATACGGGCTAGATTGGGGGAAAACTCGAAGCACTTAGGCATTTTTCTCGGGTGCGACTCGAAGCAGGTCTCGGGTTTTTAATTTCCAGTTTTTAAAACTTGAACAAATTTAAGTCAATTTAATTTGTAAACTTATTTTTCTTAAAATAATGATTGTTGTTAAGTACAAATATGAAATTGTGTTGAAAAGTTTTTGAAATAACAATATTTCTAAAGTTAATTAAGTTTAATTAAAATGTTTTAAACTTATATTTGAAAAGGGGTTTATTTTAAATAAAATTAAGTAATTAAGAAGTTGATTAAATGTTTAATGTGTTAACTTAAAAGTTAAGTTAATTTTATATTGATGAATGATTTAAAATTAACTAAAGATCAATTAATTATAAATTTAAAGCTAATTAATTTATAATTAAGGATAATTAATTAAATGGTAATTAATTGAGGGTTAATTTATTAATTTAAAGAAAATCAATTAAATAGTGAAATTTATAATTAAAGATTAATTATTTAAATAATTAAAGGTTGATGAATTATAATTATAGGTTAAATTAATTTTTAATGATTAATTAATAAATGATTAAAGAATAATTTATCAAAATGATCTGTAATTTATTAATGTTAATTAACCAGGATTAGTAATTTTCATAAGTAATTTAAAACTGATTTGGATTACTCAAATAATTAACTGATCTTACGTATAGATGTTTGATATTTTATTACATGTTATGTGATGGATTGATATATTAGTTATGGGATGCGATGCTATGTTATGTTTTATGCTAAGTTGTTATATCTGTGATGTATATATTGCTATGTGAATATGAAACCCTTGGCCCGTAAAACGGCACTTGAATTTCGATGCGACAGGGAGTCAGATTCTAGTTGGTTATCCGAAACCCACATCGAATTATAATAGTGAATCTTTGTGACTGATAAATTTATTTTACCTATGAATCTGTGAATGAAGATAAGCGTTATCGATTTTACCGCTTATCGATAAATCTGTGATGATTGATGTTGCACTATTGTGTGTAAAACCCCTGGACTACACCATACACACACAAATATAGATTTCACGAAAAAATCAGTTAAGTCACAGATGAATTAAATTTAGTGTTGTTTTGAAATTGAAATTGAAATTTCAAATTGATTTTGGAAATGGATTTGGGTTAAATGTTAAAGCTTTTGAAAAAGTGTTTTCAAAGATAAAAGCTATTTTAAATAACTTAATAAAGCTTCCAATTTAAATAATTCAATTTGAATTTGAATTCAAAATTTTGAATTGAATTCAATGATTGGAATTTTGATTAAAGATATTATAAATGTGTTTTACATGAATTTAAACCACTTTTAAAATATTGATTTGAGAATTTGGATTTAACCCAAGAACCTTAACTCGTATAAATGAATCTGATTTCCAAAATGAAAACTGTTTGTTTTAAAAGAATAAAAGCTTTCAGATAAGAGATGAAATTCCAGTTTAATTAAAGGAATTTCAAGATTGAATTGAAAAATGGTTTTCCAAGTTATGAATGAATTCTTTTTGAAAGCTATGAATTGAATCTGTTTATTTTTAACAGATTTAAAATGATGATTTATTTAAACCATTCGAAATGAAATTGTTTTTGAAAGCTATAAGTTGAATCTTTGTTTTAAAGATTTAACGAGTTAATCCAATTGAAACGGAAATTGTCTTGAAATCTGTGAATGGATTTTTATGAAATTAAGTGAACTTTGTGAATTTAATCTTTTTGGTTAAAAGGATGAAAATGGTAATTTGTTAAAACCATTTGAAAGAAAAGTTTTGGGTAATAAGTTATGACTTAATTGAAATCCCATATCCATATATTTTAAATATTGCGCTCGTTATTCGGGTTAGCCGGGAAAAGACATTTGTGTCATATAACCCATTCCGAATAGTAATACGACGTAAATGGATCGCATTTGAAGACCGGTGGTGAAGACCGGATATTTTCGAAAATGAAAGGACAACTCTTCGAATGTCTCTGCATCGACTGGCCCCGATATAGAGATTTTATCACCCTTTGTGATGGGAAGTCCGGACGGGATCGTGAACACCCGGAATTGCAAGGGTTTCGTAAGAAGTGCCTTCGGTTCTGTTCGAACCCGGAACAGACTTGTATGGTTACATGTCTGACATTACACTTTGAGATATAAAGCCGATTTCTTTCAAATACATTTCTGTTTGGTGGCGGAGAATTTATTCTCTTAGCTTAACACCCTTCTCTGAGACGTACGAGCTCAGAGGTTATGTAGTTGAGGTTATCAGCGATATACTCCCAATTTGGTAATGTGGCATGCTGAGTGTTGCTGTGTGATGATCAACGTTTGATCATTTGTGATATGATCATTTGTTTGATCATTTATCTTTGTGATCATTACTTTGATCATTTGTTTGACCCGAAGCATGGCTTTGTGACAAAGCGTAGCTTTGTGGACGAGACTTCGTCGGACCTCACACCCCGGAAATGGTCAAAACAGGAAAGATGCGGCAAGGTTATTAGGGGGTAGCGCCCCTTTAGTGTATGTCATTCCTTCTGGATAGAGGTGGTATCATGGTATGGAGCCCAGATACTTAACCTATGTGGTTGCTGCAAATTTATTACTTTGTGGTTGTTGGAAATCGAGGATCCTCGGATATAGATCGGTTACGATCGGGGGATGACATATTCGTGTCAGTAGTTACCCAGTTAGGGGTAACCCGGCCTTGTGTTGGCAGAGATCCGGTTAGGTTCTCGGGACATCATTCCAGAGGCGTTTCCATGTGGCAATGGGAAGTTCCTTGGCCTGATCATTTGTTGTAAATCCAAAGAAACAATACGAACCTTGTACGGTTTTAGTTGTATTACCTGCCATGGAATGTGGCGGTAACCTGCTATTGAACATGGTAGCTATAGTAGGCATACGATACTGGTCGTATGTTGGCTAAGATTAATATTATACTTTCAAAATGTTTCTACACTATGCACTAATAATAATGTCAAAAATGATTTGCTTTTGCGTAGTAAGCATCTTTGACTATCATAAGAAGAAATCTCCTCCAATTCTGCGTTTGCATTGTGTGTGTGGTGGGAGGTCTTATGGTAGTTTCATTTTCCAAAAGCATTGCGAATTGACTTTAAAATTCTTTGTTATTTGTTTTTTAAGGATAAACTGTTTTTGTTGCTCACACCAGTCCCATGACTGATTCGGAGTTTATTGTTTCTTTTCTAAACTCTGGATGCTCAAAATTTTCTACACGAGCAGTCTAGAGTTTGGTTTTTCAGATAGTCAGATTAGTAGATTTTCTGGAGCTAGTTCAGTCTTTGGATATGGATTGCACTTGCTTATCTTTGTGCATCGTTATTGGGAGTTCAAGCTATTTTTGGATTGGCGCTTTGGAGATGGAGATTATCCGCTGCTGATGTTATCGTTTTCTTTTCCGCTGCTATTTGTTGTATCATATCTCTGATGTATATTGATATTCATTGTATCACTCTGTTGTATCAGATATTGTATTAGATATTGTATATCAATGTATAATTCTTTTTCCACTGTGTTATTTACTTAATGTTGTTATAAGCTCCGGCGACTCGGATTTGAACGGTCGAATCTATGGCATTCGAGTACGATGTAAAGTATGGATGTCGATTTTCGAGCGGGCAAAATCCGCAGCCGTTACATATTATCTTTATGTTTGCTTATATTCTACTATCTCATTCTTTTTCGGGGACGAAAAGTTTTGAGTGGGCGAGATTGTAACGACCCATATTTTATTTTTTTGCAAGGCAAGCGGGGTTGGATGGTCCCCTACCACTTTATTGGAGCACCTTAGACACACATATATACAAGAGAACATAGATACACAAAGCACTCCAAAGAAGAAAAAACAAAAACAACAAAAACAAAAAATAACATCTCAAGGGAACACATCTAGAGTTCTTTTAATTCCAGGATCGAAAATGAAACCAAGACATGAAATGTCTGATCTGATGGCTGCATAAACTTTAAACCTTAGCTGCATAGGGGTCAACCTGCTTTCCTGCCTGAACACATTTGTATTTCTTTCATCCCATATAACTCTGACCACCTTTTTAAGCATGTAAAGGAAAGATCTTTTTCTATCACCAATATCTCCTGTCAGACTATAGATTTGATCCCATAGGTCTGAGTTTGTACCGTTCACGAGATTCCCTCCTGTAACCTGCATTAGTTCTGTCCATAGAGAACAGATGATAGGACAAGAGAAGAACAAGTGGTCCCTTGTTTCCTCATTAGCATTGCAAAAGGTACAAGAAGTGTCTATGACCATTCCTCTATCCCTAAGCTTGTCCTTTGTAAATAAAGCTTTATTTAATATTTTCCAGAGATTGATATTTTCTTTTGCAGGATTGTCCTTTTTCCAAACCCTTTTACACCATTTCCATGATAAGAGATTATCGAAACCTGCTAGAGAGCTGTATAACGAAGATATAGAGAAAGCATTGCTACCGGAACCCCACATGATTTTGTTATCCAAACCATTGTGTACTTTTATACTACGAGCTTGCTCACTGCAATGTAGATTACCATTACACAATAACGGTGGCAAAAGAATAGTATTGGAATTGATATAATCTCTAACCTCTGCACTATGACCAATACCACTCAACACTTTTTCAAGATAAGAACATGCAGTTTCAAGAGTTAATCCCTTATTCAACCAAGGATCAGTCCAAACTTTGGTGTCATATTCAATACCAACTTTGTATTGCACATGAGGCATGATCACTTCCCTATACTTAAAAAGAGCACGCCAGGTCAAACTTATATTTTGAGGAGGGTTCATTAGCCAGAAATTTCTACCTCTTAAAACATTCTTTCTGGACCAGACAACCCAGACATTATCTATTTCATTTAATAAGTTATCAAGATGTTTCATCATGGCAGCTATGTTCCATAGTGCCACGTTAATTATACCTAGGCCTCCAAGTTTTATTGGCCTTTCTATAACTTTAAAGGCAATCAGAGAAGAGTAATTTCCTTCAGTTTTTCCATTCCATATAAATCTCATCAGCGCTGTTCTGATCATTTTTGTTAGCTTTGGGGGAAGTAGAAAGGTTTTGGACCAATACACTTGCATAGAGAACATAACTGCCTTAACCAAAGTAATTCTACCTGCTTGACTTAACAATCTATTTGTCCAAGAATTCAGCTTATTAGTAATCCTATGGAAAAGAGGCATGCATTGAGCTACCGTGATTTTGGTTGTTGTAAGAGGAAGACCTAAGTATGAACTCGTATCATTGGGGCTACTCAGCCCAGTGTAATCCTCCAAAATATCTTTGGCGTGCTGAGGAACTCCAGCAAGTATCATCTCAGACTTTGTTAGGTTTACCTTAAGACCAGTCATGTTGTGAAACTCAGTAAGGGTGTCAAGAATTGCTTTGATTGTGGGAAGACTAGGGTTATAGAAAATAACCAAATCGTCTATAAACATTAAGGCAGTAACCCTGGGGTCTTTACACTTTGGGTGAAGGCTAAACAAATTACTTTCAACCAACTTATTAATCATCCTAGTAAGGAGTTCCATGACCATGATAAATATGTATGCTGACATAGGGTCCCCTTGCCTAACACCTTGTTTACTATTAAAGAACCCCACATGAGCCCCATTAATAATAATAGAGAACTTGGCACCTATAATACACTCATAAATCCATGCTATAAAATGATGGGGGAAATTCATATATCCCATGATTCTGACTATACTATCCTATTGCAACATATCAAAAGCCTTCATTATATCAAGCTTTAACATACCTCTAGCAGATATATTATCCCTAGCATAACCATTCAAGAGTTCATGAGATAAGAGCACATTATCTAGAATACTTCTTCCTGTCAGAAATGCTGCTTGATTGTGAGAGATAATGGAGGGTAGGACAGTTTTAAGTCTTGAGGCTATGATTTTGGTGATACACTTATAAATAGTATTACAACAAGAGATTGGTCTGAACTCAGCTACTTTACTAGGGCATTGGACTTTGGGGACAAGGGTAATATTAGTGTTATTGAAAAACTGCACTAACTTTGCAGTTTTGAAGAAGTGTTGAATGGCACTAATAACATCACCTGAGATTATATCCCAGCAAGTGTAGTAAAAAAAAGCATTAAAACCATCGGGGCCTCCACTAGAACTTCTTTTTAAAGAGAACATAGCATTCCTAATTTCAGAAGGAAGAACTTCAATGCTTAGGGTTTTTTTCTGCTGCTCACTAATTTGTGGTATAATTTGTGGGTCAATTGTGTCAATGCTAGGGATGAAGTTGTTTGAGTTACCAAACATTGTTCTAAAATGACTAATGAAAGCATTTTCAATATCAGCCTTGTTGTTGTGAGTATTACCCTCATTATCTTCAATCATCTTGATATTGTCTCTATTCTGCTTGGCCCTAAGAGTAGCATGAAAGAAAGCAGAATTCCTATCACCATCTCTAAACCATTTGTTTCTGGCTTTTTGTTTCATCATTGATTCTTCCTTGATCAAAGCTTGTCGGTATTGTTCAGAGATATAGTGCTCTAAGCTTGCTAGGGTAGGGTTTTGAACATCATTCATCAGTTGAGTTTGTGTTTCTTCAAGCTTGATTCTCCAGTAATTGCTTTGCTTTCCTCCTTTGCCATATTTAGCTCCAGCCCACTGTTTAAGATGTGCTTTCAAGGCTCTTAGTTTTCTCTTCAAAATAACAAGTGGATTACCAAAGAAAGTAGTGAGCCAGATTTTCCTTACCTCATCTTGGAAATCAGGCTCACCAATCCAAGCATTAAAAAATTTAAAACTTTTATTTTTTTATCATAGCAACTGAACTCAAGCTTAGGATTATAGGGGAGTGGTCAGATAAAAGAGGGGGAGGAGTGTGAAAAGAAATGGCTGGCCAAGAATCTAGAGCAATTTGGTTACAAAAAGCATGGTCTATGGTTGAGTAAGTTCTTGGGCTAGAGATTCTTTTATTATTCCATGTATGCTGCATCCCAGTATTCTTAAATGTGATAAGCTCAGAATTGATAAGGCAGGATTTTAATGGTTTGATTTCATTGTTAGATAGGGCATTCCCTCCTATCCTTTGGTTGAGCTCAAAACAACAGTTGAAATTCCCAAGGATCAGCCAAGGATGGGAGTTTTGTCTAAAGAAGGGAATAGTGTGCATAAGAGACTTTCTAGCATTCACAGAGTTGAAAGCATAAACAAAAGTCAGGTAGAAGGAAAGGTGAGTTATGGGAGAAACTGCATGGCAATGGATGTATTGAGGAGATGAGGTTATGATAGAGAGGGTGATTAAGCAGGGGTCATACAGAATCAGAATCCTACCATATGGAGCTTGGTCTAAATTGTGGAGGAAACTCCATGAAGGATTGATTAGCCTAGCTGCTCTAGCAGTAGCATCTTGATCAAGTTTAGTTTCCAAAATGGCCAAAACTTTCAATTTATATTCAGCAATAATCATCTTGCATTGTGAGAGCTTGATGTCATTGTGCCCTCCCCTAATGTTCCATGCTCCTATAGCTTCAATCATTGATTAAACTTGTTGTTTTTACGGCCTATCTTTTCCTTGCTCCTAGTAGGATATTCATGAGCATTGGTGCTTGGGGGATTCTTAGCCTTGGCTGGAGGGGAAGAGGAGGCTGCTAGGTTAGGGACAGGAGGCTTGAATGCTTGTGGAGGAGGAATATGGTCATAAGGGTATTTAGGTTCAAGAGGGTCATCAACATGAGGTTGAGGTACAGTTTGGGTGCTATTTGTATTTGTGGTATCAACCTGGTTGAAAAGGATAAAAGAAGGGATGTCAAGGCTTCCTGTGAGTGTAAGAGGAGTGTTAGAATGATCATACCCCTGTTCAGTAGGATCAACCAAGGTTTCTTGTTGTGGAGTAGGTTGATTAGTGGTAATTTTGTGGGTAGGTGAAAGGGAGAGGTTTGGTGTGACTGTTGCTTGAGCATTTTTAGGGTTATTGGTCTCACCCGCATTTATGTTTTGATACTGAATAATACTTGCATCATCTATGAAGGCTTCTTCTGAATTTAGGATATCAAATCTATTTGATGTTGGAATTCCATTTTCCTTCATCAGTTCCTTATTGGTTTGGTTATCTGGTGCACTATTGTTTGATGTAGCAACACCTAAATTTACTTTTTGCATGGGAATGTTCTCATCTACTTGCTCATGCAAATTACTCGTACCCCTTTGGTTTCCATCACCTTTATTACTGGTTTCCTTCTGAGATTTATCTTCCACTACATTCTCTCTAATTTCTCCCTCCTCAATCTCAACAGCATTTTTAGCACTAGTATCCTTTTGCACAAACCTCCTCTCCTTGCTGACATCAACCCCAACAGCTTTCTTAGCACTACTATTTCTCTTGTCCGTCTCTTTACCCACTTTATTATTACTAAATTTATTCACCTTTTGCCACCTTTTTTTCACTAACATTTTCTTTGTACTCATCATTCGCCATCCCTTTTCATTCTTCTTTTCATGTTTGGACTTCTCAATTACTTCCTCAGCCACAACTACTTCATCTATATCACATTCCAACGTTTTGTGTCCAAAAGTTTTACATTTAGTACAAATATCAGGTCGCCAGAGGTAGTCTACATAAACTCTTTGCATACCACCATCAACCAGTTGCACCAAAAAATTATCAACTAGCTCCTGATTTGGTTTTATTTCTATTAAACATCTAGCAAAATCAAGTCTTTGTTTATTTTCAGTTCTTTCATCAAGGCAAAGAAGCCTTCCTAATCTGCTGCAGACCCAATTTGAGCCAAAATTAGATTTAGCAAATAGTGGTATGTTGTATAATCTGACCCATATTGGCACTGCCTTCACTGCTCCACAAACATTGCTTATAGAAGAGTTGTATTCGGTGATGATGAATAGCTTGTTGCTCATAATTATTGGATCAGCTCTAAGTATTTTGTCTCTGTCATCAGAGCAGGAGAAAGACAATAGAAAAATGTTACCATCTGATTGAATAGTGAAAGCACCCTTTAGCTTCCACATACTCTCAAGTTTCTTTTTGACAGCAATGAAGGAGAGAGGCTTGTCCAGGAAAAACCCCACAAGAAAATCACACCAAACTTCCTCTCCAGCTTGCACAACACCATCACAGAGTTGGAGCACGCCATTGCTGAGGGAAGGAGCAAGGTCAACAGGTGTGTACTTCCCCGCATGAATTGGCTTGCGTTTGAATAAAGAAGTCCAAGCTTGTTGACAGGCTGAGGAGGCAGGCAAGGGAGGTGACGAAGGTAAAAGATTAGAGAGAGGAGTGTACGACGAAGGAGGAGGAGGGTCAGGAAGGGGAGGAGGGGCAGCTGGAGGAGGGTCAGTGACGAAAGAAGGAAGGGTAGGGGAGGATAAGGAAGGTTGAAGGGGAGGGAAGGACGTAGAAGAAGAAGGAGGGAGAGGGGAAGTGAGTTCAGGCGCCATGTATGATTATATGATTAAAGACAATAGTAGTTATATGGTAAAGAATATAAACTCATTACTTTCCATGCTAAATTTGTCCATTTAATCTTTTTTTTTTGCTTTGAACGACCCATATTTTAACCTGTTAGAATTTATTAAATTAGATAAAATTTCTGAATAAAGATGGGTAGAAATAAATTTAATGATCTATTAATGTAAACTCATTGGATATAAAGTTAAAATGAATTCTTAAATGAAAAATTGTGATATGAGGAGTAGGTAACAAATTTTGGAATGTGATTCAATGATATTAATCTATAGGTAATAATTAACAGCAACTGAATATAAGGGTTAATGTGAATAAATAATAAAATGAATGCTATTTAATAGGAGAAACCTAAATTTATTTATTAAATTGTATATGATAAGTTGACCTCTAATAAGAAAACATTTAATGAGAGAAGTTGATAAGAAAAATTCATTTGATAATTAATGTGTGTATTTTTTGTATGAAATAAACTAATAAATTTGAATTTAAATAACAAAATTTTTGTAATATTGAGTAATATATTTTTCCAAATTCAATAAAATAGAAATTTTTTGAAAATTCAAATTTTGGTCAAATTTAGTCAAAGTTTGAATTTTGGTTGAAAATTTTAAATTTTATTCTTTTTATATTATACTAGAATGAATTCTAATCTCCACTCCAATTTTCGTTTCGTCAAAATCGAATTTCAATTGCTTTAAATTTTCAATTTACTCTCAAAAACTTGCATAAATTATTAGTACATTGTCATGTGTTTTTCCTATAGTATTTACATAGTATATCTTGTATATTTGGATGGTATATGGTCTTTTGGGCTCCTTTTGACTCTTAGGCTTCAACAAAATCCTCAAATCTCTAACAGACTTCCTTTCATCTATATAGTCACGTACTCAAAAGAAAAGTACGTACATAACCTTTCTTTCTCATTTCTTCTTTCTGAAACTTCTATATCTCCTTCTTCCTCCTCTCCTCTTCCTAAATCCCTAAAACAAAATCAATAAAAAAAAATAATCTCCAATCCATCTTCCTCTTCCTTCCTTTCTCCTTTGCCTCCACCTTGCTTCTCCTCCTCTCCACTTCCTTTTTCCCTCCTTTCTCTCCTTTTTTCCTTCCTTTTCCTTCCCCTTATCTCGGCCTCCCCCTCCCCTAGCCTTGCCACACCCAAAGTCACCACCCTAGCACCCCTTTCCGCACCCAAACTCGACCACCTAGCCCTTGGTCAAGCCCTAGGCCGAGCCCAAAGCCCTAGGTTGAACCCTCCTTTCACAAAAAAAGAAAAGAGAGAAAGAAAGAGAAAAAAGAAAAAAGAAAAAGTATTTGGTGATTGTCGTATTCAAGTTTGGATAGCTTTGGATTGGTCTTTGTTGCTTTAGTCCCCATCTCCATTGTGTTGTGTTTATCACCTTCATTTACCACGAAAGGTGAGCACGTCACTCATGATTAATATTCTTATGTTTAAGTAAATGGAATCATACGAAATGGCATGTGAATTGTTGCTTTAGTTAGGAATATATTATACATGTTATGTTTGTAAATTTATATGTTACTTATGTTATGTTAATTAGTATGTTATTCTTGTTATGTTAATTTGTATGTTATCCATATTATGAAATTTATATGTTACTATGTTTGTTAATATATTGTCACATATATTATGAAATTTAAATGTTATACATGTTTGTAATTTATTGTCACATGCGTTATGAAATTTATTGTCACATGTGTTATGTAATCAATTCACATATGTTATGAAATTAATTGTCACATATGTTATGTAATTTATTGTCACATGTGTTATGAAATTAATTGTCGCATATATTATGAAATTTATTGTCACATATGTTATATTAATTTACTATCACATATGTTATATTAATGCTAGTCACATACATGTTATGTTATATAAAATGTTAGTCACATATATGTTATGCTATGAAAATGTTAGTCACATATATGTTATGTTATATAAAATGTTAGCCACATATGTGTTATGCTATGATACATGTTATGATATGTCACATGATATATGTTATGATATGTATGCAAGTGATATGTCATGTTATTTATTTATTTATGCAAATCACACTACAAGTACCTTTTTGTATGTTTGTTAGGAAATCCCTGTGGGCTGAAATAATATATACCCGAACGATCTTATGGATTAGGAAAAATCGTTATGGGTTGAAATGATAGACCCAAGCGATTTTATTGATTTGAAACTATAATTTGGGATACGGGTTGAAATGATATATATTCGGAAATTTATAAATTCGGGTTGAAATGATATGTACCCTAATCACTTGACCAAAGGGTAGAAAACTATATACGGACACCGTTGGTCTATTTTAAAGTGTTTTATAAATTTTAAAGTATGTTTTGATTAAATAAATTTATTTCTTTTTTGAAAAAAATAGATTTATTTAAAATTTTATTTTTGGAAATAAAATAAAATATAATTTTTTTAAAGTTAATTTATAAGTTAGGGTTTTAAAAGTAAAATTTCAAAATTTTGAGTTATAATTTAATTTAATCTTTAAATATATAATTTGATATTTGATTAGTAAAATATAAAATAAAATATTTTAAAAATATAATTTAATAAAATAATTAATATAGTTTTAAAGAATTTGTTTAAAATTTAATTTAATTTAAATAATTTTATTTATTTTTAGCAACTTAAAAAAAATAAGGGAAGAGAAATTAAGATTAAACTGTAAATTTAATTGAATTAAATGAATTAGATCAAATAGGATTATTTAATCTATTTGGTTATGGATTTTCCAAAGGTATGATTTTGAAATGTAGATAATTTAAGGTGATAGAAGTTGTAAGTTAAATGTTCAAAGCTAAAATATAATTGAAGTTAGATATTTTAGTAATTGATTTAAATTATAACTTAAGATTTTATTATTTAAAATATTTTATAAAAATGACCACGGTGTGAAATAAGCATTTGGTTGTTAAAGAGACCGAGATCGAAAATTGTCATACTCTCTGCCAATACCGAAAACCACTTTAACAACTGTGCACGTGGTGGAGAATCTAGAATGAAGTAGGATGGTTTGGCGAATGCTACTGGAATGAAGTAAGAGAACGATGATGGATATACTTGACTTTTGGGTCATAGTTAAAATGACTAAAACAAGAGCCACGCCGGGCCAAGTGGGGTCGCTCCCCCTATCGAGCATGTTCCTTCAAAACCATATCTATTACCTTGTGATTTGATTGGGTGCACCTTTGAATATGGGAGTGTGTCTTGAGGTGGGTGGTAGTAACTGCTATGCATTACCACCAGTTCGGATCCGCAAAATGGTAGTATACTAGCCTGGGCATTGCCTCACGTGCCTTGTCATATTTATCCTAATCGTGCCCACTACGACTTTGGTTTGTATCGTACCTATGGAGTGCTCACTGAGTAAACCACTAGTTTGGTAGAGCTTACAGTATCTGTATAGACTACAGTATTTTTATAAAATGTGTTAAGGGGGATATGAGTAACGCCTTAATGCTACTTTAATACTTTACTTTATGATAGACATTATTTATTTAGCATATTCTATTTTATATATAGATAGTTTAACGGATCCTTAAAGGATGGGAATACCAAGCATCCTTTGAGTTACTATTGCATTTCACTTGAACCTTTCACTTGAGTTGATTTACTTGCATAAGAATGTTAATCCTACCTTGAGTGTTTTGTTTTTGCTTTATGCTCGGGTCAGCCTGAGAGTCACAACATTCGAGATTCATCTTTGGAGCTGGAGACTAGTTGGAGATCTATCAATATATCTGCTTAGCTATTTCCTATTTCAGTTATTTCAGTTATTTCCATTTCAGGCTTTGTTATTTGCTTATGTATTAGCAAACTTTTATGTATTTGGGATTTCTGTTGTATTTGCTTTAGACTCTGATGTTGTAGTAGCTTCATGAACTACTATGTTTCTTTATTCCGCTGCTTATTGTTGTAATATTCTGTGTCTGTGATTATTTCTTATTTACCCCAAATTTATATAACAATCTATTGTTTTGAGCAATTCAAGTCTGACATGTGTAGATTATTGTCGATTTGAATGGTTCAAAATCATGAGTCATTACGTAATAATAATATTAAAATAAAATAAATAAATACAAATTTAAAGGATAAATATTTGATAAAATTTAATTATAATAAAGGAGAATTATTTAAATGTAAGTTTAACTCACATCCAAATTTGCTATATCATATCTATGATGCTATAAACTATTTTGGATTTCTTGGATGATAGTTAGATTTGTTTGATTGATTAATTGAAATTAATCTTGATATTCCATTTAAAATTTTAAGTGTTGTTCTAGCAATTTCCGCTATACCGTCATTTTTTGAGTTTCATCCCCTAAACCCTTGTATGTGTGTTTGAACTTGAACTTGTGTTTTCCCAAAAGTGGATGTTTAAAAGTCATTAATCATTTTGATTAATGATATTTTAAATTAATTAATCATTTTAACTAATGATGTTTAAAATTAATTAGTCTTTTTGGATTAATGAGATTTGGATTTAATTAATCATTTTAAGTACTGATATTTGAATTTAATTAATTATTTTAATTAATGATGTTTAAAAGTAATTATTCATTTTAATTAATGATTATTTGAATTTAATAAATCATTTGATAAATAATATTTTAAGTTGGTTAATTAATTTAATAAGTGAGTTTAAAATAAATTAATCGATTTGATGAAAGTGTTTTGGAAGTAATTAACTATTTATTAAAGATAATTGATTTGTTTATTAAAGGAAATTGTAAATTTGATTAATTATCATTTGGAATGGTTAATATTTTTTTAGATTTATAAAAGATATTATAAATGTGATTTATTATCTTTCAAAATAATTAATGTTATTTTAAATTTAATAAAAGAATTTAAATTTGATTTATTCTCTTTGGAAAATTTATATGGTTTTAAGGTTTTAAAAAGAATATTATAAATCATCCCCCAGGACAATTAACATTGTTTGGAATTTATAAAAGGTATTTAAATTATTTTAGTATCCTTCGAGATAATAAATATTGTTTTAAATTAATAAATGATGGTTTTTAAATGAGAACTTTTAAATAGAATTGTTATAAATAAAGCTAAGTGTAAATTGTTTAGGGATTTTAGTAAACGATGTTTAAAATGACATTTGTTTTGACCATTGTTTTAATACAATTAGTATTATAAATTTGTCTTTCCAAATAACATTTAAAGAGGTTTTGGAAAATTTAAATCCCGGAATTGTTTAAGATAATTTCAAAAGATTTTGAGATAAGTAATAGTGATATTAGTTGGAAATATTTCTAAGTAAAAATATTTTGAAAAATTTTCTTTGGGGTAATTAAGGGAAAAACATTTCGGTTAGTTTTGTGGTAATCTGAATAATCTTCTAAGTGACTATCAGATGTTACTTAGGTGAATGATGTGGAGTACTTAATCAATTATTCTCTTTATCATTGTGCGATCGAAATGAATTCAGATCCGAACGAACCCAAAGTGAGTTTTAATAAACAAGTTGTTTGAAGTTATTTTATAAAGAAAAAGCAAGGAGTATACTCTCAAAGATGATTTGAAACTAAAAACCGGGTATTCAATTTTTAAGTTCCCTAAAAGGGAATTGATTTCCAAAATAAAAGTATTGTTGAAAGAGATTATTCTATTAAATGAATTTTACCCTTAAACAATATATGAGGTAATTTAACACTGATTTAAATGGGTTAGATTGGATATGAAGGTTTTGATAACGTTGTTTTATCAAAACCATAAATATTTTTAAAGTATCTAAGCAGTGTAAACTAATTGGTGTTATTGGGTCAGTCCATAAACATTATTCATTATAACACCTTAAGATAAAAAGGTAGGAAGGTTTTAACAGACATTATTTTATTAAAACCATAGCTTTTATTTAAAACATGTAAGTAGTGTAAACTATTTTTTATTTTGAGTCAACACATAAATATTGTCCATCTTAGCACTCTAAGTTAAAGAGGTCGAGAGGTCGACTCAATTTTAAAAGACCTAAATTTTGATACGATCTTTACCTAAATTGTGAAAAGCAAAATAAATTTTGTGTTTTGTATATACTCTTAGGATTTAGAAGGGTATTATATAAGTAAATAAAGTGAAATAAGTTATTATTTGGTGTTTTATAAAGAATGACTTTATAAAATATTTTTAAACTTAGATGAAAATATATAAAACAATTTTGGAATTGAATAAAATATTAAATGCAAATTTATGTGATTTAGAAAAATTTATATAGTCAAGAAACCAATAATTTTAGAGTATAGCTTTCAATTTTGTCCGAGTAAGTTTGGATAATTTTCTAAGCAATAACCAAAGGCTAATGAGCAAATAATGGTACGCTAAGATAATTATCTATATTTGGGCAATCAATAATGCTTTGGACCTAAGTTAGGAGTTTGTTGTTAATCTTTTGACATTTTAAATATGGTTGAGTGTTAGATTTTTCCTTATGGAATTTGAATGATTGATAGTGTTAGTGTATTTCTTTACGGAATTTGGTTGATTTGATTTAATTGAGTTTGATTGTGTAGTCTAATGTACCATAGTTTATAAAGTTAAAAAAAATTACAAACCAAGGTTTTTGAATTATTGTTTATTAGGACTTAAATCCCGGTGCTTTTGAAAATGTGATTTTGGAAAGAAAAAAATTAGGGAAGAGATAATAATTGTTCACTCTAGTTTTTGTATTTGGAGGAACCGAAATACCATTGGATGCTCCATGTTGTTTTGGTTCTAGAGTTTTAAATATTTTGTCAGGATTAACCCCTCTGAGTCATTTTTGGTTTTGGTTTTAATATATTTCTTTTTGAAGAAATTTGAAAATAAACTTCTGAACATAAGAGCCCGGGAATTTAGCTCTAAATTTACCTTTTGATATGATTGGATGCGCACTATTTTATTTCAGAGTATTCTCCGAATTTGGTTGCATATATAATTATATCATACTAGGTTTAGCTGGATAAGTTACATTTGATTAATGTGTTAGATATTTCTTGGATAGTCTGTTTACTGGGATAGGATTGTGGTAAATTTAGGTGACGAAATTCTTTTAAGGGGGGTGAATGTAACGATCGGAATTTCACCACATTAATTTCTAAATATTTAATTAAGTTTAAATATTCAAATAATAGGTTTTATCATTAAAATAAAAAATACTTTTAATTAATAAATATTGAGATAATTTTTTTTTCAAATTTAGTTTACAAAAAAATTTAGTTCGATGAAAAACAGAAAATGTGACCGGAAACCGTTTTCCGAATTTTCGACGTTTCATCGTTAAAAGTTGTTTGAAATGTTGTAATCAAAATAGCATAAGTTTATACATATTCATTTAGAAATAAATTAGGACATGTATGTATTCATGTATGCATTAGTTAAGTGTATGTATGTATATGTATACTTAAGATAATATAATATAAAATTATGTAAAAGTAAACATCACATCTAAAAACATAATGTACACGTGCATTTAAGTAATGTTGGCTTTGAAAAGAGAGAAGGGAACAAGAAGGTGGCTGAAGGACATGAGGTTTAGGAGGCTAGGAGAGGTGGCAAGAGAGTAGTGGAGGGTAAAGGACATGGGCATTTAGGTAATTTACACATTCACTTGCATATAAATACCCCTTTCACTTCTTCAATTTCACCTCTTTTACTTCTGCCACATCTTTCTCAAAACTTAATCAAATGAGCATTTCTTTTTATCAAACCATAGCAAATTCCAGTGGCTACAACTTTTATTGGAACCACTTCTTCTAATTTTGGGCTTAACCATTTCCAAAGCTCATTTCTTCATAGAGCATTTTTAGACCCAGAATTTCAAGTCCGAAAATGATCCTTCTTATTTCGACCATATCTTCCTCATAAAGAACTGAAATTGAGTATTTCTTTTTTTTTAATTGTAGAGAAAAAATTCCTTTGAGTACTTTTCCAAAGTCTGAGAATTACATGTCCAAAAATCGAGGGGAAGTTGACCTATTTTCGAGTAGATTTTGTGATTTTTCAAGCTTTCCGTATTCCAAAATGTTTCAAGTTTTCAAAAGATTTCGGTGAGTAAAACTCTTAATTTTTTTGGGAAATATTTTACATAGTTACATTGTGATATATATTGATTGCTTGGTATGGATATGATGTGAATTTGTTCATGTTTGGTTTGGAAATGTATATGTGTGATGGATGCAAACATGTTAAGTAAATGTTAGTTAGCAAACTAGTTAGTAAGTAAAATTTTACCCTTAAAAACCAAAGCTTTAAAACTATATCTATGTTCATATTTATTACCTATGAATTCTTGTTGTATGTATGCTTAAACCATTGTTATGTGATGTTTGGCTGTGTTGATAATATTATTAACTTGCTCGCCGAACTTCCCGCATAACGATAGTCGCTCTATCGGCACTTTCGAAAAATCACTTCTTATCAAACCATTTGGTTTCATCTTCATGCTTGGAATTGTTTTACAAGTTGAGAAAGATTTTGACTAATGATGTTTTCAAAAATAATTAAATATTTTATTTATTTAATTATTAAATTAATAAGGATTAAGGTTAACTAATTAACTTATTAATGATGTGTTTTAAATTTAACTAATTACTTAGTTAATGATGTTTTAAATTTAATTAATCGTTTTATTTAATGATGTTTAAGGCTAATTAATCTTTTGAAAATGATGGATTAATGTTAATTAATCAATTAATTAATGATGTTTTAAAATTATTTAATCTTTTTAATTAATGATTTTAAAAGGAAATCAACTTGTTTTAACTTTAATTAATCTTTCTTTAATGATGTTTTAAATTGATTAATCATTTTAAAATAATGATATTTAATTATTAATCAACTAATTTAATTAATTATATTTAAATATTATTAATTAATTAAATTAATGATGTTTTAAAGGTGATTTACCCTTTTTAATTAAAGGTTATTGGAGTTAATTAATCAATTTAATTTATGAAGTTTCAAAGTGAATTTATCAAAGTAACAAGGATGTCTTGACTTTGTTATTCATTTAAATAACGATAATTAATTATTCATTGGTTTAATTAATTATATTTTACTAATTAGTTGGATTAATAAGGTTTAAAGTGGTTTACCCTTTTTATTATTTAAAGTCATTTGAAGTTCAAAAATCAAATTGTGTGATGAAGTTTAAAGTTAATTAATCTATGTAATAGGGATGTTTTAAGTTATTGAATCCTTCTTAAATTGATGTTTTGAAGTTATTAAACTCTTTTAACAAAGTGTTTTAAAGCTAATACTTGTAATGTGAGGCCAAGCACGAATTCGGGTTTTTAAAAGAAAATGTTTGATTCGTTTAGGAATGAATTAATTTCCATAAAGCGATTCACTTATATGGAAACGATTTATTTATATACTTAGCACTAAACATCGAAGAAGTATACTTGTCGCTATTTCGAAAGTTTAGAATAATAGCGAGACATGACTTTAAGGTAACACTACCTTGACTTGTCTGATATTATTGTTAACCAAGAAATAGTATAAGTTGGAATTCGATGAATGGTGATAAGTATACAAGACTTAATTTCCATATACGATCATTTTTATATCTTCGATAGTTGGTTTCCCAACTATTGGTTACCTCAGCCTTCTTTGTATTTCGTCATTCTAAGATGATGTGTTGCTCACTTGAGCTTTGTTATCCTTTGTTGGAAATGACTAAACCTAAAGAGCGAGTGGAAGCCAAGCTATGTGGGGTTGCTCCCATTAGGGTATTTTCACATCCACTCTAGATTGGAATCGGTTTTGCGCATTGTGATGTAAAATACTTGGATTTTCGGTAACAATTGGCAGGGTCCGGCTTGGACGTGTCCGAGAGCCATCGGAGTTCTCAAGTATATTTCTAGAGGTATACTTTCGGTAAGGGGGGAGTACCCTCCTAGTCATTGTTGGAAATTTCATTTTCTTATTTGATTCGAACCTTTGAATCTATTTTCTTTAATTACAATGGGAAGAGTCAACCACTCTTCGCGGTGTTCAATTATTGGTTTTGTCCATTCTATCGAGTTTGGATAGTTATCTTATTTAGTCCATTCTATCGAGTTTGGACTGTTGTCTTGTTTTATCCATTCTATCCAGTTTTGAATTTTATTCAAACTATTTCCATTCTTTCGAGTCTGAATATTATACTAATTGTACCCATCATTTATGTTTAGATTTGTTCCCTATCGTCCATTTCCATTATTGTTAGGTTTGGTTGTTGATTATATGGGAGAAAACCCCTTCCACATTAGCGGCGTGGTCCTATATATTGTTGTTTAAATACACCCCATTCGTTCCGTAGTTTTACTTTACGAGACATTTTTTTCTGACTCGAGTTGTTTATTTTCCCTAAATTCTCGGGTACTCAGTTATATTTGGGTAGTCCGAGAGTAGCAGGTTTTCTTTGGAGCTCTCTGAAGATGGTGATCGAGCAGGCGGCTCCTTAGTCGTCTAGTTATTTATTTCTGCTTTGTGAATATATAGGTGTATTTTGTATCTTAAAAATTAAAAGTCAAAATGTATAGCCATCAATCTGTTAGATGTGGTATTTTTCTATAACTCTGATAACTCCTTATAAAGAGTAGCCTTTTGTACTATATCATTTTATATTATATGTAACCATTCCGCTATGAGATTTATCTATTCTGTCTTGTTCTGTTCTTTATTTTACCCCAAGACAACTTATCTTTCGGGTCCTTGGGCAATGGCACACGAATACCGAGTATGTATTAAGTGTCGTTCCCAAGGATCAGAAACGTGGGTCATCACAGGAAAATTCATAATGTTTTGTCGATACCCCAACACTTTTTGTAAATACTTGCTTAATATTGATTTATATGGTTTTATAATTCAAATGAGCACGTTTTAATTATTATAGAATGATAAGAAATATATTTTCAAGATTTGTTTACAAATATATATATATAGTTTTACAGATAAGTAAAAATATGATTGAAAATCAGATCCCGGATTCGCAACGGTTTGACGAACGGAAGTTATAATCGAACGTTGCACCATGGGTTGTCACATATGACATTTATATGCATACATACATGTCATAACACACATATGCACATAAATGTACATATAAGAAGTTACCATGTACATTGGTTATTTACACAAGGTAAAAGTTATAAATATCATGATATTTACTTAGCCAAATTAAAACTAAACTCGGCATTAGTTATAAGCACATAGGGTGGCACATGGGAGGGGGAAGTCACGGCCAGGGAGATGGAAGGGGCACATGATGATGTTGGTGATAGAGTTAGGGGTATGCTCTAGAGGCAATTGTGTAATTTGTTACATATATCTAACTTGTTGGCCATTCTTGTTCGAAATAAAGGTATTTTCTTTCTATTATATACTTGATATAATGTGGTTATATTAATTAATCAATTTAATTAAAAGTATATTTAATAGAAAATATATAAGTTGTATGTTTTGTGATAGTAGTTATAAAGTGTTGTAACCATGAGTAATTTATCATAATGAAACAAATATACCATTTTAAATGTTCCTAGTCAAGATGTATCGAGACTGGATACCAATGTATCCGTTGAGACTAGAGTACGTAACGCTGTACAACTGTTGAGCGGTGTATTACTCATGACTACTGGGGCACCAAGGGGTTACGTACTAATAGTTATTGGACAACTATGGATTGACTCACTCGATAGTTTTCTATTGGTTAATATTACTAAGGTCAAGTAGAGAATATCGATATGACTAATTTACATAGTTCTCTCGACTTGAGAATGTTGTTGATCTTCAATGTGGAAGCTCCATTTTGATTATAGTTAAATCAGGGCACCGCGTCCATCGAACAACTATAATTGGGTCTTGTGGAAGCATTGGAAGTGAAATACTATTCAAGAGAAGATTTGTCTCCTTAGTTATATGAGGTTAGTATCAAGGTCAACTGAAGTCAACTCAAAGTCAAAGTGTTTGGGCAGAGCATTTAGGTTAATAATAATTGTTATTATTGAACCAAGTACTTTGTTTTTGGACTATAAAGTTGAATGTGGATGATATTGGAATTCTGACCGTTACCGAATTCCACAAATCAAAAGTGATATAGTTTTGACGAAGAGAATTGGTGTAAATAATTGTCAGTATTAGGTACTGCATATAATGAGTAAAATTGGATTTTACCAAAAGATGTGTAAGCGATAAATTTGGCCAAAATGTCACACCACATGCTAAGCGACGGGTGAATGTTAATATTCGAATAGTCGATATTAATCGCCGACTGAATTTACACCTTTGAGTCGCACAACTGTAATGATGAATTCTCTGAAAAACCACATAATTTAATTAATTTATAAAATGTTGTAAATTGATTAAATTAATTGATATTTGAGAAATATTAATTATTATTTATTTGATGTTTGGAAGTTTTTGTAATAATTTTAATGTAACACCCCTTCAAAATGGGAATAATAGTCCCACATCGCGGAAAAACACTATGAAGTGGGTGCTTATATACCAAAGCTTTCACCTCACAACAACGTCGAGGCCTTTTGAGGAACAAAACCCCACACCTTGGCTTGGCCCATGAGGCGGAGGTGACTAAGTTGGGGACAATATCTGCATTAAGTGAGGTGCGGGCTGTTACATTGGTATCAGAGCCATACCTAGCCGGAATTGTGGTCTGTACGTGTTACAACCACGACGCCTGGGTGGTGTTGTGTTCATGAGCCAACGAGGATGTTGGTCTCTAAAGGGGGGAGATTGTAACAACCCTTCAAAATGGGAATAATTGTCCCACATCACGGAAAAACACTATGAAGTGGGTGCTTATATACCAAAGCCTTCACCTCATAACAACGTCGAGGCCTTTTGAGGAACAAAACCCCACACCTTGGCTTGGCCCATGAGGCAGAGGTGACTAAGTCGGGGACAATATCTGCGTTAAGTGAGGAGGGGGCTGTTAAATTACCGCACGCTCGCAATAAACGGTTTACTAACCGCTAGTTAACTCCACATTATAAAAATAAAATCTCAAATCTCAGAATTCTCATAATACTCATATATCTTGCCTCGTATCATCGGCAAGTGCAAATAAATCTCATAATGGTTTCTCATAAACCATAATTCCCGCAAGGGGAAAATCTCATCTCAAGACTCGCCTCATCTCATCAGCAAGTAAAAAAACATCTATAAGCAGTTCTCATCGATTATTACTCCTATAATAGGAGATCTCGAACGTCTCAACTCGTCAAATATTGGCTAAGATAATTCTAAGTTCTGAATTTCACCACTCATGTCATTTTGGTCTTGGGACAGCGACCTTTGATTGAACTTTCAACAATGTAAAAAGTTATATTTATGTACAATATCGATTTAATTTAAAGGTAATTGAATGAAACGATTTATGAAAATTTTATGTCATTTAATAACATGATTTATGGAAATTTTATATCATTTGATGACATACGTGTAAAGAAAGGATTGGAGAGAGAGAAACAACCAAGGGAATTAATTAGGGAAGTTTTAATTAAAGAATGGGAACAGTTTCATTCTTTCAAATAAAATATATTCTCTAATTCATTCTGTACGAACAATTCATTCATTCTCATTCAGTCTATTTCTTTTTCTCCTCCTAACTTTTCATGGTAGAAATTTTTTTCCAAAAATCTTTCAACTCCATATAAAATATCAAATAAAACAAAACAAAAGTGCTTTATCCATCTCTTCAAAGAGTAGGATGTGGATCTTGAAGATCTGAGGAGATATCATCATTCAAGGTGTGATTTTGTAACGACCCGGATTTTCCATCATTTGATTTTGAATATTTAAATGGTTTTAAATGTTGGATTTGGAATATAAATTGGTTTTTGAAATATGAAGATTTTGGTTGGAATTATAGAATGAATTTAAATTTCAAATATAGCGATTTATCGTAAAACGGAAATGGTGAATAATTGAAATTTGAGTTGAATATGAATCGAAACAATTTCTAATGTTGATATAAATTCTATTTGAATGAGAATTGAGTTAATAAGTTTTTAAAACTGGAATTTCAATTGATTTCGCCAATTTTGAAATCGTCGATTTAATCGACGCGTAAAAATAGCGATCCGGGGCACAGTCTCGGAATTCGATGAAGCCAGTTCCATTGGATCTATAATAGTGTATTATTATTGGATTTTAATTTTCATAGCGATTGGATTTACCTTTAGGTCATGCAAGCTGAAAACGCATAGAATTAATTTAATTAAAAATAGTAAATCTAAAAAGCTATCTTCCACATACGATCGAATTAGGCCTCAAGACTAGTTCCATTGGGTTCAGAATAGGGGTATAACATTAGGAATGCCAGATGACACGCTTCGATAGGAGTTCGGGATTTCGAGATATGCTAAGCGAGATATTTTGAAAATTAAATAATATTATAAAAATTAAAAGTCAAACCCTATTTATACACCCAGCCACCCTAACTCGTACGTGGGTCGCCCTATAATCTGATTTCGCCGCTCTCTTCTAGTTTAAATTGCATTATCCCTTTTTCTTCTCCCTCTGTTCGAAGCACGAAACAAAGAAAAAAATCGAAATCAATTCGAAGAAATATATATATATAACGGGCGATAGAAATCGCGATGGAGGAGCGGCGCTCATGCGGAGCACGTGCGCGAGGGAGGAGCACGAGGGTCATGGTAGTGGGTGAAGGCGCTGAGGGGCTTGGTGGTGGATGAAGGTGATTGGGGGGTCGCCGTGGGCGCTGGAGTGGAGCAGGGGTTCAGGAGAGTCGGCAGGTGGTTTCGATGATGCTCCGATCGTCCATGGTGACATGCGGCAGTGTGAAGGTCGGAGGGAGGATATGTTCGAACGTGGGTAACCTGGAGATGCATGAGGGAAGATAATTTGGGTAATTGATAAAGTTAATTACTGTAGTTAGAAAAGTTAATTATTTGTTTAAATTCGAATGTTTAAAAATGTATAACTTTGTCATATGAGGTTGAAATCAAACGAAACAGGCGGCAACGGATTCGTATCGACGAGTGCAACGCAACAAAATTGGTTTGGAGATTTTTGGAGTCAACTGGTATTTTAAATTTAATTTAACGTGGTTCAATTTAATTTAAAATTGAGACGGTTTGCAAATTAAAAATCAAGGTGAGTAAATTCCACTCATTTTGGACTACTGGATTTAATTTACAATGTTAAAAATTATTTATTGGTGATTGGATGAATTTATAAATTATTATCAGTTGGATGTTATATTATATATAGTAGTATATATATTAGTAGTTGGGTATATTCCCGCCGTTTGAGCGGATGAGACACTATGCGCCCCGTATAATAGTGGATGACCCTATATTACCGCGATATCTCGCCTCGAAGTGGGATTGGTATTTTATGTTATATAACATCTGTGGATGCAGGGAAACAGGTTGGAAGGATCCAACTAGATTCCTCAAAAATATATTGATTGTTTCATATATAGCGATATATGATGTAATCGAATAATCTGTTATGGATTGTTGTGTGATTTGATTAATTGGATGTTATAGTAGCATGGGCCCTAATTTTGGTGTTATAAATACCATAAATAATAGTTTTGATTTTAAAAATGGAATTCAAATGCGATTTTGGAAATGAAAATATTTATATTTAATTTTGAGATTATTTAAAAAGGAATTCGGTTGGATAAAATAAATAATTTGATTTTGGATATTTATTTAGCCATTTCATAAAATGGTTTCAAATAGAGAATTTTAAATTGAGAATTTTTAAATAATGGATTTTAAGTGAGATTTCTTAAAATAGAAAAAGGAAGTCGTAATCGAGATTTTGAATGAATTTGGATTATAATTGGAACTTGTTAAGGAATAGATTTCCAAATGGAATTTTAAATAGAAATCGATTTATAAATGAAGTTTGTTTAATATAAATCTATTGTTAACAAAGAAAAACTAGAATTGAGTTTATAAATTTATAAACGATGTTTATGAATAAAGTGAAATGATTATCATTTGATAAATTGGAAATATAAATTCATAGTGAAAATTTATAATGAGATATGGAAATCGGTTTAGAAAGAAATAGTGGATTCTATTTTGGAATTTGGAAATGGCTATGAAATTGGAAATGAAAATCGATTACTGATAAATCGAGAGAGATTTATAGATATAAAAAAATGGTTATGTTGAATTTTAAAAAAATAAATTTTTATCGGGAGGTTAAGGTTTGCCTTAAAAGGAGATTTTATTTATTAAGCTATGGAGTTTAAAAACTATTATTAATATTAAAATATTTTTGGAAAGTGATTATCCAAATATTTAATATTAGTTGAAGTGAATTTTAATTTTTATAATAAGCTTTGTAAATCGATTAGTATTATTTACAAATGAATTGGTAATTTCTTATTGTTGTTATTTAAATGGGGTTTGATATTTTAATAATTACTCAAATGGTTTGAAAATTTATTACTATTCTCTTAAAAACACTTTTTTTGTAATATAGAGTTTTGGAAATTGATTGAAGTTATTTGTAAATACTCTTGAGATTTGTAAATCGAGTTTTATTTAATGGATGTGATTTTATAAGAGAAAATCATATAACAGAATTTTGGAAACTTGAGAAAATTTCCAAAATGTTTATATGCGAGAACTTCGAAAATGAATCTGAATTCATAAAAGAAGTTATAAATTGTTAGTGGGGATTTTAAGTGAGTATAATCGATTTTCGAAATTGTAAAAGGAATTAATATAAATTCCGGAGATTTATCAGATTATGAAATTTTTCCTAAGTTGATATTAAAATGATTTTGGAGAATATGTTTATAAATAGTTTCCTAAGTATTGAAAAGAGGGTTTTCGAAATATTTTAAGTGTGAAATGAATTATATAGAAATATTTTTCTAAGTGTTATAAATTGAATTCGGTAATATTTCTAAGTGTTGAAAAGGTTTAAAAATATCCTATTATGGATAAGTATTTGAAATTGTTTTTCAAATGTTGGAATGCTGGAAGAGAGTTGAATATATATCTTTGTAAAGATTGTTTTGAAATGAATGTTCTAAAAGATTTATAAAATTGGGCCTAGTGACTGCTTATATGTGTAATTTGATAGTTAAATAACCGACTATCAAATCTTCCCAAATTCTTTGATTGTTTCGAAGAGACCGAGATCGGATTTAATTATCCGAAAACCACTTTGATCTGATTTGAGCCTTACGAATTATGAAATCTTGAGGATAATGAAGACGGTGATCTTTGAAGAGATTGGTTTGTTCAGTCCCAGAACAACTTGTATGGATGAATGCTATCATTGCATTTTTGCCTGGAAGGCAGTGAGTAGCATTCCAAGTGGGATTGCTATTCAAAAGGTAAAATGTAGCCTCGAACCTCATCAGTCGGGAAATGACAAAAATCGAGCATGCAACAAGGCCAAGTGGGTAGCACCTAAGTAGGGTATAGTCATCTCAAATCTAGATCGGTTACTATCTATTCTTGTATGCTTTGGGGACCAAGCAGGGTGATCATATTCGGTACTACTAGTCAAGTGGTAGGCCAGTCCGGTGTAGTAGGGGCACAAGATGTTCTTGTCAGACCTCGTTGCATTTATCTAGAAATGTACCTTCGGAAGGTAGTTCTTTACCTTGTCATTGTATGGAATCCAATATCCACTATGAACCTATACGGTTTTACTTGTATACCCAATATGCTGAAACGTGAGATGCAAGCATTTCAGCTATTTTAGAGTTTATTTTCTATAGACGCTATTATAATATCAAATGATTTTGATATAAAATGTTCTGGTTATCGTAAGGTAAAAATCCGTCGTACTTATGTGTGGCGTGGTCTTACGAGATACCTTTGTTTTTCATAGGATTTTGATAACAGTAATAATTCAAATTGAGTATGTTTTCTCACGCTGGTTTCCAGACTGACTTGGGTGTTATTTTATTATAATGCTCGAGTCAAACCGAGTATTACATATTTAGGTTAAGATGCTATGGAGCTCAGGAGACGAGCTGGAGGAGTCTCAGGCGTATCCCACGCACTTGATTATATTCCGATGTGTGTGTATGTTGTATATTCAGCACATGTGGGGACAGGTTATTATAACTGTCTAGATTGATTGTTGACTGTTGTACTCTGATGATTGTATGTATATTATAGTTATAGTCTCTTTGTAAAGACCTGTTATTATGTATTATATTTTTTCCACCGCAATTTGTGAGATTTTATGTGTTGTTTCTATTTTCTTCTATCTCTTTCTTCTTCACCCATAATGATACAGTATTTCTGACACTCGATTATTCGACATGCTATACAGTGAACGTATTGATGTTGATTTTTGAAGGCTGAAAATCCCCTAGTTCGTTAAAGATTTCTAGGCAACATCCTAAGGTGATTCAATAGGATTTAAAAACATTTTCATTCAAGGTGCAAATCAAAGGCAACATCAACAAGGTGTGTTTTAAGGATTCGGTAGCAAGGTATGTCATTTTCTATATATAGATAGTGATTTTGCAATGTTTGATGGAAATTTAGTTTGACTTTCATAATTTGTATAATGTATTACTATCTTTCTTAATTAAAAAATTATTTATAAAGATTGAATTTTTTGTTAAATGATATGATTGAGTTTTCATTTGATAGATCAAAATTAAATCCTTTTATGTTTTAAAACAATATTTAAGTGTAGATCTATGTTTTTAAACATTATAATTAAAGAGTAATTCTTTAGATCTAAATGTTTACATTTTCGAATTGATTAGCTGCTTTTCTTTACTTTGTTAAATTGAAACTATATCTATATATTTTAAAATACAATTTTTTATTTTAGTTCTATGTTTTAACATTATATTTAAATTCCATTTCTTTAAATATGGAAATTCACATTTTCATGTTTATTGATTGAATGATATTTAAAGTTAAAAATGAAATTTATATGGAATCAATACAATGTTTCAATTGTAGATCTATGTTTTAATCTTTCATAACGAAGTGTAATTTTAGTTTTGAATGTTTATATGTGTATGTATGTATGCATGTATTACTTGCACTTTTTATTGCACTAGATATTTACACATGAACAAAAGGAATTTTAACAACAAATCAAAGTTTTTAAATTGACTGTAATAACTATCTAATTTATATTATTAGAAAGCTTTGATTGAATTCCATGTATATACATATTTGGATCTACTTGTATGTGTTCATATAAAACTTATTTTTCTTTACATATATTGTCATAGTATGAAATCATTTTTTTTTAATTAAGACAATAATGTATACATACAATTTATATTTTACCTTCTATATTCTTACATTATGGTACCTATTGATTGTCATTAATATGTTGCATTAATTAAGTTTATTAAAAGGGAAATTGTATCAATCACCCTTGCCATCCCTTATTTCCATTTCAATTCCTATGTAAAGTTTATTTTATGTATACATATCAATTACTACTGACTATGCACACTCTCTATGTGTTGCACTTGCAAAATATTTACTGTAAATATATTTACAATTCATGTCATATTTAGATTAGTCATTAATGTTATTTTATTAATCAATTATTTGATTTAATTAAGAGAAGGAAATGAAAAGTTTCATTCTCTAACTTAATTTATGATCCCTCGTTAATTGAATAATTTAAGAAAAAGGAATTGAAAAGTTTCCTTCTCTAAATAAATTTATGCCCCCTCATTAATTGAATAAGTTAAGAGAAAGTAAATGAAATATTTCCTTCTCTGAATAAATTTGAAAAGTAAACGTTACACACAAATTTGTATATAAGAGTATATTTGATATACTCTAACTTACATACACATTAAATTAAAGTAAAACTTTATTTGTAAAATTTAATAAAATATTGTTTTTATTCAAAAGAAACTTAGAAAAGTTCTAAATGAATTTAGACTTCATACGTCCATTAAAGATCCAAAATGGTTAAAATTTTGAAATTCACCCATTTCTTCCGCTGTAGGCTGGCCCAATTCCAACAATGGTATCAGAGCTCAATAGCTTATGCGGTCTAAATTAGTCATGTTAGGGCTAACTAATTTAGCTTGCACACTTAGTACGATGTCTAGAAAGGTGATGTATAGGATTGGAATTGGGTAATCAAGTACCCTATCCTACCTGGTTACCTGCTTGGCCTGAAAGGTGAAGTGAGCCCAAAGGTTGCCACTGATAAAAAAAGCCCAATTTGAATTTGGCCTTGGGATAATTTTCAAAATAAATTTAAAAATTAAGACAAGGTTTTAAATTTAAAATAAAAACATGTTTATTATAAAAGGTTATAATATAACATAAATTTTCAAAATGTCTTAAAAGGTAATGAAAATTTCAAAATGTTTGAAACTATTTAAATATTAATTTCGAAATTTAAAAATTTATTAATAAGATTAATAAAATATATTTACTAATTGAGTTTATTAATTAGTACTTATATGCATGTATCATATATGTTGATATATGTTATGTTGTTTTAAAGTGTTTAAGATAACATAAGTATACATGTATGTATATAAGATAAAATTTGAAATTAATATAATTTAATTAAAATTATTTAATTAAATAAATTAATTAAAGGTTAATTAAATAAATAAAAATACGCATATATAAGATTTATGTGTCATATTATAAAGGTTATAGTTAATATGTCTAATATAAATGTTATATTGGAATACTAATATAAAATTAATTAAAGAGTTAATTAATTTAAATTAATTAAATAAGATTAAATAAAATAAAATATTATACATAAGGCTATCGTATAAGAAATATGAAATATAAAAGTCATATAACAATAAAACTTATATCGTATAAATGTATAAACGAAAGGTGGAACATTAAAGAAACCCAAATAAACTTAAAGAATAAATACAAACGTAAATGTACGTATACCGTGATTTCTGATGTGTCTGACACTTGAATCACGTGGGTATTTCACAAGAAATACAATATTCCATAAGTCTATATCACTCAATATAATATATTGAAGATTATGAATCTTCAATATAACGTTGTCCTATACCATATATATATATATATATATATTAATAAATTACTTGCATACTCCTTAATTGTTGAGCAAACTCAAGATAGGGATATTATGTGGCGTATTATTAATATACTGAATAGACGAGGTAAGATAACTATATGTATTTGTTGAGCAAACTCAAGGTATATATACCATAATTAGGACGTCGCGATATGGTAGGTATGAGTGAATAATCTCTTTCGATTTATTGAGCAAACTCAAGGTCGAAATGAGATTAGGACACTGAAACATGGGTTAGGAGTTGTATGTGATACAACAGATAAGGAGTTATCCATTGTTTGTGGGGCTATGATTTGTTGAGTAAACTCAAGGTCAAAATACCAAGACAGACGAGTCCTAACACCCACTAGTGAAGTCAAAAGACTTCTATGTTTCATCTTAGGGTTTGGAGAAACATGAAAGACTAGTAGAGCATTATTAGAGAAATGAAATGGTAAAATTTAACCTTTCTAGTATTGTAAGAACATATGATAAATAATGTTATAATAATCTACAATGATAAATTTGTGCATTTAATATGATTGATAAAATGTTTATCAATTAATATATACAAATGAACTGAATTGAAAATTGACTAATAGAAATATAACATATACTCACTATTGAATGCCTGTTGCATGTTAATGTTTTCTATACCAATGCAAATGCCTAATTTTATAATTACTTAACACATTCATAATATGGTCACTTACGTGTTTATTTGGTTAAGACCCTTTGTAGCATTTTATGGGTTTCAAACTCTAAAAGCAATACAAGGCTATGGATATTTGACTCATATACTTCACATATAAATGTTATATGATGAACAATCACGGTTCGTAATGTATGATACTTCAATAAATATAGTTCATTCGAAATAAGCCAATAAACGGTACATTGAGATCAAGTATTCAATTTGAATAACTACCTAAAAGGCCATATTGTGTTAATTGTAACATAAGGCTAAAACTACAGTATAAATCTAAGAACTTGATCGCTGAAATGTCAGTTTGACCAATTTATGTAAAGTGCAATACATTTGATGTTCTTAAATTTTAAGGATAATCGAATGCGCTTTTGTAAAAGGTTCGTTATAATATTGTAGTAAGGGTTTTTATTTTAATGGCTTGACCATTTAGAAAGGAAAACGAATGTATAAGAGTAAATGTGACTTAAGGTAAAGTTGGAACGAAGAGAGTGAATAATCATGTCTGCTTCATAAAGAAACAACATAAATGAGAATTGTAATAATAGTGATTGATACTTAACATTGGAATAAGAAATGTGATTTCTATTCTGAAATGTAATTTCGTATACAAAATTGTTTTCAATGAGATTTATTTCTTTGAGTTCAGGATAATTGATCAAAGAACTTTCCACTGTAAACTAGTTACAATAAATGAAATAAATAAAGTATATTAAATGAATGATGAACCTCCAAATTTAGTATGCTATTATTGTAATGGAAGAAATAGTGGGAGCATGCCATATAGCACTTGTTGATTGCATCATATTATGAAAATTGGTTTAATAAAGCGTACCGAACATTATTTATGATATAATGACTATTTTTCGGTATCGACTGAGAAATAAACATAACTGTATTTAAATATGAATATTCGTTATGAAACAAAACTATAATATGGCATTTGTTTTCATAACAAAAGTGATGCATTGGAAAATACTGAAGTATCTAATATTATTTACAGTTATTTTGGAATTATAGACTAAGTCATAGTTTTGAGAAAATTATTTTATTAAATGATTTTGAATCATATGACACTGGTTAATTATATCTCAAATAATTAAGGGCTATGCACCCATTCAGTAGGAGCATCATAAGACTTGATGAACTCTTCATATTGATACATACAGATGTATGCAATCATAAGTCTATTAATACCAAAAAGGTTCAACGTACTTCATCATATTCACAATGAGTTATCATCGACATGAAAATGTGTATTTGATACATGTGTAGTATGTCAATGGTAAACTCATAGAGTATAAAACAGAAGTAAATAAAATAACATGTAATAGAAATGATTCGATTTGATCGAATGAGTGAGTATATTGGAAAAGGTTCCGAATGTACCTAAAAATAAATAAAGATTCAATCTAAAAGTCACTCCTTCATGTGATACAGAATGATGCATCGATAAGGAGTGATTGAACTTTGTCGGACAATGTACGATTAATTGTGAGTGAAGCTGAGTTAGTTTCTTTCTATAAGGTCATGTACTTAAGAGTAGTAGACAAGGTTAATATTATTTAATCTAAATAACAATTTACAAAATCACACAAGATGAGGGTTATAAGAAACCCCAACATATCTTAGGCCAAGAAGTTGGCGGGTTGTGCGAGTCGAAAGATTGCATGTAACAATTATTCGTAAGGGATCTGGTATGAATCTCCCCAAAAGAATTTTTGGAAGACTATCATTGGATGACATATGTATGTTTTGAACATAAGTTTTGTAAACTAAAACCAAATCAGTTTTATAAATAAAGAAATTCATAAAACTTTTATGAATACCTATTCTGTTGGACTGAGAAACAATTATTGTTTTAAGAAATACAAACTTCATTGTGAAGAAATTTCTTTAAAGAATTATTGGTAGTAAAATAAAATTAGATATGATTTACAGATGGAACTGATTAAATGAGATGAAATGAAATTAACTAACCTAAACAAACACAATGCATTAGAGTGTCTAATAATTATTCTCGCACATTGAAGAGAAACTATGACTTTCTTATCAATGTCGATAATATATAATCCTCGATTGTTTAAACCATTAAGAGTGTTGACTCTATGATATGGTATGATGTGCAAATCCAAAAGAATTCCAAGTACGCTATCAAAATATGATTTTGGTAGTCGTAACCTAAAGGATGTGATCCATCGGTCATGATTGTGTCTTTATGAGTAAGATTAATGCTGTTGGATTTAAATGAGCAATGTTGATAAGAATAATATCGCAAATTTCAATTGTTGAAATTAGCGTAATAGATTCGGTGTTCAACGTGTTCAAGTTAATTCAGATTTACTCGCAAAATTACCACTTGATATGACTTTATGTTTGGTACGTATGTATTGAAATAGAAAATTCTAAATAATGATTTAGAGTAAACTGTTTACACATAATAACCAAAATGTCTCGAAGTCAGTGGGAGCGATATTGAGTTTGTGAGTCTATGGATATGATCCAAGAAATGATAGAAAGTATCATTTTATATGCATCAAAATTGAACAAATATCAATCAAAATGCAGAGGAAGCATGTGTGCATAAGAAAGAACGTTAAAAGGTACATTGATATTTCTAAAGTATAAGTAAACAACACGTTGTTGATTTTATACAATGTATTTGTGTTAAAAACAACCTTAGTTGTTTTAATGCTCAATTTTGGATTGTAATTGATGTCTTTTATAGTGAGTATTAAAGATATTGGGAATGTCCCAAATCGATGTGCAAAGACACCTTATTAAATTGTTTAATATGGAACATGTGAGATGAGTTCCTTATGCATTGGCAATAGGAATTATCATACATGTTATCTTGTCTATGATATCATGATTTGTTTATGTATTTGATACATGAAGCAAATATCAAATTCAAACTGATATCACTAAATGGTTGTTTGAAGTGTTCTCATGTGCTTATGAAATACTAAAGAATTTTTTACAAAAACAAAAACTTCTTATGAAGGAGTGCTTAGACTCAAACTTCATAAGTGATATTGAGTATAGTATGTCAATAATAAATTCAAGTTAATAATCTTTAAGTCGGAAATGTTCCAAACGAAATACCCTAGCCGATTCAATGAAAAAGGCTAAGTACATCGCCTTGAATTGCCCCACAATAAAGGCAATGTATGTAAAATTATAAGTGCACAAATTTATAACTGAGCCGATTCCAAATGTTGAGAATCTCATAACATTATTATATGATAACAATATCGCGATATAGTTCTAGAATTTAGAGCTCACTAGAAGTCAAGAGACATACTCCAAATTGTTCCACAAGATAAAATAGTTTATCACCGTCGGAGAGAGTTGATTAACAGAGTAGATAATTAAAACATAATAGCATACCCGTTCATAAAGGGACTGACTCAATTGGTTTTGAGAAAACCGATTGGAGAAGTTGGAATAAGATTCCACAATCGACCCCAAGTGCAAGTGGGAGATTGATAGAGTTAGGGGTATGCCTTAGTGGTAATTATGTAATTTGTTACATATATAACTTGTTGACCAATCTTGTTCGAAATAAAGGTATTTTCTTTCTATTATGTACTTGATATAATGTGGTTATATTAATTTAATCAATTTAATTAAAAATATATTTAATAGAAAATCCATAAATGGTATGTTTGTGATAGTTGTTACAAAATGTTGTAACCATGAGTAATTTATCACAATGAAACAAATATACCATTTTAAATGTTCCTAGTTAAGATGTATCGAGACTAGATATCATTGTATCCATTGAGACTAGAGTACGTAACGCTCTCCAAATGTTGGATAGTGTATTACTCATGACTGCCGGGGGCACCAAGAGTTACGTACTAATAGTTATTGGATAACCGTGGAATGACTCGCTCGATAGTTTTCTGTTGGTTAATATAACTAAGGTCAAGTAGAGAATATCGATGTGACTAATTTACAAAGTTCTCTCGACTTGAGGATATTGTTGATCTTCAATGTGGAAGCTCCGCTTTGATTATAGTTAATTAATGGCACGGGGTCTGTAACAATCCACTTTTTCGAACAGTTTATGCAGACAATAATCCACATATGACTCACTCAAATTGAACGAAAAGGCGGATAATTAGGGGGAAAAAGAAGAAAGAAGATAAGAAGAAACTAAACAACATAGAAGCTCACAGCGGAACGAATAATCTATAATATACAAAAAATCTTTGCACAAAAAAACTGTAATATATGTATATACAAATATCAATTAAAGTATACTAACCTATTTCAACTCGGACAGTTATAACAACCTATCCTCACAATTGCTGATAAATACAATAATAAATGCAGTGGAAAAATAACCATATACGTGAATACATCTTTCTGCCTCCAGCTCATCTCCTAAAGCTCCAAAGCATCCAACTAAACCTATAATATGCTCGGTCTGACCTGAACATTATAATAAATTAACACTCGAGTCAGTCTGGAAAACCATCGTGAGAAAACACACCTCAATTGAATTTTAATGCGTATTAAAATCTTTTAAAAATATGGTATCTCATAAGACCATGCGCACATAAATATGGATGGGTTTTACCTTATAATAACCAAAACATTTTTCTACATAAAATCCATTGATATTATAATAATATCTAGGGGTCAAAGTAAAATATGAATATAGCTGAAATGCTTGCATCTCACGTTTCAGCACAGTTGGGTAAAATTAAGTCTGTACGACGCTTATTGGAGAATGGATTCCGTACAATGACTAGGCTACTGGGGCACTGCCCATCACGGTGCATCTCTAGATAAAATAACACCGAAGTCAATCTATCGACCCCTTCCAATACAGAACAGGTCTACCCTTTACTAGATAGTACCGAATATGATCACCCCTCCGTTAATTGGCCCCGAAGCATACAAATGAGACATAATATCGACTCTAGATAGGGATGACCATACTTTACTTAGGGGCAACCCACTTAGCTCTATTGCATCTCCGCTGTTTTAGTCATTCCCGGTTGATGAGGCTTGAGGCTGCGTGTAACGACCCGTAAATTATCACTTTGATAAATTATATTTATTTTTAAAATTATTCAAATAAAACATTGATAATACAAATAATATTATTTTCAAGGTAATAAATAATAGTAATCTTATTTGAATAGATATTTGCAAAATATTTTCCTCGGGATTTAAATCGATAAAATGACCGAAAAACTATTTTATCGAAAACTAGCTCTATAATTGTAAAACATCACGCACAGATCTGGATGCACACACTTATTTTTATAATTGAACAAGAATATGGAATAAAATCAATTGTTTTACTTTTGGAAATAAAATTTGTTTTTGACATCGTCACTAATGCCCTTATATTTAATAACTGATTTATTTAATTTAATTGAGATTAAATGATTTAATAATTATTATAATCATTCAAATCATTATTTTAAAATAAGGATAATTCGTTTTAAATTGTTATAAAGTGTTAATAAATCATTTACAATAGTGTTATAAAGACATATAATTGATTTGAAAATATAAGAAAGAACCAATATCGCTTTATCGGTATAATAGCAATTACTGCAAAATAATTGCTAATATTAATTTATATGGTTTTATAATTCAAATATGATCATTTTAATTTATTAAAAATGATAAAAAAATTATTTTCAATTTTTTTTACAAATATATGTACATAAATTAATAAGTGAAAATGTGACCGATAATCGGTTTCTCGATTTTCAACGGTTTAACGAACGAAGTTGTTCGAAGTCATTGAAATGTTGTTATCCACTTGTGCACATATATGTACATGTATATACTGTCACATGCACACCATAACATATATATGTACATATACACTTAAACATATGTATATATTACAAAATATTAAAATATTTTCCTAAAATTTATACTTAAGCAACCAAAAGCAAACGTCAACTCACCTAACACCACCATCACCTCAACATCATCATCACATGAGGAAGAGGGCTGTTGTGCATGTATGGGTGGGGCTAGGAGGGGATGGCAAGGGCAATTTCATCCATCCATATTATGATATTTTGATTTTCTAAAAATCTTATAAATACCCCACCCTTTCTTCACATTTTTCACACAATTTTCTACTTCTTCTTCCTCCTTTTTCAAGCTACTCTATTGGCTTTTCATGATAATGAAGTTATGGAGAAAATTTATTCGAAAGGAAATTAAATTTATAAAATATCCATACATTGTCAAATCCACTTCAAAACAAAGGCAAGTCTCTTCCTTTTCACCCCTCCAACCCACGGCCATCACCCTTCTCCATGTTTGGCCGAGCCTTCTCCTTTTTCTCATCAAGGCCGTGAGCACCCTAGGCTGGGCCTAGCCTATACAAGGTCAAAGTGTTTAGTTTCGTGAAGTTTAAAGCCATCATCGTGAAGCTATAGCCAATTTTAGACTAGCCCAAGAGAAAATGAAGGTGAGAAACTCCTAAACTATAATAATATCTGTTATTGGATGATGTGACGGCCCGACTTTCTCACTTCGAAAGATGAGTCGTAATATATAAAGAAATAGGTAGAAAAGAAATAGATAGAAAGAACTAAACAAATCATAGAATCTCACAGCGGAGCGGATAATATATATTACATAACATATATCACATAGTCACTACTACAATACATTAGAGTCATAATTATACATGCATCATATTCAGACATTCATAACGACCTGCCCATTCATTACAAGTCCAAAATACAGACATAGATACCGATACAGCGGAATATAGATAATAGCTAGATACGTTGAAGCCACCTGCTCCAGCTCCTCTAAAATATGTCGAGAGCTAACCTGGATCACTTGGCTACTCATAATAATTTGAGTACCCAAGAGTTTTAGGAAAAACAAAAAATAAACTCTGGGTCAGACATGGGTCTGGTGTGAGTAAAAAGTTTAAATTACTTTAAATTGAAAACCATTTGAAAACAAGGGTATCTCGTAAGACCACGCCGCACATAAACACCGATGGGTTTTTCCCTTACGATAACCAAAACACATTATAGGAAATCTAGTGATATTATAATAATGTCTAGGGTTTTCAATTAAATTATTCACATAGCTGAAATTGTTACATTAATTAAATTCCAGCATAATAGGTATACAACTAATACCGAAGGCACTTATTGGAAAGTGGGTTCCATACAATGACTGGGCTACTAGGGTACCGCTCGTCACGGTGCATCTCTAGATAAAATAACACCGAGGACCTTGCCGGGATCCCCTGCTCCACAAGACCGGACTACCCCTAACCTGGATAGTCCGAATAAGATTACCCCTCGGTTGGGATCAACAACCGTACTGAAGCATACCGAGTAATATAGGAACTCTAGATAAGGATAACCTTACCCTAATTGGGTGCGACCCACTTAGCCTTACTGCATCTCCCTTGTTTGTCATTCCCGGTTGATGAGGTTTAAGGCTACGATTTACCTTTCAAGAACAAATTCACTTGGAATGCTCATCGTCCTCCAATGACGATGTTGTGATAGCATTCGTCCATACAAGTCTGTTCTGGGTTCAACGGAGCTGAAGGCACCATTTCCACTACACCCATATTGGAATCACCCTCAGAGTTAGTGACAAATAGCCTTTGTACTCTGAAATCTTCATTCTGGACCTTTCTTTTGAATCTTTCCAACTCGATCATTTATTTTGGATCGATGTGGTTTTCGGATATTACTGATATCCGATCTCGGTCTCATCTAATCCAAACAATAGATTTTTTTAAAGGCCAAGTTGTTTTTAAACAAAAAAATTCATATTCAGGGTGTCACAACTACATATGGAAATTTTATTACATATGTTTATTTCCAATAAAAAGTGTCGACGTTTTATTTCAACCATTCAATTCATTTGGCTACTTAATGGCACATGCACAGAACAATTGAAATCAATATTCAAGAGTAATTAAGCCAAAACACAGATCATAACTAGTTTAACGATTAATAACTAATATTAACACAATTCACAAATCAAGATTAAATTAATTTAAATTAACCGAATCTAATTATATTTCTAACCCAAATTACTTATAATTTAAATTAATTATGAAAACTATTTATTTTTAATTTAATTAAATTAACAATCCATTTAACAACAAATTTTATTAATTAACTTAAGATTTATCAACTTAGAATTTAGTTATTTATTAAATTTAATTATTAAAATTAATTTAAGTTTATATTACCAAAAACTTAATGAAATTTATTAGGCTTAAATACTTGGTGATAGGATCTTAATGCAACAAAATTCATGTTGATTTTGAATTAAATAAAAAGGAAAATAATATTTAAAAGGTTAAGAGGTTATTAATGTAACCATTTGATAAAAAAATTACTTCTTTTTTTTAAAAAAAAAATTAAACCCAGGCCCGTTCGGCCCAAAAAAAATCACAGACCACAAACCTTATAAAACAACCTGCTCTTCTTCTTCTTCCCTTTCCTTTCTTTTTCTTTCCAATCCATACGCACGCATCACCATGCATGAGCATGCATCGCCGACGACCTAACACCCGCCGTCGATCATCTCTCCAGACCACCCTCGTCCAACTCACCTCAAAATGCATACGAAGAAGGCACGACCACATGGATTTTCGAAAAAAACGACCATTACTAGAACCTGGAAAGAAATATGACCCCACTCAACCACCTCATCCGGCCACCAAACAAGACCAACCATCACCAAAATGCACCACCAGCTACGCCACGTCCCCCTCTACCTCTCCCCCCATACCGCATGCCTATACGTGCTCCACGTCGCCACCATTTCTCAAAAAATGAGCACGACCAAAAATCAATTCCTAACCCTAAATCGCCTCCGACACAACGGCACACCTACCTATAAATTTCCACGCCATTTTTCGTGAACTTCCCAACACCCAAGCTCCCTTCGGACCAAAGCTTGACCCACGAAATCGAGGGGTGCGCCGGAATTTGGCAGAAAACCAAAAAACGTTCATCTTCCTTTTTCTCACTATATACTTGACGAAAAATTCCCAAACTTTTTCCAAAAATCATCATTTTGAATAACGATCATATTCATATAAGAAAGTGGATGAAATACGATTCTTGAATTCCTTCCATTTTTGGGTTTCTTACTGTAAAATATGTTTTTCTACTTCTATACTTAATAATGTTTAATGAAACCATTTTTAAAACAAACTATGTTCGAAAACAACCAGGTTTCCTTTTGAAACCATCACCTAAAACTAACTAGGTTGTGAGGTAAAGATTTTTGAAGTTGAGGCATAGAAGTTTTTTCTCAAATAACAAAGAAAAACAAAAATGAAGTACGGGCTTTTGGAGTTTTACCAGTTTATACAACATGATATACATTCATATATAAGCATAGATACTGTTGCACATGAATACTTGAAAAAAAAATCAATAGGTCCCCTTCAAACTTCCTGGCATATATAGGCATACATGGTTTTACAGTTAACAAAAATCAAGTTTTATTCACCAAACTTGAAAAGAAGACACTGCTTTTCTTTTTGTTTTTGATTTACTTTCTTGAAGCTTGAGTATTTAATTCTCTACAAAGTTTTAATGGCAGCTTGTTTCCTTTTTATTTTTTTTCTTTGTTCGCTTTGTATGCTGGAATGGTTTACATGAAGAATACAGTGATATTTATAGAGAAGAGGGAGGGAACAAGTTTTTGAACAGGGCTGAAGCCTATTTTCATGTACAGTAACCTTTTTTTTCTTTGATTTTGAAAACAATGACTTGATTTGAAAATTAGTGGACTTGATTTCTTGTTGACATGAAGATTAAATGATTTGATTAAATTTGTTCTTGACTTGATATGCATTCATCATTATGTCCCCTTGTATACATATATACTTCATATATATATACATAGATTGTTTTGACCATATGAACATGTTTTAGCCTACATACAAACATATATTAACATGCCTAAGTTTTGTACTACTTCTATAGATTATTACATATACCCAATAACTAACATACAAACATAAATAGCCACTTATATTTATTTATTCCTATTTATATATATTTTATTTTAAATTTTATATCAAAAATTATGTGTACACACACACACAGATATATATATATATATATATATATATATATATATATTATCCTATAATAGAAAGGTGGAATTTTTATTTAAATATTTTTCAGAAATTATAATTTAAACTTTTAAATCGTAGCCTCCATAATATATATATATATATATATTCATAAATCAGAATTTATTATTTGGCTGAAAAAAAATAATATTTCAATATTTAAAATCAGTTGATTATTCAAATAATAGGTGTCAAAAATCCGGGTCGTTACATTCCTCCCTCCTTAAAAGAATTTCATCCTCGAAATTTAAAAGCAAAGAAATAATTCAACCTGCAACAAAAGGTTCTATATTCATATAGCAAAGCACATAGATCATTCATATCCTAACAATCATAGCAAACAGACATACACGGTACAAAACAACACTAGCTATCCCGACTCAATTCCGTATAGGCTTCCTTCACACTATCCAGAGTCTCCCACGTACAGTCTTTGGGATCCTCGCTCCATTGGATCTTTACCAACTTAACCACCTTATTCCGTAGTTTCTTCTCATCCTGATCAACAATATGAACTGGATGCCTGACTACGGTCAAGTTTGGTTCAACCTCCAAATCTTGCTGGACTGATGTTTCTACAACCAATGATGGATCATGCATGTATTTCCTTAGATGAGATACGTGGAATACATTATAAATCCATGCCATCCTTTCTGGTAATTCAATCTTATACGCAAGAGAACCAATCCTTTCGAGAATACGAAAAGGTACGATATATCTTGGAGCTAATTTTCCAGTCTTGCCAAATCTAATTGCTCCTCTTATCAGAAAAATCTTAACAAATACCAGGTCTCCAACTGCAAATTCCAAATCCCTCCGCCTTTTATCGGCGTAGCTCTTCTGACGATCCTGGGTTGCCTTCATTCTCTTCTTGATCAGTTCAACTTTCTCAAACGCTTCCCGAATCATATCCGTACCAAGGATTAAACGATCTCCCGACTCCACCCAACAGGCTGGTGACCTGCATGGCCTTCTATAGAGAGCTTCGTAGGGTGCCATCTTTATACTTGCCTGGAAACTGTTATTGTAAGAAAATTCTACCAGATGTAGGTAATCTTCCCAAGACCCACCGAAGTCCAAAATGCAAGCCCTCAACATATCTTCCAAAATGCAGTTTAGCCTCTCAGTTTGCCCATCCGTTTGAGGATGATAGGCAGTGCTCAAACTTAACTTCGTTCCAAGGGCTGTTTGCAAAGCTTCCCAAAATTTACTGGTTAAAATCGGGTCATGATCGCTTACTGTGCTTATGGGAACTCCATGCAATCTAATGATTTCCCTCATGAAAATCTCTGCCAAGGAAGCTGCGGTCCTAGTTGATTTAACCGGAATAAAGTGAGTGCTCTTGGTTAGCCTGTCTACAATAACCCACACTCCCTCATTTCCCTTTCTAGTTCTGGGTAACCCATCTATGAAATCCATCGATATCATCTTCCACTTCCATTTTGGAATCTCCAGAGGTTGTAACAGCCCCGATGTCTTCTGCTGATCGCCTTTTATCTGTTGACAGCTCGCACACCTACCAACAAAGGTAGAGATGTCTTTCTTTATTCCCTTCCACCAAAACATCCGCTTCATATCCCTATTCATCTTTGAGACACCTAGATGGATACTCAAACTAGAGCGATGGCATTCTGACAAAACTTCCTGCCTAATATTTTTGACACTCGGTACACAGATTCTTCCATTGATCCTCAAAACTCCTCGGTCATCAACCTTAAAACTGGTGCACTATCCCTCCTCAACCTTTCTGATGATCGCCTTTAAGCTCTATCCGCTTTTTGCTCACTTGTTATTCTTTCTAGGAGAGTTGGGGTAACCTCCAAAAGCGATAAAACTGCATTTCTACTCAAAGCGTCTGCCACCACATTAGCCTTTCCTGGTGTATAGAGAATATCCAAATCATAGGATGCTAGAAACTCCAACCACCGTTGTTGTCTCAGGTTCATATCTTTCTGGGTGAAAAGATACTTCAGGGGTTTATGATCCGTGAAGAGCTCGAACTTTTCACCTAATTTAAGAAAGAAGTTCACTCCTAAATCTTTAAAAGTTAAAAGGGAACTAAACAGGGAATAGAAGGATCCTTACCCAACAGGTAGTGCCTCCACATTTTTAGTGCAAAGACAATAGCCAGCAACTCCAGGTCATGCGTAGCATAGTTTTTCTCATGAGGCTTCAACTGCCTGCTCGCATACACAATAACCCTACCACGCTGCACCAAGACAGCGCCTAACCCCACTCCACAAGCATCTGTGTACACTGCGAATTCACTGTTTCCATCTGGAACAGCCAAAACGGGTGCACTGGTTAATCTCGCTTTCAATTCTTGAAACGCTTCTTCACACTTTGGAGTCCATTCAAATTTCTCTCCCTTCTTAGTTAGCTTGGTCAAATGGGAGGAAATCTTAGAATAATCTCGAATAAATCTTCTACAGTATCTTGCCAAACCAAGGAAACTGCGAACCTCCGTAGGAGTCCGTGGTTGCTTCCACTCCTGAATAGCCGCCACCTTTTCTTTGTCCACTGAAATACCGTCTCCCGATACAATATGCCCTTAAAACTTTACCCCCCATTGCCAAAAATGGCACTTCGAAAACTTCGCCTTTAGGACATGCCTTCTCAATGTTTCCAATACCACTTCCAGATGATGTTTATGCTCCTCCTCTGATTTAGGGTAGATAAGAATGTCGTCGATGAACACTAGCACGAACTTGTTAAGAACATCTCGAAAGACACGGTTTATTAGATCAACAAAATAAGCTGGTGCATTGGTTAGCCCAAAAGGCATAACCATCCACTCAAAGAAACAGTCAGGCCCTCTAAACGCAGTTAAGGGTATACTATCTTCAGCAACCCACAACTGATGAAATCCAGAAACTAATTCCATCTGTGAAAATACAGTAGCTCTATGAAGCTGGTCAAAAACATCGTCGATGCGTGGTAAGGGATACTTGTTTCTAATGGTTAGCTTATTCAACTCCCTATAGTCTACACATAATCTTAACGATCCATCCGACTTAGCCGCAAACAACACAGCAGACCCCCAGCTCGAACGACTGGGTCTAATCAATCCTCTCCTCAACAAGTCCTAGGTTTGACTCACCAACTCTTCTCTCTCCTTCGGAGCCATTTTCCTTTTTGGTTGAACTACAGGTCTTGCACCTAGGACTAAATCAATACAAAATTCTATCTCTCGATGCGGGGGTAAACCTTTAACTTCTTCAAAAACATCGGGGAAGTTTTTAACAACTTCTATGGATCCTAATCCTTCTTGAGATGCTTCGAGCACGTGCAAGAGACTGCACATGAATTTTCTGTTTATCACCTTCTACCCTTGTAGTCCTTCCCAACTCCGTTTCTAAAGATATGGTCCTACCCTTACAGTCGAGGACAACTTTATACTTTGTTAACCAATCCATACCAGGTATAAGGTCAAATCCTTTAAAATCTAATACATAGGGGTCGCAAGAAAAGCTATAAGAAAGATAAGTAATTTGCAAGCCATCACAAATCATATTCAGTTGGGTCACTCCCCTATGGAATTGGGTACGCAAATAGAGTTTTCTACGGTACTAGGAATAAGATGAAACTTCACTACCTATCCTAAAGAAATAAAGCTAAGAGAGGCACCATAATCAAATAATAATCTAACATAAACACCATTTAAAAGTAAGGTACCTTCAAGGACACCTTTCCCCTTCACATCCATTGAAGTTGATGGTTCATTCTTGATAGCATACACCTTGGGCTGCTGCACCTTCTTCATGAGTGGGCAGTCCTTCACCATATGCCCGGGCTGATAGCAATTGAAACATAAAGTCTTCTGAACCATTTGAGAAATAGGTCTGCTTTGCTGCTTCGGAACTTCACGACTCGGAAAATATCTGGCAATATGTCCTTTTTGCTTGCAATTATAACACTCACTGTTAATATGTTTGCCTCCTTGTTTTCCTTTTCCTTGCTTCTTCCAATTAGGGTTAAACTTTCATTTATTCAGATTAGTAGCACTGCCACTTGGTGCTGCTGCTGCTAAGGGCTTCTTCTTCAAAAGCACTTCGTACCTCAAGGTCATGTCTACAAGATCCACAAACGATCCCTTAATATGAGCGGTCATCTTTTCATGGAATTCTCCCCTCATACCTAATATAAACATCTCATTTTTCTTAAGGGGATGTCAATAAGTCCAGCACCAAAACGAGATAACTCATTAAGCTTCATTTCGTACTCAGCCACTGACATGTCTTCTTGCTTGAGATCCAGGAAACTCCTATATAATCGGGTCTTACCCGTAGTTGGCATGAACTTTTCTTCGAATAACTCTTTGAATTTATCCCATGAAAATTCATCTTCGGGGACATTCGCCGTGACTGAATCCCACCATGTAGCTGCACCCTCTTGCAAATGCCATGATGCCAAGACTCGTTTTTGATCATCAGAAATGCCCAAACCTTTGAAAATTCTCTCACATGAGCGTAGCCAAGCTTGTAACTCAATAATAGATTCAGTACCCTTGAAGAGTTTTCCTCCTAGATTCGTAAAGTCCTTGCACAGAGTTGTGAAGTTTACATGAGGCTATACTGGAGCTACGGCCTCAACAGCTACTCCACCACCTCTAACATTAGGGGTTCTTCCATTAGTGGTTGTTGTGCTACTAGCTCCCGTTCCTCGTCTTCCCCTTGTGCTCATTGTTTACTACCTGGACATAGTAAGAGGATACGTAGCACTTGGATGAAATACATTCCAAAGATGGCACTAATAAAATTTTATCAAAGCTGGTCTAACAATCAGGGACACACATATATATATACATATATATACATATACATATATATATATATATAAATTTACAAATACGCCCTCTCAAGATTGATATTAACCCAAAAGCCTAGGTGTTTACTCAACCTAGCGCTCTGATACCAAGTGTGACGGTCCGACTTTCTCACTTCGAAAGACGAGTCGTAATATAGGAAAAAATAGGTAGAAAAGAAATAGATAGAAAGAAAGAACTAAACAAATCACAAAATCTCACAGCGGAACGGATAATATATATTACATAACATATATCACATAGTCACTACTACAATACATCAGAGTCATAATTATACATGCATCATATTCAAACAGTCATAACGACCTGCCCATTCATTACAAGTCCAAAATACTGACACGGATACCGATACAATGGAATATAGATAATTGCTAGATATGTTGAAGCCACCTGCTCCAGCTCCTCCAAAATACATCGAGCACAAACCTGGATCACTTAGCTACTCATAAAAATTTGAGTACCCAAGAGTTTTAGGAAAAACAGAAAATAAACTCTAGGTCAGACATGAGTCTGGTGTGAGTAAAACGATTAAATTACTTTAAATTGAAAACCATTTGAAAACAAGGATATCTCGTAAGACTACGCCGCACAGAAACACGGACGGGTTTTTCCCTTACGATAACCAAAACACTTTATAGGAAATCTAGTGGTATTATAATAATGTCTAGGGTTTTCAAGTAAATTATTCACATAGCCCAAATTGTTACATTAATTAAATTCCAGCATAATAGGTATACAACTAAGACCGAAGGCACTTATTGGAAAGTGGGTTCCATACAATGACAGGGCTACTGGGGTACCGCTCGTCACGGTGCATCTCTAGATAAAACAACACCGAGGACCTCGCCGAGATCCCCTACTACACAAGACCGGACTGCCCCTTACCTGGATAGTCCGAATAAGATTACCCCTCAGTTGGGATCAACAACTGTACCTGTAACGTCCCAGATTTTCGCGTTCGAAAATCGACATCCATACTTTACATCGTATTCGAATGCCGTAGATTCGACCGTTCAAATCCGAGTCGCCGGAGCTTATAACAACATTAAGTAAACAACACAGCGGAAATAAAAGAATATAGATATACAATATCTGATGCAATATCCAGATACAATGATGATACAATGAATATCTATATACATCAGAGATATGATACAACAAATAGCAGCGGAAAAGAAAACGATAACATCAGCAGCGGATAATCTCCATCTTCAAAGCGCCAATCCATAAATAGCTCGAACTCCCAATAACGAGGCACAAAGATAAGCAAGTGCAGTCCGATCCAAAGATTGAACTAGCTCTAGATAATCTACTAAATCTGAATATCTGAAAAACCAAACTCTAGACTGCTCGTGTAGAAAATTTTGAGCACCCAGAGTTTAGGAAAGGAACAATAAACTCCGGATCAGTCATGGGACTGGTGTGAGCAACAAAAACAGTTTATCTTTAAAACAAATAGCAGAGAATTTTAAAGTCAATTCGCAATGCTTTTGGAAAATGAAACTACCATAAGACCTCCCACCACACACACAATGCAAACGCAGAATTGGAGGAGATTTCTTCTTATGATAGTCAAAGATGCTTACTACGCAAAATCAAATCATTTGATATTATTACTAGTGCATAGTGTAGAAAACAATTTCGAAAGTAGAATATAAATCTTAGCCAGCATAGGCATTCCGCACTTATGCCTACTATAGCTACTATGTTCAATAGCAGGTTACCGCCACATTCCATAGCAGGTAATACAACTAAAACCGTACAGGGCTCGTATTGTTTTGTTTGGATTTCCAACAAATGGTCAGGCTAAGGAACTTCCTATTCCACGAAAGAAACGCCTCTGGCGGGACGTTCCGAGAACCAACTGTTCTCTGCCAAACAAGGCCGGCAACCCCTTTTCCCAAGGGATAAAAGAAACCTCAGAAATGCCACCCCCGGTCCTTTGGGACCTTTATCCGAGCGCTCGATAACCAACATCACACATCATAAAGAAAGTGTATCCACATGAGTAAGTATCTGGGCTCCATACCATGATACTACCCTTTTCCAGAAGGAATGGTCATACCCTAGGGGAGCTACCCCTGAAAACCTTGCCGCACAATTCCTGTTTCGACCATTACCGGGTTGTGAGGCTCGACGAAGTCTCGTCCACAAAGCTACGCTTTTTCAAAAAGCCACGCTTTGGGTCAACAGATGATCAACCTATGATCACAAAGATAAATGATCAAACAAAAGATCATATCACAAATGATCAAACATTGATCATCACACAGCAACACTCAGCATGCCACATTACCAAATTGGGATATATCGCTGATAAATTTCAACTACATAACCTCTGAGCTCGTACGTCTCAGAGAAGGGTGTTAAGCTAAGAGAATAAATTCTCCGCCACCAAACAGATATGTATTTGAAAGAAATCGGCTTTATATCTCAAAGTGTAATGTCAGACATACAATCCATACAAGTCTGTTCCGGGTTCGAACAGAACCGAAGGCACTTCTCACGAAGCCCTTGCAATTCCGGATAATTTCCAATCACGTCCAGACTTCCCGTCACAAAAGAGTGATATAAATCTCTATACCGGCGCGACTCAGTGCAGAGACATTCGACAGGTTGTCCTTTCATTTTTCGAAAAATATCCGGTCTTCAACACCGGTCTTCAAATGCTATCCATATACGACGTATCACTATTCGGAATGAGTTATGTGACACAAAGGTCCTCTCCCGGCTAAACCGAATAGTGAGCGCAATATTTAAAAATATACGGATATTGGGATTTCAATTAAGTCACAACTTAAACCCAAACTTTCTTTTCAAATGGTTTAACAAATTACCATTTTAATCTTTTAAACAAAAAGATTCATTTTAACAACCTTCAATGGTTTAAACAATTTCCACATTTTAATCTTTTAAACAAAAGATTCATTCACAGATTTTCCAAATCAATTTCCCTTTCAATTTGATTAATTCGTTAAATCTTTAAATCAAAGATTTAACTCATAGCTTTCAAAACAATTTCATTTCGAATGGTTTAAATAAATCATCATTTTAAATCTGTTAAAAATAACAGATTTGATTCATAGCTTTCAAAACAATTCATAACTTGGAAAATCCATTTTTCAATTTACTTGAAATTCCTTTAATTAACTGGAATTTCATTTCTTATCTGAAAGCTTTTACCATTTAAAAACAAACAGTTTTTATTTGGAAATTTGATTCATCTATACGAGTTAAAGTTCTTGAGTTAAATCCAAATTTTCAAACAATAATTTTTAAAATGGTTTAAATTCATATGAACACATTTATAACATTTTTAACCGTAATTTCAAATCATAGGATTCAATTTCAAACTTGAATTCAAATTTAAATCAAATTATTTAAATTTTCAAAACTCGTTTAAGTTATTCAAAATAACTTTTATCTTTGAAATTCCATTTCAAAAACTTTTCACTTTAAACCCCAAATTTCTAATTCCAAAATCAATTGAAATAAAAATTTCAATTTCGAAAACATCAAATTTTAACTTTATCTATGACTTAACCGATTTCCACGTGAAATCCATATTGGTGTGTGTAAAGGTGTAGTCCAGGGGTTTCACACACAATAGTGCAACATCAATCATCACAGATATATCGATAAGCGGTATAATCGATAACGCTTATCTTCATTCACAGATTCATAGATAAAATAAATTTATCAGTCACAAAGATTCATCATTACAATTCGATGTGGGTTTCGGATAACCAACTGGAATCCGACTCCCTGTCGCATCGAAATTCAAGTGTCGTTTTACGGGTCAAGGGTTTCATATTCACATAGTAATATATCACAGAAACAGAAATCACAGCTCAGCACAACATAAACCAGGGTATATCACAAATGATCATATATCAAGGATATCAAACAATTCACATTCAATAGAATCCAAACATTCATAAGTAAAGTCAGTTAATTGTCTGATTAATTTAAATCATATTAATTTCTTATGAATTTATTACTAATCCTGGTTAATCAATTATTAATAAATTACAAATTATTTTGATTAATTATTCTTTGATCATTTATAAATTAACCATTAATAATAAATTAATTAACCTTTAATTAAAATTAATCAACCTTTAATTATTAAATAATTATCCTTTAATTATTAAATTATCCTTTTATTTATAATTCTCAAATTAATTACCTTAATTTATCACTCACATTAATTAATTTTCCTTTAAATAAATTAACCTTTAAACACTTGATTAATCAATCTTTAATCATAAATTAATTTATCATAAATTATGTCTTAATCATAATTATTATTTCAAAAGGTTAAAATTTAGTTTAAATGACTTTTTATCTTAATTCTATTTTAAATTACCTTTAAAAGAAAAATGTATCAAATTTAAATAAATTAAAACTTAAGTATTTGAAAATATCTTACTTAAATTCTTAATTGATTCAACCTTAAGTCAAAGTCATAAATTTGAAAGCATGTTTTAAAGTTGTCTAATATTCTGAAAACCCCTTTAAGGTAAAAAAAACTGTTTAATATATCAGGCTCAAGACCTGCTTCGAGTCACTCCTGAGAAATTTTCTTGGTTGCTTCGGGTTATATCAAAAATCAACCCGAGTGCTAAAATTTTCAACTTAAAATTTTGTCTAAGTAATTTCGACCTGGCACTCCATCATTCTACTCGAGTAAAATTCCAGTTTCCCCGAGTAAACTCGTGAGTTCCTTCGAGCTTGCTTCTTCCCAAACCCAGACCAACCCTTCTTCCCCAAACTCACAACTACCACCGATACAAACTGACATCGCGTGCACGTGCACCGATGACGCCGCCACCTCTGGCCATCGACCAACGTCGCACCCTATCGGCGATCGACTCACGACCCCATCGCAACCCACCAACTCCATTGCGGCGCTTCGAAACCAAAACGCGACGCCTCACCCAAACCTGGAAACACGCGACCCATTTTTTTAACATGAACTAACCTGGGTTCTTAAACCCTATTTTGATCTCGTGTTCGAATTTTTGGGTTTAATAAATCACATTGGTATTTTTCTAGTAATCACGAACTTCAAATCTTGCTGTCGCCACGAATTCGAGGCCTGCAATTACCTAGATCATCGGAATTTTGCAAATTTCTGTTTTCCGTTCAACTTCGAATTCCACGATAAAGGATAAACTAAAAATCTCGATTCTTTCTCCTAAATTCATGATTCAGGAAGGCAAACAAGATTTTGAAACCAAATCTCACTCAATTTAAATTTGAACAAGATTCGACCTTTTCCCTGTGTTTAGCATTTTCCAGATATCCATTCTACCTTTAAAGCTTAAATATGATTTTAACATTTAGATCTTGTCAATTGTTACATGATTTATTTAAACATCACATTCTAAAGATGATCAGGTAAGTAGATATGAAATTTCTTTTTATCTGTAGCCTGTAAATAGACAGAGGAGTATATTCATCCCTGTCATCAGTTATAAACCCAATCACACATTTATATACATACACGCAGGCACAACACTCACACATATTCACATCATAGCTTCCAATACGAATCCAAACATCAAGATAAAAATCAGGGTTAAGAGGTTTGCTCACTGTTTTGAGAAGATGAAGAACAGAGGACTTCTGTTGTTTGAAGACTGCAGTTGATTTTTTTCTTGGATTCTATTTTGTTCCCCTTTGAGTTGAATGTTGTCTTGAGTTTTAAATCATTTGTTTACTTCAGTTTTACTTAGCTTGGTGGACGAATGAAATGAAAAGGCTTGATGCATATAAGAAAAAAGAAGTGTACAGAGTTTACTTTTCTTTTTTTTTCTTTTTTTTGTACAATGGTGTATATTTTTATTTTGGCTTGTACAAATATAAGGTCAGAGATTACTTTAGTTTGTTGGCTACGGCTGATAATCTTTCTTTGATATGCTGAGAGGATGGGCATTAAATGCAAGTGTCTTTGTTTACAACTTATACTATTTGTTATTATTGATATACAGTTTTGCTTTGCTTTGTTTTCTATTTTATTTTATCTCTGGTTTGTTGTAAAAATTGGAATGCTAACTTGTATATTATTTTTTTCTAACTTGCTATGACTTGAACGAAGGAAATAAGGATAAATATAGAAGAGTTGTACAGGTGATTATTTCTTTATACAATAGGGTATGGCTAAAGTGATATTGGAGGTATGTTGCATTTATTGTCTTGTACAATTTGTATATAAAAAATTTCTCCTTTCATTCGGCTGTACAAAGATGAAGATGGTGTGGTGGCTTCAGTGATTTTGTTATGGTGGCTGGGGACATTGCATTTATGACTTATACATTTTGTTACTCTAAAGTCTACAGCCTACATATTTAGGAATATAAGTGAAGTCCTATTGTTTGTTTATAGATATGAATGTAGTTGTATTGTTTGTAGATATTTAGTTCACTTATTTTCTTACTTTGTTTTTATTACTTTATATTGTATTTGTATTTTCATTTTTATCCATACTTATCTTTATATAGTTGAATATATTACCTATTTACCTGTCTCATATTTCTTTTGTTTGTTTGGTTTCATTTGTAAGTGTTTATAAATTTTATCTTTTCTTTTATTATTTTGTAGTCTATACTATTATATTATTTTGTATTGATTTTTCCTATATCTTATTTATTTCTTATTATCTTGTAATATAGATGACATTCTATATTTTTTTTATAATTATTTTTAAACTATTTACTTGAAACTCAAATTCAACATATACAATTTTTAAATTTAAATGATCGTTCAAATAAAATTGGGACTCAGGGAAACTCGCTCAAATTTTCCTAATTAAATTTACAAATTTTTATCAAGAATTTATTTAATTACTCAATTTAATTCAAAAATTCATTTAATTATTAATTTAAATAAATTTAAATTTCGGGGTCGTTACAAACTTCCCCCCTTAAAAGAATTTCGTCCTCGAAATTCGCAGGCACGAAAATAACACAGAGATAGATAGAGGTGATCTCCTATAATTCCTCAAACACAAGATATGGATTCCAAACTCAAGTCGGAATATCCCAGAATACATACCAATTTGTCCCTCTTCGGACTTTGATATTCACAAGAAATTACAATAGAATTTCAAATTCGGTTTTAAACGATATCGTTTTAATTGATTCAATTCAATTTACCCTCATATTTTATTAGTCAATTTAATTCAATTTAAAATTCCAATTTCAAATTCATTAAGGTTTAAATCCAAAAGGCTGACAAGAAGTCGATGAAGATACGAAATAAGAATCTCCTACAACGATTCGTAGAGCCATCATCACATCGAAACTTCTTCTCGTAGCTGATACGAAGCAATCAAAAGAATTTGGAAACGAATCAAAGAAAATTGATAGAGAAAGATTGTTTCCACTGTTGCAGGGTATTGACCATTTATAGTCGTATTCCCTTGTCCCCTATCTCATCCTCTTCTTACACTCATACTCACTATCAGTGGATAGCAAGAGAATTTACTGAGACGTTCGAACAGATATCTTAGGGATTACTCATTCTAGAGTTTACTTCACTCTATCTCTAATGAGCTACCTAACGTGTTATACTCCTGAGCTAAAGTTCAACCTTAGCTCTGATACCAAATGTAACGTCCCAGATTTTCGCGTTCAAAAATCGACATCCATACTTTACATCGTATTCGAATGACGTAGATTCGACCGTTCAAATCCGAGTCGCCGGAGCTTATAACAACATTAAGTAAACAACACAGCGGAAATAAAAGAATATAGATATACAATATCTGATGCAATATCCAGATACAATGATGATACAATGAATATCTATATACATAAGAGATATGATACAACAAATAGCAGCGGAAAAGAAAACGATAACATCAGCAGCGGATAATCTCCATCTTCAAAGCGCCAATCCATAAATAGCTCGAACTCCCAATAACGAGGCACAAAGATAAGCAAGTGCAGTCCGATCCAAAGACTGAACTAGCTCCAGATAATCTACTAAATCTGAATATCTGAAAAACCAAACTCTAGACTGCTCATGTAGAAAATTTTGAGCACCCAGAGTTTAGGAAAGGAACAATAAACTCCGGATCAGTCATGGGACTGGTGTGAGCAACAAAAACAGTTTATCTTTAAAACAAATAGCAGAGAATTTTAAAGTCAATTCGCAATGCTTTTGGAAAATGAAACTACCATAAGACCTCCCACCACACACACAATGCAAACGCAGAATTGGAGGAGATTTCTTCTTATGATAGTCAAAGATGCTTACTACGCAAAATCAAATCATTTGATATTATTACTAGTGCATAGTGTAGAAAACAATTTCGAAAGTAGAATATAAATCTTAGCCAGCATAGGCATTCCGCACTTATGCCTACTATAGCTACTATGTTCAATAGCAGGTTACCGCCACATTCCATAGCAGGTAATACAACTAAAACCATACAGGGCTCGTATTGTTTTGTTTGGATTTCCAACAAATGGTCAGGCTAAGGAACTTCCTATTCCACGAAAGAAACGCCTCTGGCGGGACGTTCCGAGAACCAACTGTTCTCTACCAAACAAGGCCGGCAACCCCTTTTCCCAAGGGATAAAAGAAACCTCAGATATGCCACCCCCGGTCCTTTGGGACCTTTATCCGAGTGCTCGATAACCAACATCACACATCATAAAGAAAGTGTATCCACATGAGTAAGTATCTGGGCTCCATACCATGATACTACCCTTTTCCAGAAGGAATGGTCATACCCTAGGGGAGCTACCCCTGAAAACCTTGCCGCACAATTCCTGTTTCGACCATTACCGGGTTGTGAGGCTCGACGAAGTCTCGTCCACAAAGCTACGCTTTTTCAAAAAGCCACGCTTTGGGTCAACAGATGATCAACCTATGATCACAAAGATAAATGATCAAACAAAAGATCATATCACAAATGATCAAACATTGATCATCACACAGCAACACTTAGCATGCCACATTACCAAATTGGGATATATCGCTGATAAATTTCAACTACATAACCTCTGAGCTCGTACGTCTCAGAGAAGGGTGTTAAGCTAAGAGAATAAATTCTCCGCCACCAAACAGATATGTATTTGAAAGAAATCGGCTTTATATCTCAAAGTGTAATGTCAGACATACAATCCATACAAGTCTGTTCCGGGTTCGAACAGAACCGAAGGCACTTCTCACGAAGCCCTTGCAATTCCGGATAATTTCCAATCACGTCCGGACTTCCCGTCACAAAAGAGTGATATAAATCTCTATACCGGCGCGACTCAGTGCAGAGACATTCGACAGGTTGTCCTTTCATTTTTCGAAAAATATCCGGTCTTCAACACCGGTCTTCAAATGCTATCCATATACGACGTATCACTATTCGGAATGAGTTATGTGACACAAAGGTCCTCTCCCGGCTAAACCGAATAGTGAGCGCAATATTTAAAAATATACGGATATTGGGATTTCAATTAAGTCACAACTTAAACCCAAACTTTCTTTTCAAATGGTTTAACAAATTACCATTTTAATCTTTTAAACAAAAAGATTCATTTTAACAACCTTCAATGGTTTAAACGATTTCCACATTTTAATCCTTTAAACAAAAGATTCATTCACAGATTTTCCAAATCAATTTCCCTTTCAATTTGATTAATTCGTTAAATCTTTAAATCAATGATTTAACTCATAGCTTTCAAAACAATTTCATTTCGAATGGTTTAAATAAATCATCATTTTAAATCTATTAAAAATAACAGATTTGATTCATAGCTTTCAAAACAATTCATAACTTGGAAAATCCATTTTTCAATTTACTTGAAATTCCTTTAATTAACTGGAATTTCATTTCTTATCTGAAAGCTTTTACCATTTAAAAACAAACAGTTTTTATTTGGAAATTTGATTCATATATACGAGTTAAAGTTCTTGAGTTAAATCCAAATTTTCAAACAATAATTTTTAAAATGGTTTAAATTCATATGAACACATTTATAACATTTTTAACCGTAATTTCAAATCATAGGATTCAATTTCAAACTTGAATTCAAATTTAAATCAAATTATTTAAATTTTCAAAACTCGTTTAAGTTATTCAAAATAACTTTTATCTTTGAAATTCCATTTCAAAAACTTTTCACTTTAAACCCCAAATTTCTAATTCCAAAATCAATTGAAATAAAAATTTCAATTTCGAAAACATCAAATTTTAACTTTATCTATGACTTAACCGATTTCCACGTGAAATCCATATTGGTGTGTGTAAAGGTGTAGTCTAGGGGTTTCACACACAATAGTGCAACATCAATCATCACAGATATATCGATAAGCGGTATAATCGATAACGCTTATCTTCATTCACAGATTCATAGATAAAATAAATTTATCAGTCACAAAGATTCATCATTACAATTCGATGTGGGTTTCGGATAACCAACTGGAATCCGACTCCCTGTCGCATCGAAATTCAAGTGTCGTTTTACGGGTCAAGGGTTTCATATTCACATAGTAATATATCACAGAAACAGAAATCACAGCTCAGCACAACATAAACCAGGGTATATCACAAATGATCATATATCAAGGATATCAAACAATTCACATTCAATAGAATCCAAACATTCATAAGTAAAGTCAGTTAATTGTCTGATTAATTTAAATCATATTAATTTCTTATGAATTTATTACTAATCCTGGTTAATCAATTATTAATAAATTACAAATTATTTTGATTAATTATTCTTTGATCATTTATAAATTAACCATTAATAATAAATTAATTAACCTTTAATTAAAATTAATCAACCTTTAATTATTAAATAATTATCCTTTAATTATTAAATTATCCTTTTATTTATAATTCTCAAATTAATTATCTTAATTTATCACTCACATTAATTAATTTTCCTTTAAATAAATTAACCTTTAAACACTTGATTAATCAATCTTTAATCATAAATTAATTTATCATAAATTATGTCTTAATCATAATTATTATTTCAAAAGGTTAAAATTTAGTTTAAATGACTTTTTATCTTAATTCTATTTTAAATTACCTTTAAAAGAAAAATGTATCAAATTTAAATAAATTAAAACTTAAGTATTTTGAAAATATCTTACTTAAATTCTTAATTGATTCAACCTTAAGTCAAAGTCATAAATTTGAAAGCATGTTTTAAAGTTGTTTAAAAATCTGAAAACCCCTTTAAGGTAAAAAAAACTGTTTAATATATCAGGCTCAAGACCTGCTTCGAGTCACTCCTGAGAAATTTTCTTGGTTGCTTCGGGTTATATCAAAAATCAACCCGAGTGCTAAAATTTTCAACTTAAAATTTTGTCTAAGTAATTTCGACCTGGCACTCCATCATTCTACTCGAGTAAAATTCCAGTTTCCCCGAGTAAACTCGTGAGTTCCTTCGAGCTTGCTTCTTCCCAAACCCAGACCAACCCTTCTTCCCCAAACTCACAACTACCACTGATACAAACTGACATCGCGTGCACGTGCACCGATGACGCCGCCACCTCTGGCCATCGACCAACGTCGCACCCTATCGGCGATCGACTCACGACCCCATCGCAACCCACCAACTCCATTGCGGCGCTTCGAAACCAAAACGCGACGCCTCACCCAAACCTGGAAACACGCGACCCATTTTTTTAACATGAACTAACCTGGGTCCTTAAACCCTATTTTGATCTCGTGTTCGAATTTTTGGGTTTAATAAATCACATTGGTATTTTTCTAGTAATCACGAACTTCAAATCTTGCTGTCGCCACGAATTCGAGGCCTGCAATTACCTAGATCATCGGAATTTTGCAAATTTCTGTTTTCCGTTCAACTTCGAATTCCACGATAAAGGATAAACTAAAAATCTCGATTCTTTCTCCTAAATTCATGATTCAGGAAGGCAAACAAGATTTTGAAACCAAATCTCACTCAATTTAAATTTGAACAAGATTCGACCTTTTCCCTGTGTTTAGCATTTTCCAGATATCCCTTCTACCTTTAAAGCTTAAATATGATTTTAACATTTAGATCTTGTCAATTGTTACATGATTTATTTAAACATCACATTCTAAAGATGATCAGGTAAGTAGATATGAAATTTCTTTTTATCTGTAGCCTGTAAATAGACAGAGGAGTATATTCATCCCTGTCATCAGTTATAAACCCAATCACACATTTATATACATACACGCAGGCACAACACTCACACATATTCACATCATAGCTTCCAATACGAATCCAAACATCAAGATAAAAATCAGGGTTAAGAGGTTTGCTCACTGTTTTGAGAAGATGAAGAACAGAGGACTTCTGTTGTTTGAAGACTGCAGTTGATTTTTTTCTTGGATTCTATTTTGTTCCCCTTTGAGTTGAATGTTGTCTTGAGTTTTAAATCATTTGTTTACTTCAGTTTTACTTAGCTTGGTGGACGAATGAAATGAAAAGGCTTGATGCATATAAGAAAAAAGAAGTGTACAGAGTTTACTTTTCTTTTTTTTTCTTTTTTTTGTACAATGGTGTATATTTTTATTTTGGCTTGTACAAATATAAGGTCAGAGATTACTTTAGTTTGTTGGCTACGGCTGATAATCTTTCTTTGATATGCTGAGAGGATGGGCATTAAATGCAAGTGTCTTTGTTTACAACTTATACTATTTGTTATTATTGATATACAGTTTTGCTTTGTTTTCTATTTTATTTTATCTCTGGTTTGTTGTAAAAATTGGAATGCTAACTTGTATATTATTTTTTTCTAACTTGCTATGACTTGAACGAAGGAAATAAGGATAAATATAGAAGAGTTGTACAGGTGATTATTTCTTTATACAATAGGGTATGGCTAAAGTGATATTGGAGGTATGTTGCATTTATTGTCTTGTACAATTTGTATATAAAAAATTTCTCCTTTCATTCGGCTGTACAAAGATGAAGATGGTGTGGTGGCTTCGGTGATTTTGTTATGGTGGCTGGGGACATTGCATTTATGACTTATACATTTTGTTACTCTAAAGTCTACAGCCTACATATTTAGGAATATAAGTGAAGTCCTATTGTTTGTTTATAGATATGAATGTAGTTGTATTGTTTGTAGATATTTAGTTCACTTATTTTCTTACTTTGTTTTTATTACTTTATATTGTATTTGTATTTTCATTTTTATCCATACTTATCTTTATATAGTTGAATATATTACCTATTTACCTGTCTCATATTTCTTTTGTTTGTTTGGTTTCATTTGTAAGTGTTTATAAATTTTATCTTTTCTTTTATTATTTTGTAGTCTATACTATTATATTATTTTGTATTGATTTTTCCTATATCTTATTTATTTCTTATTATCTTGTAATATAGATGACATTCTATATTTTTTTTATAATTATTTTTAAACTATTTACTTGAAACTCAAATTCAACATATACAATTTTTAAATTTAAATGATCGTTCAAATAAAATTGGGACTCGGGGAAACTCGCTCAAATTTTCCTAATTAAATTTACAAATTTTTATCAAGAATTTATTTAATTACTCAATTTAATTCAAAAATTCATTTAATTATTAATTTAAATAAATTTAAATTTCGGGGTCGTTACAGTACCGAAGCATACCGACTAAAATAGGGACTCTAAATAGGGATAACCTTACCCTAATTGGGTGCGACCCATTTAGCCTTGATGCATCTCCCTTGTTTTAGTCATTCCCGGTTGATGAGGCTTGAGGCTACGATTTACCTTTCAAGAACAAATTCACTTGGAATGCTCATCATCCTCCAATGACGATGTTGTGATAGCATTCGTCCATACAAGTCCGTTCTGGATTTAACGGAACTGAAGGCACCATTTCCACTACACCCATATTGGAATCACCCTCAGAGTTAGTGAAAAATAGCCCTTGTACTCTGAAATCTTCATTCTGGACCTTTCCTTTGAAACTTTCCAACTCGATCGTTTATTTTGGATCGATGTGGTGTTCGGATATTACTGATATCCAATCCCTGTCTCATCGAATCCAAACGATAGACTTTTTTTAAAGGCCAAGTTGTTTCTAAACAAAACAATTCATATTCAAGGTGTCACAACTACATATGGAAATTTTATTACATATGTTTATTTCCAATAAAATGTGTCGATATTTTATTTCAACCATTCAATTCATTTGGCTACTTAATTGCATAGGCACAGAACAATTGAAATCAATATTCAAGAGTAATTAAGCCAAAACACATATCATAACTATTTTAACGATTAATAACTAATATTAACACAATTCACAAATCATGATTAAATTAATTTAAATTAACCGAATCTAATTATATTTCTAACCAAAATTACTTATAATTTAAATTAATTATGAAAACTATTTATTTTTAATTTAAAAATAACAATCCATTTAACAACAAATTTTATTAATTAACTTAAGATTTATCAACTTAGAATTTAATTATTTATTAACTTTAATTATTAAAATTAATTTAATTTTATATTACCAAAAACTTAACAAAAATGATTAGGCTTATATACTTGGTGATAGGATCTTAATGCAACAAAATTCATGTTGATTTTGAATTAAATTTAAAGGAAAATAATATTTAAAAGGTTAAGAGGTTATTAATGTAAACATTTGATAAAAGTTTTACTTCTTTTTTTTAAAATCAAATCCAGGCGCGTTCGGCCCCCAAAAAAAAAATCACAGACCCCAAACCTTATAAAACAACATCTTCTTCCCTTTCCTTTCTTTTTCTTTCCAATCCATACGCGTGCATCACCATGCACGTGCACGCAACGCCGACGACCTAACACCCACCGCCGATCATATCTCCAGACCACCCTCGTCCAACTCACCTCAAAATGCATACGAAGAAGGCACGACCACATGGATTTTCAAAAAAACGACCATTACGAGAACCTGGTACGAAACATGACCCCACTCATCCACCTCGTCTGGCCACCAAACACGACCAACCATCACCAAAATGCACCACCAGCTATGCCACGTCCCCCTCTACCTATCCCCCCATACCGTACGCCTATATATGCTCCACATCGCCACCATTTCTCAAAAACCGAGCACAACCAAAAATCAATTCCTAACCCTAAATCTCCTCCGACTCAACGGCACACCCACCTATAAATTGCCGCCCCATTTTTCGCGAACTTTCCAACACCCAAGCTCCCTTCAGACCAAAGCTTGACCCACGAAATCGAGGGGTTCGCCAGAATTTTGCCGAAAACCAAAAAACATTCATCTTCCTTTATCTCACTATATACTTGACTAAATATTCCCAAACGTTTTCCAAAAATCATCATTTTGAATAACGATCATATTCATATAAGCAAGTGGATGAAATATGATTCTTGAATTCCTTTCATTTTTCGGTTTCTTACTGTAAAATACGTTTTTCTTCTTCTATACTTAATAATTTTTAATGAAACAATTTTTAAAACAAACTATATTCGAAAACAACCAGGTTTCCTTTTGAATCCATCACCTAAAACTAACTAGGTTGTGAGGTAAAGATTTTTGAAGTTGAGGCATAGCAGTTTTTTCTCAAATAACAGAGCAGAAAAAAAATGAAGTACAGGCTTTTGGAGTTTTACCAATTTATACAACATGATATACATTCATATATAATCATATATACTGTTGCATATGAATACTTGAAAAAATAAATCAATAGGTTCCCTTCAAACTTCATGGCATATATAGGCATACATTGTTTTACAGTTAACAAAAGTCAAGTTTTACTCACCAGACTTGAAAAGAAGACACTGCTTTTCTTTTTGTTTTTGATTTACTTTCCTGAAGCTTGAGTATTTAATTCCATACAAAGTTTAAATGGCAACTTGTTCACTTTTTATTTTTTTTCTTTGTTTTCTTTTATGTTGGAATGGTTTACGTGATGAATACAGTGATATTTATAGAAAAGAGGGAGGGAACAAGTTTTTGAACAGGGCTGAAGCCCATTTTCATGTACAGTGACCTTTTTTTTCTTTCATTTTGAAAACAATAACCTAATTTGAAAATTAGTGGACTTGATTTATAGTTGACATGAAGATTGAATGATTTGATTAAATTTGTGCTTGACTTGATATGCATTCATCATTATGTCCCCTTGTATACATATATACTTCATATATATATATACATAGATTGTTTTGCCTTATGAACATGTTTTAGCCTATATACAAACATATATTAACATGCCTAAGTTTGTACTACTTCTATAGACTATTACATATACCCTATAACTAACATACAAACATAAATAGCCACTAACATATATTTATATATATTTTATTTTAAATTTTATATCAAAAATTATGTATACACACACACACACATTATATCCTATTATAGAAAGGTGGAATTTTTATTTAAATATTTTTTAGAAATTATAATTTTAAATTTTAAATTATAGCCTCCATAATATATGTATATATATATATATTCATAAATCAGAATTCGTATTTGACTGTTAAAAATAATATTTCAATATTTACAATCGGTTGATTATTCAAATAATAGGTGTCAAAAATCCAGATCGTTATAGATGATATATTTGTGTGTGGATATGATTGTTGATGATGGTTGTTTAATATGAATGTTGAATATATATGCAAGTCACAGTAATACACGTTGATAAGCACAAAGGGAATCACTTTCCTTAATTGGATGAATTGGTGTATATGGAAAGTTAAACCTCTTAAAAAGGGTTTAAAAATGAGTTTGAAATGTTTTATAAATATATGAAAGTGTTTTGGTGAAGTTTGAAAGGTAATTGAAAATTTAATCAAAAATAGGCGCGCCGCGTAACGCCAGTTCGCGATTTTGCACCATAAAGTCAAACGAGTATATAAAATGGAATATAGCTCGAAATTCTCCGAGATAAGAATTCTCCGAGATAAGAATTCTCCGAACTATTATATCTATAGCTTTTAAAAAAAGAATAAAAATCAAGATTTCGATAAGTAGATTTTGGAATATGAGTAAAACAAGTTTTTGGAAAAATCGCGCTTTTGCAGTTCGGAATCCATAAAAGAATTTCTTTGAAAATGATATTTTAAAATTGTTTTAAAATATGAAATAAATTCTAAATATATTTTAAAATGTTGTAAAAGTAATTTGAGTTATAAAAATGAATTTCAAAATGATAAAAAGTCGTTTTGATCAATATAGCTTAAAAAGCACTTTCCGCAACACTTTTCTATAACTTTTGGAATATGGTTTTAAACGCAACCATTCTTTTCCAAATCTTTTGTAAATGTTTTTAAATGATTAATAAAGTATTTTTAAGGTGATTGGAAGGATTTATGGAATGGTTAAATAAATGTTAAATTATTTAGAGTCGATCAAATAACTTGACCGCCTTATGGGTGACAAAGAGATAGTGTTTAGGCTTGGGTTTGGAAAACCAATTCCTACTCTCCCTGGCTATCCAGACTGGCCCGACGGAGGGAATGGTAAATTTGATTTACTCGGATCAAAATTTTCCAAAGTATAAAGGATATGATTTTCCAAATACAAATAACTTTGATTTTGTGGGGATAATCTTCTTGTACTCGGTGTTAAAGCCCGAAGAGGGAACTCGTACTATTCATGGAATTTAAAAGTTGATTTCACCGTTATTCCACCCATAGTACTTGTTGAATATGAGAATTGATATTGAGTGGGATTTGATGATTTCTATAGATTCTGCTTACTTAATATTTAGTGGTTTTGGATTAACATCCTAGATAACATGGTTTTAACTCAATCCAAATTTTGAGTTTTGAATTAAGAAATCGTTGTTAAGATTTAAATGATTTGGAAATATTTTCCTAAGTGAAAAATGAAATGATTTAGAAATATTCCAAGTTTAAAAAGATTTTAATTAATCAAAGGATTTGATAATAGAGGTTTAATGATTCCGCATATATCGAAAAGAATGTTTTGTAAATGTATATCTCTAGAAGATATTTTGATAAAATGAAATTAATTAATCAAAGAATAATTTCCTATTCACTTAATATCTTTTTTAATGATGATTGGTTCGAATGAACCGGGGTCGGATTTGGGTGATTCTTATCCGAAGACCACTTCGAACCAATTTACGTATTCAAAGTGAAGATATGGATATGATTTGGAAGATGGAATGTAGGGATACTTGTCACTAACCCTTGGGGGAAATTCCCCATATCATATTATGTGGTAGTAGTTCTTCATTTAAGGTCTTCAATGCAAAGACTTCTTGCTACTAATCCTACGGGTAACTCCTGACTGGATGTGGTTGGAGAATGTCTTCGGTTTACCCTGTTCCTAGACAACTTGTATGGATGAATGTCTAACGTTGCATTCCTAATTACATAAATTGATATCTATGAATGTATCATCTATTTAGTGGCAGAGAAGACAACTTCTCTTAGCTTAACACTCTTTCCTAAGATGTACGAGATCAAGAGTTATATGTTTGTAGAAATCAGTTGTATGACTACGGAATGTCAGTGTGGCATTCAAAGTGAAATGTGCTATGTAAAAGGTAACCGCTACCTTAGGCCTCATCACCCGGTAATGGCTTAAAAAGGATACGCCATAAGGCTATGTGGTTCACAACCATTATGGTATGGTCATCACCTTTCTAGATAACCCTCTATATATTGGGTATGTTGTGTATGCTATGAGACGTCTCGGATAGGTCGGTGACGACTGGGGTCATGTCATATTCGGTTTCTATCCAGGCCATGTATGAGTGCCAAATAGGGATAGACTAGCCTTGCCAGATGCAGAGGATTGTTTGTGTATCCTCAGTACATTCCTTTAGAGATGTACTATACGGAAGGTAGTCTCTAACTTGCCATTGTATGGAAATCCATTCTCCAACAAGTGCCTTCGGACTTGATTGTAAACCTATTAGCCTTCAAATTTAACCAATGTAACAATTTCGGCTATTCGAATATATTTATTTGAAAAGCGTATTTCAAAGGATGTCATTAAAAATAATATCAAATCATTTTATGTAGCAAATGTTTTGGTTATAATAAGGTAAAACCCCATTTCGTGTTTATGTGCGGCATGGTCTTATGAGATACCCTTTTCTTTCGAAATGCGTATTTTGAGTTTCTCACACCAGTCCCTTGACTGACCCGGAGTTTATTTTCCTTTCCCTTAAACTTTGGGTGCCCTAATTTTCCCCGGGCACCCTAGTAGTCATGTTTAGTTAGAAGAAATTTGGAAGAGCTTGGAGCATGGAGTTAGAATATTCTTTTAAAGACTGTTTCCACCACTTGAGTATATTGTATTCATCCTTTTTAAGGACAGATATATATAACTGTCCATTTTAACTCTGATAAATGTATTTAAATTTCCACTGTAAGAGATTATTTCTAGAAATAATATATGTGAGATTCTATTCAGTCTTTATTTTCTTTCTTACTCCTAAGAATCCGCCTCTCCGGCACTTGGATTTGCGGCACATGAATACCGAGGATGTATCAGTGTCGATTTCCAAGAGTAGAAGAAATGGGTCTTCACACAACATTTTACCTTTTATATAGCACTTCCCACTTGGAATGCTTATACTGCCCTCTAGGCAACAATGCAATCCAACATTCATCCATACATGTTTTTTCTAGGACTGAACAAAATGCTTGAGAGCTCCGTCTTCAATTCCATCATCTTCAAGATGTCTTCACTTCGAAAGGCTGGAATTGGATTAAAGTGGTTTTAGGATAACATATCCAATCTCGGTCTCTTTGAAACAACTTTCGATAATTTCCATATTCAACTCCGGTTCTTTAGGGAATAAACAGTCAAAGATAAGAGCGGAGATCACCTCCTAACCGTTAGTGGATGGATTTCCTTATCATTTGTCCTAGGAGAATGAAACGAGATTTATACGCATAGTGCATCATCACCAGAGATGACTACGCAATATAACCCACGTGTTTCTCCTATATATTTCAAAAGTTACATTTTAGGTCCATATTTAATAGTCTATTGTTTAACTATCGAAAAAACAAACATTTAATCAGGGATTTAATTCCATGAGGAAAACCAACATTGGTTAAGCAGATAAACAATCACTAACCTCTTTAATAAATCTTTTCATTAGTTAAAACCACATTGTAAATACTTGTATAAAAATACTTTTACAAAGGTTCATTCACAAACCCTTATATTTTCAATACTTGGAAAATATACATATACTTATCTCAACAGTATAAGTATATTCAATTCTAATACCATTTGTAAACTCCTTATAAATCTCTAAAATCATGTATAAACTATTTATAATCTTCAAAACCATTTATAAATATTTCTAAATCATTTCTTAAGTCATTTATAAACCCTTTATAAATCCATGCAACTATTTATAAAGCTCTCCTTATAAATCTATAAACCCATTTATAAAATTCCTTTATAAATATCTAAAACCATTTGCAAAGCTCTCTTTATATGTTATAAATAATTTTCCTTTAAGTCTCCAAACATTTTATAAAATCCTCTTATAAAACCCAAGTCTGTTTATAAAACTCTATTTATAAATCTCAAAAACATTTATAAATAAATAATAATCATTTACTTCAAACACTATTATATAATAATAATTAATAATTTTAACACATTATTAATAAACAATAATAAGTAATCTTCGCCATTATTATAAATAATAATAATTAATTTCCAAAACATTATTAATAAACCATTATTATTACTTTCAAGCCATATTAATTATTTAAATAATTAACTTTCAAATATTAAAATATTGATAAGTAATCTTAAACAATATTAATATAAATAGATAACTTCTAAAACAATATTAAATATAATTAAATAACCTTTAAAACAATATTAAATATAAATAAATAACCTTGAACACAATATTAAAAAAATTACTTTTTAAACCATTTCTAAATGACTTAGAAAAGACAGATAATAAGGTTGGGGTAAAATAGAAATTAAATCCTTTAAAACAAAATATTTTCTAAAACCCAATTTTAGATTTAAAATCATTTCCCATCTCAAAAACCAACTTCAACACAAATGACAATTTATAGTATTTTAAAATACTAATTTGAGGCTAGTAGCTACCCGACGTTTAACCAATATCGATATTGATTTTCTATCACTATTGGGTTTTAGTTTTTGAACACAAACAATGTCATAACCAATATTGTTCATAAATTAGGTTTCATATCCACTAATTCATATAACAGGAATTTTATTGGAAATAAATCAACAATATCGAGGAATCCCATTGGATCCCTCCAATCTATCCTTCTACATCACGGCTCATATATATCAGCACATATATGTAAATAAAATCAACAGAGTTGAGGAATCCTATTGGATCCCTCCAACCTATCCCTCTACATCACAAACAATATATAATTATATAAAGGGTCATCCGCTCCAAGGGTGAGAATATATCCAAACCAACTAATAAAATAGTAAATTATCTAAACATCCAATCAATAATTATTTATCAACTATATAACATTGCTAGTTAATAAAAAAGATGAGTATAACTCACTCTGTTTCCAGTAATCGCCGAGGCATTCCGGTTTGGGAACTAAAATCGAACGATGTCCGATTTTAGCCCAAATTTCAACTATCTCCAAATTTGTCCAAACTAGTTCCATTGTGAAGCTTTCGTTGCTACGAGCGCAATGCAAAAATCCATGCCTCGATTGGACCTCGTATGAGAGAGTTATTAGATTTTAAGTTATCGATATTTAAATTAACAATTAATAAAATAATTATAACATTATAACTTAATTACCATCATAATTCACTAATCTATCTTCTTTGTTCCAGATCCCTGCTTCCCTTCTTCTTTTTATATACGACCGCGACTCCATCATGCCACTGCCGCCTCCGTGTTGCCGCTCGCCGCCGCGCCTAGCTCCCATCTTCCCAGTACCGTAGGTCCCATCGCCTCCCGTGCCCAAAAGATCCACCACAAACTCCCCATGTTCAACTCAAGACTGCACCACCACCAAGCGATGACAACTCACCAAACTTCACCAGAACGTTACCCTAGCCATACTTTACAACTTTCCTTCATGGTCCCTCGCCTAAATACGAGCCAAATCGCTAGAATTGACAAAATTACGACCGTCGTTCATTGATAAACTACAGCCGCCACGGCTCGATCCAACCTAATCCAACCATTGAATAAATCGAGCTCGATGCCGCGAACAACTTTGTGGTTGATGACTTTCCCTAATAATGCACGGATTGGTCCCTATGATTGTGAGCCGTTCGATTTGGTGGATTTTAAATTTTGCAAATTTCGAACTCGTTTTTGGTTTGGATGCAAGTTTATAGAGGAGATGATGATAGCCTAGGTATAAGGAAGGTATTATGTGAATAGTGGAGAGGTATGAGTTGGTTATGGTATATATATATATATATATATATATATATCCAAAAATATCCAACTTTAAACGTCCGAAAATATCGAACTCTCATCGAGATGTGCCGCTTGGCACTCAATAAGTAATACTCCTATTCCAAACATAATGAGACTAGTCTTGAGGCCTAATTAGATCATATACAGAAGATAACTTTTCAAACTCAGTTATATTATATAAATTATAAAATTAATTTCTACACGTTTCGATCTCGCACACCCAAATGATATGTTTGATTGCTTCGAAAATCATTAGCTTACAATATAATTTACTATTATGGAATGAAACTGGTTTTGTCAAAATCCGAGACAATGCCACCGAAGGCTATTTTTACACGTAAATTAAAATGAATTATTATAAAAACCAAATTAATCACCTTTAAATCTAAATTAAAAGTTTACTATCTTTATTCTTGTTTAAATAGAAATTAAATCAGCTTTCGAAATCATTTTTATTCAAATAAAATTCAGATTTAATTATTTAAACAATCCCAAATGTTAAATTCAATAATTATTTATCAAATAAATCGCTATATTTGAAACTCAAGTTATTTAACTTATAAAAATTAACTTTCAATATTTAAAATCAATTAAATATTCCAAATTCAAATAACTAAAATTCTGGGTCATTGCAGCGTCCATCGAACGACTATAGTTGGGTCGAGTGGAAGCATTGGAAGTGAAACACTATTTAAGAGAGGATTCGTCTCCTCAATTTCTATGAGGTTTGTATTACGGTCAACTGAAGTCAACTCAAAGTCAAAGTCTCTAGCTAGAGCTTTTCAGTTAATAATAATTGTTATTATTGAACCAAGGACTTTGTGATTGGATTATAAAGTTGAATGTTGATGATATTGGAATTTTGACCGTAACCAAATTCCATAAATCCAAAGTGATATAGTTTTGACAAAAAGAATTGGTGTAAATAATTGTCACTATTAGGTACCGCTTATAATAAGTAAAACTGGATTTTACCAAAGGACATGTAAGGGATAAATTCAGCCAAAATGTCACACTACTTGCTAAGTGATGTGTGAACGTTTATATTCGAATAATTTGATATTAATTGCTGATTGAATTTATACCTTTGAGTCGCACAACCGTAATGATGAATTCTCTGAAAAACCACATTATTTAATTAATTTATAAAATGTTGTAAATTGATTAAACTAATTGATATTTGAGAAATATTAATTACTATTTATTTGATGTTTGGAAGTTTTTTGAAATCATTTAAATGCATTTATAAAAGTTATATTTGTGTGCATTGTTATACGATATCGATGTAATTTAAAGATAATTGCATGAAATGATTTACGAAAATTTTATGTCATTTGATGACATGATTTATGGAAATTTTATGTCATTTTATGACATGATTTGTGGAAATTTTATGTTATTGGATGACATACATGTAAAGAAAGGATTGAAGAGAGAGAAACAATCAAGGGAATTAATTAGGGAAGTTTTAATTAAAGAATGATAAAGTTTCATTCTTTCAAATAAAGCATATTCTCTAATTCATTCTGTACGTACAATTTTTCTTTCTCATTCAGTCTATTTCTTTCTCTCCTCCTAATTTTTCACGGCAGAAAACAAAAAAATTCCAAAAATCTTTCAACTCTATATAAAACATCAAATAAAATAAAACAAAATTGGTTCGTCCATCTGTTGTAAGGATAGGTGCGGATCTTGAAGATTTGAGGAGATATCATCATTCAAGGTGCAATTTCTAGGCAACCTCCTAAGATGATTCAATCGATCTAGAAACATTCTCCATTCAAGGTGCAAATCAAAGGCAACATCAACAAAGTGTGTTTTAAGGATTTGGTAGCAAGGTATGTGATTTTCTATATATAGATAGTAATTTTGCAATGTTTGATTGAAATTTAATTTGACGTTCATAATTTGTATGATGTATTACAGTCTTGCTTAATTAAAAAATTGTTTATGAAGATTGAATTATTTGTTGAATGATATGATTGAGTTTTCATTTGATGGATCAAAATTAATTTTTTTTTTATGTTTTAAAACAATTTTTTAGTGTAGATTTATGTCTTTAGACATTCTAATTAAAGTGTAATTCTTCAGATTTGAATGTTTACATGTTCAAATTGATTAGAGATTAGCCGCTTTTCTTTACTTTATTAAATTGAAACTAAATCTATATATTTGAAAACACAATGTTTTATTTTAGTTCTATGTTTTAACATTTAATTTAAATTCCATTTTTTTAAATCAAGAAATTTACATTTTTATGTTGATTGATTGAATTATATTTAAAGTTAAAAATGAAATTTATATGGAATCGATACAATGTTTCAATTGTAGATCTATGTTTTAATCTTTCATAACAAAGTGTAATTTTAGTTTTGAATGTTAATATATGTATATATGTATGTACGCATGTATTAGTTGCTCTTTTTATTACATTAGATATTTACATATGAATAAAAGGAATTTTAACAACAAATCAAAGTTTTGAAATTGAATATAACAACTGTCTGATTTATATTATTAGAAAGCTTTGATTGAATTCCATATATATACATATTTGGATCTACTTGTATGTGTTCATATAAAATTTATTTTTCATTGCATATATTGTCATAGTATGAAATCATTTCTTTTTTTTAATTAAGATAATAATGTATATATACAATTCATCGTTTACCTTCTATATTCTTACATTATGGTACCTATTGATTAACATTAATATGTTGCATTAATTAAGTTTACTAAAAGGGAAACTGTATCAATCACCCTTGTCATCCCTTATTTATTTTCATTTCAATTCCTGTCTAGTAACCAGTCAAATTGTTCTTGTTTATTTTATGTATACATATTAATTACCACTGACTATGCACACTCCCTATATGTTGCACCTGCACAATATTTACTATGAATACATTTACAAATCATGTCATAATTAGATTAGTCATTAATGTTATTCTATTAATCAATTATTTAATTTAATTAAGAGAAGGAAACGAAAAGTTTCCTTCTCTAACTAAATTTATGATCCCTCGTTAATTTAATAATTTAAAAGAAAGAAAATGAAAAGTTTCATTCTCTAAATAAATTTATGCCCCCTCCTTAATTGAATAAGTTAAGAGAAAGGAAATGAAATATTTTCTTCTGTGAATAAATTTTAAAGTAAACGTTACACATAAATTTGTATATAAGAGTATATTTTATATACTCTAACTTACATACACATTAAATTAAAGTAAAACTTTATTTATAAGATAAAATAAAATATTAATTTTATTTAAAAGAAAATTAGAAAAGTTCTAAATGAATTTAGACTTCATAGGCATATTAAAGATCCAAAATGGCTAAATTTTTTGAAATTCACCCATTTCTTCCACTGTGGGCTGGCCTACTTCCAATAGTTGGGAAATATTTTCAATTTTACTTAAGTGATAAGCTTTCAAAATACTATAAATAGCACCCTACCCCTCACTTATTCTCACATCATTTCTCTTCTTCTTTCTTCTTCTTGAGCTTTAATAGCTCTTCTTTAATGGCTTCCATGCCTTGGAAAAATGTTAGCAAAGTTATGACAAAGTAACGTCAAATATATATACATATAAGCTATGTTGCTACCACCTCAAAATCAAGTGCCAAACCCCTACCCAACACTTCAAAACCCACGGCCACCCTCTACCACCATGCTTGGCTGAGCAAGCCACCTCCCAAGGTCATGGCCGAGCATGCAAGAAGAAAAGAGGAAGACCCAGGAAGCTCCAGAGTGAAAATAGTGGAGAGAAGTGCTGCCAGAGTGCCGTCAGAATCAAATGGAGAAGCTTCGAAAAAGTTTCGGATTAAGAAGGAGGTGATGGTGTGAAGTGTGGTGATATATGCTTAAATGTTGGTAGGAAGAGGATAGAGTTTGGTTTGGTAAAAGTGAGTTAATCTGAGTTTGAATCACTTGATAATCACTCATTAATATTTCTTATTAATCACTTAAATAATGCTTGCTATTAGTAATAATTATAAACATTAACTACTTAAAGTTATCCCCTTGAGCATATGCTAAAATGAGTACTTATAGGATGGATTATATATTTGGACGATGATTGGTTGATTATATGCTTGCTTGATGTGGAAATAATTCACATTAAATATGCATCGAATTTACACAAAGGAAATCACTTTCTTATACAAATTATAAAAGTATTACAGAATAGTTAAACCTCTTTATACATGAATAAAATGGTTTATAAATGTTTTATAAATATTATTCAGTAAAGTCCGGAAAAGATTTGAAAATAGAGTCAAAATAAGCGCGTCGTGTAACTGTAGTTCGCGATTTCGCACCGTAAAAGTTAAATCAATATGTAGAATGGAATATAGCTCAGAATTATTCGATAGAAGAATTTTCCAAACTCCTATAACTATAGTTTTCAAATGAAGAAGGAAAATAAGATTTCATTTAATAGAATTTGAGTTATCTCCATATCAAGTTTTTAAAAACATCACGGTTTAGAAGTTTTGGGAACCAAAGTGGTAAATGCTTCAAAAAATGGTATTTTTAAACCTTTAAAAATATGAAATAAATTTTATAAACATGTTAAAAGGTTTTAAAAGGTATTTGAGTTATAGAAATGGATATATATAAAATGGAATAGTGTTTTGAACAAAGAAGCTTTAAAATCACAATTCGTACCAGTTTTTGCAGCGGTTTCGGTAACTTTTGCAAATTATAGTTTCAACTTAATTATTCTTTCCCAATCTTTTTAGTAATCTTTTAAAATGAATAATTAAGTATTTTGAAGATGATTTGGAAGTTTTATAATTATTTTAAAGGACTTTTAAATAAATGGTTAAACAAAAATTGTTTTAAACAATATTTGGAATTGTATTAAGTAAATGAAAATCATCTCTAAAAGATCATATAAAAGAGTTTAGAATTGATCAAATAACTTGACCGCTTTATAGGTGATAGAGAGATAGTCTCTAGACCTAAGCTTGGACAACCATGGTCTGGGTTTCGCTCTAGCTTCCGGACTGGCCCAACGGAGGGGATAGTAAATTTGACTTACTCGGACCATATCTTCCTAAGATAAAAAGGGATTTGGAGCTTTCTAAAAGTTAAACAAGATTTAATATGGGATTGTGGTTGTTAAAGAAAACATTCTAGTTAAATTCCATATTAAATTCCGAGGAGGGAACTCGTACTTTCCGTGTGAATTTAAAAGGCGATTTCACTGTTAGTCGACAGATAGTATAGGTTGAATAGGGATATTAGTATTGGGTATAAACAGTCTAAAATTTATGGATCCTGTTTATTCAATACTAACTGGTTTAGGTTTATGGTAAACGATGTCTTAAATAACATTATTTTTAACCCACTAAAGCTATGTTTTGGGAATTGAAATCTTCAATAAGATTTGAATTATACTTTTCCTTAGGTATTACTCAATCGATCACTCATGCTACCAAAACAATTCAAAGAGTCATTCCCCAAACTCTCCCTAAGCCAACACACATAACATATGAAAATACTAAAGATCATTCGTACGCAATATCGAACCAGATCGCTAGTTAGACCACATAATTTCACTTTCGAACTAGTATATCTCACTTAACCTCTCAAGTGCGGACTCCAGTCTGGTTCCTTGATTAAAAACCTTTGTTCTCCTTACATAGCCATATGCTATGATAGAAAACTCCAAGCTCTATCAAAAATTCGTATCAAGTGTTCAATGTCAAGAATTGAGTGAAAAATCCTAACTTGGATCGGTGTGATTCACCTTAAAATCCATGTACTCGAATCCTTGATCAAGAACTTGTACGTGAATAAAATGATCTATGTACAATTTACATACTTTATTCAATTGGTTTCTTAACTACATCAATTACTATCCATTTCAATTCTCATTCAGTTTCGCTTAGTATTTCTCATTTAATACTAAAATCATTTATGAACCAATTCATAAGATTTACTTCAAGTTATTAAACATTATATAACTTTAGTTCATATCCGTAAAATACTCCACTACATCCTCAGAGTATATACTAAAATATCCAATTCATTTTACTTAACATGGATATTCAATCAATCTATCTATCTATTAAATAATAGTAAAGCAGAAGAATTTGAAATCCTCTCCTTAGTTCTAGGACTTATCTCTATTCTCCTTAATTCTCTCAAAATCTGGATATTTTATTTTTAAAATCATATGATTTACCATTTTACAATTATTTTACTAAATTTCTCATACTATTCTACATCCAAATGCCTGCTTTTAAAAAAATTATAATTAATTACAAATCTATCACGGTTCTCTATCAAAATTTTACATTAAAGTCCATACATTTAAATTAATTACATAATCCAAATTTTAAACTAATTGTTAAATTTAGTCAACTAATATTTATAATAAACCTAAAAGATGAAAGTTTCAATATGTATGTTACATGCACATCAACAAATTGGTTAGAAAAATTATTCAGATGCAAATATATATAAATCACATAACATAAATTATTTACGTTAATGACAATAATAAAGTTAATTTATAATTTATTTAATAAATGAATTTATCATACATTGCACTATAAAATTCTGTTAAATTCAAATACCTAAATTTTACTGTTTTTACAATTACATTAAAACCCTTCCCAATTATCTTCTAATATTTTACATTTCAAATCCATATATTTAACTAATTGTGTAATCGTAAATTTAAACTATTTACATAAATATGATTAACTAATATTCATTAATCCATGTAATAAATCCTAAAAATACGAGAATTTCAATATATACAATATTCATATATATGGGGAAAAAATGATAAAATTATTTCTTCTTTATTCCGATATATAGAAAGATATTTAAATCGCATAAAGTAAAACGTACATAAATAATACTAACTCTTTTAATTTCTGATTCATTTATCTTAAAAAATTATCGTACATTACATAACATAATTTCATTTTGAACAATTATAAAATATAAATTTATTACAACATTATGATGTGAATGCACAGATTACATCAATATTAGATTATATAAACATTCTCGCTTTCAACATGTTATCAAACTATACCAAACTCATAACTCAATTAAATGCTACATACATTATTTTGCAATTATCATGACCCTTTTACAATAGTATAAAATATATGGTTAATTACAAGGATAAAATTGTTTTAATATGAAAACTAAATATGGATAAAAGTTCACATGTAGATAAACTAACCATAAGACCAATTCTCTTCTATATTACAATATGTATAAAGCTCTTCTCAATTTTCTTCAACATTTACATTCGACTTCTTATATTTAATTAGTTATGTTGACCATTAATTCAAATTATTTGAATAAATTCAGTTATTTAATGTTCATTAATCCATTTATAACCTTAAAAAAGGTGACAATGTATATATATATATATATAGAAAAAAACAATAATCATATTAATAAATTGGTAAAGTTACTAATTCACTCCTACATATAAAATATATATCACATAATATAAATTATTTTTGTCATTAAGAAAAAATATAAATTATTTACATTTACAATATTAATAAATGTAATTTATATTTTTTTGAGTTAGTACATTAATTTTACAGAGATGTGTAGTTAGTGAAGATTGAACCATCAACCTTATATCCAATCATCGCATGTCATCTTAATTTATGATTAATATATCAGGATAAATTTATCACATATTGCATAATAAGATATATTTTAGCAATAGTTAAAATATAATACTATTTTTTAACAACATTACCGTGTGCAACGCACGGGTTACACACTAGTTACCTAAATAGGAAAGTAGAAACCATGATATCCTGGCTTGACACGTGTCTTTCTACTTCTATATAACTTCGTTTGTTTAAACGGAGGCCTAAAATTTGACACGTAACAAAATAAAGTACCAAAAGCATATTCCATCTAATCTTACAGAACCAGTACGACCATGGGCCACTCATATTTCTTATTCGGTTACCATCTTCTTCTTCAATGCCAATCTACTTGATTAGATTTTGGATCCGACTGATCTCTATACAATATTAAGGTTACACATTTATCTTTTGATTGTTCTCAACTATACAACTCTAAATTGGGATTTTTTTCTCTTTTTTCCTCCATTCTATTTGATTGTACAATTCATTACTGGAGGCAGTGGTTTTACTCAATGATAATTTGGATGAGTCGACAAAAGATAACAGTCGACAATATGGAAGATGAGCCCAAAGATAAATCATGGGCTCATATTTCCTCCTCTACTACCACCTCCTCCTTATCCATCCCGCTGCCTTTTATTCTATTCATCCTTTTTGGATCTTCCACTTCACTGCTGCTTTATTAATCTAAAGGGCTAAAATTATCTAAAGGGTAATTTCGATTGGTATTTTTTCCACCGATGAATTGTTTAGTAATTTTCTTGCTTTGAGTACCAAGACGGTCCAATTTAGATTCATCAATGAATGTTGTTTTTAAATTTTGTTCACTCACTTGCATTCTAGGTTTTGATATATATTATATGGGTATCCTTTAACATCATTGTACCCCAAAAAAAACATAAAATGGATATTCATTGCTTGGTTAGTGAGACAGACATTTAACAAGGCACTGATTTCTAATTTTGCATCTTGAAACAAAAGCAAAAAAGACCGATCTATGATTTAGTTTTTAATGTGTTATGTATTACTCTTTTTGTTTGTATATGATGGTGGTGATGCTCTATAAAAACTTGATCAATATATGATGATCATTGAATTGAACTTTGTGCATGCAAAAGTTTGATGTTTATAAAGGGTGCAAAAAGAAAGAGGTAAATTAACTTCTGATTTTGAATCTAGAAACAAAAAGAAAGATTGACCACTCTATGATTCAGTTTTTAACGTGTTATGTATTAATCTTTTTTTTTGTTTGTATTTAATGGCGGCGATGTTCCATAAAAACTTGATCAATATACGATGATCGTTGAATCAAACTTTGTGGGTGCAACAATTTGATGGTTACAAAGGGTGCATAAAGAAAGAGGTAAATTAGCTTACTGTTTATTAGGAAATGTTTAATTAGTTCCCTCTCATCTCTATAATAAAGTTCTTTATTTAATGTTGTTTATAAAAAGTACACATCATCCCTTTTATTAGTAAAGCTGTTTGACTGGATTATTATTTAACTACTATATATAAGGAGCGATTGACGTATTACTGTTAATTACAGTCATGTAAATTTTAAAATATACATTTTTTATTTACTTTATAATTTTAGTTTCATATTATTTTATTTAGATGACATTAAATGGAAAAAATGGTTATTTTCTTTCATATATAAATTTTGTTAATATTGTCGAAGGTAAAGTCTTTTTTAAATATATTTCTAAATAACCTTTTTAAAATTTCCATCTTCTTACAGCTTCTAACTTCTTTAATTTTGGTTTGAAAGCCTGATAAAATAACAAGTCACTTGTGAGTTTATGATACAATTTGTGTTAAGCCAAAGTGGACTTTGTCTTGCTTTATTTGAGTTTAACTTTTATGAAATTTTTTAATTTCTTGGAAACCAATACTAAAGCCTAATCACCATTTTAATTATACATAAATTAATATATTCTTTTCCTTTATCAAGCTCTTCGCATATTATAATAGAATTATGATTCGACAATTATGTTGATTATGAAGTTGCAACTTTTTCATGATTTTAACAGTGCATCGCATAATAAAGGATATGAGTTATACTGCAATTTATTTTTTACTTACTGGATTTTCTTCTGTTTGTTTTCTAATCTTAACATGACATGAGTATGATGAGGTGGATTTTACACTTTGATTCACTTGAGCTAGAGGTCATTGATGGTTTTCACGATTTAAACATTGATTGATTTATTTATATAATTTTCCATTTTTGCTTTGTTCTTCATTTTGTAGTTTTGTTTGTTAAATTTATTATACTAAACTCTGCATTGTCCTAAAAATTATGTCTATATATTTTTCGAATTATGTTTATCTAAATCGGAAATGAATGGAATAATTTTCATGTACTTAGTAGCTCTAACTCATTTTTAAGTGGGAAACCATCTTGAATTTTCCTCTTTAAATAAAACAAAATATCTGGAAATTGAATATCATTTTTTGTGAATGCGAAGTGAGTAAAAGAGCAACTGCTTATTTACGATGTTTAGGTTCCTATTTAAACATGGAAGCTTATATGATGGTGTCAATTGATAAGAAATTGGTAACTTTTTGTGTAATGGATGGTTCCATAGTAAACAAATCACAAACTCAAGTAGCATTTTTTAGCTTCATTTTCGAACTCTAAATTATTGGTAATTATCTATTTGATAATGTTAGAATTATACTATTTTTCTCAACAATATGATGTAGAATTTCAGTATTATTACTGAGCAAACTTGAAGTGCCTTAATTATTACATCTTATAATATAAAATGGTAGTGAGCTAAATACGAAGATTTGTTTGCTCATTAAAAAGTTTGATCGTATAATTTAGCAAATGAATTAAGCATAACAAAGTACTTTCCCAAAATGGTACAAATGGCTCTAAAAACTAACCCAAACATGTTTCATTGCATCTTTCTTATGCAGCTTGCTAACTTTTGTTCATTCTATTTTAGGCCGTTCTTTGAGAAACTTGCACAAGTGCCAGAAAACTTTATTTCATCCAACAATAAGTATATGAGATAAACTTTTACATAATTTCTTTCAATAATGAGCACTTAGCCTTCAATTGATCTATACTGGAACATCATTCACATAATGACTAACGTGCACATGTTTTCATTTTTGCTGGGGAAAGGTTTCAACTTCATAATTCATGTAATTTATTCTCTTACATCCATAAAGGGTCGCTAGTTGTAAGTAGATGGTGGTTGAAGAATATCAATAGAATCAGATGATAGAATTGCTGATAAAAATGACTTCCTCTTTTATAAATTAGTTTTCTAAAGCTCTCAGAAAATGGCATGTAACCAAGGAGGTACTGCTCTACTCTTTTTTTTATGTTGATATTTATAGTTGTATATTATTTATATTACTGAATTAATTGTTTTTATAGTATCATGCTTTGGGTTTATAGACAATTAGTTTGATAAAACAAATAACAATGGAGTAAATATTATCCATCAACATGCATGGAACAAGACTTTTCCTTATTTGCTACCGAGGATGAAAAGAATCTCATGCGAACCATCTTACTAAAATACTATTTACGAAGGAAGAGAATATTTTAGTATTGACAATAATGTAAGTTTTAAATGTATTTGATCTGATTAAAAGTTACTTAAAGATAAAGAAGTTTATTTTACAATCATTTATGGATAAGGATAAATGATAATAAGATATTACCTTAGAGCTAAACATGTAAAACTTAAGCTAACCCTCCAATATTGAATTATAGTGTTCAAAGATTGATTTCAATTTAGTGTTGTACAAGTTATTTTGCTCGCTTTATACCCTTTATTCCTTCCATGATGCATTGTCAAGAGAACCATCTGATTTTGATGTCTGTAAGGCCAACATGGTAGGTATATGGTTCTTATAATGTGGTTTATTGGTTAACTGTAGGCATTGCCATATAACATAATTTCAAGGGGAACCTGTATGTTGTAACTGCACATGTAAGGAAAAATCAAGTTTTAATTTGTTTATTTCCACTTAATATTAATGGCTATTAACTTATCTCTGCATATATAAGTATAACCACATCTTTGGTCCTAAAGTATAGTAGCACCACCCCCATTGATCATAATAAATCATCATATTATACAGTAAATTCTTTTGCTCTTTAGATGTACAATTATAGTTCCATCGACCACACATCAATATTTTAGATTAGGTAAACTTATAGGTAAATATATATTGGGATAGCAATACCATTAAATATAGATTTGAAGAATACATAGTCATTATGGAAGACTCATTTCATATTCATGTTTATTATGTAATATACAATTTACTACTTACCCAAAATAGTTTCTTGATAGGTTCGGTCAGAGGATTACTAAAAGGAATTATGGTAAATAGTTCTTTTAAAGAAAATGGATAAACCAACCACAAGCAATCGGTTTGAAAGTTTTTTTTTCGTTTGCAAGACTTTTCAAGGTAAAATGCCTTATAATGCTACTTCATAATTTATTTTACTGGTAATTATTACTAATATACCTATAGGATATAAAATTGATAGTTTTAATACATTAGTAGTGGTTATCCCACTATTAATACATAGTTTTTATATCAAAGAAACTTTTATATGCATATAAGGACCACAAGGAGAATACAGACCTTGGTGTTTAAAAGCTGGCAACCAAATTTTTTAAATATACCTTTTTGTAGTACTTCAACAGTTCATGTTCATTCATAGAAGTTTTAACGCAGTGCTTTTCAAAAAACTATTACTGATAATAAATGGTTAAATAACGGTAGGCTAACAATAACAATAACAATAACAATCCATTAGACATTTTTAAATACATTCATTTATGAACCTGTATATGGTTTAGATAATGTAGATACAATTTATAAGAAACATACAATCAAAATTAATGTTTGAAAAATTGTGTTCAATTAAGGGTATGCATAAACATTTGTCGTAAAATGTGCCTGCCCATCAAATAAATTTTGTCAAGTGGAAATTAGTCACAAGGGCCTCTTTAGCAAGTGGAATTCGTTTCTAGGACACACAACTGAAATAATTACTTTCAAGGACAAAACGTAAAATAATTAGTTTCTACGGCCTAAAAACCTATGAAATTATGTCCTTGAAAGTAATTGGACTACTGACTTTGTCCTTGAAAGTAATTATTCTGTTGACTTTGGCCTTGAAAGTAATTTCTTTGAATGTGTGTCCTAGAAACTATTTGGACTGCAAAGTTTGTCCTTCTGGTGAAATGCCCCTTTTGTCAATCTATTCATATTATCAAACTATAGGGCTCGATAACTTATCACATCAACTTTTTTTTAATGGTAATGACTTTCTTATACAGATTTGGGATCTTCTTAGTTATTTCTTCATTATTTCTTTGTTCATTACAAATCTTAAAAAAAATTCCATTCAATTGTTTCATCGAGCGAATATTTTTGGCCATATGAAATCTATACATAACATAAAAGTTGTATGATGCTATTAATACTACTGTCTTAACTTTTATATTTATTGAGTTTATTATAACTATTTTCATGTTGGAGTAAATGAAGAGTGGTTAAGACCTTGATAAAGGAAATAAACTCAATCTAGGCGCTCTTCCCTCATGTGGAAATCAAAGTGCAGAAAACATGTTTATGGGAATTTGGTTTCATGATTAGTCAACACAAGTAAAGTTTCTTAAAAACGTTTTTGAGTTATCATTGGTCAAAATCAAATTTGCAGCACTATATGCATATAACTAAACCAGCTGCATGTAATCCCTTTTCTAATTCAAACAAGTTTGGGCCACTTTAAAAAAATATTGTCTGATCCACACATTTAATAATTTACTACATTAGTTGTATGATTTACAAGTTTTGTTTTATCCAAGGCAATCCCCTAAATTGATTCTCAGATTATCCACCCAGTAAGTTGCATATAAGCTTAAATAGATTAATAATATTAGAAGATAATATTTATCTTTGCTGCCAAAATTTTTGTTTTTCAAGCAACTGATAATAGCTATATAGGCACTATATTTAGTTTCCGCTATGTCTCAACAAAAGTATGAGTCCAATCATACAAAATCCAAATTAAAAAAAAGTGATGCAAGTGTCTGTGTGCGTGTTGCAAGACATCGCTTTTGGGCTAATTTTTTTCTATGGAGTAGCATAGGTGTTTAATAGAATGAACTATAATGATATAACTGGTCAACCATTGCATTTTGGGTAATATTTTCATTAAACAATCATAATTAATAATACAAAATTGAGAGGCATATTCATGCAACTCCTTTTTATACTGTAGCAATTAATGGAAAATAGGTTTTCGTCTGTATTATATCAATTTAACAAGTTTGCTAATGATGTTAAAGTGTAAAAATATTTTGGTTGAATTAAGATACCTACCTATTATATTCTCATATTTATGATCGGATCACGTGATTTGATTTGTTGATATGCTTTAGGCTAGATGACTTCTTTCAGATTACCTAAAGATCTGAAAATTTACCACAGGAAGCAAGCAGTAAAATGCAACTTGAATATTGAAATATAAGATACAGAACTCAAAGTCAAGGGAAGCAAAGAAAGAGAACCAAGTAATATTCAAAGGTTTTAGCCAACACATACATTTTTTACACTTACAATTTTAAATTGTATTATGATTATTGTACCTTGAAAAGAACACAATGCATTGAATTTAGGATCAATGAGTCAAACAGTAACAAATTTGAGTCTTATAACTAATCTTTGGTTTTTTTTAAATTTTGCAGCTATTTTTGGTGTATTATATAGAATTTTATGTGCATATGCCTATACATCACTTGCAGAATTCTAATTATTATGATGTTCGTGTCATGCACAGGCTGTTATGAAATAAGAAACTAGAGAAGCGCAAAGAGATAAGAAATAATAGTAGCTGTGTAAAACTGAAGCACAAAAAGTAGAGAAACGCATAACTACTGCCTGAGAAAAAAGTAGAAGAGAAGGGATAGGAAACAGAAGATGTGGAAGTAGAGATCTTATCTAGGGATGGCAATGGGGCGGGTCTAGGGTCCAAACCCGGTCGACCCGCCCCTGTTTTGGCCCGTCAAGACCCGCCCCATTGGGTCATTGGGGCGGGTAGACCCGTGACCCGTTCTTGAGTACTCTGGGTCTAGGGTCGGGTCGGGGCTTGGCCGACCCGCCCCAACCCGACCCGCACTACTAACATCTTATGAAACCGCTTTATTACTATAATGATTTATTAATCTTTTTAGATATAAGTGATTCTAGAATGGATATTAAAATGTCCCAGTCAATATCTATAGAAAAAATTAGAGTATTAAGTTGCGTCATTGATAATTATACAATAACATATGTTTATATTTTCTGAATTATTATTGTAGACATCATTTTTATTAACTTCCCATAGACACATTGTTATTTGTATTTCATGTATATTTGGTGATAACGAGTATAAACAAATAAATATATGCACGTTGCTACATAATTTTGAATCAATGCATAGAGAATCATCGGGTCTTGGGGCGGGTCGGGTCTACCCTGACCCGTACGGGTCTCGGGTACGGGGCAAAATTCCAGACCCGCACCGGATCTACAGGGCGGGTCTGGGGCAAGGTCTAAAAATTCCGAGTCGGGTATGGGGCACTAAAAACCCGCCCCAACCCGCCCCATTGCCATTCCTAATCTTATCCAAGTCGGCAATGACGTTGTTGATGTATGTGGTTTTTATGTTCCCTCCCCTTGGTAAGGCGAAATGATACATGTCACAATAATATATGAATCATAATTACATCTACCCCGTTTTTGATGATAATTATTCTATACGCAGAATACCTTTCACTCTCCATATATTTACCCTTCTTTGTAAATAGAAATATGCCTAATTTGTCTTTAGATAAAATAATCCTATGATTTTAGTTCTACCCATTGTTGTACTTCTTCTTGCTAAAGAGTTGATGAATAATGTTTACCAGGTGACTTGATGTATCTTGCCTTTAGTTTTCCTATTATATTTTGCTTTAATTGAATACAAAAGCTAACACTACATACTTTGAGCTTAGACTGACGCAATAGCATATAACTTCCAATTAAGACCATTTGGAGTCGATAGAGAAAACCACATGAACCTACTAAATATTATATTGAAGTGGTGTAAATTGTTCATGACGCATGTGTATCGTAGATTAATACATTGGTCTTTTGTTTTATATTTTATTTAGCATCCTCATGTGCTTATTTGAATTATACAACAAATGTTCCTATCATTTTTGCACCAAGTAATTGATCCCGTGATCATTTTTTATATAATCCTATAATATGTTCCACTTCATTGAAGCTTCTTCATCGCAAATTTGTTCTTATTTTACTATTTTTAAAAAGGTTCATAAGATAAAACCGGTTAGGTTTGGGTCCTAAACTCATCCACATATGAAAATTTGTAATTGCTTATATTAAATAAATATTTGGCTTTGAGCAATATTATTTTTCTTAATCTCTTTTCTAGAGTTTTAATTGTTTAATTTATCAGAAATGTCAGTTTTTTCATTTTTTAGTTTACTATAAAATCTTATCTAATGAAGTAGTTTAAATATCGATAATTAACCCGTAGGTGGGAGTGTTCAAAGGATTTATTGGTCAAAGATTCCGGTGATGAAACGTTGCAATGCCTGGTAATCATCAAACTATGCGTTGCAACCATCAACGCTTTTAGAAAGATGCTTTGGAAAATGCTAGATTGTGTAGTGTTTTGGTGGTTTTCAGCATGTTCACACCAAGATAAGTTATGTTTTAGTGGTAATCAACAGAGGCTTTAACCGTTTAAGGTAATGTCCAAATAAGAGAAGCATTTCACTCCCAACCATGTAGATTGTCCTTAGAAAAATAGCACTTTATTGATCTCATTCAATATTTCTTTACAAATTTGTTCATCTTTCTTTGATGGAAGAAGTTGATTATCATCCCTTCTAGGGCCCTGCAATGATTAGTCTTATGTCCATTCATCATGGGATAATGGCAGTAGGATCCCCCTAGATTCCTTTTGCACTTTGGCTTCTTTTTCTATGGTGGTTAATAATTGAGCTCATCCTTGGTTAACAAGTAGACATTTTCTATGGATGTTGTTAAGTTGCATTCTTTAGGCAGTCTAGACTTGAAACTTGTTTCTTGAGGATGGCCTTTTGATTTCTTATTCTATGTCCTTGTAGTTTCACATTCTTCGATTGCTTTTCTTTTCAACACCCCTTGGAGTTCTCGTATTGGAAGTGTTTCTGTTGTAGTTCATTGCCATTTATGTGCAAAGGCGTTATAGTCAGCCATTATCTCTTCTTCAAAGATTGTGCCTTTGGAATAATGTTGAATAGTTTTCCTCATTTGACTGAACAAATTGCCACTTCCATTTTTCCTTTTTCCCAAGGCAAAAATAGGGGTAGGGCCAATATGAAAGAGGTTCAAACTCCATTTCTCTGGATCATATGATTCTGCTTTTTTCTTGTTTATAATTCTTAGAGCTTCTAATCTTAGCCTTTACTCTTCATATTGGTTGGAATCCTTGATGGTTTTTGAGGAGAATCCTATCACATGCGGCTCGGAAGATCCTTACTCAGATCTTTTGATTCTTTTAGCCATGATTCTGTTAGGATAAAGTAGATAAGCTTGAAATTGAGTTGAGTTGGGTTAGAGACAAGTGATGTTGGGTGTTCAACCAAGTCGCAGGTTGGAGCCCTCCTTCTAGCTCCAAAATGTTAACAAGAAATCTTGTCAACACCCCAAAGTAAAGTTGAGGAAAAAGGTTGGTCTCTTTTGGTCTCCTTTAATTAAGTTGAGGAGAATAGAATGTGTATGTTCTCTTTGGCTACCCTTTCGAACAGGTTGCTGTAGTGAAAACTAGTTCAGATCAACCTTTCGACCCATTCGAAACAATTAATTCCTTTTCTTATCAGCCTTTCGAATTTGCTGAGTTGGTATGGAAATCCCTTCGAAAGCCTTCCTTTTCGAAGCGGTTGTAGAACACAGAAGGATAACTCTAAGAATCCAAGATTTAAACTTGATTTGGTGGGTTTCGATCCTGTCGAAGGCTTAAGTTGTTTAGTGGTTATGGCTTGGGTCAGGAATCTGGGATTGAGGTTTCGACGCTTTCGAAAGCTATAGTCTTTAATGTCTTGGGATTGGATTAGGAATCTAATGTTAAAGTGGATTAGTATAAGGTGTCGACCTTGTCGAAAGTAGAAGTCTTATGAAAGGTGGTCTGGAGTCTATAACTGGTATTACTTGAAAATATAAGAGCTTCGACTTGGTCGGAGGAGACCTTTCGAAATGGTCGATACCTGTTACATAAGATTAGGCTCGATAAAAGCTTGAGAAACTATTAAGTAATTAAGAATATATGAAGACTTCCCTTTCTCAACTCAAAGAAGATTTTATTGATCAATTTCCGCCAATTCGATTTACAAATTAGGGTTTACAGCTTTTAGAATTAAGAAGACACAAGTATTGAATGATTGAGTTCGGATCCCCCAAAACCAAACCCCTTGGGTCTTATTTATAGATGCGGGTTAGCACCTTTCGACCCCAATGCTTTCGACTTGGTCGAAAGGTGGCTGCCGTACTGTCTTTAGAATGCTTCCGCCCTTGTCGAAAGGGATGGTTGCGTCTTCCTTTTCTATGCTGCTTTGTAGGAGCTTTCGGCTTTGTCGATAGGCTTTATCTAGTGGTTTTGAAGGTTTTGCAATACAGCTGGTTTCGACTCTGTTAGTTGCTTCTGAACTTCTGTCTATGACTTGATGCGGAACCTCCTTGAATAATAATGGCTTCGACCGGTTCGAAAGGCTTGGTTTGGCTTTCGAAAGGGTTGTTCAGGCCAATACATGCTTCCGAGTGGATTGAGTGAAGGTGAAACCTTTGGTTTCGAAAGGTTTGGCACGTATGTGAAGAGTTGTCAGTCCTTGCCTTCGAAAGGTGTTGTTTTGACTCATTCGAAAGGTCTTCATGTATGTGGAATCATCTTCTTCAACAGGTGGTCACTGAAGCGGAAGGGTGCTTTCGACCCTTTCGACTCCTTCGAAAGGTTGAGAATCTTCTGGACTTTGGCTGTAGCACCCTTTTTACCCCTTCGAAAGGTTGTGGAACCTCTATACTTTACCTATAGCATCCCTTCGACTCCTTCGAAAGGACTTGCTAGAGCTTCTTCTTCTCTATCTTCTGCTCAAAGTGGTTTCGACAAGGTCGAAAGGAATTTTGATAGTAACAGAAAGCTTTATAAAACCTTATACATCCTCTTTTCAAAACACTTTAAACTTGCCTTTCGAAAGCATTGGAAACCTTCCATTTAAAAGACTCAAGTAAGCTTTCAAAAACGTTGGGGTTCCTCCCCTTCGAAACCTTTATTATAAACCTTTCGAAAGCATTAAAGTCCTTTACTCAAAACAAACCTTTCGAAAGCACTGGGTTCAAGTAAAAGCTTGTGGAACATAGCTTCGAAACCATTTAAAACGTTCCTTTCAAAAACTTTGGGTTTATCTTTCAATAGAACAAAGGTTCTTAAAAGAACTAGGGCGAAAGCAACCCTTTCGAAAGCATTATTCCTAAGGAAAAGAAAGTGGATGGTTTTGAAACCAACCCTTTCGAAATCATGGAGAAACGGCTTCAAAGTTTAAGGCTAAAGAACCCTTTCGAAGACATTGATTTGAAAGGTTGAATGCGGCAGCATGGGTTTTGACCCCTTTGAATGCTTACTTTAAAAACAAAAGGCGGCAACCTCTTTTGAAAGCCCTTTTTAAAACAAAGGCATATTTGACTAAGTCGAAAGCTATTTCCTTCGAAAGCCTCATTTTGTAACCAAATTAGTTTTGAGTTTATGAAGACGACTTCTACCGCTTCGAAAGCATGTTTCGACTCTACACCTTTCGCCTATCTCCAATCCACTACGTACCAAGGCATTGATACCATGTGTATTGGCTTCGACTAGGTTGGAGGTGGTAGTATGGGGTCGAAAGGTGGCTGCCGAAAGTGGCGAAGCAACAATCCTATACGAAACTGATTTTTAACCTTTTAAAGTAATATCTTTCCAACTAACTTTCCTTATTTGTCAACATATAATTTGTTGCCAATTCCTTTTCAAAATATTTTCAAAAAATGCTGTCGAATTCAGTCATTAACAATTTAAAACATTTAGCAAATTGCCCCTTCTCCTTTTATAAACATATAAAACATTTAAGTCCCATACCTTAAATAATTTTATATCTTTAAATATATACTTTGGAAAATTCTTCAAAAATTCCCATAAATCACTTTTAATATCTTTTCTAACATATTTTAATTTCTGACCCAAGGCTAACATATAATAGCCAAAAATAATTTAAACCCAGTTTAACCATTTTCTTTGCTAGAAAATTCATAATAAATCCACAACAACTTCGAAAACTATGAAACTTGAAACCCACTTCTAAAATAATATTTCTGACCTTATATAAAAAACGCAAGCCATTTGGATGTCATTTAATAGGTTTTTAAAATCAAATCTTATCATAGAATCTATATGAAATAACATAAATCATCAACAAGCATATAAACATGGCAATCTTCTTGCAAAATAAGTTCGGATCTTATCTAGAAACCGAAAGCAATAAATATGAGATGTAGTCTATTATTCACCTTAGCTTGATTATTAAGAAGGTTGAGATTTTCCCTTGAATTAATTTGATTAAGCTTCCTTCTTGAATTCTTGCTTAACTTCCTCTTGTCTTCTTCTAATTGTGGCCGGCCAAGCTTCTTGGTTTAGTTTTAGTTTGTGAATATTGTAAATGAAATTAAGTTAAGAGTTTAGGGTATAAGAATATAACCTATTCCTAATTTGCCTTTATCTTATTACCTTTTCTTATTTCATTTTAATTTTCTATTTGCTTGTTCATTACTTTAGGCACCGCTACCTTATAATTTTACAAATCTCAATCTCTTAACCACTTTAATCTTTACATTATTCTATTTAATTTATCTAATTAAATCTCCTGAATAATGTTAGTCAAAATTAGGGTCATTACGGTCTCCCCTCCTTAAAGAATTTCATCCTCGAAATTATGATAATGTACTGATAAAATCAATCATGAAAGTAAAACATACCGTGAAACAAGTCAAGATAAGTATCTCTAATCCTACTCTCAGTTTCCCACGTATAGTCTCTCTCGTCGTCACCCCACTGGACTTTGACTAGTCCGACTATCCTATTCCTTAATCTCTTCTCATCTCTCACGACTATATGAACTGGCTTTCTAACTATAGTTATATCTGGTTCCACTAGTAAATCATCTAACACAGCCGGTTTAATAGTAGTTTCTGGATCTCGAATTCATTTCCTTAGATAAGATATATAAAAAACATCATGGACTCCTGCCAAACTGTTCGGTAATTCTACTCTATATGTGATTTTCCCGATCCTTTCAAAAATAGGAAATGGCCCAACAAATCTTAGTGCCAATTTTCCTGATTTCTCGAATCTAATTACACCTTTGATTGTTGATACCTTGACGAAAGCATGATCCCCAACTTAGAACTCCAAGTCTTTTCGTCTCTTATCAGCATAACTCTTCTGCCTAGACTGAGCTTCCTTCATTCTAGCTCGAAATAACTCAATCTTTTCTGCAGCTTCCCTGACCAAATCTGGACCAAGAACTAACATATCCCCGGTCTCTAACCATAAAATAGGAGATTTGCATGGCCTTTCATACAAAGCTTCCAACGGTGCCATCCCTATAATAGTCTGATAACTATTGTTATACGAAAACTTGACTAAGTGTAGGTGATCTTCCCATGATCCCCCAAAATCTAGCACACAGGTTCTTAACGAATCCTCTAAGACTTTGTTAACTCTTTCTGTTTGCCCATCTGTCTACAGATGGTAAGCGGTACTCATCTTGAGCTTGGTACCCATAGTCTCCTGTAGACTCTTCCAGAACTCGCTAGTGAATAAGATATCTCTATCACTTACTATACTGCTAGGAATTCCATGTAGTCTGACTATATTCTTCATGAATAACTTTGCCAAAACAGGTGCCATCCTGGTTGACTTAACTAGAATGAAATGGGCACTCTTGGTCAATCTGTCTACTATAATCCATATACTTTCATTTCCTCTATTTGACCTAGGCAACCCGTTTATAAAATCCATTGAGATAGAATCCTATTTCCAAACTGGAACCTCTAAAGGCTGAAGCAACCCACTTGGTTTCTGATGTTCAGCTTTTACCTATTGACAGTTCAAACACTGCTTTACCCATAAACCTACGTCCCTCTTCATGCCTTCCTAGAAGAAACTCCTATTCATGTCCTGATACATCTTAGTTCCTCCCGGATGAATAGTGAACTTTGAATGATGGCATTCTCTAAGAACTTCCTTCCTAATGTTTCTCACATTCGGAACATAAAGTCATCCTTTCTTCCTCAACCACCCATTCTGGTGAAGACTAAAATATTTTAAGTCATCGCTTTCCATTCCATCCCTTAACTTTTTGATCCGTTCAGCTAATAATGGATCCTCCCCTTGCGTAGATGCAATCCTTTCGATCATCCTTGGTCGAACTTCTAAACAAGACAACATAGTAGTTTCCTTACTAGATCTAGTCTCAGATCTCCATTGTACTCCGCATGTAATCAATGCTTCTAAATCATTCCACTCAGCTATCATTGACAATGTTGCATTCTAATGTTTTTTGCTAAGTGCATTAGCTACCTTATTGCCTTTTCTTGGTGTATACTCAATACCAAAGTCATAAGCGGCTAAAAATTCTAACCTCCTCTGCCAACTCATATTCTACTTCTTCTGAGAGAATAAATAACTCAGCGACTTATGATTCGTATACAACTCGAATCTTTCTCCTAAAAGGTAATGACTCCACACCTTCAATGCAAAAATTACCGTAGCTAATTCCAAATCGTGAGTTAGATATCTAACCTCATGCGGTCTGAGCTGTCGAGAAGTGTAGGCAATCATTTTGCCTTTCTACATTAACATAGCTCCTAACCCTATTCCACATGCATCCCTGTACAACACTAAGGTCTGATTCCCCTTTAGGACAACTAACATAGGTGCATTTGTCAATAAATATTTCAGCTTCTGGAATGCTTCCTCACACTTATAAGTCTAGAAAAACTTCACATCTTTCCGCATCAGCTTAGTCATTGGTGTCGATATCCGCGAAAAATCCTCAATGAATCTTCGATAATATCTAGCTAATTCAAGAAAACGCTTTATCTCAGTCGCTGGCAAGCTGAGTACTAGAAGTCATATAGCAGTTACTGGGAAAAAGTTGAGAAGCTGGTTGGAAATGTCGAGAACTATTACTAAACAAAGTCCATGTATGTATGGAAATAAAATCATGAAGAGAGCTTATTATCTAAGGCAGGCGAGATCTCAAATTTGTATGTCCTTTGACTGACCATGTCCACATAAAATATGCCAAGCAATACCATATATAATAGGTGAGGGATTTTTATAAACATTGCTAAATATTCTCAAAATAAATTTTAAGCCACAGATCCCAACTAGTAATTGAGTAAATTGAATATATAGTGTTTCTAAGTGATTTGGTAAAATTATATCTAAAGTTAGTCCAATATTCGAGTGAGAGAGGAGTAATAGAATTGATGATAATATCAAAAATATATAGTAAGCTGCTAATAATATGTTGGGTGAACTGACAGTCGTAGAACAAATGTCCTATGGTTTCAGGGTATAGATTATAAAACTATCATATGTTATGATTAATATTGTTTGATAATTTTGAGTTAAGACTATCAACGGTATTCAGTTTGTCATGCAAAACAATCCAAATATAAATCTTAATTTTAGGGGGCACACTCATTTTCCAGACATTTTTGAAGAAATGTCGGGTTCAAATGCCTGAAAAAGTAAGAAATTTATACATGGATTTCGAGGAGTATCTTTCGTTATTATCCCAACACCAAATTAAGTTATCATGCTGGTCATCTAAACCAATGCGGTCAATTATGTTAATCAGTCTTTTAAATTGAGTAAACGTGTTCCTATTAAATTTTGGTTAAAAGGAAGGTCCTAGTTAAATTTTTCATAAGGTCCATAAATGTTTGCAATAAGGTCATTATTGTTGTTGGAAGCTATGTATAGGTCAGGAAACTAATGTTTTAAGGCAATTGATGAGATCCAGGGATAGCTCCAAAATGTTGTTTTGTTGCCATTATGAATGTTCAATTTAAGACATAGTTTAAAAATATTGAATAGATTAGAGATATTTTTCCAGAAGAAGGAAAATAGATAGTTATTTGGTTTATATAAATTTTTACTGATGTTATAGTAGTAATTGCAAATGATGTCTTTCCACGTAGATGGGTTATTATCTAGAAATTTCCAAATCCATTTACAGAGAAGAGAGATGTTTAGTGCTTTCAGATTGGTGATTCCTAGACCTCCTTTAGGTTTGCAAACAAGTTCCCAATGAGAAGACAATTTAGGTTAGAGCATTTTGTGCTTCCTTTCCATAGGAATTTCCTTCTAACAGTGTTAATTTTATTAATGACCCAATTGGGGAATCAAAATATGATAGCCAGTAAACGGGGATAGCAAATAAGACAGAGTTTAGGATAATTGCACTACCTGCCCAAGAGATATAATTTGCTTTCCATGATAGGAGTCTTATATTGATTTTATCTATTGTAATGTTCCAATCCTCTCTTTTTGGTTTCGTTTGTCTAATAGGTATGCCTAGGTAATTTATCGGTAAATTCATAATTTTACAATTTAGTGTATTAGCTAGTTCATTAGTAATACTAGAGTGGTTGTTGATTAACAGAAATGAGCTTTTGTAAAAATTAATTTTCAGTCCTGAAAAGAGTTCATAGTAATATAGAATTAGCATAAGTGCTGCAATATGATGAGGTGGGTGAGAACCGAATAAGAGAGTGTCATTTGGATAGTGGAAGGAAGAAATTTCTCCAGTATTAATTTCAGTTCCTATAGCAGAAAGAATGTTATTACTTAAGGCCAAAGACAAAATTTTGTTGAATACGTCAATCGATAAATTAAAAGGCAAGGGTGATAGCGAATTCCCTTTCCTTGCCTTAGGCCCCTTTTAGATTGAATTTTATTGCACTTTATCCCGTTTACTAAGATGGAGGATGCGGTAGATTTTAGAATGAGGTCGATCTAGGAGATCCACCTCATGCTAAATCCCTTAACATTTAATATGTCCAGTAAGAAATCCCAATCGATGGAGTCGAAAGCTTTAGCAAAGTCTAATTTGAGAAGAGAACATGTTTTGGTTTTTTTGTAGAAGTTAATTATTTCCTGGGCGGTGGCAACACCATCCATAATATGCCAACCTAGGTCTATAATCAGATGGTTCGACTAGATTATCTTTTTTAGGGGAAGGATTACGTCTACTTGGTTGAACCTTCCTAGACTTAGCCTACCGTCAAAGAATTCATCTAAAAGGAGCATTAAATCATTTTTTATGGTGGGCCAAAACTCCTAATAAAACAACATCAGAAAGCCATTTGGTTCGGGAGCATTATCAGTGGCTAAATCCTTAATTGCTGCCCAGACCTCCTCTTTGGTGAAACATGTGTTTAGTCCACACAAAGTAGGTTCCCGTTTGGGTATAGGGAGGACTAGTTTGCTTGTATTCTATGACTACATTTGCTACCAAAAATCTTCATATAGTGATTGGTGAAAATACCGTTAAGGAGTGTTTGTACTTTAATTTTTATTTTGTTTACTTTAATAGAGTTGATGAAGTTTAACGGCGTCTACCGTTAGCAATGTTGTGAAAGAACTTGGTGTTTTTATCTCCTTCACTAATCCATTAGACTTGTGACCATTGGCGCCACATGTTTTCCTCTTAATCTAGTAATTTGTTCATTTCAAAATTTAGGCTATTTAATTTTTCATTTTCCAAATTTATTAATAATTATACGCATATTTTAATATTTAAAACAACATTATGTGTAAAGATTGTGATATAATATTTACATATATAAAACTAAAGTTAAAAAATCCAACTTTCAACTTGGGAAAGGATTAATTATTTTGTTTTAGCAAAGCTAGCGGGGTTGACTGGTCCCCTACCAGTTTTATTGCGAAGCCAAGACACAAGAACATGACGGCCAGCCCGAGAAAGAAAACTAGAAAGCACAACAAAAGAAGAAACACATAGGCTATACAACAAACAAAGAAAGCAGAAAAAATAGAAAACCACATCAAAGGCACAAGGAGTACCCATCATAGCCAAAGGGAGATTAGAGAGTTGTCAAAGGCGAACTCAGAATATCTCAAACCATTGGCTATTTCATGTTGCAATTAATGATACAACACATTCATTCCTTAGCTTTATTGCAGAAAACTCTACCATTTCTTTCATCCCAAATTACTTTGACAAATTTCTTCAAGACAAGGAGTAATGAATAGATTTGCATATTTCTCCATTTAGTTGCTTTATGTACTAAGGCCTACTCAATGCTACTTTCTCTAACAACATTAACTCTACCAAACTGTGTTATCAACCTTTTCCATATATCAAAATGAAATTGCAGGAAAAGATTAAGTGGTAAACATACTGAATATCTCTTTTGTAGAAAACACACAGAGGGCTCATACCCACAACTTTACGGATCAGGTTCACTTTAGCATGCAAGCATTTCTGAAAATCTTCCAAAGAAGCATACTTTATTTAGAAGGGAATTAATTGATTTGAGATTTTACACAAAAGTGCATTTATGAGTTTTTAAGTCGAAATAACTTTTACACAGATGTAACCAAACGAAATATATTCAATAAACAACTATGCAACACATATATTCATTTCAAAGTTAAATTAAAATAATTAATATTGTATTCAATCAAAAAATGTTTCCAATCAAAATTAATTAGCAATTAGTCAAAATTGCTTTCAATCAAATATTTTTAAATAACAATGTAACATACATACATATATACATAAATATACATTTACATATAAGGTATTCAATCAAAAATGATTTTAAAACAACAATAAAATGGATCAGGCAACTTAGGCATATAAATTTGTTATAAAAGGTTCAAAGTCAAATTATACAAAAAATATAAATAAATACTCATATAGGATGAAGGATCTAAATTATATTAACATATGGATAATATAATTAACTAAGGAATAACACAAAATGGGATCCAAACTAAATTAACATGATGAACTGTTAATTAATTGAGGTGTGGCAAAAGGAATCTGAGTTATATTACATGATGAACATATAAAAACATTGGTATGAAGCATGTGAATGTTCAAACAATGTGAACATCATTAATATATTTGATTAAATAAAATTGAAAATCACCCTAGAATGTAGCCACATCGAATGATAAACAAAGCTCCTAGATTCAACTGAATCGGCCTATTGATTTTGCAAGAATCAGTAGAGGTAACAACCAACTTTTATTTTGATTTAGTTTGGATTTTGTTTTTCATAGTGCCATATTATTGTAGAATACAATAGTCTATGATTTTTGTTTGATGATAATAAACATATATATATATATATTCGTTTAAATGTATTTGTTATTGTACTATTTTATTTTTCCACATAATTAAATAAATATTTGTTGAATAAAATAAATAACTCGAAATTCTTATTTAAACAAACATTTTATTCAAACAAATATTTTATTACAAATTCAAATAGTACAAATTTAAACTCTCACTATATTTACATAATTCCAAATACAAGTATCAATTACAACACAAGTTTCACTATAAAATTTTACATACATGTTTCACCTCACAACATATTCACTCATCACTCGTATTTGATCTTCAACTATGTTCCAGCCTGTATAGAACATCTGAACTATTTGCAAAATAAACACTGACGCAATAGAATTGAAAAAGAAATATTTTGCAGTGCACAATGAAGTGTGTATTTGAAAATACTATTTTCCTCTGTTATTTGGGTTGTTCGTCGTCATTTTTTTAAATTCAACTTACGCGAACAACTTGTGACATGCATAGTATATCACTGTACATGCCACAAGGTCGTGCACATCGATATACACTTGCTTATTAAAATTTCAGGGACAGGTGAGCACAAAGTCAAACCCAAGTCAAGACTGGATTCAACTCAGGTGCAAATGAAAATACAAACCAAAACTAACCATGGTCAGTCAAAGCAATCATGTAAGGGCCTGTATATGTACAAACATGCAAATAACTCAACACAACAATGGTCAGTCCAACCAACATACAAATAGACCACCAGATATGTACAAAGAATAAAGCAATGGTCAGTACAAGGCAGTTCTCTAAATCAATACAGACACATGAAGATCCACATGAAAACATACGACGAGACCAGACTTCAAGAGGAACAAGACCACAATAACAAAACTAGACTGGAACTAAGCAACAAAGCTTCAAACATGCTCAAGTTAGATGGGTTAACATAAATATGTGCATGATTCAAAATCAATGAGCAAATGCAGACAAACACAACAGTGCATAGGGCTTCAGAGGCAAACAGGCATGTACACATAAATGAAGACTTCAATGGAACCAGACCATCATAACTCAGGCAAGAACGGACCAGTCAAATCAGCAAGTATGCACATGCACATGGGCAATTTAACTCGAAGCAATGCAAGGCTAACAAGACCAGATTAATGAAATGACTCGAACAAAACAAAATAGAAAGTGCAAGCAGTTCAACATGGATAAATACAAGTTCAGTTTCAGTACACTGAAGTGCACCAAATACTGCAATGATTAGTACACTCATGTATACACATGTATACATATATGCATATATATATATACACATATATCAGTTCAAGTATGAAGGCACCAAATCAACTCAGCAAACATTGAACATAATACAAGGAAATGGACATGGAGCTTGACCAGAAACTAACAACCAGAATTGATGCCAGAGAATCACACACACATGAATGCAAGCACTCGGGTGAACATAGCAACTAGCACAAAATCACAATGAAACATGTTTAGATTTCTAGTACAAGACAATGCAGTTGTGGGTCATACTAATGAACAAGTCAAGAGAATTCAATCAGAAGTCACAAAGAAAGATATTTCAGAAAATGGAACAGAGAATGATGAACAAGTCACTGGCAGCAAAGAACGAAACCAATTCAAGCAAATTCGAGTATATCAGAAAAATATTCAAAATATATCTCAAATTCAAATGCCAAGCTGTAATCGAAGTCAGAGATGAACGAGTCGTGCATCAGAGATCGTTCGATTATAAATCAACGCAAATACTAAAATCATGAAAAATTCAAACCAAAATATACAAACATAATAGGGTTTCGATCCTTATAAATACCAAAATCATCATCCACCAAAATTCGAGAGTTCGAAAATAATCAAAGAAAGCATTCAAGAGACCAAACATACCGAAGTCGAACTCAACCCTTCTGGAGCAATCGAATTACACTGATCGAAGAAGCGGCAAAGCAAATTGAGAAACGAAAGCATACGACAATCGATTCGAATTGCTATTTCCCAGCGGCGGCTCCAAATTCAAACGAAACCCTAGTTTTGAAGAGTAACAAAAGGAATCGGCCAAAGACATTTCACAAAAAAGGGGAAGACAGTCTTTACTTTAATTATTACTTGGGCCGGTTTTTCATTGGGCTTCGTTATAAAAATAAGGTTTTGACTTTTAGTTTTATTTTTATTTGTAACTTTCTATTTTAAATTTTGTAATTACTAGTTGTGTAACTAGGTACAAATTACGTGACGTAGTTTGAGAATTCACAACTCAGTGGATGAGTTGTGGCAGGGTTTTGAGCTTAGAGTTAGGTTAATCGAGTCAGCGGGTATCACGAGTTTTTGTGTTTTTGTAAGCGACCGATTAGTTAATTTCTAGTAGAAACCTTGGGGGCAGCACGTAGGCAGTTTTTGCGGAAGCTGGGTAAAACTATGTGTGATCTTTTCTGCATTGCTTTCTATTTTTGTTTTTTTTCCGCATTAATTTTTAGTAGACCCTATTCACCCTCCCTCTAGGGTGAAAACGATCCTTCAAGTGGTATCAGAGCTAGGAACAAAAACCATTTTCTGTTGAAAAATATGTTTTTTTCTTTCAATGGCTTCTTTTAATAATGCTTTTATTGAAGGTCACTCCATAGCTAGACCACCCATGTTCAATGGTGAATATGCATATTGGAAAGCTAGAATGAAAATTTTTCTGAAAACCATAGATGCATGGAATATTGTTAAAACGGGATATAGCACACCAACAATAATAGTAGATAATCAAGAAGTTGATAAACCTACGGATCAATGGACAGATCTTGAAAATAAACTACAAACTACTAATGCTAAAGCTATGAATTCTATTATTTGCTCATTAGATCAAATTGAATTTAACCGAGTCTCACATTGTCTAACTGCATAAGAAATTTGGCACACGCTTGAAGTGACTCATGAAGGAACCTCCCAGGTCAAAAAATCTCACCTTTCCATGCTTAGTAGTAAGTACGAGAACTTCACAATGGCAAAGGATGAAAGTGTCAAAGAAATGTATGGACGACTTTCTAATCTTGTATGCAAATCAAAATCCCAAGGAAGACCATACACAGAACTGGAAATAGTCCAAAAGATCCTCAGAATTCTTCCACGAAATTTTGAAGCAAAGGTGACTACCATTCAAGATTCAAAGGATCTGAAACAAGTTAAAGTTGAAGAACTCATCGAAAACCTCACCACTTGTGAGCAAGATCTCAAATTCAAGGAAGAACATGAAGGAGGAGATATGCGAAAGAAATCAATGGCTCTTAAAGGAACGATGGAAAGTGAAGATGATGATGATGAAGGAGCAGCCGAACTGGTATTGATAATAAAGAGATTCAAAAGGTGGAACCGCAAATATGGAAATCCAACCCTAAATCAACAACTAAAGAGAAGAATCGTCAAAGTTCTAGACAACTCAAAAAAGCAGGAGGTAATTTGTCACAAGTGCAATAAACCTGGTCATATCAAGCCAAATTGTCCTAAAAATCAAGTCAGCAAAGGAAAGAAACCAAAAAGGAGAAGTTTTGCAGCAACATGGGATGAAAGTGATGAAAATGATGATAAAAGCACTGGCAGTGAGAGTGAAAGAGCAAATAGGTGTCATTTAGGAGAAATAAGTGACAGCGATGATGATGAGCCCAACGAGGTATCAAAACTTACTCACTCACAATTACTTATATATTTTCATGAAGTAAATGGCTGTTTTGAAAGACTTAGGGAGAAGTACGCTAAAATTGAATCACAAAAAGTTAGTTTGATAGAACTAAATAAATAGCTTGATCAATGTTCAAAACTATAGAAAAAAGAGCCCTAAGTGTGATAAGTGTCCATCATTACAAGAGGAAATAAAAACAAATCAGAAACTAGAATTAAAATGGCTTGAAAATGAAATTCTGATTTTGAAAGAAAGTGAAAATAATAGGAGAGAAAATTCTATTAAAAAGTGCACTTTGTTATTGAATGAAAATGAATCTCTCAAGTCACAAGTCCAACAATTGTCTACAACTTTAGAAAAAATCTCCAAGGGAAACAAACTGTTAATACCATTAGACAAGGGCTTGGGTATACTCAATCTGAAAAAGGTAAAAGTGAAACTAATCATGTCAACTCCAAGTGCACGATTTGAGAAAAAATTGGACACAATCAAAACAGTTGTTGGTATAGACCCAAACACACGAAAACCATACCAACTTGGGTTCCTAAAGGCACAAATGTAAAATCCCTTAAAATCAAACAAATCTGGGTGCCAAAAGCAACAAACATAGACTGTCTTGGTTCTACACAAACTTGTTTTTCAAATTTGTTTGTCACTAACAATCATGGACCTATAAAAACAAATAGGTCACTAAACTCTTTTCTCATGTAGGTGTGTTGGCAGGCTAAGGAACAACAAGAGTGGTACCTGAATTCTGGCTGTTCCAGGCATATGACGGGCGACAAATCAAAGTTCCATAGCCTAGAGAAGTACAAAGGTGGCATAGTCACAATGGGCAACAGTGATAAATGTAAAATGATCGGTAAAGGTAAAGTAGGTAATGGTACATTTACTTTAAACGATGTATTATATGTTGAAAATCTGCACCATAATCTGATTTCAATCAACCAGTTATGTGATAAGGGAATGAATGTTTTTTTTATTCTGATTTATGCAAAATTGTTGACCAATCATCAAAAGAAACATTATTTTTGGGTAAGAGGAAAGGTAATATATACTCTTTATCTTTTGATGATCTCACTCTTTTAAAATGTTTGGTAGCTAAGTATGAAGAAGTAAACTTATGGCATAGACGATTAGGATATGCTAGCATGAATCTGTTAAACAAATTAAAAAGAAAAGATTTGGTAAGAGGTTTACCATCTCATAATTTCAAAACAGTAACTCTATGTAAAGCATGTACTATGGGAAAATTTAAAAAATCATCTTTTTATGCCAAGAACACTGTAAGTACTTCTAGAGTCCTTGAACTAGTTCATATGGATCTGTTTGGACCTAACGATATTGCAAATTAAGGTGGTAAGAGATATTGTTATGTATTGGTTGATGATTACTCTAGGTACACGTGGGTATACTTCTTAGCTAAAAAATCAGAAACTTTCTCATACTTCACTAAATTCACAAAATTAGTTCAAAATAAAAAAAGGGGTTTCTATTATTTCCCTAAGAAGTGATCATGGTGGAGAATTTGAAAATTATGTATTTTTTGTGATGAAAATGGATTTAAACATGAATTCTCTGCCCCACATACTCCATAGCAAAATGGAGTAGTCGAGAGAAAGAATCAAACCTTACAAGAGTTGGCTAGGTCTGTGATAAATAAGTATGAACTACCCTTGTCCTTTTGGGTAGAGGCAGAAATACAGCTTGTTATGTAATGAATAAAGTCATGATAAGGCCGATTCTTAAGAAAACACCATATGAACTATGGTTCAACAAAAAGCCAAACATTGCATATTTCATAAATTTTGGCCGTCCATGTTTTATTCTCAATACAGGTGATCAACTGGGAAAATTTAAGCCAAAAGCTGACGAAGGCATGTTCATGGGATACTCTTCCAGAAGCAAAGCTTATAGAGTATACAACAAAAGGACGAGAACAATCGTGGAGTCAATCAATGTGAAATTTGATGAAGGCATTGATGATCAAAGCAAGGAAATAATCAAAAGCAATGTCGAAGAGGAGAACGAAAAGGATGAAAGTGAAAATCTAAAAGAAAATGCAACCGCGAAAGAAGTCCAAAGAAATCTAAAACCAGAGATATTGAAATTTAAAGCAGATCATCCTCCAGAAATGGTAATAGGTAATCCTACCTCAGGTATTCTAACTCGTTCCTCTTTTAGAAATTTATGTGATTTGTGTCTATACAGTGGATTTATTTCAGAAATTGAACCTAAAGACATAGATACAGCTCTCAATGATGAGAGTTGGTTATGGCTATGCAAGAAGAGATAAATCAATATGAACGAAATGATGTTTGGATTCTAGCACCTAGACCTAATGATTATCCAGTTGTAGGAACCAAATGGATTTTAAAAAAAAAAATTGATGAATCTGGAAATATGATTAGGAACAAAGTTATGTTAGTTGCTAGAGGTTATAATCAAATTGAAGGAATTGATTTTGATGAAACTTTTGCACCAGTAGCAAGACTAGAATCCATTAGAATCGTGTTAACTTTTGCTTGCTATAAAGGATTTTAACTAAGACAAATGGATACTAAAAGTGCTTTTCTTAATGGTATTTTGAAAGAGGACGTGTTCATTGAACAACCTGAAGGTTTTGAAAGTCAAGAATACCCTAACCATGTATATAAACTTAAGAAAGCACTATATGGATTAAAACAAGCCCCTAGGGCTTGGTATGAATGTCTTATCACTTATCTCCTTGAAAATAGGTTCAAAAAGGGTTATGTAGACACCATTCTCACAAATAATCATGTACATCATTCTCGCACCAAGCATATAGATGTTAGACATCATTTCATTAGAGATCACATTTCCAAAGAAAATATCTGCATAAACTTCATTTCAACCGATTCTCAATTGGCAGACATTTTTACAAAACCCCTTCCAGAAAATAATTTTTGTCGACTTCGTCTCAGTTTAGGTATTTTAGAAATGTGATTTTATATTTTTTTTATTTATTTGATCTTAAATGCCTATGTTAACTAATCCGTCTTTCTATTGATTATCGAAAAGATAAATAGTGACTGAAAAAAAGTGATGAGTGTTGATCTTGATCATACATTATGTCTTGAGAGAGTATATTTAGAAAATTTCTTTAAAAATTTAAACAAAATTTGTGATAACTTTGGTTGGTGAAAATTCCATGACCATCTCTATTTCTATAATATTTCTACGACAATCACTCATTAAAATCCAATATAGTATGTCAAAATGTGGTATTTAAACAGGAAATTATTCATTTTTTTAATTAGCAATGAAATCATCCAAAAGTACGCACTCTCATTTAAAAGTCCTCATGGTTATGCGTAGGTGAACTACTTGGAATCTTTGATTATGTGATTTCATGCTCATTTAAAAGTCCTCATGGTTATGCATGAATGGAACACATATCAAAATTGGATAAAATAGGCGAGTTGATTCTAACCCTATTTAAAAGTCCTCATGGTTATGCGTTGTTTGAAGATGCTTGTAAATCATTTTTTAATAAAAATAGGGAATACTACTAATTTTATTTAAAAGTCCTAACGGTTATGCATGGTTAGTAAGTATTCAAAAGATTCCTGTCATAAATATACCACAAATAGACACGACTATATGGTTTTCTATGCCGACATCACCCATATCACTCTAAAATGGAATATGCGCCTAACAGAGTATTTATGATTTTTGTTTGATTTCTTTTTGAAATTTAATATTTATACTCGATTAGGTATTAATGTTGTATTAATGTCTATCACTCTATCACTCTTATCTAACAATATTACTCTTTTGCTGATTACAAAAGGGGGAGAGAAGTTAAGATTTTGGCAAATAAGTCAAAAAAATTATTTGCATATTCTCATCTAGGTTCATTGCATTTTTTATTGTTTTACATTTGCATATTTTTTTTATTTTCATGCATATGTTAAGGGAGAGCTTTGTTGTAGGGGGAGTATTCAAATAGGGAGAGCTAATAGAATTCATCAAGACCAAATACATTTAATAGAGTCAAAATCTTAATATACGTTTGTTATCATCAAAAGGGGGAGATTGTAGAATACAATAGCCTATGATTTTTGTTTGATGATAATAAACATATATATATATATTCGTTTAAATGTATTTGTTATTATACTATTTTATTTTTCCACATAATTAAATAAATATTTGTTGAATAAAATAAATAACTCGGAATTCTTATTTAAACAAATATTTTATTACAAATTCAAATAGTACAAATTTAAGCTCTCACTATATTTACACAATTCCAAATACAAGTTTCAATTACAACACAAGTTTCACTATACAATTTTACCTACATGTTTCACCTCACTACATATTCACTCATCATTCGTATTTGAAGTTCCAGCCTGTATCCAACATCTGAACTATCTGCAAAATAAACACTGACGCAGTAAAATTGAAAAAGAAATATTTTGCAGTGCACAATGAAGTGTGTGTTTGAAAATATTATTTGCGTCAGTTATTTGGGTTGTTCGTCGTCATTTTTTTAAATTCATATTACGCGAACAACTTGTGACATGCACAATGTATCACTGTACATGCCACAAGGTCGTGCACATCGATATACACTTGCTTATTAAAATTGCAGGGACAGGTGAGCACAAGGTCAAACCCAAGTCAAGACTGGATTCAACTCAGGTGCAAATGCAAATACAAACCAAAACTAACCATGGTCAGTCAAAGAAATCATGTAAGAGCCTGCATATGTACAAACATGCAAATAACTTAACACAACAATGGTCAGTCCAACCAACATACAAATAGACCGCCAGATATGTACAAAGAATAAAGCAATGGTCAGTACAAGGCAGATCTCTAAATCAATGCAGACACATGAAGATCCACATGAAAACATACAACCAGACCAGACTTCAAGAGGAACAAGACCACAATAACAAAACCAGACTGGAACCAAGCAACAAAGCTTCAAACATGCTCAAGTTAAATGGGTTAACATGAATATGTGCATGATTCAAAATCAATGAGCAAATGCAGACAAACACAACAGTGCACAAGGCTTCAGAAACAAACAGGCATGTACACATACATGAAGACTTCAATGGAACCAGACCATCATAACTCAGGCAAGAACGGACCAGTCAAATCAACAAGTATGCACATGCACAGGGGCAATTTAACTCGAAGCAATGCAAGGCTAACAAGACCAGATCAATGAAATGACTCGAACAAAACAAAATAGAAAGTGCAAGCAGTTCAACATGGATAAATAAAAGTTCAGTTTCAGTACACTAAAGTGCACCAAACACTTCAATGATTAGTACACTCACATATACACATGTATACATGTATGCATACATATGTATATACATATATCAGTTCAGGTATGAAGGCACCAAATCAACTCAGCAAACATTGAACATAATGCAAGGAAATGGACATAGAGCTTGACCAGAAACTAAAAACCAGAATTGATGCCAGAGAATCACACACACATGAATGCAAGCACTCGGGTGGACACAACAACTAGCACAAAATCACAAAGCAACATGTTTAGATTTCTAGTACAAGACAATGCAGCTGTGGGTCATACTAATGAACAAGTCAAGAGAATTCAATCAGAAGTCACAAAGAAACATATTTCAGAAAATGGAACAGAGAATGATGAACAAGTCGTTGGCAGCAAAGAATGGAACCAATTCAAGCAAATTCGAGTATATCAGAAAAATATTCGACCAATGAACAAGTCAGACTTCTGGAAGACAAAGATTAACCCAAAAATCGGAAATATATCTCAAATTCAAATGCCAAGCTGTAATCGAAGTCAAAGATGAACGAGTCATGCATCAGAGATCGTTCGATCAGAAATCAAAGCAAATACTAAAATCATGAAAAATTCAAACCAAAATATACGAACGAAATAATAGGGTTTCATCCCTATAAATACCAAAATCATCATTGGCAAAAATTCGAGATTTCAAAAATAATCAACGAAAGCGTTCAAGAGAGAAAACATACCGAAGTCAACTCAACCCTTCTGGAGTAATCGAATTACACTGATCGAAGAAGCAGCGAAGCAAATTAAGAAACGAAAGCATACAGCAATCAATTCGAATTTCTATTTCCCAACGGCGGCTCCAAATTCAAATGAAACTCTAGTTTTGAAGAGTAACAAAAGGAATCGACCGAAGACATTTCACAAAAAAAAGGGAAGACAGTCTTTACTTTAATTATTACTTGGGCCGGTTTTTCATTGGGCTTCGTTATAAAAATAGGGTTTTGACTTTTAGTTTTATTTTTATTTGTAACTTTCTATTTTATATTTTGTAAATTACTAGTTATGTAACTAAGTACAAACTACGGGGCGTAGTTTGAGAATTTGCAACTCAATGGCTGAGTTATGGCAAGATTTTGAGCTTAGAGTTAGGTTAATCGAGTTAGAGGGTATCGCGAGTTTATGTGTTTTTGTAGGCGATGGATTACTTAATTTCTAGTAGAAATCTTGGGGGTAGCACGTAGGCAGTTTTTGCCGAAGCTGGGTAAAACTGTGTGTGGTCTTTTCTGCATTGCTTTCTGTTTTTGTTTTTATTTCTGCATTAATTTTTAGTAGACCCTATTCACCCCCCCCCCCTCTAGGGTGAAAACGATCCTACAATTATTTCGGCCATGAGAGGGTGGAGAGAAGAGAGAAAGAAAAGTAAATTGTCAAGATGAATTGTAGAGTGAATAAATGAGAATTCATTTTAAAGGAAACATTAAATCCTTTTAATTCCCACCTTTAAAACCTTCTCTATTTAATTCCTTGTTAACTCTCATCAAACCCACTCCCACATATTCATATTTTTATCTACAAATAGAATGAAAAGAGATGAGAAAAAATCATTTCATAAATGTGTTTTTAAGAAAGTCATAAAAAAGAGTAAAGGATCCCTTAATTGCTCCTTTAGATTTTCAAATAAGATTTGAAATCTCTCATCTCTCATCATGCATGATCGGCCATAAAAGTGGCATGTGGACCTTAAAATTTTCCAAAGCCGCTTAGCAATAAATCTATTTAATCCAATTTAAATATCCTATTGATCTTGTATATTGATATGCGCATGTATAACTTTTATATACGTGTTTTATTAAATACTAATGACATTAAAAAATCAAATAAAATTTATAATTAATATTTCATAAATATTAATTAATTTAATAAATTCACAATGATTACAAATTAATTAAATCATGTGGTTTTTCAGAGTGTTCATCATTACAATTGTGTGATTCAAATGTGTAAATTTAATCAGCTATTAATATCAAACAATTCGAATATTAACGTCTACACGCCACCTTAGCTAGTGGTATGACATTTTAACTGAATTTATCGCTTACACATCTTTTCAGAAAAATCCTAGTTTATTATTATAAGGGTACCTGATAGTAACAATTATGTACACTAATTATCTTCGTCGGCACTATATCACTTTAAGACTTATGGAATTCTGTTTTAGTCAAAATTCCAGCATTGTCCACATTCAACTCGAATAGTCCAAATGCAAAGTCTTTGGTTCAATAATAGCATTATTATTAAATGTACTACTTTAGCAAAAGACTTTGACTTTTAGTAGTAATATAGCTGAACGTGATACTAATTAAACCCATATAATTGATGTTATCCGGCTTTTTAACCAAGTGGCTTTCAAACAAATATGGACGTCAGGATGAATACAAAATAGTTCAAGGACTTAGGAACATGTTTGGAAGGACAATAGGAATTGACTCAAGAATTTGGAGCACGGTTGGAGCTAAGGAATGAGCTCGCTATCGACCACTTTCTGGTCGGTCTTGAGCACATTTTGAGCTCCTTATTGAACTTTGGATCTATAACATGAAGATAGTTGGCCTAAGTGATCGTCTCGAGCTGCATTTCTGAAGAAATAGGTGAGCAACTCTAAGGAAGCACCAGGAAAGAAGACAAGTATTGGAAATATCATAACTTTATAGAAACAACACAACTTCTAAGGAAAGGTGCTCGGGGCTTGATGGATCAAAGATATAAGACTTGGGAAAGGAAGATATGACAACTCCCCATCAAAAAATTAGGTCAGTACTCAAAAGTGATCGGTACCGAGATGAATTTATCGATCTATGGGCTCCGTCTTCCTCTCCTGCATTGTCGGATCTAAAGTTAGACTTGGTATATTAAGATCTGACAATTCTACTTGGTGATTTCTCTATAAATACATTGTAACACTTCTAATTTTTTATAACATAATTCAGGAGATTTAATTAGAATAAATTAAATAGAATAATGTAGAGTGATAAGGAGATTAAGGTTGGTTAATTAATATTAGTGGCCATGCTTATTTAAAATAAATGAGTCTAAAATGGTTAAGTGTTAGCTAATTAACATAAGGGCATGAGAGTAAATTTTCACCCATGTTTCCCACCCTTTTACTATTATCCCTTTAGGCATACACGTTCATTTTATTATAAGAAAAATTATAAATGTAAGAAGGAAAGGAGCCGGCCATTAGGAGGAAGCTAAGAAGAGAAATTTCAAGTAAAGATTAGGATTCAAGCTAGAAGTAATCAATCTCTTTTATAAACCCAACCCAGAGCCCTGATGAAATCGAAGGGATGAGATGAGCTCCCCCCTAGCCTGGTCCGACCACAGACAGGAGGGTTTTAAGCCAGCCCAGCACAGAGATTTGATGCCCCCCACCCAATTACAGGTTTTATGGGGACCCACCTCCACGCCTTGAAATGTGAGTAGGGCAGACGGGAATCGAACCTGCGACCTGCTTACCAAGAAGTGAGTATCTTACCACTGCGCCACTACTTGCGGACAAGAAGTAATCAATCTCAATCAATCTCCAATTTTCTTATCCAACTATGGTGAATATTAATCACTACATCTCTATTTTTTGTTTTTTAATCATATGTTTTCGGATTTAAGGGAAAATTCATTTTTATGATATATTGGATGATGATATGCTGATTTATGATTTGTTTAGTTTAGACAAGATTGTTTAAAAAGAAATATGCATGGTTTTAGGGTAAAACCGAGGTTAAATAACTTTTAAATGCCATGAAAAAATTATATGTTATGAGAAACATGATTTGGAGTTGGGTTTCAATTTTTATAATTTTCCAAGCCGTGGAGAATTAGTTATGAATTTTCAAAGGAAAATATGGTTATTTGGGTTTATAAATTTATTTCGAAAGTTATATTAAGAATTTGGGTCTGAAATTTTGATATGTTAGGCAACATAATTAAAGTGAATTTTTGGAATTTTTGGGGATTTTTACTAAGTGATTTAGTATGGAAATTAAATTATTTTGAAAGGAGGACCTAAATGATTTAATTGTTTTGTTAATGGAAAGGGCTTATTTGTTTAATGTTATTTAGTTTTTAGATCTGAGAAAATGCGGCAAATTTTAGTAAAATAATTTGATAGTTTAATGTAACCAATCATGTGTTTACAAATGGGCAAGTTAGTTACAAAAAGTTTGCTTTATTTAGTAAAAACCGCCTTTTGCTCAGAAAAGCAGGTTCCACCTCCTTTGGAAATAGCTTTCGACCCAGAGCTTCCACCTCTGACCTAGTTGAAACCCTCTACCATGAAACCAATATACATGGTATCACTTAGTTGGTACACAATGGATTGGAGGAAGGCAGAAGGTAAGGTGTCGAAACATAACTTCCGAAGGTGTCGATACCTTTGTCTGGTTTTTAAAAGAAAAGCGCTCGCCTGTTACTAAAGGGTTTCGAAGCAGTCGAAACCAATGGTTGCGAAAGGGTATTTCAAAAGAAGCTTTCGAAGGAGAGCTGCCGCCTTTTTAAAGTAGTAGCTTCCGAAGGAGTTACTTAGTTTTAATTGAAGGTTTCGGAAGGGGTAGTTTTGACCAATTCGAAACCCTTCTGTGATTTGATGCCTTTCGATGGTATTGAAGACATCATTGCTATCGAAAGGTACTGTTTGTTTTATAAATATAAGCCACTTCCTACTGCTTTTGAAAGGGGTTAGGGGTTTCGAAGGCAATGGTTTCGAAAGGGGTTTCGAAGCCAACCTTCAATTATTTTACCCAGATGTTTTAATGCTTTCGAAAGGAAGGTTTCAACACCATCTAGTTTCCCCAATACCTTTATGAAATAAAGAATGATTTCGAAAGAAATGCTTTCGTTTATGTTCACTTTGACCCAAAATGATGTTTTAAAAATAAACCAATCGATTTTGAAAGGGGTACTTTCACTTGGTTTCGAAGCTATGCTTCTAAAGTTAAAGGTTAATGCTTTAATAAAATTGAAAGGTTTCGAAAGGGAAGTTTTAAAGTATTCGAAAGGCAGGAGCCTATTGTTTTGAAAATATATTTTAATTCTTTCGAAGGAGGTCATCCTATGATGTCAAAAGCAAGGTTTCAAAGGTGTCGAAAGGCATTTTAAACCCAAACTCATTTTAAAGGTAAAACCCATGGCTAAATAAAGGAGTTTTGAACCGATTCAAGTATATAGATTTGAAGAAGTATTCCCTTGATAAAATATAGGTTAAAGGGATTAACTTTGTTTATATAAAGAGTATTTCAAGGACCTTAAACCCACAAGAATGGTATTGCATGGTTATTATTTTTGCTTCTTTAAATATAAATTTATTCACATGATAAAGAACCCATAATTGTATATTGGGGATAAAGGGGTAAAAGAACCGGCTAGCTTTAGCCAGTAGTGAATACAAACTGATCAAAATCCTGAATGAGTAAAATTGCATCTAGGAAGTCAGGGAGACCAGAATATAGGATGCCTAAACTTTGAAGTTGTCCGGGAGATAGGTTCATAGTAAACCCATGAAAACTATGATTAGTAAGTTATTGGGGGTACCCAACAGGTTCATAGTAAACCCATGAAAACTATATATATTAAGGATGGTTGGTGGGGTCAATTAGTTTGTATTTGTAACGACCCGCCATTTTGGACCATTCGCATCCATTATAAGTGTATAGGTAGACACTCATGCCGGAGTTGAATTGCTCAAAATACCGCGTTGTTAATTTAAATTGGCAAAACTGAACATATACAGTAAATAAAATATCACAGATCACAGACACAGAGTAATAAGTGCAGCGGAATTAAAAGAGATAGTAGTTCATGAAGCTACTATATGAATATATAAAATACATCAGAGTTTACAACAGAAGAATAATACAATACATCAGAGTTAAACCAGAATGCATCACTGGAATCATCGAATACTGAAAGCCGGATAGATAGCTGGATCTCCAAGCAAAGCTTCAACTCCAAAGGTGAGTCTCGAATACTGGTACACTCAGTCTGACCCGAGCGTAAAGCAAAAACACAAGACACTCGAGTCAGGATTAACATTCTTATATTAATAAATCCAACTCAAGTGAAATAGCAATTGAAATACAAGTAACTCAAAGGATGTTTGGAATAACCATCCTTTAAGGATCCGTCAAACTATCTACTATGTAGTAATGTACGATAAGTAGATAATGTCTATCAGTAATATAAAGATATCAAAATAGCGTTAAGTCATGGCCCATTCCACCCTTAACACATTTTTATTCCCACAAGCATATACAAGACCGTAGTTTCCCCAAAACCGGAAGTCACCAGAGGGCAATCCATATACTCAAGGTACAAAACAAATTCGTAGTGGTCGCGCATAAATGGAATACAAGTATGACAAGGCACATGAGGCTATACCCAAGGTAGTGATACTACCGTTCGCCTGATCCGGACTGGTGAGAACGCAACGCCGCAGCGCCCGCAACACCGTGAAACAACACTCCCAAAATCAAGGGTGCACCAATCGACAACAAGTATAAGTAGTTCGAAGAAGTGTGTCCACTTGAGGTATCAATCCTCCATTGGCCCGGCACAGCTCCTGTTTTAGTCATTTCAAATTTGACACAAGTGTCAAGGCTATCCATTATCGTTCTCTTTCTTCAGTCAACACGTACATCATTCCAACCACTTCATTCTGGATCATCACTCCGCGTATAGTTATTAAAGTGGTTTTCGGTTTAGATAGAGAGTATATCCATAACCGAATTCCGGTCTCTTTAATAACTTTCGTAATTATTACACCGATTGGTCGTTTATTTATTTAAAAACCAAATCAATTTAAATTTCAATTTCAATTTGCAAATCAACATTTCATTTGTCTTTCAAAACCAATTTCCAATAATTTACGTTTCAAAACATCCAAATTATCATTTCAAAACCTTATAATTCAATTTAAATCTTTATTTTAAACAATTCAAATATCAATTTAAATTCGTATATAAGATTCAATTCCGAAATCATTTAAATCAATTTAATTTAACATTTAAATCAGTTTAACTACATTTATCGATTTTATTCAATATTCGTTAAGTAAATTTATCATTCAAATCAATTATATTCAATTTCCAATTCATTAAATCAATTTCTTATGTTCAACTTCATTAAATCAAAACTTACAATTTTGAATTAAATTAAATTCGTCAATCAAATTCTTTCAATTACAAGTCTTACATTAATTCCAAAAATATCACATTTTCATTTCTTGTTAAAGAAATTCAATTTCACTTATTTACTTTCTTAAATAATTTTCCAAAACTTACTTAATAAAGAAACTCAATTTCAATTATTTACGAAGTAAAATTCACTTATTCAAAAATTCAATTTTCTTATTAAAGAATTTCAATTCAATTTAATCATTAAATAATTTAATCTTATTTAAGTATTAAATAACTCAAAACTTAATTATTAAATCATTTCAAAGTTTAATAATTTCAAACTTAATTATAATTTCAAACTTAATTATTAAATCATTTCAAAGTTTAATAATTTCAAACTTAATTCAATTTCAAACTTAATTATTGAATCATTTCAAAATTAATTCAATCATTTCTCAAATTTAACAACGTTCTTTCATCAATTACATTGTTAATATTTTGTTTCAGATTTATTAAATATTAACATTTTCCTTTCATTAAAAATTCAAAATTCAACTTCATTTCAAAACCATATTCTTTATTCAAATAAAATCTTCGTTTTATTTTTAAATCAAATTATTGACCAATCGATTTTTATTTAATTTTCTATCCTAGGTCTAAGTTCAACTTGGGTATTTATCATTTCAACCCGATTCCAATTCAATTCAAAAAAAAACATAGCAAAGGGAACTTGCAGTGTGATAACTGGGATGGTGTCAAAGTAAATAAACAAGCAATAACAACAATCAATAACAATCCAACAATCAATTTAAATAATCCCGAAATAACCGTATTAATTCGCATTGTTATTTGTACGAATTAATATAATTATTTCTAGAATCTACACTATCATTTCATGTAGATTAAAGATTATTACATTACGGTTTTCACTAGTCATTCAATTTCAATTTCATACATCATCAATTTAACAACATACATTCAGTGGTTCAAAGTGTAATTAAACAAATCCTACGTGTCAATAAATTCAAGAGTTAAAGGGGTCATATTATACAAAGGTCAGTTAATCAAATTTAACATTTAATCATCCTATATCAAGTTCAATTTCATACTGTTTATCATTTTAACATTAACAATTTAACGTCCAATATAAACATCAACAATCAATCAATTATCAGTTAAACTGTATTATCATCGCATAAATAATTAACAAATAATGGTGTCAGATGTCACAGGTGAACTGATACAGATAATAGCATATATAACAGTGTAATTAACTAACAGCAGTATATTTCAATTGTCGTTTCAATTGAAATCAGATTTAATAAATAAAAGAACGTTAATCGTGAGTGAGTGCTCACCTTTCGAGGCTAGAGAGAAAACGAAAATCAGATGAGTTACGAAATGCAAGCACAGCTTCTAAAGCAAGCTAGATTGGCACGAATTTGACGGTCAAAGCTGATAACAAAGAAATAGAAGAAATCAAATCAGAACTGGATCGATGCGGATATAATCGAGACAAAGTATACTATGTGATTATTTCCTTAAAACCAATATTCAATTTAAAATACATATTATAATACATATCTAAATCACTTTATATATTATATTTTAGAAATCTAAAAGAAACTAAAATATCTATATATATATTATTATTATTTTATATCTCACTACTAGATTGTATACTATAACACAACAGTAAACATATTTACTGCAAACTATTCATATTAATGTTTTTATTTTAACACATATTAAACCAAAATATCATCATAGACATATTTAAAATCATTATTTCGTGTAAAATAGATATATTCCTTATCAAAATACATGAGCAACAATTTTATGAACTCATATATAATTATATATGTATATGAAATAATATATAAGCTGATACATAAAGCTACACTATATTTTTAAATTTTACTTATATATATAGAAGAAAACTGCAAGCTTATACTTATAAGTATATGTATAAAGTTTATAACAGACAGCATATCTATATGATCTATTATAAATCTATACATTAAAATTCAACAATTTTATATAACTAATGTGCGTATATATATAAAACTTATAAAATAGCCAAAGCTTCCCGTATATATGCCGACAATTCATATATAAAATAAATGCAAGTACAAAGAAAATATGCAGACAATGCATATGAAAACAAAACTAAAATATACAGACCAACCATTGCAGACTATATACAAATATACAAACTTGATATATATAAACAAATAGGTATACGTATATTTAATATGCCCCAAACCTACATATGCAGACCAATGTACTACTGTTCTGAACATATAATTATTAACACCCAAACAGTCGATATCTGCAACAAATATCTAGACTCATATACCTGTATATATAATTTAATATACAAGCTAACCTTTAACTTACATATATACTATGATGCAGGCTTCGTACATATAAAAACTAAAGTTACATATGCAGACTATGGACATAGAACACTATTGTACGAACGGTTATATATATATATATAAATAGAACTTGCACCTATAAATCAACTGATTACATATAAGAGCTAATATATACCAATAGTATATATATTATCACTAATAAAACTTTAACACATGCAAACATTATAAATACGAAACAAATGCATATACAATGCGAAAAACTGCACACAACCTACAGATGCAGACTGCATTTCACAACACATATATACGTAGACTAGCACCTGTACAGACTTCACAAATGTATATACATAACTCACCTATATATGCAAATACAACTAATATTATACCGTATAAAATGTACTGCAAAAATGTGGAACCACAATATATACTTTCCTAGACCTATATAAAATAACAGTCAAACTTCATAATAAAATTAGATGATAATACTTCTTCTATAAAATATATGCCATAACATATATAATACTTTTCATGATGAACTGTAAACATATACAACATATTTAAATACAACGACCTCTTTTTATAAACTGTAGCATATATATTATAACGTAAATTATTATAACTTTATACGATTAAAACTTATAATATGATATACCTAAATAAAATAGAATTTAATACAATATATAAAACATACATACCATACAAATATATACATGAGCTGCTATTTACGCGGCTGCTGGCATTCAAGGGAGTGACGAGGTAAGGATGGGAGGAGGAAGCGGATATGGAAGGCTGGGCTGTGGGGTGAGGCAAAGGCCGGAAGCTCGGGTGAATGGCAGGGGAGATGAACGTGGGCTGCGAGTGGAGCTTGTGAGGCCAAGCAGGAAACGTGAGGGGTTTGAGTTCGAGTAGAGAGAGAAGAAGGGGTTTTGGCACTGTGAAGGTAGGAAGTGGGGAAGAAATAGTAGGTGGAAGAAGAGGATGGTCATGGCGAATGGAAGAGAAGGTGGATTGGCACAAAATGGAAGGATGATGAACAGCTCACATAACTTATTAATATATATTAATTTATTATTCTCATAAGAACAAAATGCGAACCAACCCAATGAATTGGCACGTTAGGAATAACAACAGCCTAATGAAATTGAATTCAGGAATTACAAAAGTCACAATGTCAGTTACAAGAGAATTAATATGAAGTTGCTGTTAAATTCCAATAGGTAGACAAATGAAAGGCCACGGGAAGTCACAAAGTTCGAAAACGGTTACAAATACGGTAATCGTTTTACTGATTTCGTGGTGTACCGGAGTTTGAAAAACAGAAATGATTATACTGCAGAGATCAGCACAACGAAACGATCAAAATGGTATACCGATATCAGTGGTACGATCATCCTATCAAAAGTCGATAATCGGTACCGTAAATGCTGCCATTTGCCGAAAATAAGATCGACGGAGCAATAGATGTCCAAATTTTGGAAAACGAAAAATGGCGTCTTGCTCAGAAGACGATTTAGAATTTTTCTGTGTAAAAATATTTAGGTTCGGAAACATTTTATTTTCATTGCTTTTTAACTGATTAAATTGAAGTGAATTTACGCGCGAAATAAACTTTCATATTTTCGGACGAAAATTTACCAGTTGCTATGTTTAACTAGACGTATTCCAAATATTAAATTTTTATTTCAAAATTTTATCGTTTAAAATTTCACAAAATTTCAACTAATTACGTTATTAAAACAGTTGAAATTTACGGGTCGTTACAGTATTGAAGCCATGAAAACTAAATCTGGGTTAATTATTGACATCAGTCAAAAGGTTCCTAGTCAACCCATGAAAACTAAGATAAGAAAGAAGTTATTGGGGACATCAGTAGGTTCCTAGTCAACCTATGAAAACTAGGCTAAGAAGGAAGTTACTGGAGCAATCCATAAGTTCCTAGTCAACCCATGAAAACTAGGATAAGAGATGAGTTATTGAAATTACCAATAGGTTCAGAGGAACCCATGAATTAATTAAGTTAACTGGCAGGGGCCTATAGGTTCTTAGTGATCCCCTGAAAACTAATAGGTTAATAGTGACCCTAGAAACTATAAATATGACAAGGAGTCGATTAAACCATGAATGGGAAATCCAAATATTTTTATGTATGCATATCATTATAATATTTTGAAATGCTAAGTTTTAACCATTGTGGATGCAGGAGCACGGTATATGGTTTTAAAAAGGGGTTTTAGGATACTAGTGAGGAGAAAACCCATTCCGCTAAGCGGCGTGGTCTCCCTAGATATCCAAATGGTTGAGATGTTGGATTATTATTCATACCAGGCTTTATGTCTGACTCGAAGTTTTTGTTTTCCCTTAAACTCTCGGGTACTCAATTGATTTTGAGTAGTTTGAGGTTTAGGGTTTCCAGGTTCTCTTCTTAGACGAATAAAGCTTCCAGTGGCGTGTAGGAGGCAATTATTTATTTAGAGTTATCTTTTTCTGCTGTGTATTTTGAATGTAATAACATACTTATTAGCCTTATTATATACTCTGATAAACCGAGGGGGCATCTTCATATGTCGCTCTTGGCGTATGTGTAATAATTATAATTTTCTGAACGTGGTTAGCGTTTGTGGGATTATGTAATGAACATGAAATTTTTTGAATGGAATGTGGAAATGTGTTTTTAATTTGTTAAATTTTTTCCATAGTCTTGTGATCTGTGTATCAATGTATCTAACACCGCCGTATTTGGTCACCGAGGATTAATAACTATGGATGACTGCAGCATTGGTAGCTATAAGTTTTGGACCTCCAAGTAGTGGGATGTTACAAGTTTGTGTCAGAGCATAGGTTTATAGGACTTTAAAAGAAAAGTAAAACCTAAAAACTTTTTGAAACATAATCCGATAAATTATAAATATGTTCAGGGTTTGGGTTAACGCTATAGTAACGTACTTGTATTTGATATATAGGTATATACATAAGCACGTGCTCCCTCTCTCTTAGACTGTTCTTTTGTATCTTACAAAGGCTCATATGCAGATTTACAAGAAAGAGGATATGGAAGCGGGAAATGAAAGAGAAAATCTAGGTGAAGGAAGTACGACAACCAACGGAAATGCCCGACCTAATACCAGGAGGAACCAAGGCCGACAGGCTAATGCTAATCCAAATGTTGAAGCCAATTTAGGTGCTGGAAATCTGCCAGTAGATGCAGGAATGGTGTATCATTTGTTAGCTAATCTTTTGCAAGCCGGAGTTGCTGGTAATGTTGGATGAGCTAATCTTGTTGCTCTAGCTGGATATAATTACGCTAGGCTGAGCAGAGACTACAACAGTCTAGGTGGAAAGCCGTTTATGGGAATGGAGGTTACGGTTGAAGTTGAGAATTGGCTATTGAGCTGTGAGAGGATTTTTACTGATCTAGGCTTTGATGATGGGGAGAAGAGAAGGCTAGCCTCTAGGCAGTTGCAAGGATTAGCACTTCACTGGTGGAATAGTGTGACAGTCGGAGTTCCTGAGGAAGAGTTGACATGGGCAGATTTCAGAAGGAGGTTTGAGTAGAAGTTTTTATTTGAGGTTTCTAAGTTGGCATTTATGAGGGAATTTATGGATTTATTCCAAGGAGATATGTCAGTAATCGAGTACGCTGCTAAGTTTGATGAGCTGTCTCGATATGGATATGCCACTATAGACACTGACAAAAGAAGGAATGAGAGGTTCATTCGAGGACTGAGGCCTAAGCTAACTAGAATGACCATGACTCATATCAGAGAACCTTGTCATGTGGTGGTGGAGATGGTCATTCGCCATGAAGAAATGCTTGCTGTATCTGCTAGGGAGAAGCCAGTTGAATCCTAGGGTCCTTAGGGAAAGAAGAAGAAATTCTTTAAGAAGAAGGGAGCCTAGAAAGGGGATGCTGCCAAGAAGGCAAAGGCTGATTTAGTGTGCTTCAAGTGTGATAAGAAAGGTCATTATGCTCACGAATGCAGAACGGGCAAAAGGAAGAAGCCTGCAGAGAAGAAGAATGTGAAATGCTTCAACTGCGACCAAGTTGGGCATTACAAGAACCAATGTCCAGAGCTAATCAGGATGGACAGATGGAAGGTTTTTGCTATTGGACCACCATCTTCTTCTAGGCCTACTATAGCAGAGAAAGGGAAAACCGTGATGGAAGGTGCGCTTTTGATTCAGAGTATACCAGTTAGGGTACTATTTGATACCAGTGCATCACACTCATTTATATCACAGTATTTGGTTGATAGGTTATGCATAGAACCCACTTACCTTGTTACTTCCTTAAGGGTTGTGAATCCAATAGGAGGTATGCAACTCTAGGGATTAGATGTGACCAGTTAGAACTTGATTTATTAAGTCATAAGTTTGCATGCAGTCTGTATGTTTTTTATTTCTGAGATTTCGGGATCATTTTGGGTATTGATTGGTTGGGTAAGTATGAGGCTAGGATATTTTTCCAGGATAACGAAATATCATTCAGACACCCAGATAGTCATAAACGAATCATCTTCTCAGTGAAAAATTCCAGTAGGAGTGTTTGGGCTTTGTTAAGTGCCATGGAGGTAGGAGAAGAGCTAAGACAGGTTCGAGTGGTAAGGGAATTTGCAGATGTCTTTGAGCCGGTTATGGGATTACCAACGAAACGAGCTGTTGAGATTCAAATAGATCTTGTACTGATAGCTAAACCTATTGAGTAGACCACCTAGCAGGATGACATCGACAAGGATGAAGGAATTGAAGGTGCAGCTAGTGGATCTTAAGGGAAGAAATTTTATTAGACCAAGCAGTTCGCCTTGGGAAGTGGACGCGGTATTCGTGAAGAAACCAGATGAGTCGTTAAGAATGTGCATCGACTATCGTAAGTTAAATGAAATGACGATCAAGAATAAGTACCCTCTGCCGAGGATAGATGATTTGTTTGATCAATTGAGTGGAGCCAAGGTGTTTTCCCAACTGGATTTAGGGGCAGGGTTCCATCAGTTGAGAGTGGCGGAGGATAGCATTCCTTTGATAGCATTTTGAATTAGGTATGGTTCGTATGAGTGGTTAGTGATGCCTTTTGGATTGACAAATGCACCTGCTTTCCTCATGGATTTAATGAACCGAGTTTTCCAAGAGCACTTGGATAGGTTCATGTTTTGTATTCATTGATGACATTTTAGTGTACTTGAAAGATAAAGAGAGCATGAGAATCATCTTAGAGTGGTGCTTGAAACGCTAAGGAAGAATCAGCTAACGGTGAAGTTTTCCAAGTGTCATTTTTGGAAGAAGGAGGTTAAGTTTCTTAGTCATGTGATTTCAGAGGAGGGCTTATCAGTCGATCCAGTTAAGATCGAAGCAGTCAATAATTGGAAAATACCAAAGATGGTAACCGAGATCAAGAGTTTTCTTGGACTTGCTGGTTATTACCGGAGATTCATAAAGGATTTCTCACGGATAGCAGCGCCTTTGACTAAGTTGACCGGGAAAGATGTGAAGTTTGTTTGGTCCGACAAATATGAGGAAGGGTTCCTTAAGTTAAAGCATTTGTTGACCAATGCATCAGTGTTAGTAGTTCCAGATGGAAACCAAGGGTTAGTAGTATACACTGATTTAGAGTTAGTAGTTCCAGATGCAGAAGGGTAAAGTTATTGCTTACGCATCCAGATAGCTTTGATCGCACGAAGTAAGATATCCTACTCATGATTTAGAGTTGGTTGCGGTGATCTTTACCTTGAAGATTTGGATACATTATCTCTTAGGGGAGAGATTTGAGTTGTATACCGATCATAAGTCTTTAAGATATTTATTCTCTCAGAAGGAGTTGAATATGAGGCAGCAAAGGTGGCTTGAGTTTTTGGCTACTTATGATTTCGGTATAGAGTATACTCCTGGGAAAGGAAATAGGGTAGCAGATGCTCTCAGTAGAAAACATCAGAATGTAGTGTTAGCTATGTTAGCAGAATGGAAGGATCTTGAAGCTTTGGCCAGTTGCGGTGTGCAGTTAAGATCTACTACTAGTTCTAGTCTGCCATGTTGTCTTGTTTAGATGTTTGACCGGTGCTGATCGAGAGGATAGCTTCTAAGCAGAGAGAAGATCCAGTTTTAGCCGAGAAGATTAGAAGGCTTGAGGTAGGGTTAGAGATCGATGATCTAAAGGATTATAGTCTTGACCAAAGGGGATGGTTGAGAAAGAAGGGACGATTATGCGTTCCTAATGTAGAGAACTTAAGGAGGGAAGTTCTTGAGGAATGTCATCGATCCAAGTTTATGATTCATCCTAGAGGGACCCAAGATGTATGAAGATAGGAGGTAGAGCTTCTATTGGGAAGGCATGAAGAGGGATGTCGGCTTATGGGTTAGGCAGTGTGTGAACTGTCAACAAGTGAAGGTCGAACATCAGAAGCCGAGTGGATTGCTTCAGCCTTTAGAGATTCCAGTTTGGAAATGGGATTCAATATCCATGGATTTTATAGATAGGTTGCTAAGGTCGAATAGGGGAAATGAAAGCATATGGGTTATAGCGGACAGGCTGATCAAGAGTGTCCATTTCATTCCAGTCAAGTCAACCAAAACGGCACCTATTTTGGCATGGTTTTTCATGAAGAACATAGTTAGACTTCATGGGATTCCTAGTAGCATAGTCAATGACAGAGATGCATTATTCACTAGCGAATTTTGGAAGAGTCTACTAGAGGTATTGGGTACCAAGCTCAAGATGAGTACAGCCTATCACCCACAGACAGATGGGCAGACAGAGAGAGTCAACAAAGTACTTGAGGATTTATTGAGAGCTTGTGTATTGGACTTTGGTGGATCTTGGGAGGATCACCTACATTTGATTGAGTTTTCCTATAATAATAGTTATCAGACTAGCATAGGAATGGCTCCTTTTGAATCTTTGTATGGAAGACCATGCAAATCACCCGCATGTTGGTTGGAGACTGGAGACAGATTGGTCTTAGGTCCAGATTTGGTTAGGGAGGCGTCGGAAAAGATTGAGTTAATCCAAGATCGGATGAAGGAAGCTCAATCCAGGCAAAAGATTTACACTGAAAAGAGGCATAAAGACCTAGAGTTCTCAGTGGGAGACAGGGTTTTCATTAAAGTATCACCAATGAAGGGTATGGTACGATTTGGAAAATCGGGAAAGTTGGCCCCGAGATATGTTGGACCATTCCAGATTATAGAGAGGATTGGAAAACTTGTGTACAAAGTAGAGTAGTTGCCGAGCAGTTTGGCAGGTGTCCATAATGTATTCCATGTGTCCCATCTTCGCAAGTATGTGCATGATCCAGAGTCCACCATTCCTCATACAGAGTTGGAAGACTTGGTAGTAGAGCCTGATTTGACTTTTGTTAGATAAACCATTCAGGTTGTAGCGAGAGATGAGAAAAGATTGAGGACCAAGACGGTCAAGTTTGGTGAAAGTTCAGTGGAGCGATAACGCGAAGGATTGTACTTGGGAGACAAAGGATAAGATTCGAGATGCTTATCCTGGTCTGCTTTGATGGTATGCCTATATTAGATTTGTATAGATTAGTTGCTAGTCAAGTAGGCTAGTATGGATGTTAGGAGTCATTACAGATGATTGCTATGTTTGCTAGTTAGTCCTTACCGAATTTCGAGGACGAAATTCTTTAAGGAGGGGAGCCTATAACACTCCTAATTTATGATAACATTATTCAGGAAATGTAATTAGAATAAATTAAATGGAATAATGTAGAGTGATAAGGAGATTGAGGTTGGTTAATTAATATTAGTGGCCGTGCTTATTTAAAATAAATGTGCTTAAAATGGTTAAGTGTTATCTAATTAAGATAAGGGCATGGGAGTAATTTGCCACCCATGTTTCCCACCCTTATACTATTACCCCCCTAGCCATACACATTCATTTTATTATAAGCAAAATTATAAACGTAAGAAGGAAAGGAGCTGACCATTAGGAGGAAGCTAAGAAGAGAAATTTCAAGTAAAGCTTTGGATTCAAGCAAAAAAACTCAATCTCAATCAATCTCCAATTTCCTTATCCAAACTAAGGTGAATAACAATCACTACATCTCTATTTTTGGTTTTATAATCATATGTTTTCGGATTTAAGGGAAAATTCGTTTTTATGATATATTGGATGATGATATGCTTGATTTATGATTTGTTTAGTTTAGACAAGATTGTTTAGAAAGAAATATGCACGGTTTTAGAGTAAAACCGAAGTTAAATGATTTTTAAATGCCATGAAAAAAAAAATGTAATGAGAAATATGATTTTGGAGTTGGGTTTCAATTTTTATAATTTTCCAAGCCATGGAGAATTAGTTATGAATTTTCAAAAGAAAATATGGTTATTTGAGTTTATAAATTTATTTCGAAAATTGTATTAACAATTTGGGTCTGAAATTTTGATATGTTAGGCAAAATAATTAAAGCAGATTTCTGGAATTTTTAGGGATTTTTACTAAGTGATTTAGTATGAAAATTAAATTATTTTGAAAAGAGGACCTAAATGATTTAATTATTTTGTTAATGGGAAGGGTTATTTGTTAAATGTTATTTAGTTTTTAGATCTGATAAAATGTGGCAATTTTAGTAAAATAATTTAAAGTTTAATGTAACCAATCATGTGTTTACAAGTGGGAAAGTTAGTTACAAAAAGTTTTCTTTATTTAGTAAAAACAGCCTTTTGCTCAGAAAAGCAGGTTCCGCCTCCTTTGGAAGGAGCTTTCGACCCAGAGCTTTTGCCTCCGGCCTAGTCGAAACCCTCTACCACGAGACCAATACACATGGTATCACTTAGTTGGTACGTAGTGGATTGGAGAAAGGCGGAAGGTAAGGTGTCAAAACATAGCTTCTGAAGGTGTCGTTACCTTTGTTTTGCTTTTTAAAAAAAGCGCTTGCCTATTTACTAGAGGGTTTCGAGGCAGTCGAAACCAATGGTTGCAAAAGGGTATTTCAAAAGAAGCTTTCGAAGGAGAGCTACCGCCTTTTTAAAGTAGTAGCTTCCGAAGGAGTTACCTAGTTTTAATTGAATGTTTTGGAAGGGGTAGTTTCGACCAAGTCGAAACCCTTCTTTGATTTGATGCCTTTTGATGGTATTGAAGACATCAATGCTGTCGAAATGTACTATTTGTTTTATAAATATAAGCCACTTCTTACTGCTTTCGAAAGGGGTTAGGGGTTTCAAAGGCAATAGTTTCGAAAGGGGTTTTGAAGCTAGCCTTTAACTGTTTTACCTAGATGTTTTAATGCTTTCGTAAGGATGGTTTCGACACCATCAAGTTTCCCCAATACTTTTATGAAATAAAGAATGGTTTCGAAAGAGATGCTTTCATTTATGTTCACTTTGATCCAAAATGATGTTTTAAAAATAAACCCAATGATTTTGAAATGGGTACTTTCACTTGATTTCAAAGCTATGCTTCTAAAGTTAAAGGTTAATGCTTTAATAAAATCGAAAGGTTTCGAAAGAGAAGTTTTAAAGTATTCGAAAGGCAGGAGCCTATTGTTTTGAAAATATATTTTAATGCTTTCGAAGGAGGTCATCCTATGATGTCGAAAGTAAGGTTTCGAAGGTGTCGAAAAGCTTTTTAAACCCAAACTCATTTTAAAGGTAAAACCCATGGCTAAATAAAGGAGTTTTGAAGTGATTTAAGTATATAGATTTGAAGAAGTATTTTCTTGATAAAAGTATAGGCTAAAGGGATTAACTATGTCTATATGAAGAGTATTTCAAGGACCTTAAATCCATAGGAATGGTATTGCTTGGTTATTATTATTTCTTCTTCAAATATAAATTTATTCACATGATAAAGAACACATAACTGTATATTGGGGATAAAGGCATATAAGTACCGGCTCGGTTAACCCAATCGTGAATATAAACTAATCAAACTCCTAAATGAGTAGAACCGCATCTAGGAAGTCAGGAAGACCAGAATATAGGATGCCTAAACTTTAAAGTTTTTCGGGAGATAGGTTCATAGTGAACCTATGAAAACTATGATTAGGAAGTTATTAGGGGTACCCAACAGGTTCATAGTAAACCCATGAAAACTATATATATTAAGGACGGTTGGCAGGGGTCAATTGGTTTGTAGTGAACCAATGAAAACTATATCCAGATTAAGTATTGACATCAGTAAAAAGGTTCCTAGTCAACCCATGAAAACTAGGATAAGAAAGAAGTTATTGGGGACATCAGTAGGTTCCTAGTCAACCCATGAAAACTAGGCTAAGAAGGGAGTTACTAGAGTAATCCATAGGTTTCTAGTCAACACAGGAAAACTAGGATAAGAGATGAGTTATTGAAATCACCAATAGGTTCAGAGGAACCCATGAATTAATTAAGTTAACTAGCAGTAGCCTATAAGTTCTTAGTGATCCCATGAAAACTAATAGGTTACTAGTGACCCTAGAAACTATAAACATGACAGGGAGTCAATTAAACCAGGGATGTGAAATCCATGATCTTCGATGTATGCATATCATCATAATATTTTGAAATGCTATGTTTTAACCATTGTGGATGCATGAGCACGATATATGGTTTTAAAAAGGGGTTTTCGAATACTAGTGAGGGGAAAACCCATTCTGCTAAGCGATGTGGTGTCACTAGATATCTAAATGGTTGAGATGTTAGATTATTATTCATATCAGGCTTTATATCTGACTCGAAGTTTTTGTTTTCCCCTTAAACTCTCGGGTACTCAATTGATTTTGAGTAGTTTGAGGTTTAGGGTTTCCAGGTTCTCTTCTTAGACGAATAAAGCTTCCGGTGGCGTGCAGGAGGCGGTTAGTTATTTAGAGTTATCGTTTTCCATTGTGTATTTCGGATGTGATGACAGACTTATTAGCCTTATTATATACTCTGATAAATTGAGGAGGCATCTTCATATGTCGCTCTTGGCGTATATGTAATAATTATATTTTTCTGAACATGGTTAGCGTTTGTGGGATTATGTAATGAACATGAAATGCTTTGAATGGAATATGGAAATGTGTTTTTAATTTGTTAAAATTTTTCCATAGTCTTTTGATCTGTGTATCAATTGTATCTAACACCGCCGTATTTGGTCGCCGAGGATTAATAACTAAGGATGGCTGCAGCATCCGTAGCCGTTAGTTTTGGGCCTTAAAGTAGGGGAATGTTACATACATCACCTATGGCATTTGAGAAAGGACCCTTTTGGGTACTTTCTTTCTTCATCTTCTATCCCTACTCATATCTAGTCACAATGGCAGTTACTATTTGGTATTCTAGTCCGTTAGAACTCAAAACATGTTACTATAATCTATAATCAGTAACCAGACGGTGGATGTAGGTTTTGGTTTGCCGAACCACTATAAAAACTTTGGTGTTCCCCCTATTTTATTTATTTTTCTTACTCACAACACATGCTCATTAATGGAGCAACAGAGGATGTGCTATGTAAATGTTTCCCATTGTTCTTGTCAGACCTAGCAACCACATGGTTTTGTCGCTTGCCTCATGGCTCTATTAGCTCTTGGGAAATATTGAAGGAAAGATTCATAAGTCAATTCTGAATCCACGTGGAATAGCCCAAGGATGCCTATTCCTTATTAGACGTGAAATAAAAAGCAGGAGAACTGCTACAACAATATCTTACCCGCTTTAACGCTGCTACAGCAGCAGTGCAGGATGCCGGTGAGAGGCTTACACTGATGGCGCTATGTGGAGGCATCCACCCGGATTCCAAACTCGCAAGAAGGTTGACAAAGGAGAAACCCATAACTCTTTAGGATTTCTTTTATGAGGCTGGGAAGTACATGAGATTGGAGGAGGCGGCGGCCCACCGACATAGTGAGCAACCGGCACAGGCTTCCAGTGTCCAAGGAAACGTGGGTGCTCCGCCCCAAGGGGAGGGTAACAAGCAGAATAGTGAAGTTAAAAGTGGCAAGAGGGGCAATACTGGGAGTGAGAAAGGCAATAAGCGGCGATACCGACTTGGACCGAGATTCGACTCATACACACCTCTGAATGACACAGTTGAGAACATCTACATGGCTACTCAACACAAGTTGAAATACAAACGCCCTCCGTACAAAAAAGAATCAAAGGCCGCAATTAGAACAGGGATATTATTGCTTCCACGAGTCTCATGAACATAACACCAAAGAATGCCAACATTTACGGGATTCAATTGAAGAATATATCTGAAAAAAGAAGCTGGAGTGATACATGCAGAAATACCACAACTCTCCTGCTCCGGCCCACGAAGGATATGGACAACCTCCACAAGGAAATAATAGGGAAGGAACGGGTGTGAGCCGGTCTAACCAAGAAAAGATAACTATCCATGCCATATCTGGAAAGTCCTTAAAGGATAGGGAAGGGTACGTTCATTCCATAATTGAAGGTTGCATCGCAAAGTGGAGAGAAAGAATTGACATAACCTTCAATGATGAAGATTTGGTTGGAAAACAATACCCTCACACTGACCCCCTAGTTATCTCCGCCTGGATCGGCCCGGCCGAGGTGTTTCGCATCTTGGTCGATACATGAAGCTCAGTGAATAGTTTATTTAAACATGCATTCAATAAAATGAAGTTGTCAATGAAAGATGTATCTCTATGCCATAAACCTTTGCATGGATTTACCGGAGAGGCCACAATGCCTCTCGGACAGCTGGACTTGTTTGTTGAGCTTGGAAGTCACCCTCGATCAGTTGTGCAGAAGCAAACATTCATACTGGTGGATGGGCACTCCACCTACAACGCCTTCTTGGGAAGACCCGCATTGTCAGACTTCCAAATATTATTAGCACCGTGGTGCTTGAAGATGAAATTCCCGACCGATAACGGAATAGGAGAGGTGGACGGAGACTAAGACGTGGATCGTGATTGTTATATGACTGAACTTCGCCAAAATAAGAAAAAGGAAAAGGGAAAAGGCGTGGGGGTCATCCACTGTGCCAAAAATTCGAATGCATAGCAACCAAAGAAGGCCCCTCCTTTTGAATATACCAGCGACCCATTCAACGAATTGGACCCAAGAGATAAAGAGGAGGAGGTCAATGTCGAGCCTGTTGAGGCTATGGAGCATGTGACAGTAGACGAACACGACAAAACAAAGCTTTTAAAGATAGGTTCTCAACTAAATCTGGACCTCAAAGTTCAGCTGATAGGATTCCTGCGAAGGAACTTAGATGTATTCGCATGGACACATAAGGATATGGTTGGGATATCCCCGGAGATAGCTTTCCATGCTCTCAATGTTGACCCAACCAAGGTCCCTATCAAGCAAAAGAAAAGAAGCATGAGGATAAAGCGATCAACCGCTCTCAATGAGGAAGTGAAGAACCTGCTCGCCAATGGTTTCATCCGTGAAGCCATTTACCCGGAGTGGATCTCCAACCCAGTGATGGTGAAAAAACCTAATGGAAAGTGGAGAACAGGCATTGACTTCACCAACCTCAGTGATGATTTCCCCAAGGACTGTTTCCCTTTGCCCCGAATCGACCGATTGGTGGACGGAACCGTGGTGCATGAATTATTGTCATTCATGGATGCGTATTCGGGATACAACCAGATTCCCATGCATGTGCCAGATCAAGAACACACTTGCTTTATTACAGACCTAGGCTCGTACTGTTACATGGTCATGCCCTTCGTGCTTAAAAATGCTGGTGCTACCAATCAACGTTTGGTTAATAAGATGTTCGAACAGCAAATTGGTCACTCCATGGAAGTCTATGTTGGCGACATGCTTGTCAAGTCAAGAAGAGCAGTGGATCATCTGAGCCACCTAGACGAGATGTTCCAAGTATTGCGCAAATACCAAATGAAGCTAAACCAACTAAAATGCTCTTTTGGGGTGTCATCGGGTAAGTTCTTAGGTTTTATCGTACATGTTAGAGGGATAGAGGCGAATCCTGAAAAGGTCCATGCTTTCGGATTAAATGGGAAAGTAGCCGTTCTGAGCAGATTTATATCCAAAGCAACGGACAAGCGTGTCCCATTCTTCGAAGCCCTCAAAAGAGACAAAGGGAGATTTGAATGGACTGACGAGTGATACTCTGCCTTCCAAAATCTACTCGAACATTTGTAGAAGTCTCCAGTACTCTCCACTCCGATGGATGGAGAGAGCCTTTACTTATACCTAGTTGTATCCTCCCATGCCCTAAGTGCAACACTTGTATGAGAAGATGATCATATCCAGAGACCGGTATACATCATTAGCAAGAGATTCACGGGCATAGAAGCTAGATACCCTAAGATCAAAAAATTGGCTTACTGTCTGCTCATAGCATCCAGGAAATTGTGGCCCTACTTCCAATCTCACTCAATTAATGTTCTGACGGATAAACCTCTGAGACAAGTTCTGCATAAACCGGATACGTCAGGGCATCTACTATAGTGGTGCATGAGCTAAGCCAATACGACACCACCTACCATCTGTGCACCGTAATTAAAGGACAAGCCTTGGTTGATTTCATAGCTGAATTTATAATATGAGATGACGAGACGGAAGTAAAAATTGAGGAAGCAGTCAAATGGAATTTGTTCGTTGATGGAGCGTCAAATGAGCTTGGCTCGGGGGCAGGAGTCGTAATAGTCACACCCCGAGGAAGGAAGTTATGTTGTGCACTAAGACTAGAATTCGCTGCAACCAATAATGAAGCTGAATACGAAGTAGTGATAGCTAGCCTAGAGATCATTAAAGAGATAGGAGTTAGGTCGTGTGTATTCACAGTGACTCTCAGTTGATTATGAACCAGATCCTCAGAGAATTCCAGACTCATGGATAGAAGCTCATGTCTTACCTCAAAAAGGCCAAAACCCTCCTCAATGAGCTAGACTACTATGTATCAAACACATCCCACGAGGAGAAAATCAAGAAGTAGACGCCCTCGCCAAAGAGGCCAACGTAAGGACCGAACCAATGCTGGGGACAACCCCCGTCATAAGTCAAACCATGCCAAGTTTCGAGTGTCTTCATATCACAGCAACCGCCAGCGGAGAAGAGATATGGATGACCCCCATCATCAGATACCTACAAGATGGAAACTTACCTGCAAAACGGAATGAAGTCTGGAGGATCCTAAGGAAAGCATCCCGCTACAGTATTTAGAACGGCATATTGTACCATCGTGGTTTTTCCAATCCGTTACTAAGGTGTGTTGCTGGGAACGAAGCTATAGATATCCTTAATAACATCCATTAAGAAAGTTATGGCGATCACACCGTAGGGCAAACTCTAGCCAAGAAAATTCACCGATATGGATACTTTTGGCTCACACTAAACAAAGACGTGACAGAGTTCGCTAAAAATGTGACAAATGCCAAAGATTCACCAAAATCTCGAGACTACCACCTACCAGTTTGACCCAAATGGTCAGCCCCTGGCCCTTTGCAATTTAGGGGATTGATTTGATCGGAGAGCTCCCTATGGGTAGAGGAGGGGCAAGATACGCCATAGTGGCAGTGGATTATTTCACCAAATGGGTGGAAGCGGAACCCTTGAACAAGATTTCATCTGCCAAAGTGATAAACTTCATAATACGAAACATCTTGTGCAGGTATGGGGTTCCACAGAAGATCATATCAGGCAACAGACTCCAATTCGGTAGCGAACAATTCTCCAGTTGGTGCCAAGAACATGGGAATGCTCGAAGATTCTTGGCTATAGCTTATCCCCAGGCCAACGGACAGGTCAAAGCGGTAAACAAGGTTTTAAAAACGCTGATCAAAAAGAAACTGGAGAGATCCAAGGGGGCATGGGTCGACGAACTACTTACTGCATTGTGGGCCTGTCGAACCTCCTACAAACAGCAACAGGGCATACGCTGTTTGCTTTTGCATATGGGGCCGAAGCCATGCTCCTAGTTGAAATGATCATCCAATCACATCGAAGGATACATTATAATCCGAAAGAAAACGAAGAACTCTTGAATATGTCGCTAGATATAATCGAAGAGAAAAGGAATGGCGCTGCCCTCAAAGCCGCCACACATAGACAGAAAGTGGCAAGGCAAAATAACTCCAAGGTGAAATCTCGGGCACTGCAAGAGGGGGACCTGGTACTCAAGCGGGTCTTTCCATGCCCAGGAGCGTTATACCCAATTTGGGAAGGACCGTTTGTTGTTCATAAGGACCTTCATAATGGAGCTTACATCCTGTCAACGATCGACGGGGAGGTGTTTGGGAAAGCATGGAATCTCTAACACCTCTACCATTATTTCTCCTGAATTGTAAGGAAGCATGTATAACCCGAAGCAATAAAAGAAAGACAGTGGATGTAGGCATATTCTGGCCGAACCACTATAAAAATTGGTGTCTTACGTTGTTTGTCCTATTTCAACTTTTGTTTTTACTTAATTGTTATCTGATGCTATTCCTATTGCGATCAATCGAAAGAGCTCGCCGGCAGTATTGAAAATAAGATAGCCATTACAAAAGGCATGAGACAAGCCTGGGCAATTCACTACTAACGGTCGGCCTCCCAAGCCGACAATGATGAACCGACTATAAGCCATGGATTAGGCACGATTTATAGCCTAGGCAGTTAATCATTGGCATTTGGCTCGCCAGCAACTGTGAACCGATTATAAATCCCACGATTAAGGCATGGCTGCAGCCAGGGATAGTTCGTAGTTGACGATCGGCACCCACGCACCCCGATAATAATAAATCGAATAGTACTCACGACACGGGCAATAGCCTGAGTAATTGTTGTTCACGATCGGCTCTGAATATGGCAACAATTTTATAGTTTTCTTCGTCTCTGAACACAATGGCAATTAACTAAGTCATAAGAAGTTCACAAGCAGGCAAGGCAAGCTATAAAATCATATCAGATAAACATATAAAGAACAAAAGTCGAACATCACACCACCAAGTCTGTATGTACAACATAAAAAATATATACAGGACAACCTCACATGCTCTAAAATACATGTAACAAAATATAGGGAAACTTTCTCGGCTAAGCAAGAGGGACATCCTTACCACTTGGCATGCTTCCTCTGGCCTTGTCTTTTGAAGGTCCGAATTGCTCAAGAGACTCTGCCGCTTTTGGCGATGCCCCATCAATACCCTTTAAAGGTAGAGGTGGCGCAGCTTGTCCTGAAGTCATCCCTACATGAGGCAAGCAAGAAAAGTCATAGGTCTTATAGTCTGTGATAAGAGATAACGAAGCTAAACTAAAAAGACAAGGTACCTACGGTAATATTTTATGGATCACCGAGCCCCTCGTGATCCGAACCCTCTTCATCATCCTCATCCTCCGCCAGCAGCTCGTATCCTCTAACAATGGCCTTAATCTCTTCCACCGTGAACTGAAAATTCACCATCCCAACATCATACATGGCTCCTTCTTCCTTGGCAACTGCGGCTTTGGTCTCCTCGATGAGTCGAGTACAAATCCCAGCCATCACTTGAGGGTAATCGTCCATCCACAGAAGGTTCCCATGCTTCCAGAACATATAGTAGTTGTCCTTCAACATCTGATTTACAGTCTCACAGAAATCGCTAGACTTGTCAACTTCAGCTTGAAGGGGCATCACCTTGTTCATGTACTATTCTGTGTCTTTCCTCAACTGGACTTGCTCTGCCTTCAGCGCATCGATCTCAGCCTTGTAGGCATCTTTTTCCTTGCGCCACTCACCCTGGGCTTCCTTCAACTCTGCCAAGACTTCCCGGGACTTCTTCATCTTTCCCTTAAGAGACCAGATCTACTCCAGGTCCTTCTGCCTAGCCTCATCCATTGAGCTCACAGCTTCATCGATCAATACTTTGCACAATTCAGTGGCCTCCCTCATTGCTTCCTCCCTAGCTTTCTTTATCTCAGCCTCATGAGACACTTCAACCGCCTTCAATTTCGCATCCTTCTCCCTGAGCGCCCTACGGAGATCATCCACCTCTAGGCGCAACCTTATATTGACACTCCTGACTTCCTCATTGACTTTGGCCAAATGAGATTGATAATCAACAATTTTTCTGGTCTCATCTGTGATCTGGACCATTCTCGCTGTCAAGTTAGCAAATTCGAAAGTTTTGGCCTCGTCTAAAATTTGAACCAGAGGATTACGAGGCAGGAGCAACTCGGTATCAGGATTCACAAGATGGTGATCCATATAACTAGGATTGATATCTAGATGATACTCGAAAGGATTCCATGTCGGCGGTTGAAAGTCTGGGAAGAAAGCATCGAAGTTTTCTTCCCTTAGGTCATTAGGCATCTCATGAAGTTTAGGATCATATGGATTTAAACGATGGCGATGGGAGGAGGTATGAGAGCCGGGGGAGGTGGCATCTTTGTCAGGAGACCTTACGCGGGTTTGAGATGTCTCGTAGTTTTCCCCTTTGTCCAAGCCAAGCTGAGTCTCCTCAACATTTTCTTGTGCAAGCCTTTCTTTTTGGGAGGCAGTCTTAGGAGTAATGGAGGCTCCTTTCATCCGTTTGAATTGATCAAGTCTCCAAGACATCTCGTTCCTTTTTGGATTTATCCTTTTTCCTGCGAAATGGATAATAACTTTAGAGCAAAGAAGTGAAGAGTGCATAAACACAGGGTATGCAAGACACTTAGACACTGCAAGCTACTATAAACCCTTAGGGGAGACTGGATCAAGTGGCCGGGACTGGGTCTCACTCAATTGGGGAATACACTAGGACTGGACTCCACTCAAAGGAAAGACACACTACGACTGGACGTCATTTGACTAGGGAGCACGTGGAGGCCGGGACTCGTCTAAAAAGAAAAATTCTCAAGAGGTACCCCAAAGTCCATACAGAAATTGAAAGTACCTGGAGAAAGCCCAAACGTCTCACTGATCCCCGCTCCGCTTTGAACCGGGAGAATAGGCACTCCGCTTAGGTCGTCTGTCGCCATATTCTCTTGAAAAGGGCCAGCAACCAAAGTTGGCTTGGATGCCAGCTCGGACTGATATAGCTGCTCGGGCCACTCCCGCATGACCTCGGCATTCTTCAAAGGGGTTGTGCCCAGACCTTCGCTACCCCTAAATCCTACATCCTGAGAAGCTTGAACCTCCGAATCTATCTCCTCAGAATCTCTCTCCAAGCCCTCCTCATCCTCGCTATTATCTTCCAAAGGAGAACCTCCTCGCCTTCAAGAGAAGGAGCGTCCCTTATGCGCAAGGACTTCCCTAAAGAGGGTGGACGAACAACGCTCTTCTTGCACCTTAGTTTCTTCGGAGCATCGGCTCCTTCACCCTCTCCCACTATTTCCTTTCCTTTCCCGGCGCCTCCCGCCTCTTCTTCGGCTCCTTTAGCCCTTTCGGCGGAACTTGGCCTAATCTTAAACACGGTTTGACAGGGGCTAATCAGATTATAGAAGCGGAGGGCTATGTCGCGAAGAAAGAATGAGGCTTCCCTCTCAGCTTTAGGGATAGCTAGGATTTCTTTGGCCATCTTCTTAGACTGTCGTCCTCTGCCGCCTTTACGCGACCTAAGATATGAAGCACTAAGAAGCCAAGTCGGCGGAAAATGTAGAGAAAGATATAAAGGAAACTTACACCCATTAGTGAAAGCATGCTGAGCAACGGTGTCGTCGAGCATAAAGAAATACTCCTTCTTAAACATGCTGAATTTAGAATATAAGTCAAGGACAGGCTTGAACTTATGGGCTAACTCTAGGCTAATAAAGGGGATCCCTTTTCGGTAACTTCTCACATTGTATAAGTATCTGATCTCTCTGTGAGTGGGAGGTCTTTGATAGCGCTTCATGAATATAAGATATAGGCAGGTCAGGATTGCATAAGAGTTAGGTTGAAGCTGCAGAGGAGCGATCTTCAGATATACCATAAAATTTGAAATCCAGTGGGTAAGCGAGGGAATTGCACCACACATACAGTGGTATTTTCTATATGCCATATATCCCTCTGAGGGAGAGCATGCTCTATTGTTTGGCCTGGGTAGCAGCATGTCCCGACGAGTAATTCTGAATGTCGTAGCTATGGAATTAAGTTTCTCAACCGTCAATACACTAGCATAGCACTCGATAGGCTTCACCAGCGTCTAGTTGGGGGCGTAACCCTCCACCAAAGAATATGCAGAGCTAGGTTGTCTGGGAGGATTAGCAGGAGCCTCAAAGGAAGAAACGCCAGCTCTGGCAGGCTGTGAAGATGCATGCTTAGATCGAAGTTCACGATTAGACGACATTTTCTTTCCTGCACAAGGAGATAAAATGCAGGCATAAGTTCAACACCCCAATAGCCATGAAATCATAACAAGAAAAACAAATGCTTATGAAGAGCTTCCCATTGTTTGGCCCGACATCGCCCATTCGCCGAACCAAACCGTGCAACACTTATGGTTACCACTCCGATGTTTTCTCCCTTGGCTCGGCACATCCATAACCACTGAACCGAATCTAAATCTAGTCCGGCATTACCCAGCCACCAGACCAAATCGAAGACCACCCCAAGCATGCATTGATGGTTATAAATTCTTATAACCGTTGTTGATGGTTATAAATTCTTATAACCGTTACTGCAACCGTCTATGATGGTTAACCATCGTATTTTCAGTTTTGAACCATGTCGTATATATATATTTTCAATTATGTGCATTATTGATGATAAATTGATATAGCTCTAACTGTTTTTTGCAAATTTATTTATTTGTTTATAAAACGACCAATATGCATGCACATGTTAATAGTTCATTAAGGCACATATTATTAATGTACAAGTTATTGCTTTAACTTAAATTACTAATTTTTATATTTTAATGTTAAATATTACATAAAACAATCATGTATGGCTGGTATAGTTAACCGCGATTTTCAAATTCTTCAACTGTTACCATTATAGATGGTAACCGCATGAACGGTTGGTACAGTTGAGTGGTTGAGCGATTCAACCGTAACAGCCCTATAATATTGAGTTTAGAGTTTGCACTAGGAATAACTAAAACGAAACGAAGCTGAAGCAACTAGAAGGACTTTTAGGAGAGCTCGAGCAATTTACAAATCCAAACGGTTCTTTTCCCTTTTTCACCCATTATGTTCTTGAAATTTATTCCTTACCTTTTTGATTTTATAATTTTATCGTGAAATAAATATTATAATTCATAGATTGGTTTAGTTTTGGATTAATATACCTACAAATTGAGCTTGATCAGTATTCTACAAGACAACACATAGCATCCTGAGTAATCTATACTGCACTTATCTATTCTTTTTTTTTGGATTTTCAAATGTTCTATTTTTGGGATATGATAGTCATTTTTATGGATGTAGCATGTTTTAGACCTCCTAATTTAGTAGTTAAAACTTCTTATAAGTAGACTATTTACGTTTGAATGTTTATAAACTATTGAGGATGCATTTGTTAAGTACACAAAGAACTTGAGCGGAGTTAGAAATGTAGGTGCAAGTGGAAATGGTGTCAGTGAAGCAAATTGTTTTTGGGTATTTGAGCAAAATAAAAGTTTAATGAGGCAAATGTTTAACTTTGTTTGATTGTGCTAACTATTTATTTAACATATTAAAATTAAAAAATATATATTAATAGCTAAATAATTAATAAAAACACATTGGCGACTCACTGATGTTGAAAACAATATAGAAACTGTAACGACCCAGAATTTCTGATATTTGAAATTCGAATATTTAATTGATTTTAAATATTAACAAGTGGAATTAATAAGTCGAATAATTTTAATTTCGAATATCTGGATTTAATTGGATAATTAAATCGATAATTAAATAGTGAAATTCCAGAAATAATTGAAATCTGGATTAAATGTGATTAAAAATGATTTATAAAGTTATATTAAATCATATTGAAGTTATAATGATGTTATAGAACTTTTAAAATTGAATTTTAAGTAAATCTGTAAAAATTGAATATTTTAATATTTAATCAACTAGTGAAATTAGCCATTTTTTGAACAGTCTTAGAATTGGACGAAACTAGTACCATTGGATCTGTAATAGTTTGTTATTATCGGATTTCAATTTTCGTAGCAATCGGAGTTGTCGTTTGACCGTGACAGCTCCAAACGCATCGAAATTGTTTTAATATTAATTTGGCGAGTTAAAATAGTCATTTTTCAAAAAGTCTCGGATTTCGACGAAACTAGTTTCATCGGATCCGTAATGTGATATTATTGTATGGTTTCAAATTTCGTGTCAATCGGATGTACCGTTTGTCCGAGGCGAGCCGAAACACATCGAAATCGGTTTAAATCGGTTTAATTTAAATTTGATCGTTTAATTCCGTAACTCGCACAGATGACCGAATTAGCTCCCGAAACACATTCCATTGTGTTCGGAACGCGGGGTAAACCTTAGAAACGCCAGCTGGCACGTTCGATTTGGAGTTCGGAAATTTTGGGATGAATAGTGTTTTGAATCTTTTTCTATAAAAGGCCCTCCACATTCACATTTGTAAAAAAATAAAAACCCTAACCCTAATTCCTTCTTCAGCCGCCTCCTTCATCTTGAACGATCAGAAAACACTCAATTTCTTCCTCCAATTTCTCTAAATCCATACATCGAATCGAGAAAGTGTCAACTGCAAAAATGAAGAGCACGTCGAGATCTTCAATCTCAACGGCTAAGATCGTAAATGGAGCTGTGGATCGACCAGAAAGTACTCGCGTTTGGGCTGCCTTTGGGCATGAATTCCCAGGCCTAGATGAGGCCGAGCTCCACTATACTAGAGCCGATGGTGGCACTCGAGAGGAGCTTCGAGATGATGGTAGTTGATCGTTGTGAAGTGGAGTCATTTGGTCGCGGCAATTAGGGTTTTGTGGAGGCTATATGGGTTCATCACGTACGTGAGTTACGGGAAGAGGATGAAGACAAAGGGCACGGCCCAGATCTGGCCTTGAAATGATGAACGGCCCAGATCTGATGAGGTATAAAAATTGAAATAAAATTGTAAATTAAATTTTATTATAATGTGTACAAACTTTAAAATGCGATAACTTCTTCATACGAGGTCCGTTTTGGACGAAACAAATTGCGTTGGCTTCGTTTTGTCGAGCACTATGCAATGGAGCTGGTTTGGAGTTGATTAGAGTCAGTGAAAATTTTGGGTAAAATTAAACGTCCGTTTAATTTTATTCGAAATAAACACTGAAACTGAATTGAAATCAAGGTGAGAACTTCTCACTCAATCGAATGTATTCGATGTTAATTTTAAATAGTTAGATTTAAAATTGTTGATTGTATGCCTAGATGATAAATTTTTATCTGTTGTTGATTGAAATAGACATTATACGCCGTTATTAAGCGGATGTTATTTATTAAAAACATATACCGCGAATATTTCACTGTAAAGTGAAATTGGTATTATTATTGTACTTGGAGTTGATTTCTCGCATTGTACAGCGGATGAGACCCTATTGCGCCGCATAATAGCGGATAATATTTATAAATCCCATATACCGCGATATTCCATACTGGAACGGAATTGGTATTGTGCTAACATCTGTGGATGCAGGGAAGCATGTTGGAGGGATCCAACTGGATTCCTCACCAATATTTATTTGATTACAGATATTGTGATATTTGTTGATTATCATATGATGATATATGATGTTTGATTGTTGTGATTGATTTTTGGGTGCTGTTGCATCATCGGATCCATTTTTGAAGTTTAAAAATAACGATATTGATTTATAAAGGATTTTTAAAGTGATTTTTGAAAATATACGTTTTATTGAATTTTGGAATTGATTCATTTTAAATAAATAAATGTTATAATTTTTATGTTATGAAAATTATGAGATTTGTGAAATATAACCAAAGAGTGATTTTTGAAATAAATAGTTGATTAATTTATAAAATGATTTAAATTGGGATTTTTGAATTATTATGAACGATTTATATAAAAGATGTATAAAATTGATATTTTATAAATTAAGAATACTGGAATTATAAAACGAGTTTTTATAAGTGTTAAAATGAAAAAAAATGGATTTCATAAGTGAACGAAATTTATAGACTTATGATTTGTGAAGTTATAAAATGAATAGATGTTGTAAATAACTGGATTATAAGTTCTTAACTTATAATATAGACTTCCGGTATAAAATTGAGTTATATAAATTGAATTGGATAATAAAGGAGATATATTCATGATTTTGGACAGCGAATTATCCTTTAAGTTAAATGTTGTAATAATAAGAGTTTGGTTGGGAATTTTATCCACGATTTTGGACAGTGGATAATCTTTTAAATAAAATGTGTAGAAATGTTGAATTTGGATAACGAAGTATATTCACGATTTTGGACAGTGAATATATTATTAAATAAAATGGATATGTTTTGGAGAAGTGATATTACGAAATGAAGTAATCGTTTTAAAAAAGATATTTTAAAACGTGTTAAGTATCAAAACCATAGATTTCAACATTCATTGTTGAAATAAACGTTTTCGAGAAATAAGGAAATGGTGGACTATAACACTATTGTTATAGTAAATGGTTTCCGAAAGGAAATTTTTTGTGTAGTGGATTTATATATCTATCTAAATTTCGAATCCCTATACTAGTGATTTTGAGTTGTCGTAACGATGTTTTACGTAACATTCGTTTTGACTCAAATAAAATTTGTGAAAGAGAATGATTTCCTTAAAGAATGAAATATATACTTAATTTTGATTTAAGTATATCGAATATTTTCCAAGTGTTGAAAATAAATGATTTGTGAATTACTTATTTTTAAATAAGTATGGAAATGCTTTTCCAATATGAAATGAAAGGTTTGAAATTTTATCTTTTAAAGATAAACTGAAAAGTGAATATTTGAAATTTGTTTCAAATGGTCAAGTGTGGAAAAATTATATATCTTGTAAAGATATTTTTGGAAATTAAATAATTTGGAAAATTATTTGGAATCTGATGATGTTGCGCATCTTTATTGATAGTTAAATAACCGACTATCAATATTTACCCTTGAATGGGTATTTGTTGTGATTTGCTTGAGTTTGAATGCCACACTTATTTTTGAATAAGCGCTCACTATTCGGGTTAGCCGGGAAAGGACCTTTGGGTCGTATAACCCATTCTGAATATGTGATACGTCGTAATGGATTGCATTTGATGACCGGTGTTGAAGACCGGATATTTTTGAAAATGGAAGGATTACCGTCGAGTTACTCTACATCGGCTGATCTCCGATATAGAGGTTTTATCACCCTTAGTGACGGGAAGTCCGGACGTGATTAGAAAATTATCTGGATTTGCAAGGGCTTCGTAAGAAGTGCCTTCGGTTCTGTTCGAACCCAGAACAGACTTGTATGGATTGTATGTCTGACGTTACAAATTGAGATATAAAGCTGGTTTCTTTCAAATACATTTCTGTTGGTGGTGGAGAATTTATTCTCTTAGCTTAACACCCTTCTCTGAGACGTACGAGCTCAGAGGTTATGTAGTTGATGGTTACTAGTGATATATTCCTAATTTGGTAACGTGGCATGTTGAGTGTTGCTGTGAAATGATCATTGTTGATCATTTGTGATATGATCATTTGTTTGATCATTTATCTTTGTGATCATTACTTTGATCATTTTTTGACCCAAAGCATGGCTTTGTACCAAAGCGTGGCTTTTTGGACGAGACTTCGTCGGACCTCACACCCCGGAAATGGTCAAAACAGGAAGGATGCAGCAAGGTTATTAGGGGGTAGCGCCTCTTTAGTGTATGTCATTCCTTCTGGATAGAGGTGGTATCATGGTATGGAGCCCAGATACTTAACCTATGTTGTTGCTGCATTATTATTCTTATGTGGTTGTTGGAAATCGAGGATCCTCGGGAAGATCGGTTACGATCGGGGGATGACATATTCGTGTCAGTAGTTACCCAGTTAGGGGTAACCCGGCCTTGTGTTGGTAGAGATCTAACCGTAATGTTAGGTTATTTCTCGGGTCGTCTTTCTAGAGGCGTACCTATGTGGCAATGGGAAGTTCCTTGGCCTGACCATTTGTTGGAAATCCAAAGAAACAATACGAGACTTGTACGGTTTTAGTTGTAGAACCTATCATTCACTTATGGTGGCGCCCCACTGTTTGGATGGTAGCTATAGTAGGCATAAGTGCGAAATGCCTATGCTGGCTAAGATTTATATTATACTTTCGAAATGTTTTCTACACTATGCACTAATAATAATATCAAAAAGGATTTGATTTTGCGTAGTAAGCATCTTTGACTATCATAAGAAGAAATCTCCTCCAATTCTGCGTTTGCATTGTGTGTGTGGCGGGAGGTCTTATGGTAGTTTCATTTTCCAAAAGCATTGCGGATATTTTCCACTTCCTTTGTTGTTGTTGTTTTAAAGATAAACTGTTTTAAGTTCTCACACCAGTCACCATGACTGACCTGGAGTTTATTGTTTCCTTCCTAAACTCTGGGTGCCCACCAATTTCCACACGGGCAGTCTAGAGTTAGGTTATCAGGTCATTATGGATTCGGGATGTTGTGGAGCTAAGTGGCGAGCTGGATGGCGAGACGTACCACTTGTATATGATATTTTTTTATTCCGCCGTGTATTCTGTATGAGGACAAGTTTATATAACTGTCCAGTGTTGTATTGTTGTTGTAAACTCTGATGATGATGTAATGTATAAAATGATATATATAGTTCTTTGATTTAAAGATTATTCATTTATCTATTATATGTTGTTCCGCTGCGAATGTGAGATTCTGATATTGTTTCTGTTTCTGTGTTTTCTGTTTCTTCTTTCTTTTTCTTCTATCTTTTCTTCACCTCTTCTTTCTTAAATGCTAAGAATTTGGTTTTCCGGCATTCGATGGCTCGGCAGTCGATACAGTGGACGTATTGATGTCGATATTCGGAAGTCGAAGAATCAGGTCCTTACAGAAACTGTCATTAGGAAATACTATAGATGCCCATATGGTGGTAATCATGGTTATCACTTACCAACAACACAGTAACTATGTAACTGGTACATACGGCACCAAATGTCTTAATTGTTGGAATAATATGTGTACTGAGATGATGTTTGTGGGTTTGACTTCGTTGACTAATACTGTAGGCCCTATATATGTGAAAGGAGCAGTGACGTATATGGTTATCGATGATTTGTCCATTATGCATATTTCCACTGTATCCAGTATTTCTCTGCCAAATAAATTTGAGGTTATGGACATTGGTTCACTCAAGGAGAAACATGTGGAGCTAGACATTAAGAAGGGATTGAAGTTGATGAAGGCCTAATCAAAAATAGTTGTTATAAATATCTTTCTTAGTAACAAGTATAAATAACATGTAAAAAATTTAGGGTTTTCTTCTGCCATGGGGGAAACCATTTCTCCTCATAAAAATCAATCCAATCTTCCTCTTTCTCATCCTTCTCCTTAGGATAGGCCACCTGAATCTCATATCAGAAAGCCGAATGGTGTCATCATAGATAACGAGGGCTTCCAATTGGTTTAGCCAAGATCACAAAAAAGATACCAGCCAAGAAATGATCAAGTTCGGTCTTATAATAATGGTGCTCTTAAAAAGAAGGAGGGTTTGTCGACCAACTCCAATCAAGATAAGACCAAACTGATGCAAATCCGTAAGCCGACCAAGTTCTCTCTGAATAAAGAACATGGACACAAATCCTGGGCCGATATTGTCTCAGAGCAATCGGAGGAACCAAGGGATGAAGAATGCAGTCTTGAAACCATTTCTCCTATACAAATCAACAACAAGAAGTATGGTGTGGTGAAGGAGGCAGTTTTTAAAAGAGCCATAGAAAACTGGAATAACTCTGTTCTGATTTACGTGGTAGGCACCAAACCATATTTCTTGTTTTTTAAAGAATACATAAAACGAGTTTGGAAACTGATTGGTGAGTTCGAAATTTTCTCTAGAGAAAATGGGTTTTTTCTTGTCAAATTCAATGAATCTCAAGACTGCAATTCAATTATTCAAAATGGTCCTTATTCTTACAACGACAAGCTCATCATCATGAGAAGGTGGACTGAGTCGCTGAAGTTGGACAGAGATTTACTGTCAATAATGCCGATCTGGGTTAAACTACCCAGTGTAAACCTCAAACTATGGGATCGCTTTTAGTATTATGGCAAGTATTATCGGAAACCCTTAAAAATGGACGCAGCTACTACCATAAAGACGAGATTGAATTACGCTCGGCTTCTAGTGGAAGTTTCTACAGTTGATGGACTTCCAGATGAAATTAATCTCAATCTTTATATGGTGAAATCATAACACAAAAAGTTGAATATGAATGGGTTCCACCAAAGTGTAGCATCTGTAAATGTTTCGGTCACACTAGAGAGCAGTGCAACTCGAAACAGATGTGGATTCCCAAAACCAGTGATAGAGAAAGAGTTGATGTTCAAGAAAATAGCTCTGAAGGGATTCAAGAACCGATTCTCGGTAAACATACAATAAATCAATCAAGAACCCAAGTAGTCAACGATCGAATCAATCGTGATGATATCATTTCCGATCAAGAAAATAATTCAAAAGATCTCACCGATCAAAATGATCAGATCACTACTATGGAAGTTCACCGGTTAAAAGATTATGAAGAAATCTCTAAAGATTTGATACAGATTAATACAGAGAAGGATAAAAATAAAAAGGTCTTTAACTCTGAAACCCCTCCTATTTCAAAGCCATGTTTAGTTATAGAGTATAATGTTACAAGAATAATCAACAATTTTAATCAGATTATGAACCAGAATCGAGAGAATGATATTGAAAAGGGATCCTTTTCTGAGCTTGCTGCAGATGTTGAGAAGAGTAATTGCATCCACTCAACATTGCCTCGCAAGTGTGATCCTCCCTCAAAGCAGGCTGCAGTGACTGAATGTAATGAATCAGTCATGCCTCGCATAGCTCCTTTTGATATTTCCCTGATTAAGGTCCCAAAATCTGCACAAATGGAAGAGGATGAATCTGAGATGGGTAATAATAATGAAGAGTTTGACATATCAGAGTTACATATTACAAAAACAAAAGCATCTGGTAAGTTAAAGGGTAGCAAAGAAAAGAAAGCTTTCAAACAAAAATACATCTCAATCAATCCAGAATAGGACCAAATGTCTACTAGATTGAAAGCTAAGGGTGCTGATAATAAAAGGAGAGGTAAAGGTACTATTGTGTCAAGTACCATTTAAATTCCTTATTTTTATTAGATATATATGGCTCTATTTGCTTGGAATGTCAAGGGGATGAACACCCCTGCTAAACAATCTGATATTCTTCATATGATTAATATTTACAAACCTTCTATTATTGGTTTAATTGAAAATAAATTAATGATGAGAATTCTGATAGGTTTTCCTCAAGATGTCTAGTAACTGGAAAGCTGTGAATAACAATGATTGTGGTTGTAAAGGCAGAATCATTGTTATTTGGGATTTTAATATCTGGACTAATATGAATATAAACAAAGATAATCAATTTATTGATTGCAGTTTTAAAAATATTGGGGGTTTTTCTTTGTAGCTTACTAGTGTTTATGGTAGTAATTTTGAAAAAGAAAGAAATGTTGTATGGCGGAAACTTAAATCTATGAATTTCATATATGATTTCCCTTGGATTGTTTTAGGTGATTTTAATATTGTTTTTCATGTTAATGAAAAGTTTGGAGGTATTAAAATCCCTCAAAGTAAGTTGGACAGGGTAAATAATTTTTTATTAGATTCTAGTCTCATTGAACCAATTGTTAGTGGGAACAAATTTACATGGAAATCTGGTTTAGCTAAAAATATACACTGCAAGTTAGATAGAATTTTATATAACAAAGAATTTTCAAAAAGATTTCCTAACTGTATCTGTTCCACTTTAGAAAAAAATTTGAGTGATCACACTCCTTTATTGGTTAAGCTTTTTAATGATGAATTTAAGAATAGAGTTTATCCTTTTAGATTAAAAAATAGTTGGGTGTTTGAAGAAGATTATAAAGTTTTAATGGAAAACAATATGAATTTTTCTTGTGAGGGTACTAAACAGTATCAGTTTTTTATGTTTTTGAAAAACACTAAAAACAATCTTAAAATTTGGAACAGAAATAACTATATGAATAAAAATAAGCTTATTAGCTTAAGAGAAGAAGGAAAATCCTTGCAGCATCTATCTGATAATAAACCTGATGATTTCAATATTCTCAATAAAAATTTTAATAATCAGAAAGAGCTTTCTACTGAAATGTATAAAGAATCTGTTAATGCTAGACAAAAAGCTAAAGTTGATTGGCTTAATCTAGGTGATGACTGGACTAAATTCTTTCATGCTAAAATGAGTAACAGAAAGCACTTAAATAATATTGGTAGCATTATAGACAAAGAGGGTAATTCATCAAATGCATATGATAAAGTTACTAAAAAAGCTATCAACTTCTATGAGGATGTTTATTTTTCTGATTGTATTGTAAAAAACTTTCCTCATATTACTTGTAAAAATATCTTGAAGCATAATGCATCTAAAATTTTACTTGCACCTGTTAATTTAGAAGAGATAAAATATATTGTTTTTAATGCAGGTGATAATAAAAGTCTTGGCCATAACGGGTTCAATGCGAAATTTTATATGAATCAGCGGGACAATATTAAAGAGCATATTTTTGAAGTTATTAAAGAATTTATGGGCAAAGGGAAAATGCTTAAAAGTTTAAACCATACATTTATTACCCTTATTCCTAAAAATAAAAATCCCACTAATATTGGTGATTATAGACCTATTTCTTACTACAACTTTATTTATAAAATTATTGCTAATATCCTTAGTAATAGAATCAAAGTGTTTTTGCTTTTTCTTATTTCTGAAAATCAGAGCGCTTTTGTACCTGGTAGACTTATCTATGAAAATTCTCTTTTAGCACATGAGATGGTCAGAAAATTCAATACAAAACAGGGAGATAATGTTTGCATCAAAATTGACTTACAAAAAGCATATGATAAGGTTAACAGATATTTTATTCATCATATTATGAAATGTATGGGGTTTCCTACAAAATTTTGTGATTTAGTGTTTGAATGTATCAATACCCCTACTTTCTCTATTCTGATTCAAGGAAAGGCTGAAGGTTTTATTAAAAGTAATAGGGGGATAAGACAAGGTGATCCCTTATCACCTTATCTTTTTGCTATGGTTATGGAATATTTCTCCATACTTATGGATATAGAAGCTATTAAAGGTAATATACATTTTATAAATAAAATTCAGCCATGTATTAACCATTTGACTTATGCTGATGATCTCATGGTATTTGTAAAAGCTAATAAAGCTAATGCAGACACTATAAAGAAAATTTTTGAGAACCTGAAATCTTATGCTGGGCTGCAACTTAATGTTAATAAGTGTAAAGCTTATTTTAATAAATCTAGTAAATATAAAAAAGATTTTTTAGATGTTTTACAAATAGCTAAGGGATATCTTCCTATTAAATATTTGGGACTGCCTCTTTCTATTAATCAGATTAAAGATACAGATTGTTCTGTTCTTATTGAAAAAATCCAAGAAAGAATGGAGACTTGGTCTTGTAAGTTACTTTCTATAGCTGGAAGACTTGAACTTATTAAGACTGTGATTTATCCAATTATTTTATATTGGCTACAAACTTTTCATATCCCAGCTACATCTATTAAAAAGTTGGAAAGTAGATGTGCTGATTTCTTATGGAGGGGTAAATATCATAAAATTAGCTAGGAAAAAGTGTGTAGACCTAAAAATGAAGGAGGTTTTGGCATTAGAAGTATTAATGACCTTAGTGTTACATGCCACTTAAAATTATTTTGGACATTCCTTAATTCAGACTCTTTGTGGGCTAGATGGATGAGATCTAAATATTTGAAGCATAAAATTTTTTGGACTACTATGCATAACAGTAATCAATCTAATGCTTGGAAGCAAATTTTAAATTGCATAGAGTTAGGCAAAACTTTGCTTGAAAGAAAATTTAAACATGGTGAGGAAACCAGTTTATGGTTTGTTCCTTGGTTTAAAAATGAGGCTTTTATAAATAAAGTTGGTTGGAACAGTTTGGTTATTTGTGGTGGATCAAATGCTAAGGTATCTGATATTATTATAAATAATCAGTGGCAGCCACAACTACACCCTATTACTAACCCCCATAGAGATGAAATATGCAAAATTCAACTGGATCCTGATGCAGAAAATGACTACTGGGAATGGAAAGCAAGCAACAGAGGGAAGTTTTCATTTAAATCAACATGGAATTTTATTAGGAATAAATTCCCAATGGAAGACCGGTATCAATGCATATGGAACAGAGTGAATTGTCCCAAGATGGCATTTTGTACATAATTTGCAATTAAAAACAAATTGCCAACTTAGGATAGACTTAATAAATGGGGCAATAATATGAATTCACTATGTTCCTTGTGCAATATATGTAATGAAAATGCTAATCACTTATTTTTTGAATGCAGTTACTCTTACTTTATTTGGAATCAAATTAGAGCTACTCTGGGTATTGATGACAACGGGAAAATGGATCTGACGCATGTTATTAAAATGATCAACAACAAATTCAGATCTAAGTCCAAGGAAACAGACTATGTTCACATTCTTTTAACTACTACAGTGTTCAACTTGTGGAAGGAAAGAAATTTGCGTGTACATAACAAAGGCAGTAGAAATAAATAGCAAGTTTGGTTACTTATTAGTACCGATAGCAAGATTATTCTTCATAAATCTAAGAAAATATTTAAAAACCAAACCAAGTTTGCTTCCCTTGCTGATGACTGGAGTTTTGAAGCTGGAAGCAAACATTTAGAAGCTTATCTTTCGCATTCGAAAAGTTTATAGACCGATAAACATGTTGACAGTATAATTCGAGAGTCGAGCTTCGACAACCAGCAAGGACTTGCTGCTAAGACTGATAGTAAGTGCTCCCATGAGGCCGATAACAGTTACTTTCACCCCCAGCAAGCTCCAGCCATCAACAACTCGAATATCAGAGCTAATTTGGGTGGTAGCAGCAATTCGAGGATGACATCGTTAGATCTAGGTCGCGATGACGCTAGATCTAACAACTCATCGCTTTTCATCAAAAGTTTTAGAGTTTCGAGTAATTTTGGGAGCAGTAGGGGAATGAGAGAAGGGTTCAATGATAGTTTATCTTATTGGGAGCATGGAGAAGCTAGTGGTTTGAAGAAAGAAGAAGATTTGGCTAAGATTTCATGATTTGCTTCCGCCATTTTTTAGTTTCTGGATGTATTTCGAAGTGATTAGGGTTTTGTAAGTCGGCAACTCTAGTTGAAGATGTATTGTTATTTTGTTTGTGGTTTCGGGTTGGCTTCTTATGCACCCGAATTTATTTGTTTGGGCTGGGCTCATTTTCAAAAAAAGTATAATTAGCATGCACTCAATGTTGACATTAAGCTGCTCTTATTGTTCTTTTAGTTTTGTGTTTGAGAATACAATATCCGGGAAATAAAGAAATAAACGAGTATGGATGGAGCATACAGTAGTGTTATATATGGTTTCTTTATAACACCTTTTGATGGATAGCCACGATATGATAACATTTTCAAATTCAATGCATATTATAATGTAGCTTAGTTGTGTTTAATATTAAACTTCTGAAGGTTCTTTTGTGATTAAGGCACCATAAGAGGTGGTGTTTTGCAACTATATAACAAGTAAAATTTGTTGTTCCAGTTTTATGATAAAATCATTAGAGCTCAAGAATGATAACAACATTGAAAACTGGTACTAAATAAACAAAACACCAAATTAATTTTAAGTCGATATTTTGTTAAGAATAGAGGAGTACTTGTATGGTGTATGATACATTCCTATGGTGTTTGCTTACCACTCAAGAATTTTTTTTACTGTTTCAGGTAAATCCTAAGCCAGTTTTGACAGTGCTTGACCTTTCGTTTCCTCTTGCTTCTTCTGATCTTGGTGCCGATAACCTTGAAAATGAGTTTATCATGATAAATTTGCAACTCTCAGAGGTACACCAGTCTGTACTTTAATATGGCTTATAAAAGTATTTTATTATTATGTTGCAGCAAACTATTCTAATTTTTGTAAAATGTTAAGGATCACAATAAAATTAAAGAAATGGCAATTAGCGGGATTGATACTACTTCACTCGAGGATGAGGCCTTTGATACTGAAGCTGCTATGGACAGATGCGTATTAAGGCTTATTGCTAGTTGTTGCAACTGTGAGTAATGAAAATGAAATCAGTCTTAATTTAGCCTTGCATTACTTACTATTCTAAAGCATAAAAGTAATTTATTATTTCAGGTGATACACTTGCAAGAGCCACAGAGCTTGCTAGATTGCTTATTCTGGAAAAGTCCCTTAAGGGCGCAATAAAGCTTGCAACTACTCTAAAACTTCCTGCATTAGCAGAACGCTTCAATGGGATATTAGAGGTATAGTTTCATATCCCTCCCGAGCATTTAATCTTTCTTCTCTCTTTTTTCAGTGGCGAATCTATTGCTTAAACAAGAAAACAGGACTTAAACATTGCTGATGTGGACAATTAGCCTGCAAGCATTTTGAATTAAGGAGCTTTGCACTGAAGGTCCCTATTTTTGATGTTGTTGTAAGAAAAGTCCCTATGATAATGAGTATGTAAATTAAGTCTCTGTTTTTTCTAAATTAGAAAGCGCAAACTATCTTGCGCTTTTCAAAAATTTAAATTTTTTTGAAATTTTCAAAAAAAAATTCAAAATCAAAAAGCGTAAATTAGCTTGCGCTTTCCTAATAAAAAGTGCAAGTTAACTTGCGCTTTTCTAAAATTTCAAAATTTTTGAAAATTTGAAAATTTTCAAAATCAAAAAGAGCAAACTAGCTTGCGCTTTCCTGATGGAAAGCGCAAGTTAACTTGCATTTTTCAAAAATTTCAAAATTTACAAAAATTTCAAACATTTAAAAAAAATCAAAATAAAAGCGCAAACTAGCTTGCGCTTTCCTGATAGAAAGCGCAGGTTAACTTGCGCTTTTCAAAAATTTCAAAAGTTTTAAAAATTTCAAAAAAAAAATCATAGTCAAAAAGTTGCAAGTTAGCTTGCATTTTCTGTCAAAAAATGCAAAACACCTTGCGTTTTCTATTTTCCAAAAAATAGAAACTAAATTTACATATTCATATGTACAGGGACTTTTCTTATAACAACATCAAAAAAATAAGGACATGTTGACTCTTTTCTTGTTGAATTAATGCAACCCTGTTAAAAATCCTTTTTTATTTTGTTTCTCAGACACCGCCTTAAAACTTTCTTATCCATGTTTTTATTGCCCTAAATCAAAACCGAATTCACAACTGCTCCTCCAATTTTATTTCCCATGCCCTAAAATATCAAATCTGATTTCAATGTTCTGGCGACCTTACAACCTGTAACCATTATTCCATCTTTCATCATTCGCGAGAGAGTACCTGGTGTGTATGTTTATATTATTATTTTTTGTTCTACCCATTTTTATTTTGGGATGTTTCGATGTTTTAAAAATTTTGGTTGTTGAGATTACAATATCCTACCAACAAAGTCAGACCATTAGGAATTAGGTCTACTCCGTCAACAGAATTAGGTCTACTCCGTCAACAGAATCTCCAGACCATCTTGAAGGTAACTGAATTCAACGATGGTACTAGGTTTTTTGTTACAATTAATAATTTGGGACAGAACTTGTGGAAAGGGTGGTTATATAATTGTAAACAAATTTGGTTTTAATTTTTTTCATAAATTAGTAATTCATGATCAATTTTTATGAAAAACTACCATTACCTATGCTTGTTACTGTAATTTAATTTATTGTATCATCTTTTGTGTCATGGTAGACAGGTGGGCGGGTTTCAGTGTCAACCTTGCTGGTTTTCCATAGCTTCTGGAATAAGATCAGAAAGGGATAGCATGGTAATTTTACTGTCTATTATCAGTTGAAAATCAGTTTCATTTTACAAATTTATCTGGTTGTTTGATTTTTGTAACACCGAATTGTACAATGTTAGAAAAAAATCATTTCTGTCAATATACTTTTTTGTTGGTTAAATGCTTCAGTTGATGTAACGCTGCTTTAGACATTACCCGTGTGCTATTCATTTCCGTCCGTTAGATACTTTACTTCAATATACCTCTAAATCTAATCCCTAAATTCCATTTATGCATTACCGCCCGCATCTGTTGCTCCATAAAATTCCACTACCACCTAAATTTTGCTGTGTTCCCGTCCCCCTATTTAGATCCCATCAAATTAGTGCTGCCTATCAAATCACCAAATTGCCACCATGCATGCTCTTAGACTCCAATGTTAACTCCGACTCCAAACACACCACCGCTGCTTGCTATTTAGTTGGTAATTTTTTAATCTTATCGTAGTATTTGAATCATCGCTACTTGCCTTTAAGCATAGATAAATTAATTCAAATTATATTCGGTTATGAGGCATTTGAAAATTCATAGGGTATCTATTGAACTGAACCAAAGCCAGCCTAATTTTTTGCTTTTTGTCTCCTATGGAAGTGGTGCAAATATTAGCTAGGAATTGGTGCAAATCTCCACCATTTTTCGCTTACCTTCTAAATTCCTTCATTGAAAGTGATTTAAACTATATATTTGATCTTATACCCTACCAGAGCATGAATATCCTATCTATTTATTTTTAAAGAAACTCATGAGTTTAGTTACCTAGTTCAATTCATTTTCTCCCTATTGGTATTGTGCAATGTTTAGCTACAATACTGGTTGACTGTACCAATCTTATGTGACGTACATACATATATTGTGTTGATATGTCTGCTAATATTTTACAATTTCAGGCTAATGTTGCTAGATGATTATTCAATACATGCATGCATTGTGTTGCATAAATCTTATACAATCAATGAGTGACATACGATTGATTAGGTTATAGTCATGGTTATTCAATATTGATAATATTTCATACCGATTGATTTGGTTTATTTGTAGATGTGTGCACTATATTTATATCACTAAATGTGTGTACTATATTTTCATACTTGTTAATACAACCTATGTATATGTAAACGTGTTCACTATGTTTATATATGTAAATGTGTTCATTATGTTTTCATACTTATTAATATCTGTAAATGCATAGATTCGGCATAATTTCAAGTTACAACAGATAATATCTACTTACGTATTTTTTCGGCATGCAGGAATCGTCTAAGTTTGTTGATAGCTGGTATTGGGATTGAGCGAGGAGGGAAATATCACATAGCTATAGTGTATCATTTTGATAGGAGAGTTGTTACGATGCATCATTTGGTAGGAAATAAATATGAAACCTTCTTTTTAGGAAGTTGTTGCAAATATGTAATAAAAATGAAATATATGTATCAACATTGAACAATATGTATGAAATATCATGTGTTTAATTTATATATTTTGTTTTTGTATGATATTATGTATGTGAAATCTGTTATATTTATATGCAACGAAGAAACGGTATTATATAGGTGAAATCTATAATATTTATATATTCTATAATTAATTGATTCTTTTGAAAGCTTAAACAACAGTAAATAAAACTTGTAAAAATAATATTACATTTTATAGCGTTTTAAAAATGCTATCAGAATAAAAATGCTATAGAAAAGTAACCGCTATCGTAAAATACCAAACGCTATGGAAACAAGACATTCTATAGCGTTTTGCTTTTGCTAATACAAGTCGATGGTCAAATATAGCGTTAATTTTAATAGCCTTTTACAAATCCTATGGAAACATGATTTTTTTATAGCTTTATGTTTTTGCTATTACAATTTGATGATCTACTATAGCTTGTCGTTCCAGAGCGTTCTCTGAAACGCTATGGTAAACTATAGCGTTTTTCAAACGCTATAGAAACCCCGGTTTGTTGTAGTGTTCGAACATTGAAAGCTCCGAAGGACTTGAAAGAGATCAAAGAATTTTGGATTTGAAAAGTAGAATAAGGGGAATGAGAAAGAAAGGTGCGGTATTTAAAAGAAAATGAAGGGTAGCCGAACAGTCAGGGAGTTTCTCAAGACTTCAGACCGGTTGATGAATGTTTGTGCCGAACCAAACAAAGCACATCGTGTAGCAACACAACGTACTTTGGGGGCAAGTTGTGGCTCGATATATTGGCACACGAGAAAGACAGCGATGGAAGAAAGGGGAAAAGAAAAGCACCGGATGAAGTATGCAAGCTGGAATGCCGAACCAAACATTTGGTTCGGCATCCCCGGAAATGCCGGACCAGATATCTGGTCCGGCACAGCATTGGAATGCCGGACCGAATATCTAGTCTAGCACAGCATTGGAATGCCGGACCAGATATTTGGTCCAGCACTGCACCTAAACACCGGACCAAACATTTGGTCCGGTGCATAGGCTTGCCGGACCAGATGTTTGGTCTGGCAAACCATCATTTCTACCTCAGGGCAGAAGCGACTCCAAGAACCCCCCTCTCGCTACCGAATCAAGACTAGTTGGACTCTATGCCGGTCCAGATTCTCACTGCCGAACCAGACATACTTGCATGCCGGACCAAACTCGGGAAGTTATAACTCCGCCTCCACCCTTCACAACTTTACTCTATAAATATTGGAGCTTCTCAACAACAATGGGGACACTTTGGAAAAGAAAGGGAAAACTCTGTTGGGATTCAATCACTCCAGCTACTCTAAGTTTTTACTCTTTTCAATCATACTTGTATTTGTAATCAAATCAAAGAGGAATAATGAGATGGACAGTGGACGTAGGCATGTTCTGGCTGAACCACTATAAAACTTTGTATGATTTACTGCTTTTAAATTACTTTCCTATTCTGAGCCCGTGATTTGTTCTGTGACTGTAATGATTACTTGATGACACAAGGAGACAGATAAAATAGCATATCAAACAACCTATAGGCAACTTAACTAAATTCAGACTCGGAGGTGTTTGCCTAATTTTTGTGCAAACATCGTGCATTCATCCTCAATTTCTCCTCTATCTCTCAACGAAATGTCGAATGGATTATACCTACATGCTTCTCTCCGCATGAACTCTACAACCAACACAACAAGTCGAAGCTCGGCTCCCCTATGACACGCACGACCTGGAAGCCACCTCCCCTTGGCAAATGACGCGTTATTTTCCAATGATCGATGTCGATGAGATTTGGTGGAAAGGTGCTCTTCCGTATGAGAAAAATGATGGTACAGGCGCCTTCGCTTAACTCGTCGATGAATCCAAACCCTAGTCATGGCCATAAGAGGGTCGATCTTGCCTATCAACGCCGCACCCAATTCCGCAACGGTTAATGTGAAGCTCTCTTGTATATATGAGCTCAACAAAACTGGTTTCATGATTTTTAATGGAGCGGATTGCTCTATTTTATTTTTTAAAGATATATTAGAGGAGGCAGCCATGTTTTTTATTCACTGGCAATGTAACAGTGAAATGGAGAAAGTGAGGGAGGGTTTTGATTGGTTAAGATGGTTATTATATTAATATTATTATTTGAATTTTCAAATTAACCGTCATATGTTTCGAGCTCGAACGATCACATGGTGCGTTTGATCGCAACAAAACTCGTATGTGTACATCATCTTATTTTTCCGGCCCTAACGGTATAAATTTCGTCCCCATCCAAGAAAACGCTCCAGGTTGATAATTTTGCGCTTTTTGAGATCGTTTCGACCATCGGATCGTCTGATCTCCAAATATAGCAATGCTTATACTCATGTTAATTCGTAACTTCGATATGAACTCAATGGAAGTAGTCTCGATTGATCGTATCCGAAAAATCACATTTTTGGGGCCTTCAATTAATTAATGATTCAATATTTAAATAAATTATTTAAATATTCAATCGTTAAAAATACGGGTCATTACATTTTCCCCTCCTTAAAAGGATTTCGTCCTCGAAATCCTGAGGATGAAGCAATACAACCTAGCACTCCCACATAAGCAACAAGAAAAATCATCACTTATCAACTCACGGCAATAATCAGTGAAAGCAATCGCAACAAAGGGAATAGACTCAGAATCAACCTGGAGCCATCATCCTCATCCCTAAGTACAATCACTATCAAATCCAAAATCAATGTGGCTAAACCAAACGTCTATGTTACGCGCTTATTTCCAAAGAAATGGACAATAGAAAACAAAAGCGCAAACTCATTTATCGAAAGGCAAGTCAACTAAATATCATACATTACCGACTCTCTAAACTATCGGCATTTTCTAATATCCTATACATTGACTTTTCTCTCAATTTTTGCTGATGTCATGGAAAATTTTGGCAGCACCTTCTTTGAGTGGCTAGGTCCAGGAAAATCCAAATACAACATAGATATATATATATATATATACACACATCTCATATCTAAGGCATCTTATATCTGAGGCATCTCATTTCCGAAGACAACCAAGTATATATAGCCAAATATACACTACAGATGTTACATACCACTTTTATAGCAAGAGCATACAATTTAGATGCAAATAATAGCGAGTAAGCATTCAAATAGCCAACACTTGCTTCCATGTACATGGATATGTACTCAACAATGAAGACTAAATACAATAGTAACATCATCACAATAAGCATACTAAATTATATATGTAGCAATCGTCTCAAATAAGCATGTTATATCAAGCCATAACTATCCCGCATGCTTAACAACCATATAAGCATAAGTAATCGTATCAAGTGCCAACAATCAAACATCAAACAGGCATATACAAGATCAAACATCAAAAAATAACATCCATGCCTATCTAACATGCAGGATACTAAACTATTTAACTTAAGCCATCAAACATGGTACCATAAGTTGGCGAAAAATAGAAATCTCCTATAATGAAGAGCTTTGGACAAGCAATTTTCATGCTCTCAATGGTCTCTCATGTGCAAACGCCTTCGCTTTCACTCAACTGAACATCTACTACTCCGCTGCCTTCCTCCTAACCTATTTCGTATCACGTGTATTGGTACGAATAGGTCTACGATCGAAGTTCCTAGTTTAGTCTCGATATCATCTAGTCAATTTGGTGCCAAATTTTCCAAATGCCTCTTGTAAGTTCTCCTAAAACCCACTGGTGAACAATGGGTTTCGACCACTTACAATGCTCCTAGCACACAATGGAATCACACTATCTATTCCATATATAAATTGACTAATTTGGATGTCATGCTACCAAACTTTACGAATATAAATCTAGCATTCTTCGTCAATTTATCGACCGTGACTCCGGTACTATCATATTCTCTTCCAGTCCTTGGCATCCTGTCGATGAAGTCCATTAATATCTATTCCCATATCCATATGGGAATTTCAAGCAATGTCCACTCTAGGAATATGGCTCCCAAAATGGTATGTCTTCCACTCAAAGCATCAACAAATGCATTTCCCTTGCAGTCGTATAGGAAATGTAAAAGTCGTAGGAGGCCAAGAACTCTAACCATTGCTGTTAGTGAAGGTTAAGATCCTTCTTGGAGAAGAGGTACTTCAATAATATGGGATCAGTGAACAACTCGAACCTCTCTCTAATAGATAGAGCCTCTAACTCCCTAAAGAAAATACTATCGCTGCCAACTCCAATCATGAGTAGGATACTTACTCTCGTACAATTTCAGTTGTCAACTAGCATATGTGACAACCTTACCTTTCTTCATCAATACTGCACTTAGTCAAGTACTACAGGCATGTATGTACTATCGACACCTCATTCGCACTCGAAATGAGTAACATTAGTGCACTCGTCAACCTCTCTGTCAGACTCACTAATGCGTGTCTACGCCTCACGTCTCAAATAAAAGTCCAATACTCCCTCGTCAAATTAGTTAACAGTGCTTCTACCTTTGAGAAGTCCTTGGTAAAACATATATAACATCTCGCTAATCCAAGGAAAATTCTCATCTATAGCCCTCTTGGGTTTGCTCAAATCATGGACTGTCATAACTCGTAGGATCCATAGCAATGTCCTACTCCAAAACAACGTGACCCAAGTATCTCACTTCCCTTCTCCGAAAGTGGTACTTCGAAACTTCATCATTAATTGGTGTTTTCTCAACACCTCCAAAATAATCATCAATCATGTCTTGCGCTCCTCTTTCATCCTTGAGTAGACGAAAGTATCATCAATGAACACAAGCACAAACTTACTTAAGTGATCTCTCGAAACATGGTCCATGAGATCAACAAAGCATGCTGACGCACTGGTTAGCCTAAACTGCATAACCAACCAATAAAAATCAAAGTAGCATACAAAACACTGTGTTCGGCATACTCTCTTTACTCGGTGGATTAAACCCCATCGTAAGATCCAACTGAGAGAACACCTTCGTGCTATAGAGCTAATCGGACGAGCTATTAATAAGTGGGAGTGGATACTTATTCGCCATCTTAATCATCTCGCAACAATCAACAAACAACCTCAAAGAGCCATCCGTCTTAGTGGCGAACACTATAGATGCATCCCACTTAAATATGCTCCTACGAATAAAATCTTACTTTAATAGGTAATCCACTCACACCTTTAGTCTCCTCTGCTCTTTGGGCATCATTTGCCTCAAATACATAACTACTGGTCTAGCACCTCTAACCATATTGATACAGAACTCTATCTTATACGGTGGTAATCCAGTTACCAAATACATAACTAATGTGTCTAGACCCTCTCTAACTATAGGCAAAGATGAAAAATCATTGTGTGGGATATCAAGCGAAATAGAAAGCTAACCATCATCTCATCATCTGATATATAGCCCAATACTACCTTTCGCTCATCGTCAGTCCCTATAATTGCCAATGGTCTCTCACGATCTACCACTATTCTGTATCCCTTCAGCCAGTCAATTTCCAGACTATAATATCAAACCTAATTAAATCCAAACAAATCAATAACAAACAAACATCCTTGACTCGATAAGACTAAGTCTAGACAAACCATATACAGGCTGGCTAAGCCTCCAACAAGGTTCATCATAATTAAAAGGTCGGTCAACAATTTCGAGCCTCAATCCTAATCTATCTATCAAATCACTAGATACAAAGGAATGTGAAACCTTGATGTTTGAAACACCATAAATGGAAAGCATACTCTCAAATGGTGATGCCTTTTCCCTTCTCTTTCGTTGATGGAGCACTCGACGAAATCGGAACGACATTCAACGCATATGCTTCCATTATCTACCCATACTCAGCTTCTTCGAGACAATCTTTCAACAGTAGATACCGACTCTCACATCATAAAGCCTTCTCGATCAACTCCTCGAAGCTCTCGTTAATATGACCAATCAATCGCTTCCAATGATGATCACTCCGCCCAATGATAAACTTTCATTCTTTCTGAGTAGAGTATCAATGAAAGATAGACCGTAATTCCACAGCACAACGAATTCAGCCACATACACTAACATAGACATATCGCCTTACTTCAAGTTGGCAAAATACCTAAACAACATCGACTTTTGAAAAGTCGAGATAAATTTTTCTTCGATTCGAACTATGAACAGATCCCAAGTAAAATGGTCCTTGGGAATCAAAGCGATAAGGGCACTCCACCAGTTCAAGCTTATCCCTGGAGTTATCTAGAGCTGAACTTCTACGTCATTACATCATTTGACTCCAAGTCATCGAAGAACCTTTTGTAAATATCTGTCTCATCTTACACCTTAATGACCGACTCCGTTCTAAGGAACGGTCTGCCTCCTAGACTCACGTAGTCTTGACACAGCTCGACAAAGTGAACTCTAGGAATTTGCATTTGAGCACCATAATCATTTGTAGCAGCTTGGGCATTCTAGTATAACGTTTGAAGATGGAATCAATAGTAGCATTTCTCGTATGCTAGATTAGTCATATTTTATAATAAGAATGATTCATCTCTCATAGAGAAAAACCGCATCAATAGTGCTCGTGTGTGCAATACAACTTATATACTCTATATACTACTACATAGTTTTAAAAACCAAAATATATAACAAATCACGCTCTCTCGTATATAGGTATACTTTAGACCCAGTCTATGGTGACAACTCCTACCCTATTTTTACTGGATCACAGTATCAACTTAGGTTAATCACGTAACCTAAGATATGATACCAAATGTGACAAGTGCCCTACACCTCTGATGCCTATTCAACCGAATAGTGCACTACTGGAGCATCCGACCGATGTAAGACGATTGTCAAGGGAAAAAATAGAAGTAAAGAAGAGGAATGGAAGAGAAGAGAATAGAAGAGAAGAGAAGAGAAAGAAAAAAAACATCACACAATCACATAACCTGTTGTATATCTCACAATGGATCAGATAAAATATAAGTCATCACGAATGTAAAATAGGCAAGACAATAATAATTACATGAACCATATAATTAGAGTACACAGGCTCATACAGTTATGCAAAATAGTAATAGATTTTATACAACTGATAAATAAACTCAGCTGATAAACTATCTGTAATAATAGTACGTTAACACTGTCAAGGCTCCATGACGTCAAAAAACGGAATACACAATAATAAACTCCAAATATAAATATGAGAAAGCGTTGCTTTCTGCTAGTCCATCTGCACAGCTCCAAGTGATGTTTACACCTACTATATAGTCTACTCATTTAAGAGTACCCGAGATAATAAGAAGCAAAGCATAAAACCTCGAGTCAGACAATAGTCTGGTGTAAACGTTAAATAATCCCAAATCACTATAAAAGTCGGTATAGTATATTGAATAGAGGGTATGGAGAATCATACGTGATCTTTCCCTACATCCAAAGAGTTAGCACATGACATCGAATATATGCTACATCACTGTCATCATGGGTTTACTGTTGAATATGCATGTATATGATTTTTGTTTGATGATAATAAACATATATATATATATATTTATTTAAATGTATTTGTTATTGTACTATTTTATTTTCACATAATTAAATAAATATTTGCTGAATAAAGTAAATAACACAGAATTTAAATTCAAACAGATATTTTATTCAAACAAATATTTTATTACAATTTTTGAATAGTACAAAAATTTGAGCTCTCACTATATATACAACATTTCAAATTACAACACAATTTTTCACTATATAATTATCATTTACATTAGCACCTCACTACATATCACTCATTCACTCGTATTTATCTTCAACTCTATTCCAGCTTGAATCCAGCATCCGAATTATCTCCAAAGTAAACACCGACGCAGTGAAATTGAAAAGGAAATATTTGTGCAGTGTAAAATAAAATGTGTATTTTGAAAATGTTATTTGCCTCAGTTATTTGGGTTGTTCGTCATCATTTATTTTGAATTGATCTTACACGAACAGCTTGTGACATGCACAGTGTGCCACTGTACATGCCACAAGGCCGTGCACACCGATATACACTTGACAAAACAGTAGGGACAGGTGAGCACAAGGTCAAACTCGAGCCGAGGCTGGATTCAACTCAGGTGCAATACAAAAGCATCACAAAATGGTCAAGTACAAGTTCTCGTGCAACAAGAATCTAAAAACAAACCATGCTAACAAGTGCACAAATGTGCACACATGAGAACAGACTCGACAGTGGAGTCATGAAACCAAAATAAAATGTACAAACCAACAATAAGGCATGAAATAAATTCAGGCACCAAGTACACATGACTGGAAGCAAATGCACATGTCAACAATGGTGATTTCAAGAACAAACAAAACCTCAAATGGCCAGACTCACAAGTCCAGTGACAACAATAAACTGGCTCGAAGCAACAGGGGCTACAACTCAATGCAAGACAAATTCCAAAATTACAATGAACCAGTACAAAAAGAGGTGGACATCACACAAAGGAGCAATAACGACATATATATGCTATGCATAAAAAGATTTCATATGGAACCAGACCTGGTAAAAATAGAAATCAATTTTAGTTCATATGCAAAAACAGTGAACAATGGAATGCAACTGAGGTGAACACACACACACACACATATATACATACATAAATATATGTATGTATACAAATGGAAATGACCAAAATTCAAAAGAGCAACAGACTACATACATGAAATGCAGTCAGACCTCAACTGCATAGCAAATGCATACAGACATGACAACATGCATGAATGCAAAAAGCCTCATACATGTCAGCTTCAAAATGAACCCAACTATATGCAACCAAGACAGCAACTCACTACATAATACAAAACTAACCAAAGTCAGTCCAGAAGCAGGCCTAGATTACAAGACACTACAGCTACCAAATTGAATAAAACATATACAACATGACAAGAGAATCACCAGGCATGGAGGCAATCAAGTATACAAGTGAAGATATCAAGTGCACCATTATAACAAAACATATACATATGGTCAGTAAATAAGGCAATGTATATGGTCATATGGACAGAGCAATATTGATGCACTATACATATATGCAACAGTGAAAACAATAAGGCTCAAATCTACAGAACAATGCATATTAAAGCATGCAGCAGTTCAAATGTCGCAGGGGATTTCAAAATAACCAAGTCAAGTAAAAATGCCAAAGAATCAAAGTCGTGGCCACACATTTTCAATCAGAGCAAAATGAAATTTAACAAGTCGAAGTATTTTTTTAACAAGTCAAAATATTATCTCAAATTCGAATACAGCCAGCAAAAAAAATTGGAACAAAGTCAAGGCCGAATTCAATCAGATTTTATCAAGTCAATTTTCATCCCAAAGTCCAGAATACCACAATCGATTGCCAGCAAATCGTGAACCAGTCAAATATCACAAAGTCAGAAAATTCAAATAACAAAGTCACAGGAAAAAAGAAATTCATGGAGCAAGCTCAAATTCATAAAGCCATGATAATCAAGCAAAGAATTATTTGAAATAGAACCGGTCAGGATCAATCACAAGCAACCAATCAAAATCAAACGACCGAGCTAAAATTAGCAGATGAATTCAAACGATTTATTCGAACGATAATTTAAGGAATTAAACCCTATAAATACTATTAACATCATCGACATTAAAATAATCGAGTTCAAGCATATCAACGAAAGCAAAAAGGAAATCACATACCAATTCAAATCGAACTCGACGAATTGAAGCAGCCGTTTGCAAATCAAAGAGGCGATCGATCGACAAAGCAATCAACGCTAAATATCTATTCAATCGATCAACTAGAATCGGCAATGCTCAATTTCTAGAAGCCCTAATTTCTTGAAGAGGAACGAAGATAGATCGAAGAAGAAACGAGGCAACCATTTTCACAAAGAAAAGAATACCGGCCGAAGAAATAAAAAGAGAAAAGGGGGAACAATTGTTTATCACGTTTTTTTTGGGCTGGCTTATAATTTCCTTTGGGCTTTAAATTTTAAAATTAGGGTTTTATTGTTTTAAGTTGTTTTTATTTGTAATTTATTTTCAAACTTTTGTAATTTTCTAGTCGTGTGACTAGGGGACGAATTACGGTGGTGTAGTTCGAGAATTCGCAACTCAGTGGCTGAGTTATGGTAGGGTTTTGAGCGTAGAGTTAGGTTAGTCGATAGCGGGTGTCGTGAGTTTACGTGTGTAAGCGTCTGACTACTTAATTTCTAGTAGAAACCTTGGGGGTAGCACGTAGGCAGGGTTTTGCCGAAGCTGGGTAAATCTGTGTTGTTCTATTTCTGCTTTTATTATTCTGCTATTATCTGTGCTGCAATTATTTTATATATTTCCTCATTAATTTTTATAATTGTTAGTATCATCCTATTCACCCCCCCAGGGTGAAATCGATCCTACAAGTGGTATTAGAGCAGGTTAATAGTAAGGATGTCTAACCCTAGTTGCAAATTTAGCGAGAGTCAGTCCAGTATTATTCCTCCTATTTTTGATGGAACAGATTTTTTAAATTGGAAATTAAAAATGGAATTGTATTTAAAATCTGTTAATTTTAAATGTTGGGATATAATTGAAAATGGGTGTGATATAGTAAACGAGAAAAATACTTCGATTAATGCTCTTCTATGCATATACTATATTCTCATATTAATCGAAATAATTTTAACTATATCTCTCATTGTGAAAGTGCACAGGAAATCTGGAATGCTTTTGATGCAATATATGGTGCAAAAGTCAACAACGGTGAGAAATCCCCCAAAATCGACTCAGTTGAAGAAACGTGCTTGACAAGATTTGACAGCAGTGATGAAGATTCAATAGCCGATCAGATAAGTGATCTTTCATTTCATGATTTAGTTCTCTTGTGCCGAAAATCAATTGAAAATAATGAATCTCTTAGGATGAAAAATAATAAGTTTAAAAGGGAACAAGCTAAACTACGTCGGAAAAATAATGATTTGGAAAATGAGCTTAAAAATATTAAAAAAATAAAAATTCTAATTGCAAAAGGTGTTTGGACTATGAAAAAGAATTTGTCTGTTTTCAAGAAAACTTTCAAAGGTTAGAAAATGAAATTTTAATTTGGGAGAAAAATAAAACTGAGTTGATTTGTAAAAATAACATTTTGCAAAAAGTGTTGGATAGTTTTAAGAAGTCAGAAAGTTCTAAATGTGCGATTTTTGAAAAGGAATTAAATGAGGTCGACGAAAATTTCAAAACCCTTGCAAAAGAAAACGTGATTTTGAGCAAATCTGAAATTATTCAATTAAATTATGAGTTTGAAAAGGAGATTGAAAAAATCAAGGATTTTGAAAAAATTAAATTTAAAAAACTCCAACTCTTTGAAACTGAGATGCTAGAAATTGAGACTAAAATTAGAGAGCTTAAAAATGAAAATATGGACTTGAAAATGAAGAATTTTGAAAAGAGAGATAGTACCATTAGTTGTTGTTCGAAGCTAATAAATGAAAATAAACTTCTAAATGCAAAGGTAATAAACTTGAGTTGGTTACTCGGAAATTTTACACTAGAGATAAATCATTTAATATGCTCTTTGAAAATCAACTCTTCGAGAATAAAAGGAAAGGATTTGGATTTGCAAAAGTGTCAAAATATGAACAAACAACTAATAATACTGTTAAGGGGAAAAGTGTGATACCAAAATACGTAAAGTGTGGAAATATTGGACATGGCAAGAATAATTGTCGAAATATATACAAACACAAAACCATACCAATTTGGGTACCAAAAGGCACAAATGCAAAATCGCTTAAAGTCAAACAAATCTGGGTGCCAAAAGGAACAAATATAAATTGTCTTGGGTCTACTCAAACGTATTTTTCAAAATCATTTGCCACTAACAACCATGGAACTATAAAAACAAATAGGTCACAAAAATCTTTTCTCGTGCATGTGTGGTGGCAGGCTAAGAAACAACAAAAGTGTTACCTGGATTCTGGCTGTTCCAGGCACACGACGGGTAACAAATCAAAGTTCCTTAGCCTAGTACAAAGGTGGCAGAATCACAATGGGTAACAACGAAAAGTTATCGCAAAAGTAAAATAGGTAATGGTACATTTATCTTGAACGATATATTAAATGTGAAAATCTGCACCATAATCTGATTTAAATCAGCCAGTTTGTGATAAGGAAATGAATGTTAATTTTGATTTTGATTATATTTTTATGCCGAGAACACTATAAGGACCTCTAGAGTCTTTGAACTATTTCATATAGATTTGTTTGGATTAATGATGGTGTTTTATTGGTTGATGATTATTCTGGATACACGTGGATATATTTGACCTGACATTGATTTTATGGTTGCTTGTATACACTGTTCAATTCTGACGCACCGGATTAAACAAAACAAGGTAGATCGATGAAAGTAGCAATCGGTGGATTGAGAAATACTGAAATGCCCAAATTCGTTGATCCGAAGATACCGAATTCTAGCTATCTCTGACACGTTGATCGCGCACGATACCGTGAAGAGAGATCTACAATTCTTCGAGCGTTGATCAAGCGCACTTGATTCCGCGAATTGGCTTCAACGATCGAAGATTCGAGCGCACTCGAATGTCGAAGGTGGAGATAGGAGATACACTCAACTACCGATTTTAATTGAAAGCACAAAGCTAACAAACAAGAATTTTATTCAAAATCAACCAACTTTCAAATGTACAACACACGCCTATTTATAGCATTTACAACCCAGACCCTTAAGTCGTTCACGACTTACGACTCATCATAGGTCGGCAGCGACCTATCAACATCAGCGACTTAACAACAGCGACTCAACAGTATACGACCTAGCTACTCACGACTCAAGAAATATACAACATATACAACACAATATCAAGACATACAATTCTCACGACTTATACAGAACGATCTAAAAACATACGACTTAACAAAATGTTTAACGACTTAAGAAATATACGACATATTACAACATACGACTTATAAAACTCACACGACCTAAAAAATGAACGGCATCTGGAGCGAGCGACCTAAAAATGAACGGCATCCCTATCAGCGATCTAAAAGAAGCGGCTTCAGAAAAACTTCGCGACCTAAGTCTTCACGACTTAAGCCTCGCGACTTATAGTGAACGACTTATCTCCCCAGATCTTCCCACGACCTAGCATAGGTCGTAACTCGTTAAGTCGTTCGAGCGCCTTTCCCTTTAGCTTGTTAACTCGCGGTTCTCCACTAGGTCGTTCACGACTTATGGCTTCTTTAGGTCGGTCATGACTTAGTACTTCCTCGCGAACTTCCTTGTTAGCTCCCATGGTCTTAGGTCGGAAACGACTCAACCTTTCTGAGCGACTTAAGATTTCGTTAGGTCGGTCACGACCTAACACTTGGCCTGCATCATCCTCCCCTGGTTGAGAGAAATTCGTCCTCGAATTTGCATCTTCCTCCTCCGTAACACACTCATCCCCATGGTACGGAACTAAGTGTTTGACGTTAAACACATCAGAAGTATGAATATTATTCGGCAATTCCAATTGATACACGTTCTCATTGATTTTCTTCAAAATTTTTACTGGACCAATCTTCCGCGCTTTCAATTTATTGTACGTTCCCATCGGAAAATGATCCTTTGTTAACACTGCATAAACCAAGTCCCCTTCATTAAATTCAACACTCCTTCGCTTCAGATCTGCAGATTGTTTGTACTTCTCATTTGCTTTTTCCAATCGTCCCTGGACGATTTTATGACATTCAGTCAACCCATCAATAAAATCAACAGCTCGTTTAACCGTCCCCTTTGGTTGTGGTACTACCGTTAAATCCAACGGTCCCCTTGGCAAACTTGAATATACAATCTGGAATGGACTGAAACCCGTACTCCGGTTCACTGCATGGTTATGAGCAAATTCTGCTTGACATAGTTTCATATCCCAACTCTTCAGATTATCTTGCACAAGACATCTCAACAAATTCCCCAATGATCTGTTCACAACCTCGGTCTGTCCATCTGTCTGCGGATGATAAGCGCTACTAAATTTCAATTTCATTCCCACCATCCTCCACAAACTTAGCCAAAAATGACTTAGAAATCTAGTATCCCGATCAGAAACAATGGATTCTGGCAAACCATGTAAACGATACACTTCTTTAAAGAATAACTCAGCAACACAGACGACATCAGCTGTCTTCTTACAAGCGATGAAATGTGCCATCTTTGAAAACCTGTCCACTACAACATATATCGAATCATTCCCCCTTTGAGTTCTCGGTAATCCCAAAACAAAATCCATACTGATATCAACCCATGGTTTAACATGCACGGGTAACGGCATATACAATCTCGCATTTGTCGCTGTCCCTTTGGATACTTGGCAAATATGACATCTCTCCACAAACTTCCCAACTTCCCGCTTCATCAACGACCAATAATAAGATTAAGAAATCAGTTGTAAAGTACGATCTCTGCCCACATGTCCTTCCTCATGCAACTCTTTTACAATTTTCATACGTAAGCTGCACTCCGGTATACATAATCGATTTCCCTTAAAAAGAAAACCATCCACCATTACAAACTCATCCGTCTTTCCCTCCTTGACTTCATCAACAAACTTCGCAAAGTAAGGATCATCGAAAAATATTTCTGGCAACACATCAAACCCTGTTACTTCAATCTTCATTGTAGTCAACACATGATTCCTTCTGTTCAACGCATTCGCCACACGGTTCGTAACCCCAGATTTTTGTTTCACAACAAAGGTAAACTGCTGCAGGTACACAATCCACGATGCATGCCTCGCTGAAATCTTGTCTTGCCCTTGTAAATGCTTCAACGCCTCATGATCAGTGTAAAGAACAAACTCTTTCTGAAATAGATAGTGTCTCCAGTGTTTAATAGCTTGTACAACAGCATAAAATTCCACATCATAAGTACTATATCTCATCTTCGCTCCCGATAGCTTCTCACTAAAATATGCAATAGGACGTCCCCTCTGACTCAACACTCCTCCAATCCCAACCTTAGATGCATCAGTATGTAGTTCAAATACTTACTAAAAATCTGGTAATACTAGAATTGGTGCTGACGTCAAGAGTTCTTTGATTCGCTCAAAAACACCCCCTGCTCCCTCCGTCCATGCAAACTGTTTACCCTTCATACAATCAGTCACAGGCGCCATCACACTACTAAAGTGCGGAATAAACCTCCGATAAAATGAAGCCAACCCGTGAAAACTACGAACTTCCGTTATCGTCTTGGGTTGCGGCCAATCTCTGATAGCTTCAACTTTACTTTGGTCCACCTGTATTCCTTCTTTCGATACAACATACCCCAGAAATAAAACACTCCTCGCCATAAAAACACACTTCTTCATAGCAGCGTAGAATTGTTATTTACGTAGGATAATTAACACTTTCCTCAAATGTTGAACATGCTCTTCTGTGCTAGCACTGTAGATCAGAATATCATCAAAGTAAACTACCACAAATTTCCCAATGTACGGCCTGAAAATTTGGTTCATCACCCTCATGAATGTACTTGGTGCATTCGATAGACCAAACGGCATTACCAGCCATTCATACAATCCTTCCCTCATCTTGAATGTTGTCTTCCATTCGTCCCCTGGTCTAATTCGTATCTGATGATAACCGCTCTTCAAGTCAATCTTAGAAAAGATTACTGACCCACTAATTTGATCTAACAGATCATCAAGCCTCGGCATCGGAAATCTATATCTGACTGTTATCTTGTTCAATGCTCTACTATCTGTGCACATCCTCCACGTTCCATCCTTCTTGGGTACCAACAAAGCTGGCACTGCACAAGGACTCAAACTCTCCTGAACTCGCCCCTGTTCCAGTAATTCCTCCACATGTCTCCTTAACTCTTCATGTTCCCTTGAACTCATCCGATAGTGTGGTCTATGAGGCAATGCAGCACTTGGCACCAAGTCAATCTGATGTTGTATGTCTCTAAGCGGTGGTAACTCCTTCGGTAACTCCTTTGGAAACACATCATTGAATTCCTCCAAAACTGGTTTCACTTCCTTTGGAACTTCAGCAACTTCACTGCTTTCATGCCCAATCAACATAAAAACTTCAGGACTCTCTTTTATCTCCTTAACAAACTCCTTCAAGGATAATAAAGTTTTCAGCTCTTCAATCTCCTCCAGTTTGTTTTCTTCTTGTTGTCGCTTCTTTGGAACTAGAGTAATCTTCGTGCCTTCAAACATGAAACTGTAACTGTTGGTACGCCCATCATGTTGCACCGCCCGATCATACTGCCACGGTCTTCCCAGCAACAAATGACAGACATCCATATCTACCACATCACACCAAATTTCATCTTTGTATTTCTTTCCAATTGAAAAATTCACACAAGCCCTTCGTCCAACCTTCACCTCCCCGCCTTTCCTCAACCAAGCCAGCTTGTATGGTTTCGGATGTTTCTCAGTCTTCAATGCCAACTTCCTCACAGCTTCTGAAGAGATTATATTATCACAGCTTCCAGCATCAATAACAAACTTGCAAACTTTCCCTAGAATAGTACATGTTGACTGAAAAATATTACTCCTCAACCAACTACAATCCTCCTCTTGCTTTGGTGTCAAACAAGACCTTCTCATCATCAGATTACAACCTTCGTCTCCCGACACTTCTTCTTCCTCCTCATCAGGTGGTGAATTTGAACATTCAGCTTCTTCATCCTCATCCTCAACCTCCGCTATCATAGCTCTCTTCTTCGGCTTAGGACATTCATTACTTTTGTGGCCCACTTCTTGGCAATTATAGCACTTGAACCCATTATTGACTTTCGTCTTTGCAACCTCATTCACAACTGGTTTTGCAACAGCTTTTGAAACATTAGAACTTCCACTAACGCCCTTCACTTGATTGTTGGAATTTGTAAACACACCACCTCCTCGTCTTCCCTGTTTCTCCCAAGCCAGCGCTTTCTGGTGTGCTTCCGCTACAGATATGGGATCAAACATATTAACCATGTCTTGAATCTGCATACGCAACCCTCCAACAAATCTAGCTGTTAATTGTTCCTCCATTTCCATGATGTCATTTCTTGCAATCAGTTGATAAAACTCGTCAGCATAGTCATTCACAGATTTCGTTCCTTGCCTCAAGTTTTGCAGCCTCTGATACATAAGCGATTGATAATTATAAGGTAAGAATGTGGCTTTCATCATTTTCCTCATCTTTTCCCATGATTCAACCTTTGACTTCCACATCCGTTCACGTGTAAGTTTTGTTTACTGCCACCACGCCAAAGCTCTACCCCTCAACCTTGTAGCAACCAACTTCACTCTACGATGTTCTGGAACTTCCTTGAAATCAAAAATCTCCTCCACATTAGACAACCAGTCCAAAAACTCTTCAGCTTGCATACCTCCTTTGAATTCTGGAATTTCAGTCTTCATCCCAGATTCCCACTTGTGATCATACTCCAATTGATTTCTTCCTTATCCACGTCCTCGTCCATGAACACTACCACCATCATACTCTTCTTCAAAATCCGATGTATATCGATGTCGATCCTGACCACCAACATCTCTACTACCATCACGTCTTCCACCAACATCCCTTCCATCTACATTCCTCCGTTCTCGATCATTCACATTCCTCCCACGTCTTTGATCATCATCAACACTTCTTTCTCGATTAGAATGTGGTGAGACTCTACTTCCCCCATGGTTGGATTCAGGTGAAACCCTTCTCCAATTTTGATTCATCTCTAACATCATCTTCTCTAATCGTCCAATTCCTTCATTAAGTTTCTCGCTAAAGTTTTCATTAATTCTTTGCTCCATTTCATCAGCTTCTTCTCTTTGATACAATGCTTCAACGTTTTGATGTCGATTAGCTCTTCCTGGCGGCATACTTGAAAACTTCACAAACACTTCAATTCTCGGTTTGGACAAATCGAAAGATACCAAATGATGTACACGACTTAACCCGGCCTTGAATGATATAGCTCGGCTCGACTTGATCTCTTCAAACTTCTTCAAAAGAATTGGCTCTAAGACTCGATTTAGCTATGATTGGCTAAAACAAGCTCTGATACCAAACTGACGCAGCGGATTAAACAAAACAAGGTAGATCGATGAAAGTGGCAATCGGTGGATTGAGAAATACTGAAATGACCAAATTCGTTGATCCGAAGATACCGAATTCTAGCTATCTCTGACACGTTGATCGCGCACGATACCGTGAAGAGAGATCTACAATTCTTCGAGCGTTGATCAAGCGCACTTGATTCCGCGAATTGGCTTCAACGATCGAAGATTCGAGCGCACTCGAATGTCGAAGGTGGAGATAGGAGATACACTCAACTACCGATTTTAATTGAAAGCACAAAGCTAACAAACAAGAATTTTATTCAAAATCAACCAACTTTCAAATGTACAACACACGCCTATTTATAGCATTTACAACCCAGACCCTTAAGTCGTTCACGACTTACGACTCATCATAGGTCGGCAGCGACCTATCAACAGCAGCGACTCAACAGTAGCGACTCAACAGTATACGACCTAGCTACTCACGACTCAAGAAATATACAACATATACAACACAATATCACGACATACAATTCTCACGACTTATACAGAACGATCTAAAAACATACGACTTAACAAAATGTTTAACGACTTAAGAAATATACGACATATTACAACATACGACTTATACAACTCACACGACCTAAAAAATGAACGGCATCTGGAGCGAGCGACCTAAAAATGAACGGCATCCCTATCAGCGATCTAAAAGAAGCGGCTTCAGAAAAACTTCGCGACCTAAGTCTTCACGACTTAAGCCTCGCGACTTATAGTGAACGACTTATCTCCCCAGATCTTCCCACGACCTAGCATACGTCGTAACTCATTAAGTCGTTCGAGCGCCTTTCCCTTTAGCTTGTTAACTCGCGGTTCTCCATTAGGTCGTTCACGACTTATGGGTTCTTTAGGTCGGTCACACCTTAGTACTTCCTCGCAAACTTCCTTGTTAGCTCCCATGGTCTTAGGTCGGAAACGACTCAACCTTTCTGAGCGACTTAAGATTTCGTTAGGTCGGTCACGACCTAACACTTGGCTTGCATCAAATTCAAATCCAAAAGAATTTCATTTAAAAGCTGTAAAATGATTATAAGGTATTTTGTTGCACATCTCACGATTTGGTCTTTTAATATCCATCTAATAATTTTTAGTTAAACCGGAATTCAGATGCAGATTACACTGGTAGTCTAATTGATAGAAAAATTACCAGTAGAACGTGTTTTATGTAGAGACATCACATTTTCAAAGAAAATATCTGCATATTTTTCATTTCAACTGATTTTAAATTAGCAGACATTTTTCTTATAAAACCCCTTCCAGAAAATAGTTTTGTTGACTTCGTTTCAGATTAGATATTTTAGAAAATTTGATTTTATAGTTATTTTTGGATTTGATCTTAAATAACTACATTAACTAATCTGACTCTCTACTGATTATCGAAAAGATAAATAGTGATTGAAAAAGTGACGAGTGTTGATATTAATCATATATTATGACTTGAGAAAGTATATTTAGTAAATTTCTTTAAAAATTTAAACAAGATTTATAATAACTTTTGATAGGTAAAAATTCCATGACCATCTCTATTTCTATCATATTTCTAATGACCATCACTCATCAAAATCCAATATAGTATGTCAAAATGTGGTATTTTAAACAGGAAATTATTCGTTTTTATTTTATTTTTTTTAACATCCAAAGTATTCACTCTCATTTAAAAGTCCTCACGGTTATGCATGGATGAATTACTTGCAATATTTGTATATGTGCTTTCATGCTCATTTAAAAGTCCTCACGGTTATGCATGTATGGAACACATATCAAAATTGGTTATTAAATAGACGAGTTGATTCTAATCCCATTTAAAAGTCCTCATAGTTATGCGTGGTTAGAAGATACTTGATTTTTTTTTAAATTTGGGAATACTACTAATCTCATTTAAAAGTCCTAACGGTTATGCATGGTAGTAGATATTCAAATTCCTGATATTAATATACCACAAATGGACACAACTATATGGTTCTATATACCAACATCACCCCTATCATTCTAAAGTGGAATATGCGCCTAATAGAGTATTTATGATTTTTGTTTGATTTTTTATTGAAATTTAATATTTATACTCGATTAGGTATTAATAGTGTATTAATGTCTATCACTTATCTCTATTTTTTCTAACACTATTACCCTTTTTATGATAACAAAAAGGGGAGAGAAAAGTTAAGATTTTGGCAAATAAATCAAGTCATATTTTTTATTTGCATATTTCCATCTAGAGGTTTATTTGCATATTTATGCATATATGAAGGGGGAGCTTTGGTGTAGGGGGAGCAAATAGAATGATCGAATACATTTAATAAATTCAAAATCTCAAATATATGTTTGTTATCATCAAAAGTGGGAGATTGTTGAATATGCAAGTATATGATTTTTGTTTGATGATAATAAACATATATATATACATATTCATTCAAATGTATTTGTTATTATACTATTTTATTTTCACATAATTAAATAAATATTTGTTGAATAAAATAAATAACACAGAATTTAAATTCAAACAGATATTTTATTCAAACAAATATTTTATTACAATTTTTGAATAGTACAAAAATTTGAGCTCTCACTATATATACAAAATTTCAAGTTACAACATAATTTTTCACTATACAATTATCATTTACATTAGCACCTCACTACATATCACTCATTCACTCGTATTTATCTTCAACTCTATTCCAGCTTGAATCCAACATCTGAATTATCTACAAATTAAACACGGACGTAATAAAATTGAAAAAGAAATATTTGTGCACTGTAAAAAATAAAATGTGTATTTTGAAAATGTTATTTGCCTCAGTTATTTAGGTTGTTCGTCATCATTTATTTTGAATTCATCTTACACGAACAGCTTGTGACATGCACAGTGTGCCATTGTACATGCCACAAGGCCGTGCACACCGATATACACTTGACAAAACTACAGGGATAGGTGAGCACAAGGTCAAATCCAAGCCGAGGCTAGATTCAACTCAGGTGCAATACAAAAGCATCACAAAATTGTCGGGTACAAGTTCTCATGCAAAAATAATCTAAAAACAGACCATGCTAACAAGTGCACAAATGTGCACACATGAGAACAGACTCGACAGTGGAGTCATGAAACCAAAATAAAATGTACAAACCAATAATGAGGCATGAAATAAATCCAGGCACCAAGTACACATGACTGGAAGAAAATGCACATGTCAACAATGGTGATTTCAAGAATAAACAAAACCTCAAATGGCCAAACTCACAAGTCCAGTGACAACAATAAACTGGCTCGAAGCAACAGAGGCTACAACTCAATGCAAGACAAATTCCAAAATTACAATGAATCAGTACAAAAAGAGGTGGATAGCACACAAAGGAGCAACACTGACATATATATGCTATGCATAAAAAGATTTCATATGGAACCAGACCTAGTAAAAATAGAAAGCAATTTGAGTTCATAGGCAAAAATAGTGAACAATGGAATGCAACTGAGGTGAACACACACACACATACACATATACATACATAAATGTATATATGTATACAAATGGAAATGACCAGAATTCAAAAGAGCAATAGACTACATACATGAAATGCAGTCAGACCTCAACTGCACAACAAATGCATACAAACATGACAACATGCATGAATGCAAAAAGCCTCAGATATGTCAGCTTCAAAATGAACCCAACTATATGCAACCAAGACAGCAACTCACCACATAATACAAAACTAACCAAAGTCAGTCCAGAAGCAGGCCTAGATTACAAGACACTGCAGCTACCAAATTGAACAAAACATATACAACATGACGAGAGAATCACCAGGCATGGAGGCAATCAAGTATACAAGTGAAGATATCAAGTGCACCATTATAACAAAACATATACATATGGTCAAGAAATAAGGCAATGTATATGGTCATATGGACAGAGCAATATTGATGCACCATACATATATGTAACAGTGAAAACAATAAGGCTCAAATCTACAGAACAATGCATATTGAAGCATGCAGCAGTTCAAATGTCGCAGGGGATTTCAAAATAACCAAGTCAAGTCAAAATGCCAAAGAATCAAAGCCATGGTCACACATTCTCAATCAGAGCAAAAAGAATTTTAACAAGTCGAAGTATTTTTTTAACAAGTCAAAATATTATCTCAAATTCGAATACAGCCAGCAAAAAAAATTGGAACAAAGTCAATGCCGAATTCAATCAGAGTTTATCAAGTCAATTTTCATCTCAAAGTCCAGAATACCATAATCGATTGCCAGCAAATCGTGAACCAGTCAAATATCACAAAGTCAGAAAATTCAAATAACAAAGTCACAAGAGAAAAGAAATTCATGGAGCAAGTTCAAATTCATGAAGCCGTGATAATCAAGCAAAGAATTATTTGAAATAGAATCGGTCATGATCAATCACAAGCAACCAATCAAAATCGAACGGCCGAGCTAAAATTAGCAGATGAATTCAAATGATTTGTTCGAACGATAATTTAGGGAATTAAACCCTATAAATACTATTAACATCATCGGCATTAAAATAATTGAGTTCAAGCATATCAACGAAAGGAAAAGGGAAATCACATACCAATTCAAATCGAACTCGATGAATTGAAGCAGCCGTTTGCAAATCAAAGAGGCGATCGATCGACAAAGCAATCAACGCTAAATATCTGTTCAATCGATCAACTAGAATCGGCAGTGCTTAATTTCCAGAAGCCCTAATTTCTTAAAGAGGAACGAAGATAGATCGAAGAAGAAATGAGGTAGCCATTTTCACAAAGAAAAGAATACGGGCCGAAGAAATAAAAAGAGAAAAGGGGGAACAATTGTTTATCATGTTTTTTTTTGGGCTGGCTTATAATTTCCTTTGGGCTTTAAATTTTAAAATTAGGGTTTTATTGTTTTAAGTTGTTTTTATTTGTAATTTATTTTCAAACTTTTCTAATTTTCTAGTCGTGTGACTAGGGGACGAACTACGGTGGTGTAGTTCGAGAATTCGCAACTCAGTGGCTGAGTTGTGGCAGGGTTTTGAGCGTAGAGTTAGGTTAATCGATAGCGGGTGTCACGAGTTTACGTGTGTAAGCGTCTGACTACTTAATTTCTAGTAGAAACCTTGAGGGCAGCACGTAGTCAGGGTTTTGCCGAAGCTGGGTAAATCTGTGTTATTTTATTTCTGCTTTTATTATTCTGCTATTATCCGTGCTGCAATTATTTTATATATTTCCGCATTAATTTTTATAATTGTTAGTATCAACCTATTCACCCCCTTCTCTAGGGTGAAATCGATCCTACATTTACTATACATCAAAGTATTAAGGGTGTCTAGATATGTGCATCAATAATATCTACATCATATGACATTCCTAGGTTGATAAACAATCGAGCAAACATAGCATCCATCATCCATCCTCGTATTCACTCACTCAAAGCATTGGATATATGACATTCGTGTGACCCCATCGTATAGTCAAGGACTACTCAACGTCCTAGTTTCTTAGTACTCGAATGCATGCCACTCAATAGGGCAAGAACTAGACTACCCATCTAATAGTCCAAGGTACAACAGATCTAAACATTGTGTTAACCAAGGCCATCGTATCCCCAAGTGAAGTATCCAGGGGCCATCCTATCGCCAACAGATATCATCATACATACCCTTGCTTTACGAGAACACCTCGAAAGCTACAAATACCAATGATCCCTTGGCATACTTCATCTATAGCAGAGCTTATCTTGGAACTATCCCTACAACTCCTATCTGAAGTCGTCGCGGTTGGGAACTATTCAAGATAGCCATCATTAGTCGTAGAATATCATTGTTCGTCCCGTAACCCTTCTATGACAGTTCGATCATTCCGACTCGTTGTCGCCTACTCTACATCCTGAAGTACAGCTATCCATCATCGAAGCCGTCACTTCCCATCATGGAATCATCATCGTCGAATCATCAAGTCATCGTGTCGAAGGATTATGTCCTCGCTTCAGCGCCAAAACCGTTGTCAAAGAGATATAGCATCAAATAAAATGTCAACGAATAAATGAATGAACCATCACATCATGCTCTTCGAAGCCTCACCATTATCCACGTCAAAAATGGGCTAAATCGACCATCATCAATAATGATAGATATCGACCACTCCAAAATAGTCTATAACGACCACTTTGTTTGTGTACTTAGCTAGAAATGGCTAGGTACAAACCAAATAAAAATGTCCGACATCTTTCCCGAAGTCTGAAGCGCATATCCAAGTCCATCGTCCTTCGTCTTTAGATCAATCGGTACACATCCCAATCTCTTCAATATACTTATCTTATCCATTCGAGTTTTCATCGTTTGCATAATCAAATCGACATGAACCAAACTCTATCTCATCGTTTGAGTTCATATCACGTGTGCATTCGACCGATATGTACTAAACTCTATCTATTGGGATATTGCTAACACTATATTGCCTACGATCAGCATTTTCATCCAAACTAAGAAAACAAGCATACATGCAACCAACAAGTATACAAACATCAATAATAACACACATACAATACATAAAATACATCTGAAGCAACTAATATGGGATTAATATCAAAATAGCCCAAGTCTAGCACTTTCATCCAAATAGTCATCAATATGGAAAAATATTCGATTTAAAACAATTTTTAAACACTTTTAAATTCTTTTATAAAATTAGATGTAGATTTAAATATGTCAAAAATCATATTTTAAGATTAGAAATCATTTCAAAATGTCGTTTTAATACTATACTAACAATCATAGTATGGTGAGAGAAAATATCACTCACTTCAACAAAATCTATCCAAACTAATGCCAAGTCATAGAGTTCTCCATTATGAGCGTAATATAAGAAACGACATCCAAAATGGACCTCGTATGCAAAAGATGTGGATTTTATATGAAGCAAGATAATCGATATTAATAAATTAATTAAACTAATTAATTACTAAATATAATCACCTCATTATCCACTAATACATCTTCTTACCTAAATTAGCAATTGGCTGTACGTGCACATGAACCCACTTCATCGTCGTGCATTCATCCTTAATTTCTCCTCTATCTCTCAACAAAATTTCGAACGAATTTCGCCTACGCGCTTCTCTCCACATGAACTTTGCAACCAACATAACAAGTCGAAGCTCGGCTCCCCCATGACATGCACAACCTGGAAGCCGACCTCCCCCTAGGAAAACGATGCATTTTGCTTCCAATGATCGCAGTCGACGAGATTTGGTGGAAAGGTGCTCCTCTGTACAAGCAAACTGATGGTGCAGTCAGCTTCGCCTAACTCTTTCTCCTTTGTCGACGAACCCAAACCCTAGTTGCAACCATAAGAGGGTCGATCTCACCAATCAACGCACACCCGATTCTGCCATGGTCACTATGAAGATCTCTTCGATACGAGCTTAATGAAACTGGTTTCGTGATTTTTAGTGGAACGGATAGCTCGATTATATATTTTGAAGATAGATTAGCGGGGGCAGCCATGTTTTTTATTCATTGGCAATGTAACAGTGAAATGGAGAAAGTAAAGGAGGGTTTTGATTGGTTAAGATGATTATTATATTAATATTATTATTTGAATTCTCAAATTAATTATCGTACGTTTCGAGCTCGTACGATCACACGGTGCGTCCGATTGCAATGAAACTCGTCTACGTACACATTTAATTTTTCTGGCCCCAATTGTATAAATTTCGTCACTGTCCGAGACAGCGTTCCAGGATGATAATTTCGCGCATTTCAAGATCTTTTCGGCCATCAGATCGTCCGATCTCCAAATATAGCGATGCTTATACTCATTCTAATTCGCAACGTCGATCCGAACTTAATGGAAGTGGTCTCGAGTCCTGATTCGATCGTATGCGAAAAATCACATTTTTTAGGACCTTCGATTAAATAATGATTCAATATTTAAATAAATTATTTAAATATTCAATCATTAAAAAAATACAGGTCGTTACACAAACAGAGAACTAAAGGTTAGTAACAGTCTCAGGTGAGAACCAAAAGACTTTGGATACTGGAGAGACAAGGGATATACCTTCGCCCAAACTAGACTGCTGGTTAGAGATTTTGTGATTTCCCACTCTTTGAGTACTGATTGCATCAGTGGGTCAACAAAGGAGGAACATAGAGCTCAACAGAGACAGTCATGGAAACCAAGATCACTTGGGTGCTCTCGAAACTGGCCCTCTCGGTTGTAGGAATATCCACTGCAAGCTCTTGGGACTTAGGAGTTGACGATTCTGCCTAATCCGATGCACTTGGGTCAGCAGGAGCTTCAACGACAGCTTTAGCAGCAGCATCTTCTATGATCAGGTAACTCTTCCCTATTTAGGTTTTAGGATATCTTCAGCATCGGGGTACTTGGTTTTCAACTCGTCTTCGATGAGGCCTTCATCAGATGCCTCAGCACGACGCAACACTTCCTCCCAAAGCATCGGCGAAGGTAATGGCGTATGTACTTCCCAACCACTTCAGGTTCTTGTATTGAATAACATCAGTAAAGAAAAGCTGAAGAGCGGTATTCAATTCTTCTCTTTTCTTGGCCCTCTACTCTTTTAGCTTGCTTAGATCATGCACAACTGCGATATAGTTAACTTGAGCTTCCAATCTCTCTGTCTTACCAGGAGCATTTCAGACTCAAGTTTCTCCTTTTTGGCATGAAGCTTTTGGATTTCAATTGCCTGGTCCTAGATAGTTTTATCCTTTGCCATGATAGTTTCATCCTTCACAGTAAGGGCCAAGTCCTTGTAAGCAAGCTATGTCTTTAGAATAGCATTGTCTTCGTGAGTCGTCTTTGACTAATCTTTTATCATGATGTCAGCTTGGTTATGGCTCTGTTTATCTCCTCAATCAGGTTTTTGGGCTTTGTCTCGGATTTAAGGGTTGCGTCTCTCTCTTTTTCCATCTTCTCCAAGTCCATCTTTTACCTCTCTATAAGGTTGTCATAGGTTTTCTTTTCAGATTCAAATGATTGGATATTCGTTTGATTGATTCGATTGACATTGGAAAGGGCATAACAAAGTTTCTTCTACTCATATCCATGATCAACTAGCTTCTCGAGCTTTCCAACCTTGTGGTCCGCTTCTTCTTTATAAATATTCTTGATGTCACGATAAAAAATGATCTTAGTTAAGAAGAGATCAGGGAAGGCGCCCTGCATACGGATGGACAGGGCGGGAGGAGGAGTTGGAGTATTAGTGATCCCTTTGGATCAAGGAGGAACAGTAGTAGAAAGTGAAGTCAAATATTATTGTTGGTAAGGAAGCTAAGGTTGAGGTTAAGGTAGAGGAACGCCGGAAGATGAACCGTGGCAATCTAGAGAATCTTTGTGCCTTTTCCCATGATAATAAGGGAGCCTTTCTTCGACCTTTTTCTTCCTTCTATCACTTTCTGCCTCATGTTCTTTTCTACGAGCTCTTTCTTTGTCGGTCTCCCACTCTCCACGAGAGCTGGAGTGAGGCAGATATGGATTGGGAGTGTGCTTCCCTTCCTCAGAAACACCATAATAGAGATTAATGAATCATCTATCCATTGTACTTGAAATAAAAGAAAGGATCATGTTAGTTTCAAAACGTTGGGATTTATGCAAATGCAAGGAGTGTGTGTTCGTGATCCTAGAAGTGGGTAGAGTGCTGGTGTTATCCCGCCTTTTGGCAAGGCCGAGATATCAAGGAACTAACCAGAGCATAAAGGTCATACGTCCTCAGCATCGGGCCGCTACTGGATAGCCACGGATATCGATGAATTTTATCCGGGTTCGAATTAAGCTAAGATTGATAAGATATGTCAAGCAAAGCCGTGAAAGCCAACATTCCAAATTTCAAGACGATCTGAGCTCGTATACTCAAGTTATCATTGATGAAATGTGGAGGAAATATCCCTAGCTTCGAATCCATAAGCCAAGCCCTAGGTTCGAATCCATAAAGTGGGGATGCCGTTCGGATCCATCAAAAGAAATTCCATTCGAATCCAACAGGTCGAATCCATATGATCCTCTTCGTGTCGATGAGGCCATAATCGTTCGAAACCCTCGAGATGAAGCACTTCGGATCCACAAAGCCACCACACTTCGTATCCATCAAGTTTTCCCCACTTCAAATCCATCAAAGGGAAGGCCTTCGAATCCATGCAGTTGAAGAACTTCGACTCCATCCCACGACTATCCTCGAATCCATTCCCTCGAATCCAGTGATTAAAGGTGGCTAAAACCATGGATTCGACCCAGTCAACTCGGAGCAAAAGTCGGATCGATACGAAGAAGGCGCGCCACGTCAACCTCTTCACTCACCAAGTCATCGATTCGACCCTATCGATTCGAAGGGGATCGATTCGAACAGACCACATCAGCCAGAAATGAAATCTTGAATCGATCATATCTCAAGATCTACAAGTCCAAATGCTATGAAATTTGGACAGGAGCTAACTGGCAATCTAAGGAATGTCCATGCCAAATTTCAGCTCAATCGGAGCAAATCTTGATCGATTCGAAGCAAGGGTCGAATCGATCCCAAAGTGGGCCCGGATTTCCAAAGAGCGGGCATGTGGGCCCCCTCACGTGCCAGAACCGGTCTCCCCTCAATATAGGCGAAATATCAGCCTCCTACACCTATAAATAGGACCCCTGGTCATTCAGAGAAGGGGATCTGGATTCTGAAGCGTCCAGACTCTGCCGGATCGAGATTTGCATCTTATTCTTACTGTTGAATCTGAATTCCAAGCTATAATTCGCTGTTGTTCGCTGTAATCACTTGTAATCATTGAAAGAGAATCAATAAAATCATCAAAACTTCATAGTGGACGTAGGCGATACGCCGAACCACTCTAAATTGCTTGTCTGCGTATTTACAATTCTGTTTATTGGAGTTTTTGTTAGATAATCTCTGTTTTACATTTACGTTCTTCATTTTATCTCTTCAAATAACTCCCGAAGAGTGTTGTGCCCATTTTTGGTACAAACAGCTGGTGTCCTCTTAAGTACTATATGGACCGTGTTCGAAAGGAAATAAGGATGGGGTCTTGCCTCCTTCAGCTTGGATATCCTTTGATGGGAAGCTAAAGCCTGAAGAGGCCTCCTTGAGGAGATTGGGAATTGGAATATCAAAGTCACTCAACGAGATGAATATATCATCAAACGAACTAGTTAGAGGAGTCGCCCCAGGTATTAGCGCTGTGCTCGATTTTGCAGTTTGCTTTGGAGTTTTGATGATTATACGCTTTGGACAAGGCAAAGCAGGAAGCTCGGTGGCTTTGGGAGATGTCTCACCATACGATTCATCTCCCACTTCACCGATATCATAGTCACCGTCACATCCTTCGTCGCTTTCTTCCTCTTTATTCTTTTCTTCATCCTCTCTTCCATCTTCCCTATCTCCTACCTCTTGGATCATTTCCATATCAACCCTCTCTTCTCCTCTTGTTGGCTTCTACCACTTTATCAGTTGGTTCATCAACATGTGCCATCCCAGAAGGACCTTCAATGTACCCTTGGAGATTATCACTAGAACTATAAGTGGGGGCAAAAGACCTAGCCGGCATCCTGGAGCTACTCGATGGAGTTTCGGTAAGAATGGCGAAGCCATTGGGATGAAGAAGGTTACATCGACGAAGCTTCTCATTCGTCAAGAGATAGGTGGTAGATTGGAGTTGGACAGGGATACTCTTGATAATTTGGAGAATTTCAGAATGCTTCACGCTCGTGTCTTAAGTAGGAATATCTATGAAGGAAGGAGATAACAAGTTAAATACCGAGAGATGAAGGTCACAGCATGAAGAAATATGGAAAGGAAAGGAACTTATGCCTGGAAAGCCAAAGCCTATTGGATCATATGGACATCGGACAAAAAAGTATTTGTTCTTAAAGAATGAAGTTTATTATGAAGCACTTCGATGACCTTATAGCGGTATTTGGCTTCGATGATCATTTATGCCGGAGATTCGTGTCATTGTTTGAAGCTCAAGATGTGTGTTAGCTCTTTGAGGTTGGGAGGTCGGTGGAATTGGTTTAGGAACAAGATGCATAAATAGCTCAGCTAGGCATATCTGTTGGGACAGACTTGGGTTGGAGCAAGCCCGAGCTCCTGGAGGAATGTAGGCAGAAAAGGACTGAAAGGCGATACTACACCGCCTAAGAACATATATCTATTGCATGCTGTATAACCCATTGAAGGATTGTGCGCCAACTGAATTTGTGTTGGAAGCAGGACATCATTCTCAGTAATCCCATGTTGCCGACTTATGGTTCGAAGCTTTTTAGTGGTTAGAATTGTTGGCATGTACTCCGAAGGGTCATATAAAACTCTTAACACTACAACAAAATTTGTTTATTATTGCACTTAAAAACAGCGTACGCTAGCTACTACATGCCGTTGAAAACCTTCTATGAATTGAAAAAAACACTAAACACGCTGTAATAAGGATTCTCTCCAGTTAATTTTTAATCCCGCCTAAGTTTTTCATTCACCGCTTAAAGCATGTCCTCTTCTCCCCCATAGTAACAAACCCTAAATCTCAAATTACATCTCTATTCCAAAATTCGCCACCGATCTCCGAGGATTTCGCCAATCGTCCAGAGTTGCGACTCCGTCAAAACTCCTTATCATGCCCTAGCATTCATCAAATTATTCCAATTAATTTCGTGCAATGTCCTGATTAGGGGTTTCAGATCCGAGTTATTATGAATATGTTTCTCGCTGTCTTCGCTTGAGAGATGCTGCCGTTTGCTTTTCTTGGTCTGAAATTTGAGATACTTGCTGCTTGTTTCTGCCTGTATTTGAGATGTCAACGGGTTGTTGATTAAATTGTTATTGGCAGGAGATGTTCGAAAATGATGTGCAGTGGTGCTGATGAACCAGTCTCATCCGTTAATGATGCTTTGGCCGAAGCTGCTTTGACAGGTAAGCTTCAGATTTGATTATTGCATTTGCTTGTAAACGATGAGAGTATGAATTTATGGACTGATAATGGTAGTTGCCATGTTTAGATTCTCAGAACAGTCTGGGGTTGTATATGAACCTATTTACTTCGTTTATTTTCCATAATTCCAAACTAGACCTTGTAAATATATTCACAAATTATAAATTTAAATTAACGAATGCATTACTTTTCAATTTTTTATTTTACTATATTTGACTCCAGTTTTCTTCCATAGTTCCAAATTGAACCATGTATATACCGATTCACATGGTATAACATTTAAATTGATTAATACAGTATCCTTCAATTTTTATTTTTACCATTTATAGATGTATTCACTTCAGTTGCCTTTAAAAAAAATCCAAAATGAACATGTAAATTAATCATGTGGTTGCAAGAATATGAACTATACTTACCACTGCTGCCAATCTGTAATAGCACAAAGTACGGACTTTGAGAAAATGAAAATGGTTTTGATGGATTGAGCTTTGGTTAATATAGAATATATTACATAAATCATGTATTTTCCTGGTAGTAGTTAACTGTCATTGTTTTTTTCTTGCTAAAAGTTCAATGTTGCATTTTAAAATTAATGAGGATAATAACCATTGGCATTCAAGATGGCATACGTGATTTAGTTCAGTGTGTGTATGATGGGTCCAATTTATAATCTCACATTACGCTGTATAGAACAAACTATGAAATAAAAATGAAATAAGAGAAAAAAATTTAATTGCTAAATTTAGTTGTAAAGTTAAAACATCAAAATCAATTTCCAAGCATGCAGAAACCTTAATAATAAATCAAAGATGTGTGTTTTTATTTATTTAAAACCTTTTGAGTTAACTCTAGTAAAAACTTTGTTAGGTTGTCTTATTTAGAGTTTGGGCACAATTTTATTCCAATTATGTTATGCTTATTTTGTTGTAGCATATTGCCCAGATCAACACCTTCATCCTAAATTACAGTGATGCTAATTTAGATCACCAGCGCCTTTTAGAGCTGTAATTTTGCTCGTAAGCTAGTTATTCGCTTGTGTTCAGAGCCATACTATTCCTAAAAATCTAAAGCTATGGCACTGGTGGTTTAAACTCCAATTGTCTATTGTTTATTCTATTCATACATGAGTTTTATATTTGACACTTTCTGTTAGTCAATAGAGGTATGGTACAAACATTTATGTAATCTAAACACCATATAACCTAACTTTATAGATAATTTATTATCGATTACATGACAAAGACGTTGAAGCTTTTCCAGTTTTACCCACATTTTGGTTGTAGCATTTATATTTTCAGTACATACTAGCATGTTACAGTTAAAACATAATTTACTTGTCATCCTTTTATTTTTGTAATTTGATTATCATTTACATCTTTGTAACTTTTCATTTTGATCAGGCTACATGCTTATGGTTTATTTGAAATTAAGGTTTCAAGCAATGTAATTGCCAGGTCGGAGTTATGAACATATGATCATGTAGTAATGATATAATATTTTTATCTTTTGTTAGGAAAAAGAAACAGTATTAATAACTTCTATTAATTTTTTCGCAACTATCTCTATTTCATTTTCCGTGCTATTTCAGGTCAGCTATGTAGATCACCAGAGTATCATAAATTTGTCCTTAAAGATGGAGGATGCAGCTTGGAGGATCACAGCGCTGGCTGGAACAACATCAGACTCTGGCGGGGCTTCCGATAAGGCTTGGTAGGGGTTGCTATTTGATGGTTGGTCAAGTTTACCGCGGCTGGAGCTTCTACGTTTACTGTGCTTGGAGTTTTTGATGGCAAGCTGATGGGGAGATGGCCAACGTGAGGGGGAAGAACTTGTAGTCCTCTCAGGTATTTCTGCTTCTCCACTGTTGTTGGACATCAGTTTCGTCCATGCATGCGTTTTAATTCTCTTAGTACTCTACAAATTATATTAGTATCACACATCTACCAATTTATTTAAACCAGTTTTTTGTTTAGCCATTCCCAATTGTTCCGGCTTAATAATCCTCATGTTTGCTTTCTGATTTTTTGTTTTATATTAGTTTCAATTTATGGTGTGTTTCAAATATAAATGGTTAAAAACACAGAGAAGTGGCCATAATGGATTTTTCATTCACGGTGCGCATTCATTTGATTGAGAAACATCGTCTGCATATTTTCTAATTGCACCAGCATTGAATCATTATATTGATTTGCAAAGTATCTCACATTACTGCTATAACTATAGTACGATTATAATCAATCAATTTAACTAATATAAGTATAATTTAATAATGGTGATTGTTTTCTACCCATTGAGAAATATAGGCAATTGGTAGATCAATGCAAATTTCAAGATTTACTGCGATATAGCCTTCAAATTGACGCTTCTTAGCATAAATGTAATCGATGTTAGTTAAAATAGCATTTTTTTTGATATGTAATACATGTGTAGATATGCATTATATTATGATTTTTATGTTATCCCATAGATACATTTGCCTAGGATTCACATACTATCACTATGTGAAAACTGAGAAGACTGACCCTGGTTAATACCTCAAATGTAGAGCAATGTAATAGTTGCTTCCATTTCTCAGTCTTTCAACAAGTTTCATTCCTAAATCTTCGATCTAAGGTGTATGTTTAAGTGCCTTGTAATTTGCATGACATCTGAGCTTCTGAATCGAAGGAAAAAGGCCATTGCTTGGGTGCCTTGAATCTGTATGAGTAAACTTCACCACCTTGAACTTCTTCAAAACTTTCTCATAACCTTTATAGTAAAAGTCTGCACAAACAGTAAATTTGTAAACGATGCTACAATGAAATCGATCATTTTGTCATCAATCAGAGTAAAACTGAATTAGCAGATGTGACCTTGGACCAAGATATTGGTGCCCTGAAAAAGGCTTTATCTTCCTGTATTTTTCTGGCAACGATTCTACTATCTCAATGTCCTCCTTTAAAACATCTATGAAATGTCTCTAGTCGAATATATCTTCGAACCCACTGTCAAAAACCAATGTATACGTTAATAATATTATTATGGGTCCAACAAAATATCATAATTTGTAAATTTAGATATTCACACTACAAGAAAATATACATTTGTCCAAAAGCATGCAAAGTTTTATTCAAAGGCTAACTAGTCTCCATCTTCTTTTACAGTGCAGAGCAGTTACCCGGACTGTCCAAAGTTAAAAACAAGAGTTGAGCTTATGCATCGTTCCCGGAGGTGGCATCAGTAATGAACCTTAAAGTTAATAATATGATGTTTTTTTCCTAACTGAATTTGTAATATCAGAAATCTACTTGGTGAGGACCTCGGCCAACCCAACACTAATGAGCTCAATCAATTCGAGAATCAACTAGAAGAGTCACTGAAGCAGATAAGATCCTCAAAGGTACGACATATACTTTGCATTTCTTATTCGACTTTGGCCGATGAAGCAAAAGCTTATTTATTTATTCTTAAAAAAGGGTCCTTGCTTCATTCTTTGACATATAACTAAGGCAGGTTTCTGTTGGATACATGCCTTAGATTTGTTGCTTAAGTTTTGGGATGCATTTGATCACCAAACGTGCTTGGGATGCTTTAAACGTAAACAAGTTGGAAAGGCCTTTTTTACTCTTTAAGTATAGATCCTAAGGTCAAGACTTGTCCCTTTTTCATCAATTTTCAGTTTCTCATCTGCATGGAATCGATTCAAAACTATAAAGTAAAAAAAGATTTACGGTTTCTAGTATCACAGTAGAAACTGTACAATCATTTTATATTTACTTCTATATTCTAAACCTCAAATACCTTAACTGATGTGATATCCCCAAATCTGCTTGGTTTAGTAGTCGGAATAATATTCCTGAACCTTTTTGTGGTGTCTTTGTGGGTTAATTATAAGTAAGACATTTCATTGCATTTTGATTGGTCCTTTTACATCAGCAAAGTCTGATAGTTTATGTTATGCTGTATCATTCTAACACTTGCTATATCAGCTGCGTTTCTGTTTTCTTGTCTCATAGTGCATTATAACTGCAAGTCGGTCAAATTCCCAGATATTTTTTTTACCAAGGGCAGTTCACATTTGGATTGTCACTGTTGTAGCTGAATGTTGTGTGCTAATTATTCTGTATTTGGTTTTAATTTTGTAAAGTACTAGTGCTGGGTCTGTGGCATGTCATGCATGGGTTTTGTTTGTGAATATAATTGTTTGAAGATTGGTTAGTTGATTGCTTGCAACAAGTATCATGATGATTTAGATTGTGTTTGAGCATGTTGATTATGCACGTATGATTTCAGCTAATTGTGGATTTTGTTGTGCCCGATAAAGTGGCATTATGTTTTGGATCAATATCTAAGTTTCAAAATTACAGACCAAGTAGGAAATTGAACCATTAGAGGCGTGAAACCCACTTTAAGAGACAGCCATCTATATATAGAGGTACAGATGATGCTCACCCTTCATATCATTTCGATTCTGAATTATACGTCAATCCTTATTTCTTGCTTCATACTTGCCTTATATTACTCTCAACCATTAGGCCTTTTGTTTAAATCTCAATTAAGGTCGCTTAATTAAGAAGAAGAAGAAGAAGAAGAAGAAGAAAAGAACAAGAACGAGAATGAGAGGAAAATGGTGAAATCAAACGCAAATAATGGTGCTTTATCTCTCACTTCATTGAACCACATTTCTCTAGTTTGCAAATCCCTTGAAAGGTCTCTTGATTTTTACCAAAATATTCTTGGTTTGTCCAAATTCATAGACCTGGTTCATTCGATTTTGATGGTGCATGGTAATGACATTTATTCCCAATTATCTTTTACAAATATTTTCAACTGTATTGTTGATACAAATTAGAAACTATTGACCGATTTACATATTGTTTATGGTGTGTATTTTATCAAAATTTTATAACTATTATGTACTAGTACAGTTGGAAACTTTTTACCATAGGTACAGGTTTCTTATCCTAGTATTACTAGCTATAGGTCGTGGTCTAATTTTTATTATATTTATGATCTAAGCATTTGATCTTTATAATTAATTTGAATGTTAGAGTTAAATGTGTTGATTTTGAAGGTTGTTCAACTTTGGAATCGGGATACACTTGCTGCAATCGGATGACCCAGAAAGCATGAAGACGAAGATTGAAATCAACCCAAAGGACAATCATATTTCCTTTCAGGTAATGTTTTTCAAAATATTCCATGTATCTCATATGTATAAAGATAAAATAAATAAATAATAAACGAAATGTAAATATATCAGTGATACAAAAAAATAAACCAATTTTCTAAAATAATACACCATCGAGAGACTATGGGTCTAGGATATTTTATAGTACTGTTCAAGATAAATGAAACTAAATTAGAATTAATTTGCTATCAATTGGGTAGAGGGAATTTCTAGTGGAGAGGTGAAATGTTGTTTGATTAGCTAACAGTCTTCCTAATTTTCTAAATTGAATAGCTATTATGCAGGATTGTTTTAATAGACCAATTGCAAGCGCACCAGGTGCTTGGATTGATGTAGTCGAGCGCATCAGCAATGACAATAACAAAACTTTACAGTGAGAAGCAATAGCTTGACCATTCTGTTATCCTCCTTTAATTCAGATATACAGACAACGGGCTAGACTTTTATACAAAATGTGATATGTATTTTTAATTACAGCGTAAATTGCAAGTGAATATGGTTTAACAGTTCTTAAACGCATTGTTATTCTGTTCACCTTTAAGAAGGAAGAAATATTATATCTTGGTTATTTTGTCTTGTAGCCGGACCTCAAAAACTACCAGATGTCTCAATTTAGGATCCTACAACTAACTAGGATTTGCCTCAGCAGATCCATATTGTACTCCACTTGCTATTGAAGCTTTGAAAAAATACTCAGCCAGTACATGCAGTGTTCGTGTTGATGGAGGTATAGTATACAAGTATTTTTAAGTCATTATATTGGACTTAAACATAATAATTGATTTATGAAAACAAATCAATTATTTCAATTGGTTGTTTCAATGCAGGCACCACTAAACTTCACACTGAGTTGGAGGAGGTTATTGCACGATTTGTTGGAAAGCCAGCAGCAATTCTTTTTGGCATGGGTTATGTTACTAACTCTGCCATTATCCCTGCTCTCATTGGCAAGGTAGTATATGCATATAGGACAATTCAAACTCTGAGTTTTCACCCTCTGCTAAAAGTTTATTTAAATTTTTGTATGATCATGTGTAGGGAGGATTGATTATTAGTGATTCACTTAACCATAACTCGATTGTCAATGGTGCTCGAGGATCTGGTGCATCAGTGCGAGTTTTTCAACACAACAGTAAGTTTTTTTGTTATTATACAAAACCCGATGATGAATGATGTTGATGAAACAACATGGTAAACCAGATGCTTCTTCGTAAGCTTGATTTTTGATTGAAATATGTAATAAATATTGCTACTCTCTTTTTTCTAGCAGTTAGCTTTTCACAAAAAAATTCTTGATTACAAACTGTGCAAAATGTAATATTTTTTATTTGGTGTTCAAATGCTTAGCTCCATCACACTTGGAGGAGGTATTAAGAGAGCAAATTGCCGGTGGTCAACCTCGAACGCATAGACCATAATACTATTCCATATTCTTAACGTGCTTTAAAGATCTCAACCATTTTTAAGACCAAGTTAACAGTAACTGGGTATAAAAAAATCATGAATTTATAACACATACCAACTTAATGTTAAATTATTCCCATTTAATATAACATTTCAATAATTCTAGACAACTTTAGACTAAATAATCAAAATTGCAGTAGTTGTAGAAGTTATCATTGATAATGAACCAATGGTGTAAGAGTAAAACGAAGTATATATTGACTAACATATGTATGTTTGTGTTTCTTCTTCACAGGTGTTGTATGATGCTTTTGAGGTTGATACATGATGTCGCACTCTTTCTCCTTTAAATCAGTCATGCTTATCGACGGTTATTAAAATATTTTTAGTATGTATCGTTTTGGTATGCTACACTCAATTTGTGTACTTATGTTTAATTTTTATCACAAATATTTATGTTTAATTCTTCATGTATGAAATATTATGGATATATATATATATATTGTGATTTGGCTTATGACTCAATTTGTGTACTTATGTTAATGTGATGAATGTGGTTTTTTGAGTTATAATATATAAGTAGAATTGAAAATTGTAAGCTTTGAATGTTATGGCAGCAAAAAATGTGCAATAGAATTTTTTTATAGCGTTCTAACTATGCAATAAAAAGAAAAATTGTTCAGCTTTGTTATACTATAGCATCATGTTAGTGCTATACAAAATATTTTGCAAAGATTAAATAGTTTTCATAGCAATAAGATGGTGCTATAATAGATAGTAATGAATTTTCTATAGCATTTCAATGTGTCATAAAAGGTTGACACGATGATTCCATAGCGTGTTCAAATGCTATAATAATATAATATGTCGACATATTTATAGCAACTAAAATGCGTCATAAAAAGTTCTATAGCACGTTTCATAATGCTATAGAAAAGCAGTTGCACCAATATGGCCTATTTTAGATGGCAAGAAAAATACGTTTTTCATTGCAAGTATGACACGCTATAGTATCTATAAGACTTTTTACAACATGTTGATCTATGGCGATTATAGAAATGCTATAGAAAGTTTTTATAGCGGTTTTTACACGCTATAAAAAGTCCTTTTTGTTGTAGTGTAAGCCCATATGAATTTTGATGGGACTAGGTGAATCTTGCACCGATTCTACAAGTACTTCATTCTCTATAGCTCAGTAGGGATTGAATGCTTAGGTCCGAAAGGCGTGGAGTCAAAGCCTGAGCAGTGGTAGACCAAGCTTCAGGAGGATGTTATGGCCCAGCGCCAACAATAAATCCGAGAGAGTGACGTGTCATTCTGGATAGGAAAACCTAGTGTTCATTACGGTCAGGTATGTTTTATTTTGGAATTTTAGTTTAAATGAAAACCCTTGTGGCCAATGTGCAGAATCCAACGGATGTCGATGTGTGTTGAACAATCGGATTATAGATGTTAACAGGGGCAAGTGGAAGTGTCAATCTATGCAGTGCGAGTCCTGTGCCGTGCACATGACGAATGGACCATTTTGTGTAGATAGCTTGCTCATGCTGGAAAACGAGCCACATCGCACGAAGGAATTGTGCATTGGGTCTTACTCGTTATCTTTGGATAATCGATAATGGAACTGCTGTCTACAACAACGCGGAACATTCTTTTATAGGAACATAGAAAGTGTAGTAATTGGAAGCATTGTGCAATGGAATTACTTAAGCACCGGATTGCATTCGATATGATCGTCCTTTGCAAGGAATAGTCTTGTCTAAGTTCGGAACGATAACTTGTGATTGGTTGTGAATTAGCAAGGTATGTTCAAACTTTTTGAAAGGTTAGGATTGCCAAGGCATTACAAACCTATAGCTAACCCAAAAAGAACCCAAAGTAAGGAGTGGAGGAGCACCAACTTGGCCCCAAGTTAGAATGAGGTTGGTAGGACTCGGGATCGTAGGATGCTTGCTTTGGGTTGAACTTAAGGAGAATCTCAAAAGGGGGGATTTTGCAATGCTTGATACTCAAAGGGTAGCCAGTCACAGGCTAAAGCTCTCAATCACTAAACAACTAGGCGACAATCGTGGGTGACCCTAAACCATGGTCGGTAGTGGATTCCACCACAATAGAACATCGGTGACCTACTTAGTGTCAGATTTGGGTCTAAAGTAAAGAGGTTGGTAACAAGATCTCTAGACGATGCGGCGATGGTTGAAATGAGAAACATGCATCAAAAGTGTATTCAAATGGTCGGTGGTGGTACGAAAAGTCGATGATGAACGATTTAAAGTTTGGAAGTTGGAATTCGGTCGGTGAAAGGAAGTACTCAGGCATGAAAAGTGATAGAGCAAAAGAATGAGATGTAAGGAAAATTTTCTAAATGTTTGGCTAATATACTGTCATCGAGTTGAAGTGGAAAATCAATTCAGTGCCGAACAAAATAATTCACCGAGATGAACTATCGAACCAAATATGAAAGTGAAAGAGGAAAAAAGCAACTACAAGGCAGTACATATCTAACTAAGGCGTGAAGTGATCACCAGAGCGTAGATCTTGTACTTAGCATGAAAAATGGAATTTCTACTATATAAAACAATCAAATGGATCTCCATAGAATATAGACAACGCTTTGAGGCAACTTTTGGATAACCAACAGACATATATGGATGATGGTATATGCTTGTCTTATTCTAGAGCATGCTTTGTTTTCAATAGAAGCATATTTTAGGGGGAAAGTGTTATTTGACTTTTTAACCAAGTGGCTTTCAAACATATCTGGACGTCATGATGAAGACGAAATGATTCAAGGACCTGGGAACATGCTTGGAAGGACAACATGAGTGGACTCAAGAATTTGGAGCAAGGTTGGAGCTAAGGAATAATCTCGATACCGACCACTTTCTGGTTGGTACCGACTACTTTTTGAGCTCCTTATAGAACTTTGGAGCTATAACTTGAAGATGGTTTGCCTGAGTTATCATCTCGAGGTGCATTTATGAAGGAATAAATAAGCAACTCCAACAAGCACTGAAGGAAAGAATATAAGTATTGGAGATATCAGAACTTCTCAGAAACAACATAACTTCTTAAGAGAAGTGCTCGAGGCTTGAAGGATCAAAGATAAAAGACTCAAGGAAGGAAGATGGAAAATCCTGCATTCTCGAATCTGAAGTTAGACATGGTATGTTAAGAACTAGCGATTCTGCTGGGTGGGTTTCCTATAAATACAGCCTATGTCACTTAAGAAAGGACCTTTTTGGGCACCTGATTTTTTCATCTTCTATTTCTAGTGACAAAGGCGGTTTCTATTTGCTGTTTTAGGCTGTCAAAACTCAAAACTCCTTGTACTTGTGACTATAATCTATAGTCAATAACAAGATAATGAACATAGGCCTTGGATTTGCCGAACCACTATATAAGCATTGGCATTCTTTCTGTTTTATTTATCGTTCTTGCTAGATCCCTTACTTTTAATTTGTTTTTGGATGTTATACCATTTCCCGGTCAACAACTGAGGAGACGAACTCTCTTTTGGATAGCATTTCACTTCCAATGCTTTAGCTCAAACCTAACTATAGTCGTTCGATTGGCGCCATGCCATGATTTGACTATAATCAAAGTAAAGTATTTACATTGAAGCTCCACGGTATTCTCAAGTCAAGGGAACTGTGTAACATCATCACTTCGAGATTCTCAGTTTGACCTTCGTTATCTTAACCAATAGAAAACCCTCGAGCGAGTCATTCCATAATTATCCAATAATTATTAATACATAACCCCTTGATTCTCATAGTAGTCATGAGTAATACAGTGCCAAACATTTGGAGAGCATTATCTACTTTAATCTCAACGGATGTATCAATATCCTACCTTGAAACATCTTGACTGGGAATATTTAAAACAATATGTTATTTCTAATGTGATAAATTTCTCATGATTATAAAGTATTGTAACTACTATCACATTATATACCATTTAAGGATTTTCTATTTAACATGCTTTAAATTAATTATACCATAATATAACAAGTATATAATAGAAAGAAAACACTTGTTATTTTGAACAAGATTGGTTAACGAGTTAAATATATGTAACAAATTAAATAATTTTCCCTAGGGCATACCCCTAACTCTATCATATAACACCACAGATACTTCCCAATGAACTCCGACATGACCATCACCCACTGCACTTTGTCGACCAACTTCGACAAGGCCACTGACCGCCAGTAAGGTATTGAAAATACTTTCACTATTAAATAGGATCTATCAATCTCAAATATCACCATGAAAACAAACGTCTCCATCTAAAAAAATACAAACTTAACCAACCTTCAAACCACCTAATTATGCATGCCCACCAATTGAACATGCATATCATCAATAAATAAGATATGCTTGTAATTCCACAAAAGTCTCCATGTAGGCTTTGTGGTTTTCCATTACATGCTTCACCTTGATTCAGATAAATTTGGGTTTTAAACTCCAATTTTAAAAGACCGTAACTTTTCCACTATTTTTCCAAGTAGTTTATACACATTTTTGCTTCCCCGTTTTGGCTACAAAATCTCCCTATTTCTCTTCTACACCCTTGTAACTCCATCTTGAGTTGAAAAATTGCAAACTTTTTCTTCCAACCGCCCCACATAGATAAGATTATGCATATTTCTAGAACATGTCTAACTTCCGTGAGTTTTACAGACGTTTCATCATGCATCTTCAGCCTAACTGAACCTATTCATTCAATTTCTATATCACAACCAAAAGCTGATTCCACCTTGTCTTTTTATTCTTTATAGTCAATGAATGTCTCCTTGTTTTTGCATATATGAAAATATGCGCTTGAATCAAGCACCCAATCTTTACTTCTGTCTTTACCTACACATAATACGTTATTAAATTCCCCACCAAAATGCACCTCATTTTTGCTATTATCATTTGTTTCTTTTGGCCTTCTTCCACTGCCTTCATTCTTTCCTTATCTCTCTTCAGATTGTAGTAGGGTGACTTTTTTTTCACAATAATAGAAAATGGTATCGCTTTTCATATTTGGTTGCTTACTTCTTCTTGCAAGGGTCGCCTCTTTAATCAGATTTCTATGTTCTCTCTCTTCGTTAACCATTCCTTCCATTACATCCATCATCCTCATCTCCTCATCAAGAGGCCTACTAATCACCAAACTCATTGAAAAATCTCCATCCGAATTTGAGTTGGTTAATGCAACCATAAGTGTTTTCCAACTATACAGTAATGAACTCATCAATACAAAGGTTTGTGTCATATCATCAACCTTGTAATTCATGGCTGTCAACTTATTCAAAATTGCTTGAAAATCATTAAGGTGCTCTCCAATTGGTCTACCCTCCTTAAAGCCTTAGATTTACTAATCTTCTCATAAGAAGAGCCTTATTTGTTATAAAATTTTCAATTTTCCAACTCAATAGAACGATAATTAGATGGAGTTACAAGGCTGGAGTTACAAGAATATTAAACTCAATAGAAGTTGGAAGGCGGACTCAATAGAACGATAAAAGTATGAAAATATACCATTTACTGAAAATGGATCGGGTACGATCAATATTCGCCAATTATGGATCGTATCGTATCGATATTACAGTTCAATTCAATGGAAAATAATCGATATCTCAAAATCTGCAAGTCAAATACACATGAAACATTGGGAGCATCAATATATTAAAGAGTGGAGCCCACCAAATCGATCGCACGCCAAAATGAGCCCATAGAACAATCGGTACTGATTGTTATTGTGAAATATGTGGGACCCGCGATTGATACCATGACTTCTTATGGATCTGGAGACTCCGTTGCGGAAATTTCAGAAAGATTTTTCACCGTCCTCCTCTATAAATATAGATTTGATTGTTCATTTTCAAGGATCTTTACGCTGCTGGTTACTTTGCACTTTATGTAACTAATGGTTTTACTCCGAACCGTCTTTCTGTACTCGGCAATTCAAGTGTTTAATAAAGTTATTTTCTCCAAAGTGGACGTAGGCTTTCGACGCCAAACAACTATAAATCGTTTTCTTGCTATTGCTTATATTATGTTATTTAATTGCTTGTTCCCTCTATTCTCATTTATTATTCTTTATTTATTTCTCTACAAAATCTCTATTGGGTGTTTGTGCCAATTTCTTGTGCAAACAGCGGCGTCTTCTTCTTTGATCTGGAAATATTGTATCACCGATTTCAACATCACTTTTGTTATAAAAAAAACTTGAGAAAAAATTGTGCAATCTGAAAATAATGCAAGAAACATGTAAAAAAAACATAAATGGTAGAAAAATATAGCTTTGAATCATTGAAAAAACATATAACAAAGAATGAAATGATACAATATAGTAGAGTTACAACATTAATTACTCACTACAGTTCCAAACCACATAATGTTATTGTAAAAAAAAATTAAAATTGTTACCACAATGTAGCATCATAATAAATATTATATTCAATTGTTTTTAAAAAAGATTCCACAAAATGTTACTACACCTCGTAAAATTCTACTACGATTTATAAAATACTACTTAAAAATAGCATTTCGAGCAGGCATATACAAATTATTATATTTTTAACAAAGAACACAAATTGCTACTCGATAATAGCATAACTTCTTCTTTCTCAGTTTCCCAAGTTTGAAGTTGCTACTTTATAACCATTATCATCACATCATAAAAAAAAACCTAGAAGACCACTTCAAAGCTATCACAAGCAATTGTTACACATGGTACTCCAACTTCAAAACCAAAGTCGTTGCTTCAACTTCAAAATCTTAGCCAACTTATTACCACCACCATAACTGCCGTCGATGCCTTCTCACTAATCGACCTAGTTGCCACAGCCGTACTCTCCTTCAGGCTTGTCGTAGGAAAATTAGGAAATTCTAATTTCAACACTATCATTTAGTCAAAATTATTGGATTTTTCTTTATTTTGTTGGAAACTCTATTTTTTGACAAACAAATAAGTGAGTACCTCGTGAGCAGAAAAACGAACGAAAAAAAAGGGAAAAAAAGAAGAGAGAATCTAACTTGTTCTTTCACTTTAAAAAATACCTCAACCTATTATAAGTTTTGTCATTACAAATATGAAAATGGTATTTACTATAACGCGCCTAAAAATAGCCCAAACCCGAAATGCTTTTTGTCATTTCAACTGCGTGCATATCTTCCCCTCACTACCACAAAGCCCTAAATCTTAACCCCTAGCCGGTAACCCTAATTTATTTTCGTGAATTATGTCTCTCTACCGGTATCTCCTCCGCCACCTTCGCCCCACTACCATCACCACCTTACATCCTCTCACCCAAGTTCGTCTCTTTGCCTTCTCATCAGCAGAAGAAGCCGCCGCAGAACGCCGCCGCCGGAAGCGTCGCCTCCGAATTGAACCACCTCTCCACGCCCTTAACCGCGGTCCTCGACCCCCACCTGATCCCAATGCTCCCCGCATGCCTGAGACGACGTCATCCCTCGTTGGGCCACGCCTTAGTCTTCACAACAACGTCCAATCACTTATTAGAAGTGGAAATCTCGACAAGGCATCTGCCACTGCCAGGCAGGCTGTTTTCTCAAGGACGAGGCCTACTGTGTTTACTTGCAACGCGGTGATGGCGGCCCATTTGAGGGAGGGGAGGAAGGATGATGTTCCGCCTCTGTTTGAATATTTTTATCGGCAATCAAATATTGTTCCCAACGTTGTTAGTTACAATATTTTGATCAATTCGCATTGTGATGCTGGTGAGTGCTGATTGTTTTAGCTGGAAAGGATTGTCCTTTTTTGGTACATCCGATATTAAATAATAAATCGTCCCTTCTGACTAATTAGGCACAGTTGCACATGTATGCATCTAGTAATATCCACGTTATAAAAAAAATATATTCTGGTCGGCCATTGACGGCTGAACTGGTAGCCCCAAGCACAAATCATGGTGCCCTTAGCACTGCACTATCAATATTTCCATTTATTATATTATGCTGTCCTGATTTCTGCCCCAGTTTGACTATGCTTCCAATTCTAAAAAAATGTTTCTCAAGAATTTTGGTTAGTTTTCAGAAAAAGCACTTGAAAATTTTAATCCTGCTTTTCTTTCAGAACTTAAAAGTTTACAACTTGAAATGTCCACTAGAGATATATACTGTAGCACAGCAGTAGGAATTGTCTAATCTAAATATGAACTCCTGATGTTAATTGATTGCACAGGAAATATTAAGTCGTAATCTGTATTCCAGTTTCAGTTTACTACCTCAAAAGGTTGAATGAAATATTTCTTAGAAAGTAAATGTTGATGACTACAAAGAGGATCTCTAGATAAAGTCATTTTTTCAATCATTGTTTTTATATTAGATTTAGTTGATCGATTCAATCAATTGGATACTTTTTTAAAAAACCGTTTAAGTTGAAATTGAGCAGTTAAATTAGCTTGGGATGGGTATACGTTCAGTTTGAGGTAAATTTGATGAATAATCTATGTAATCAAGTAATAAACCATCTAATTTATAATGTTTATTATAGTATTTAGATAACACCAGTTACACCACCAAGTTTGTGTTAACAGTGGGTTGGAATCATATCTCATAATCATATGTAACCAGATACATAACCACACAAATGATATGTGATATGTCTCCATATCCAAATACAAATGAAGTCATGTACGCAACAATATCCATATGACCTGAATATGTGCACATTGTATGTTTGGTTATAACAAATATTTTCTTGTTTAATGGGGTTTCCTAATTACTTTGTTCATGTTTATGTATGTTTTGAATTTTGGCTGTACCCAATCTGCATTTGTTTATTATTTATATTTGGGTATTTCCATATTCCTAACTGTATCCATAATCGCCAGTATCCAAGTTTTATCGATTTTTTTAAATATAAATAAGGTTAATTGAGGTTAATATCCATAATTGAGGTGGAGCCTTGGCGCAACGGTTAGGTCACTCGCATGGTGATCTGGGCGAGCCTCTTCGCAATGCGAGAGAAAGGCTGCGTGCATTATCAACCTCCCCAGAGCCCGTTATCATGCGGGAGCCTCGTGCACTGGGTTCCACCTTTACGATAAGGTTAATATCATTTTACTGCTTCATTTCTGCATGTGTATTCTAATCTATTAAATAAGAACGGATGCAAACAGGGCATTGATCTTAATCAAAGGTTTTCTACTGTATTTGTTAATGTTTTAGATAGTTTGATTGTATTGCTCATGCTAGTCTTATTGTATACTACATTTAGTGTTTGTGATTTTCAAGATTTACCACTTTTTTCTGTAGTGCCTATGTTCACATTTAAGAGTAGAAGGCTACTATGTAAGATTATGGGACAAGTCACTTTGTAAGCTAATAATTCCCTAAATACTAATCTTCTTCTTCTTGGTTTTTTATTTTTTACTTTTTATTTTTGCTTGGATTTGACCTAGGACACATGCAAGGACATATAATAACACCGGTGAAATGATCTTTTCTCACTGTTTTTGAATGTATTCTACATAAATCAATGTGCTGCAGGAATGTATGCACACATTATGTTTCATACACCAATCAATAACATGCAAGAAGGAATTGGTTTTCTTTAAGTCACCAAGCCCATCTCTATTACATAGAGCAGAACTTGGTAAATAAGTGTATCATACTATTATCTTATGTTTTTACATGAAATTACCGTGATGCAGTCACATCTGCATTATTTAGGTCCAACTTCAATGATTAAACATTGGTATTATAGGGATCTGCTTATTGAGATGCATCTTGGTTGAACTGATATGATACCAACTTCAATACGAAAAGGTGGTAGTATTAGCTTCATAAACCCCAGAATATACTCATCTTGCTTTCATCGCGACTAAACATAGTGTTTAGTATTTACCAGCTATAAAAATCATGTTGCTTTTGCCCTCTGATAACAGACTCATCAATGAAACCATTGTTTAGTGTTTCCCTCCTGTCTCCACATTTGGTCCTTTAGAAGATGCTTATAGTTGAAATCTCAATTTCTGATCATAAGATGATCTTTTAAGAAAGAGTTCAAGCAAACGAGGTTATCAAAACGGGATCCAAATCATAAATCATAAAATTCAATTTTTAAATCAAAATAGGATTTAAATCGTAGATTCAAAAGATCCATATTTTAAAGTTTGTTTGCACTTTGAAATTGATTATAATGTTTGAACTTTTACATCTAAACTTAAAAATTAGTTTTTTTTCTGGTTTCATTTTTATTTTGTGTAGAAAACAGTAGAATTGGAATTGTGTTCAAATAAGTATATTGAATATATAAGTATGCATTGAATTATTTTTCTCAGCTGCGGTTATAAATGAGCTTGAATCGGAATGTAAATCGAATCGAAACGGGAGAGATCTGATCCAAAACAGGATTTAAATCGCAAGATTTTAAGATTTTTGATAACAATGCAAGCAAATATATATGAGGAATCAATTCTTAAAAAAAAATATTGAATATATTTACTAATAGATAATGTTGTGCAGGTCGGGTAGATGTTGCATTGGAAATTTATCGTGAAATTCTAGAGAAAGCGCCATTTTCACCATCTGCTATAACATACCGCCACCTCACCAAAGGGTTAGTTGATGCTGATAGAATACAAGAGGCTATGGATCTCATGAGGGAGATGATTAACCGTAGCCATGGGGCGGACTCCTTAGTTTTCAACATACTCATGAAAGGGTTCATCGATCGAGGCAACATGGAGAAAGCATATGAGCTATTTGACGAGCTCAAAGAACGATGCTCAGTGTATGATGGGGTCGTTCACAAAACATTCATGGAAGAGTACTGGAGGCAAGGAAAAGACAAAGAAGCAATGGAAAACTATCAATCTCTCATCGATAAGGAGTTCAATATGCCCCCTGCTACCTGCAACGTATTATTAGATACTCTTTTAGAACACGATAAGGACAAAGAAGCTGATAAGCTGTTCCAAAATATGCTTGATAGACACAACCATCCAGCAACTTTGACTGTAACTACTGAAACTTACAATATTATGGTTAATCGGCAATTTGAACTAGGAAAGTTTAAAGAGGCAATCGACATTTTCCATAGAACAGGTAGAAAGCCTTTAGCAATGGATGCTGGTTGTTTCAACAATATAATTGGCAAATTATGTGAAAATAATATGTTATCCGAGGCAGAGAAGTTGTTTGAAGAGATGCCCAAAAAATCAGTTTACCCAGATATCGTTACCTTTGAATACTTAGTTAACACATGTTTTAAAGAAGGCAGAGTTGATGATGCCTTAAAATATTTCTACAAAATGCTGAGCACGGGCGATGAAGGTTACAGCGCTGTAAGGATTAATACAAAGTTTTATAATAAAATGCACGAAGAACTAGTGAAGGCTGGATATGTAGCTCAAGCCATGGAGATATTCGGAATAATGAAACAGAAAGAGATGAAGCCAGAACTGAAAGATGAGCATAAACCCGTGCCAAATGCATTCACATTCGAAACACTGATTAATGGTTCGTGCAAAGTTGGGAACCTGGATCAAGCTCAAGTTCTACTGCAAGAGATGTTAAATAGAAGGATCGATTTAAGTTCAGAATTTCGTGAGTTTGTTGTGGAATCTTTTGAAAAATCAGGAAAAGGTAAAGAAGTGGAGCAACTACTTGAACTTTACTCTTGTTGCAAAGAAGGTAAAGTAGACGATGCACTGAAATGTTTTCACAACATGATGAACACAAACGCTGTGAATGTCAATACAAACTTATATAACAAAATGTACGACGAATTGGTAAGGGCGGGATATATAAATCAAGCTTTGGAGATTTTTGAGAGAATGAAACAAAATGAGGTGAAGTCGGAATTGAAAGAAGAGCAAAAGCCAGTGCCAAACGATTTCAGCTACGGGACATTGATTTATGGATTGATCAACGTAGGAAACTTGGATCAAGCACGGGTTCTTTTAGAAGAGATGTTGATTAGAAGACTTGTAGTGAATTCTCAGTTTCATGCATTTGTAATTGATTCATTCAGAAGGGCAGGAAGAGGTATGGAAGTGGAGCAGATGTTTGCATATTTTTTAGGTTCTTCAAACAACAATGTTGCTCAACAGGCACAATAAGTTGGGTTTGCTTCACATGATTATCAGATCGAGATTGAGGTTTAGTAATATAATAATAAGTTAATTGGTGCAGAATGAGTTTTGGTGTAACCTAGTCAAACTTTGGAATTGGTAATTACGTTTGGTGGCTTTGGAGCAAAAATTAGGTTTATATATCTGCTTGTGCCATTAAGTATCTTACTAAATTTGTTATTGTAATGGATTCTGATAAGCTGGGGCTGTATCAATTTATTAATTAATATCTTATTTCTACATTTACTTACATAGCAATAAAAGGATATGTATGAACGTGATAGCCGGTAATGACTAATCTATATTTGTATGTGCTTTCTGTTGCTGCTGGTTTCTTGTTTTAATTTTATTAGACAGTTAGTATGTTGTGAAAGTTTTTATAAGTCTTCATGGTTATTTGTAGTAGTGCAAATTAAAATTTCTTTTAACCATATATTTTTGTTTTGTTATTAGTATCTCCCATTTGAAACCGAATTGTGCACTCTCCTTCCAAATGCGTCATACAGTAACAGTCAAGGTGACGTAAGCAGTTTTGACATCAAACTTTCGGCCTTCCATCTTCTGGTCAGTGTACTTGCAGTCAAAAAATATGTAATTGTGTTTCTTCTTCCTGGTTACACAGTGTCTGGACAATACCCCACTTTTTTAGTTTATATTTGGCCAGTAGTCAGTGCATTAGAGCTTTGTAAGTAGATCGAGACATTTTGGGGACATTTGTTGTATTCCAAATGAATTGAGCACATACTGTAGGCTTCCAGACTCATGTATCTTCCTTTAGATTCGTAAAGAGGGGGACATACTGTATTTCTTGTCTTATTTGAGTTGCTGGAAAATATGAATACACACAAGCACATGTACATACATACATGTTATGAACGTTCAATGACACTCCTATTTGCAGCATTCATGTAGTCCTCTAATTTCGACCATATTTCGATTTAAATAATAACACTGTCTCTCTCTTACCCCTCATATTATTATCATGTGTGTGTGAGAGAGAGAGATTTCAAAAGAAATGTATGTGTGTGTATTTTTAAAAAAAATGCATGCATGCATGTAACATACTTAATTATAAGCTAATATATATATTTAACAATTTACATTTATTTTCCTCGTTTTGTAATGGCAGAAAGCTATACGTTGTGTCTGGAAAAGAAAAAAAAATTTATTTACCTTTTGCCTCCTTCCTTCTAGCTTGGTCTTGAGCTAAGCCATAGGTCCCAGCTTCTCGCCAATAGGGGCTAGAATTTCTACAATTTTCTTCTCATAACTTTGGTTAGGATTTTGCCAACATAACTTTAATCTAAGTGTTATAGTTAACTTCTAGAATTTTTTCTACATTACTAAACTTATATTTGTTTCTACACGATTCTAAAGATTTATTTAGAAAGAGCTTTCTAGATAAGACTTCTCTAGAATATATTTCTAAGATTTAGACTTATTACATTAGATAATTAAGACAAAAAATAAAGATCAAAGATCAAGTTAATATTTCAACAGTCGCTTAAACTTGATTTTGCTACTCCAAACAGACTCTTTTACTTGACAAAATCTTCATGCTTGAGAGGCTTGGAGAAGATATCAGTTACTTGATCATGTTTCTTTATGTACTATAGTTGTACGAATGTAGTGATAACGTGTATCAATGTGCTTGCTTCGATCATGTAAGACTGGGTTCTTGGTCAAAACAATTGCTGACTTGCTGTCTACGAAAATCTTGGTCGGCTCCTCTTTGTAGCAAATTCAACTCCTTTAATAGGATTCACAACCAAATTGCATAGCAAACACACGAAGTAGCAGCTACATACTCTGCTTCGCATGTGCAAAGAGTGACAATCGACTGCTTTTTCGACATCCATGTGAAGGCCGTGTCTTCCATGCAGAACACGAAGTCACTTGTGTTCTTTTGGTCATCCATATCTCCACTCCAATCGCTATCGCTATATCTGAAAAGCTTGTAAATTCATAAATAGAGCAGTACAAGCCAAAGTTTGTTGTCCCTTTGACATAGCGAAGAATCCTCTTTGCTGCCTTCAAATGAGTTTTTGTTGGATTCTCCATGTATCGACTCATAACTCCTACCACATAAAGGATGTAGAGTCTTGTGCACATTAAATATCACAAGCTTCCAACCAAGCTCTTAAAGAGTGTTGGATCAACCTTTACTCCTTCCTCGTGCCTTGAAAACTTGATTCCACATTCCATTGGCGTGCAGATCGAATTAAAGTCATCCATCTTGAACTTCTTCACCACTTCCTTAGCATAACCTTCTTGAGTGATTAGGATGCCTTCGCCTTCTTATTTTACTTCAATGCCGAGGTAGTAAGGCATGAGCCCAATATCGATCATCTCGAAATTCTTCGTTGTCTCTTTCTTAAACTCATTAAACATACTTGGATTGCTACCTGTGAAGATCAAGCCATCTACATACAAGCACACAATCAATGTATCATCGTTTTGGATTTTGATATAGAGTGCATGCTTATATGGACACTTGATGAAGTTTCTCTATTGGAAGTACTTAACAATTCGAGCATTCCAAGCTCTTAAGGCTTGTTTCAACCCATAAAGTGCCTTCTTTAGCTTCAAGACCTTATCTTCTTCTCCCTTAATTTCGTAACCTTATAGCCGTTTAATGTAAATTTCTTCTTCAAGAACTCCATTTAGGAAGATAGATTTCACATTCATTTGATGTATCTTCCAATTTATTTGAGCAGCCAATGAAATTATTAGTCTAACAGTTTCTAGTTGAGCGAATGGAGCGAATATCACATCACAGTCAATACCGGCTCTTCGACTGTAGCCTTTCCCCACCAATCTCGTCTGGCATCTTTCAACTTCACCTTTGGCGTTCTTCTTTGCTTTGTATACCCACTTCACACTGACTACCTTGTGACCTTTTGGAAGTGAAGCTAACTCTCATGTGTCGTTCTTCTTAATCGCCTTTAAATCTTCATCCGTTGCATTTCTCCAACTCTTCTTTTGCAAAGCTTCTTAGAAGTTCATGGGCTCACAATCCGCAAATAGGTGAAAAAGAGTAAGATTGTCTTCATTTTTGGTTACCTCGTAAATTTCTTGAAGTCTTCTAAAACGTGAAGCCCTTTCACTTAATCTTTCATCTTCTTGACAACTCGCGGCTAGTGAAGCTGGTGGGGAAGTAGGCTCCTTTCTTGATTGTTCTGTCCTTGGTTGTTGCATGTCATCTTCTTAAAAATGTGGAAAGAATTTGTAGTCTTTGTTATGTGATCTCCAATTCCATTCTCCTTCTTCATCGAACATGACATCTCAACTAATGATTGTCTTCCCCTTATCAGGATTATAGAGCTTATAGCCTTTGGAGTCGGTGTCGTAATCAATGAAGATGTACTTCTCACTTTTGTCTTCGCTTCTCGTCCGGTAGGTGTACGTGAACTATGCTTCCAGACACTCTTAGATGGGAAATGTTGAGCTTCCTTCCACTCATGCAACTGCTTCCACCCAAAACTCCTTTGGCAACCTCTTACTTTTGAGTATGCTCCTCGTCATCTCAATGATTGTCTTATTCTTCCTTTCTACTACTCCATTTTGTTAGGGAATCTAAGCACCATCAACTATCGTCGAATTCTATTATCTTCATAATACTTCTAGAATTCTTTTAATGTGAACTCTCCTCCACGGTAAGATCTCATGGCTTTGATCACGAGGCACCTTTGCCTCTCAACATGGACTTTGAAGTTCTCAAACACCTATAATTTCTCCTTTAGAAAATACCCCCATGTTTTTCTTGATCGGACCGCCCACATCCGTGTATATGAGTTCCAATGATTTTTTAGCTCTGGAGTACGACTCCTTTGGAAAGCTCATTTTAAATTTCTTTCCAAGTAGACATCCTTTGCACACTTGATTGGGATGACTGATTCAAGATGATCCTCTTACCATTTCCTTCTTGGAGAGAAACTCTAATCCCCCGAAATTTTGATACCGAAATCAAAGATGCCAAGCCCAAGAAGCATCTTGGTAGTACATCTTAAGACTTTATGCGACATCATTTTAAATGTTGAGCACAAACATTCTATTTCTTGACATCGGCACCTTAGCAATTAGGAATGACAATGGGACAGATTAAGGCGGGGTTTTTATGTCCCATACCCGCCCTGGGGTTGTAGACCCTACCCCGGACCCGCCTCGTAGACCCGGCGCGGGTCCAAAATTTTGCCCCGAACCTGGAACACGTACGGATTATGGTAGACTTGCCCCATCCCAAGACTCGGCGAGACTCTATGTATTGATTCAAAATTGTGTACTAATGTACATATATTTATTTATATTCGTTATCACTAAATAATACATTAAATACAAATAACTACGTGTTTACAATGATAAAAGAAGATAATAAAAATGAGGTTTACAATAATAGTTCAAAAAAATGCATCTGTATAATTATTAGTGACACAACTTAATATTATAATTTTTTAATAGCTTATTAATTGGAACATTATAATATCCATGCCATAATCACTTATATCTAAGAAGATTAACGAATCATCATTATAGTAATAAAGCGGCTTAATGAGATCTCAGTAGTGTAGGTCGGAATGGGGCGGGCCAATCGAGCCCCTACCCGATCCTAGACTTGGAATTCTCATGAACGAGTCATGGGTCTACCTGCCCTAATGATCCAATGATGTGGGTTTGGACGGGCCAAAACAGGGGTGGATCCATCGGGTTCGGACCCTATACCCACCCTATTGCCATGCCTATTAGCAATGAAGTTACTTGCACCATCTCTTATAGAAAGGTTATTATCTTTTAATCGAATATCATAACCTTTCTCTAAGATTTTTCTTAGGCTTAAGATGTTGCTTTTCATATTTGGCACATAGTAACATTGGAAATGAATTGGTCCTCTCCATTCTTCAATCGAATAAGAACATTTCCTTTACCTCTCACCGCTACTTTGGATTCATCTCCAAATATCACGCTGCCCTTCATTGATTTATCAAGCTCTACGAACATGCTTCTTCTTCTGCACATATGGTTGTTTGCACCGCTATCTTGGTACCATTGATTATCCTTACCTCTTTCATTTTCCTTGTAAGCCAGCGATAAGGTACCATCTTCTTGACTTCCTTTTTCAACGTAGTTGGCTTTCTCTTCAACTGTATTGTTGCTTGGAACTCTATATTCAGAAACATAATGTTCAAAATTTTCACAGCAGTAGCATTTTAAGCGTGACTTGTCATATCTTGATTTTGAATTTCCTCTCTCATGACTTCTTATTGATCTTTCTCCTCTTTGGTTTTATTATTATTGTTGTCATCGTTATTGGGTCTCCAACCTCATTCGTGCCCATATCCACAACCTCATCCTCATTCTTGACTTGAACCTTGTCTTTGTTGGCTTCGATTGCTTTCTTCCTTTTTTGAATCAATCTGTGTCTTGAGTACTTGCTCCACGATCTTTTCCTTCTTCCTTTTCTTTTCTTCATAAGCTTGTAGTGATCCAAGAAGTTCCTCTATTATCGTGGCCTCCAAGTTTCTTGTCTCTTCGATGATGGCGACAATATGTTCGAACTTTGGATCTAATGATCTAAGAATCTTCTCCATAACTCTTACATCATCTAACTTCTCACCGTTTCTTTTTAGGTTATTAGTAATCGTTAAAACTCTTGAGAAGTAATTAGAGACAAGTTCACCTTCTTTTATATGTAAAGTTTCAAACTCTCATCATAAAGTTTGAAGACGTATCCTTTTGACTTGATTGGCTCCTTTGTAAGATGTTCGAAGCTTCTCCCATGCTTCTAAGACAGCAGAAAATAAATACTATGATAGGTGAATCTCCGGCTCCCCTCCACGATCTCCAAAACATTAAAGACGACATTGGAAAATACTCGGTCTAACCCGAGCATTATAAATAAATAACACCCGGATCAATCTGGAAATACCAGCGTGAGATAACTCAAATAATGGGGAATGTATAAAGTTCTGTGAGACCACGCCGCTAACGCATAATGGGTTTTCATCTCACAAGAATAACAACCATACAGGCAAGAGCATAAATAAATATTAGAAAACAAATGCAAATAGGGATAGACATAATTAATATCAAAACCAGACTTGAAAGAATGGAAATAACCCGAGTAAAATCCAAACTGGACAGAATGGATAGAATGAGGGAAACAGTCCAACTTGATAAAATGGACTAAATAAGGTAACAATCTAAACTCGATAGAATGGACTGAATAAGGTAACAGTCCAACTTGATAGAATGGACTAAATCAATACTTAAATGTCATGATGAGGAGTTGGCTCTACTTGTGGCAATTTAAAGCTAAAATAGATTCAGGGATTCGAATCAAATAAGGAAAGGAAAATTTCCAATAAATGACTGGAGAGTGCGGCCCCCCTTAAATATACCTCTAGTAATATACTCTTGAGAAGGTTATATACTCTGTGACCTCCTCGGGAAAAGTACCAGCTGGACCCTGCCAAACCTTCTCGAGAATTCGAATATTTCACATCTAACACAAAATGTTATTCACATGACGGTACACAAAAATCTAGATGAGATGTGAAATAACCTAATGGGAGCAAACCCAAATAGCTGGATTGTAACGACCCGGATTTTTCGTTGTTCGATTTTGAATATTTAAATGGTTTTAAATATTGAATTTGAATTTTAGATTGATTTTGAATATGAAAAAAATTGGGTTCATTTATAAGATAAATTCAGAATTTAACTATCGCAATTTATTGGATAATTTAATTATTGAATTTAAAAATTGAATATTGGTTAATTTTTTGTATCTTGAGTTTTAAGCCCGTTAAAATTATTTAAAGGCTTGTAAAATTTATATTAATAATACTGGAGACAATGCAACTTTTAAAATTGAATTTTAAAGCGATTTGTTCAGTTTTAAAAATATACCGTTTAAATTGACATTTAAAAATAGCCTTCCGAGGCACAGTCTCGGAATTCAACGAAACCAGTTCCATTGGATCCGTAATATAGTATTATTATCGAATTTCAAATTTCGTAGCTTTTGGAGTTGTCGTTAGCCATAGAGATATAAACACGCTAAAATTAATATCGAAAATTCAATATAATAATTGGGTCCAAAAAGCTATCTTCTCCATACGATCGAATTAGGACTCGAAATCTTTCCATTGCGTTCGGAATAGGGGTATAACATTATAAATGCCTAGCGGCATGCCTCGATATGAGTTTGAGATTTTTAGTTGTGTAATCGAGACAAATTGAGAGATTTTGGAAATTTAAATAAATAAATTCCCTTGATTGGACTAGGCCATCCTCTTCACTCAGTCATTATACCTTCCCCAACACGCCACCATCACGTACATGCCTTTCACGTTTAAAATCAGATCTCCTTTTCTCTTCAGGAAATTGAAAAAAAGAACGAAAACTAAAAGATAACAAAATTCGAAATAAAAAATCAGATCTCCTGTTCGAAATCCAAAATCATTCGTTCAAAAACTATTCGAATAAAAAAATCGAAGCGGTTCAAATATATTTCATCCGCGATATAAATCGCAATCGCCATCGCGATACTCTGGAAAAAAAATTCAAGTTCGTGCTAGATGGAGGCTCGAGTCGAACGACGATTTCGATTTCGATCGATGAAGGGGGGGAGGCGGCCTGGAGGGATCGCTTGCGCATGCATTTGTGGTACGTGGGGAGGCCGGCATTGATAGGTGGAGTCGTGAGGGAGTTTGCGATGGCGAGGTTGGAGGGGGCTCGTGGACTTGGAAAGTCGCGACTGGGTTGAAGGCCTCGATCGAAAATCACGATCGGCGGCAGAGGTGAGGGTGATGTCGTCGGCGGTGGTTGGATGTAGGTGAGATGGGGGGGGGGTCGAACGCCCGTATATGGGAATCAACGTATACAGTGATTGGTATTTTCGAGGGCCGACAATCTTATGGCAGTGAATGGCAGTGGGATTCGGGTGGGTTCGAGCGACTAGAGGGGAGAGATGACTACAGCGGTGGAGGCGTTTTCTGTTGGGTATACTTTTAAACTACTATAATTTTAAAATTTGGCTTGTTTTATAAATTGTTAACTTTGGTTATTTAGGCGTATGCTAATAAAAATATAATGAAATTACATCGAGGTTAAATCGAACAGAATCTATGCAGAAAAAGAAAATTTGGAACGGACTGCAAATAAAATCAAGGTGAGAATTTTCTCACTCATTTGGATTACCATATTTAAATTTAAAATGTTTAAATTTAAATTATTGGATGCTTGATGGATTGATAAATTTATAATTATCTGTTGGATGACTACATATATATAGTAGTATATATATTAGTATTGTAGTGATATTCCCCACTTTATAGCGGATGAGACCCTATGCGCCCCGCATAATAGCGGATGACCCGATATACCGCGATATCTCCCTCGAAGTGGGATTGGTATTTTATTATTGTCCAACATCTGTTGATGCAGGAAAAAAACAGGTTGGAGGGATCCAACTGGATTCCTCAAATATATTAGTATTTTTCACATATATAAAATGCTGGATTATTGCGTGTTGTAAAATTTTAATGCTAAAATAGCATGGGAATTAATTTTGGATATATTAAATACCATAAATATTATTTTAAAGTTTTTAAGGAATTAAAAGGAGATTTTTAATATAAAAATATGTATATCAAAAATTGGATTATTTAAAAGAGGTTGGGTTGAATAAGAAATGGTGAATTTTTGATCGTATTAAATAATGCGGAAAAATATTTTAGATGGACAATTTAAAATGAATTATAGAAAGGAATTTTTAAAGATTGGGTTTTGAAATGATATTCGGAAAATATAGAAAAAGGTTGAAATTGATATTAAAAATAGATGGGTAAAAATACATGAGATTTATAAGAAATTGAATTTATAGAAATGGAATTTTATAAGGGAGATTGTTTTAGTGAAACTCAAAGGAGTTATAGAAAATTTATAAATGTAGTTATAAATGAAGGAAAGTGATATCGGATGATAATTTGGGAATATAAATTTACGGGAAGAATTTATGTTGGAATATGGAAATAGGGTGAGAAAAATACTAGATACTATTTTTAAAGTGAAATGGTTAAGGAGACAGGAATGGAAGTAATGTGATGGAAATCGAGAAGATTTATAAATTGAACTTGGTTATTGAGATTTAAAAATTTATTTTATCGATAAGTTAAATTTTTATTTTAAAAGGAAAATTCTTATTTATTAAACTATATAAATTTCAAAGTTAGTTGGTATGTAAATATTTCAGAAGTGAATTTTTAAAATACTAAATATCTATTTTAATAAAATCCTAAATGTTTAAACCTGCTTTGAAAAATTGATGTTTTAAGAAAGTGTTTTCAATATTTTAAATAATTATTTGAATATGACTTAAAAATAAATTATTATTATTTTCTTTAAAAATCTTATTTTTATTTACATATGTATATATATAAAATTTCGAAATCTTTTAAATTTATTTATAAACCTTCTCAGAAGCCTGGAAATGGGGTTATTCAGTAAAATATGATTTATAAGAGAATTTTTAAAATAGAATTGGAAAGAAAGTAAGAAAATTCCCGAAGAGGTTAAATAAAAGTGAACTTCGAAGAATGAAATAAAATTCATTAAAGAGGTAGAAAAGGAAATTGGAATTGTAAGTAAGAATATTTGACTTTGGAAATATTGAAGGGAATTAATTTAAGAATTCCAAAATTTATAGAATTCGTGTAAAACGAGTTGAGAAATTTACAAATAAAATTGTAAATGATTTGAGAAAGAGAAATAGGAAATAAAAGGGGTGTTTCCTAAGTGTGAATTTAAAATGAAATGGAGAAAAATATTTTAAGTGTTGAAAAAGAGTGGAAATTTCTGTTGGAGATATAAGAATTTGAAAACTGTTTTCAAATGTTGAAGAACTGAAAGTAATATCTTATAACGATATTTTGAAATAAATTTTGGGAAATTTATAATAAGACCTGATGATTGTTTTTGGATGTCTATTGATAGTTGAATAACCGACTATCAATTTTGGCCAATTTTGTTGTTATCCCACCTTTTGGTCAAGGCTGGAATATCAACAAATTGGCAAGGAATGATGGACGTCGGGATTGGAAATCGATTGGAAACAGGGCTGCAATCGATATCATCAAAATTTGGCCGAGCCCCGATTAGGACGAAATCGATTGGAGACGATGATGAGGATTAGGAGAGGCTGTGTTTCAAATCTCAGGTTAATCAGAGTTCGTATGAACGAGATACAATCGATACAAGATAGGAAGAATACACTGTTCGAATCCATCAGAAAGTTGAGGTGATGTCCATTTCGAATCCATCAGGTTCATACCCATCGGAATGGCATCCCCCCAGTATGTTCATATCCATGGAGCAGCGTCTTGTTCGTATCGGTTGGTTCAGGTTCGCATCGATGGCATTCGTATCGATCCGCATGGACTTGACTCAGTAATTTCGCATCGATCAGGTAAGTAAACAGGTAAAGCTTTGTTCGTATCCACCAGGCAAAGCCTTTTTCGTATCGATCAGGTAAGGTCTCGTTCGTATCCATCCCAAGGGTAAGATTCGTGTCCATTCTCTTCATGACCACTTCGTATCGATATCCTCCCCTGCTCACTTCGTATCGATCAACACATATGGAATAGGTAGGAAATGTACTTCTGGGATCGACACGAAGAAGGACACGAATCGATGGGTGCAAGCGTACCATGTTATGAATACGAATAGGCATGAAATGCGGATGCGAACGAAGAATATCCACGAATCCAGGGAAGAAGCATTCAACTCGGCGCACAAGATGGATCGCTCCAGGAAGCTCGCGCCACGTCATCACATGCTCACGTGCCTCTATTGAGTCGAGGGGGACAGATTCGAACCAATGGATTCGAAGGCAGCAGGCTATGGAAAATACAATTTCGTATCAATCATATCTCCCAAACCGCTGATCCAAATGCAACGAAATTTTCACAGTAGCTTGCATACAAGGTAAAGAGCAATCCTGCCAAGTTTCAGCTCGATTGGATCATTTCTTGATGGATACGAAATTGCTTCGTATCGATCGCAGATCGAGTCGAAACTTGGTGGGGTCGGTCGCGTGGGCCCCCTCACGTGCCAGAAGGAGTCTCCCGAAGTTTGAGCGCGATCTCAGCCTCCTATGCCTATAAATAGCCCCCTGAAGCCTGCAGAAAAGGGGATCCTTTGGCCATTGGACGCCCAGACTCTGCCGGATTCAATTCTACCTCTTTCCATTGTTGTTATACTCGAATTCATTCATTGTATCTACTGTAATCATCTGTAACCAGCGAGGATAATCAATAAAAGGAAAACTATTGAAGTGGACGTAGGCCAGAGATAGCCGAACCACTATAAATCTCGTGTCTATATTATTTATTTCAGAGTTGTTGTTTGCTGTTTGTTTGGATCTGTGATCTGTATTTGGGATATTGTTGATTTACATTCATAGTTTGGTGCTTTCACAATATTTGGGGTTTGTGGCCAATTTTGGCGCAAACACTCGTTAATCGTTTCGAAGAGACCGCGATCATATTTAATTATCCGAAAACCACTTCGAACCGGTTTGAAAGTAACGAATTAATACCGTGAAGATGATGAAGATGGTGATTCGGTTTGTCCATACCCAGGACAACTTGTATGGATGAATGCTATCGGAACATCGTCATTGGAGGACGATGAGCATTCTAAGAGAAATTGTTCCTTGAAAGGTAACGCTTAGCGTCGAGCCTCATCAACCGGGAATGACAAACAGGGGAGATGCATAAAGGCTAAGTGGGTCGCACCCAAGTAGGGTATGTTATCACCTTTCTAGATGTCCTCGAAAACCCTATTTATCTTATATATGGGTACACACGAAAGAAGAAGCGCTCGATTGTAAGGGTGGGAACACCTGGGGTGATGACATATTCGGTCTATCCAGGTTAGGGGTAAGCCGGTCTTGTGTAGCAGGGTATCCCAGCGTGGTCCTCGGTACATGGTTCTAGAGGTGTACTGTGACGGGCGGTACCCCAGTGGCCCAGTCATTTATTGGAATCCATTCCCCAATATGAGCTTACGGTTTTGTTTGTAGAGCCTAGTATGGAATTTAATTAATGTAACAATTTCAACTATTTGAATAAGTAATTATATTTAGACACTATGATAATATCACTGGATGCTCTAGAAAATGTTTTGGTTATCGTAAGGTAAAAACCCGCCGTGTTTATTTGTGACGTGGTCTTATGAGATATCTTTGTTTTTCAAAGGATTTTGAAAAGTTAGTAATTCAAATTGAGTGTGTTTTCTCACGCGGGTTTTCCAGACTGACTCGGGTGTTATTTTATTATAATGCTCGGGTCAAACCGAGTATTACAGATTCAGGTTAAAATGCTATAGAGCTTAGGAGACGAGCTGGAGGAGTTCAGACGTATATCACGTACTTGGTTATTTCCGCTGTCTGAATTATGTATATCAGGACGAGTTATTAAACTGTCTAGATTGATGTATTGAATTGTTGCTCTGATAATGGTATGTATATTAACAGTACAGGTCTTGTATTTAAAATCTGTTATTATATATTATATTTTATTCCGCTGCGATTGTGAGATTCTGTGTTGTTCTGTTTCTTTTCTTCTACTTTTTTTCTTCTTCACCCCTAATGAACTGGTATTTTCGGCACTCGACTGCTTGGCATTTTATACAGTGGGCGTATTGATGTTGATTTTTGAGGGATCGAAAATCCCGTATTGTTACATGGATGCCCCTTAGCTCTGTAGATTTAGTCATTTCAGACAAAGGATAGCAAAGCTCAATGGAGCAATAAATCTTCTTAGAATGACGTTAATAAAGTAGTTGAAATAAACGATAGCTGAGATACTAACTATCGAGGATATAAAACGATCATATATGGAAATTAAGTCTTATATACTTACCATCACTCATCGAATTTAAACTTGTACTTTTTCTTGGTTAACAATAATACTGGACAAGTCAAGGTAGTGTTACCTCAAAGTCATGTCCAATAATTTTTCTTAACTTTTGAAATAGCGACAAGTTTACTTCTTCGATGTTTAGTGCTAATTATACAAATAAATCGTTTCCATATAAGTGATTCGCTTTACGGAAATAATTCATTTCCATAAACGAATCAAACTTTGTATTTTTATTAATGAACCGAAATTGTGCTTGATTTTCATATTTCCATATTGGTAAAACACTTTTAGAATTAGTTCATAATTGCTAAAATGTTAAGAGAATAATTTTTCCAAGTGCTCGACCCCGAAGGCCTAAACCAACATCAGATCGACACCCAGAAGATTATCCCAAAAGATAATAAAACAATTTAAATACCTTTTATAACTTCAAAAATAATATTAATTTTCCCAAAAGATAATTAATCCTATTTAAAATCTCTTTTAAATAAACAAATCCATTATCTTTAATAAAATAGGTAACTATTTCCGAACACTTTTATAACTTTGGTAAATTAACTTTAAAATCTTTATTAAATTAGTTTAGTAACTTTAAATCAGTTGAATAAAGCAATTTTATTATATTAGTTAATTTACTTTAATCACTTTTATTAAATCGATTAATTAACTTTAAATATCATTAATTACAAAGATTAATTAAATTCAAATAATCATTAGTTAAAAATGAATAAGTCATCTCAAACATCATTTATTAATATGGTAAGAAATTTTAAATTCCATTAATTAAAACAGTTAATTAAGTTCAAATAATCATAAATTATTTGAATTAATTAAATTCAAGCCCCATTAGTTAAAACGAGTAATTAAAAAATCATTTGTTAAAATGATTTATTCAATTATAAAACATCATCAATTAAAATGATTTAACTAAATTCCAAATATCCTTAGTTAAAAAAATTAATTAAATTTAAAACAATCATTAATTAAAATGATTTAACTAAATTCCAGATATCATTAGTTAAAATAATTAATTAAATTTAAAACAATCATTAATTAAAATGATTAATTAAATTCAAATATCATTATTTAAAATGATTAAGTACTTTAAATATCATTAATTAAAATGATTATTAATTTCAATTATCATTAATCAAAATAATTAATTAAACTCCATTATCATTTTACTTAAATAGTCATTAGTTAAAACGATTAATTAAGTATAAAACATCATTAGCAAAAATGAATAATTAAATCTAAAAGTAAACCAATTTTAATTATCATTTATTAAATTGGTTAATTAATCTCAAAATCATTTGTTAAAATGATTAATTATTTTAAATTATCATTAATCCAAATGGTTAATGAATTTTAATACTCTGTTTAGCGGAAACACAAGCTCAAGTTCATACGACAGGGTTATGGGGATGAAATTGAATAAATGACGATATAGCGTAATCGCTATAACTTAACAAATTAAATGAAATATCAGAATTTATTTTCAATTAACCATCAATATAACAACATAATGATGTAAATAAATAATTATTGGCGAGAAACCCTTCAGGGTCTCTCTACAGATTTTCCCTGTAAAACAATGGTTATGGATAATATATAGATAATCATATAGGTTCATAACGATCAAATCGATATGTCATCCATTTTTCAAACAGAAATTCAATCAAATAAGCAATCAAACAATTTAACTAACATCCAAATAATTAATAAACGTTTATAACATCATTGATATGATATAATAAAATTTAATGTGAGTTAAACTCACATTGATTTTCGTTTTCGCCGAAACGTTCCGATTTTGGACTAAAACCAAACGGTCGTTCGATTTTAGCATAAATTCTAACAAACTCCAAATCCAAACAAACTAATTTCATTGCAAAGATCTCAGCAACATGGGTCCAACGCAAAAAACGACGTTCAAATCCGACCTCATATGCAAAAGTTATTCAAATTACAAGATTTCAATTTAATTTAATTAATTAAATAACTTAAGTAACATCATTAACCTTAATCACATCCTATAATCCATCTTCCCCTTCTTCCTCTTATTCAAAAATGTGGACAGGCAACATAAACCCACCATGGTCGTGCACTCCTAAGCTATGTCATGGAGCTCCGGACCATCGTTCGATGAATGGACTTCGCCGACAACTCTCTTTTCACGCGAGCTTCCAACTGCAGCCGACTAAATCACCTCCGACCCTACCCTTCAAAAACTGACCTGACACTAGCCCTACACCCCCTTAACGATGCACAACACCATAGGACTCCAGACCCTTCATAATTTTAGCCATAGGAGCTATGCGACCTCCCGTATCAAATCCAAGCTCCGATTTCCCTATCGATGCCTCAATCGGATCCTAATCCAAACCCTAGCTCACTAACCAAGAATGGCCTCCCCCTAAACCATGATCGAACAACACCAAAGAATACCCAGATGAAGCATATGGCCATATGAGTTTAACGAATCAAGAATTTTGATTTTTAGTTAAGTAAAAATTTTTAGTTTGAATTTTGAACTTTGATTTTCCAAAGAGGGAAGGCATTCTTGTTTACAGGCATGATTTAAATAGAGGAAAAGAGTACGAGAGAAGCATGGGCCAGAAAAGATAGGGTATGGGCAAATGGTATGGCAGGAATGGTGGGTATATGCACATACACACACAAATATATATATATATATATATATATAATTTTAATATTATTTAATAAAATATTCAACGAAACATACCCGAAAATCTCGAACTCCAAACGAGGTGTGCCGCCTGGCGTTTTATATTTTATACCCCTATTCCGAATGCAAGGAACTAGTCTCGAGTCCTAATTCGATCATATGCAGAAGATAGTTTTTTAAATCCAGTTATTATATTAAATTTCCGATATTATCAATGCGTTTCGATCTCGCACGACCAAATGATTCGTCCGATCATTACATCAATATTATTTATTGATTAAAAGGAGTTAAATAAATTATTAAATCCATTTAATTCACAATTCAAATATTTAAACATTCCATATATTTGAATTATAAGTTATTAAATTCAATAATTCAATTATCTAAATACTTAAAATTAATTAAACATTTAAAATCAAATGACCAAAATTTTAGGTTGTTACATTAATTAAATAAGATTTAATTAATAAAATATTATACACAAGACTATTATATAAGTAATATGAAACATAAAAATTATATAATAATAAAACTTGTATAATATGAATGTATAAACTAAAGGTGGAACATTAAAGAAACCCTAAATAAACTTAAGGAATAAATATATATGTAAATGTATGTATATCACGATATCCGATGTGTCCAATACATGAATCATGAGAGTATTTCATAAGAAATACATTATTCCATAAGTCGATATCACTCGATATAATATATTGAAGATTATGAATCTTTAGTATAAAGTTGGCCTCTATCATTTGTGTATTAATATATTTATTACATACTCCTTAGTTGTTGAGCTTTTCTCAAGCTAGAGATGTTATGTGTTGTACTATTAATATATTGAATAAATAAGGTAAGATAATTGTAAAATACTGGAGTGTCTACAACACAATGTTGGATCTTAAGGCTATTCAGAGACTAGAAGTGGTGAAATGTGTATTAACTACTTACTTATGAATATAAAACTGTATTTACTCAAACTGCAAACAGAAAGAAGTAACCAGAGAATAAGTAAGTAATAAAGTAAAATGCAGTAATGTAAATAACACCCGGAATTTTATACTGGTTCGGATTAACCAATCCTACATCTAGTCCTGCACTCTATCGTGTAGAATTCCACTATAATCGCTTGCTTTCCACGGGTGGCAAGAACACCTTTACAATCTTGGTTTCACGGGCTACAAGACACACCCTCTTGATTTTACAGGCTACAAGAACAACTTCTCTTTATCACCAACAACCACTACAACAAAACAGGCTTTTTACAACGGGCAATGCCCGTTGTAATATGTGTTCCACAACGGGCAGCCGACCGTTGTAATAGGCGATGCTGTAATAGGTTGACCATATTTTACAACGGACAATGCCCGTTGTCATAAATCTTTTTACAACGGGCAATGCCCGTTGTAACACACCTTTTTACAACGGGCAATGCCCGTTGTAATACATGCTATTGCAACTATTTTTGCCCGTTGTTAAAAAGATTCAAATGAGAAAAAAAATAAAACTACTACAATGCACGTGTAAATTTTAAACTAATTTGAATTGAAATAAAATTATTATACTAATGACAACCATATTATTCATATTTACTAAAATAGCAAAAGAAATTTATATTTCAAAATAAAAAAAAGATTCATCTATTCACATCATTCATAAAATTTTACATAGTTACAAAACATCGAATACAACCCTAAACTAATATAACACGTAGTACATACAAATAATAACACAAGATTTAAAATTTAGACCGAACGACATTGAAGCAAATTTTGAACCATAATATTTTAGTTAATCAGAACCCATATAACACCTTTTTTCTTCAAAAATTCCTTTGCTTCTACTATGATTACTGCTTGTATTTCACAATACATACAAGTTATGCTGACCAAGCATTACTACAATTTAATACAATAATAAGCATCTACAAAGCTAACAATTACTGGCTTTTTGAAGAAGTCCTCTTGGTCAGTTTATAACTTACCATTCTGAGTATTTTGTAAAACCAAAATGCACTGACCAACTGCAATCCCATTGCCATCATCTGTTAATTCATATCAAGGGAAAATAATGATGTATGACCCGATAAAATTATGCAAAGAATAATGTAAATGTCGCTTAGTTATTACCTTTGTAAATGCTGCATATTTTGTCCCTTTCTTCTTGTGATATATTTGGGTGTTCCTGTTAATAAATTATACACCTGATTAGTAGAATTTTACAAGATAAATTTTGACTTTATGGAAAAAAGCAGAATTCGTTAGTTAAAGAACATAGCAAATTAATAGAAACTGACAGCATGAGCAAACTACTTTTATTTGATGCCTTTTATATACTTAAGGACCCTTGTAACCTCCTACAGGACTTTTTAATCTTTAAATATACAAATTAAGGGTTGTAAAATGAAAGTGCACAAGTAAACAAGCTAACAAATCCCTAACCACTAATCTTTCTTTTAACAAACTCTATTGACGGGTATTGATAGGTCATAATCTGTTACAATTATATACATGTGTTACTTACTGTTAAAACAAATTAATCTGGAAGATGAATTTAATAGCATACCAAATGTTGATAGATTTAGTACTAGACAAGGATCAAACATGTGTGCATATAAACAAGCTACATTAAAACTGGAAAATGGATCAAACTATAGAATTTGACAGCTTATGTTAACTGAATCAAATTTGATGGTGTGGACCATTCTCAATGACCCACCCCAAAACTGATGGCAAAGTACATGAGTTCATGCATACAAGAAATTTAAAGTGTTGCGCACTCAAGCACAAGAAAACAATATTTTATATAAAGTCTTAGTGTTAGAGAAATGAGGCAATGACCTAACATTTTCTAAAATGAACTACAGAAAAGGTATTGTTACCTGATGAGTGGAGAGGAAAAATATATCTGGGTCATCATAAAATGCATCACAAGTACCATTCCCATGGTGAACATCAAAATCAATTATAAAGACCCTCTTTAGTCCATGCTTTCTTTGAGCATGTCGTGCTGCAAGAGCATTGTTTCCAAACACGCAAAAGTCCTAAGGTTTAAACTTTAAAGTATTTTCTTAAAAATGATATATTTGGAAAATAGACATTCTGGGTCCTCTGGGTTATTACTTATTACCCCAAATTTTGGATGATGATTCAGCATACTTAAGGTGAACATTTGTAGCTAACTACCTTTGTTTTCAATAAACTATAGAGGAGAAGAAAAGTTAAAAGTAATAATTTAGATAGCACCTACTACTGAATCAACCAAGGATATGCCAACACCAGCTGCAGTTAAGGATTCTTGAAAGGTCTGCATAAATGCAAGATATTAAGTGATAATAACAGATTTATATTATCCAAGTTTGTAAAGTAATGGTTATTTATTGTATTCAAAAATGTTGTGGTGGGGAATGAGTACAAAATTGGACTCTATTTTATAGTACTCCAAAAGTTGTATAAATAATAATGTTATGGTTCTTTATTCTGTTTGAAGGTACAATAATTATGAATTGGGTTTCACATTATAGATACACAATATTATTAACTGAAATGTACAGAGCTTCCTCTTCACTAATTAATCTTAGTCTAAATCCCTCCCCCTAATTAATACAAATTAGATTTAATTTAATTTTAGAAAGAAATAAAATTTTATAAGAAATTGAGTTAAAAAATTTGTTACCGCTATTAAACAACAAATTTTGTCGGACTTTTAATGATTAGCATTGTTGCATAGGAAAACATTGGACCCAATCTAACAAACATTTCAAAACAAAAAAGAGACTAAAACAGAAGGGTACTTGCACACGTTTGGTGTCTGGTTCATGACTTATTCATCATTAAGTATGAATATATTCTCAAATTTAATTTTGTGCGTTAAGCACTATGGTAAGTTTCAAATTTTCCTTAGAAAAATTACGAGCCAAGAATCAAATATACTGATGTGGTGTCTCAAGACAAAAATCGACGAATCCAATACACGTCTTTATTTTTTAAGTATCTATTGACTTGTAGATTTGAGACATTTTGTACAGGTCAAAACTTGCATTCTTATTACGTGCTTTGGATCCAATGTATTATTGAATCATATAACATTTTAGGTTCTGTTATACTGAATCATATAACATTTTAGGTTCTATATTGGAGCCTTTTAACTCAAAGGAAGAAAAACTAACTATGCTACAACTTGCTAGCGTGAGCTAGTCTATACATGCATTTAAGAAGTTTACTATTTTAAGTTAGAAGGTTTAAAGTAGAATAGCATACAGTTTCTGTAGCATACGTTGGACCAGACCCCTCAATGAAAATAAGGCCTTCATTAGAAGCCCTTGACATAGCCTGCAAAAATAAAAAATAAACTAAGCATAACTAACATGATTTATTAACACTCAATTAATTCATATATTCCAAGCAGGGCAATGGAGATAAATGATAAAGTGGATATGTACACAACAAGTGGCCTATTGAAAATTGAATTCAGGGTTTTATTAACATTTTAATCAGATTGTCAGAAGGCAAGGAATTATAGAAATATTCTATATGAAGAAATTTATGTTAGTTTATTCATAAACTTATGTTTATATACTCTATATTCGATATATCTCAGTGCATAAGGATTTGAATTTTGAACTATAATACAAAAAAATTATGTGCCACAAAAAAGAATTATGACGCAAAAAATATAATGTGACAAACTTTTTTTTTGTTGAATGTGAATCAAATGAATCATTCAAGTGGTGTAATATTCAATATCTTGATCATCAAATGAATCATTCAAGTTGGGTTCCTTTTGATATCATCTCTGAACAGACTGGTGTAATATTCAATATCTTGATCATCAAAAGAACATGAGGTAGAAAGGACCACAAATTTTAGCAAACGGATATCATACAAATATGACTAGCATAATACAAAATAATTATAGCAACATTGAAAATGAAATAATATACCCTGTGCTTTGAACAAGTTGACCAAGAGTTGCCATAGCTACATCTCTTTTTGTAACGGCAGCAGCATCCAACAGTCCATCAAAAATTAATGGCATCAATTCAGGGAGGTATATCCTCATTGAATAGACACCCTATACAAAAGTAAACTACCAAGTTAGTTGCTTGAAAACTTAATATACTACTGCTAATTATATGTTCAGCAAACTAAGCTAAATCTTTGAAATAAAGTCTCTTAATATGTTCTCGACAAAAGAAAATGGATATATCAGCTAGATAAGTATACAATGTTTACATTGAACCCTTCCATAGGCCTTATTATAATGAACTTTCAAAACTATACATGTGCTTTAACTTAGGACAAGTGAAGAAAACAGTAATATCGATGATAGGGCAGTACTGAAAAATGTTTAAACAAAATTTTGTGAGTAGCAGAGTGCAAATATAGAAACATCACCAAATAAAACCAAGGACACATCACTAAATACAGAAAAAGAAAGAAAAAAATTGATATAATGACTAGCAGCCCACCAACAAAATAGATTGCTTGAAGTTTAGTTGCTTAACAAATGGATTTAAGCCATAAAATTAAAACTATTTTAATCAATCTATGAAAGATTTGTTGTGAAAATTCAAGTGTTCTAGGTATAATATTCCAAAACATTTGAAAATACAGCATCAGAACCTGAAAAGTATGAATCAATTAACCTTAACTGTAGTAGAAACCTGAAGAGATGTTTCTTTCTTCTCATTGCTCTTTTGCATCAGTATGTAACCCTGGGGGATTTTTTCACCTGATATAATATCTGTAAGCCATTCCTGATCGCGAAATCCAAATCGCGAAAAGTTAAAATTGAAGCTCTTTTGCATCGTGAAATCCAAACCGCGAAAAGTTAAAAGGGAAGAAGAAAACACACAAATTAAAATGAAATCGTGAGATTCGTACCTGAATAATGAGGAGGCGGAGCAAAATCGAAATCGCGAAACTTGATTTGATTTCACATTCCCTAGGAGAAGAAATGATTTCACGTGAACCCTAGTTTTGGCAAAGAGGACGAACGCCATTTTTCACGAGCAAAGATGCGGCCGAAGAAATAAACGAAGGTACAGTGTTTTGTTATTTGATAACAGTTGGACCGGTTTAAATTTTATTATAACGGGCATGCATTACAACGGGCATTGTGACCGTTGTAAAGTTGGCATCTATTACAACGGACCTGAATGGACCGTTGTAATAGCCTTTTATTACAACGGACAACCAATGCCCGTTGTAAAAAGGGTCTTGTATGAGCATCTTTTACAACGGATGCAAATTGACTGTTGTAATAGCCTTCTACTACAACGGGCAATCAATGCCCATTGTAAAAAGGACGTTGTAATAGGGTATTTTTGTTGTAGTGAACAAACTATGGCAAGTAGTCGTATCTTCAATACATGTTCTTGCAGATTCGGTATAACTATCCTATAGACCTCCAATGGCTTCTTTGAGGAATAGGATGAAATCAGAGGGAGAATGATGTGAATTCAAGTACAACTCTCTGATATTATGTGGTTTGCAAATCGGTGAAGAATAGGAGTGAAATAGTATCGATTTGCAAGGAGATTTGAAGAGTATGTAATGGATTTCTTTTGCAAATGTTTGGAGAAGAAGGAGTAAGAGAAAATGAGAATTCTTGACGTTAAAATTAGTTTTTAGAGGCCTTTATATAGTGGTTGAAGAGACTTGTCTTTTGGTGAAGAGGTGGAGGGAAATGTCTCTTCATTTAAAATTTGAAATTCTGAAAAACGGCTAGTATGTCAACAACCCCCTACCCCCCTTGTCGACAAGGGTGTGTTGCAAAATGACAGCAACACTAATAAGTGTTGCAAATTTTCAGCATTTCAAATTACCTTATATTTGTGGATTTTTGTGATTCGGTTGAGGTCAATGGTTGATGATCTTCAAGTATAATTGCCATGAGATCTTTAACAAGATATTCTAAGGTTCAACCAACTCCTCATCACTTCAAACACCTTTATCCTTCAGCATTCTTCTCTAATTTGGTTTTGTTCTTCAATTGCTCTGATTAAGCTTCTTCTATAATTCATTTGCTTCCATTGTATTCTTGATTATCTCTGTAAATGTCTCCATAATATATCTGATTTGACTGCATAACTCGGAGATACGTTAGTAGTAATATTTATGTGGTTGTTGTCATCAAAATCAATACCTAGGGTATTAACAATCCCCCCATTTTTGATGATGACAACCATATAAATATTTGAGAGATAAAATATAATATTTTTATATTTGACTCCCCCTAACTCTATGCACTCCCCCTATAATTTTGCCTAGTATATTTATACCTTTTCTCCCCCTTTGTCATCAACAAAAAGGGTAAAAAAGAGTCGCTTAAATCACTGCTAGACAATATGTTGAGTTTGTATATAGAGATAAATACATATAAATAGAGCACTTGAGGGGAAACCAAATCAATTCAAAACATGAAATAAACTTATCAAATAATAAGATGAGTTTTAGAGTTACCGACTTTGCCGATGCTAATAACAAATCCTTTTCATATTTATCCAAAGTTCAATAGATTTCTTGTCATATGCTTTGAGCATCCGCTATCTGGTATATATTGTTTGGTACCTGAAAAATTATAAAGTATGCACACTTGTAACGACCCAAAATTTTTGATGGTTTTAATAAGATAGTTAATTGAAATTTTGTGAAATTTTAAATAATTGAATTTTGAAATAAATTTTTTATATTTGGAATACGTATTTAAAAACATAGCAATTGGTAAATTTTCATCAGAAAATATGGAAGTTTATTTTATTGTGTAATTTTACTTCAATTTAAATCAGTTAATAACAGTTGAATATAAAAGTTTTCCGAAACCAAAATATGTCAACATGAGAAAATTTATTTAGAACACTCTGAATGAGACTGCGAAATTCGTTTCGCAGATTTCGGACGTTTCTAGCACCGTTTGGATTTTTCCATACGGAATAGCAACGTATATCAGTGTCCTTATCGACTTTTTGATCGGATGATCGTACTACTAATATCTGTATACCGTTTGGATCGTCTCGTCGTTCTTATCACTACGGTATATTTATTTCTATATTTTGAGATCCGGTATGCGACGGAAGCAATAAAACAATACGTCGTACCGGTACCATAAATTGTGACCGTTATCTTTCGTTTGCCTTTCACACTTGAACGTGTAGCCCAAGCAATTTGTTAAATTGCTTTAATAACTTTCTGCTAAATCACGGATGACCGTTCATATCATTCATTATTTTATATTATATATTCCTTTTTGCCTTGGAAACCGGCCATCACATTTAATTGATTTCAGTTTTAACTTTTGCTTTTCCTTGCTTTTGATTGTTATTCCCTGGCTCAAAATTTTAGCCGTTCATTTCCAGTGCATTCCTATTCCTCTGAAAATCAATATATATTACAAACTTTATTTTGCAACTGCCCAATTTCTCGAACCCGATCGCTCTCTCTCTCACCGACTTCATCCTCCTCCTCTAATTCACCGCAGCTCACCTTCCACTTCCCCCTCGACTTCCACGCGAGTCACCAACTCCATGGCCGCGACAGCAACCTTCGCCTGCCCAGACCATCGTTCGCCGCCGTAGCCTCACCTCCGACCTGTCGCACCTAGCCTCCACCTCCAACCTTCGCCAAGCACAGCCCTTTCCCCTTGCTGTCGAACATCCATGCCAGTCTTCACAACTTCTTTTGTGTAAGGTAGATTTTATATATGTTATAATTATATGAGTTTTGTATAAATCTGCTATTAGGAACATTTGTTATACATATATATATATATCTTATATGACATATTGCGTACATATATGTTAGTTTATATAACTATGATCTGTTGGGTTGTACTTGGTAATAGGTTTGGTTATAACTAAGGTAAATATAACTAAGGCATATTTTTAAGTGGCATATAAGCAGCAAAACGTAGAAGCTTATATTGTATTATAATCCTACTCCTTTTTCTCTGTTATATATATTTTATATATTAGAGTCTGCATACATATTTACTATATCCTTATATCATTAGTTATAATCTGTTGGAAATATATGTGGGTCTGCATATGTATGAGGTCTGTTTGGTATATATATAGTATGTAGGTTGATATAATGTACATATTTTATAATAATTATAGATGTACGTTGAGTTGGTTTATATTGTTGTTATGTCGGTGGTATACATATAATAGTTATATAAGTAAAATATAAATATGTTCTTCAGATCTATAAAAATGTGGTTTTGATTTTTGGGTGTTTGTATGTATATATTTGTTACAGTTTATTTTATTGTTTGTTTTAGGTGGGCAGTATTCTGTTGGAAGAATATATATTTATCAAAGCTATATATAAATGGTATTGATTTTGAAATTTATAGATGTATATATACACCAGTTATAAAGCACTTCCCCTCAGTCGAAACAATGTTATAGGGTATTGCTTGAAACCTGCCACTATAGTTACTTTATGAAACTATAATATATGAAGATATTTTATAACTTGATTTGCTTTATATTTCATATTCCATTATACGTGTGTTTTGGGGAAAGTTGATGATATAAATGTAGTATTATATATATATATATATATATATATATATATTTCTATATACTCACCTTTGATACTGCATAGTAACCCGTGTGTATATTTCATTAATATGTATTTAAGTCTGCATATTACTTTATTAACTGTACATACATACAAATTTGTTGGAATTTAAAAGGTATATTATAACAAACTAAGTGTATGCTTGAATTTATATAACAATATGTTGATTAACAGTTGGGAATGTGTATATTTACATTACATGTTAGATCTACATTTATATTAAAATTTTGGGAAAACGTATATGTATATTAAATATATGTTTAATTTAATAAGTGATCTTGGGATATATAACGATTTTATGTTGTTATAGGTATGTTTAAATATAATATTGATTTATATATATATATATATATTAAGATTTTATTTTATTGCGTGTTTTGATTAAACAATGTTTTTAAAAATATATATATATATATATATATATATATATATAAAGATTTTGTTGGTATATTGGTTTAAAATATAAGTATAAGTATAGATTTTATTTTGATCTGTGTTTAAGTTGTATGTTGATGTAAATATATGAAAAATATTTTGGTTCTCATCGATTCCCCATTTATCAGCTTTTGTTTGTCGTGCCTGCTTTCTTCATTAAATTCATGCCCATCTCATTCTGCTTTGGGATTCGTGCTTGGATTCGTAACTCATCTCATTCTCGTTCATCTCTAGCCTCGAAAGGTGAGCAATCACTCACGATTAACATTCATATATTTATTAAATTTGATTTCAATTGAAACGACAATTGAAATATGCTGCTATAGTTATTTTAAATTGTTATATATGCTTTTATCTGTAACTGTTCACCTGTGGGATATGACACCATATCCTGTTGTTTATTTTACTGTTATTGATGATATATGCATGTTATATTATTATATTATCTGTTATCACTCTGCAAGTTCCCTGTAGTTTAGAATTCACTATGGGTTGAAACGATACATACCCGAACGGACTTTAGAATAGGAGAAAATCGTTATGGGTTGAAATGATAGACCCAAGCGATTTTCATTGAATTGAAATTGGGATTGCGGGTCGAACTAATATCTACCCGTATATAATTAAATTACGGATTGAAATGATAAATATCCGTATCACTTGATCATAGGATAGGAAATTTTATACAGACACCGTTGGTCCATATATAAATGTTTTGAAAATAAATTCTACGGTTTTGAAAAGATATATTGTGTTTAATAAATGTTGATTCTTAAATTATTATATATAAATGGTAATGATATATATAGCTTTAATAATGGTATTTAATTTAATTAAGATGAATTTAATACATATAATATGTTTAAGTATAAAATTTATATTTCAAAATAGATTTTGGTAATAATTTGAATAAGTTAAGGCTGGGAAGATAATTTGAATTTAGTGGAAATTGTATTCATTAAAGAATTGTATTTAATTAAACCAATTTGAAACTTATTGAAATTGAGATTTATGATATGATTTATTAACTTGGGTTTGATTTAAATAATTTAATGAATAGTTCTTGTTTAAATAAATTTAAGGAAATATTTAGTAAAAATGAAATTTAAGGCTAGTTAAATGATATTGAATTTATTAAGTGAATATTCCCTGATTAAATAATAATGAAGTTAAATCAAGAGCTATATGAAACTGTTAAATTTAACTTTGAAAATGTTGAATATTAAAGCTTTGAAATATATTGAAATCTAAATGGTCTACTGAGAATTGAATTGAATTGATGAAATGAGCTTGGAATAAATTTGAATTTGGAGTTTGAGTTGATTAGAATCGATTTGCGAGACTTGAGGAAATTAAATACTTTACTTTATAAACTATTTAGGAAAATAGATATATTTGAAATGAAATAATATTTGGGTTTGAAGAATAAATTAATTTGAAATGACCACGGTGTTATAGTGTATATTTCCACCTTGTAGATAGTTCCGCAGATCCTTAGAGGATGGTTATCCCAAACATCCTTTAAGTTACTTGTATTTCAGTTGATATTTCACTTGAGTTGGATTTATTGATATAAGAATGTTAATCCTGACTCGAGTGTTTTGTGTTTTGCTTTACGCTCGGGTCAGACCGAGTGATACAACATTTGAGACTCACCTTTGAAGTTTGGAGTTTCCTTGGAGATCCAACTATCGCCTCAGCTTTCTGCTCTTCTAGTTGATTTGTTCAAAGAAGTCATCTGTTTGTACTGGAGACTTCACTGATTTGAGATATTCTGTTGTATTTTTATTTCTAACTCTGATGTTTATATAGTAGCTTCATGAACTACTATTTTATCTATTCCGCTGCGTATTATTGTATTACTCTGTGTCTGTGATTTTGTGACCGATTTATTTACCGTATATGCTGAGTTTTTCCAAATTTTAAATTAACAATCTGATATTTTGAACTATTCAAGTAAGACATGTGTGGATTATTGTCTATTTGAATGGTCCAAAATAGTGGGTCGTTACAGTTGGTATCAAAGCTTTGGCTCTAGGCAAAACTTAGCATATATAGTAAATTTATTTACAGAATCACTTTCGTTCGAGTTTGAATCTCTTCCTTTTGACTCGATTTCCTTTGAACTTTAGAACGTTCCTTGCGGTTCCAAAATTCATTCTTATCTCTCCCTATTTGTATTCTTTTGATTCTGGAGTATCCCATAACTCCACTTCGAATGATCTCTATAAGAATAGGCGATCCCGCCAATCTTTGAATGATTTGTAAAGGGGTGGAACTCCTTTACAATTGGCATTGATTCACCGGAGATTTATATTTCCCTCGGTTTAGATGCTGCTATCTCTTGTTATGCCGAATTCTATCTCTTGCAATCGAATGTCGATTTGCCTCAGAATTCTGCACCAATCTTATTTTGAAGTCACGGTTGACCCTAGGGTCATTCGTGATTTATAAAAATACATCTATCTTGTATTTTGTAATTTAATTACCTAATCGTCGATTGAGCCTATCTTCGAATCAGAATTCTATTTGATTAGAGTCCCTCTAATATGAATCTCTATCTTTCTTTTGAAATCTATTCTTGAAATCATCCTTTGAAAATCGGGCTTGTTTGTAGTTTGTACTTTAGAAATTGTTTTGTATATCGAAAGTATTACCTTGATAAATATGATTTTATTCTATATATATAAAAGTGAAAATGTTTTCGATAAGGATTATATATACCTTTTAAAAATGATAATTTTAAGTTTGAAAGGATTTTAAATTTTGAAAGTTATATAAGAATTTGATTTATCTAAAAATGATTTATTACTGAAGGATTTTAAATTTGAAATTCGAGAATTGAACTTCGGTATTTTGAAATTGGTTATAAGATTTTGAAATATATAATAATAATATGATTTAAAAATATTTTTCCGAACAAGAAATGTTTCAAATGATTTTAATGAGTTTCGAATGATTCAAAGAAACTTCAAAAGAAGTTTGAGAAAATAGAAGTCCAGAACTCACTTATGTCGCTGGAAAATAATTTCGGTGATGAGTGCATGCATCATCGACATTGATTTTCGAGTTTCAAAGTGGGGGAGAGACCACTTTAGTAGCATTGCTACGCGAGTGATTTTGCGAAACCAATTTTGATTTCAAAATTTTGAAGTATGATTTGATATTCGAAAGATATATGTATATGTATTTGAAACGATTTGAAATGAGCCGGTGTTCAGTCCTTGAGTTTCGGATTTGAAACCTATCTTTTGAAATTGATTTACTGATTTGTTGTTGATTTCCAACTCTTGAATTTGAAAATGATTTCTTCAACTATTTTGAAGGTTCGAGCACTTCCAAATCAAGATTAACTTTTCAAAGCTGAGAAATTTTGAAAAGTATAAAGTATATAAGTTTGGTATGTATGTTAAAGTATGTAGTAATATGATTTAAATAAAACTGTTTTGTTAAGTAAATGAATAAGACTATTTTATTATTTTTTTTAATATGAAATTTAGATTTGAAATGTTTTGAAAAGAATTTGGTCTTCAATATATTTTGAATAAATTTTAGTTAAATGTTTTAACTGGGTAACATCTTTATAAAACTATATATTTAACAAGTTAGAATAGATACACAAGTTGTACGTATGCTGTTTTATTCGCATAATTAATTTGATCCAAGTTTGAGTACACAAGTTTGAGGTGAATTACACCATTTCGTGTTAGGATTTTTCATTCGATTCTTGAGGGCGAATATTTGATATGTATTTTGGGCTCGATTCTAGAATTCTCTATCATAGTATATGGCTATGCAAGGAGACTGATGGCTTCTAGTCGAGAAACCATATCGAAGTCCGCATTAGGGAAGTCGAATGGACAATACTAGTTCGAAAGCGAACTTGTGTGATCGAGCGAGCGATCAAATGTGATTTTGCGAAATGATGACGTATGTACATCTTATATTCTAATATCATTGATATATTTTGACGCTAAAATTGAAAGCTGTCGGGTTAGAATATCTTTGCTTACTAAAAGAAAATTTCCAATTTAAATTACAAAGATATATAACCCATAAAAGCAAAAATATTCAATCCTATATGGCTCTTCATACAGCGAAATTTATTTTGTAAAATTTGATCCTTATATAAGATGGACCTTATGTAAGTATAAAATGATTTTGAAAACATTTGATTTTGGAAATGAATTGGTTGACTTAAATTATATTGATTTGGAAATTTGGATTTATTTTCTAAATTTATTATGTTGGAAACTTTAAAACTAAAGATATTTAAATTGAGAAGAAATAATTTGGTGGGATTGTATATGATTTTGAAACTGAACTGATATTGAAACAAATTGAAATTTGAGAACCTTATTTTACTAAATGCCTGATTTGGGAGTTATCGAACTTATATAAAAATTTGGTTTGTATAAGTATGATGTTGATTTGAAAACTATGGATTTGAAAAGGTACTCAATTTGAAAAGTGAAATCTTATATAATTGAAGTCTATATAAGTGTGATTTGATATACTTTTGATTTCGGAAAGGTATTTGATTTGAAAATTAAATCTAATATATAATGGACTTTATATAAGTACGATATTTGAAAGTGATTTGAAAAGGTACTATATGATACATATTTTTGAAGTAAAGATATGGAAAGTGCCTTCTGCTTGATATCCGCTTTATGGATTCATTCTATCGATATTTCTCTGATTTTTGGTTTTCCGGATATGATACTCGAGTGTCCATCGAATTCCATGGCGTTACCCATGGTCTTACGAACTCGACTGCATAGCGTAATTCGCAAGACAGTGATTGCTTAAAGGGTATGGATGTTTCCTAGGGGATCCAGGCGTAACCATTGTGTATCTGCGATCTATGGTCGTTTAGTAGCGTAATCCGCAAGGCAGAGATTGCTTAAAGGGTACGGATGTTTCCTGGGGGATCCAGGCGTAACCATTGTGTATCTGCGGTCTACAGGTTTTTGTTATCATGGCGAAATTCACAAGGCAGCGATTGCTTAAAAGGTACGGATGTTTCCTGGGGGACCCAGGCGTAACCATTGTGTATCTACGATCCATGATTTGATTTGTTTGTTTTTTTGTTTGGATTGTACTTTCCATATCTGTTTTAAAAAGTTTTCCAGTATTTTTCACTGGGTGTTGAAATAGGTTGTAACAACCCTGAGATTGCAATTACCGAATAATAAATTAAAATTATGATTTTAAGTTGAAAAGGGAGCTAAACAAATTTTTGGGAATTTAAATCTTTCAATTGGTTTGCAAATTAAAATATTTTGGGGTTAAAATGGGGAATTTTTAAATGTGATTATGGGTTTAATTGGCCAAATGAGACAATTATATGGTTTTAATTAAAACTAGGTTGCTACTTAGGATTTTGTTCACATGATAACCTTAGAAAAAAATAAACTAAGTCCTAAAGGTTTTTAAAACCTCCTAACATGTCCCATTAGCCTACCCACTTCTATATAATATCTTAAACCCATTCCATAAACCCTAACCCTCCTCTTCATAATTCCTAAACCTAGATCTAACCCTAACTAATGGCCTCCCTTGGATAGAAGATCCATCTCCTTCTCTACATAACTAAACTAGTTTAATCTTAGCAAAAGGTAATGCAATCTCCCCTATTCTCTAATCCTTCTTAATCCCTATTTTATCTCTACCATCTTATTGTAATCTTTGTTTTGTATTTTTGATTTTTTGGTCCTTGATGTTTCTTGATCTTTTGCTTTGGGGTTGAAGATTTGGGCTTGCTTAGATATTGTTGCACACAACTACTTGATCCTTTGCTTCTTTGAGGTAATGCTAAGATTTGGCCTTTGTTTTCTTTAATATAGTGTAGTAATCATCATATGGTAATTACTATTTATTAGTGATTATTGCTAGTTATAATATTGGTGAAATTTGATTCCAAAAACTTGAAAAAAACACTCCAAATCACCAAAAACAGCAATTATTGCTGGCTGGAATGTTTCAGCCTGAAAACAGGCTGAAACAGAGTTCTGGGTGCACCAGGGCAGGCCTGGGCTACACCCAGGTGCAGCAGGCCAGCCCCTAGTATGCTGGCGCGCAGGAATCCCAACCTGCATGGGCTGGGGCTTCCCCAGCCCAGGCGGGCTGGGGACTACAGGACCCCAGCCGCATGGGCTGGGGCTTCCCTAGCCCAGGCGGGCTGGGGACTAATAGGACCCCAGCCCAGGCGGGCTGGGGAATAAAAGGACCCCAGCCCGCATGGGTTAGGGCTTCCCCAGCCCAAGCGGGCTGGGGTTGGGCTAGACTGAACCCCAGCCCGCCTGGGCTGGGGACTGCTACTACTTCCCCAGCCCAGGCGAGCTGGGGGCTGATTAATTCACCCCAGCCCGCTTGGGCTGGGGGTTTGTATTTTATCCCCAGCCCAAGCGGGCTGGGTTCGCGATGCCGCCACGATCGCATCCGAAGTCAGAATTCGAAGTTTTTGGTCTTGTTGGAAAGGTGGAGTTTTGAACTCCATCTCTGAAAAATTAGGGCAACATCGGAGTTCGTTTGGTACTTCGAATTTCGTGTCGAAGTTGAACTCTGGTCGTTGTTGGTAAACAGTGTGAATCTTGTTCTGGGTCCAACTTTGAGACGTCACTGCCACTTCGTCTCAACTAAGAATCCAGAAATTCTTTTTTTCATCTTAAGTAGGGATGTTGGACTACATGCCTACAAATTTTCATGACAGTTGGACACAGTTTGCTGGTCCAAATAAATTGCCGAACTTGGGTTCGCAGCTATTTTTGAATGTTTACAAACACTTAGAATATTTTTGATGAATTTCTGGTTTTCGTCGATTTCTTCGAGATTGTTCTCTAGATTTCGCACACGGGTTTTATAAACGATTTTAAAATGATTTTTTTTACTCTAATTGGCCTTTGAAAAATATTATTAAATATTATTTTTAATTATTAAATTAATTACTCCATAATAGGAGAGTTTTCAAAGACCGCTTTAAAGTGATTTCAAAATCAATTATAAAACCATTTCACACCATTATTTTCTATAATAAAAATCTCACACTCACTTTTTAGCACGTCGAGCGAAGTGGAAAGGTGCTTAAACGGTTAGGAAATCTCCGGCCTATGGAACCGTGTGTATTTTCTTTCCGGTTAATCCCCGACCTATTCGATTGATCGTTTTGACCTTTGGGTCTAGTTTACCGATGATACGAGGTGGACCTTTTTATTGTTTGGAATGTGAGCTTGCTATTGGTTAGTAAACCATTTAGTGCGAACGTGGGGTATGGGACTCATTGTTAACACTTTACGGGTTCCTCTCCAAGAAGTTAGTGACGCATTAGCCTCTGGGCAGCCAGTACTGGACCTTTGGGTCACCACGCCTCTGGGCAACCGTCTCTGGACACCTGTTCTATGGAGCAGTTTCTTTTTCGCCATGTGCCTCTGGGCCTTTATCCTTCTGGGAAGGATCTTGCCGTCTCGCGCGTCCCGCATCTGTGCGAGTGATCGATCACAACTCTATAGTACTTGGCAATAACGACTCCGGTCGGTGCACGTGCTATAATTGTATTATCTGATGATTTCTATATCCATTCGAGTACCGCCATTCGGTGTTGGTTCTATGGAACCATACGATGTAAGTGCGATTACCTTGTGGATCTACAGTGTCTCTGGACACTGCATTTCAGTGTTTGATTTCATTGACTTTTTAGTATATTTCCCATTGCTCTTTGGAGCATCGATCTTTGCTTGGGCATTGATTACAGACTCTGGTCACTCTTGGGATTATTGCTTATGGGCAACTTTATATAGCTTTGGCTACGCCGATGATATGAGGCGATTTTATTTAACACTTAGGTGATGATTTTCTCTTTGGAGATTTTTACTGTTGATTGATGATTAGGGACCGTCATTATATTCATGTGGTCCAAAATACTCTTCTCTTAGGAAAAATACTGTTACATTTATGTACCGCATTATTATATATCTCAGTTATTACTGATTGTTTAGCTAGCCTGACCCGAGTGTTTTTCGCTCGGGTCAGACCGAGTTGTTTCAGGTTAGGTCTCTGGACTTAGCTTCTGTGCTTCCGCTTGGACATTATCTGCTATGATGATAGATAGCGCTTTTATTTGTCCACTATTCCGCTACTCTGTTATTATTCAGACTTTGATATGTACATATTTTTGACTCACATGTGTGAGCGGTGGCTTTGTACCCACTTATAGTATTTGGATCTGTATTGACGATGTATTGTTCTGGGATTTTATATCTGTTATGTGATTCTGTTCTGTGATGCTATTTCATTATGTTATTATGCTTTGTCCTGATAGATCTTTAGCCATTCGTAATTTCGTTATAAGTATTTACCGAATATGTCGAACCACCTGATTGAGAAAAATTTAAATAGACTCCACCTTTCGACGTATTCGGTAGATAGTTATAGCTTGATTACAAATGGTCGCTTCCACTATACTCTATTCTTCGCTTTAACAGACAGTATTACTCCCGTAATATTCTTTGTTACACTGGGTCTCAGAGTGGGGCGTTACAGCTTGGTATCAGAGCCTGGTTTCAGGAATAAGCATAATAAACACAGAACAGATACACTTAGTACAATACATTTTAATTAGATCCAAATTAAATCAAATCCCTTCCTTATGTTTGTTAATAGATAAGTTAGGAATATGTATAGGAATCCGTTATATTCCGTAGTATTCCTTAATTAATTATCTATCATTGAATCATGTCTAACTCTAATTCCCGTTTGACTTTCAGTATGTCTGGAAGGGGAAGAGGGAGAACCACACGTTAGACCAGTGCTGCTGGGCAGTCCAGAAACACTCATCCAGAGGGCGTGTTCATGACCACCGACTAGATCATGGAGCTGGTTCGGAATTCCCAGTCTCATTCTCAGTCTCCAGCCCCAGTTGCTGATGCTCCGCGCAAGTCTGCTTTTGCGCGTCTCTGCAGTGATTTTACCCATCTCGGAGGGAAGTCGTTCAGTGGCTCCGAGAATGTCTTAGAGGTCCAGGCTTGGATTCGGGTATGCGAGCGCATTTTCACTCGTATGGATATCCCGGATCATGACCGTGTTCTTATTGCTTCCAGTCATCTTCAGAGTCGTGCCCTGGATTGGTACGAACTCCTTATTACCGAGATCGATGAGACCATACTTACTTGGGCTCAGTTTCGTGAGAGATTTGAGCTCAAATTCATCCTAGAGTCAGAGAAGAACTCCCTTGCTCGCCGCTTTCTTGATCTCAAGCAGGGGAAGTCCTCCGTATCCGACTATGTCTCTTCCTTCGAGGCCCTGTCCAAGTACGGCCTTGAGTTTATTGCTACTCCTTATAAGAGGAACCTCAAATTTGTTGAGGGCTTGAAGAAATATCTGAAGAGGCAGCTTATGCTACAGCTTGAGCTCTCATTCGAGAAGCTAGTCGATGTAGCTCTACATCTTGAGTCAGTCAAGATGGAGCATAGTGATGATGGTGGTGGGGGTTCCACAAACCCCACCAAGAAGAGGTTTCCTCCTGGCAAGTCTGGCTCTTCTTTTCAGCATAAGAAGAAGAAGACTAGCAGTTCCACTGTTCAGACTCAGCCTCAGACTCGTCCTCAGTCCCAAACTCCTACTCAGCCTAGTGGAACCCGTCCTCCGAAGAAATGCTTCAACTGCGGTTTTCCAGATCACTTTATTCGAGAGTGTCCCAAACCTCTCTATTGCACCTTCTGTAAGAAGGAGGGACACAGGATCTCCGCTTGTCCTATTGCTCCAGCTAGTGCCAAGCCTGGCAGGCTTAATGCCGCCAAGGCTCCTACCACTTCTGCTCAGCCTAAAGGTACGCATCCTTCCATTCTCGAAGGCTCTATTTTATTTCATGGTAGATCTATTAGAGTTCTTTTTGATACGGGTGCCTCTCACTCATTCGTATCAAAGGAACTAGTTGATACTTTATCTTTGGATGTTACTTGTATGGTTTCTTCACTAAGGATTGTGAATCCCATTGGTGGATCCACGACCCGTAGCTTGCTCTGTGAGAATATAGATATTGATCTTTGTGGATTTTCTTTTCGTGCGAATCTGCACGTTATGGAGTATTTGGGCTTTGATATGATTCTTGGCATGGATTGGCTCGTTCAGCACGACGTAAAAATTATTTGTTCGGAGTGGATATTATTCATTCATCACCCTGACTCGTCCTCTCCGTTAGCTATTGTTCTTCAAGATGTTGGGCTTTCTGATGTTACTTTATTCTCTCTTGATTCACGAGATGATGAGGTAGACATATCTCGTATTCCAGTTGTTCGGGATTTCCCCGATATCTTCGAGCCAGTATCTAGTTTACCATCGAAGCGAGCTATTGAGTTCCGCATCGATCTCATTCCAGGCTCCCACCCAGTTGGGCGTCCTCCCACGAGGATGTCTACTAAGGAGAATGAGGAACTTAGGAAGCAGTTAGTTGAGCTTGAAGCGAAGCAGTTCATCCGATCCAGTTCTTCGCCATGGGGTGCTGCTGTGGTCTTCGTTAAGAAGGCTGATGGCTCTCTTAGGCTTTGCATTGACTATCGCAAGATCAATGAGCTGACCATTAGAAATCGCTACCCACTTCCGCGGATAGACGATATGTTTGACCAATTGAGCGGTGCGAAGGTCTTCTCTCAGCTCGACCTTGCCATCGGATTCCATCAGGTACGAGTCACAGAAGACAGCATTCCTCTTACAGTATTTCGCACTCGTTATGGTTCTTTTGAGTGGTTGGTCATGCCGTTCGGCTTGACGAACGCTCCTGCTTTCTTCGTCGATCTCATGAATCGAGTATTCCAGGAATACATCGATAGATTTGTTCTGGTTTTCATCGACGATATTCTTGTTTATTCTAGATCCGAGGCAGAGCATGCTCGACATCTGCGGATCGTCTTGGATACTCTTCGTCAGCATCAGCTTAGGGCCAAGCTCTCCAAGTGCCATTTCTGGGAGAGCAAGGTCAGGTTCTTGGGTCATATTGTTTCTTTTGAGGGTATTTTTGTTGATCCTGTCAAGATTGAAGCTATTCAGAATTGGAAGCAGCCTGAGAACGTTCATGATATTCGCAGCTTCCTTGGTCTGGCAGGTTATTACCGTCGATTTATCAAGGATTTCTCTCGTGTTGCACTTCCCCTCACGACTCTGACTCGTAAGGGTGTTCGCTTTATTTGGTCTGATAAGTGTGAAGCTTCCTTTCAGCGACTGAAGGAACTTCTCACTCATGCTCCTATCCTTGTGGTTCCTGAGAGTAACCAGGATCTTGTTGTTTACACCGACGCTTGTGGTAGCGGCCTCGGTGCTGTGCTTATGCAGAAAGATCGGGTAGTTGCTTAAGCTTCTAGGCAGCTACGTCCGAATGAGATTCGCTATCCGACTCATGATCTTGAGTTGGCAGCTATCGTCTTTGCTTTGAAGACGTGGCATCACTTTCTATTAGGCGAATGCTTCACTCTTTACACCGATCACAAGTCTCTGAAGTATTTATTCAGTCAGAAGGATCTCAATATGAGGCAGCAGCGATGGCTTGAGTTTCTCGCCTCATATGACTTAGACATTCAGTATACCCCTGGCAAGGGTAATCGTGTTGCAGATGCGCTCAGTCGCAAACACTCGGCAGTAGTTTCTATGATGATAGCCGAGTGGGATATTCTTGATACTCTTTCTTTGTGTGATATTCGAAATCGAGCTCCGTCTTCTGATCCTCAGATATTGTTATTCAGCTTGGAAGCTCAACCTATTCTATTGGATCGCATTGCCCATGCCCAGCGGCAGGATCCAGACTTGTTGCGATATATTCATCTTCTTGAGTCGGGATCCAGTGATGAGACATTGCTGGATTATTCTATTGATTCTCATCGGTGTCTTCGCAGGAAGAACCGTATTTTGGTACCATCTGATTTATCACTTAGGCATGACATTCTGGACGAGTGTCATCGCACTAAGTACACCATCCATCCCGGCTCGAGCAAGATGTATGCTGATATGTGTCGGGTATATTATTGGGAGGGCATGAAGAGTGATGTTGCAAGTTATGTAAGCCGTTGCATGACTTGTCAACAGATCAAAGCTGAGCATCAGCGTCCATCTGGTCTTCTTTAGCCACTAGAGATTCCATTATGGAAATGGGATCAGATATCTATGGATTTTATTGACGGTCTGCCTCGATCGAGGTCAGGCCATACTTCTATTTGGGTCATCGTCGCTCGCTTGACCAAATTAGCTCATTTCATTCCTATTAAGTCCACTCGGACTGCTCCTCAGCTTGCCAAGCTATATGTGAAGGAAGTCATTCGACTTCATGGCATTCCTAGCTCTATCGTCTGTGATCGAGACACTATCTTTACTAGTCACTTTTGGAAGTGCCTACAGTCAGCTTTGGGCTCAAAGCTGAATCTCTCGACTGCTTATCATCCTCAGACCGACGGTCAGACGGAGAGAGTGAATCGTGTTTTAGAGGATCTTTTGCGCTGTTGTATTCTGGATTTCGGAGGTAGTTGGGAGGATCACTTATCGCTTGTAGAGTTCTCCTACAACAACAACTTTCAGTCTAGTATCGGCATAGCACCTTTCGAGGCTCTTTACGGAAGGCCATGTCGTTCTCCTTCGTGTTGGTTAGAATCTGGCGAGAAGCTCCTTCTTGGTCCAGATTCAGTTTGGGAATCTTCTGAGAAGATTATTCTTATTCGTCAGAGAATGAAAGAGGCGCAGAACCGTTAGAAATCCTACGCGGACAACCGTAGGAAGCCTCTTGAGTTCTCCATTGGTGATCATGTCTTTATTCGGATATCTCCCATGAAGGGGGTTGTGCGTTTCAGCTCTACAGGGAAGTTGGCTCCTCGCTATGTTGGACCATTTCCTATTACGGAACGCATCGGCCCCGTTGCTTATCGTGTGGCTCTACCTGCTCACTTCTCTGGAATGCACGATGTGTTCCATGTTTCCCAGCTTCGCATGTGTGTCCGCGATCCTGATTCTATCATTGAGCCGCATGCTGTGCCTGATTTATAGATCTTACCTGATTTATCTTTGGAGCAGCAACCTCTTCGTGTGCTTGATTCGGAGGTTAGACGCCTTCGCAACAAAGAGGTTCCACTCGTGAAGATTCAATGGTCACCGAATCCTAAGGACTGCACTTGGGAGACCAGAGAATCTATCGAGTGCTCTTATCCTGGCTTTCTCCCATCTTCTTCTACGGGTGAGAATTCTCTATTTTATCCTCTGTATTCCTTTGTGGATTAGATGTTATAGACGACTTCTATATTTAAGGAAATTGCGGGGACGCAATTTTCTTAAGGGAGGGAGTCTGTAACAACCCTGAGATTACCGAATAATAAATTAAATTATGATTTTAAGTTGAAAAGGGAGCTAAACAAATTTTTGGGAATTTAAATCTTTCAATTGGTTGGCAAATTAAAATATTTTGGGGTTAAAATGGGGAATTTTTAAATGTGATTATGGGTTTAATTGGCCAAATGAGACAATTATATGGTTTTAATTAAAACTAGGTTGCTACCTAGGATTTTGTTCACATGATAACCTTAGAAAAAAATAAATTAAGTCCTAAAGGGTTTTAAAACCTCCTAACATGGCCCATTAGCCTACCCACTTCTATATAATATCTTAAACCCATCCCATAAACCCTAACCCTCCTCTTCATAATTCCTAAACCTAGATCTAACCCTAACTAATGGCCTCCCTTGGATAGAAGATCCATCTCCTTCTCTACATAACTAAACCAGTTTAATCTTAGCAAAAGGTAATGCAATCTCCCCTATTCTCTAATCCTTCTTAATCCCTATTTTATCTCTACCATCTTGTTGTAATCTTTGTTTTGTATTTTTGATTTTTGGGTCCTTGAAGTTTCTTGATCTTTTGCTTTGGGGTTGAAGATTTGGGCTTGCTTAGATATTGTTGCACACAAACTACTTGATCCTTTGCTTCTTTGAGGTAATGCTAAGATTTGGCCTTTGTTTCCTTTAATATAGTGTAGTAATCATCATATGGTAATTACTATTTATTAGTGATTATTGCTAGTTATAATATCGGTGAAATTTGATTCCAAAAACTTGAAAAAAACACTCCAAATCACCAAAAACAGCAATTATTGCTGGCTGGAATGTTTCAGCCTGAAAACAGGCTGAAACAGAGTTCTGGGTGCACCAGGGCAGGCCTGGGCTGCACCCAGCCGCAGCAGGCCAGCCCTTAGTGGGCTGGCGCGCAGGAACACCAGCCTGCATGGGCTGGGGCTTTCCCAGCCCAGGCGGGCTGGGGACTAAAAGGACCCCAGCCCGCATGGGCTGGGGCTTCCCCAGCCCAAGCGTGCTGGGGTTGGGCTAGACTGAACCCCAGCTTGCCTGGGCTGGGGACTGCTACTACTTCCCCAGCCCAGGCGGGCTGGGGGCTGATTAATTCACCCCAGCCCGCTTGGGCTGGGGGTTTGTATTTTATCCCCAGCCCAAGCGGGCTGGGTTCGCGATGCCGCCACGATCGCATCCGAAGTCAGAATTCGAAGTTTTTGGTCTCGTTGGAAAGGTGGAGTTTCGAACTCCATCTCTGGAAAATTTGGACAACATCGGAGTTCGTTTGGTACTTCGAATTTCGTGTCGAAGTTGAACTCTGATCGTTGTTGGTAAACAGTGTGAATCTTGTTCTGGGTCCAACTTTGAGACGTCACTGCCACTTCGTCTCAACTCGGAATCAAGAAATTCTTTTTTTCACCTTAAGTAGGGATGTTGGACTACATGCCTACAAAGTTTCATGACAGTTGGACATAGTTTGCTGGTCCAAATAAATTGCCGAACTTGGGTTCGCAGCTGTTTTTGAATGTTTACAAACACTTAGAATATTTTTGATGAATTTCTGGTTTTCGTCGATTTCTTCGAGATTATTCTCTAGATTTCGCACACGGGTTTTATAAACGATTTTAAAATGATTTTTTTTACTCTAATTAGCCTTTGAAAAATATTATTAAATATTATTTTTAATTCTTAAATTAATTACTCCATAATAGGAGAGTTTTCAAAGACCGCTTTAAAGTGATTTCAAAATCAATTATAAAACCGTTTCGCACCATTATTTTCTATAATAAAAATCTCACACTCACTTTTTAGCACGTCGAGCGAAGTGGAAAGGTGCTTAAACGGTTAGGAAATCTCCGGCCTATGGAACCGTGTGTATTTTCTTTCCGGTTAATCCCCGACCTATTCGATTGATCGTTTTGACATTTGGGTCTAGTTTACCGATGATACGAGGTGGACCTTTTTATTGTTTGGAATGTGAGCTTGCTATTGGTTAGTAAACCGTTTAGTGCGAACGTGGGGTATGGGACTCATTGTTAACACTTTACGGGTTCCTCTCCAAGAAGTTAGTGACACATTAGCCTCTGGGCGGCCACTACTGGACCTCTGGGTCACCACGCCTCTGGGCAACCATCTCTGGACACCTGTTCTATGGAGCAGTTTCTTTTTTGGCATGTGCCTCTGGGCCTTTATCCTTCTGGGAAGGATCTTGCCGTCTCGTGCGTCCTGCATCTGTGCGAGTGATCGATCACAACTCTATAGTACTGGGCAATAACGACTCCGGTCGGTGCACGTGCTATACTTGTATTATCTGATGATTTCTATATCCATTCGAGTACCGCCATTCGGTGTTGATTCTATGTAACCATACGATGTAAGTGCGATTACCTTGTGGATCTACAGTGTCTCTGGACACTGCATTTCAGTGTTTGATTTCATTGACTTTTCAGTATATTTCCCATTGCTCTTTGGAGCATCGATCTTTGCTTGGGCATTGATTACAGACTCTGGTCACTCTTGGGATTATTGCTTATGGGCAACTTTATATAGCTTTGGCTACGCCGATGATATGAGGCGATTTTATTTAACACTTAGGTGATGATTTTCTCTTTGGAGATTTTTACTGTTGATTGATGATTAGGGACCGTCATTATATTCATGTGGTCCAAAATACTCTTCTCTTAGGAAAAATACTGTTACATTTCTGTAACGACCCAGAATTTTGAACGAATTAAATTGAGAATATTTAATTTATTTTAAATATTTGAACGATAATTTAATTTGTATCCCGAATATAACTTTGAAAATTTGCGATTAAACTATAAAATTTAATCGATTGAAGTTAAATAAAAATTTGAATCTACAATTTTAAGCTGAAGAAAAATATTTCGAAAGCTTTTAAAATTCGTATTGATAATACTGAAGATGATTGAAGCTTCAGAATCGAAATTGAAATCGATTTGATCAGTTTTGAATAAATCGTTCGAACCGATATTTATAGAATAGTCATTTTTCAAACAGTCTCGGAATTCGACGAAACCAGTTCCATTGGGTCCGTAATATTGTATTATTACCGGATTTCAAATTTCGTGGCATTTGGAGTTGTTATGTGCGAATACGGCAAGTAAACGCGTGAGATTTAAAACGAATTCAATTTGAATTTAATTTTTTATAATTGGTCAACTTCAGCCTACTTTCTTTCACCATCCCTAACACGATCTATTCCCTTTTATCACGCCTAAAATCACGCCAAAGATCACGAAGGAGATCGTGCATAGCAGGGTGCTGTCTTTAAACTTCAACATCTCGTTCCCCCTTTTTAAAACCTTATTCACGAAATCATTCCAAATAATGGCCGAAGCCTGGGGTGATCGGAGTCGAAATCGACTTCGACTCGAATCTCGCGAAGCCAGTGCGAGCGGAGGCAGAAACGAAGGAAATCGAGGCGAGCTCGAGCGTTGCAATCAATCGAGAAGCTCGAGCTGGAGGTTACCACCGTGTTCTCTGGTCGCGATACCCTCGAGTCGAGGCGAATGTTCTCGAGTCGCGCGCGTGGTGGGTGAAAAAAAAAAAATGTGGCAGTGTAATGTCGCGTGGAGCTGTCAAGAAACGGCGAAGTGATCTGGAAGCAAGGGTCACGTTTATGGCTAGGGTTTCGCGAACGTGATGGTCGGCGACAGTTTTGAACTCGGTGACGATGTTGGGGAAAACGTCGGCGGCAATGGCATCAAGCGGAGGTGGAATTCGTGGCCAGTCGAGGCAACAGCGAGGCCAGCGATGTGGAGATCGCGAGTAGGCTGCGAAGGCGGCAGTTCTGGTCGAGCCTTGTTTTGAGCAAGGTTAAAGTCGAGAAAAACAAACTGGATTGGAAATTGGATTGCTAATAAAAGCTAAGGTGAGATTTTTCTCACTCAAGAATTGATTGCAGTTATTGATTGTTTGATATGATTGCTATGTTGATTGTGCTATTAGATATGATAGGATATATCTATTATATATAGCAATATATACATATTGGCATATGTATATATTGGTTGATTGATTTCCCGCCTCGTATAGCGGATGAGACCCTATTGCGCCGTTAGTAAGCGGATTTATAAAAACCTATATACCACGATAATTCCGTACTGGAGCGGAATTGGTATTGTGCTAACGTCTTTGGATGCAGGGAAACAGGTTGGAGGGATCCAACTGGACCCCTCACATTGATTGATTTTTTTTTATATACTGTGGTATGAATCTGTGAATGATTATTGATGTTATTAATCATATTGATGTCTGGAAATTGTTTGAAAGCTAAAATTTAGCTGAATAGATGTTTGGTATCATTGGATTCCAAAGATAAACGAAATTGAATTTTTGAAATTCAAGTAGAAAATTTCTAAGTGAATTGAATTTAGAAATTTAATAAATTTGAAGAAAAGAATTTAAAAGAATAAAGGTTGATTTTTATAATCTTATCGAATTTATTTCCAGAATAAAGTGAAAATGTTAAATAAATGAATTTCGTATAATAGTGATTTTAAATCGAGGAAATTAATTTAAAATCTGGATTTTTAAATAGACTGAAAGAAACAATTGAAATATATTTTCTTTGAAAGGAATTTATTTAAAAGGAGATAAGTTGGAAATCCAATTAGAAATTTAATTGGTAAGTTGAAACGATTTGGGAAATCAATGTGAAATGATTTCAATTTAAAGAATCCATTTAAAACAGGATGTTGAGTAATTTGAGAAAAATAAGGAATTTATCTTAGTAGTGATAAATAAAATTTGAACTCAATCTGTAATTGATTTAATATTTAGAATGAATTTTTGAGAAATCAATATGGAAATTCTATTCAAACGATTGAAAATAAATTCAGAAATCAATATTGAAATTGAATTGATATTGAAGTTTTTTATAAATAGAATTGAAATTTATAAAAGTTGTTTATAAACCCAAAGTCACTTATTTTGATAAGTTAAATATAGAAGTTGATAAAAGAAGGTTTATAAGTCGAAGTTGTTATTAAAAAGAGAAATAGAATTTATAAACGTTGTTTTATAAATTCAAAATAAATTGAATTTGATAAATTGAATATAGAAAGATTTTTAAAAGGGATACATTCACGATTTTGGACAGTGAATGTATTATTGGATAAAATGGATTTATTTTTGAAGAAGTGATATTAAAAATGAAGTAAACATCTTTAAAGATGTTTAAAATGTGTTAAATATCGAAATCATAGATTTCAACATTTATTGTTGAAATAGACGTTTTCGAGAAATTTAAGGAAATGGTGGACTATAACACTGTTGTTATAGTAAATGATTTCCGAAAGGAAATATTTTATATAGTATTGGGATTTATATATCTATCTAAATTCCGAATCCCTATACTAGTGATTTCGAGTCGTCGTAACGATGTTTTACGTAACATTCGTTTTGACTCAAATAAATGTGTTTAAAGAGAATGATTTCCTTAAAGAAAGAAATATATACTTAATTTGATTTAAGTATATCGAATATTTTCAAGTGTTGAAAATAAATGATTGTGAAATACTTATTATTTAATAAGTATGGAAATGTTTTTCCCAATGTGAAATGAACTGGTTGAGTTTTTATCTTTTAAAGATAAATTGAAAAGTGAATATTTGAAATTGTTTTCAAACGGTTAAGGGTGGAAATTTTATATCTAGTAAAGATATTTTTGAAGATAAATAATCTGGGAAAATTATTTGGAATCTGATGATGTTGCGCATCTTTATTGATAGTTAAATAACCGACTATCAATAATTACCTTAGATAGGTATTTGTTGTGAATTGGATGAATTTGAATGCCACACTTATTTTTGAATAATCGCTCACTATTCGGGTTAACCGGGAAAGGACCATGGGGTCGTATAACCCATTCCGAATATGTGATACGTCGTTATGAATCGCATTTGAAGACCGGTGTTGAAGACCGGATATTTTTGAAAACGGAAGGATTACCGTCGAGTTACTCTACATTGACTGATCTTCGATTTAGAGGTTTTATCACCCTTAGTGACGGGAAGTCCGGACGTGATTAGAAATTTATCCGGAAATGCAAGGGCTTCGTGAGAAGTGCCTTCGGTTCTGTTCGATCCCGGAACAGACTTATATGGATTGTGTGTCTGACGTTACAATTTGAGATATAAAGCTGATTTCTTTCAAATACATTTCTGTTGGTGGCGGAGAATTTATTCTCTTAGCTTAACACCCTTCTCTGAGACGTACGAGCTCAGAGGTTATGTGGTTGAAATTTATCAGCGATATATCCCAATTTGGTAACGTGGCATACTGAGTGTTGCTGTGAAATGATCAGTGTTTGATCATTTGTGATATGATCATTTGTTTGATCTTATATCTTTGTGATCATAGGTTGATCATTTCGTTTGACCCGAAGCAGGGCTTTTTGAGAAAGCGTAGCTTTGTGGACGAGACTTCGTCGAGCCTCACACCCCGGAAATGGTCGAAACAGGACGAATGCAGCAAGGTTCTAGGGAGTAGCGCCCCTTAGTGTATGTCATTCCTTCTGGATAAAGGTGGTATCATGGTATGAAGCCCAGATACTTAACCTCTGTGGTTACTGCATTATTATTATCTATGTGGTTTTGTTGCGAATCGGGGATCCTCGGGAAGATCGGTGACGATCGGGGGATGACATACGCGTGTCAGTAGTTACCTATTTTTGCAGAGGTAACCCGGCCTTGTGTTGGCAGAGATCCGGTTAGGTTCTCGGGTCGTCTATTCCAGGGACGTACCCATCGTGGAAAAGGAAGTTCCTTAGCCTGACCATTTGTTGGAAATCCAAAGAAACAATACGAGCCTTTACGATTTCAATTGTATAACCTGTCTCCTCAGGAGGCAGCTATAGCAGGCATAATATAATGGTACCTATGCTGGCTAAGATTTATATTCTACTTTCGAAATGTTTTCTACACTATGCACTAATAATAATATCAAAAATGATTTGATTTTGCGTAGTAAGCATCTTTGACTAACATAAGAAGAAATCTCCTCCAAGTCTGCGTTTGCATTGTGTGTGTGGTGGGAGGTCTTATGGTAGTTTCATTTTCCAAAAGCATTGCGAATTGACTTTAAAATTCTCTGCTGTTTATTTTTAAAGAATAACTGTTTTACGATCTCACACCAGTCACCATGACTGACTCGGAGTTTATTGTTCCCTTCTAAACTCTGGGTGCCCACCAATTTCCACACGGGCAGCCTAGAGTTAGATTATCAGGATATTCTGGATATTCTGGAGCTTTGGAAGCAAGCTGGATGACGAGACGTAGTATTTGTATCTGATATATTTATTCCGCTGTGTATTCTGTATGAGGACAAGTTATATAACTGTCCATTGTTGTATTGAGTTGTATATTGACTCTGATGATTGATGTATGTATAAAATGATATAGTTCTTTGTTTTAGAGATTATTCATTTATCTATTATATATTGTTCCGCTGCGATATGTGAGATTCTGATGTTGTTCTGTTGTTCTTCTTCTTTCTTTCTTCTCCTTTTCTTCTATCTTCTTCTTCTTCTACTTTTTCTTCTTTCTTAAACCCTCACTATTGGAGTTTCCGGCACTCGATTGCTCGACAGTCGATAAAGTGAGTATCGATGTTGAATTTTCGAAAGTCGAAAATTCCGGTACGTGACAAAGTGGTATCAGAGCATATGGTTAAGCGACAACCCTGCTCTGTTGGGTGTTACTCATTAGAGATAGAGTCAGTAGTACTCTAGAATGAGTTGAGTGTAATAATAGATATGAGTGCGTATTTGTTAGTGAATATAAAATTGTTTTATATTGTGATGATTGGTTTGTTGAGTGGTATATGGATTCTGGTCGGTATTGTCCGTACAACTCTATCGATAGGGATCTCTAAACACTTGAATAGAACAATTCGGCATAATATTGTTTTAAAATAGGGTAAATGAGATAATTTTGCCCAAAACTATTTTTGTATAGAAAAGAAATCATTTTCTATAAAGTACTATAGTATATGGTTGCATGGATGTTAGGAAGTAATAATGGTAAATCATTATCATTGAAATTGAAATCGAAACTCCAAAGTTAAGAGATAAATCCATATACAAGTAAAATTTAAGAATGTAAATTATAAATGTGATTTGTAATTTGAAACGGAATTCCAGAGAAGTATTTGGAAATGTTTTGAAAAGAATTTGAAAATTTTGGAGATTTGAAAAGTTTAAAATCTTTTTGGAGTTGAAAATGAATTTCAAAGGATTTTGAAAAAGTATTTTTGAGAGATAAAAGCTCTAAACTCTTTTAGGTCGCTGGAAAATAATTCCGATGATGATCGCGACATCACCGGTGTTCATTTTCGGGTTTCCAAAAGAGAAATTGCTGCCTAATTGTTTTAAATGGAAGTTGTTTGGAAAATTTGGGTTTTTGTTTTAGAAAATTCAAAGGATAATTTGAATTGTTTTCAAAAGAGATTTTTGAAATGTTGGTAAGACTCTGGAATACCATATTTATGAAATATTATTAAGTTGATAACTTATACAAATTGAATGTTGATAGAATAAATTTTGACTTAAAGGATGAAGTTAAGTTAAAATAAATACAAGTGAATCAATTAAATGAAAGTAAGATTAAATGTTGAAATTCATTTCGAATTCGTAAGCAAATGAATTGAATTGAATAATGTAAATTGAAAGATGAATTAAAATTCATATGCTATTGGAAATCCAGTTTAATATGAGTGATTATAAACCAAAATGGCAAATTGTAAATAAATGTTGGAAATGAACGAAAGAATAAAACTGGAATTAAAACTGAATGTTGAAAACGAGTTTGAATTGAATAATTAGAAATGGAAATTGAATTAGTAATTGAAACTAATCTAAAAGTAATCAGTTATGAATGAAAGCTGATAAAATTCAATATTCAGGAGATAAACCGAATCCAAATTAGATTGGAATTGTGAATTGAACTCAAATGAGAAATTGAAATGTGAAATTGAATTCAAATAAAATTTGAAATGTAAAATTGAAGATAATGGATATAACTTCAATAGTGAACTAAAAGATGATATAAGTAGTTTATATTGAAAATTTGTAATAAAATTTGCAAAATAATTGGATGTTATAACTAGATATTATGGCTAGTAGATATACAGGTATAAAGGGAATTGAATTTGATTTCACAGATAATTTGAATTGCTCGAAAAAGGTATGTATTTGAATTATAATATGAGTTTTTGATGATTTCTCTCTAGCCGCTTGGCTTTTTCTTTTTCTTTTTGAAACCTGAGAGTCCGTAGGGACGTTTTGTAGTCGTGCCGTATTAGCCGCGCAAAGGAGACGCTGGCGAAATTTTTCGAAAATTCCGAGTGTTAGAAAATTTTTGAGAAATTTTTGAAAGTTTAAATTTGAATTTGAATTTAAATTTGAAAGGAGAAGTTAAACAATGATGTTTGAAACTTATGATTGAAGTTAGAAATTTAGTTGAATTGATAACGAATCTTTAGTAGAAAGATTTGTTTTGATAAATTGATAAAACTATTGAATGTTGAAAATAGTAGACGAGTTAAGGACATTTTTCCTAACTTGTAATTTCGAGGACGAAATTCTTTTAAGGGGGGAAGTCTGTAACGACCCAGAATTTTGAACGAATTAAATTGAGAATATTTAATTTATTTTAAATATTTGAACGATAATTTAATTTGTATCCCGAATATAACTTTGAAAATTTGCGATTAAACTATAAAATTTAATCGATTGAAGTTAAATAAAAATTTGAATCTACAATTTTAAGCTGAAGAAAAATATTTCGAAAGCTTTTAAAATTCGTATTGATAATACTGAAGATGATTGAAGCTTCAGAATCGAAATTGAAATCGATTTGATCAGTTTTGAATAAATCGTTCGAACCGATATTTATAGAATAGTCATTTTTCAAACAGTCTCGGAATTCGACGAAACCAGTTCCATTGGGTCCGTAATATTGTATTATTACCGGATTTCAAATTTCGTGGCATTTGGAGTTGTTATGTGCGAATACGGCAAGTAAACGCGTGAGATTTAAAACGAATTCAATTTGAATTTAATTTTTTATAATTGGTCAACTTCAGCCTACTTTCTTTCACCATCCCTAACACGATCTATTCCCTTTTATCACGCCTAAAATCACGCCAAAGATCACGAAGGAGATCGTGCATAGCAGGGTGCTGTCTTTAAACTTCAACATCTCGTTCCCCCTTTTTAAAACCTTATTCACGAAATCATTCCAAATAATGGCCGAAGCCTGGGGTGATCGGAGTCGAAATCGACTTCGACTCGAATCTCGCGAAGCCAGTGCGAGCGGAGGCAGAAACGAAGGAAATCGAGGCGAGCTCGAGCGTTGCAATCAATCGAGAAGCTCGAGCTGGAGGTTACCACCGTGTTCTCTGGTCGCGATACCCTCGAGTCGAGGCGAATGTTCTCGAGTCGCGCGCGTGGTGGGTGAAAAAAAAAAAAATGTGGCAGTGTAATGTCGCGTGGAGCTGTCAAGAAACGGCGAAGTGATCTGGAAGCAAGGGTCACGTTTATGGCTAGGGTTTCGCGAACGTGATGGTCGGCGACAGTTTTGAACTCGGTGACGATGTTGGGGAAAACGTCGGCGGCAATGGCATCAAGCGGAGGTGGAATTCGTGGCCAGTCGAGGCAACAGCGAGGCCAGCGATGTGGAGATCGCGAGTAGGCTGCGAAGGCGGCAGTTCTGGTCGAGCCTTGTTTTGAGCAAGGTTAAAGTCGAGAAAAACAAACTGGATTGGAAATTGGATTGCTAATAAAAGCTAAGGTGAGATTTTTCTCACTCAAGAATTGATTGCAGTTATTGATTGTTTGATATGATTGCTATGTTGATTGTGCTATTAGATATGATAGGATATATCTATTATATATAGCAATATATACATATTGGCATATGTATATATTGGTTGATTGATTTCCCGCCTCGTATAGCGGATGAGACCCTATTGCGCCGTTAGTAAGCGGATTTATAAAAACCTATATACCGCGATAATTCCGTACTGGAGCGGAATTGGTATTGTGCTAACGTCTTTGGATGCAGGGAAACAGGTTGGAGGGATCCAACTGGACCCCTCACATTGATTGATTTTTTTTTATATACTGTGGTATGAATCTGTGAATGATTATTGATGTTATTAATCATATTGATGTCTGGAAATTGTTTGAAAGCTAAAATTTAGCTGAATAGATGTTTGGTATCATTGGATTCCAAAGATAAACGAAATTGAATTTTTGAAATTCAAGTAGAAAATTTCTAAGTGAATTGAATTTAGAAATTTAATAAATTTGAAGAAAAGAATTTAAAAGAATAAAGGTTGATTTTTATAATCTTATCGAATTTATTTCCAGAATAAAGTGAAAATGTTAAATAAATGAATTTCGTATAATAGTGATTTTAAATCGAGGAAATTAATTTAAAATCTGGATTTTTAAATAGACTGAAAGAAACAATTGAAATATATTTTCTTTGAAAGGAATTTATTTAAAAGGAGATAAGTTGGAAATCCAATTAGAAATTTAATTGGTAAGTTGAAACGATTTGGGAAATCAATGTGAAATGATTTCAATTTAAAGAATCCATTTAAAACAGGATGTTGAGTAATTTGAGAAAAATAAGGAATTTATCTTAGTAGTGATAAATAAAATTTGAACTCAATCTGTAATTGATTTAATATTTAGAATGAATTTTTGAGAAATCAATATGGAAATTCTATTCAAACGATTGAAAATAAATTCAGAAATCAATATTGAAATTGAATTGATATTGAAGTTTTTTATAAATAGAATTGAAATTTATAAAAGTTGTTTATAAACCCAAAGTCACTTATTTTGATAAGTTAAATATAGAAGTTGATAAAAGAAGGTTTATAAGTCGAAGTTGTTATTAAAAAGAGAAATAGAATTTATAAACGTTGTTTTATAAATTCAAAATAAATTGAATTTGATAAATTGAATATAGAAAGATTTTTAAAAGGGATACATTCACGATTTTGGACAGTGAATGTATTATTGGATAAAATGGATTTATTTTTGAAGAAGTGATATTAAAAATGAAGTAAACATCTTTAAAGATGTTTAAAATGTGTTAAATATCGAAATCATAGATTTCAACATTTATTGTTGAAATAGACGTTTTCGAGAAATTTAAGGAAATGGTGGACTATAACACTGTTGTTATAGTAAATGATTTCCGAAAGGAAATATTTTATATAGTATTGGGATTTATATATCTATCTAAATTCCGAATCCCTATACTAGTGATTTCGAGTCGTCGTAACGATGTTTTACGTAACATTCGTTTTGACTCAAATAAATGTGTTTAAAGAGAATGATTTCCTTAAAGAAAGAAATATATACTTAATTTGATTTAAGTATATCGAATATTTTCAAGTGTTGAAAATAAATGATTGTGAAATACTTATTATTTAATAAGTATGGAAATGTTTTTCCCAATGTGAAATGAACTGGTTGAGTTTTTATCTTTTAAAGATAAATTGAAAAGTGAATATTTGAAATTGTTTTCAAACGGTTAAGGGTGGAAATTTTATATCTAGTAAAGATATTTTTGAAGATAAATAATCTGGGAAAATTATTTGGAATCTGATGATGTTGCGCATCTTTATTGATAGTTAAATAACCGACTATCAATAATTACCTTAGATAGGTATTTGTTGTGAATTGGATGAATTTGAATGCCACACTTATTTTTGAATAATCGCTCACTATTCGGGTTAACCGGGAAAGGACCATGGGGTCGTATAACCCATTCCGAATATGTGATACGTCGTTATGAATCGCATTTGAAGACCGGTGTTGAAGACCGGATATTTTTGAAAACGGAAGGATTACCGTCGAGTTACTCTACATCGACTGATCTTCGATTTAGAGGTTTTATCACCCTTAGTGACGGGAAGTCCGGACGTGATTAGAAATTTATCCGGAAATGCAAGGGCTTCGTGAGAAGTGCCTTCGGTTCTGTTCGATCCCGGAACAGACTTATATGGATTGTGTGTCTGACGTTACAATTTGAGATATAAAGCTGATTTCTTTCAAATACATTTCTGTTGGTGGCGGAGAATTTATTCTCTTAGCTTAACACCCTTCTCTGAGACGTACGAGCTCAGAGGTTATGTGGTTGAAATTTATCAGCGATATATCCCAATTTGGTAACGTGGCATACTGAGTGTTGCTGTGAAATGATCAGTGTTTGATCATTTGTGATATGATCATTTGTTTGATCTTATATCTTTGTGATCATAGGTTGATCATTTCGTTTGACCCGAAGCAGGGCTTTTTGAGAAAGCGTAGCTTTGTGGACGAGACTTCGTCGAGCCTCACACCCCGGAAATGGTCGAAACAGGACGAATGCAGCAAGGTTCTAGGGAGTAGCGCCCCTTAGTGTATGTCATTCCTTCTGGATAAAGGTGGTATCATGGTATGGAGCCCAGATACTTAACCTCTGTGGTTACTGCATTATTATTATCTATGTGGTTTTGTTGCGAATCGGGGATCCTCGGGAAGATCGGTGACGATCGGGGGATGGCATACGCGTGTCAGTAGTTACCTATTTTTGCAGAGGTAACCCGGCCTTGTGTTGGCAGAGATCCGGTTAGGTTCTCGGGTCGTCTATTCCAGGGACGTACCCATCGTGGAAAAGGAAGTTCCTTAGCCTGACCATTTGTTGGAAATCCAAAGAAACAATACGAGCCTTTACGATTTCAATTGTATAACCTGTCTCCTCAGGAGGCAGCTATAGCAGGCATAATATAATGGTACCTATGCTGGCTAAGATTTATATTCTACTTTCGAAATGTTTTCTACACTATGCACTAATAATAATATCAAAAATGATTTGATTTTGCGTAGTAAGCATCTTTGACTAACATAAGAAGAAATCTCCTCCAAGTCTGCGTTTGCATTGTGTGTGTGGTGGGAGGTCTTATGGTAGTTTCATTTTCCAAAAGCATTGCGAATTGACTTTAAAATTCTCTGCTGTTTATTTTTAAAGAATAACTGTTTTACGATCTCACACCAGTCACCATGACTGACTCGGAGTTTATTGTTCCCTTCTAAACTCTGGGTGCCCACCAATTTCCACACGGGCAGCCTAGAGTTAGATTATCAGGATATTCTGGATATTCTGGAGCTTTGGAAGCAAGCTGGATGACGAGACGTAGTATTTGTATCTGATATATTTATTCCGCTGTGTATTCTGTATGAGGACAAGTTATATAACTGTCCATTGTTGTATTGAGTTGTATATTGACTCTGATGATTGATGTATGTATAAAATGATATAGTTCTTTGTTTTAGAGATTATTCATTTATCTATTATATATTGTTCCGCTGCGATATGTGAGATTCTGATGTTGTTCTGTTGTTCTTCTTCTTTCTTTCTTCTCCTTTTCTTCTATCTTCTTCTTCTTCTTCTACTTTTTCTTCTTTCTTAAACCCTCACTATTGGAGTTTCCGGCACTCGATTGCTCGACAGTCGATAAAGTGAGTATCGATGTTGAATTTTCGAAAGTCGAAAATTCCGGTACGTGACATTTATGTACCGCATTATTATATATCTCAGTTATTACTGATTGTTTAGCTAGCCTGACCCGAGTGTTTTTCGCTCGGGTCAGACCGAGTTGTTTCAGGTTAGGTCTCTGGACTTAGCTTCTGTGCTTCCGCTTGGACATTATCTGCTATGCTGATAGATAGCGCTTTTATTTGTCCACTATTCCGCTACTCTGTTATTATTCAGACTTTGATATGTACATATTTTTGACTCACATGTGTGAGCGGTGGCTTTGTACCCACTTATAGTATTTGGATCTGTATTGACGATGTATTGTTCTGGGATTTTATATCTGTTATGTGATTCTGTTCTGTGATGCTATTTCATTATGTTATTATGCTTTGTCCTGATAGATCTTTAGCCATTCGTAATTTCGTTATAAGTATTTACCGAATATGTCGAACCACCTGATTGAGAAAAATTTAAATAGACTCCACCTTTCGACGTATTCGGTAGATAGTTATAGCTTGATTACAAATGGTCGCTTCCACTATACTCTATTCTCCGCTTTAACAGACAGTATTACTCCCGTAATATTCTTTGTTACAGTGGGTCTCAGAGTGGGGCGTTACATAGGTCTACTAAGTACCTGGAGAATTCTAGCTTTGCGCCTGATCAACGCACTGCCAGAGTCTGCAGGAACGAGGATAAACTTGTTGAGACATCGAGTTATAAAAGTATTTTCGAAAGAAAATCTATTTCGATATAAAAGTATTTTATTATTAAAGTATTTCCAACAAAGAAATTCTGTATTAATATTTGAAATTGAAATTCTTATGGTTTAAATTTAACTATTCATGCCCGATACTATTCTTTTGAATCTACCTTATCTGCTCAGCTTTATTTATTCACATATATTCTGTTTTTCCAAATCCTCCTTCTTTTCCTTGTTGACTATATCCTTTTTAAAGATTGTTTATTTATATACTACATGGTTTAATAGAAAATTTTAGTGTTATAGATATTTTAGGAGTTTTAATTAAATAAAACATATTTAAAGTAAATGATTATTGATAATATTTGAAAGTATCTTGAGAATTAATAAATTTATGAATTATAGATTTAATGTTTTCAATAACCTCTTTGTAAATATAAGCAATGATGTAAATAATTGTTTTCAAATATTTTCATATATTTATAAAAGTGTTATTTAAACATATAAATGGTATTTATAAAGGAAGCAAGAAATTTTACAAATGGGTTTTGAAAAGTTTTAAAGCATCAAAGATAATTGAATTGCAAATGAAGTTTTCAAATGAATATGATAAGTAAAATTTATAGAGTTTTAAATTAATTGTTATCCTTGTCTTTCAATCTATTTTTCTTTCTGGTTGTTTCTATTCTCCTACCTCCTTCCTTTTCAGGGACGAAAAGTTTTGAGTGGGGGAAAGTGTAACGACCCAAAATTTTTGATGGTTTTAATAAGATAGTTAATTGAAATTTTGTGAAATTTTAAATAATTGAATTTTGAAATAAAATTTTTATATTTGGAATACGTATTTAAAAACATAGCAATTGGTAAATTTTCATCAGAAAATATGGAAGTTTATTTTATTGTGTAATTTTACTTCAATTTAAATCAGTTAATAACAGTTGAATTTAAAAGTTTTCCGAAACCAAAATATGTCAACATGAGAAAATTTATTTAGAACACTCTGAATGAGACTGCGAAATTCGTTTCGCAGATTTCGGACGTTTCTAGCTCCGTTTGGATTTTTCCATACGGGATAGCAACGTATATCAGTGTCCTTATCGACTTTTTGATCGGATGATCGTACCACTAATATCTGTATACCGTTTGGATCGTCTCATCATGCTGATCTCTACGGTATATTTATTTCTATATTTTGAGATCCGATACGCGATGGAAGCAATAAAACAATACGTCGTACCGGTACCATAAATTGTGACCGTTATCTTTCGTTTGCCTTTCACACTTGAACGTGTAGCCCAAGCAATTTGTTAAATTGCTTTAATAAATTTCTGCTAAATCACGGATGACCGTTCATATCATTCATTATTTTATATTATATATTCCTTTTTGCCTTGGAAACCGGCCATAGCATTTAATTGATTTCAGTTTTAACTTTTGCTTTTGATTTTTATTCCCTGGCTCAAAACTATTTTTGTGTAAGGTAGATTTTATATATGTTATAATTATATGAGTTTTGTATAAATCTGCTATTAGGAACAGTTGTTATACATATATATATATATATCTTATATGACATATTGCGTACATATATGTTAGTTTATATAACTATGATCTGTTGGGTTGTACTTGGTAATAGGTTTGGTTATAACTAAGGTAAATATAACTAAGGCATATGTTTAAGTGGCATATAAGCAGCAAAACGTAGAAGCTTATATTGTATTATAATCCTACTCCTTTTTCTCTGTTATATATATTTTATATATTAGAGTCTGCATACATATTTACTATATCATTATATCATTAGTTAAAATCTGTTGGAAATATATGTGGGTCTGCATATGTATGAGGTCTGTTTGGTATATATATAGTATGTAGGTTGTTATAATGTACATATTTTATAATAATTATAGATGTACGTTGAGTTGGTTTATATTGTTGTTATGTCGGTGGTATACATATAATAGTTATATAAGTAAAATATAAATATGTTCTTCGGATCTATAAAAATGTGGTTTTGATTTTTGGGTGTTTGTATGTATATATTTGTTACAGTTTATTTTATTGTTTGTTTTAGGTGGGCAGTATTCTGTTGGAAGAATATATATTTATCAAAGCTATTTATAAATGGTATTGATTTTGAAATTTATAGATGTATATATACACCAGTTATAAAGCACTTCCCCTCAACCGAAACAATGTTATAGGGTATTGCTTGAAACCTGCCACTGTAGTTACTTTATGAAACTATAATATATGAAGATATTTTATAACTTGATTTGCTTTATATTTCATATTCCATTATACGTGTGTTTTGGGGAAAGTTGATGTAAGGATCGATTTTAAACTACAAGATATAAATGTAGTATTATATATATATATATATATTTCTATATACTCACCTTTGATACTGCATAGTAACACGTGTGTATATTTCATTAATATGTATTTAAGTCTGCATATTACTTTATTAACTGTACATACATACAAATCTATTGGAATTTAAAAGGTATATTATAACAAACTAAATGTATGCTTGAATTTATATAACAATATGTTGATTAACACTTGGGAATGTGTATATTTACATTACATGTTAGATCTACATTTATATTAAAATTTTTGGGAAAACATATATATATATATATTAAATATATGGTTAATTTAATAAGTGATCTTGGGATATATAAAGATTTTATGTTGTTATAGGTATGTTTAAATATAATATTGATTTTTATATATATATTTATTAAGATTTTATTTTATTGCGTGTTTTGATTAAACAATGTTTTTTTTAAAAAATATATATAAAGATTTGGTTGGTATATTGGTTTAAAATATAAGTATAAATATAGATTTTATTTTGATTTGTGTTTAAATTGTATGTTGATGTAAATATATGAAAAATATTTTGGTTCTCATCGATTCCCCATTTATCAGCTTTTGTTCGTCGTGCCTGCTTTCTTCATTAAATTCGTGCCCATCTCATTCTGCTTTGGGATTCGTGCTTGGATTCGTAACTCATCTCATTCTCGTTCATCTCTAGCCTCGAAAGGTGAGCAATCACTCACGATTAACATTCATATATTTATTAAATTTGATTTCAATTGAAACGACAATTGAAATATGCTGCTGTAGTTATTTTAAATTGTTATATATGCTTTTATCTGTAACTGTTCACCTGTGGGATATGACACCATATCCTGTTGTTTATTTTACTGTTATTGATGATATATGCATGTTATATTATTATATTATCTGTTATCACTCTGCAAGTTCCCTGTAGTTTAGAATTCACTATGGGTTGAAACGATACATACCCGAACGGACTTTAGAATAGGAGAAAATCGTTATGGGTTGAAATGATAGACCCAAGCGATTTTCATTGAATTGAAATTGGAATTGCGGGTCGAACTAATATCTACCCGTATATAATTAAATTACGGATTGAAATGATAAATATCCGTATCACTTGACCATAGGATAGGAAATTTTATACAGACACCGTTGGTCCATATATAAATGTTTTGAAAATAAATTCTACGGTTTTGAAAAGATATATTGTGTTTAATAAATGTTGATTCTTAAATTATTATATATAAATGGTAATGATATATATAGCTTTAATAATGGTATTTAATTTAATTAAGATGAATTTAATACATATAATATGTTTAAGTATAAAATTTATATTTCAAAATAGATTTTGGTAATAATTTGAATAAGTTAAGGCTGGGAAGATAATTTGAATTTAGTGGAAATTGTATTCATTAAAGAATTTTATTTAATTAAACCAATTTGAAACTTATTGAAATTGAGATTTATGATATGATTTATTAACTTGGGTTTGATTTAAATAATTTAATGAATAGTTCTTGTTTAAATAAATTTAAGGAAATATTTAGTAAAAATGAAATTTAAGGCTAGTTAAATGATATTGAATTTATTAAGTGAATATTCCCTGATTAAATAATAATGAAGTTAAATCAAGAGCTATATGAAACTGTTAAATTTAACTTTGAAAATGTTGAATATTAAAGCTTTGAAATATATTGAAATCTAAATGGTCTACTGAGAATTGAATTGAATTGATGAAATGAGCTTGGAATAAATTTGAATTTGGAGTTTGAGTTGATTAGAATCGATTTGTGAGACTTGAGGAAATTAAATACTTTACTTTATAAATTATTTAGGAAAATAGGTATATTTGGAATGAAATAATATTTGGGTTTGAAGAATAAATTAATTTGAAATGACCACGGTGTTATAGTGTATATTTCCACCTTGTAGATAGTTCCGCAGATCCTTAGAGGATGGTTATCCCAAACATCCTTTAAGTTACTTGTATTTCAGTTGATATTTCACTTGAGTTGGATTTATTGATATAAGAATGTTAATCCTGACTCGAGTGTTTTGTGTTTTGCTTTATGCTCGGGTCAGACCGAGTGATACAACATTTGAGACTCACCTTTGCAGTTTGGAGCTTCCTTGGAGATCCAACTATCGCCTCAGCTTTCTGCTCTTCTAGTTGATTTGTTCAAAGAAGTCATCTGTTTGTACTGGAGACTTCACTGATTTGAGATATTCTATTGTATTTTTATTTCTAACTCTGATGTTTATATAGTAGCTTCATGAACTACTATTTTATCTATTCCGCTGCGTATTATTGTATTACTCTGTGTCTGTGATTCTGTGACTGATTTATTTACTGTATATGCTGAGTTTTTCCAAATTTTAAATTAACAATCTGATATTTTGAACTATTCAAGTCAGACATGTGTGGATTATTGTCGATTTGAATGGTCCAAAATAGTGGGTCGTTACACACTGGTACCCTTTTTATTTTGGGGTCCATGGGGTTAAGTTTTAGGATGCCAAACCCATGAAGAGTTTGAATGTCCTTTCAAAATATAATCATTAGATGAATGAACCTTATTAATAAAATTATCAATATATTTTTCTTTTTCAATATCATCCATCCTTTTTGGAACCCATAAATTAATGAACCTATTTGGAGGTTTTAACTTCAATTTCCTAGGTTTTGGTTTGAACTTGGTAGCCTTAACAAAATTAGTGCTTTGAGTACTATTTTTCTTTGATTTAGCCTTAGGGGTGTATCCAAGTCCATGTTTATTCCTAGTGTGTTTAGATGTAGATAATAATTTTTCTAGATTATCCTTTTCTTTGTTAAATTTATCAATATCATTTTTCATTTTGTCAAAATCCTTATTATGGTTAAGAATAACATTGTCCAAAGATGTTATTTTGTCATTCAGATCAGTGATCTGTGACTTCATTGAAAGATTTTCTGATTTTAAGGATTCATTTTCACTTTTTAGTTTTTCAAACTTCCAAGTGTAAAATCCTTTTCATCATTATATCTATTAAGTCTTTCAATTTCATCTTCTAGACATTGTTTTTCTTCAGTTAATCTTTCATTAAATATTTTTAATCTATCTATCTCTGCCAAACTATTGTTGTACTCCTTCCTAAGTATTTTATATCCCTGATACATATCATTCAAAACATTAGTAATTTCTTTATTAAAATTCCATACCTGGTCATCCTTTGCCATGAAGCACATGTTGGCATTTTCTGTTTCTAAATCATTATCACTTGATGATGTATCCGAATCATCCCATTTTGCATTGAATGCTTGTTTCCTCTCCTTATTGAAAGTGTTTGAAAAGTAATTTGATTTCTTCAGGTTGGGGCAGTCTCTTTTCAAATGACCGGGTTTATCACATTCAAAACACTTAACAAAATTTCCATTTCTAGAATTATTGTTGTTAGTTTTTTGAAGTTTGTTTGTTATCCAATACTTCAAGAATTTCTTGAACTTCTTGGTCATAAACTCGATATCATCATCAACAACATCATCATCTGGTTCATCGTTGTCGATCATAGCATTGAGTGCTAGTGATTTCTTCTCATTTGCCTGATTCTCTTTTCTAATCTGCAACTTTACTTCATAGGACATTAGGTTACCAATTAAATCCTCTATTTTCATAGTACTAATATCATTGGCTTCTTCGATTGCCAAAGTCTTCTGATCCCGTTCACTAGGAAGTGAATTCAAGATCTTTCTGACTTGGTCTTCTTTAGTAATTTTCTTTCCTAACGATATTAAGGCATGTACTATATCTTGAAATCTAGAATACATATCAGAAATAGACTCATTTGGTTTCATTTGAAAGAGTTGAAACTGGTTAGTTAGCATAGATATCTTCATTTGTTTTCCTTTACTGGTGCCTTCATGTGTGACTTGCAGTGTTCTCCAAATTTCATATGCAGAATTACAAATAGACACTCGATTAAATTCATTTCTATCTAAGGAGCAAAATAAAATGTTCATGGCCTTAGAGTTATTAAGTGCTTGTGTCTTTTGGTCTAGTTCAATTTTGAATATTCAGTTTGAGGCTCTATGTACTCTATTTGGGTAATGTTCCAAATATCCAAACCATTAGACTGCAAATAACATTTCATCCTACAAGCCCAATATGCATAACTACTGCCATCAAATAGAGGGGGTCTAGTGGTAGATTGCCCTTCTACAAAAGTGTTTAAAAATGTGTTACTAGTGTCATTAGCCATTTATACTTTTCAAAAACCAAGTTATGAATTTTTTAAAACCAACGCTCTGATACCAAATGTTAAATACTGGAGTGTCTACAACACAATGTTGGATCTTAAGGCTATTCAGACACTAGAAGTGGTGAAATGTGTATTAACTACTTACTTATGAATATAAAACTGTATTTACTCAAATTGCAAACAGAAAGAAGTAACCGGAGAATAAGTAAGTAATAAAGTAAAATGCAGTAATGTAAATAACACCTGGATTTTTATACTGGTTCGGATTAACCAATCCTACATCCAGTCCTGCACTCTATCGTGCAGAATTCCACTATAATCGCTTGCTTTCCACGGGTGGCAAGAACACCTTTACAATCTTGGTTTCACGGGCTACAAGACACACCCTCTTGATTTTACAGGCTAAAAGAACACCTTCTCCTTATCACCAATAACAAACTATGGCAAGTAGTCGTATCTTCAATATAGGTTCTTGCAGATTCGGTACAACTATCCTATAGACCTCCAATGGCAATATATCTTTGAATTCTTTGAGGAATAGGATGAAATCAGAGAGAGAATGATGTGAATTCAAGTACAACTCTCTGATATTGTGTGGTTTGCAAATCATTGAAGAATTGGAGTGAAATAGTATCGATTTGCAAGGAGATTGAAGAGTATGCAATGGATTTCTTTTGCAAATGTTTGGAGAAGAAGGAGTAAGAGAAAATGAGAATTCTTGATGTTAAAATCCGTTTTCAGAGGCCTTTATATAGTGGTTGAAGAGACGTGTCTTTTGGTGAAGAGGTGGAGGGAAATGTCTCTTCATTTAAAATTTGAAATTCTGAAAAACGGCTAGTATGTCGACAACCCCCTACCCCCCCCCTCGACAAGGGTGTGTTGCAAAATGAACATCAACACTAATAAGTGTTGCAAATTTTCAACATTTCAAATTACCTTATATTTGTGGATTTTTGTGATTCGGTTGAGGTCAATGGTTAATGATCTTCAAGTATAATTGCCATGAGATCTTTAACAAGATATTCTAAGGTTCAACCAACTCCTCATCACTTCAAACACCTTTATCCTTCAGCATTCTTCTCTAATTTGGTTTTGTTCTTCAATTGCTCTGATTAACCTTCTTCTATAATTCATTTGCTTCCATTGTATTCTTGATTATCTCTGCAAATGTCTCCATAATATATCTGGTTTGACTGCATAACTAGGAGATATGTTAGTAGTAATATTTATGTGGTTGTTGTCATCAAAATCAATACCTAGGGTATTAACAATAACTGCACGTATTTGTTGAGCTTTCCTTAAGGTACGTGCATTATACTTAGGCCGTCGTGAAATGATAGGCCCAAGCGAATAGTTCCACTTTACTTGTTGTGCTTTCCTCAAGGTAAAGGCGGGATTAGGACAAGGTACCAAAGATTAGGAGTTGTATGTGATACAACCGATAAAGAGTTATCCATCGTATATGAGACTATGATTTGTTGAGTTTTCCTCAAGAAAAGAATCTCAAGGCATACGAGTCCTAACTCCCACTAGTGAAGTTGAAAGACTTCTATGTTTCACTTAGGGTTTGGTGAAACATAAAAGACTAGTGCGGGCCCTAATAGAAAAATGAAATGATAACAACCTTTTTAATATTGTAAGAATATATGCTATATAATGCTATAATAATATACAACGATAAATTTATGGTGAATTTGTAATGTACAATGTTTCGATGAAACTAGTTCATCCAAAAAATCAAATAAACCTTAGTGCGAGATCGAGTGCTCAATTTGATTGATTACAAAAGGATCTATTATGTTAAATACAATACTAGACCAAAACTACAATATAAATCTAAGAACTCGATCACTGAAATGGCAGTTTGATCATTGTACGCAAAGCGCGACATATATGGTGTTTTTAAAAGTTAAGGATAATCGAATGCGCTTTTGGAAAGAGTTCATTATGATATTGTAGTAAGAGTTTTTCTTTTGAATGGTTTGACCATTTAGAAAGATTAACGAATGTACAAGAGTAGATGTGATTTAAGGTATAGTTAGGATGAAGAAAGTGAATGGTCACTTTTGCTTCATAAAGAAACATCGAAAACAAGAATGGTAATAATAATAAAAGTGCTTAACATTGGAATAAGAAATATGATTTCTATTCCGAATTGTATTTTTTATAGAAAATTGTTTTCTATGAAATTTGTTTCCATGGGTTCAAGATAGTTGATCAAAGGACTCTCTACTGTAAACTAGTTACACTATCTAAAATAAGTACTCTATATCAAGTGAATGATGGACCTCCAAATTAAGTATGCTATTATACACTATACCAAAACAGAGGACTCCCAACGAGTATAACCGCTGCTAATAATTTTAGTAACACTTATATGTGTTGTTATAGGGGCATGGGCATTTATTTGTAACACTTATATTCGTTACCGAATTTTGTTTGCCAATGGTTATAAGCATTGGTTAATATTTATTCCCAACGGCTATAAGCGTTGGTAAGAGGATATTCGCAACGGATGTACCTATTGTTGAATTCGATCTTCCAACGAAAATAAGTGTTAGCAATGTGCATATATCAGTTGCAAATTTCATGATACCAACATATATAAGTGTGAGCAATAACAAAATAGTAACATAAATAGATGTTGATAATTTCTATTTTCTACAATAATAATCGTTGTAATAATTAATATGGTATGCATGATTACGTAGACTATATTTAGTATGAATTCAAAAATAATATTATCTCAATTAACAAATTATAACAAAATCAATATCAAGAAACAACATCCATAATCATGGTAACAAATAGAGTATCAATTAACAAAACACAAGTTCATTACATAACTAAGTTACCAAATTTAATACATAGCTTACCGATTCCATACTAATATAAAATTAGAATAACAAAAGACAAGACATAGTTCATAGTCAAAGTTTACAAATACGGAATATGATACTCAGACCATATAACGAAGTCTCTGTCTAACAATTCACATAGCTTGTACATTCCATTTTGAGGACCATCGTAAATTGGTGCCTATATGCATTTCAAATAATTTTTCTTTCTATCGGAACCAGAACTTCCGCAACTGGATTATTTTTAAGATCTTCTATTCCACCATTACCACTAAAACTACCATCCAATTTCCTCTTTTCCTCTGCTTCTTCTACAAGTGCCTACATTCATTCACTGTCACATTAAATTGAAATTTAAAGAATGACCATTAGTAATAATGGTGATAACACATGAGTTAACAATAAAAAGACATTAAATAAAAAGGAAAATTAAAAAAAATCTGTAGTCGCAAAATAGCAGGCACAAACTAAGTTTTATCTTAGTCGCAAAATTAGCAGGAATATTGACCTAATAGATTCTACCCTTTATACAATTTACAGCGTTACATGCCATATGATAACATAAACTATTATACATTAATATCGTTAGAATCACCTTACTTGAATCTAAAAGGAAAAAAAACTGTTGATCACAATTCTTTGTGGTAAGAGCAGTTTTCTACATCTTTAAAGTAATATTTTATTTAATTTTATCTAAATTTGGATTATAGATGATTGCAATTAATCTTTGTCTATTTGAGAAGCAATAATACTGCAACATGAAATGGGTCAAACATTTGGATGAAATTCACTATATAGTCAACAATTTGAAATATCTAAGGTTTGTAATCATTTCTTATTACTATATTTCACTTGGACGACTTGCACAAATGTGCTTGAAATATTGATTCCCTTTTCATTCATATAAAAATATAAGGCCCCGTTTGGTTTCGTGTGGAGTTTTGAGTTTTGTGTTTTCAACATACACTACAAAATACAAACAAATGTGAGAAACCTTTTACAATTCTTAGCCATCGCGACGATGGACGGGAAATGGAGGAGATGAATTGTTTTTCATCCTTTTGTTATGTTTCAAAATACGAAAAATCAAATAAACTTGTTTTTTGTTTTCTATGTTAGTTTCATTTTTCAAAATTGTGAGTTTTTCTACAATCCATAATAAATGCACACTTTTGTTTAGACGAAAACACAAAACTAAAAATAGCAAACCAAACATGCCCTAAGTATCTAATAAAGATGCAATGTTCTATGCGGTAAATGAGAGTTTATGCAGTTAATATGACAAAAACTTAATATTTGTTTATGACATTCCGGATTAAAGCAAAATAATAAATTACCATCCATATTAAAGCAAATCAATCTAATCATAATTTTCTTAGTAAAAATACATAACGACACAAATCAACCGAACACTGACAAGAGGTGATGAATACAAAATTTATAATATTGACCATATATGATTTAAATTAAATTAACCATTAGATTCAATGCTCCATGATTTCATGTCAACCATTTACTCTTTCCTAATTTTTTTTCCTAAACACGTACTCTCTTTATTATATTTCAAGTTAGAATCCACCTCACAAAAATTTTACTAAAACATCCATCATGCCATAACTCGTCTTACCCAAATTTTATTCCTAATTTTAGTACACGTTTTGTGTAACTCTATAGTCAACCATATAATTATCTCATAGTATAGTGATAAAATTAATGTACAATCACCACGTTTACTCTTACTAAATTAACGAAGAAAAAGTTGAATTCAATATTTTATATTAGATTATATATTCAACAAGGTCATTACTATAAATTAGTAAGTAATCAAAAACAGAACTAAAAATTTATGGTAGTTCAAAAGAGACTGAGATTTATTGTTTCATCACAACAAAGTCAATACACACTTGGTAGTCATATTGCATCAAACCTTCACGAAATTGCCTCACTATTCACATGAGGCAAAACAAGCATTAGCACCATACATTTAGAACCAACCGGTCAAATTAGCACTAATACATGATGTAAGTCTTTGTTACCTGTTCTGTGTGATACAGTTTGAATTAAATTGTCATTATATTTATTTTATCAGGCAACAAATTGGACGCCTTCTTGTAATATGAAATTTTAGGAGGTCACATGGGTTGATCAAACCTTCACGAAAATAGGTTACATGCAAATGAATATAAAGCCCAAGAAAAATATTTGAGTTGCATAACTATGCGAAAAATGAGACATTGAATCATTACATAAGGTTAATTATATACGAATAAAACACACAAGATTTATAAGAAATAATTTTTTGGACGTAATTATCTCTATAATAAAATATAAATAAAACCTAGTAATCTTAAATGTGTCTTACGACTTATGTGTAATCTTAAATGTGCCTTATGGCTTAGGTTAAAACCAAACTATCATTTCCTACAAAAAATATAATAAACTGCCAATAAATCATGAGCATTCCACATTAAATAGAAATGCCATAAAATGAAGTCCATACTTCAATTGAATGTTTTAAAAGTAAGGTGAAAAGCGTCTTTTTAACTAAAAAAAGGCAATATATTGTTTATGTCATTGCACAAATTATGCTTTCTTATATGCTTGCATACATAATTGCACTATATGTATATAATTCTACCATGTCATTAAGCTAGATATCAAGCAACTCATTAACTTATTGATTGAGGTACTGTAATTTTATTTTCGATCACATAAATTCCTCATCACGCAGATATGCACCCAATAAAACATGAATCATCATATGTATAAAGCAGTAAATAATTTAACTCACTTCACCACAAGAAGAAGACCAAAATTTTGTTATTTCAATCAAATATAGCTTGCCACAGATGCTTCGTTCCAAGTTATCACTCATCCTCTTCTTCAGCCACTTCGTGACCAACGAGTCCATCACCTCAGTGGCACCCTTCCTGTTGCTTGCGTCTCCAAAACGAGCTCCAGGTTTGGCCACTCCAACACCTGATCTATTAGCGTACACTACTTCGACGAGCTCCACATCGACAAGCTTCAGGACGTGGCTCCTTCCTTGACGCGATTAAATTATGTAGAATTTCTGCATATTTTGACGAAGATGACCTAAACTAGCTCTTCGATTTCCACTTGAAAGACCAAAACAGATGCCCCAGAGTTTCCCCCTTTTTTTATGGAAGAAGCGTTGAGCAGGTGGAATGAAGCGTAAGAGTATAAGAAATATTTGATTTCCAACTTTGTCCTTATGTTTCCACTTAATTTCATTTTTGCCTAGTTTATAACTGGTAAAGGTGGTGCCAAATAAATTCTGCCCATTAGAAAATTCTTTTTCCATTCAGTAACGGGTTTTAATAGGCAATTTTACTACTATACCTGTTATACGAACTTTTAACCCACCAAAATTTAAAAGGAAGTCAGAGTAGCTTGACCGAGTCAGAGTAGCTCAAAAGCCAACCAAAAAGACTAAAGCAACTAACCAAGAGAAGTTAGAGGTTGGAAAGAGAAAATACACAAAGGCGATGGATCGCAGCGATCCATCATCTATGGATCGCAAGCGATAAATAATCTTGGCTCGTGGATTCATGAATTCACTTGCAATAGGGTCCAATGGGTATTCTAAGGACGATGACCAAGTTTGATGGGATTTCAAGCTAGTTAAATCGAGAGGTAAGCACTCGTCTAGTTCAATCAGCAGTCTAATGCAACCAGTACGCGGATCGTCATCAAAACAAGGCAACATGCTAAGAAATCACATGGAGGACACCAACACGAGAGAACAAATGCACCCCAGAAGACAAATTCCAAAAATCAGTTAAGTACATGGATCGCTAGCGATCCATGTACTATGGATCGCTAGCAATCCATACCATTTTGCTAGGTCACAATATTTTTCAAAGGAGTGGATAATAGGAAGTATCTCAAGCTACAATTCGCCAGCGAGCCAACAACTCGATCCATAGCCTATGGATCGCTAACGAACCATAGCCTATGGATCGCTAGTGATCCGTGGAATTAGTTCGGTTCGCGGTACAACTTACAGAGCATCTTCGTACAATCATTTGCAAGCATTTGGCAAGAAGGCCTAGTCCAATAACGCTCCAACCCCTATAAATACGGTCCTACCTGGATGCAACAGTCCATATCGCTATAAATACGGACCTCAACCCCTATAAATACGGCCTCAACCGCTAGTGATCCTTGGATGCAACAGTCCATATCGAAAAAATAGACATAGCTATATTTCGATATGAATATTATGAATATTCTTTGTGAATTAAAACTATAATGTGGTAATTTTTTTACAACAAAAGTGATGCATTGGAAAATACAAAAGTGTCTAATAGTATTTACTGTTGTTTTGGAATTATAGACTAAGCCGTAGTTTTGAAAAATAATTTTACTGTATAACTTTGAATCATACGATACTTGTTAATTATATCCCATACAATAAAGGGCTATGCACCCATTTAGTGAGAGTATCATAAGAGTTGATGAACTCTTCAGATTGATACATATAGATGTATGCAATCGTAATTCTATAAATACCAAAACAGTTCCACGTACTTTGTCATATTCATCGATGAGTTATCGTCGACATGGACATGTGTATTTGATACACGTGTAGTATGTTTATGGTAAACTTATAGAATATAAAACAGAAGTAAATAAAATAACTTGCAATAGAAATGATTTGATTTGATCAAATGAGTGAGTATATTGGAAAATATTCCGAACGTGCCTAGAATGAATAAAGATTCATTCTTAAAATTACTCCACCATGTGATACATAATGATGCATCGATATGGAGTAATCGAACTTTGTTGGACAATGTACGATTAATTGTGAGTGAAGTTGAGTTATTTTCTTTCTATGAAGTAGTGTACTTAATGGTAGTACAAAAGGTTAATATTATTTCATCTGAATAACGGTTTACAAAATTTTACAAGATAAGGGTTTATAAGAAACTCCGACATATCATAGGCCAAGGAGTTGGCAGGTTGTGCGAGTCGAAAGATTGAACGTAATAATTGTTCATGAGGGATCTTGTATGACTCTCCCCATTTTGAAAAGACTGTCATTGGGTGACATATTTATGTTTCGAACATAATTTTGTAAACCAAAACAAAATCAGTTTTATAAATAATAAAATTCGTAAAGCATTTATGAATACCTATTCTATTGCACCGAGAAACAATTGTTGTTTCAAGATATACCAACTTCATTGTGAAGAAATTTCTTTGAGAAATTATTGGCAGTAAAATGGAATTGGATACGATCCATAGATAGAACTGATTATATGAGATGAAATGAAATTAACTAACCTAAATGAACACATAGCATTAGAATGTCTAATAAGTATTCTCGCACATCTAAGAGAAACTATGAGTTTCTTATTAATGTCGAAAATATATAATCCTAGATTGTTTAATTAAACCATTGAGAGCGATGACTCTATATGGTATGATGTGCAAATCTAAAAGAATTCGAAGTTCGCTATCAAAATATAGATTTTGGTGGTCATAACTGAAGGGATATGATTTATCGACCACGACTGTGTCTTTATGAGTAAGACTAATGCAGTTGGAATTAAATGAGCAACGTTGATAAGAATAATATCGCAAATTTCAATTGTTGAAATTAGTGTAATAGATTTAATATTCAACACGTTCAAGTCAATTCAGATTTACTCACAAAATTATCGCTTGATAAGTCCTAGTGTTTTAGTACATATGTATTGAAACAGAAAATTCTAAATAACGATTTAGAGTAAGCTGTTTACACATATTAACCAAAAATGTCCCAAAGTTAGTGGGAGCGATATTGAGTTTGTGAGTCTTTGGATATGATCTAAGAAATGATACGAAAGTATCATTTTATAAGCATCAAGATTGAATAAGTATTTTGATAGAAATATCAAATTGTTTGATTTTCAATCAAAGTGCAGAGGTGTAACGTCATGAAATTTTCAACTATTCGCATCCATACATGTCGGATTTGAATTGCTCAAAATATCAGATTGTTAATTTAAATTTGGCAAAACTCAGCATATACAGTAAATAAAAATCACAGAATCACAGACACTGAGTAATATAACAATAATGCAGCGGAAACAAAAGAATAGTAGTTCATGAAGCTACTATATATATATATAACAGAGTTAAACAAGATACAACAGAAGTCTCGAATACATAGATGTCTCAATACAATAGTCAAATACAAGATCAGAATACATCACTGGAATCAACTGAATAATTGGAAGCTGGATAGATAGCTGGATCTCCAAGCGAAGCTCCAACTCCAAAGGTGAGTCTCGAACACTGAACCACTCAATCTGACCAGAGCGTAAAGCAAAACACAAAACACTCGAGTCAGGATTAACATTCTTATATCAATAAATCCAACTCAAGTGAAATAACAACTGAAATACAAGTAACTCAAAGGATGTCTGGGATAACCATCCTCTAAGGATCCGTTAAACTATCAACTATGTAGTAATATACGCTATTATAATAATGTCTAAAGTAAAGCAAACTATCAAAATAGCGTTAAGGCGTTACCCATATCCCCCTTAACACATTTTATATATTCCCATAGTTTATACAGTACCGTAATCTCCCCCGTAATGGGCATCGTCAGAGGGCACTCCATAGGTATGGTACAAAACAAACTCGTAGTAAAGCATGTTAGGGTAGGTGACACGTCACAACTAGGCAATACTGGGGTAGATATACCAATTACACTTCCGGGCCAGTGGTAATGCAGAGCCACAGCAATCGCCCACCTCGAGCCACACTCCCTTATCAAGGGTGCGCACCAAATCAATCACAAGTAATAGAATGGCATACGATGGAGTGTCTCCGATCAGAGGTGCTACCTCATTAGCCCGTCAATTGCTCCTGTTTTAGCCACCTTATGCCAACTCACGGGAGTCGGGTCCACGTATATACCTCATATAGGATCGTTGCCACCATCCTACTTCATTCTGGAATCTCCACCGCGTATACAGCTGTTAAAGTGGTTTTCGGTATCGACAGAGAGTATGCCCATATCTGATCCCGGTCTCTTTAACAACCAATCGTTATTATAACACCACGGTCATTTCAAAATAGTTTATACTTCAAAACCAAAATATCATTTCCATTTCAAAAACATATCAATACGATATCATTTCCATTTCAAAAACATATCAATACGATATTATTTCCATTTCAAGAATATTCACTTCCAAAATCATAGTACTTTCAAAGATATAATACTTTCGAAACCAAAACAATTGGAAATCATAATACTTTGAAATTCATAACATTGGAAATCATAACACTTTGAAATCATAACACTATCCTTCAAACAGTTTAGATATTAATAATAGTATATAAAATAAAATAGTTTATAAAATAAAATAATTTATATAAAATAGTTATAAGTTAAAACAATTTATATTAAAATAATTAGTATATTTAAAATAGTTTATATTAAAAATAGTTATATTAAAAATAGTTTATATTAAAAATAGTTATATTAAAAATAGTTTATATTAAAAATAGTTTATAAAATAATATAAAATATTTTTAAATATAATTTAAAATACTTTATATAATAAAATAGTTTCCTCAAATTTCACAAATCGATTCAACTCAACTCGGATTCCAAAATTCAAATTTAATCCAATCTCAAATCCTCAAATTTCAATTCAATTCGGTTTCTCAATAAACCATTTCAAATCATCGATTTCAAATACATATTTGAACCATAAAATAAGCCATTTCAATTTCAATATATTTAAATCTTTAAATATTCAATAACATCTAAATACAACTTCAATTTACAAATTTAAATAACAAAATATCCTATTTCAATTTATGTAAATTTGAAATATTCATTTAAGTCACTTTTAATCAAATTCAAGTTATAAAACATATCTTTAAAATTTCAAATTTAAATAAATTTCAAATCAAACTTATTTAAGTAAAATTTTTAAATAAATATAATTTCAAATAAATTTCAAATTTATCTTTCCAACCCGAATCATTATAAACTCTATATTTGAAAATATATACATTAAATAAATACTTAAACATATTATATATCAACTTTATTAAATCAACTTTAATAAATCTTTAAAATCAATATTTATTAAAACCAGATATTTCTTTTCAAAACCATAGAAATCATTTTAAAAATATTTATGTATATACCAACAGTGTCTGTATATAATTTTCTATCCTATGGTCAAGTGATACGGATATTTATCATTTCAATCCGCAATTTAAAATATATACGGGTATATATCTTTTCAACCCGCAATCCCAAATTCAATTTAGTGAAAATCGCTTGGGTTTATCATTTCAACCCATAACGATTTCTATACCAACAGGGAACTTGCAGAGCGATAACAGATATGAAAATAATATAACAATCAGTAACAGGCATATATCATCAATGATAAATATCAGATAATGGTGTCAGATGTCACAGGTGAACATATACAAATAATAGCATATATACATAGCAATGTAAATAACTAACAGCAGTATATTTCAATTGTCGTTGCAATTGAAATCAAATTTAATAAATATAATAACGTTAATCGTGAGTGATTGCTCACCTTTCGAGGCTAGAGATGAACGAGAATGAGATGGGTTACGAATCCAGGCACGAATTCCAAAGGAAATCAAGATTGGCACGAATTCAGCGAATAGAGCTGATAACAGAAATTGATGACAACAAATTGAATCAGTCTTGATATATAGTCTGAATATATATACACATTATTATTATATAATATATTTTCAATATTTTAGCTTTACACCTATAAAATAAAATATATGTATATTAGAATCAAATCTCATGTGAACTTATGTGTAGATCTTTCTTGATTTAAATAAACATAAATCCATATGTATATAACAAATATTATATATATATAACTTAAAATATTCATATAGCCGTAGTTAAAAAGTTTAGTAAACAAATAGGTATAAAACTCAATAGACCTGAAATATATTATGAAATCTTACATTATAAAGTCAAACCACAATATATATTATAAAGTCACCCAATACATATATATTATCAAAATCAGAAAATAATAGATTATACAAACCTATACTCTAGACAATATACACTAGATCCATTCTAAAACAAATTGGAAATGAAGACAAATGAGCTAGAAAAACAAAAACATATATATATATATATATATTGCCGAAACTAGTATGATGAAAACAAAATGAACTGGTGTATATATATATATATATATATATATATATATATTTGTCGAAATTGGTATGCCTACCCATATTCATAATATCGAAGTACACATCCTTATACATTACTTATATAAACTATTACACTGTATATAACTTTATACATATATCTTTACTACTAATAATGTAAATTCCATCTATATCGTTTCAACCGTGTCTTTACGCAATCCCCGAAATACCCATTTTCACATTTCTTTTCGCATCTTCTATTCGTGTCAAATCGTCTTCTTTTCGCATCGTTCTTCCCTCAAATTCCCTACTTCCCCTTCCCATGGCTCAAAAACTAAAAACAACAACCGAATTCCAACCCCTAGGTAGCAGCCACCACGATTACAGATTACCTGCGGTTGGCAATCAATGAAGATTGGCATTTGCCCACGATTTCGCTCAATCACCGTTTAGCCGATTTCCAAAATTCGACCACATTTACTTTTTCCTTGGTTTTGTTTTACTCGATCAGCCCTTACCAACGGTTACGCTCAATCATCGCTATGTCGATTTCGGTTTACTCCATAACAGGTACTTGCCAACGATTGCGCTCGATCATCGTTGACCCAATTTCCATTCAACTTCGACCAAAGGTACTTTTCCACTGAATTTGATTTACTCAACTTGCCTTTGCCACCGATTACGCTAAACCAATTTTGATTTAATCCAATATTTTTTGCAGGTACGAAAGGCTGGAATGATGATTAAGAACCGTATGTTTCTTCAGCTGTTGCCTTCGAAGAAGAAATAGTAACCAAGCTGTAAACACAAATATCCTAAGGATAGTCATTTATGCTTTCTTCAACTGGAAAAGAGGTACATTCAATTCTGACATTCAGTTTATGGACTGATTTCGGTAATGTAGTTGTGTTACATTGAGCATCAGATTTAAATTTCATTATATGTTTATCTCTAAGTTAGACTGTATTCATCTAACAATAAGCATGAGTGTCTAACCGAATAACCACATATTTGCTGAAATCTTCATAATTTGTACAATCTCAGTGTGCATCTATTCCTGTTACGTTAGTGGAAAGTGCTATCTAAGCAACTATGTTTTTCAAACATGGACGAAGAGAAACACAATGTATGATTTAAATTTTGAGTGTCAAGGGAATATTTGACTGTTTTCCCACCTAAATTCTAACTTTTGTTTGAACATAGATTTTATATCAAATTCTATAGATACTTTATTCTATTATGTGGGTGAGTAGTTCAACTCCTGCATTCAACTAAAATAAAACCGTGTACAAATTCCAACTGCAAAGCACAAGTGGTAGGCAAATGATGAATTCCAGTAGCTTCACGTTGCATAAAAATAATAAAGCATTAGGTTAGCATTTAAGCAAACATGTGTATTGGCACATTATTAGCCTCATTTTTTGGTAATGTATTAGTACCTGACTTAGTTAGCATTTATTGATTTTTTTTTGTATTTGAGTAGTTGCCGTTGTTGGTGCATGTCTTCACTAGCTTTGCATCTTGAATTTGCTATATAGTTAGTGGTCAAGTAAGTTGGACTGATTACACAGGTTTGAGTTACAGTGCCATTGATTGCAGGTTCCCCAAGGCAAATTTTAGACCTCATATTTTGAGGAAAGAGAAGTGTTTGAGAAGTAAAGTTTAGAGTGTTATGTTATTTAATAATAATTTGTTTACGATATTCTCAAAAGATGATCACCGAGTTGTCAAGAAAGAAGTGCCAATCACAGTGATGACAAACAAATTGCTTATTATATGGATGTGTAATATGTGATCAATATATATATATCTCTTAGGATTTATTTACTGAGTCCATCATCATATTTTATTTTATAAACAAGCAAACTGGCACAATAATACTGCGATTCTTGCCACAATACAATGCAAAACAGAACAAAAGATAAATACAAGAAATAACAACTACTAATGTATGACTATTCTCTCACTCTAATATTGGAAAGAGATCATCTGTCTCAAATACATGATCACCAAAAACATTGTAACCCAAATTTCTATTTATATGTACTATATTTTCAAGATTTTTGTAGTGATATGTACTTTACGAATAAAGGGACACCAGTGACACCGTATAATCCTGTATGAACAATTTATTTTTTTAGGAATAGAAAAATAACACGAGTTGCAAAGTTGAAGAATTCCGAGATCAGACAAATTAGGATCTACTCTAATTCTTTAAAATTATTGACTAATTATCAATTTTTTAGTACCACTTAAATGACTTGCATTATTTGAAAATGAGAATTCGACTATAGCTACCGAACAAACACTCCAGTCCTCTAATGTTAAAATTCATGGAACGCCAATAGATAATACTACTGTTTTAACCACATTGGAAAGGCATCCTTGCATTAGGAGGGTGTTTAGTCGGTTGACTTATAATGTTCTACAAACTAATTACTACCAGCATGGATAAATATGCAAATGCATGAACTCGGGTTTGTAGATTGACATGGTAAAAAATGCGAATGAATGACTTAGCATATACGGATATTCACAGAATCTATCATGGTTCGGTAATCTTCATGCATGGCACAACTAAATTTCACAAACTATTTTTTAAATGTTGTAACATATACAGAAGTGCAAGTGATATGTACCAACGAACCCAATCTCTCGATAATTATTAGTAGCTTTGGGCATATTTGTGAACTAATTATTGTTTAATCCATGTCATCTTTCTTTTATAGCTGATGCAATGGTGAATACTGGCTTGGCATCCTTGGGCTATCAGTATGTTAACTTAGGTACTCTATCTCATTACAATAGATTTATCACACAAATATGCTATAAATGTTTTATTGTTATTTTTCATGTCATCAAACAGACAACTCTGTGTGTGTGACATAGTAGTATTTATTGCTCAACTGATTAATCCATATTATTTTTGTCATAATTTTGAATATAAATTTGGATTACGTGCAATCATTTCTCACTGGAAATTTCAAAAAATACTATTAGATGACTGTTGGGCAGAACAAGACAAAGACACTCAGGTAAAAGACATTATTGCATTCCCACATTAGTTTTTTTTTCATTTTTTTCATTTTTTATTTATTTTTGGGCCTTCGTCCAGTTGATCGTAATTGTGGATTTTTTTCTTTGTCCATATTTAGCGTATTTATATGCACTACAGATATTTGTGGATGATCGGCAAATACCGTGTGCTGAAGGCACACAGAAAACACAAGCTAGGATACATAAGTTGTTTGTTATATAGTGACTTTAGTACTAAGCTAGCTTTCCAAACTTCAAAGTTCACCGTGCGACCAATTTTAGCTTTTTTTGTTGATTCTTTCCTCAAAACCTGTTTTGTCTAATTCAAAGCAAACATTATTTCTTACACACTCTGTTCCATACACCGATTGATTGGTTCATTGAATTGTGATCCATGTTTTTTCCATCCTAGCATTTTAATTACAAACAACATTTATTACAAGCGCTTAATAGGTAAAATAATTTTAATACGAACATAAACTCATTTTCCTCTGCTTAATGGTTATAATAGTTTTCTGTTGTATGAACATATTTACTGTAACTGAAAGCTGAGTAAACTTCATTTTAGGGGAATATGGTGGCCAAAGAATAAACATTTCCTTCAAGCATAAAATCCCTTGCTAATTACGTGCATAGCAAAGGACTAAAGCTTGGGATACATAGTGATGCTGGGTAAACTATATTATTCCTAAAAATAGAAAATAATAATAATACAGTTGTATACTTCTAGCAGTATCACCTATCTTTTCCACTTAATCAGTTTCTTTCCCTTTTTTTCTATTTCAGGTCATAAACTTGCAGCAATACAACGCCCGGGTCACTAGATCATGAAGAGCAAGATGCAAAGACCTTTGCTTCTTGGGTAAATAAGTCTGCAAGTAATCAAATATATATATATATATACACACACAGATTGCTTTATTTTCCAATTAAAGTTGGTATGTTAATCAACTTATACCATATACATTTGAAATGAAATGATAGAGTTCTAAGGTATATTCACCAAATTTTTATTATTTTTTTGCTTATAGCACATAAACACATATATACATATATATCTCTACTATTAAACAAATATACATATACTTAGCGCAGTAGTATGGCTGACCACCAAAATCCAAACAACATATTTTACTATAGCCGGATTGATCAGAGTTGCACTGCGGTGGAAATATACAGTCAAGTTACAGTCACGCTATGAATACTAGAACAAGGTAGTGTTAATAATACTATTGGTAAAAGCTTGAGGGCTTCCATTGCAAGGACATGATAGTCTATGACTGCAAAGTAAACAAGGGATGAAGTATATTCCCTAACTATAATTTTTAGACTGTAACTGGGTGAATTAGGACTATAGCTTAAAAAAGTTTGGATGTATGGACATGAAATCAGACTATACGCAGGAGATGATGGGATGAAGTTTGGAGAAGTTGAATTACAGCTCGGAAAAGTTGGGTTGTAAGAAGGCAAAGTTGGACTATAAGACATGAGGTAGGACTGGGTGAGGTGGGACTGTAAGCAGGTGATGTAAGACTAATTTACAAATCTCAAATGAATATATTCGTCATAAGTTGTCAGTTAGATATAATTGTATTTAACCAGTATTCACTATATTTTTATTTGTCATAATTAAGGTGTGATAATTCAATGACATGCAAAGATAAAGCAACCCGGCATACCATTCTCAGAATCCGAGCTATTAGCTTGCACCTCACTTCTTTTGCTTTGTAAAGGCCTTGACCCTACATAATTAGATAAACAAAGGTGCCATATAATACACACCAGACAATTATCTTAGAACCCAAAAAACATATAAGATAACACAATATGTAATAGACACTTTTATCGCTATTATAAGCTTAGTTTGTAGTTTTTTTATATGGAACTGAAACTTTTGGTTTAACTTTCATGTCTTCCTCAGAGTAGTTTGACCACATTATATAACAAGTTGAGTAATTGTGTGTTCTAAACTACCGACCTCTATAGTAGGATTTTCATATGGAAAGTGAGCAGAAAATTCGCCTATTACCAAACATGTAATGTCTACGTTGGTGAAAAATAAGTTTTGATATTATTATGCAACCTGATTGCATATCATTTCTGGAAAATGAATCTATAAATAAAAAAGAAATAACACTTACTATTGGTTCTGAAATATAGTGATGTAATATGGTCACCCATTGTAGTATTTAATTTCTTGAATAAGTTTAGATAGTATTATACAACCAGTTAACTTCTTGAATCCAATAATTATACAAAAAAATTATGGAACCTTGATCACAAAAAAGTTGCAAATATTTAGGATAACTTTAAGGACTCTCCTGACACATTGTTCAGGAGTCTTTTAAATTGCAATGCAAAGTATAGTGCTCGGAAGAGGTCAATGGATATGTTGAAGAAAAAGTTAAAGTATTTCAGTTGATGTCATTTTATTTCCTTTAGAAAAACATATGTAGGCGTTGGTGTTAATTTTCAAAACTTGCTTTTGTATCCCTTTTGTTGGGCCAATCAAATTCTCTCTTTAATGAATACTTTATTTTATTGATTTGGGTTTTATCCATCATGCATAATGAGGGTTATCTTTTTAATTTAACATACTAACATTTATTTATTTAAGATTGCAACTGTGCACAAAAAGAAAAAACAAATTCACCACTGCTATTAGAGTTGTAATTTCATATATGTAATGCCTTATGCAGGGTTAACAGTTCCAACACTTTATAGAGCAAAATCAGGCAATCCAGAGGAGTAGAGGTATCAAATGGATATAATTATACAGTAAGTCCTTTATTCATATTTTCCTCAGATTTCCTATTGAAAATTTACTCCGCATGTTGTTCCATTATATAGCATCATGCTTGAGATGACAATGTTGTTTCTTTATGGCTTTTGCATCATGTCTTGAGATGACAATGTTGTTTCTTAATGGCTGTTGCATGGTGTTCATATTGAATTTGTCATCTTTCATATTTTATTTATTTCTACATGTACACACAGACACATGAAAGTAATATATCCATATAATACCTGATTATTTTGACATTAGTATTATGGGTTTTTTCCTAATATATACTAATGAAATTAAAGATCTAAAGATTTGAATAAACAACAAATAAAAGAATGAAGAATCTAATGAAAATCAACCATGCTGTTTTACAGAGTCAACCCATTATGGTAATTCAAATGAAAGTGGTTATTTTTGTCAATAAGGATATGAATAATAAGATTAAGATATTACCTTTGGTGCATATATATAACCAAGTGCTACCACTATTAGTCCTCCCAATACGAAGCCGTCCACAAATAAATTATTTATGCCACTCTGCCTTCCAATATTGTCATTATGATCAATAAAACACAAGTTACATATTATTACCACCTAGGCTTAAAATACAAAATATGAAAATACATTGTATATCACTAGAGGCAACACTTGGATTTTATTTGAGAGTGTCATAAAAAAAAAGTTTATGTCGTTGTTGGACACAAACCTCCGAAATCAAATTTTGAAGAGTTTTAATATTTGAATGTAATTTATAAGTATCTTCCGTGGAATAAATTGATCTGATCTATAAAGATGAAATAAATATACTTGGAAGTGATTTATCATGTAATTGGCTTTTGCATGTAATTGAATGCAAAGTTTGATATTCCTTGGTACTTGAAAGTGATTTACTTGGTGCTCTCTACATGTATATGCATACTTGAAAAGTGAGATACTAATATTCACTCCTATAAAATGATTAACAAAGTAAATGATTACAGGATGCTCAAAAATCAAAAATATTTACTCTGTTAACTGATATTGATTCAATTATAGCTTGCACTCCTGTAAAATTTTAAATTTCAAATGTCTTGGTGTTGGTTAGCTAATGTTTTTGTTTGTTACATGTTAATTGTGATTAACTATGAGATTACATGCCTTTGTTTAGTCTTTTGATGCTAATATATTGTATTTTCATTTTTGTTGTGTTTTTCTTGCACACAGGGATGTGTTGAAATTGGCAAGATTGACCTGCAGAGAAGCTTACATGTATTTAGTCTTTAGTTTGTAGGTCAACTATATAATATATACTATGAACTATATGTCATATATTTCGTATGGTCTTACAATTGACTCAGATGTTATACTTGTAGGAAAATCAATTTTAATATTTTTTGGTTGATGTAAATTATTTCAGTTCTAATACATGAACTGTTCTGCTTTTAAATATTTAAAAGCAGAAATACTACCATCACCTTATCTAAGAAAATGAGTGTAGGTTCACCAAATATTATGTGTACTTTAACAATGTCAATTTCTATTTAAATTCCTATAAATGTTGAAAAGTCCTTAACAATATATCAGGCTGTCCTTTTAGTACAGAAAAATTAAACGCAAGCTCATTTAAAGGTGAAATATTAATGATCCATTTGGTTTCATTTTGGGTTTTGTACATTTTACAGCAAAGGCTTTAACCAAATTCCCTCTAGAACAAGCAGTTAGTAAGGCAACAAGTGTTGTGCGGTTGGGCTTTATACACATTGCATGCCAATTTTTCACAGCAACGACTTCCCATCCATTGCATGTTATTGCCAGTATAAATGCTTTAGATGTACAAGCTTTTATCCGTTCACATATATCCATCAGGATGGTCCCAAAAAGGTTTTAAAGGTACACGATGTGTGAATGTATCTCCTTGCCGTAATGTGCACTATCCAAATAGGCACATGCCAGAAATGCAGTTACAAGTGTTGGTTCATTCGGTTCAATGCCATTGTAACGACCCGGTATTTTGGACCATTCAAATCGACAATAAATCCACACATGTCAGACTTGAATAATTCAAAACAATGAATTGTAAATAAAATTTGGCAAAACTCAGCATATACAGTAAATAAAATAATTACAGATCACAGACACAGAGTAATATAACAATAATGCAGCGGAAACAAAAGGATAGTAGTTCATGAAGCTACTATATATATAACAGAGTTAAACAAGATACAACAGAAGTCTCGAATACAATAGATGTCTCAATACAATAATCAAATACAAGATCTGAATACATCACTGGAATCAACTGAATAACTAAAAGCAGGATCGATAGATAGCTGGATCTCCAAGCGAAGCTCCAACTCCAAAGGTGAGTCTCAAATGCTGTATCACTCAGTCTGACCCGAGCGTAAAGCAAAACACAAAACACTCGAGTCAGGATTAACATTCTTATATCAATAAATCCAACTCAAGTGAAATATCAACTGAAATACAAGTAACTTAAAGGATGTTTGGGAGAACCATCCCCTAAGGATCCGTTAAACTATCTACTATGTAGTAATATACGCTATATACAGTAGTGTCTAATCAGTAAAGTATAATCATATAGAAAATAGCGTTAAGGGGATGGAGAACCTTAACGCGGTCGGATCTTTAAATCAAAATCATAGTAAAGCTCGATATGGTAGGTGACACGGCACAACTAGGCAATGCCAGGGTAGATATACCAACTACGCATCCGAACTAGTGGTGACGCATAGCAGCCACTACCGCCCACCTCGAACAACACTCCCAAATCAAGGGTGCGCACCAAATCAATCACAAGTAATAGAATGGTATCGAAGAAGTGTGTCCGATCAGAGGTGCTACCTCCTTGGTCCGTCAATCGCTCCTGTTTTAGCCACCTTATGCCAACTCATGGGAGTTGGGTCCACGTATATACCTTAGTTTCGTCGCCACCATCCTACTTCATTCTGGAAACTCCACCGCGTACACAGTTGTCAAAGTGGTTTTCGGTATCGACAGAGAGTATGTCCATATCCGATCCCGGTCTCTTTAACAACCAATCGTTATTATAACACCGTGGTCATTTCAAAATAGTTTATACTTCAAAACCAAAATATCATTATCATTTCAAAACCCAATTGAATACGATATCATTTTCACTTCAAATATATCCATTTTCAAAATCATATCACTTTCCAAAGTTATAACGCTTTCGAAATCATAGTCCTTTTTTTTTAAATCAAAACACATTGGAAATCACAGCTTTGAAATCATAGCATTTTGGAAATCATAACCCTTTCCTCTTAAACAGTTTAGATATTAAAATTAGTATATATAATAAAATAGTTTATAAATATAAAATAATTCATATAAAATAGTTATAGTTAAAACAATATATATATTAAAATAATTAAAAATAGTTTATATTACAATAGTTTATAAAATAATATAAAAATAGTTTAAATATAATTTAAAAGACTTTATATAATCAAATAGTTACCACAAATTCATAAATCAATTCAAATCAACTCGAATTCCAAAATTCACATTTAATTCAATTTAAATTCGTAAATTTCAACTCGATTCAGCTTCCAAATAAACCATTTCAAATTATCGTTTCAAATACATATTTGAACCATAAAATAAGCCATTTCAATTTTTATATATTTTAAAGCTTTATATATTCAATATTTCAAAACTAAATTGGATAATTTCATATATATATCAAATTCACTTTACTATTATTTGGTTTTGAAATATTTACTTAATCATTTCAAAAACATCTAAATACAACTTCAATTTACAAATTTAAATAAATAAAATAGCCCATTTAAATTTATATAAGTTTGAAATATTCATTTAAGTCACTTTTAATCAAATTCAAGTTATAAAACATATCTTTTAAAATTCCAAATTCAATAAATTTCAAATAAAACTTATTTAAGTAAATTTCTTAAATAAATATAATTTCAAATCAACTTCAAATTTATCTTTTCAAACTGAATCATTATAACTCTATATTTGAAATATATATATATATATATTATAAATACTTAAACATATTATATATCAACTTTATTAAATCAACTTTGATAAATCTTTAAAATCAATATTTATCAAAACCATATATTTCTTTTCAAACCATAGAAATCATTTTCAAAATATTTATATAGACCAACGGTGCCTGTATAAAATTTTCTATCATATGGTCAAGTGATACGGATATTTATCATTTCAATCCGCAATTTAAATATATACGGTTATATATCATTTCAACCCGCAATCCCAAATTCAATTAATTGAAAATCGCTTGGGTTTATCATTTCAACCCATAACGATTTTCTCCTATTCTACAAGATCGTTCGGGTATGTATCATTTCAACCCATAGTGATTCTATACTAACAGGGAACTTGCAGAGTGATAACAGATATGATAAAAAAATAACAACAGTAACAGGCATATATCATCAATATAAATAACAGATAATGGTGTCAGATGTCACAGGTGAACAGATACAGATAATGGCATATATATAACAATGTAAATAACTAACAGTAGCATATTTCAATTGACATTTCAATTGAAGTCAAATTTAATAAATATAAGAACATTAATCGTGAGCGATTGCTCACCTTTCGAGGCTAGAGATATTCGACAAACGAGTTACGAACCCCAAAGCAAAACTAGATGAACCCGATTCGATGAAGAATAGGCACGACAGACAAAGCTGATAGATGTGAATCGATGAGAATCAAATCAGTTTAATAGAGCCATAAAATATCTATATACTATTATCAATATTAAATTTAAAACAAATACTAAAATAATTTTTATATAAACTATATATATACACACACACACACTCTAATAACACAGTAAAATATATAAATATATTGTAAAAAAAAATCAATAATTAAATAAACGGGTAGATATATAGGCCAGTATATAAACATACATATACAACAACCATAGGTAGGCTAGTATAACATATACACTTTAATATACTTTAATATCTATTACATAATATATTATAAAATATTTATATAGTGAATAGGTCATAACTTTATAAACTTTGGTAACTATATATATCTAAAATACTGTCATACCAATATGTATAAGCTTAAGTAAAACTTAATATATATAAACACCACTACTAAGACTTGCGTGACCAGGCTTATATGAATAGTTTGAAAAATCAAACAGTATATATATATATAATTCCAGCATACTTACACGTATCATCTTTATACAAATATAACTCATAACTAAAATTTTATAACTAACAGGTATAAATACACTAACTCATATATTAAAATATATATATTATAATATATATATATACAGTTATATAAACGATACAATAAGATATATATATATAGAGTCATCACGATATATTTTAGTATACAATAAGACACATATAAGATTATATAAACAGTTATATCAGAGTCATCATGATATATCCTTTATATTATACAGTTATAAACAGTTATACCTTTAAACTTATATTATACAGTAAACTTATTTTTATATTATACAGTAAGACTTATATTATAAATATTTTATAACCTTTATATATAACATATAACTAACATGATAAAATATATATAATACCTAAAACACGTAAATGTGACCAGTTGTATAACTATACATATCACGGTACTACAAAAATGTATATAACAGAATATATAAAACTCAGTATATATATAGTATACAACTTACAAATATTTTTAGTCAATATCCAGTATATATATACTTCCTTATATAATTGTAAAACTGTAAAAATGTACTACCTTTCAAAATATATACACACTTATATATATAGATCTATATATACACAATCTAAACATACGTGAAAAAATCTTCTTTCTCCGACATCATGTTTCCAGTGTTATAAAACTGACACCCAAAAGATTATATAACTAGTTATATATATATATATAAGAAAACATTTTGAATATATAAATATATAAATATATACCACTTATAATGCTAAAAGAAAATATAGAACAAACACTAACAGGTAAAATAAGTGCTGATATATCTTAATATATAAACAAACTGATATATATATATATATATATATATATATATATATATATATATATATAAGAGAATCATTAAGCTACATACGAAAAAAAAGTAATATACAATACTGTACAACATATATACAAAACTGTATAACTCAATAATATATAAAACAACTTATCACATAGTACTCTAAACAAAACGAATATAAACCAAACTCATATATAAACAGTTTGCAAAACTAAATAACATTTTAAACCCACTGAAATATATATAAACTAGAATATGTATAAACTTACAAATTTCCCTACATCAATAAAGAAGCCTCGGCCATGGGTGAAAATGGTGGCTGTGGGCGCTCGCGTGGAGGGTTGTGGGGCTGAAACTAGAGGAGAGAAGGCAAGGCGAAGTCGGGTTCGGCAGATGCGGTGGCACAGGGCAGGCTGAGATCAGGGAGGGGCGAAGGCAAGACGCGAATGATGGGCTTGTAGTTGAGAATAGTGGAAGGCATGGCTTCGAACGGTGGTGGAATGAATATAAAAGCTACAGGATGAAAAGAAGAATTATATTGGAACGTGAAGAATAGAATTTGGAACCGGACGAATAAAATTTTTAACGGGCGATAATACATTGAATGTATAGGAATAGTAAAAGTCACGGTTGTATTTTTAGAAATATAAACGCTAGTGACTGTTAGGTTTGTGCGGTTGAAAAATAAAAGGCACAAACAAACCAAAAAGTTAGAATTGGGTACCGGTTCGATCAATCGCTTTATTGATTTCGTCGAGTACCGAACTTTGAAACACACAACCAAATATACTGTGAAGATCAGCATGACAAGACGATCAAAACGGTACACAGATATCAGCGATATGATCATCCAATCAAAATCGATATCGGTACGAAAATGCTGCCATTTTGCAAAAAATAAGATCGACGGAGCAATAGATGTCCAAATTTGACGAAACGAAAGATGACGTTTCACTCAAAAGATGATTTACAAATTTTCTATGTAAAAATATTTAGGTTTGGAAAACATTTTATTATCATCAATTTTAACTGATATAGATTGGAATAAAATTACACTAGAAATAAACTTCCAAATTATCTGATGAAAATTTACCAGTTGCTATGTCTAATTAAACATATTCCAAATATAAATTTCAAAATTTTACTGTTTAAAGTTTCACAAAATTTCAATTAAATATATAAATAAACAAATAAAATTATCTAAATATTACGGGTCGTTACAGCCATGGTTGTATTCCCATATTTACCACAATGCCATGGCTACATTATCAAGATCTTTCTTCCCACAGCATGTCCCAATTCATCATCTCCATACACTTCACATGCTCCCAAAATCGCTTCAAGCACCAGACTCATCAGGCTATACAGGCTTTTTTCCTCAAGCTACCATGCTCTTCTCACCTGCCCTGCTCTACCTAACATGTCCACCACACACCCATAATGTTCCATTAGAGCACATGAGAAAACCTTTTTTTTCCAAACTATGTTATCATTTTAGTTCTTTCCAACATATTTTCTTGCTCCTTAATTCTCGACTCCTTTAGAGCACATGAGAAAACCAATTATTGTTTTATTTCCCTTTGTATTGTATTGTTTCCATGAACATCAATTTTGACATTTATCATAATGTGATTTATAATTTGTAGCCAGCATATGCATTTGAGTTAACTGTGCGTGGACTTTAAAAGTTTAACCGTGAAATAAAATTATATACACAAAGAATTAAAATAAAATCAAAATACATAGAGAAAGCATTGATAAAATAGTTTGATATAAGCTCATGTACAAAATACTTCTACAAAATAGGTGATTTACAGTAAAAGGGGTATATAGAACATTATTGTTTGTTTGTCATAGGTTAGATCTTACTATTCGTGTGACGACCCGCCCTTCTCGACCCTCGAAAATCGACACAAAATACTCAACAGTATAATATGCCGACGATCGAATGCCGAAAAAGACAGATTGTAGAAGAATAAGAAAGTAGATAGAAGAAGAAAGAACTAAATAAATCAGAACCTCACAATCGCAGCGGACAAAATATAATATATAGTTAAGATCTTTACACAAATGAAAATTATATCTTTTTATATACAATACATCATCAGAGTCCATCACAACAAAATCAGATACATGCTTAACAACAAACATAGCAGCGGAATATAAACAAGTACGAATAATACGTCTCAACTCCAGCTCCTCTCCTGCTCTATAGCAACCTGACATGTAAATATACTCGGTCTGACCCGAGCATTATAATAAAATAACACCAGAGTCAGTCTGGAATACCAGCGCATGATAAATACATCCAAACTGATTATTAAAGTTTCAAAAATCCTTTGAAAATAAAAAGCATCTTGTAAGACCAGGCCACAAATAAACATGTCGGGTTTTTACCTTACGATAGCTAAAACATTTTTATATTAAAATCCTCTAATATTATAATAGTGTCTATAGAAAGTAAAATAGAATCTAGCTGAAATGCTTGCATCTCACATTTCAACAATAGTTGGGCATAATCAAAACCGTACAAGCTCGTAGGGAGAATGGATTTCCAACGAATGACTAGGCACTGGGGTAGCACCTATCACAGTACGTGGCCTAGATCACAGTACCGAGGATCGCACCTGACCCCCTGCAACACAAGGCCGGAATCACCTATGGGCAATTCCAAATATGATCACCTCACGGTTGGGATCAGCAACCGCACCACTAAGCCGAAATAAAAAGGGACCTCTAGACAGGGATGACCATACTCTCCAGTGGGTGCTACCCACGAAGCCTTGCTGCATAACCCCTGATTTTCAGTTATTCCCGGTTGATGAGGCTCGAGGCTAAACGATACCTTTATAGCACATATCCCTTAGAATGCCCATCGTCCACCTGACGATGTATCGAAAGCATTCGTCCATACAAGTCCGTCCCGGGTCCAAATGGAACCAAAGGCACTATTCCTACTACATCCATTTGGAAATATCCTCAGGATTAGTAGCGACTAGCCCTTGCACTTCACAGCTCCATCTTCGACTCCGAACACGTTTCACGAAACGTACAAAATCGGATCGAAGTGGTTTCCGAGAAATAAATCTCGATCCCGGTCTCTTCGAAACGATCAACGCATTTGTCCAATATTGATAGTCGGTGATTTAACTATCAATTAATGTTCACAAACATCCATCACAAAATAAATAATCTCATATTATTTATTTCTTTTAATATCTTTAAAAGATATAATTCCCACATTTCAAAACTCATTTTGATTCAATTCCCAAAAATTTCTTCTTAACACAGTAAATCCCCTTACCATTTATTCCCATTGGAAATAACCAAGTATAAAACATTTTGCACTTAAAAACAGTTAAAATACTTCATACTGAAACATACTTTAAAATATGTAAATTACTTCTATTTATTTACTCAAAATATAAATTTAAAATACGTGAAGAAAAACTATTATTAAGATATATACTTTGGTTTAAAATAAGGGTTTTTGTTTAACTAAATTCAAAATAGCGTTATAAAAAGAATAATACTAATCTCAATAACTTAAGTCAAAACCAACCTTTAAATAAATCCATTTGTAAAAAGAATTACCAATATATCCTCAAATCATTACGATTTCTAAATTATTAATTTGTTACTTTAAAAATAACAATTTCTTAAAAATACTCCTTAAACAATTTAAAACTTTAACCTTTAATTAAATAAAATCTTTAAAAACACTAACTTGGTTTTTCCCAGGGAAACACCTTCCCATTCAATTATCCCAAAGAACACTTCATATAAATCCAGCCGATTTATTTCAATTCAATCTATGTTTAATAACATAAAATTTCTAATTCCATGCTTATCCATAACTTCATCCGAAGTTCAACACAATATCCCATTCTGGAAGTTCACTTTTAAAAATATAGTTTAAAACATTTTTAATAAAACATTTTGGTGAATTCTTCAATGGAAGCCAGATTTCCAATTTACTTAAATAGAATCCCAATGGAGAAACGGTATTTTAAAATGTTCTATTTACATTTAAAACTGTAAATTTTACATTTGAAAGCTTCATTTCAACATATTTTAAATTTCCCGGACAACGCCTTTCATTATTAAAAGAAACCATCGATATTTTAAACAATTTATAATTTCCATAGAATTCATTTCAAGAAAATTTATATTTCACATTTATCAATCGATAAATTTTCACTGCATTTTTAACTCCCAATTTTACCAATTTACATTTTCCATCCAAACCAGATTTCAAATTTTATTCTTTGCAATTCTTAATTTAACACTTCATTTTATTCCGTGAAAACCCAATTTGATCCATTTAAAATTACATACCGTTATTACAATTTATACAACAATTTCACCATACAATTTAAATTCAGATTTATCACCCACAACATATAAACAGGCATCATTATCAATTATAAAATAATTGCTACAATTGTGAGGAATCCAGTTGGATCCCTCCAACCTGTTTCTCCCTGCATCACAAATATTAGCACATCACAATATAAATATCAATCCAGACTGATAACAGCAGATATATTCAACCAATCACACAGATATTTAAATATCAACTATTTAAAATGCCTAGCATCCAGATGTGAGTGAGAATAACTCACCTTGAGTTTCAGCGAGCGTTCGAAATTTTAAATTAAACCGAACGACGTCCAATTTAACTTAAATTTTACTTGCCCGGAATGAATCCGGATCTGCACCATCGCGTTGTACGCGTCTCTACGATTCCGGTGTTTCCTGTTTCGTCAAATTCCGATAACGTATGAACGAGTTACGATTTTATAAAGTTTTAAATATCATTTACAAACAATTTAAATTTTATTTACCCAAAAGAGATCAGGGCCGTTGATCACGACAAGGAAATACGCACGCGATCCTCTCCTTCCCGTTCGAAAACATCCAGGGTTTCACAAACCCATGCTGCCGCGTTTTAGGGTTGAACGTCGACCTCCCCACGATCATCAATACAACGATCAGTGACCTCCACCGTGAAGCCTCTCGCGACACGCAGCCTAGGCCAGAGCAACGCCCAACTTGGCCCTCTCATGGCTCCTAAAATCGAGCACGAACACGCAGCCTTCAAGGCGCGATTTCTGACAAATCACTCAACAATAAACGATCATACCCGTTGATATCGAAGAGCTCCTCGAGTGCTTCAACTTCCATGTTGAAGATTTTCGCAATAAATCACTGGATTGATCGCAAATGGAGGTGATGTATGGAGGAACGTCGGCCATTAAAGAGAAAAGTGGCGGCCGCTGTAATTTTCTAGGGTTTAGATATAAAATGAATATATATATATATAATAGTTTAATATTATTTAATTAATAAAATTTCTCGATTTAACAGTTAATGCAAACGACCTCCAATTCTCACGTTCCGACAGGCTATCCTGGGGTTTTTCCGCGTCGCGGACACAATGGAATAGGTTTCGTAAGCTAATTTGATCGTATGCGCGAGTTACGGAATTAAACGATCAATTTAAAATTAAATCGGTTAAATCGATTTCGATGCGTTCCGAGCTACCACGGTTAAACGACAACTCCGATTGCCACGAAAATTGAAATCCGATAATAACTAACTATTACAGATCCAATGGAATAGGTTTCGTCGAATTCCAAGACTGTGCCCCGGAAGGCTATTTTAACTCGTCTATTAAATCGGGCGATTTTCAAAATTGACGAAAACGCTTAAATTTTCACTTTTAAAATTTTATTAACTTAACAATAAATCATATAAAATTTATAAATACATTAAAAATCATTCTGGCTCATTCCGGAACCAAAATCTGATTAAATTGCAATTTAATAATATTAAATCCTATTATTAAATTAATATAAAATTCCAAATATTAATTTATCAACTTTAAAATTCATCTAAAATTCCCACCACGCTATTTATACTCAAATAACTCAAAATAAATTTTTAAAACCATTTTTATCACTATTTACAACTAAATTCCCAAATTGTTTCAATCCAATATTTAATTACTATTCCAAATTTGAATTGAATTATCATATTTTAAAATCTATAACTCGTTTTATAAATTGAACTCGATTCTCTTTGTTCCCAAAATTAATTAAAAATCCATAGTGAACATTTAAAATGAATTAAATGTTCAAAATTCAACGGCTCAAAAATCCGGGATGTTACATTCCTCCCCCCTTATAAAAATTTCGTCCCCGAAATTTGCTAAGGTAGAAAATACTCTCCAACCCATTTACTTCCCAATTTGCTTAGTTAAAAGCTTATATTCACTTTCCAAAACCTTACAGCCCAATCCCACATTCATTTGCTTCATTTACATTCAAAAGCTTTTTGTGGCAACATTGTTTCTAAATAACTACTAGTTAATAAAAAAATTTCCAAAACCCCAAAAAATTTCTAACTCCCAAAATTTCTGAATTTTTTTGGCAGAGTCTGCTTTGCACGGAGGAGCTTTCGCGATACACACAAATATATATACATCGACCCACACGGTCGGAAACCAAAATATATCACAATATATATAACATTTCCCAATTATATTAGCGTTGGCGTACCTTTTTAGCAAATTTTAATAGCGAGCGGCTAATATAACGCATATACGCTCTCCAACTCTCTCGAACGCCTTCTGTACCTGTACTAAACTCAAGCAAACTCATCAGTTGCAAGATATGAGCATTTTAACAACATTTCCAATGTAAATGCAAGACAAACATATCCATTTCATAACCAAATCGAGCAATTTCATATTTATGCAAGCTAACCAACTTTATAAACAAATTTCACAACTCCGACATCATTTAAACTCTCTTTACAAACTCAAACTTCATAGTTTAACAATGTTACTATATTTTCCAACAATCCAAAGATTTCAATCATCTTTTAACTTTCTTATTCAAATTGAAACTTCATTTTTATTTCGCTTGAATGCTTTAAATTCAAGTTCACCATATTTAATTCCATATTTATTTCAACCAATTCATTTCTATTCAATATAATTATCATAGCCTTACTTACATCTCTTCATTTCAAATTTAAATTCCCAATTTGATTCACAATTAGATTTTAGTTAAATTTGAAGCATTTGCAATTCTTTTATGACCTATTTTCATTCATATGCAAACATTACTCATTAAAAGGTTAATTCATTCCTATTGATTCAAAATCATCTCCATTTGATATTTTAATCCAATTCACTTGCATTCATTCACAAACTCTTTGAATTGGGTTCCAATCCATATCAACTTATTCAAAAAAATCAATTTCAATTGCCTATTAAACAACTCAATTCCGAATACATGCCAATTCATGTCATTCAAGCAAAATAGTCACCACTTAAGCTTATAACCATTTAAAACTAATTTCAACTTAGATTCATATAAATTTTATTCCATTTGCATGGTTCACAATCCCAGTATTTTATCTTTCCAATGCAATTGTTAAATTAAATTTCCCTTACATCTTTATTTCATCTCAATAATTAATTAATACAATTACACATGCATTTCCCTTTTATTATTTAACAATTTGCATTCAAGATTACTTAATAAAGCCCATTCAAAATCATTTTGTTTTTCTTTTAAGTTGCTTAAGTTCTTTCACAATAGTTTCATTATCTTCTTATATCAATTTATTTGATTTCCATTTGATTCTCATCCAATCAAATTTCAATTCATTTACAATTTTAATGCTCTTTGTTTATTTATCCAATCCATGTACAAATTTATTTTATTAACAAAGAGACCATTTAAATTTTTTCCCTCATTTGAATTTTATTTACAATTCAAACCATCACTTACTATAATCTAATTTCATTATCCATACTTCCAATATTTGTTACCATAATCAAATCCCAATCCAAATCAGGTGTTTTATTTACCTTCACATTTTGGCCATCTATCAAAATTCTATTCATTACCATACACATTCCATTTAATTTAGCTTACACAAAATTCATTTCCAAACAATTTCTTTGGATTTAATTGAGTGAGCATCTGCTCCATTTAACCTCATTTCAACCAAATTAAATTTCCTTCCAATTCTATTCTTATTCAAAATTATTTCAAGTTTACTCAAATTTTATTTCCAAGTTAAATTCATTCCACTTCCTTTACTTCTTAAATAAGAATTGAATCTCATTCAATATTGCTTATAATGTATCTGACTTTACCTTATCTTACTTTACATTTCATTTAGGATTAAGTTTAAAATAACTATACCATTCAACTAATTCCCACTTGTAATTATCATTCCATTTGACTTGGGTTTACAACCAAATTTCCCATTCTTAAAGATACAATTTTTTTTTTACCTTAATCCTTTGCAAATTTTAAACCCACAATTTCAGATTATAAGTATAACACTTAATAGTTTATGGGTACAATTTGTTACACCATGACCCCCAATTACCAAGTCAGTTTACATTTCAATTTAACCTAAATCAATTTAATTCCAATTCATTTAGATTTAATTTAATTTCAAATTCTCAATTTTTATTTAACTTATCATAAGTTAAATCCAAATATATTCCATTCACCTTCATTTATTCAAAGTAAATTTACATTCCAAGACAAAATTTCATTTTCCTTTCTTACCTAAATTGTGACGCCCCACCTCCATGCTCACAATAACAAAGGTTATTATGAGAAATAACGTCTGCTATTGCGAAGAATAAGGCTTGTTAGAAGCGACCATCCGTATGTTATGCCTTAGACGAGTATTGATTACATCGATAGAAGCTGTATAAATTACTCCCAAAGATATATATTCAATCCAAATCTAAAACGAAACTACGGTGGCTTAAGAAAAATCCAGAACAACTCATAATAACAATAACACAAATAGTATAATCACATCAGAACAGAAATATCAGATATATAGCGGAAGACTAGTCTGGAATACATGCTACAACAATCGATAGTTCACATGAACCGATACATATACATATCCATCAATACATACATAAGATGAGGACTACTAAACCAAAAGAACTCCTCGGAGGCTAGACAAAAGATGATGCGAAATCCCAAAAGCTGAAGCTGCTACTAAATCAGAGATGAAGACTATCCTGAAATAACTCGGTCTGACCCGAGTATTATTTAAAAGAAAATAATAAACGGATCAGTCTAATTTATTCTCAAAAATAAGTGAATGATAAACAACACTTAAACAAATAATTATAGTCTCGAATGAGACTATACAACGTAAATAATCAGCATAGTTTAAATGAAAAATCTCAATTTAAACTCCATCAAAATCAGCTTTCAAATTCACAATTGAATTTAAAACAGCAATACGCAAATTTATAATCTCAGATGAGGTTATACTCAAACTCAACTTCCAAATTCATAATTGAATTCAAAGCCGCAATTCACAAAATCCAGAAATCAAAATAGATAACTAGAAAATCAACAGTCGCAAAATCTAGAAATCAAAACATGATAACTAGAAAAATCAGCATAAAAGGTGGATCGATCCCATCAGATGGCGAGTTTTTAATTCGCCGCACGTGCATCTCAGAGTGGCCGAAGCCTACCAAGTACTCAACATAATTTTGGCGCCCATCAGATTGACCCGAAGGTCCGTAGAGTGACCCGAAGGTCTAGTACTGGTATTTGACCCGAAAGTCCGCAGAGTGGCCCGAAAGCCCAACAAATGACCCGAAGGTCCAACAAATGACCCGAAGGTCCTCATAGTGGCTCGAAAGCACACGAAAGCATCAAAATGTTTCAATTAACGAGTCCGGAATTAAGCGAATTAGTAAAAGCGTGGTTCCATACTCCGCACTTTTGCTAAATCGTTTAAATCTCTTCATCGTTTCCTTGAAAGTGCAAAATTGTGTATTTTATAAAAATACATTTTACGTTCTCAAACGGACAAGTCCGGAATTAAGCGAATCAGTAAAAGTAAGGGTTCATAGTCCTTAGTTTTGCTGAATCGCTTAAATCGCTTCCTCATTCTTTTGAAAGCGCAAACTGTAAAAATTTTGAAAGCACTTTTATTTTAAAACGATTTTTAAAATACGTGATTAAAACAGCAATAACTGTAGCAATTTCGACGAGGAAATTGCGCTTCACAAAACACCGTAAAAACGGATATCAAAATCAGCGTTGCGGGATAACCGCTTGAAAAGTCATTTTAAAATTGACGGTTACTGAAGTCAAAACAACAGTAATTTTTATTTGTCAAAAATGTCACCAAAATAACACGCTTCAAAAATATTTTACCGGCGTACAAATTCCGTTATAAAAATAACGGCAACAGAATACGTTTCTAAAACGTAACACCGGTTCAAAATAAATTAATGCAGCAACGTGCAACCCATAATTGCACGTACTCTAAAACGTAACCAAACTATAACTTGAACCACATTATTGCACAACATAAATTAGTGCGCAAGAAATAAAAAAAAGTTGATAAAATAAACGACCTGGCTTTAAACATTTCACACGTAAATAAAATAGTCTGGACAATCTTAATATACGTACGAAATAAAACAAAATTATTACCAAGGTATTACACTATGCACGCATAACACGACGTGCAGACACACCAATGAATGCCAAAAATAATGTGATCTGGGCAACAACTCAACATGCTAACACGTATTGAAGCATGTAGTAAGGCATGGCAAACAAAATAAGGGATGACCTGGAACGCACACAACTATATAGGATCTGGACTTGCAATTTCACACTTTGCAAAACATGCATGAATAGTAACAATATAAGTGGCCTGGCAATACACTATGTACGCAAGATGTACACCATACAAGCTACAAAGTAAATACTCCCACATGTTGACACGTCACTATGTAGCCTGAACTATAAATTTGGTAGCATCTTGAATTTACTTTTGTATATAAATGTTAACATGTATGCACACTATATTTTCACGCAAGCACCCAATATTGAAAGGCCTGGCACTATATTTTTCACGTAAGCATCCAATATCGAAAGACCTGGCACTATATTTTTCTTTTTATAAGGTATCACATAAAATGGCACGCACAAATGAAATATGGACTGGGCAATCATACAGACACAAAAATGAAATGCAGGAAAATGGTTTGGCAATTTAATACTTATGTGCAATATTGTAAATAGATCGGCCTGGTTTCCATACAGCATCAACATTTCGGAAATTATGAACAAACAGTGAGGCAACTGTAATTTCTAACTCAGGCCAAAATAGTTCTAAAACATTCTTGCCCAGCAGGGTTTCATGCTTCACTTAATTGCATGTAAAAGTGGAATGCATGCAAGTAAATGACGAAAAATGTATAAATTAGAAGATGTGAGTTTTTGCACTCACCTCAAATTTGTTACGGAATAATTTAGCAACCGAGATCTAATAAGGAGCGGAAATTTGGAGATGCCATTAAAGCTTTTTGCTGAGCTATTCGATAAATGAAAGCAACGAAAAGAATGCTACTCGGAAGAATTTGAAACCAACTGAATGATGAAGACTACACTACCATATTTCCAATCGTGCACAAGCCAAGGCCAAAAGTACATTACCATTAAATGAAACGTGCCTTAGTGGAAGAAAAAGTACACGGGCTTGTATAATAAACTGAAGATGATGGCCGATAAAGTGACTTCAAACTTTGCTTTCCAGTTGAAGTGACAGCAAAGCACACAAAAATGTTTCACTTTGTTTTACAATCCTTGTCACAAAATTGCGTCCAAACTTTGCTTTATAAAAAGTGACAGCAAATGATCAATTTTCTTGTTCTTGAATTGAACCGAGACCATACACGTGAAAGAAACAAATGCAGTGCATTATCACGTTCACCAATATAAGCATTTACTGACTTTGCCAAACGATTTTACACTGTTATTTTTTTTCGAATTTTTATTTTTAAAATTTCTAATTAAAATATTTATTACGACGGTAATAAAATCACGGTCGTTACAGACTCTCCCCCTTATAAAAATTGCGTCCCCGCAATTTTCATACTAGAAGCAGACAATAACACAAATAATTCATCACAGCAAAGATTAAAATAGAAAAGATAGGTACGAATGCTCACCTCCACCCGAAGAGGAGAGAAAACCGGGATAAGAACGCTCGATGAATTCTCCGGTTTCCCAAGTGCAATCTTTGGGGTTTGCGGACCATTGAATTTTCACAAGCGGGACTTTTTTTTGTTCCGAAGGCGTTTAACCTCCGAAGCTAGCACACGAATAGGATTTTGCACAATAGACAAGTCGGGTGAGATCTCAAGATCTTGCAACATAGGGGGATCAATAATAGAATCTGAATCTCGAAGGCATCGAAGAAGCTGGAACACATGAAATACGTCATGAATTCCCGAAAACTGAGTAGGTAGCGATACACGATAAGCAACTGGGCCAATGCGTTCCGTAATAGGAAACGGTCCAACATATCGAGGAGCCAATTTCCCGGAGTGACTAAAACGCACTACACCCTTCATCGGGGAAACACGAATGAATACGAGATCGCCAACAGAAAATTTCAAAGGCTTCCTACGATGATCGGCATAAGATTTTTGCCTATTCTGAGCCTCTTTCATTCTCTGTCTGATAATATCAATCCTTTCCGAAGAATCACGAATGTAATCGGGGCCGAGCACTAACTTTTCCCCCGATTCTAACCAACAAGATGGTGATCGACACGACCTTCCGTAAAGAGCCTCGAAAGGAGCCATACCGATACTGGATTGAAAACTGTTGTTGTAAGAAAACTCAACAAGAGATAAGTGGTCTTCCCAACTACCACCAAAATCAAGAATGCAAGCTCGAAGAAGATCCTCTAAAACTTGATTCACCTTTTCAGTCTGACCATCAGACTGTGGATGATAAGCTATACTGAGATTGAGCTTAGTGCCCAAAGCTTTCTGAAGACTCCGCCAGAAACCACTAGTGGAAAGCGGATCTCTGTCACTAACTATAGAACTAGGCACACCATGAAGTCGAACGACTTCTTTAATAAACAGCTTAGCCAACAAAGGAGCAGTCCGATTGGACTTGATAGGAATAAAATGGGCTGATTTAGTCAATCGGTCAACAATCACCCAAATGCTAGTATGGCCCGACCTCGAACGAGGTAGACCATCAATGAAGTCCTTGGAAATCTGATCCCATTTCCATAATGGAATCTCAAGAGGCTGCAAAAGACCACTGGGACGCTGGTGTTCTGCTTTAAAAAGTTGACAAGTCATGCAACGACTTACCTAACTTGCAACATCACGCTTCATACCTTCCCAATAGTATAAGCGTTTCATATCAGCATACATCTTACTACTACCTAGATGAATAGTATACTTAGAATGATGACAGTCCTCAAGAATGTCATTTCTAAGATTAGAACTATCAGGCACGATCAATCTACCCTTCTTCCGGATACAACCATGAATATCAATATCGAAATCCTTTAGAACATCACTTCGGGATCCCGATTTACAACTCTGAATAAGATAAGAGAGATCTGGATCTTGTTTCTGTGTATCGGCAACACGATCCAAAAAACTAGGACGAGCTTCCATGCTAAATAAAAGCACGGGAAAATCAAAAACTGAAGGACGGTCTCTAATATCACAAAGAGATAAAGCTTCCAAAATATTCTACTCTGCTAGCATCATGGAACAACAACTTGCTGCTTGCGACTAAGCGCATCAGCAACTTGATTACCCTTAACAGGGGTATACAGAATATCAAAATCATATGAAGCAAGAAATTCGAGCCAACGCTGTTGCCTCATATTAAGCTCTTTCTAAGTAACTAAATACTTCAGAGATTTGTGATCAGTGAAGAGAACAAAACGCTCGCCCAACAAATAATGTCGCCAAATCTTTAGAGCAAAGACTATGGCGGCTAACTCAAATCATAGGTAGCATAACGAACCTCGTTAGGCTTTAGTTGTCTAGAAGCATAGAAAACTACTCTATCTTTTTGCATGAGAACTGCACCGAAACCAATACGACTAGTATCGGTACAAATAATGAAGTCTTGGTTCCCTTCGGGAACTAAAGGATAAGAGTATCAGAAATGAGTTCTTTCAAATAGTCTTCTTTTCTGAAAAGATAAAACTTCCAAAAATCTTAATTGTCTTTACGAAATCATTTTCTAAAAAATTTTCTTTTTATAAATTTATTGTGTCAAATTGTCTCATCAAAGCGTTTAGGAGATTCCTATCGATAACGTTGATCAAGCGCATCGACCAGAACTCTTAAAGCACTCAATGGGCAATACAATCACAAAATTATTTGCTATATGATAACCCAAATCCAATTATACTTGTGAAATTTTAAATTGTTGCTTTCATCCAAAATCAATAAATACAAAAAATGGAGTCGTCGAGATATTCGTAGAATACTCGATTCACAAAATGGATGAAATAAGCTGGGCAAACTGAATGACATAATAAATCATTCATAAGAATCATAACAAGTGCGAAATGCAGTAAGAGGGATGCTATCCTCCGCCACTCGTAACTGATGAACACCGGTAGCAAGATCGAGTTGGGAGAAGAGCTTAACGCCACTAAACTGATCGAACATGTCGTCGATCCTAGGTAATGGATACCTATTTTTGATAGTGAGCTCGTTAAGCTTGCGATAATCAACGCAAAGCCTAAGAGTACCATCTGGCTTCTTAACGAAGACAACGGCGGCGCCCTAAGGAGATGAGCTAGAACGAATAAAATGTTTGGCTTCCAACTCAGATAATTGCTGCTTGAGTTCCTCATTTTCCTTAGCAAACATCCTCATGTGAGGACGACTGACAGGATGCGCACCAGAGAAAAATCAATACGGAACTCAATTGCCCTATTCGACGGCAACTCGAAATAGGCTCGAAGACATCAGAAAATTACAAACAACAGGAATATTAGTTATGATATCCTCCGATTCAAAGGAAGAAATGAAAGCATTCGAAGTACGGTCAAATACAATAGATAATCGCTCGATAGCATTGGAATGCTTGAGATATAAAGTTCTTTCGGGACATAGAATTGAACTTCGCAATGGACGAGCCAATCCATTCCCAAAATCATAACAGAACTAAGATGATCCATAACACGCAGATTTGCATGAAAGGAAAAACCACCAAGAATAATCTCAGCATCAACACACAACAAACCAAGAGTAACGGATCCACCAATAGGATTTACAATCCTCAAAGGGTCGTAAAGACTAATGACATCCAAAGGAATAACAACAACAAGCTCCTTTGACACGAATGATTGTGTTGCATCCGTATCGAAAAGAACTCTAATTGAACGGCCACAAATAAAATAAAACCTTTCAAAACAGAAGGAGTAAAACCTTTGGGCTGAAAGAATCACTAGAAGCTTAAGCAACATTAAGCTTCCCAGATTTGAAACCCTTAGGAGCAGTTAACCCAATCAGAAACAGAGGACTTTCCTTGTTTTACTCAAGGAAGCTAGAAGCAAGATTGATAAGGATTTTAACAAATGAAGTACTACGGAAATATGAGATATATTCCTAGACATATTCTAACTTGTTAGAGAGGATAAAAGTTTAAGAACAACGAAGGAATAGATTTGAAAGGCACGAATAAAACCCTCGAATAGTTGTAACACGTGTTCTATTTTACTTCTGTTCTGTGTTTATTATAATTTGTTCTGAATTTCGGCTCTGATACCAAGCTGTGACGCCCCACCTCCATGCTCACAATAACAAAGGTTATTATGAGAAATAACGTCTGCTATTGCGAAGAATAAGGCTTGTTAGAAGCGACCATCCGTATGTTATGCCTTAGACGAGTATTGATTACATCGATAGAAGCTGTATAAATTACTCCCAAAGATATATATTCAATCCAAATCTAAAACGAAACTACGGTGGCTTAAGAAAAATCCAGAACAACTCATAATAACAATAACACAAATAGTATAATCACATCAGAACAGAAATATCAGATATATAGCGGAAGACTAGTCTGGAATACATGCTACAACAATCGATAGTTCACATGAACCGATACATATACATATCCATCAATACATACATAAGATGAGGACTACTAAACCAAAAGAACTCCTCGGAGGCTAGACAAAAGATGATGCGAAATCCCAAAAGCTGAAGCTGCTACTAAATCAGAGATGAAGACTATCCTGAAATAACTCGGTCTGACCCGAGTATTATTTAAAAGAAAATAATAAACGGATCAGTCTAATTTATTCTCAAAAATAAGTGAATGATAAACAACACTTAAACAAATAATTATAGTCTCGAATGAGACTATACAACGTAAATAATCAGCATAGTTTAAATGAAAAATCTCAATTTAAACTCCATCAAAATCAGCTTTCAAATTCACAATTGAATTTAAAACAGCAATACGCAAATTTATAATCTCAGATGAGGTTATACTCAAACTCAACTTCCAAATTCATAATTGAATTCAAAGCCGCAATTCACAAAATCCAGAAATCAAAATAGATAACTAGAAAATCAACAGTCGCAAAATCTAGAAATCAAAACATGATAACTAGAAAAATCAGCATAAAAGGTGGATCGATCCCATCAGATGGCGAGTTTTTAATTCGCCGCACGTGCATCTCAGAGTGGCCGAAGCCTACCAAGTACTCAACATAATTTTGGCGCCCATCAGATTGACCCGAAGGTCCGTAGAGTGACCCGAAGGTCTAGTACTGGTATTTGACCCGAAAGTCCGCAGAGTGGCCCGAAAGCCCAACAAATGACCCGAAGGTCCAACAAATGACCCGAAGGTCCTCATAGTGGCTCGAAAGCACACGAAAGCATCAAAATGTTTCAATTAACGAGTCCGGAATTAAGCGAATTAGTAAAAGCGTGGTTCCATACTCCGCACTTTTGCTAAATCGTTTAAATCTCTTCATCGTTTCCTTGAAAGTGCAAAATTGTGTATTTTATAAAAATACATTTTACGTTCTCAAACGGACAAGTCCGGAATTAAGCGAATCAGTAAAAGTAAGGGTTCATAGTCCTTAGTTTTGCTGAATCGCTTAAATCGCTTCCTCATTCTTTTGAAAGCGCAAACTGTAAAAATTTTGAAAGCACTTTTATTTTAAAACGATTTTTAAAATACGTGATTAAAACAGCAATAACTGTAGCAATTTCGACGAGGAAATTGCGCTTCACAAAACACCGTAAAAACGGATATCAAAATCAGCGTTGCGGGATAACCGCTTGAAAAGTCATTTTAAAATTGACGGTTACTGAAGTCAAAACAACAGTAATTTTTATTTGTCAAAAATGTCACCAAAATAACACGCTTCAAAAATATTTTACCGGCGTACAAATTCCGTTATAAAAATAACGGCAACAGAATACGTTTCTAAAACGTAACACCGGTTCAAAATAAATTAATGCAGCAACGTGCAACCCATAATTGCACGTACTCTAAAACGTAACCAAACTATAACTTGAACCACATTATTGCACAACATAAATTAGTGCGCAAGAAATAAAAAAAAGTTGATAAAATAAACGACCTGGCTTTAAACATTTCACACGTAAATAAAATAGTCTGGACAATCTTAATATACGTACGAAATAAAACAAAATTATTACCAAGGTATTACACTATGCACGCATAACACGACGTGCAGACACACCAATGAATGCCAAAAATAATGTGATCTGGGCAACAACTCAACATGCTAACACGTATTGAAGCATGTAGTAAGGCATGGCAAACAAAATAAGGGATGACCTGGAACGCACACAACTATATAGGATCTGGACTTGCAATTTCACACTTTGCAAAACATGCATGAATAGTAACAATATAAGTGGCCTGGCAATACACTATGTACGCAAGATGTACACCATACAAGCTACAAAGTAAATACTCCCACATGTTGACACGTCACTATGTAGCCTGAACTATAAATTTGGTAGCATCTTGAATTTACTTTTGTATATAAATGTTAACATGTATGCACACTATATTTTCACGCAAGCACCCAATATTGAAAGGCCTGGCACTATATTTTTCACGTAAGCATCCAATATCGAAAGACCTGGCACTATATTTTTCTTTTTATAAGGTATCACATAAAATGGCACGCACAAATGAAATATGGACTGGGCAATCATACAGACACAAAAATGAAATGCAGGAAAATGGTTTGGCAATTTAATACTTATGTGCAATATTGTAAATAGATCGGCCTGGTTTCCATACAGCATCAACATTTCGGAAATTATGAACAAACAGTGAGGCAACTGTAATTTCTAACTCAGGCCAAAATAGTTCTAAAACATTCTTGCCCAGCAGGGTTTCATGCTTCACTTAATTGCATGTAAAAGTGGAATGCACGCAAGTAAATGACGAAAAATGTATAAATTAGAAGATGTGAGTTTTTGCACTCACCTCAAATTTGTTACGGAATAATTTAGCAACCGAGATCTAATAAGGAGCGGAAATTTGGAGATGCCATTAAAGCTTTTTGCTGAGCTATTCGATAAATGAAAGCAACGAAAAGAATGCTACTCGGAAGAATTTGAAACCAACTGAATGATGAAGACTACACTACCATATTTCCAATCGTGCACAAGCCAAGGCCAAAAGTACATTACCATTAAATGAAACGTGCCTTAGTGGAAGAAAAAGTACACGGGCTTGTATAATAAACTGAAGATGATGGCCGATAAAGTGACTTCAAACTTTGCTTTCCAGTTGAAGTGACAGCAAAGCACACAAAAATGTTTCACTTTGTTTTACAATCCTTGTCACAAAATTGCGTCCAAACTTTGCTTTATAAAAAGTGACAGCAAATGATCAATTTTCTTGTTCTTGAATTGAACCGAGACCATACACGTGAAAGAAACAAATGCAGTGCATTATCACGTTCACCAATATAAGCATTTACTGACTTTGCCAAACGATTTTACACTGTTATTTTTTTTCGAATTTTTATTTTTAAAATTTCTAATTAAAATATTTATTACGACGGTAATAAAATCACGGTCGTTACATAAATCAACTTCACCTTTAAGGTTATAGTTAATTTATTTCAATTTCTACATTTTTATTTTAACAGAATTCCCAGAATTCAATTTACCCGGATTTATTTCAAAACCAATTTGAAATAAAAATCAACACATTCCCATTTGATATTCAAATCAAATACCAAATTCTCAAAACAATCTGCTTTTACCAAAACAAGTTTTCTTTTGGAAAATTCTAAAATCACTTGTTTCCCAAACAAGTCCAAACAATGTCATAACCGACTGTTTCGGTAGCAATCCATCACTTTAGAAACTCGAAAATGAATTCTAATGATGTGGCCAGCATCATCAGTATTATTTTCCAGCGACTGAAGTGAGTTCAATGCCTCCTACTTCCACAAATTTCACTCAAACAATTTCCCTTTAAAATATTTCCAAAATAATACTTCATCGCTGCCTACAAAAGTTTTGGAAAACATTTCTAACATTTCCAAGGTTTTAAATTCCCAAATCTTTTGTTTACATTCATTTAAAACACTTCTCAAAATTTCGGGCAGTTAAAATTCTGGTTTAAATAAAATTTTAATTTCACTTCTTCTTATTTAAAACATATTGAGTCAACTCTATTTGGTTATAAACTATTTTAATATTTTAAATCCTTATTTGCTTATATATCTTTTCAATTTTAGATCATATCTTAATTTCTTATTTGATTATAGAAGAAACAACCAAACAAACATCCAATATATATAATAATTTAGAAAATTATTCCTTTTTATATCAAAATACAATTTTGGGTAAAGTTATTTCATTTACCCACTTTAAAAACAATACTATGTCGGTTTATCTTGTTTAAGAGTTTAGAAACCCCTATCGATACGGTTGTACTTCCCGCACCGACCAGAATTCATAAACACTCAACCGATAAGTCAACACGGTATAAAAACAATTTTATATTCATTAACAAGTATACTCTCATAGCTATTATTACACTCAACTCATCATAGAGTACTTCTGACTCTATTTCCAATGAGTAATTTTCCCACCAAAGCCTAGATTGTCGCCAACCTAAGCTCTGATACCACGTGTGACGACCCGCCCTTCTCGACCCTCGAAAATCGACACAAAATACTCAACAGTATAATATGCCGACGATCGAATGCTGAAAAAGATAGATTGTAGAATAATAAGAAAGTAGATAGAAGAAGAAAGAACTAAATAAATCAGAACCTCACAATCGCAACGGACAAAATATAATATATAGAACAGATCTTTACACAAATGAAAAATATATCTTTTTATATACAATACATCATCAGAGTCCATCACAACAAAATCAGATACATGCTTAACAACAAACATAGCAGCGGAATATAAACAAGTACGAATAATAGGTCTCAACTCCAGCTCCTCTCCTGCTCCATAGCAACCTGACCTGTAAATATACTCGGTCTGACCCGAGCATTATAATAAAATAACACCCGAGTCAGTCTGGAATACTAGCGCATGATAAATACATCCAAACTGGTTATTAAAGTTCAAAAATCCTTTGAAAATAAAAAGCATCTCGTAAGACCACGCCATAAATAAACATGTCGGGTTTTTACCTTACGATAGCTAAAACATTTTTATATTAAAATCCTCTGATATTATAATAGTGTCTATAGAAAGTAAAATAGAATCTAGCTGAAATGCTTGCATCTCACATTTCAACAATAGTTGGGCATAATCAAAACCGTACAGGCTCGTAGGGAGAATGGATTTCCAATGAATGACTAGGCACTGGGGTACCACCTGTCACAGTACGTGGCCTAGATCACAGTACCGAGGATCGCACCTGACCCCCTGCAACACAAGGCCGGAATCACCTATGGGCAATTCCAAATATGATCACCCCACGGTTGGGATCAGCAACCGCACCACTAAGCCGAAATAAAAAGGGACCTCTAGACAGGGATGACCATACTCTCCAGTGGGCGCTACCCACGAAGCCTTGCTGCATAACCTCTGATTTTCAGTCATTCCCGGTTGATGAGGCTCGAGGCTAAACGATACCTTTATAACACATATCCCTTAGAATGCCCATCGTCCACCTGACGATGTATCGAAAGCATTCGTCCATACAAGTCCGTCCCGGGTCCGAACGGAACCGAAGGCACTATTCCTACTACATCCATTTGGAAATATCCTCAGGATTAGTAGCGACTAGCCCTTGCACTTTACAGCTCCATCTTCGACTCCGAACACATTTCACGAAACGTACAAAATCGGATCGAAGTGGTTTCCGAGAAATAAATCTCGATCCCGGTCTCTTCGAAACGATCAACGCATTTGTCCAATATTGATAGTCGGTGATTTAACTATCAATTAATGTTCACAAACATCCATCACAAAATAAATAATCTCATATTATTTATTTCTTTTAATATCTTTAAAAGATATAATTCCCACATTTCAAAACTCATTTTGATTCAATTCCCAAAAATTTCTTCTTAACACAGTAAATCCCATTACCATTTATTCCCATTGGAAATAACCAAGTATAAAACATTTTGCACTTAAAAACAGTTAAAATACTTCATACTGAAACATACTTTAAAATATGTAAATTACTTCTATTTATTTACTCAAAATATAAATTTAAAATACGTGAAGAAAAACTATTATTAAGATATATACTTTGGTTTAAAATAAGGGTTTTTGTTTAACTAAATTCAAAATAGCGTTATAAAAAGAATAATACTAATCTCAATAACTTAAGTCAAAACCAACCTTTAAATAAATCCATTTGTAAAAAGAATTACCAATATATCCTCAAATCATTACGATTTCTAAATTATTAATTTGTTACTTTAAAAATAACAATTTCTTAAAAATACTCCTTAAACAATTTAAAACTTTAACCTTTAATTAAATAAAATCTTTAAAAACACTAACATGGTTTTTCCCAGGGAAACACCTTCCCATTCAATTATCCCAAAGAACACTTCATATAAATCCAGCCGATTTATTTCAATTCAATCTATGTTTAATAACATAAAATTTCTAATTCCATGCTTATCCATAACTTCATCCGAAGTTCAACACAATATCCCATTCTGGAAGTTCACTTTTAAAAATATAGTTTAAAACATTTTTAATAAAACATTTTGGTGAATTCTTCAATGGAAGCCAGATTTCCAATTTACTTAAATAGAATCCCAATGGAGAAACGGTATTTTAAAATGTTCTATTTACATTTAAAACTGTAAATTTTACATTTGGAAGCTTCATTTCAACATATTTTAAATTTCCCGAACAACGCCTTTCATTATTAAAAGAAACCATCGATATTTTAAACAATTTATAATTTCCATAGAATTCATTTCAAGAAAATTTATATTTCACATTTATCAATCGATAAATTTTCATTGCATTTTTAACTCCCAATTTTACCAATTTACATTTTCCATCCAAACCAGATTTCAAATTTTATTCTTTGAAATTCTTAATTTAACACTTCATTTTATTCCGTGAAAACCCAATTTGATCCATTTAAAATTACATACCGTTATTACAATTTATACAACAATTTCACCATACAATTTAAATTCAGATTTATCACCCACAACATATAAACAGGCATCATTATCAATTATAAAATAATTGCTACAATTGTGAGGAATCCAGTTGGATCCCTCCAACCTGTTTCTCCCTGCATCACAAATATTAGCACATCACAATATAAATATCAATCCAGACTGATTACAGCAGATATATTCAACCAATCACACAGATATTTAAATATCAACTATTTAAAATGCCTAGCATCCAGATGTGAGTGAGAATAACTCACCTTGAGTTTCAGCGAGCGTTCGAAATTTTAAATTAAACCGAACGACGTCCGATTTAAATTAAATTTTACTTGCTCGGAATGAATCCGGATCTGCACCATCGCGTTGTACGCGTCTCTACGATTCCGGTGTTTCCTGTTTCGTCAAATTCCGATAACGTATGAACGAGTTACGATTTTATAAAGTTTTAAATATCATTTACAAACAATTTAAATTTTATTTACCCAAAAGAGATCAAGGCCGTTGATCACGACGAGGAAATATGCACGCAATCCTCTCCTTCCCGTTCGAAAACATCCAGGGTTTCACAAACCCATGCTGCCGCGTTTTAGGGTTGAACGTCGACCTCCCCACGATCATCAATACAACGATCAGTGACCTCCACCGTGAAGCCTCTCGCGACACGCAGCCTAGGCCAGAGCAACGCCCAACTTGGCCCTCTCATGGCTCCTAAAATCAAGCACGAACACGCAGCCTTCAAGGCGCGATTTCTGACAAATCACTCAACAATAAACGATCATACCCGTTGATATCGAAGAGCTCCTCGAGTGCTTCAACTTCCATGTTGAAGATTTTCGCAATAAATCACTGGATTGATCGCAAATGGAGGTGATGTATGGAGGAACGTCGGCCATTAAAGAGAAAAGTGGCGGCCAGTGTAATTTTCTAGGGTTTAGATATAAAATGATTATATATATAATAGTTTAATATTATTTAACTAATAAAATTTCTCGATTTAACAGTTAATGCAAACGACCTCCAATTCTCACGTTCCGACAGGCTATCCTGGGGTTTTTCCGCGTTGCGGACACAATGGAACAGGTTTCGTAAGCTAATTTGATCGTATGCGCGAGTTACGGAATTAAATGATCAATTTAAAATTAAATCGGTTAAATCGATTTCGATGCGTTCCGAGCTACCACGGTTAAACGACAACTCCGATTGCCATGAAAATTGAAATCCGATAATAACTAACTATTACGGATCCAATGGAACTAGTTTCGTCGAATTCCGAGACTGTGCCCCGGAAGGCAATTTTAACTTGTCTATTAAATCGGGCGATTTTCAAAATTGACGAAAACGCTTAAATTTTCACTTTTAAAATTTTATTAACTTAACAATAAATCATATAAAATTTATAAACACATTAAAAATCATTCTGGCTCATTCCGGAACCAAAATCTGATTAAATTGCAATTTAATAATATTAAATCCTATTATTAAATTAATATAAAATTGCAAATATTAATTTATCAACTTTAAAATTCATCTAAAATTCCCACCACGATATTTATACTCAAATAACTCAAAATAAATTTTTAAAACCATTTTTATCCCTATTTACAACTAAATTCCCAAATTGTTTCAATCCAATATTTAATTACTATTCCAAATTTGAATTGAATTATCATATTTTAAAATCTATAACTCGTTTTATAAATTGAACTCGATTCTCTTTGTTCCCAAAATTAATTAAAAATCCACAGTGAACATTTAAAATGAATTAAATGTTCAAAATTCAACGGCTCAAAAATACGGGATGTTACATTCCTCCCCCCTTATAAAAATTTCGTCCCCGAAATTTGCTAAGGTAGAAAATACTCTCCAACCCATTTACTTCCCAATTTGCTTAGTTAAAAGCTTATATTCACTTTCCAAAACCCTACAGCCCAATCCCACATTCATTTGCTTCATTTACATTCAAAAGCTTTTTGTGGCAACATTGTTTCTAAATAACTACTAGTTAATAAAAAATTTTCCAAAACCCCAAAAAATTTCTAACTCCCAAAATTTCTGAATTTTTTTGGCAGAGTCTGCTTTGCACGGAGGAGCTTTCGCGATATCGCAATACACACAAATATATATACATCGACCCACACGGTCGGAAACCAAAATATATCACAATATATATAACATTTCCCAATTATATTAGCGTTGGCGTACCTTTTTAGCAAATTTTAATAGCGAGCGGCTAATATAACGCATATACGCTCTCCAACTCTCTCGAACGCCTTCTGTACCTGTACTAAACTCAAGCAAACTCATCAGTTGCAAGATATGAGCATTTTAACAACCTTTCCAATGTAAATGCAAGCCAAACATATCCATTTCATAACCAAATCGAGCAATTTCATATTTATGCAAGCTAACCAACTTTATAAACAAATTTCACAACTCCGACATCATTTAAACTCTCTTTACAAACTCAAACTTCATAGTTTAACAATGTTACTATATTTTCCAACAATCCAAAGATTTCAATCATCTTTTAACTTTCTTATTCAAATTCAAACTTCATTTTTATTTCGCTTGAATGCTTTAAATTCAAGTTCACCATATTTAATTCCATATTTATTTCAACCAATTCATTTCTATTCAATATAATTATCATAGCCTTACTTACATCTCTTCATTTCAAATTTAAATTCCCAATTTGATTCACAATTAGATTTTAGTTAAATTTGAAGCATTTGCAATTCTTTTATGACCCATTTTCATTCATATGCAAACATTACTCATTAAAAGGTCAATTCATTCCTATTGATTCAAAATCAATTCCATTTGATATTTTAATCCAATTCACTTGCATTCATTCACAAACTCTTTGAATTGGGTTCCAATCCATATCAACTTATTCAGAAAAATCAATTTCAATTGCCTATTAAACAACTCAATTCCGAATACATGCCAATTCATGTCATTCAAGCAAAATAGTCACCACTTAAGCTTATAACCATTTAAAACTAATTTCAACTTAGATTCATATAAATTTTATTCCATTTGCATGGTTCACAATCCCAGTATTTTATCTTTCCAATGCAATTGTTAAATTAAATTTCCCTTACATCTTTATTTCATCTCAATAATTAATTAATACAATTACACATGCATTTCCCTTTTATTATTTAACAATTTGCATTCAAGATTACTTAATAAAGCCCATTCAAAATCATTTTGTTTTTCTTTCAAGTTGCTTAAGTTCTTTCACAATAGTTTCATTATCTTCTTATATCAATTTATTTGATTTCCATTTGATTCTCATCCAATCAAATTTCAATTCATTTACAATTTTAATGCTCTTTGTTTATTTATCCAATCCATGTACAAATTTATTTTATTAACAAAGAGACCATTAAATTTTTTTTCCCTCATTTGAATTTTATTTACAATTCAAACCATCACTTACTATAATCTAATTTCATTATCCATACTTCCAATATTTGTTACCATAATCAAATCCCAATCCAAATCAGGTGTTTTATTTACCTTCACATTTTGGCCATCTATCAAAATTCTATTCATTACCATACACATTCCATTTAATTTAGCTTACACAAAATTCATTTCCAAACAATTTCTTTGGATTTAATTGAGTGAGCATCTGCTCCATTTAACCTCATTTCAACCAAATTAAATTTCCTTCCAATTCTATTCTTATTCAAAATTATTTCAAGTTTACTCAAATTTTATTTCCAAGTTAAATTCATTCCACTTCCTTTACTTCTTAAATAAGAATTGAATCTCATTCAATATTGCTTATAATGTATCTGACTTTACCTTATCTTACTTTACATTTCATTTAGGATTAAGTTTAAAATAACTATACCATTCAACTAATTCCCACTTGTAATTATCATTCCATTTGACTTGGGTTTACAACCAAATTTCCCATTCTTAAAGATACAATTTTTTTTTATTTTACCTTAATCCTTTGCAAATTTTAAACCCACAATTTCAGATTATAAGTATAACACTTAATAGTTTATGGGTACAATTTGTTACACCATGACCCCCAATTACCAAGTCAGTTTACATTTCAATTTAACCTAAATCAATTTAATTCCAATTCATTTAGATTTAATTTAATTTCAAATTCTCAATTTTTATTTAACTTATCATAAGTTAAATCCAAATATATTCCATTCACCTTCATTTATTCAAAGTAAATTTACGTTCCAAGACAAAATTTCATTTTCCTTTCTTACCTAAATCAACTTCACCCTTAAGGTTATAGTTAATTTATTTCAATTTCTACATTTTTATTTTAACAGAATTCCCAGAATTCAATTTACCCGGTTTTATTTCAAAACCAATTTGAAATAAAAATCAACACATTCCCATTTGATATTCAAATCAAATACCAAATTCTCAAAACAATCTGCTTTTACCAAAACAAGTTTTCTTTTGGAAAATTCTAAAATCACTTGTTTCCCAAACAAGTCCAAACAATGTCATAACCGACTGTTTCGGTAGCAATCCATCACTTTAGAAACTCAAAAATGAATTCTAATGATGTGGCCAGCATCATCAGTATTATTTTCCAGCGACTGAAGTGAGTTCAATGCCTCCTACTTCCACAAATTTCACTCAAACACTTTCCCTTTAAAATATTTCCAAAATAATACTTCATCGCTGCCTACAAAAGTTTTGGAAAACATTTCTAACATTTCCAAGGTTTTAAATTCCCAAATCTTTTGTTTACATTCATTTAAAACACTTCTCAAAATTTCGGGCAGTTAAAATTCTGGTTTAAATCAAATTTTAATTTCACTTCTTCTTATTTAAAACATATTGAGTCAACTCTATTTGGTTATAAACTATTTTAATATTTTAAATCCTTATTTGCTTATATATCTTTTCAATTTTAGATCATATCTTAATTTCTTATTTGATTATAGAAGAAACAACCAAACAAACATCCAATATATATAATAATTTAGAAAATTATTCCTTTTTATATCAAAATACAATTTGGGTAAAATTATTTCATTTACCCACTTTAAAAACAATACTATGTCGGTTTATCTTGTTTAAGAGTTTAGAAACCCCTATCGATACGGTTGTACTTCCCGCACCGACCAGAATTCATAAACACTCAACCGATAAGTCAACACGGTATAAAAACAATTTTATATTCATTAACAAGTACACTCTCATAGCTATTATTACACTCAACTCATCATAGAGTACTTCTGACTCTATTTCCAATGAGTAATTTTCCCCCCAAAGCCTAGGTTGTCGCCAACCTAAGCTCTGATACCACGTGTGACGACCCGCCCTTCTCGACCCTCGAAAATCGACACAAAATACTCAACAGTATAATATGCCGACGATCGAATGCCGAAAAAGACAGATTGTAGAATAATAAGAAAGTAGATAGAAGAAGAAAGAACTAAATAAATCAGAACCTCACAATCGCAACGGACAAAATATAATATATAGAACAGATCTTTACACAAATGAAAAATATATCTTTTTATATACAATACATCATCAGAGTCCATCACAACAAAATCAGATACATGCTTAACAACAAACATAGCAGCGGAATATAAACAAGTACGAATAATACGTCTCAACTCCAGCTCCTCTCCTGCTCCATAGCAACCTGACCTGTAAATATACTCGGTCTGACCCGAGCATTATAATAAAATAACACCCGAGTCAGTCTGGAATACCAGCGCATGATAAATACATCCAAACTGGTTATTAAAGTTTCAAAAATCCTTTGAAAATAAAAAGCATCTCGTAAGACCACGCCACAAATAAACATGTCAGGTTTTTACCTTACGATAGCTAAAACATTTTTATATTAAAATCCTCTGATATTATAATAGTGTCTATAGAAAGTAAAATAGAATCTAGCTGAAATGCTTGCATCTCACATTTCAACAATAGTTGGGCACAATCAAAACCGTACAGGCTCGTAGGGAGAATGGATTTCCAACGAATGACTAGGCACTAGGGTACCACCTGTCATAGTACGTGGCCTAGATCACAGTACCGAGGATCGCACCTGACCCCCTGCAACACAAGGCCGGAATCACCTATGGGCAATTCCAAATATGATCACCCCACGGTTGGGATCAGCAACCGCACCACTAAGCCGAAATAAAAAGGGACCTCTAGACAGGGATGACCATACTCTCCAGTGGGCGCTACCCACGAAGCCTTGCTGCATAACCTCTGATTTTCAGTCATTCCCGGTTGATGAGGCTCGAGGCTAAACGATACCTTTATAACACATATCCCTTAGAATGCCCATCGTCCACCTGACGATGTATCGAAAGCATTCGTCCATACAAGTCCGTCCCGGGTCCGAACGGAACCGAAGGCACTATTCCTACTACATCCATTTGGAAATATCCTCAGGATTAGTAGCGACTAGCCCTTGCACTTTACAGCTCCATCTTCGACTCCGAACACATTTCACGAAACGTACAAAATCGGATCGAAGTGGTTTCCGAGAAATAAATCTCGATCCCGGTCTCTTCGAAACGATCAACGCATTTGTCCAATATTGATAGTCGGTGATTTAACTATCAATTAATGTTCACAAACATCCATCACAAAATAAATAATCTCATATTATTTATTTCTTTTAATATCTTTAAAAGATATAATTCCCACATTTCAAAACTCATTTTGATTCAATTCCCAAAAATTTCTTCTTAACACAGTAAATCCCATTACCATTTATTCCCATTGGAAATAACCAAGTATAAAACATTTTGCACTTAAAAACAGTTAAAATACTTCATACTGAAACATACTTTAAAATATGTAAATTACTTCTATTTATTTACTCAAAATATAAATTTAAAATACGTGAAGAAAAACTATTATTAAGATATATACTTTGGTTTAAAATAAGGGTTTTTGTTTAACTAAATTCAAAATAGCGTTATAAAAAGAATAATACTAATCTCAATAACTTAAGTCAAAACCAACCTTTAAATAAATCCATTTGTAAAAAGAATTACCGATATATCCTCAAATCATTACGATTTCTAAATTATTAATTTGTTACTTTAAAAATAACAATTTCATAAAAATACTCCTTAAACAATTTAAAACTTTAACCTTTAATTAAATAAAATCTTTAAAAACACTAACATGGTTTTTCCCAGGGAAACACCTTCCCATTCAATTATCCCAAAGAACACTTCATATAAATCCAGCCGATTTATTTCAATTCAATCTATGTTTAATAACATAAAATTTCTAATTCCATGCTTATCCATAACTTCATCCGAAGTTCAACACAATATCCCATTCTGGAAGTTCACTTTTAAAAATATAGTTTAAAACATTTTTAATAAAACATTTTGGTGAATTCTTCAATGGAAGCCAGATTTCCAATTTACTTAAATAGAATCCCTATGGAGAAACGGTATTTTAAAATGTTCTATTTACATTTAAAACTGTAAATTTTACATTTGGAAGCTTCATTTCAACATATTTTAAATTTCCCGAACAACGCCTTTCATTATTAAAAGAAACCATCTATATTTTAAACAATTTATAATTTCCATAGAATTCATTTCAAGAAAATTTATATTTCACATTTATCAATCGATAAATTTTCACTGCATTTTTAACTCCCAATTTTACCAATTTACATTTTCCATCCAAACCAGATTTCAAATTTTATTCTTTGAAATTCTTAATTTAACACTTCATTTTATTCCGTGAAAACCCAATTTGATCCATTTAAAATTACATACCGTTATTACAATTTATACAACAATTTCACCATACAATTTAAATTCAGATTTATCACCCACAACATATAAATAGGCATCATTATCAATTATAAAATAATTGCTACAATTGTGAGGAATCCAGTTGGATCCCTCCAACCTGTTTCTCCCTACATCACAAATATTAGCACATCACAATATAAATATTAATCCAGACTGATAATAGCAGATATATTCAACCAATCACACAGATATTTAAATATCAACTATTTAAAATGCCTAGCATCCAGTTGTGAGTGATAATAACTCACCTTGAGTTTCGGCGAGCGTTCGAAATTTTAAATTAAACCGAACGACGTCCGATTTAACTTAAATTTTACTTGCCCGAAATGAATCCGGATCTGCACCATCGCGTAGTACACGTCTCTACGATTCTGGTGTTTCCTGTTTCGTCAAATTCAGATAACGTATGAACGAGTTACGATTTTATAAAGTTTTAAATATCATTTACAAACAATTTAAATTTTATTTACCCAAAAGAGATCAGGGTCGTTGATCACGACGAGGAAATACGCACGTGATCCTCTCCTTCCCATTCGAAAACATCCAGGGTTTCATAAACCCATGCTGCCGCGTTTTAAGGTTGAACGTCGACCTCCCCACGATCATCAATACAACGATCAGTGACCTCCACCGTGAAGCCTCTCGCGACACGCAGCCTAGGCCAGAGCAACGCCCAACTCGGCCCTCTCATGGCTCCTAAAATCGAGCACGAACACGCAGCCTTCAAGGCGCGATTTCTGACAAATCACTCAACAATAAACGATCATACCCGTTGATATCGAAGAGCTCCTCGAGTGCTTCAACTTCCATGTTGAAGATTTTCGCAATAAATCACTGGATTGATCGCAAATGGAGGTGATGTATGGAGGAACGTCGGCCATTAAAGAGAAAAGTGGCGGCCGGTGTAATTTTCTAGGGTTTAGATATAAAATGAATATATATATAATAGTTTAATATTATTTAATTAATAAAATTTCTTGATTTAACAGTTAATGCAAACGACCTCCAATTCTCACGTTCCGACAGGCTATCCTGGGGTTTTTCCGCGTTGCGGACACAATGGAATAGGTTTCGTAAGCTAATTTGATCGTATGCGCGAGTTACGGAATTAAACGATCAATTTAAAATTAAATTGGTTAAATCGATTTCGATGCGTTCCGAGCTGCCACGGTTAAACGACAACTCCTATTGCCACGAAAATTGAAATCCGATAATAACTAACTATTACGGATCAAATGGAACTAGTTTCGTCGAATTCCGTGACTGTGCCCCGGAAGGCTATTTTAACTCGTCTATTAAATCGGGCGATTTTCAAAATTGACGAAAACGCTTAAATTTTCACTTTTAAAATTTTATTAACTTAACAATAAATCATATAAAATTTATAAACACATTAAAATCATTCTGGCTCATTCCGGAACCAAAATCTGATTAAATTGCAATTTAATAATATTAAATCCTATTATTAAATTAATATAAAATTCCAAATATTAATTTATCAACTTTAAAATTCATCTAAAATTCCCACCACGCTATTTATACTCAAATAACTCAAAATAAATTTTTAAAACCATTTTTATCACTATTTACATCTAAATTCCCAAATTTTTTTTGCAAAGCAAGCGGGGTTGATTGGTCCCCTATCATTATTATTAATAACCAAAAATAAAATTACATTGGATTACAACAAGCTGACCATCACATAGGAAGCATAAGCGAACCTATATGTTACTAGTAATAGAAAGGACCAATACATGTTTAGATGTAGCTTGCCCTTTAAACACCCTATTGTTCCTCTCCAACCAAACACAGTACAAGATTGTTTTTGGTTTGAATTATCATATTTAATTACTATTCCAAATTTGAATTGAATTATCATATTTTAAAATCTATAACTCGTTTTATAAATTGAACTCGATTCTCTTTGTTCCCAAAATTAATTAAAAATCCACAGTTAACATTTAAAATGAATTAAATGTTCAAAATTCAACGGCTCAAAAATCCGGGATGTTACAATTCATGTACACTGAACCAATTCATGAGGCAATTTAAAGGCAGTTGGCTATATTTGGTTGTGTTTATGTAGCAAGCGATCATTGCACTGACTTTATTGTTATTGCTTTTTAACAGCTACATTATAAACATATGGCTCAGCGATTAAATACATGTACATCTGGACGTTCGTATATACTCAATTAAATTCAAAAATGAAATAATAATAATAATAAAGTTCAACGAAACCTTTCTTTAAACAATTAAGTCAAATATTCAACTATATAGACATGTAAAACATTCAAAATCACTTTATAAATCAAATTTCCTTTATATAAGTCTTTTCATAATTTTTTATAATTTATTGCTATTTTTAAATTAAATATATAAACATCAAAATAAATTCTTTTCATTTCAAAATATGGGTTACCAATTAAAAATTCATCTTATACACAAATCATTGATAACTAATATTAAAATAACTTAATAGCACTAAAAATTATTTCGTAATTTCCATTAATTAGATACTATCTTTACTACTAATAAAGAGAATTCATTGAATAGATTTACTAGGCGTCATTTTGAAATTCCAAATATACCCTTTTACATCTCATAGAGAAATGGTATTCAAATATGAGTATATAGCCTGTTATTTTCTAAGTACAACTATTAGTCACCACGAAGAACTACAATGTGCATTCACAAGATGAAGAATCCGAGTGTACCATATTGTCCATAATTTAGGTCGGAGTTCATCGGTCGAAGTTTTGCCTAATTTCGAGTTAGTATGAAGAAGTTATTGCAGTCTGAAGAAAAATATAGCGGCTTCTGCCTAGGTGGAGTTCAAATATGAGTATGTAGCATATTATTTTCTAAGTACAACTATTAGTCACCATGTAGAACTACAGTGAGCGTTGAAGTGGGGATATAGCCTGTTATTTTCTAAGTACAACTGTTAGTCACCATGGAGAACTACAGTGTGCGTTCATAAGATGAAGTATCCGAGTGTATCATATTGTTCGTAATTTAGGTGAGAGTTCATCGGGCGAAGTTCCGCCCGATTCCAAGTTAGTATGAACAAAAATATAACGGCTTCTGCCTAGGAGGAGTTCAAATACGGGGATGTAGCCTGTTATTTTCTAAGTACAACTGTTAGTCACCATGGAGAACTAGGGTATGCATTCACTAGATGAAGTATCCGAGTGTTTCATATTGCCTGTAATTTAGATGGGAGTTCATCGGTTGAAGTCTCGCCCGATTCTGAGTTAGTATGAAGAACTTATTGCATATAAACAAAAAAATAGCGGCTTTTACCTAGGGGGCGGAGTTCAAATACGGGGATGTAGCTTCTAAGTAAAACTGTTAATCACCATAGAGAACTATGGTATACGTTCATAAGCTGAAGTATCTGAGTGTTCCATACTGTCGGTCGAAGTCTCGCTCGATTCTGAGTTAGTATGAAGAAGTTATTGCAGTATGAACAAAAAAAATAGCAGCTTCTGCCTAGGCGGAGTTCAAATACGGCGATGCAGCCTGTTATTTTCTAAATAAAACTGTTAATCATTATGGTGAACTACGGTACAAGTTCATAAGCTGAAGTATCCGAGTGTTCCATATTGTCCATAATTTAGGTGAGAGTTCATTGGTCAAAGTCTCGCCTAATTCCGAGTTAGTATAAAGAAGTTATTTTAGTATGAACAAAAAAACGGCTTCTGCCTAGGCGGAGTTCAAATATGGGGATGTAGCCTGTTATTTTCTAAGTACAACTGTTAGTCATCATGGAGAACTACAATATGCGTTCAAAAGATGAAGTATCCGAGTGTTCCATATTGTCCGTAATTTAGGTGGGAGTTCATTGGCTGAACTCTCGCCCGATTCCGAGTTAGTATGAAGAAGTTATTGCAATATGAACAAAAAAAATAGTGGCTTCTGCCTAGGCGGAGTTCAAATAAGGGAATGTAGAATGTTATTTTCCAAGTAAAACTTTTAATCACCATGGAGAACTACGGTATAGGTTCATAAGCTGAAATATCCAAGAGTTCCATATTGTCCGTAACTTAGATGGTAGTTTATTGTTCGAATTTCGCATGATTCCAAGTTAGCGTGAAGAAGTTATTGCAGTCTGAACAAAAAAAAATAGCGACTTCTGCATAGATGGAGTTCAAATATGGGGATGCTACTATCAAATTTACTTCCACAGGTACAACTAAGAATGCATGCACGTTGTGATTAAATATAGGCCCACCTGGGCGTGCATATGTACTCGTATACATAATAATAATATATTATGCTACAAATAAAATGAAACATACCAGATATACTTATGTTGCTAGCAAAATGAAACATATGTAATATATATAAGCTGCTACAGAAAAACACACACTATACTTTCAAAATATAAAACTTGTACTGTTATAAACTTACATATATATTATATTACAAATTAAATTTGACTGATGAGTTTTATTTCTAATAGAAGCAAGAGCATTCTTGAACGATGGGGCATTGATCTGATGGGGGAATGAATCGCCAGTGCTCTTTCTTTTGTTGAAGATGGGTGTGATTCTTTTTTCCTTTTTTGATCGGTTTGGATGGACTGTAGTATTGATCTTTGATTGCTGCTGCGTTTGTTTTTTTCTTTTCTATTTGTCTAGTTTGTTGGCATTTGTGACGTTTGTATATACATTGGTATTATACCTTTGCTTTGTTAATATGTTGTTAATAAAGCGCCGCACTCTTTTTCCCTGTCCTATTCCCACACTGGGTATAGGATCAGGTTTTTAATGAGGCGGTTTATCTTTTCAAAAAAAAATTTTGACTGTATACATAGTTTAAAACAAAACCTATTCATAACTACCAATATATATACTCACACATACAACAACCAATTAACTAATATATATATATATATATATATATCAACAGACAAATTTCAAAACTATATACATCAAATACTGTACAAATGTATAACTCAACTTCTAAAATCTCAAAACATGTATACGAATATATACCAACTTACATAATATAAATATATAACAAATCAATATTATTATAACTTATATACGTACATACTTAGCTGATGTATAACTGTAAACCATAAAATGTATATTAAACTATAGTATATATAAATCTTACCTATATTTACTACAGAGAGGAGGCTGCTCGGCCGAACAAAAGAGGGAGAATGAAGGCCAGAGGGGAAGAGATGGGCAGCTACTGAGCTGTGCTCGCGTGGGTGAGAGAGAGCCGGAATGGGTCACATCAAGGCGGAAGTTGATGAGCGGGTTCGACAAGCGAAGGGGATGATGGTGGTTGCCGAAGTTGTGGCCGGCTGGAGGTGAAGATGGTGGAGCGAGTGAGAGGCGGCGACCGACGAGGTGATACATGCATGGTGGACGAGGTCGCTAGGGCCGGAGGCATAATCGAGGAACGGTGGAAAGATGACTACATTGAATTTTGTTTGATTGGCTGTTGTTGCGCAAGGAGGAAGGTTGAGGAGGCAGACCGAACAATATGAAGAGCGACAGTTTATTTATTTATTTATTTATTTTTCTCTTCAAAACGTAGGAATGAATTGGGAAAAGCAAACAACAGTGAACCGACTGAAATTATAAATCAAACTTTGGTAATAGTGAAAGTCAGACTTTATTTTGAATTTATTAAAAGCAAGTGGCTATTGGAATATATTGCAGGCACGCGAAAGGACAGATCAACCAAAAGTTAAATATGGAACCGATACGGAAATCGTTTCCGTAAATTTCACTGTCTCTCGGACTCCGAAACCCACAAATGAATATACTACAGAGGTCAGCACGACGAGACGATTAAAACAGTATTCAGATATCAGTGGTACGACCATCGTATCAAAAGTCTATAATCGGTACTGAAAATGCTGCTAATTTGACAGAATTAAGATAAACAGAGCAATAGCATTCTAAATTTGACGAAACAAAAGATGACGTCTCACTCAGAAGATGATTTACAAATTTATTGTATAAAAATATTCAGGCTTGGAAGACATTTTATTATCATCTAATATTAACTGATATAAATTGAAATAAAATTTCACAATAAAATAAACTTCCATATTATCAGATGAAAATTTACCATTTGTTATGTTTAATTATACGTATTCCAAATATTAAATTTTTATTTCCAAATTTAATTATTTAAAATTTCACAAAATTTCAATTAAATATATATTTTAAAACTAATAAAATTTTACGGGTCGTTACAAGAGGAAGCATGTATTTATAAGAACGAACGTTAAAAGGTACATTAATATTTCTAAACTATAAGTAAACAACACGTTGTTGATTTTAACGATGTACTTGTGTTAAAATCAGCCTTAGTTGTTTTAATACTCAACATTGGATAAATGATGTCTTTTATAGTAAGTATAAACGATGTCGGGAATCTCCCAAATGATATGCAAGGACACCTTATTAAAATGTTTAATATGGAACATGTAATATTGATTCCTTTGCAATGGAAAAAGGAATTATTATACATGTTGTGTTGTCTATGATATCATGATTTGTTTATGTATTTTATACATGAAGCAAATATCAAATCCAAATTGATATCACTAAATGGTTGTTTGAAGTGTTCTCGTGTATTTATGAAATACTAGAGAATTGTTTATAGAAACAAAAACTCGTTATGAAGGAGCGTTCGAACACAAACTTCATAAGTCATATTGAGTGTAGTATGTCAATAATAAATTCAAGTTAAGAATCTTTATGTTGGAAATGTTCCAAATGAAAGACCGTGGCTAATTCAATGAAAAGGCTAAGTACATCATCTTGAATATTGCCGCATTAAAAATAACGTATACAAAAATATAAGTGCACAAATTTATAACTGAGCTGATTCCAAATGTTGAGAATCTCATAACATTGTTATCTGATAACAATGTCGTGATATGGTTCGTAATAGAACTTAGTGCTCACTAAAGCTCGAGAGACATACTCCAAATTTTTCCATGTGATAAAGCAGTATATCACCGTCCAAGAGAGTTGATTGACAGAGTAAATAATTGAAATATAATAGCATACCTGTTCACAAAGAGATGGACCCAACTGGTTTTGAGAAATCGATTGGAGAAGTTGGAATAAGATTCCATAATTGGCCCCAAGTACAAGTGGGAGATTGATAGAGTTAGAGGTATTCCATAGGAGCAATTATGTAATTTGTTACATATATCTAACTCGTTGAACAATCTTGTTTATAATAAAGTGTTTCTTTCTATTATATACTTGATATAATGTGGTTATATTAATTAATTAATTTAATTAAAGTATATTTAATAGAAAATCCATAAATGGCATATTTTTTGTGATAGTAGTTACAAAGTGTTGTAACCGTGAGTAATTTATCACAATAAAACAAATATACCATTTTAAATGTTCCTAGTCAAGATGCATCGAGAATGGATATCGATGTATCCGTTGAGACTAGAGTATGTAACACTCTCCAAATGTTGGGCAATGTATTACTCATGACTGTTGGGGGCACCTTAGGGTTACGTACTAATAGTTATTGGATAACTATGAAATGACTCACTCAATAGTTTTCTGTTGGTTAATATAACTAAGGTCAAACAGAAAATATAGATGTGACTGATTTACATAGTTATCTCGACTTGATAATACTGTGGATCTTCAATATGAAAGCTCTGCTTTTATTAAGTCAACTCATGGCACGGCGTTCCATCGAGTGACTATAGTTGGGTCGAGTGGAAGTATTGGAAGTGAAGCACTATTCAAGAGAGGATTCGTCTCCTCAGTTATATGAGGTTAGTATCATGGTCAACTGAAGTCAACTCAAACTCAAAGTCTCTGGCTAGAGCATTTCGATTAATAATAATTGTTTTTATTGAACCAAGGACTTTGTGTTTGGACTATAAATTTGAATGTGGATGATATTGGAATTTTGACCATTACCAAATTCCATAAATCCAAAGTCATATAGTTTTGACGAAGTGAATTGGTGCAAATAAATGTCACTATTAGGTACCGCTTATAATAAGTAAAATTGGATTTTACCAAAAGATGTGTAAGCAATGAATTCAGCCAAAATGTCACAACACCTGCTAAGTGACGTGTAAACGTTAATATTTGAATTGTTCAATATTAATCGCTGACTGAATTTACACCTTTGAGTTGCATAACCGTAATGATGAATACTCCAAAAAACCACATGATTTAATTATTTATAAAAGGTTGTAAATTAATCAAATTAATTATTATTTGAGAAATATTAATTATTATTTATTTTATTTGATGTTTGAGAGTTATTTTTAATTATTTGAATGCATTTACAAAAGTTATATTTGCGCGCATTGATATATGATATCATTGTAATTAAATAAAAGATAATTACATGCGTTTTATGGAATCTTATGTCATTTGATTGCACGTAATTTTCAGCCATACCATGTAAAGAAATAGGAATGAAAACAGAAATTTAATCAAGATAATTCATTAGAAATTTTTTAATTAAAGAATGAGAAAGGTTTACTTCTTTCAAATAAAACATATTCTCTAATTCATTTTGTACGTACAATTGAGTTTCTCATTTTTTTCATTCTTCTTTCTGTAACTTTTCTAGTTCTCTCCTTCTCTAATGGCTGAAAATATAAGATCTTCCATGGCTTTAATTATTCCTAATCAAATAAAAATAAAATCAATTATGAAAAGTGGTTTATTCCTCTTGATCCTTGCAACATCTGGAGGCTAATTTCTGAATCTAGGAGATTTGATTCATCATTTAAGGTGCAAATCATTGGCTTCTTTTTTGGTTATTCTAATTTCATTTATTTGTATACTCATCATGTTGAAATGGTCCAGATTTATTCATATTATATATCTTCTATCTTATCATGTTTAAAAGGTTTAGATTTATTCATATTATATCTCTTCTATCTTGTGTATTCATCTTGTAATTTAACTTAGATCCCCTTTTGTTCATCTCATTTAATTATATGATCATTATGTAGATTTAATTTGAATCTCTCCTTATTTACATATCCATTGACTATATGTTTATTATGGTTGACTTCAAATCCTTTATCTATTTTATTGTGTGTCCCTTTTGTATAGTCAGATCTGATTTATCGTACAAAAAATTTATATATGCCCAAGTTGTCCGATATTTTTTCTATCATTGTTTTGGAATTGTAAAAAAAGGAATGTGAAAATATTTTATTATGTTGTAATGTTGTATATAAAATTATGCAACATCTGTATACGTAAACATTAATAAACCATATTTGTTGGTGGTTTAATACAGTAAAATTAATTTCCAATGTTGCATAGTTAATTTCCAAAATGATTTAAATTTACTTGTTTTAGTCATAAAAGTAAAATTTTCCTTTTGTTCTAGAATTCATAAGTGGTCATTTATGTAAAGCTATAGACATTTATTACATACCTAAGATTAAAAGATTGAATCATTTTGTTAACATTAAATTTAAACATATATGTTACTTATATTGCAATCTTCATACATATATATAAATATATGTGTTATTTTAAAATGAATACATAACTTGAAATTATTTATACATATAGATATACATGTGTTTATGTTATTTTAATCTAAATCAAAATGGACCTTTTTGTGAAACTGTAGAATTTAACTTCAAGCTCTTCTTTAATTGAAACTTTTGTTACAATTATTAATTCTTGTTTTGACAAACTCATATATATATATATATATATGAAAACTTATTTTAACATGTGTATGTGTAAACTTATCAATTATTATACATGTATATTTTATTACTAAAAAAACTTGGATAACAAAGGCATATGCAAATTCTATTGTAAATGCCATTTAATATGTCATTCAATGTAATTAAAAAGAGAGAGAAATGTAAGGGTTTCTCTCTCTACATTTATAGCCTTATCTTTTCTCAATTTATTACACATGTCAAGAGAAAGAAAACCAAAGGTTTTCCTTCTCTAAAATTTCTCATGCTTAGTTACACAAATATACACTTCTTATATGTTACATTTATATTTCACAACATGAATGTATTTGATACATTCATTCCATTACACATAAGTATGTACAAAAGAGTATATTTGATATACTCTAATTTGCATACATATTAAATTATTAATAAATTAAATAAAATATTGATTTTATTTAAAATAAACTTAGAAAAGTTCTAAATGAATTTAGACTTCATAGGACCATTAATGATCCAAAATGGTAAATTCTTTGAAATTCACACATTTCTTCCGTTGCGGGCTGGCCCATTTCCTTCACCGGACATCGAGGCATTTATCGCGGATATGGTCAAGCGACTGATGGATGAGAATAAGAATAGAAGAGATGATGAGTGGGGATCCGCTCCAAGTCGGACCCCCTTCACTGACGAGATCTTGAATGAGCGGTACCCAGAAAAGTTTACTATGCCAACTATTTCGTCCTATGACAGAACAAAAGACCCAAATCCCCCATCTATATAAGTACAATTGGTACATGGACAGAGTGAATGCTTCGGACGCTGTTCGATGTAGATGTTTCCTAAGTTTTCTGGAAGGAATTGCTTCCATGTGGTTCACTAGGCTTCCACCAAGATCCATTTCCACTTTCGACCAACTAGCAACAAGGTTGCTTGATCAGTTTAGACTTCACACTACGCAGCCTAAAGATGTGATGTCCATGTCCGGCTATTCTAGGGATGAAATGAATCTCTGAAGTCCTTCATGAATCGATTTAATACCGCAGTGACAAAGGTAAGCAATCCGTACGAGGATATGATTTTCACGGCTTTGGTCCGCGTCATCCACCTCGAAACTGAGTTCGGAAAATGGATCAAAATGAAACAACCTACCACTAGGAAGGACTTCAACCGTAAGGCGGGTCAATACTTGATATTGGAAGAGCCGCATGAGTTAGAAAGGAAGTCTACTACTTGCAACCAATGAACGGTAGGCAGAGTGACATGGCGATGAACCAGAACATAAACGCCTCCTGGACCACCGAAGGGAGTGTAGGGAAAGATGGAAACAAAAAAAGGAAAAATCAGAATTCCAATAAACGAAATGGTAACAATAAACGACTTAAAGGCTTCAGGCCCGAGGATTACACCCCGCTCAATGATACTTCATAAAACATCTATCTCGCAACACAGGGGACAGAGGAGTATAAAAACCCCCTAAGAAGGAAGCAACTAAACAACAAAAGCGCTTGGGGAAGTTCTGTCGCTTCCACGAGATGCATGGTCACAACAAAAACAAGTGCCGTCATCTAAAGAACTTGATTGAAGAGCTAATCTGGAAAAACAAGCTTCAGCAATACGTGAGAAAATCGCAAAATCATAACCAACCCGTTGCTCCCCAAGCTCCTAGGGATCGAAGAAACCAAGCCAGAACCAGCGAAGAGGGATCTAAGAGAAATCACCAAAAACTCATCATTAGAATGATATCTGGAGGACCACATCCCGCACAGAGAAGTTGGGGAGAAATGGAGCGTTATGCGAGTTCGTTAAAGCACGCTCCGAAGAATTTGTTCCTCGCAATTGATGATGGAGCTCCAGCCAAGCAGTAGAAAAATTTGAACGATGATATATTATACCGAAATCGGGATGCCGAAGGGATCGAAGCTCCAACTCTCGATCCCGTGGTAGTGATAGTAGGGATCGGGTCTGCTATGGTCCGACGAGTATTAGTTGACAACGGCAGTTCTATGAATATTCTTTTCAAACGTACCTTTGACCAGATGAAGATCAACATGAAAGATGTATCTGCATGCCAAACAAAAATCCAAGGATTCACTGGCGAACCCAAACAACCCGTCGGGACGATTGCTTGCCAGTAGAACATGGGGAAAGGGACCGAAGAGTCACCCTCATCTAGACTTTTATAATTGTAGATGAAACTTCCACATACAATGCCTTCTTAGGACGGTTCACGCTGGCAGATTTCAAAATCGCTTTAACCCAGTGGTGCCTTACGATAAATTCCCAATGGCAAACAAAACCGGGGTGGTCAAAGAAGACCAATGCACCGCTAGAAGATGTTACATTGCAGAACTGCGTGAATCCAAAAGAAAAGAATAGGGGAAGAACGTGGGGAGAACTCTCCGCATTCGCGAACCTGCCAAATAGCAACTACATAGCCACCCTGGCTTGGGGACCACAGCCGATTCGACAAGGCTTTGGACCCTAGAAGGAGGAGTTCAAGGGAGGATTGGGCAGCACTGACAGAAGTGATGATGTCTGTCCCAGCCGACATGGATGACCCAACATGGGTCTTGAAAATTGGATTGCACCTTGGAAACAAAAAGGGAATGGAACTCACTAAATTTTTTCGCGCCAACTTGGATGTGTTTGCTTGGACACATTCTGATATGTGTGGGGTACCACTGGAAATTTCATGTCATGCACTCAACATCGATCCCAAGTATACATTGGTGAAGCAGAAGAGGCGCGGCCTGGGCCCTGAACGATCCAAGGCCCTGAGAGAAGAGATAGACAAGCTAATGGAGAACGGTTTTGTATGCGATGCGACTTACCTCAAATGGATATCTAACCTGGTCTTGGTCAAAAAGTCCAATAGGAAGTGGCGAACTTGTATCGACTACTCGGACTAAACAAAGCTTACTCGAAAGACAGCTTCCCTCTGCCCAAAATTAACCAGCTTGTGGATGGGATGGCGGGGCATGAAATGCTATTATTTATGGACGCATACTCGGGATACAACCAGATCCTGATGCACGAACTTGATCAGGAAAACACTAGCTTCATCACGGATCGGGGACTATACTGCTACAGGGTAATGCCATTCGGTTTAAAGAACGCAGGGGCAACCTACCAGAGATTAGTAAACATCATGTTCAAGCGTCAGATCAGAAAAACCATGGAGGTCTATGTGGATGACATGTTGGTGAAATCATGAGTAGCAACCAATCACCTAGATAATCTTGTCGAAACGTTTGAAATACTCTGAAAATATGGAATGGAACTCAATCCACTCAAATGTCACTTTGGGGTAGCCTCCGGAAAGTTCTTAGGATTCATGGTGAGTGCCAGAAGCATTGAAGCAAACCCAGAGCAAATAGCTGCCCTACAAGAAGTCCAAGCCCTGAGGAACAAGAAGGAATTACAAAGCTTGAATGGAAAAGTCGCAGTGCTAAGCCGGTTCATCTCGAAAGCCATCGACAAATGCATACCATTCTTTGATGCATTAAAGAAAGGAAAGAAGAACTTAGAATGGGATGAGGCTTGTCAAACCGCATTCGAAGAATTGTTGCGACACATGGAAACCCCGCTAATCCTATCGAAGCCGGTAGACGGAGGGGACTTGTTCATCAACCTAGCAGTCTCACCTCACGCATTAAGTGCCGCTCTTGTATGAGAAGAAGCTAGGATCCAGCGACCTGTGTATTACATCAGTATATATTTCACTAGAGCCATGAAGACTTATCCGATTTTGGAAAAGCTAGCGCATTGTCTCTTGATTGCATCCAGGAAACTACGGCCGTATTTCTAGGCACACCCGATTAAAGTATTGACCGATCAACCCTTGAAGCATGTATTATACCGTCTCGAGACGTCTTGGCGGCTCATCAAATGGAATATCGAATTAAGTCAATATGAAATCACTTACCACCCTAGAAAAGAAAAAAATGGGCAAGCATTAGCAGATTTCATCACCGAATTTACCATTCGGGAGGATGAAGAGGAGACTACACCGGAAGTTGAAACATGATGGAAGCTCTTTGTTGATGGCGCATCTAATAACTTCTGCTCGGGGGCAGGGATAGTGCTTGAGACTCTAGAAGGACGAGCCATTTGCTACGCTTTGCGATTAGAATTCCCAACGACAAATAACGAAGCAGAATATGAGGCACTGATAGCTGGGCTAAAAATTGTGAAAGAGCTGGACATAAAATCCATACACATCTATAGGACTCTCAGTTAGTCATCTATCAGGTGAAAGGTGAATATCAGGCTCGAGGGGAGAACCTTGCCCCATATCTATCTAAAGTTCAAGAGTTGCTGAACGACATCGAACATTACACTATAACTCACATCCCAAGGGAGCAGAACACAAAAGTTGACTACTTGGCTAAACTAGCCAGTTTCGGAGAAGCTTAATCATTGGGCCTAGTCCCGGTCGAAACCCTGAACACTCCGAGCATAAGCGAAATGGATGTTAACTGGATTTTTGAGACTACCATTGAACCGAAAATGTGGATGACGCCAATCAGAAGCTATTTGCTCACGGGAACTCTTCCCGCGGATAGGAACCAGTGGAAAAAGCTTCTCTGGAAGGCACCGCGATTCTTAACACAGGATGGTATACTCTACCGAAGGTGGTTCTCTACCCCCCTGCTCAGATGTGTGACTAACGATGAAGCTCAAAGGATCTCGAGGGAAGTTCATGAAGGCGATTGCGGAGACCATACCGGGGGCAAACCCTTGCAAAGAAAACCCTTCGATATGCGTATTTTTGGCCAACCGTAAATCGCGATGCAACATATTACGCTAGCCGGTGTGACCGATGTCAATGATTCAGCAAGATGAAAAGAACTCCCTCAATAGAGCTAATGCAGATGGTCAGCCCATGGTTATTTGCAATATGGGAAATTGATCTGATCGGCGTGTTGCTAATAGCTAAAGGAGGGGCTAAATATGCTATAGTTGTCGTTGACTATTTCACCAAATAGGCCGAAGCGGAACCGCTGGCCACCATTACCACAAAGAAAGTCATTAACTTTGTTACTAAAAACATTATTTGCAGGTTTGGTGTGCCACAAAAAATCATCACTGATAACGGGACACAATTCGAAAGCGCTGAGTTCAAAGAGTTTTGCAAATGCTTCCGAATCGAGAAGATCTTTTCCACGGTCGCACATCCACAAGCAAACGGGCAAGTGGAAGCAATAAACAAGATCGTCAAGTCCACTATCAAAAAGTGGTCAACTAAAGTTGAAGCAAATTGGGTTGCTGAACTTCCACTCGCACTATAGGCTTATAGAACAACACACAAAGCTGCAACTGGGCATACCCCATTCTCTTTGGCATATGGTTCAGAAGCAATGATCCCTGTAGAACTAGAAGTCCCCACCCGTCGAAGACAAAATTTCAATCAAAGGAAAAATGAGTAGCTCTTACTCGAGTCGCTTGATATGATTGACGAAAAGAGGGAAGAAGCCGAACTAAGGACCGTTGCTCACCAAAAAAGGGTCGCACTGTACTTCAACTCCAGAGTTCGCAACCAAACCTTCGAAGTGGGAGACCTTGTCATCAAAAGAGTCTATCTCGTACCGGGAGCCTTCAGACCGAACTAGGAAGGGCCATATGTGATCAATCAAAAGCTGGGGGACGGAACTTTTAGACTGACAACCGTGGACGGAATCCAAATTCCCTGAGCATGGAACAGCGAATCGCTGCGTCCTTACTTTATCTGAAACTATCTTATGTATTTTCTATTTTTCAGAAAATAAGCCGCCCCGGAACGCCAGGGCATTGTAAATAGGCAATTTTTTCCCAACCTTTATTAATAAAATTGCTTTTCTTTTTGAACTAATAAAACTGCGTTCATAAAAGTAACATGTTGGGTCGATGGGGTCAAATTGGCTCAAAACCATTTAATCGCTGCTTGAGATAGTGGAATCATGCTCAAGTATGCTCCACTTACCTGCCGGGTCAATGGAATCAAATCGACTCAAACCGTTGGATCAGCGGAACCCGATCCCCGCCTACAAAGAACCGGTGTTGTTCCAGCAACACCGGGGTAACAACCCGCAAACCCGTACCCCTTGAATCGACACTATTCTCCAACATATCGACTCAAAGTGAACGGAAATACGAACCATCAGGATTAAAGAAGAAGAGGGTAGAAGAAGAAAATAGAAAACAACATCAGAATCTCACAATCGCAGTGGAAAAATATATAATAGATAACATCTGATCTTTACAGGAAAGAAACTATATCTGTTTTTATACATTACATCATCAGAGTACAATACAATCAGAATCAAATACTGGACAGTTATATTAACTTATCCCACAAATAGAATACACAGTTTACTCAATGCAGCGGAATATACATCAAGTATGAGTGATACGTCTCGCCATCCAGCTCGTCTCCTGAGCTCCTCAGCATCCTATCCTGTATCTGTAATACTTGGTCAGACCCGAGCATTATAATAAAATAACACCCGAGTCAGTCTGGAAAACCAGCGTGAGAAAGCACACTCAATTGGATTATTAAAGTTTTCCAAACCCTTTGAAATCAAAAGCATCTCGTAAGACCACGCCACAAATAAACATGTCGGGTTTTTACCTTACGATAGCCAAAACACTTTCTTACCAAAATCCTCTGATATTATAGTAGTGTGTATATACAAATACTTATTCAAATAGCTGAAATTGTTACATGATTAAATTCCAGCATACTAGCCACAAAGTGGGTTATACAAACAAAATTCGTAAAAGGCGCGTAGGGAAATGGATTTCCAACTAATGACTAGGCACCGGGGTACCACCTGTCACAGTACCCGGTCTAGATCAGCGTACCGAGGATCACGCCCGATCCCCTACAATACAAAGCCGGAACTACCCCTTACTGGATAATTCCGAGTAAGATCGCCCCGCGGTTGGGATCAGCAACTGCCCACTAAGCCGAAATAAAAGGGATATCTAGACAGGGATGACCTCACCCTAATGGGTGCTACCCACATAGCCTTGCTGCATAACCTTTGATTTTCAGTCATTCCCAGTTGATGAGGCTCGAGGCTAAGCATTACCTTTTTAGAACCGTTTCACTTAGAATGCTCATCGTCCACCTGACGATGTTCTGGAAGCATTCATCCATACAAGTCCGTCCCGGGTTCGAACAGAACCGAAGGCACTACTCCTACTACATCCATTTTGGAATTATCCTCAGGATTAGTAGCGACTAGCCCTTGCACTTCACTGCTCCATCTTCGACTCCAAACTCGTTTTCCCCACGAAAACGTACAAACCGGATCAAAGTGGTTTTCGAGAAATAATTCCTGATCCCGGTCTCTGCGAAACGATCAGCGCATTGGCCAATATTGATAGTCGGTTATTTAACTATCAATTAACATTCACAAAACATCCAACAAACATAAATGATTTCCCAAATTATTTATTGATCTCAAAATATCTTCGCAAGATATATTTCCACTTTTCAACCCTTCAAAACAGTTTCAAATCGTCTTTCTCTCATGGAATAAATTTCCCCAAATAATTTCCATTTCCACTGAAATCACCAAGTACAAACACTTTAGATTTTAAAAATAATTTAGAAACACTTTATTATAAAATATACTTTAAATTAAAAACTACTTTAATACTTTATTCAAAAATTTATACTTTAAGAATATTTAAAATAAACTACTTTATAAAATATAAAACTACATTTTTATCCTTTTAAAACACAATACCAAGTTACCTTTAAATAATTACTACTAAATTAAATTTGAGAAATACTTATTTTTAAACTTTAAACATTTAAAAATAATAAATTTTCTAAACCATACTTTAAAAACGACTTTAAAACCTAACTCATACTTAAAAGTTTGCTTTGGAAACGTACTTGGCTATCCAGGGAAATACACTTCTCTTTCACATCTTTAAAAATAAATCACTATTTATTTTTAAACAAATTTACCCATTTCTTTAATAAATTCCCACCGTGAATTTATTCTTCCAAATATCCACTGATATATTACTTCACTGTATAAACCCAGTTTATAAATTCCAAAATCTCACTTCTCTTTTAAATTCCAATTCCAAACACTTAGATCAATTTACAATTGATTTCCAATTACTTCACTTTGAAATAAATTTCCTTACTTACTCCATTTATTTCAAAATCCATTAACTTCAGCTTCTCTTTCTTTATTATGATTTAAAATCTTTTAACTAAAAATACCAATTTCATATTTTCCAAATTCCTTCTTTATCCCTTTCATTAAATTTTAAACCTTGAATTGTTTAAAATAAATTCTTCATTCCTTTACATAACAACACTTGAGTTTTCAAAAATCACCTATTCCCATTTATTCAAAAATCTCATTTCCCATACTTGGAATTTTATTTATTAGGATTCAAAAATCAACTTCCATTCCTTTCCAGTTTATTCTTTAATTTATCCAAATTTCAATAATTATTTACTTAAAAATTTACTCTTTTATTTCTTTCCAAAAATCCAATCTATATATTTTGGTAACACAGTATACCCAAATATATTCAATCAAACCATAGCATCCATCATCTCCAATTATCAATATAATTCATCACAGAATATCAAATAATAATATCATAGAATTATTAGAACAATCTAAATAATTTTGAGGAATCCAGTTGGATCCCTCCAACCTGTTTCCCTGCATCCATAGATGTTAGCACAGTACCAATTCCACTTCGAGGTGGAATATCGCGGTATATGGGTTTATAAAATATCATCCGCTATTATGCGGCGCATAAAGTCTCATCCGCTATATAATGCGGGAAATCAATCACTCCAATATATATACTATTATATATAATATACCACATCCAATCAATTCAATTATTCAACCAAATATTTAAATTTAACTATTTAAATTTAAACGGAATTCCAAATGAGTGAGGTTAACTCACCTTTGCTCTTTATTTGCAATCCATTTTGATCTTGACTTGGTTTCCCATTTTTGACCTTGAATAAACAATTTATATGATTTATTAATATTCGAAACAGAATCGAACCATTAAGTACCGTTTAATAATTCAATTGGCTAATGATATAAACTTGAACTAAATTTTCTTTAAATAAATTCCTAGTAACTAAAATAATTTTTGATCTAATTAAACAATACATCTCCATTATTTCAAAGTTAACTAGTAAATGAAAATAGGTATATATTCTCTTTTCTGACCAAAACATTAATTTTATAACAGCGTATATATACCATAATCACCATTTAGCAATTTTTTTAAAAATTAACAGTAAGCTAAATATTTGTATATCTATATATTTTTATAAACATTTATTCTTCACTGTTAATTTTAAACAAACTGTAAATTTATAATATATATATATATACGTATTTACTGAATCGAAATTAAATTTGAGAAATAAATTCAAATACCTCACCTCGCTGCTCTCTGACGACGAACCCAGCCTCGCCCCGATCAATCGCGAACCCTCACAAATGTGCTGCCACCACTGTCAGAGCAAGTCGCGACTTGCCCTACGCGCGCACGTCACTGCGCCCCCCAACGACGCTGCCGCCCTCTACTGGTGTCATCGCGAACCCAACGAGCCACACCGAAGAAGATGACTCCCTTGCCTCACGTGTAGAAATTGTGCCCAAACCCTAAACCTCAAGTCTCCATTCGAAGTCATGTTCGATCACGTCCACCATACTTTTTCGAACGAATCGAATCAGCTTCGAGCATCTGCGTTCGATTTGATTTGGTCGACGTATCTATTTTTCGAACGATTGATTCTCTCGTGGTTATGGTTTCGAAAGAAAAGAAGAGGAGGCTTGATTTCACTCTTGATTTTCAGCTGCCATTATTATTTATTTTATTTTTGATCTTTTCGAATTTTGATTCGAATCATACAGAGGGAAGAGGGGAAAAATCTTGATTTGGTAATAAAAAAATGGCCATTATTTTCGATCTGCTATACGTGTTAGATTGTTAAATTTTGAGGTGGATGCGTGTTCTACCAGGTGAACACGTGTTCAAAAGTTTTCTTGCGTGAAAACATTATTATTTTAAATACATGTATATTATATTTTGAATTCAAATCTTCACGATAACACAACTTAAAATCTTGACCTCCTATCGAGACGTGCCGCCAGGCGTTTATAAGGTTATACTCCTATTTCGAACACAATGGGAAAGGTTTCGAGTCCAAATTCAATCGTATGGAGAAGATAGCTTTTTGGACTCAGTTATAATATTAAATTCGATATAAATTTCAACGCGTTTGTATATCGTACACTCGCACAACAACTCTAACCGCTCCGAAATTTGAAATCCGATAATAATACAATATTACGGATCCAATGGAACAGGTTTCGTCGAAATGCGAGACTGTGCCTCGGAAGGCTATTTTTAAATATCAATTTAAACAATATAATTTCAAAACTGAACAAAACACTTTTAAATTCAATTTTAAAAGTTCCATTATCTCCAATATTATCAATATAAATTTTACAAGCCTTCAACTTATTTTTAACAAGCTTGAAACTCCAGATTTCATATTCTACCAAATTTCCAATTGTTTAAATTCAATAATTTAAATTATCCAATTGAATAGCGATATTTGAAATTCAAGTAAAAAACCAACACCCGAATATTTAAAATCAATTAAATATTCCAATTTCAAATATCTAAAAATTCCGGGTCGTCACAGCCGGGAAGGCTCAAATCAAAGCCCCGCATCCCATAAGCCATGCACTACCTTTTCGAGCTGTGGAATCACGCTCTTAAAAGCATGAACTCCTCACGTTGCCCGAAGATTAGCAACGTCGAGAAGTTCCGAAACCACATTGGATTGACGGGTCGTATCAGTCCCGAAAGCCGCGCACTACCTTTATGAGCCATGGAATCACGCTCTTAAAAGCATGTACTCCTCACATTGCCTGAAGATTGGCAACGTCGAGAAGTTCCGAAACTGCTCTGGATCGACGGGTCGTATCGGTCCTGAAAGTCGCACATCCCAAAAGCCGCGCACACTTCTAAAAGCCGTGCATTTCATAAGCCATGCATACTTTTAAGTACCGGTATCGCCCCAACGATACTGGGAAAACTCACACTTTACAGGAATAGCAAGAATCAACTCGCCTTCATACAATCATTTGCAAGCATTTGGCAAGAAGGCCTAACCCAATAACGCTCCAACCCCTATAAATACGGTCCTACCTGCAACATTAACGGGATCCTCTGGACTGGTTGCTAGAACTCTGTAGAAAACTTTTTTCACTCTCCTCCTCCCTCACAATAATCATCCAAGGAGTCCACTGTGATTCTCCAGTGAACTCTAACACTGGGGACTTAGTCTAACTTATGAGATTCAACGACTTTGTAATCCAATTCACCTTGTAACAGCAATCAATCAATAAAATAAGTAAAAAAGTGGACGTAGGCTTCATTAACAGCCAAACCACTATAAAAATCTTCTTGTCTTCTTACTATTTATGCTCTTTTTACATTTGTTCCCTGTATTATTGCTATGTAAGAACAGGGCTGGTGCTTTCACTCTCAATCCAGAGCGTTGATCCATTTTTTGGGTTAACAATACCTGAACTATAGTTTGTCATTTCACGTGGGCTGATGTAGAATTCTGCAACAAACTATCTTAGCTTTAGAATATAAACTACCCCACTAATTTTCTCCATCCGATTAACCTTCGCATCTATTGACTTACTAAATTTCGGTCATATCAACATCTCCCTTTAATCGGTAGTTACATTTTTTAAGTGTTGTTACACTTTAACGACAAGAAGTGTTGGCAAGCCAAAAATATATGTGTTGGTAATTCTATATTATGGTGTAGTGATAGTAATGGCGAAAATAGTGGGAGCATGTCATATAGCACTTATTAATAGCATCAAAGTATGAATTTTTTTCTTCGTAAAACGTACCATAAATTATTCATGAAATAATGACCATTTTTCATTATCGACCGTAAAGTAGACATAGCTATATTTTAATATGAATATTATGAATAGTTTCTATGGAATAAAACTATAATATGGTATTTATTATCATAACAAAAGTGATGCATCAGTAAATACATAAGTATCTAATATTGTTTACAATTATTTTGGATTTATATACTAGGCCGTAGTTTTGAGAGCTAGTATTATTATATGATTGAAGCATATGGTACTAGTTTATTATATCTCAGAAATTAAGAGCTATGCACTCATTCAGTGGGAATATCATTAAAGTTAATGAACTCTTTGGATTGACACATATTGATGTTACAATCACAAGTCTATTAATACCAAAACGATTCTACATACCTCATCATATCCACCGATGAGTTATCACCAACATGGACATGTGCATTTGATACCACATGTAGTATGTCTATGGTAAACTCATTGAGTATAAAATAGAAGTAAATAAAATAAAATGCAATATAAATAATTCGATTTAAACGAACAAGTGAGTATATTGGAAAGGGTTCCCAACGTACCTAAAAATGAATAAAGATTCAATCTCAAAGTCACTCCTTCATGTGATACATAATGATGCATCGATAAGGAGTAATCGAGCTTTGTTGGATAATATACGATCAATTGTGAGCAAAGTTGAGTTAGTTTCTTTCTATAGGTCATGTACTTAAGAGTAGTACACAAGGTTAATATTATTTCATCTAAATAACAGTTTACAAAATCACACAAGATGAGGGCTATAAGAAACACCAACATATCCTAGGCCAAGGAGTTAGCGGGTTGAGTGAGTCGAAAGATTGCACGTAATAATTATTTATAATGGATCTTGTATGAATCTCCCTAAAAGTATTTTTGGAAGACTGCCATTGGATGACGTATTTATGTTTTGAACATAAGTCTTGTAAACTAAAACCAAATTAGTTTTATAAATAAAGAAATTCATAAAACGTTTATGAATACCCAATCTGTTGCACTGAGAAACAATTGTTGTTTCAAGAAATACCAACTTCGCTGTGACGAAATTTCTTTGAGGAATTATTGGTAATAAAATGAAATTGGATACGATCCATAGATGGAACTGATTAGGTGAGATGAAATGAAATTAACTAACCTAAACTAATACAATGCATTAGAGTGTCTAATAAGTATTCTCGCACATTAAAGAGAAACTATGAGTTTCTTATCAATGGTGAAAATATATAATCCTCGATTATTTTAACCATTAAGAGTGTTGACTCTATGATATGGTATGATGCGCAAATCCGAAAGAATTCCAAGCACGCTATCAAAATATGATTTTGGTAGTTGTAACCAAAGGAATGTGATCCATCGGCCATGATTGTGTCTTTATGAGCAAGACTAATGTAGTTGTGTGATGACCCACATTTCGGAAGATTTAAATCGAAAATAAACCAAACATGTCCAACTCAAACAATCCAAAAGGCGGATAATCAATGGGGTTGAATAAAGAAATATAAGAAAAGAAGGAAAAACAAATACAGAATCTCGAAGTGGAATGACAAAATATAATAATCAAATAAATAGTTCATGAAGCTGTTTTACAATATACATTTGATTACACTTTACAACATCAATTAGAGTTATACATACAGTAGATATAATAGAATAATGCAGTAGAAACAAAATGATACAGTGGAATAATAATAGTTAAATATAGTATACCAATCTCTGTCTTCATCCTCTAGAATACGTCTTAGATACACTGTAATACTCAGGCTGACCCGAACGTAATGAAAAGACAAAACACTCGGATCAGAACTAAAATATCCTCATGTAAGTCAAATCAATATCACGTAAAATATGAGTGTAATAACATCATAGATGTTACAAGATTTTACATCTCTTATCTAGTGTACAACGTGAGTACAATAACTTAAGAGATGTTACGGGATTTTCCATCTCCTAAGGATCCGTCAAACTATCTATATATAGTAGAATACGCTATATATGTAATGTCTAATAAGAAAGTAAATATTTTTCCTAGAGTTAAGGCTTTACATTAATCCCCTTTAATGCGTTTTTAAGCACTATCCTACAGTTTGCATATAACACACCAGTAGAACGTTGGTGGATAGGGATACACCGTGATATGACAACACTAAATCGAAATTGTAGTGGTCTCGAATAAGGATAAAAGTATGACAAGGCACGTGAGGCAATGCCCAAGGTAGGATACTACCAGTTTACCTGATCCAGACCGATGGTAACCCCTAACGTCCCACATCGTCTAACACTCCCAAAATCCAAGGGTGCACACTAATCAATAACAATGTAGAGATAGTAATATGAAGGAGTGTGTTCGCTAGAGGTAGCTCGCCTCATTGGCCCGACACGGCTCCTGTTTTAGTCATTTTAAATTGACACAAGTGTCGGGGTCATCCATCATCGTTCACTTCCTTCAAATCCAGTAACGTTCATCAATTCAACCATTTCTTTCTGGATCATCCTCCACGTACACAGTTGTTAAAGTGGTTCCGATATTGACAGAGAGTATACCAATAATCGGCTTCGGTCTCTTTAGCAACCGAACGTCATTTTACACACCGGTCAGTTCTTTTTCATTTCAAAGAACAATCATACTTCATATCAAAATATCATATTCACTTCAAAATATCATATTCACTTCAAAATATCATATTCACTTCAAATTACCATATTTACTTTAAAATATCATTTTCAAATTCAAAATAGGTTATACCTTCATACCAAACGCATTCGCATTTAAATCAACGATTTAAGTATAAATGGTTCCAACTTTAAAATCGTTTGATTATTGAAAATAGTTTGGAGATTGAAGACAGTTTTGATATTAAAATAGTTTGAGTATTGAAAATGGTTTACATATTAAAATAGTTTGGAAACCAAAATAATTTGAATATTACAATAAATGAAAATTTAAAACGGTTTATATTTAAAATAGTTTACATTGAAAATAGGTTCAAATTAAAACCGTTTCTTTCCATTTTCAACAAATCTGAACTCAGGTCCAAAATTTAAATTCAAACAAATTCAATTTCCAATATTTCAATTCAAATCAACTTAAATTTCAAATTCGTTTCAAATCAATCTGAGTTCAAAACTATTTCAACTTTACTTCGAATTCATCATAATCAATTCATTTCAAATGGCTAGAAGTTCTCAATTCAAAATCTCATTTAGATAATTTAATTTATATCAATTCCAGGTCTAAAATTTGGAATAACCAATTAAATCACTTTAGTAGAAATAATTTCAAAGTTCAAATTAAAATTTGAACCTATAAAATAATTCCATTTCGATAAATCTAAATCAAATTTCACTTTCAACTTTAGGATTCCAAATTAAATTCTTTAAACAATTTCAATTTTAATCAGTTTCAATTCCAAAGCCCAAATTTGAAAATAATTCAATTTATAAAATCCAATTATGCTTCCTTTAAAACGATGTCATTTAAATAATCCCAAAATTCAAGAAATTAAAATCATTTAATTTAACTAATCCAGTGTCCGTATATAATTTTCTATCTTATGGCCAGGTGATCAGTTATTTCAATTTTAATTACATAGATGGATATATATCATTTCAACCCAAAGTTAAATGTCATAGGTATATATCATTTCAACCCATTTCTTAATTTATTCAAAATGATTCAATGAAAATTTATACGATGTCAATAATATACAGGGTGATAACAGGGATATATCAAAATAAACAAACAACTATACATCCAACATATCAATCAATAGTATCTAATTTCAATCAACAACCAAATCAACCAATATATCACAACAGTTTACTAGTTATCAAATGTTGGGTGTTTAAGTAGCAATTCAATTTCAATTTCAATTTCAATTTAAATGTCAATTTTAATCACCAAACAACAATCAACTAAATTAATCACTTCATGATTTCCATTTAACTAACATAAGAATATTTTAGTATTGCGTGAGTGGGTTTTATCACTCACTTTGTCAAATATGAAAAATATGAACTAACCAAACAACAACGAATCCAACTCCATATCGAAGACGGCGTCGATACGAACCCAACGCATCCCAAATCCGACCTCGTATGAGAGAGATACAATTTTTATTAACACTCGAATATAATTTAATTAATTAAACAACTAGTCAACTAAGTTAATTACCTCACTAATGACGCGCTTTACCCTGCTAACCATCGTTCTTTCCCGCACATCACACGAACGCTCCTAGTTGCATGATTTGGATTATCGCGTTGCCATCCCTGATGATCAGACCATGCTACCCCCACGTCTCCTCCTGCGCCTCACCACACCACACCTACCAGTGCCAGCCTCGCCTCCCGAAACTTCGTCATTGACCACAAAATCGACCAGGACTATCGCGTCTTCAAAGCCAGATCCACGCCGCGTCGAGGCCCCGATTGATTATTAGTCACCATGGATGAGTTCCCCTAGCCCGCGCGCTCGACTTCCATGTTGGACTCTTTCTCTAATTTGGCTCTGATCGCCATGGACGATATTGGCCATTGGATGGAGGAGTTTAAATGGCGACCATGGTTAATATTTAGGTTTTGCGCAAATAGCGAAGGGATGGGTCCTTATATAGGAATTTAAACGACACTATTCATGCCCGAATTTCCCGAACTCCAATCGAGGCGTGCCGCCTGGTGTTCTATATGAAATACCCCTATTCCGAACATAATGGAACTATTTACAGGACCTAATTCCATTGTATACAAAAGTTAACATTTTATCGTTGGATAAAATTTAAATTAATTATATTGAACTATTCCTAAATTTACAGTTATAGACAAATAAAATATTTCTGTTTCAAAAATACGCCATTACAATTAAATTGTTTCATTAACAATAAATTTTATTATTATTTCACCATTTAATTCAATTGAATATTTACGATTCATAAATAACATTTTCCATTTGAAATATTAACAGTGTCAAATCAAATTCAAAACAAAATAGATTTCCAATTTCCAAATAATTAGTTCATTTTATTTTACCAATATTGTTTATTTTTGATTGAAACACTTATTCTATTCTAACACAAACCTCATATCTCTTACATTACATTTATTAACTACAATTCCCTTTTCTTCTATTTTTAATCCAAAATATTTGAATAAGTTTAATTCCAATTATCTCAAAATTAACTTTTAAAATGAAGTCAAATAATAAAACAACTATTTCCGTCTAACAGCAATTCAACATCTTTGCAAATATTGTATACAACAAAGTTATTCATTTCTTAACAAATAAATGTTTTCTTATTTTTGAAATTTATATTTATCAAAATACAATTCATGTAAATAAACTTATGCTTTTACTTTTAATAAACATCCATTCGATTCTTTATTAACTTAACATTGATTATTTCAATTTTTGTTATCAATTACTTACAATTTAATATCATTTAATTACTTTCTAATATAAGTTATCATCTTTTATCTTATTGAATTTTGTTATTTTAAAATTTTTGTCTAAGTTCATATCCAATAAATTACATTAATAAATTATTAAATTTTTATTTCTATCCATTTTTGTTCAATAATTATATTAAATTTAATATTTTTAAATGATTAAAAATACGGGTCGTTACACTCTCCCTCACTCAAAACTTTTCATCCTCGAAAAGGAACGAAGTGATTATCTAACATTTAGATATATTTTAACCAAAATAATCAACTTATAAAACATTAAAAATCTTATTTGTAAAAATCTCCACCATGCTTCCACTACGCCACTCTGATACCAACTTATTTGTAAAACTGAGTTATAGAATTTTAAAGTCTCAAAATATTTCAAACTCTTAATATTTTGAAAAAATTTGACGGCACCTCCTTTGCACGGCTTGATCGGAAAGTTTTACAATATATATAATCACATATATACATCGCATCTTCGAGGATGAGGCATCCCGTAGGGAAAAACATAAAAGTACGATAAATGATCCGAGATGTGTACCTTTTATTATTATTAACAATTATATATAAGAAATATAATGCAAAAGCGAGCTCCGAATGGGAAGCATACGCCATCGATACATATTAAACACTCAACAACCAATGAGAACATGTATATAGAAAGTAATATCAATATATAAAATAAACATAAATCAATATAACAACCATACGCAACACTTGTAAACAAAGTTAACTAAGTCATAACATAAAATCATTGTTTTCCATTCAATTTTTTTTCATTTTTAAATGTCACATTAAATTTAGAATACTTTCATTTCTTATTAACATTCAATCCTCATTAACATTTTAATTGACTCACTTTGATTAATTTATATTCAACTAATTTACATTCAATTCATTTTTTTTCAATTTATTCATCTATTTCATTCACCTTCATTTGATTTACATTCAATTTTGCATTCCATTTGTCAAATTTCAGTTGTTTCACTTTATGTTTAACAACATTTCATATTAAATTCATTTATGGACCATTTTATAAATCATTTTGTTTAACTTTATTTAAGTTATATTTTATTTCATTATCACTTAGTATATTCTCTTTAATACTAATATCATTTATAAGCCATTTCATAAAACTATTTAAGTTTATTATAAACATTTTATAAAACACAACTCATGTTTATTATTACTTCATAACTTAAGTTTGTATTAATTCATTGATTCACTTCATTAGTTCATTTCATTAATTCATATCATTAACTTTACTTAAGTAAAATTTCATTTCATAATTCAAATTTCAACTTTCTTATTTCATTAATCATTTCTTAAGTTTATAATCATTTTATACAGATTTATGTTCTTTTACACAATATTATTAAAATAATAATTATCTTAGAAAGCCACAACCAAATCTTAAAACATCCTTTGCAAATTTACTTTTTATTTTACAAACAATTTACAAAGATATGATTTAATTTTTGTTTACCTTCTCTTAAATTCATATTTAAATAGTATTTTCCTTTTAGTACTCAAATTATTCATTTAACATTTCTTAGAAAATTAACTAAGTGTATAACATTTCTTATAATAACTTAAATTTTGTTTATAAACATTTCTATAAACATAATTTCAGTTTGAAACATTTTTATTATTTAAGTTCATACTTGTATGATATTCTATTACATATTCATATTAACATTTCAATTTTTTTAACATTTCTGGTAAGTTTTATATATGTTTTTAGACTTTAATTGAGTGCTATTGTAACACCCTTAATTTTTAATAATATTATTTAAGAGATTTAATTAGATAAATTAAATAGAATAATGTAAATATTAGAGTGATAAGGGGATTGAGATTTGAAAATTTATTTAAAGGTCGAGCTTAATTAAATAAATGGGCTTATGAATGGTTTTATATGTTAATTAATAAGAAAACAATCAACAAAAGGGCATATTAGGAATTGCCGCACCATAATTCCTAAAACATCTAAAACCCACGTTCCCATTCTTTCTCATGTTCATTTTTTCAAAAGCTCAAAACGTAAAACCTAAAGCTCAAGCCGACCATTACTTAGGAGGAAAAGAGGAGAGAAATTCATCTAAAGCTAAGGAATCAAGCTAGGGGAATTAATCAAGGATCAAATCTCAAATGCCTTATCCTAATAAAGGTAAATAACAATCGAAACCATCTCTATTTTTTTTATGATCATTTGATTTTTGAGTTAAAGTTTAAATCCATTATGATGAGTATTGATAATGATGTGCTTGGATTTCATGATATGATATATTCAAACAAGTTTGTTTGATAATTGTTTTATACGGTTTAAGGCTAAAATCATTTATTTTGGATTACAAATGCTATGAGGAGTTTATATGTTATGTAAAACATAAATTTTGAGATGGGTTTAATTTTATGTAATTTTTCAAGCCATGGAAAATTTATTATGAATTTCCAAAGGAAAATATGAACAATTGGGTTTAGAATTTAATTTCGGCTATATTATGAAGATTTGGGTCTGAAATTTATATATGTTAGATAACATATTAAAAGTAAATTTCTATAATTTTTGGGGATTTTTCCTAAGTAGTTTACTATGGAAATTAATTATTTTAGATAAAGGACTTTAACGTTTTATTTGTTTTGCTTAAGGAAGGGCTTATTTGCCAAATTATTTTAATTAAATCTGAAATAATTGCGGCAGTTTTATTTTGGAAAGAATTTGAAAAGATTATGGCAACCAATTAAATGTTTATAAATAGGCAGGTTAGTTAGAAAACAATTACTTAAAAAGGCATTAAAACAGCCTTTACCCAGAAATTATGTTTCACCACTTTCAGTAGTACCTTTCGACCTTATGCTTCCGCCTCAACCAACCAAGTCGAAACCAATTCACAAGGTATCAATACATTGGTACGCAGTGGATTGGAGAAAGGCGAAAGACATGGTGTTGAAACCAATGCATTCGAAGGGGTCGAAGCCTTTGTTTTTCTTTCAAAAGATATGCACTTGCCTTGTTTTCAAAAGAATGCTTTCGAAGAGGTCGAAACCCCTTCAATGTAGCTCTCGAAGAAGTTACTTTCGAATATATTGCCACCTTTTGTTTAAAGTGAAGCTTTTGAAAGAGTTTCCTTGTTTTTAAATCAAAGCTTTCGAAAGGGTAATTTCAACCCAATCGAAACCCTACTGCCGACCTTATACCTTTCGAATGTGTTGAAGTCATCAATGCTTTTTAAAGGTAGCTTTCGTTATTTAAATATGTTAAGTCACTTCCTATAGCTTTCGAAAGGGTTAACGGTTTCGAAGGCAATGGATTCGAATGGGGTTTCGAAGTTATCCTTCAAATGTTTTACTTAAATATTTTAAGCTTTCGAAGGGATGATTCCGAAGCCATCAGTTTTCCCCAAGTCCTTTTATATGAAGGTTAATGGTTTCGAAAGGGGTACTTTCGTTTATATTCACTTTGACCCAAAAGATATTTTAGAATAAACCCAATGGTTTCGAAAGAGATACTTTAAAAAGGTTTCGAAAGGGGTACTTTCAATTATTTCGAAGTGCTTCTAAGAGCTAATAAGTAATGCTTTAATACCTTCGAAAGATACGTTATGATGGTTTCGAAAATAATGTTTTAAAGTTTATCAAAAGGCATATGCTAGTAGATTTTAATGCTTTCGAAGGAGGTTATCCAATGGTTTTGAAAGTAAATGTTAAAGGTTTCGAAAGCCTTAGTTTTCAAAACAATGATCCCAATGTCATTTTTAAAAGAAAAAAATATATGGCATTAATAAAGGAGTTTTAAAATGACTTTTAAGCATAGAGTTTTTGAAGAAGCTTTCCTTAATAGAATATTAGGTTTAAAAGATTAACAATGTTTCATATGAAAGTGTTTTCAAGGATGTTAAACCACATATGTTGGTGTTATTATGTTATTATACTTGCTTCCGCTTATATACATTTATATTAACTTTAAATGGACACATAACTGTATTTTGGGGAGGTAGGGCAGAATAACCAGCTAGGTTGACCCAGTAGTGAATATACATTGAGTTAACTTCTGTATGAGTAGAATTGCATCCAGGAGGTTAGGTAAACCAGAATATAGGATGTCTAAATATTGATTAAAGAAGTTTTCAGATAGACAGGTTCATAGTAAACCCATGAAAACTATGTTTAGAAAGATTTATTGGCAGGGGCCAATAGGTTTGTAGTGAACCCATGAAAACTATATCCGGATTAAGCTATTGATAGGAGTTAATAGGTTCCTAGTCAACCCATGAAAACTAGGATATGAGGGAAGTTATTGGAGATACAATAGGTTCAGGAAGAACCCATGAATGAGTAAAGTTATTGGCAGAGGCCAATAGGTTCTTAGTGATCCCGTGAAAACTATGAAACTGGATAGGGAGTCCATAAGTTATAAACAGGTTATTAGTAAGCCTATGAAAAATAATAGGTTAATAGTGACCCTAGAAACTATAACCGAGACAGATAGTCAAAATAAATGAGGATAGGTAATCCAAAATTGATTTACTTGTTTGCATATCATCATAATATTTTAAATTGTTATGTTTTAACTATTGTGGATGTAGGAGCATAGTATATGGTTTTCATAAAGTTTTGGATAAGATACTAGTGAGGGGAAAACCCGTTCCGCTAAGCGGAGTGGTCTCACCAGATATCTGAATGGTTTGGGATAGTAGATTATTATTCATATTAGGCTTTATGTTCGACTCGAAGTTTATGTTATCCCCTTAAACTCTCGGGTGCTCAATTGATTTTGAGTAGTTTGAGAGTTGAGGTTTTCACGAATAAGCTTTCGGAGACGTGCATGAGGCAAGATAGCTATTAAGTGTTCTTTTCTACTTATATTCCGCTGTTCTTTATTATAAAGGCAAAGTTGTTTAATTGCCTAGTTATATTTACTCTGATCATCCAACGGGGCCTCTTCATGTGTCGCTCTTGGCGTATGTTGTAATAATTATATTTTCTCTGAACGAAGTTCTCGAATATGGGATTATGTAATGAATGTTGAAATAATTTGAAATCGAATGTGAAAGTTGTTTAATGATTTTTAAATTTTTTCATATCCATGTGTTTCTGTTATATCAATGTATCTAACATTACCATATTTGGTCGCCAAGAATTAATAAATATGGATGGTTGCAGCATCCGTAGCCGTTAGTTTTGGGCCTCCAAGTGGGGATGTTACAAGTTGGTATTAGAGCTTTGGTTGATGAAGACTTAATAGAAATTTAAACCTAAAAGATTTTCAAACATAATTCAATGAATCAGAAAATAAGATCGGTGTTTAGTATAACGCTTTAATAACGTACTTGTATTTGATATATATATATATATATAAGTACGTATTCCCCTCTGTCTTAGATCGTTCTTTTGTATCTTACTAAGGCTCGTATGCAGATTTACGAGAAAGAAGATATGGAGGCAGGAAACGGAAGAGGAAATCTCGGTGGAGGAAGCATCGCAACCAACAGAAATACTCGACCTACTAGGAGGAAACTGGGTTAACATGCTAACGCTAACCAAAATGCAGATGCCAATAGGGATGCTGGAAATCCACCAGTGGATATGAGGATGATGTATCAGTTCTTCGTCAATCTGATGAATGCAGGAGCTGCTGCTGGAGTTGCTGGGAATGTTGGAGGAGCTAATCATGTGGCTCCAATTGCGAATAATTATGCTAAGCTGAGCAGAGACTACACCAGTCTTGGTGGGAAGCCGTTCGTGGGAATGGTGAATGCCATAGAAGTTGAGAATTGGCTGTTCCATTGTGAAAGAATCTTTGCTGATTTGGGTTTGAATGGTGAGCAGAAGATGAGACTAGACTCTAGGCAGTTGCAAGGGGCAGCACTTCATTGGTGGAATAGTGTTACTGCTGGAGTTCCTGAGGAAGAGTTAACTTGGGCAACATTTCGAAGGAGATTCGAGCAAAGATTTTTGTCTGAAGTTTATAAGTCAGCATTGTTGAGGAAGTTTATGGAGTTGGCGTAGGGAGAGATGTCGATAATTGAGTATGAAACTAAGTTTAATGAGTTGTCCCGATATGGATATGCTATTATAGATACCGTCATCAGAAGGAATGAGAAGTTCATTTAGGGATTGAGACCCGAGATTGCTAGGGCAACCCTACCACATCTCCGTGATCCTTGTAATGTAGTTATGGAGATGGAAATCCGACATGAGGAAATGCTTGCTATTTATGGGAAAGAAAAGCAGGTTGAAACCCAGGATTCTTAGGAAAAGAAGAGAAAGTTCTTTAAGAATAAGGGAGCCCAGAAGGGAGAGGATGCCAAGAAGGCAAAGGCTGATTTAGTTTGCTTCAAGTGTGATAAGAAATGCCATTATGCTGATGAATGCCGGACAGGCAAAGGGAAGAAGGCTGCAGAAAAGAATAATGTGAAGTGCTTCAATTGTGACCAGGTTAGGCGTTATAAGAATCAGTGTCAACCAGTCAGGGCAGATAAGGGAAAAGTTTTTGCTATTGGACCATCATCTGCTAGGCCAACTGCAGCTGAAAAAGGGAAGACTATGATGGAAGGTACGCTTTTGATTCAGAGTATACCAGTTAGGGTACTATTTGATACTGGTGCATCACACTCATTTATATCTTAGTGTTTAGTTGATAGATTATGCTTAGAGCATAGATAAGTTGTTACTTCCTTAAGGGTTGTGAATCCGATAGGAGGGTATGAAACTCTAGGGATGAGGTGTGACCAATTAGAACTTGATTTGTTAGGTCATAAGTTTGCATGCAGCCTGTATGTTTTCAATTTCATAGACTTCGAAATCATTTTGGGTATAGATTGGTTGGGTAAATATGATGCTAGGGTATTTTTTGCCGAGATAGGGAAATATCGCTGAGACACCCTGATAGTTATAACCGAATTATATTCTCAGTGGAGGATTTCTGACCAAAGTGCTTGTGCTTTTCTGAGAGCTATGGAAGTAGAAGAAGAGCTAAGTCAGGTTCGAGTAGTAAGAGAATTTGTAGATGTGTTGAGCCGGTTACAGGACTACCACCGAAATGAGCAGTTGAGTTTCAGATAGATCTTATGCCAGGAGCTGAACCTGTTAGTAGACCACCTAGCAGGATGACACCGACCGAGATGAAGGAATTGAAGGTGCAGCTAGCGGATCTAGAAGGGAGAAATTTGATTAGACCAAGTAGTTCGCCTTGGGGAGCGGCTGCGGTGTTCGTGAAGAAATAGATGCTGTCATTAAGGATGTGTATCTACTATCGTAAGTTGAACGAGAAGACGATTAAGAATAAGTATCCTTTGCCGAGAATTGATGATGTATTTGATCAGCTGTGTGGAGCCAGAGTGTTTTCCCAATTAGATTTGGCAATAGGTTTCCATTAGTTAAGAATTGCAAAGGATAGTATTCCATTGACAGCATTTTGATCTAGGTATGGTTCATATGAGTGGTTAGTAATGCCATTCGGGTTAAGAATGCACCTGCTTTCTTCGTGGATCTGATGAACCAAGTTTTCCAAGAGTAATTGGATAGGTTTGTGTTGGTATTTATATATGACATTTTAGTATACTCTAAGGATGAAAGAGAGCATGAAGATCATCTTAGAGTAGTGCTTAAGACGATGAGGCAATATCGGCTAAAAGCAAAGTTTTCCAAGTGTCATTTTTGGAAGAAAGAGGTTAAGTTTCTTGGTCCTGTGGTTTCAGAGAAGGGTCTGTCGGCCGATCCAGATAAGATCGAAGCTGTTAATAACTGGAAGAGACTAAAGACGGTGACTGAGATTAGAAGTTTTCTTGGATTTGCTGTCTATTACCAGAGATTCATCAAGGATTTATCGCGGATAGCAGCAGCTTTGACTAAGTTGACTAGAAAGGATGTGAAGTTTATCTGGTCTAACAAATGTGAGGAAGCATTCCTTAAGTTAAAGCATTTGTTGACCAGCACACATGTGTTAGTAGTTCCAGACGGAAACCATGGGTTGGTGGTGTATACCGATGCATATGGTACTGGATTAGGAGCCGTGTTGATGCAGAAGGGTAAAGTTATTACCTACGCTTCATAACAGCTTAGACCGCACTCATGATTTCGAGTTGGCTGCAGTGATCTTTGCAGTGAAGATTTGAAGACATTATCTCTTAGAAGAGAGATTTGAGCTATACACAGATCATAAGTCTTTAAGGTACTCAAAAGGAGTTGAATATGAGACATCAGAGGTGGCTGGAGTTTTTAGATGCTTATGATTTTGGTATAGAGTATACTCCTGGGAAAGGAAATAAGGTAGTAGATGCTCTTAGCAAAAGACATTAGAATGTGGTGTTAGCTACGTTGGAAGAATGGAAAGATTTAGAAGCTTTGAGTACTTGTAGTGTGTAGTTAAGATCGACTGCTAGTTCTAATCAAAGCACCGCCATGTTGTCCTATTTGGAAGTTTGACCAATATTGATCAAAAGGATTGCTTCTAGGCAGAAAGAGGATCCAGTATTGGCCGAGAGAACTAGAAGGCTTGAGGTTGGAACTGAGATCGATGATCTAAAGGATTTTAGTCTTGACCAAAGAGGATGATTGAGAAAGAAGGGACGGTTGTGTATTCCGAATGTTGAGGACTTAAGGAAAGAAGTCCTTGGGGAATATCATCGATCCAAATTTACGATTCATCCTGGAGGGACCAAGATGTATGAAGATACGAAGGGGAGCTTCTATTGGGAAGGTATGAAGAGGGATGTTGGCTTGTGGGTTAGGCAGTGTGCAAACAGTCAACAAGTGAAGGCCGAACATCAGAAGCCGAGTGGGTTGCTTCAACTTTTGGAGATACCAGTTTTGAAATGGGATTCGATATCCATGGATTTTATAGATGGGTTGCCAAGGTCAAATATAGGGAATGAAAATATATGGGTCATAGTGGACAGGTTGACCAAGAGTGCCCATTTCATTCGAGTTAAGTCAACCAGGACGGCAGCTGTTTTAGCTAAGTTGTTCATGAAGAACATAGTTAGACTACATGGATTCCTAGTAGTATAGTTAGTGAAAGAGATGCTTTGTTCACTAGTGAGTACTAGAAGAATTTACAGGATGTGTTAGGCACTAAGCTCAAGATGAGTACTGCATATCATCCTCAGATGGATGCGTAGACAGAGAGAGTCAATAAGGTTCTCGAGGATTTATTGAGAGCTTGTGTATTGGACTTTGGTGGATCTTGGGAAGACCTACATTTAGTGGAGTTTTCCTATAATAATAGCTACTAGACTAGTATAGGAATGGCGCCTTTTGAAGCTTTGTATGAAAGGCCATGTAAATCGCCAGCATGTTGGTTGGAGATTGGAGACAGATTAGTCTTAGGTCCAGATCTAGTTAGAGGAGCGACAGAGAAGATTGAGTTGATCCGAGAAAAGATGAGGGAAGCTCAGTCCAGACAGAAGAGTTACGCAGATAAGAGGCATAAAGACACAAAATTTTTAGTTGGAGATAGGGTTTTCATTAAAGTATCACCGATGAAGGGTGTAGTGCAATTCAGAAAGTTAGGAAAATTGGCACCGATATATATTGGTCCATTCCTAGTTATAGAGAGGATCGGGAAGCTCGCGTACAGAGTAGAGTTACCGAGAAGTATGGAAGGTGTCCATAATGTGTTTCATGTGTCTCATCTTCACAAGTAAATGCAGATCCAGAGGCTACTATTCCTCCGACAGGGTTGGAAGGTTTGATAGTAGAAACGAATTTAACTTTTGTTAGGCAACCAGTCCAGGTTGTAGTGAGAGATAAGAAAAGCTTGATGAACCAGATAGTCAAATTGGTTAAAGTTCAGTGGAGCAACAATAAGAAGGATTGTACTTGGAAGACGGAAGACAGGATTAGAGATACTTATCCTGATCTGCTTTGAGGGTATGCCTATATTAGCTTTATATAGATAGTTGCTAGTCAAATAGGCTAGTATGGTTGTTATGAGCTGCTATAGATGATTCCTACGTTTAGTATTTAGTCCTTACTGAATTTCGACGACAAAATTCTTTAAGATGGGGAGCATGTTCCATCCCTAATTTCAAATAACATTATTCAAGAGATTTAATAAGATAAGTTAAATAGAATAATGTAAATATTAGAGTGATAAGGGGATTGAGATTTGAAAATTTATTTAGAGGCCGAGCTTAATTAAATAAATAGGCTTATGAATTGTTTTATATGTTAACTAATATGAAAACAATTAACAAAAGGGCATATTAGGAATTGCCGCACCATAACACCTAAAACCCACGTTCCCATTCTTTCTCATGTTCATTTTTTCAAAAACTCAAAACGTAAAACCTAAAGCTCAAGCCGACTATTACTTAGGAGTAAAAGAGGAGAGAAATTCATCTAAAGCTAAGGAATCAAGCTAGGGGAATTAATTAAGGATCAAATCTCAAATTCCTTATCCTAATTAAGGAGAATAATAATCGAAACCATCTCTATTTTTGTTTTTATGATAATTTGATTTTTGGGTTTAAGTTTAAATCCATTATGATGATTTTTGATGATGATATGCTTGGATTTCATGATATGATATATTCAAACAAGTTTGTTTGATAATTGTTTTATACGGTTTAAGGTTAAAATCGTTTATTTTGGATTTCAAATGTCATGAGGAATTTATATGTGATGTAAAACATAAATTTGGAGATGGGTTTAATTTTCTATAACTTTCCAAGCTATGGAAAATTTATTATGAATTTCGAAAGGAAAATATGAACAATTGGGTTTAAAATGACTTATAAGCATAGAGTTTTTGAAGAAGCTTTCCTTGATAGAATATTAGGTTAAAGGGATTAACAATGTTTCATATGAAAATGTTTTCAAGGATGTTAAACCACAGATGTTGGTGTTATCATGTTATTATACTTGCTTCTGCTTATATATATATATACATACATACATATTCACTTTAAATGGACCCATAACTGTATTTTGGGGAGGAAGGACAGAATAACCAGCTAGGTTGACCCAGTAGTGAATATAAATTGAGTTAACTTCTGTATGAGTAGAATTGCATCCAAAAGGTCAGGTAAACCAGAATATAGGATGTCTAAATATTGATTAAAGAAGTTGTCAGATAGACAGGTTCATAGTAAACCCATGAAAACTATGTTTAGAAAGAGTTATTGGCAGGGGCCAATAGGTTTGTAGTGAACCCATGAAAACTATATCTGGATTAAGCTATTGACAGGAGTCAATATGTTCCTAGTAAATTCATGAAAACTAGGATATGAGGGAAGTTAGTGGAGATACCAATAGGTTCAGGGAGAACCCATGAATGAGTAAAGTTATTGGCAGGGGCCGATAGGTTCTCGGTGATTCCGTGAAAACTATGAAACCGAACAGGGAGTCCATAAGTTATAAACAGGTTATTAGTAAGCCTATGAAAACTAATAGGTTAATAGTGACCCTAGAAACTATAACTGCGACAAATAGTCAAAATGAAAGGGGATGGATAATCCAGAATTGATTTACTTATTTGCATATCATCATAATATTTTAAATTGTTATATTTTAACCATTGTGGATGCTGGAGTACAGTATATGGTTTTTATAAAGTTTTGGATAAGATACTAGTGAGGGGAAAACCCGTTCCGCCAAGCGGCGTGGTCTCACTAGATATCTAAATGGTTTGATATGGTAGATTATTATTTATACTAGGCTTTATGTCTGGCTCGAAGTTTATGTTTTCCCCTTAAACTCTCGGGTGCTCAATTGATTTTGAGTAGTCTGAGAGTTGAGGTTTTAAGGTACCTCTTTAGACGAATAAGCTTCCAAAGATGTGCAGGAGGCAAGATAGTTATTAAAAGTTCTTTTCTACTTACATTCCACAGTGTTTTGTTGTAAAGGCAAAGTTGTTTAATAGCCTAGTTATATTTACTCTGAGCATCCAAGGGGGCATGTAACGACCCTGAATTTTAGACATTTGAAATGTGAATATTTAATTAAGTTTAAATATTCGAATGATAATTTAATTTGAAATTCGAATATCAAAATGAATTTGGCGATTAAATTATTGAATTTAATTATTGAAACTGGGAAAAAAATTTGAATATTCAATTTTGAGCTGATTAAAAATAATATGAAGTCTTAGAAAATTCATATTTATTATACTGAAGATAATGGAAGCTTCAGAATTGAATTTGAAACTGTTTTATTCAAATTTGAAATTTTGTTGTTTAAATTGAATTTAAAAATAGCGTTCCGGGGCACAGTCTCGGAATTCGACGAAACTAGTTCCATTGGATCCGTAATATTGTATTATTATCGGATTTCAATTTTCGTAATGTCCGGAGTTGTTGTGTGAGCGTGCGATAAGCAAACGCGCTGAAATTAAATTGAAAATTTAATATTATAACTGGTCCAAAAGGCTATCTTCTCCATACGATCGAATTTGGACTCGAAACCTTTTCCATTGCGTTCGGAATAGGCGTATAACGTTACAAACGCCTGGCGGCACGCCTTGACAGGAGGTCGAGATTTCGAGTTGCATTTTTCGAGAAAATTTGAATTAAATATATATATTCATTTATATAAGCAACCTTCACCAGCCGACATTCCTTCACATCAGAGCTTTTTGTTTTCACCATAGTAGAGACATTCAAACATGCAACTGTCTCATCTTGTTCCCCTTATCCCCGTTTTAACAGCACGCAGATAGTTTCAAAAAGGAAATTTGAATAAAAATCATAACCATGGTCGAAGCCCTTTATTCATTCAAAGAAAACAAAATATAAACGAAATCATCTTCTAAACATCGTAACCGAGTTATCCTCCTCAGTTCGAAATTTATCAATGGCCACGACGAAAAAAAAAATCGCTGTCAAAAAGAAAATCGCCATTCCTAGTTCGATTCAAGAGAAGGGGGTTGCGCGCTCGCACAAAGGGTTGCGGTAGAGGGGACTGTCGACTGTCGGAGGGTTTCGCGTGGCTCGCGTTCGATCTGTAGGTGGTGTAGAGGCGTCGCTCGCGTGCGCGAAGGGGGATCGGGGTTCGCTTGAAGGCAGGGTCGTGGTCTTTTAGGGTTTCAAGTTCGTGGCCGCGATGGCGATTGGTGATGGAGAAGTCGCCTGTGGAGTGGGGTTCGTCGATGGCATCTTCAAGTTCGATAGGGTGGAGTCTGAGTTTGTCAGTTCGTCTTCGCAGTGCCCTATAAGGTATTGCAGGTGATGATTTTCGTGAATTCTATTGGAATTTGATATGTACATATAGATTAGGAATACAATAACAGTAAGTTTATGAAACTGTTTATTTCTCAATTTATATATGCATATATATACAGTGAAGAAAAAAAAATTTATTCAGTGAGAAATATATGTATAATATAGCAGAAGTTATTTTACAATGAAAATTTTTACGTTTTAAATCAATATGGATAATTGAATGTTGTTGATAGGTTTATTTAATTCGTTAGTTACTAGAAATAATTTGTTTAAAAGAAATTAGGTTAAAATAAAATCTGGGATAATTAAAATTACCAAACGAAAATTTATAGTTCGATTTACTTCGAATATTAAAAAAGCGTATAATTGTTTATACAAGGTTAAAATTGCAAAGGAATCAAGCCGAGAATAAAAATGGATTGCAAATTAAAGCAAAGGTGAGATCTTCTCACTCAAAATGAAAAGTGGATTTTTTTTGCAGTTATTGATTGATTGCTATTTGGATATGTTATTAGATATAGTAGGATATATCTATATATATAGCAATATATATATATATATATATATATATATATATATATATATTGGCATATGTATATATTGCACTTGTTGATTTTCCCGCATTATATAGCGGATGAGACCCTATTGCGCCGCATAATAGCGGATGATATTTTTATAGATCCCATATACCACGATATTCCACCTTGAAGTGGAATTGGTATTGTGCTAACATCTGTGGATGCAGGGAAACAGGTTGGAGGGATCCAACATGATTCCTCAAAACATTTGAATTGATTTCATATGTTGTGTGATTGATTATTTATAATCTGTGTATGATTATATCTGTGATTAAATTTGTTGAAGGCTATAATTTAGCTGAATGTATTTTTGGTATCGTTGGATACCAGGAATAAATGAAATTTGATTTCTGAAATTAAAATTGAATTTTAGATGGCTTGGAAAAATAAAAGAATTTATTTAAAAGGAGATAAATTTGTTTGAAATCAAATTGATAATTGATTGGGTATTTGAAATAAATCTTTGAGAAATCGATATAAAAATTTATTTGGTGTTTGAATGAATATTGATTTTTTGTGTTGAGAATAAATTTGGAAATCGATTTGTAAAAATGATTTGGTATTTGGGATTAAAAGTTAGAATCAATTTGAAATGTGATTCGGTGTTGAAGTAAATTCAGAAATCAATTTGAAATTTGATTTGGAATTTGAAATAAATTGAGAAATCAATTTGAAAGTTGATTTGGTGTTAAAAGTGAATATTTGAGAATGTAAATTCCAAATAGAATTTATAAAGGAAAGGGAAATTTGTTTTAAAAATAAATATTGATTTATTTTTAAAGTGTGGAAAATATGATTTGAAATCGGATTTTCAAAGTGATGAAGTGTGGAAATAAATTTACAGATTTGGAATGTAAATTTGAAATAAATCGATAAGGATTTATCTAATTGGTTTAAATGAACCATTTTGAGATATGAAATTGGTTTTCAAATGTGAAGTGTGAAATATGATTTGAAATTGATTTTCAAATGTGAAGTGTGGAAAATATATATCTTTTGAAGATATTTTGAAATAAATAATTTGGGAAAAATTATTTAAATTGGATGTTTGTTGTGAATGTTGTTTGATAGTTAAATAACCGACTATCAATACTTGCCTTTGAAATGGCATTTGATTTGATTTTTTTAAAACAAACGCGCACTATTCGGGTTAGCCGGGAAAAGACCTTTGTGTCATATAACCCATTCCGAATTAGTGATACGACGATATGGATCGTATTGAAGACCGGTGGTGAAGACTGGATATTTTCAAAAATGAAAGGACAACCTGTCGAATGTCTCTGCACCGAGTTGCTCCGGTATAGAGATTCATATCACTCTTTTTGTGATGGAAAGTCCGGACGTGATTAGTGAATATCCGGATTGCAAGGGCTTCTTTGGAAGTGCCTTCGGTTCCGTTCGATCCCGGAACGGACTTGTATGGATGTGTGTCCGACGTTACACTTTGAGATGTAAAGTTGGTTTCTATCAAATACATTTCTGTTGGTGGCGGAGAATTTATTCTCTTAGCTTAACACCCTTCTCTGAGACGTACGAGCTCAGAGGTTATGTAGTTGATGGTTACTAGTGATACATTCCCAATTTGGTAATGTGGCATACGAAGTGCTGTTGATCAGTTGTTGGTCAAAGCGTGGCTTTGTGAAAAAGCATAGTGTATGTGGATGAGACTTCGTCGAGCCTCACAACCCGGTAATGGTCGAAACAGGAATGTTGCGGCAAAGATTTGTAGGGGTAGCGCCCCTAGGGTATGTCATTTCCTTCTGGATAAAAGGTGATATCATGGTATGGAGCCCAGATATTTTACCTATGTTGATTATATTTGTGGTTGTTGCTTTGTGATTGAGGATCCTCAGATAAAGGTTGGTTACGACCGGGGGATGACATACTTGTGTGTTAGTTACCTAGTTACAGCTGTACAGCGTGAGGTAGCATCAGTGTGTTAGTTACAAATGTACAGCGTAAGGTAGCATCGGCCTTTTGTTTGCAGAGATCCGGTTAGGATCCGGGGCGTCTTTCCAGAGGCGTTTCTATTTCGGTAAGGAAGTTCCTTAGCCTGATCATTTGTTGGAAATCCAAAGAAACAATACGCTACCTGTACGTTTTTTAATTGTATTACCTGCTATGGAATGTGGCGGTAACCTGCTATTGAACGTAGTAGCTATAGTAGGCATACAATAATGGTTGTATGTTGGCTAAGATTGATATTATACTTTTGAAATGTTTTTCACACTAGACATTAATAATAATATCAACTGATTTTGCGTAGTAAGCATTTTTGACTATCATAAGGGGAAATCTCCTCCAATTCTGCGTTTGCATTGTGTGTGTGGTGGCAGGCCTTATGGTAGTTTCATTTTCCAAAAGCATTGCGAATCTGTTTCATTTTCTTTGTGAAAATAACTGTTTTACGATCTCACACCAGTCACCATGACTGTCTCGGAGTTTATTGTTCCCTTCTAAACTCTGGGTGCCCATAATTTTCCACACGGGCAGCCTAGAGTTATGTTATCAGGATATTCTGGAGCTTTGGAGATGAGCTGGATGGGAAGCGTACTATCGTACTTGTTTATTTATTCCGCTGTGTATTCTGTATGAGGACAAGTTATATAACTGTCCATTGTTGTATTGTGTTGTATATTGACTCTGATTGATGTATGTATAAACTGATATAGTCTTTTGTTTTAAAGATTACCGATTCATCTATTATATATTGTTCCGTTGCGAATGTGAGATTCTGATATTGTTTCTGTTTCTGTTCTTTCTTTTCCTCTTTCTTCTTCTACCTCTTCTTTTAACCCTAATGGTTCGGTTTTCCAGCATTCGGTTGCGCGGCATTTGATACAGTGGACGTATTAATGTCGACTTTCGAGCGTCGAAAAGTCGAGTCGTTACAAGTGGTATCAGAGCATCCGGTTAAGCGATAACCCTGCCTCTGTTGGGTGTTACTCATTAGAGATAGAGTCAGTAGTACTCTAGAATGAGTGTGAGTGTAATAATAGATATGAGCGCGTATTTATTAGTGAATACAAAATCTGTTTTGTATTGTGTTGACTTATCGGTTGATTGTTTATAGATTCTGGTCGATGCAGTCTGGCCAACTGTAATCGATAGGGGTTTCTAAACTCTTAAACAAGATGAACCGACACAATATTGTTTTAAATAGGGTGAATGAAATAATTTTGCCCAAAACTATTTTTGTATAGAAAAGAGATCATTTTCTATGAACTATTATAGTATATGGATGCTTGGTTGTTATGAAGTAATAATATTGAATTATTATCACTGTTATATGGAATTGAATAAGAAATTAAAATAATACCCAAAGATTTGGAGATAAATTCATTTAACAAATGAAATTTATAAATATGAATTGAAAAAGATAAGGAAATAAAATTCATATACGAATGAAATTTGTAAGTATAAATTGTAAATGTGATTTATAATTTGGAATAGAATTCCAGAGAAATATTTGAAAATAAATTCATTAATGGAATGTAAATAAGTTGATATCTTATCAAATAATTGAAATCTGATTGGAATAAGATCCGAATTGAAAATGAATGAATTTATGAATGAACAAATGAAGCTACATTTGTAAATAAATGAATTGGAGGTTTAAATTGGTTAAATTGAAATTGAATTGAGAGTTGAATGAAATGGTTTGAATTTGTTTATAAATTCAAGTAAGTAAGAAAGAAAAATAAATTGAAATTTCCTTGTTATTGATAAAATAAATTCGAGACGAATTAAATATGGAAATTTGAAATTTAAATTGGATGAGTGAATATACTAATTAAATTAGTAGATGGAATAGATTTGAATGGTTTTCAATGAGATTTGTTTGATTAATGAAATGCCAATTAAAATTGAATGGAATCAATTGGAAAATGCAGTACTATACATATATGACATATTATGTTTTCCAAACTAAGGATATGAAAAAGTACCTTCCATCGAAAAAATTTGTGAAGGTGTTGGAACTCGGTATGGGTGTCCATTTGATCGGGATGGGATCATATTGATTGATCACGATGTATGCTAGCGTAATTCGAGGGGTGTGATACCCACAGTTACAAGCGATTTCACTGGGATAGTGGCGCAACCGCCGTGTAAACTGCGATCTAGATGCCATAGCGAAATTCGAGGGGCGAGATGCCTACAGTTACAAGCGATTTCACTGGGATAGTGGTGTAACCGCCGTGTGAACTACGATCTATGGCAACAACCATGGCGAAATTCAAGAGATGTGAAATCTACAGTTACAAGTGATTCTACTGGGATAATAGTGAAACCGCCGAGTAACTGTGATCCATGGGGGAACGTGCTTTCCATATCCATTTTTAAAAGGATTTTTAAGTGTTTTCACTAGGAGTAAGAAAAATTTTGAAATTTTTGACTAACGACAAAAGATTTAAAATTTGGGAATTGAGATAAAAGTAAATGAAACTCAATATTCAGAATTAGAAGATGAATCGAATTCAAGTAAAATTCGAAATGAAAATTTGAATGAAATTTTTTTTGGAAATAAAAGTATTGAGATAAAATGAATTCAAATAGAATTGAAATTGTAAATTGAAATCAAATGGAATTGAAAATACAAAGTTGAATAGAAATGAATATATAACTTTGTTTGTGAAGTGAAAACAAATATAAGAAGTATGTAATACTTATATTGCACTTAAGAAATGAATGAATGAAATTCTTAAGTAAATTGGTATTGGGAAATCCAATAAGTGAATTTGGACATTATTGTTCAGTAAAATATACAGGGATTGTAAAGGCTAAGGAAAATGGAATTGGATTTTCGATTTCGAAGATAATTTGAATTTGCTCGACAAAAGGTACGTATTTAAATTTCAGTATGAAATTTGATGAGATTCTGGTTTTGCCACTTGGCATTTTGTTTTCTATTGGGATTGAGAGTCCGTAGGGACGTTTTGTAGTCGTACCGTGTTAGCCGCGTAAAGGAGACGCTGACGAAATTTTTCGAAAATTTAGAGAGTTAGAAATTTTTTGAGAAATTTTGAATAATTTAAAATTCGAATTTAAATTTAAAATTTGAATTGTGATGTAAAATAAAGTTGCTTGGAACTATGAAATGTTTGGAAAGTTAATAAGAGAAATGATAGTGTCTTTAATAAGAAAGATTATTTTATCAAGTTGATAAAACTGTTTGGGTTTGGTAAAATAGTTAACGGGTATTGGGGCATAATTCTTAACTTGTAATTTCGGGACGAAATTCTTTAAGGGGGGAAGATTGTAACGATCCTGAATTTTAGACATTTGAAATGTGAATATTTAATTGAGTTTAAATATTCGAATGATAATTTAATTTGAAATTCGAATATCAGAATGAATTTGGCGATTACATTATTGAATTTAATTATTGAAACTGGGAAAAAAATTTGAATCTTCAGTTTTGAGCTGATTAAAAATAATATGAACTCTTAGGAAATTCATATTGATTATACTGAAGATAATGGAAGCTTCAGAATTGAATTTGAAACTGTTTTGTTCAGTTTTGAAATTTTGTTGTTTAAATTGAATTTAAAAATAGCGTTCCGGGGCACAGTCTCGGAATTCGACGAAACCAGTTCCATTGGATCCGTAATATTGTATTATTATCGGATTTCAATTTTTGTAATGTCTGGAGTTGTTGTGTGAGCGTGCGATAAGCAAACGCGCTGAAATTAAATTGAAAATTTAATATTATAATTGGTCCAAAAAGCTATCTTCTCCATACGATCGAATTTGGACTCGAAACCTTTTCCATTGCGTTCGGAATAGGCGTATAACGTTACAAACACCTGGCGGCACGCCTTGACAGGAGGTCGAGATTTCGAGTTGCATTTTTCGAGAAAATTTGAATTAAATATATATATTCATTTATATAAGCAACCTTCACCAGCCGACATTCCTTCACATCAGAGCTTTTTGTTTTCACCGTAGTAGAGACATTCAAACACGCAACTGTCTCATCTTGTTCCCCTTATCCCCGTTTTAACAGCACGCGGATAGTTTCAAAAAGGAAATTTGAATAAAAATCATAACCATGGCCGAAGCCCTTTATTCATTCAAAGAAAACAAAATATAAACGAAATCATCTTCTAAACATCGTAACCGAGTTATCCTCCTCAGTTCGAAATTTATCAATGGCCACGACGAAAAAAAAGCGCTGTCAAAAAGAAAATCGACATTCCCAGTTCGATTCAAAAGAAGGGGGTTGCACGCTCGCACAAAGGGTTGCGGCAGAGGGGACTGTCGACTGTCGGAGGGTTTCGCGTGGCTCGCGATCGATCTGTAGGTGGTGTAGAGGCGGCGCTCGCGCGTGCGAAGGAGGATCGGGGTTCGCCTGAAGGCAGGGTCGTGGTCTTCTAGGGTTTCAAGTTCGTGGCCGCGATGGCGATTGGTGATGGAGAAGTCGCCTGTGGAGTGGGGTTCGTCGATGGCATCTTCGAGTTCGATAGGGTGGAGTCTGAGTTTGTCAGTTCGTCTTCGCAGTGCCCTATAAGGTATTGCAGGTGATGATTTTCGTGAATTCTATTGGAATTTGATATGTACATATAGATTAGGAATACAATAACAGTAAGTTTATGAAACTGTTTATTTCTCAATTTATATATGCATATATATACAGTGAAGAAAAAAAAATTATTCAGTGAGAAATATATGTATAATATAGCAGAAGTTATTTTACAATGAAAATTTTTACGTTTTAAATCAATATGGATAATTGAATGTTGTTGATAGGTTTATTTAATTCGTTAGTTACTAGAAATAATTTATTTAAAAGAAATTGGGTTAAAATAAAATCTGGGATAATTAAAATTACCAAACGAAAATTTATAGTTCGATTTACTTCGAATATTAAAAAAGTGTATAATTGTTTATACAAGGTTAAAATTGCAAAGGAATCAAGCCGAGAATAAAAATGGATTGCAAATTAAAGCAAAGGTGAGATCTTCTCACTCAAAATGAAAAGTGGATTTTTTTGCAGTTATTGATTGATTGCTATTTGGATGTGATATTAGATATAGTAGGATATATCTATATATATATATATATTGGCATATGTATATATTGCAGTTGTTGATTTTTCCGCATTATATAGCGGATGAGACCCTATTGCGCCGCATAATAGCGGATGATATTTTTATAGATCCCATATACCACGATATTCCACCTCGAAGTGGAATTGGTATTGTGCTAACATCTGTGGATGCAGGGAAACAGGTTGGAGGGATCCAACATGATTCCTCAAAACATTTGAATTGATTTCATATGTTGTGTGATTGATTATTTATAATCTGTGTACGATTATATCTGTGATTGAATTTGTTGAAGGCTATAATTTAGCCGAATGTATTTTTGGTATCGTTGGATACCAGGAATAAATGAAATTGGATTTCTGAAATTAAAATTGAATTTTAGATGGCTTGGAAAAATAAAAGAATTTATTTAAAAGGAGATAAATTTGTTTGAAATCAAATTGATAATTGATTGGGTATTTGAAATAAATCTTTGAGAAATCGATATAAAAATTTATTTGGTGTTTGAATGAAAATTGATTTTTTGTGTTGAGAATAAATTTGGAAGTCAATTTGTAAAAATGATTTGGTATTTGGGATTAAAAGTTAGAATCAATTTGAAATGTGATTCGGTGTTGAAGTAAATTCAGAAATCAATTTGAAATTCGATTTGGAATTTGAAATAAATTGAGAAATCAATTTGAAAGTTGATTTGGTGTTAAAAGTGAATATTTGAGAATGTAAATTCCGAATAGAATTTATAAAGGAAAGGGAAATTTGTTTTAAAAATAAATATTGATTTATTTTTAAAGTGTGGAAAATATGATTTGAAATCGGATTTTCAAAGCGATGAAGTGTGGAAATAAATTTACAGATTTGGAATGTAAATTTGAAATAAATCGATAAGGATTTATCTAATTGGTTTAAATGAACCATTTTGAGATTTGAAATTGGTTTTCAAATGTGAAGTGTGAAATATGATTTGAAATTGATTTTCAAATGTGAAGTGTGGAAAATATATATCTTTTGAAGATATTTTGAAATAAATAATTTGGGAAAAATTATTTAAATTGGATGTTTGTTGTGAATGTTGTTTGATAGTTAAATAACTGACTATCAATACTTGCCTTTGAAATGGCATTTGATTTGATTTTTTTAAAACAAACGCGCACTATTCGGGTTAGCCGGGAAAAGACCTTTGTGTCATATAACGCATTCCGAATTAGTGATATGACGATATGGATCGTATTGAAGACCGGTGGTGAAGATTGGATATTTTCGAAAATGAAAGGACAACCTGTCGAATGTCTCTGCACCGAGTTGCTCCGGTATAGAGATTCATATCACTCTTTTTGTGATGGGAAGCTCGGACGTGATTAGTGAATATCCGTATTGCAAGGGCTTCTTTGGAAGTGCCTTCGGTTCCGTTCTATCCTGGAACGGACTTGTATGGATGTGTGTCTGACGTTACACTTTGAGATGTAAAGCTGGTTTCTATCAAATACATTTCTGTTGGTGGCGGAGAATTTATTCTCTTAGCTTAACACCCTTCTCTGAGATGTACAAGCTCAGAGGTTATGTAGTTGATGGTTACTAGTGATACATTCCCAATTTGGTAATGTGGCATACGAAGTGCTGTTGATCAGTTGTTGGTCAAAGCGTGGCTTTGTGAAAAAGCATAGTGTATGTGGACGAGACTTCGTCGAGCCTCACAACCCGGTAATGGTCGAAACAGGAATGTTGCGACAAAGGTTTGTTGGGGTAGCGCCCCTAGGGTATGTCATTTCCTTCTGGATAAAAGGTGACTTCATGGTATGGAGTCCAGATATTTTACCTATGTTGATTATATTTGTGGTTGTTGCTTTGTGATTGAGGATCCTCAGATAAAGGTTGGTTACGACCGGGGGATGACATACTTGTGTGTTAGTTACCTAGTTACAGCTGTACATCGTGAGGTAGCGTCAGTGTGTTAGTTACCTAGTTACAGCTGTACAGCGTGAGGTAGCGTCGGCCTTTTGTTTGCAGAGATCCGGTTAGGATCCGGGGCGTCTTTCCAGAGGCGTTTCTATTTCGGTAAGGAAGTTCCTTAGCCTGATCATTTGTTGGAAATCCAAAGAAACAATACGCGCCCTGTACGTTTTTTAATTGTATTACCTGCTATGGAATGTGGCGTTAACCTTCTATTGAACGTAGTAGCTATAGTAGGCATACAACAATGGTTGTATGTTGGCTAAGATTGATATTATACTTTTGAAATGTTTTTCGCACTAGACATTAATAATAATATCAACTGATTTTGCGTAGTAAGCATTTTTGACTATCATAAGGGGAAATCTCCTCCAATTCTGCGTTTGCATTGTGTGTGTGGTGGCAGGCCTTATGGTAGTTTCATTTTCCAAAAGCATTGCGAATCTGTTTCATTTTCTTTACGAAAATAACTGTTTTACGATCTTACACCAGTCACCATGACTGACTCGGAGTTTATTGTTCCCTTTTAAACTCTGGGTGCCCATAATTTTCCACATGGGCAGCCTAGAGTTATGTTATCAGGATATTCTGGAGCTTTGGAGATGAGCTGGATGGCGAAGCGTACTATCGTACTTGTTTATTTATTCCACTGTGTATTCAATATGAGGACAAGTTATATAAGTGTCCATTGTTGTATTGTGTTGTATATTGACTCTGATTGATGTATGTATAAACTGATATAGTCTTTTGTTTTAAAGATTACTGATTCATCTATTATATATTATTCCGCTGCGAATGTGAGATTCTGATATTGTTTCTGTTTTTGTTCTTTCTTTTCTTCTGTCATATTCTACCTCTTCTTTTAACCCTAATGGTTCGGTTTTCGGGCATTCGGTTGCGCGTCATTTGGTACAGTGGACGTATTAATGTCGACTTTCGAGCGTCGAAAAGTCGAGTCGTTATAGGGCATCTTCATATGTTGCTCTTGGCTATGTTGTAATAATTATATTTTCTCTGAACATGGTTCTCGAATATGGGATTATGTAATGAATGTTGAAATAATTTGAAATGGAATGTGAAAGTTATTTAATGATTTTTAAAGTTTTCAAAATCCATGTGTTTCTGTTATATCAATGTATCTAACATTACCGTATTTGGTCGCCAAGGATTAATAACTATGGATGACTGCAGCATCAATAGCCGTTAGTTTTGGGCCTCCAAGTGAGGGATGTTACAGCTATACAAATTAATCTTATTCATTTTAATTAACAAGAATGTCCAATAATTTACACATGTTTTAAATTTCCATTATCTTCAAATTTAAGAGTTATAGCTTAACTTCTCATATTTCACTTAAACACTTAGCTTAAATTTCTTATTTCTCATTTTAGAAGTTTCCAACTATTCAAAAATTTCATTTTATTTCTATAACTGAAAATCATTAATTAACAAGAACTTATGAATTTAAATACCGGGTTTATATCGAATCATTTTGAAATAATATATACTTATCTCCTTTGTATACCAAATCATATTTAGGGAATTTAAATCAAAATCTGTTTATCGAAACAAATGCGTAACAAAGTTACTAAGTGGCCTCCCCCACTTTGAAACTCGAAAATGAATGTCGATGATGCTACAGTCATCTCCGACATTATTTTTTTCTAGCGATTAAAGAGGGGAGTAGGAAACTTACTTCCTTTAAAATTCTTTTGAAAACAATTTCTATTTGCAAATACTTCTAAATAATACAAATATTATTTCCAAAATCTTTAAAAACCAATTTTAAAAATAGTGGGATCAAAATTCTCAAATTTTCAATTTAAATTCATTTCAAATGTAAATCATATTTTATAAAGCATATTTATAAAATTTCACTTTCTTATATAACATACAACAGTCAATAGTTTAGGAGCATCGACTAATCAACAATAAATGATAATAATCGAATATTATAATTTCTAACAAACAACAATCTTAATTAACTATCTAAGTTTTCATAAAATTATTCTTTTATACATATAAAATATAATCCTAGGTAAAATTATTTCATTTACCAATTTCGAAAATAATATTGTGTCAATTTTCTTTGTTAGGGTGTTTTGGAATCCTTATCGATAACATAGGCCAGACGAATCGATCAGAATTCAAAATTCAAACTTAACTAATCAAACAACACAATATAAAATATTTTTATGGCACTAACAAATACGCGCTCTCATATATGTATATACACTCAATGAGCTTATTCTACAGGTTTAGGTATTCGCTAAACCTCGCTCTGATACCAACTTTGAGGACCCGCATTTTGGAAGATTTAAATCGACAATAAACCACACATGTCCAACTCAAACAATCCAAAAGGCGGATAATCAATGGGGTTGAACAAAGAAATATAAGAAAAGAAGGAAAAACAAACACAGAATCTCACAACGGAATGACAAAATATAATAATCAAATAAACAGTTCATGAAGCTATTTTACAATATACATTTGATTACACTTTACAATATCAATCAGAGTTATACATACAATAGATATAATAGGATAATGCAGTAGAAACAAAATGATGCAGTGGAATAGTAATAGTAAGATATAGTATACCAATCCTCATCTTCATCCTTCAGAATATGTCTTAGATACACTGTAATACTCAAGCTGGCCCGAGCATAATGAAAAGACAAAACACTCAGATCAGAACAAAATTATCCTCATGTAAGTCAAATCAATATCATGTAAAATATGAGTGTAATAGCGTCATAGATGTTACGGGATTTTACATCTCTTATCCAGTGTACAACGTGAGTGCAATAACTTAAGAGATGGTACGGGATTTTCCATCTCCTAAGGATCCGTCAAACTATCTATATATAGTAGAATACGCTATATATGTAATGTATAATAAGAAAGTAAATATTTTCCTAGCGTTAAGGCTTTACATTAATCCCCCTTAACGTGTTTTTTAAGCATTGCCGTACAGTTTGCATATAACACACCAGTAGAACGTCGGTGGACAGGGATGCACCTTGATACGACAACACTAAATCGAAATCGTAGTGGCATCGAATAAGGATAAAAGTATGACAAGGCACATGAGGTAATGAATCAGGTAGGATACTACCAGTTTGCCTGATCCGCACCGGTGGTAACCCTTGACGGCCCACCGCGTCCAACACTCCCAAAATCCAAGGGTGCGCACCAATGAATAATAATGTAGAGATAGTAATACAAAGGAGTGTGTTCGCTAGAGGTAGCTAGCCTCATTGGCCCGACATGGCTCCTGTTTTAGTCATTTCAAATTGACACAAGTGTCGGGGTTATCCATCATCGTTCACTTCCTTACAATCCAGTAAATGTTCACCAATTCAACCATTTTATTCTGGATCATCCTCCACGTACACAGTTGTTAAAGTGGTTCCAGTATTGACAGAGAGTACACCAATAATTGGCCCTGGTCTCTTTAACAACCAAACAACATTTTACACATATGTTGGTTCTTTTTCATTTCATAGAACAATCATACTTCATATCAAAATATCATATTCACTTCGAAATATCATATTCGCTTCAAAATATCATATTCACTTCAAATTACCATATTCCCTTTAAAATATCATTTTCGAATTCAAAATAGGTTATACCTTCATATCAAATACATTCGCATTCAAATCAACCATTTAAGTATAAATAGTTCCAACATTAAAACAGTTTGAATATTGAAAATAGTTTGAATAATATAAAAATAGTTTGGAGATTGAAGACAATTTTGATATTAAAATAGTTTGAGTATTGAAAATGGTTTATATATTAAAATAGTTTGGAAACCAAAATAATTTGAATATTAAAATAAATGTAAATTTAAAACATTTTATATTTAAAATAGTTTACATTGAAAATAGTTTCAAATTAAAACCGTTTCTTTCCATTTTTAACAAATCTAAACTCAGGTTCAAAAGTTCAAATCAAACAATTCAATTTCCAATATTTCAATTCAAATCAACTTAAATTTCAAATTCAATTCAAATCAATCTGAATTCAAAACGATTTCAACTTTACTTTAAATTCATCATAAACAATTCGATTCAAATGGCTAGAAGTTTTCAATTCAAATTCTCATTTAAACAATTTAATTTATATCAATTCCAAGTCTAAAATTTGGAATATCCATTTAAATCACTTTAGTAGAAATAATTTCAAACAAATTAAAATTCAAACCCATAAAATAATTCAATTTCGATAAATCTAAATCATATTTCCTTTCAACTTTAGGATTCCAAATTATATTCTTTAAACAATTTCAATTTTAAACGGTTTTAATTCCAAAGCCCAAATTTGAAAATAATTCAATTTATGAAATCCAATTATACTTCCTTTAAAACGATGTCATTTAAATAAACCCAAAATTCAAGAATTTAAAATCATTTAATTTAACCAATCTGGTGTTCGTATATAATTTTCTATCCTATAGCGAAGTGATCAGTTATTTCAATTAATTACATAGATGAATATATATCATTTCAACCCAAAGTTAAATGTCATAGGTATATATCATTTTAACTCATTTCTTAATTTATTCGAAATGATTTAATGACAATTTATATGATGTCAATAATATACAGGGTGATAACAAGAATATATAAAAATAAATAAACAACCATACATCCAACATATCAATTAATAGCATCCAATTTCAAGCAACAACCAAATCAACCAATATATCATAACAGTTTACTAGTTATCTAATGTCGGGTATTTAACTAGCAATTCAATTTCAATTTCAATTTAAATCACCAAACAACAATCAATTAAATTAATCACTTCATGATTTCCATTTAACTAACATCAAAAATTTTAGTATTACGTGAGGGGGTTTAATCACTCACCTTGTCGAATCTGAAAAATTCGAACTAACCAAACAATAATGAATCCAACTCCATATCGAAGACGATGTCGATACGAACCCAACATAAGAAACTGCACCCAAATCCGACCTCGTATAAGAGATATACAATTTTTATTAACACTCAAATATAACTTAATTAATTAAACAACTAATTAACTAAGTTAATTACCTAACTAATGACATGCTTTACCCCGCTTACCATTATTCTTTCCCGCTCATCACATGAACGCTCCCAGATCTGTGATTTGGAAAGCCGCGACGCCGTCCTTGATGATCAGACCATGCCACACCCACGTCGCCGCCTATGCCTTACCACACCGCACTTACCAGTGCCAGCCTCGCCTCCCAAAACCTCACCATTGACCATGAAATCCACCGGGATGGCCCCAACTTCAAAGCTAGATCCAGGCCACGTCGAGGCCTCGATCGACGATTAGTCACCATGGATGAGTTCCCCTAGCATGTTCGCACGACTTCCATGTTGGACACTTTCTCTAATTTGGCTCTGATCGGCGTGGACGATATCGTCTGTTGGATGGAGGAGTTTAAATGGCGGCCATGGTTAATATTTAGGGTTTTCGCAAATAACGAAGGGATGTGTCCTTGTATAGAAATTTAAACGACACTATTCACGCCCAAATTTTCTGAACTCCAATCGATGCGTGCCGCCTGGCGTTTTATGTGAAATACCCCTATTTCAAACACAATGCAACTAGTTACGGGACCGAATTCCATCGTACAAAAGTTAACATTTTATCGTTCGATAAAATTTAAATCAATTATATTCAATTGTTCCCAAATTTACAATTATAGACAAATAAAATATTTATGTTTCAAAAATACGTCATTACAGTCAAATCATTTCATTAACAATAAATTTTATTATTATTTCACCATTTAATTCAATTGAATATTTACGGTTCATAAATAACATTTTCCATTCAAAATATTAACGATTTCAAATCAAATTCAAAACAAAATAGATTTCCAATTTCCCAATAATTAGTTCATTTTATTTTACCAACACCGTTTATTTTTGATTGAAACACTTATTCTATTCTAACACAAAACTTATATCTCTTACATTACATTTATTAACTACAATTCACTTTTCATCTCTTTTTAATCCAAAATATTTCAATAAGTTTAATTCCGATTATCTCAAAATTAACTTTTAAAACGAATTCAAATAATAAAACAACTGCTTTCATTTTACAGTGATTCAACATCTTTGCAATTCTTGTATATAGCCAAAGTTATTCATTTCTTACCAAATAAATGTTTTCTTATTTCTGAAATTTATACTTATCAAAATACAATTTCATATAAATAAACTTATGCTTTTACTTTTAATAAACATTCATTCGATTCTTTATTAACTTAACATTGATTATTTCAATATCTGTTATCACTTACTTACAATTCGGTATCATCTAATTAACTTTCTAATATAAGTTATCATCTTTTATCTTATTGAATTTTATTATTTTAAATTTTTTATCTAAGTTCATATCCAATAAATTACATTAATAAATCATTAAATTTTTATTTCTAACCATTTTTGTTCAATATTTATATTAAATTTAATATTTTTAAATGATTAAAAATACGGGTCGTTACAATTTGGAATTAAATGACCAATGTTGATAAGCATAATTTCACAAATTTCAATTGTTGTAATTAGCGTAATAAATTCGGTATTCAACGTGCTCAAGTTAATTTGGATCTACTCACAAAATTACCACTTACTATGACTTATGTTTGGTACGTACGTGTTGAAATAGAAAATTTTAAATAATTTTAGAGTAAACTGTTTACACGTAATAACCGAAATGTCTCGAAGTCAGTGGGAGCGATATTAAGTTTGTGAGTCTATGGATATGATTCAAGAAATGATAGAAAATATCATTTTATAAGCATTAAAATTGGACAAATATTTTGATAGAAATATTAAATATTTTGATTATCAATCAAAATGCAGATGAAGCGTTTATTCATAAGAAAGAATGTTAAAAGGTACATTGGTAATTCTAAACTATAAGTAAACAATACGTTGTTGATTTTAACGATGTACTTGTGTTAAAATCAACCTTAGTTGTTTTAGTGCTCAATTTTGGATTGTAAATTATGTCTTTTATACTGAGTATAAAAGATATTGGGAATGTCTCAAATCGATATGCAAAGAAATCTTATTAAATTGTTTAATATGGAATATGTGAGATGAGTTCCTTATGCATTGGCAATAGGAATTATCACGCATGTTATGTTGTCTACGATATCATGATTCGTTTGTGTATTTGATACATGAAGCAAATATCAAATCCAAAATGATATCACTAATTGGTTGTTTGTAGTGTTCTCGTGTATTTATGAAATACTAGAGAATTATTTACAAAAACAAAAACACCTTATGAAGGAGTGTTCAGACTCAAACTTCATAAGTGATGTTGAGTATGATATGTCAATAATAAATTCAAGTTAAGAACCTTTAAGTTGGAAATGTTCCAAATGAAAGACCATGGCTGATTCAGTGTAAAAGGCTAAGTACATCTCCTAGAATAGCGCCGTATTAAAAGCAATGTATATAAATATATAAGTGCATAAATTTGTAAATGAACCGATTCCAAATGTTGAGAATCTCATAATCTTGTTATATGATAACAATGTTGTGATATAGTTCGTAGCAGAACTTAGAGCTCACTAGAAGTCAAGAGACATACTCTGAATTGTTCCACATGGTAAAATAGTTTATCACCGTCGGAGAAAGTTGATTGACAGAGTAGATAATTGAAACATAATAGAATATCCGTTCACAGAGGGACTGACCCAATTGGTTTTGAGCAAATCGATTGGAGAAGTTGGATTAAGATCCCATAATTAACCCCAAGTGCAAATGGGAGATTGATAGAGCTATGGGTATGCCTTAGAGGCAATTATGTAATTTGTTACATATATCTAACTCACTGACTAATCTTGTTCGAAATAAAGGTGTTTTCTTTCTATTATATATTTGATATAATGTGTTTATATTGATTAATTATTTTAATTAAAAGTATATTTAATAGAAAATCCATAAATAGTATGTTTTGTGATAGTAGTTACAAAGTGTTGCAACCGTGAGTAATTTATCACAATGAAAACAAATATACCATTTTAAATATTCCTAGCTAAGATGTATTGAGACTGGATATCGATACATCCGTTGAGACTAGAGTACGTAATGCTCTCTAAATGTTGGGTAGTGTATTACTCAAAACTGCTGGGGGCATAAAGGATTTGCATATTGATAGTTATTGGATAACTATAGAATGACTCACTCGATATTTTGTTGGTTAATATAACTAAGGTAAAGCATAGAATATCGATGTGACTAACTTACACAGTTCTCTCGACTTGAGAATACTGTTAATCTTCAATGTGGAAGCTTTACTTTAATTATAGTTAAATCGTGGCACGATGTCCATCGAACGACTATAGTTGGGTCGAATGGAAGCATTGGAAGTGAAACACTATTCAAGACAGGATTTGTCTCCTCATTATACGAGGTTGGTATCATGGTCAACTAAAGTCAACTCAAAGTCAAAGTCTTTTCTAGAGAATTTCAGTTAATAATTATTATTATCATTGAACCAAGGACTTTGCGTTTGGACTATAAAGTTGAATGTGGATGATCTTAAAATTTTGACCATTACCAAATCCCATAAGTTCTAATGTGATATAGTTTGGATGAAGAGAATTAGTATAAATAATTGTCACTATTGGGTACCGCTTATAATAAGTAAAATTGGATTTTACCAAAAGATGTGTAAGCGATAAATTCAGCCAAAATGTCATACTACCTGCTAAGTGACGTGTGAACATTAATATTCGAATAGTTCGATATTAATCGCTCTATGAATTTACACATTTGAGTCACATGACCGTAATGATGAATTCTTTGAAAAACCATATGATTTAATTAATTTATAAAATGTTGTAAATTGATTAAATTAATTGATATTTTAGAAATATTAATTAGTTTTTATTTGGTATTTGGAAGCTTTTTGTAATTATTTTAATACATTTATAAAAGTTATATTTGCGCGTATTGATATACGACATCGATGTAATGTAAAGATAATTGCATGAAATAATTTCTAGAAATTTTCTGTCATTTGATGACATGATTTGTGAAGATTTTATGTTATTTGATGACATATCATGTGAAAAGTAAGGATTGGAGGGAGAAACAATCAACGGAATCGATTAGGGAAGTTTTAATTAAAGAATGGAAAATGTTTCATTCTTTCAATTAAAACGTATTCTCTAATTCATTATGTACGTATAATTCATTTTTCTTTCTCATTCATTCTTTCTCTTTCTCTCCTTCTAATTTTTCATGGCAGAAAACCAAAAAAATAAAGTTTCCAAAATCTTTCAACTCCAAATAAAAAAGGATAAAAAAAAGTGGTTCATCCATCTCTTGCAAGGATTGGATTGGGATCTTGAAGATCTGAGGAAATATCACCATTCAAGGTGTGACTTCTAGGCAACATCCTAAGGGAAATTTATTTTCAAGTTGTGCTTCAAAGCTTTAGGTAATAAGATCGATTCACAGAATCTAAGAGCTTTTGATTCATCATTCTCTTGAGCAATAGCAGGGTATCATCTTGATTTACAAATTCTTGTAATCATTTATAACTATTATTACATGCTTTTGTCTAATTAATTTATCCATTATCATAATTCCCTACGCATATATGTTATCAACATGAGATGCAAACATGAACATATGTATGTGTATATTTTTGATTAAAACTCTGTTATGTTTATATGCTTGGAGATTTAAATTTGTTGTTGAATTCATAATTGTATTTTTCTTCTTAACTTTAGTTTTGACAATTTTTGAAATAAGTTTTATTAGGTTGACTTTAATCTATACAAACAATTTCATATATAACTGTACACTCATATGATTTTTCTAATTAACAGAATTTGTTCATATGTTTTATTCTTATAACAAAAAAATTGCATTTTTAATATATAGTTGTTAAATTTAATCATATATGTTTATACATGTTTAATTGTTTGCTTGTAAATTTGTGAAATTAAATTCACATCCATATTTTATTAGATACTAATTATGTGATTTAAAATAAAAAGTGAAAGTTTTGCTAATTTATTTTGTGCAAGGAAAGTTCTATTAAGGTGTTGTTAACCGTATATCTGATTGTATGTAAAAGGAAATTTTGTTAATTTGTTTAGTGTAAGTAAAGTTTTGTTTATATATTTTGTAACCATATATATATATGACTATATATATATATACAAACATACATACATACATACATATATGTATGTATATGTATATACGTATGTTTTTTTATCTCTATATTCATATATACATACAAACATCTGTTTAGTTATGAAATTATTTTGTAATTTAAGTGTATTTAATGTGCATTCAAAGTGTCTTTATGTGTATTTTAAAACTTTCATTTATGGTCATAAGTACGTAGAATATAAATAGTCATTTGTTGCCAATTATTACTTATTCAAAGGTTGCTTTGTTTGGTGTTGGTATCTTAAAATTAAAACTACAGTCTAACTTCCAAGTGTTGTATTGATGGTTAGAAATTCTGACATTTTGTACCACAATTGTATAAGTATGCACATGTATAAATAAATGTGAAAATTCATATCATTTATAAACACCACAATGTTGCACATTCATAATTCACACTGGAATATATTTGGACAAACTTACATTTTATGTCATTTATTAATTGCTAATTAATGACATTTAATGTATCAATCAATTTAATCAAAAGAGAGAGAAATGGAAAGTTTCTCTTCCCATATAAAGCATAGTATGCTCTTAATTAATTCCATAACTTGTAGAGAATGAGACAGAAGGTTTTCTTCTCTAACGTAAGTTTTGGAGAAAGAAACGAAAAGTTTCTTTCTCTTAATTTATTCTTATGAGTAATTGTTGGGTATATTTGATACATTGTATATTTAAGTTTAAATTGATTAAAAACTTCTTTTAATCAATTTTTAAATAAAATAAGATTTTATTTAAATACTTTATTAGATTGGATCTATATACTTTTATATTTCATAGGCCCAAAAGAAACAAAGTGGTAAAATTTTTGAATTCACCAATTTCTTCCGCTGCGGGCTGACTCAGTTTCAACAGCAACTACTATCACAAAACATATCATTTATGCATTTTGTATTAAATATATTTTAATTATTAATATAACACATTATATCAAGTATATAATACAAAAAAAACACCGTTTATTTTGTACAAGATTGGTTATTGAGTTAGATATATGTAACAAATTAAATAATTGCCCCTAGAGCATTTCCCTAACTCTATCAATGATGTCCTAGTTTTTCACCTCAAGAAGTTGATAAACATGGCACTCCACATGCCATGCGATTCTATCACAATTAAACGCTTTGGAGCATACGGGCACTAACAAGGAAGTTACTCAATGCTTCAGGGGCAAATGAGCTCAACCATTGTGGTGTATACTCAATGTTGTGCATAGTTACGGTCACTAACAGGAAGGTTACTTAATGCTTTAGGAAAAAGTGGGCTTAGACATTATGACGTATACTCGGTGATGTGCATAGAATTTAGGATATCGGGCCCTAACAAGGAGATTACTCGGTGTTTTAATGGCAAGTGGGCTAAGACAATGTGATGCATACCCGGCGTTGTGCATAGGATAATCGATGTAAACGAGGAGGCAGCTTAATGCTTTCAAGGCAATGTAGGCTCAAGCATTATGAGGTATACTTAGTAAGGTATGTTGACCATCAGAATCATATATTTGGGGTTCACATTGGAGGTTACCTACTCAGTATCACTGCACCAAAAAAGCTATTTCGCAATGGTTTTGGCCCGTTGCTAAAACATTGCAATAGTCCAAGGCCATTGCGAAATAGAGACTGTCTAAATTTTGCAACAATGCATAGCCGTTGCAAACTGAAATTTAGCAACGACTCGTAACCATTGCTAATTTGCATTTATCAACGGCTTTCGACCATTGTTAATCTATAATTTCGCAATGATCCAATGTCGTTGCTGAATGTAAATTAGCAATGGTTTTGGGCCATTGCAAAATATTTTACGATTGTTTGATAGTTTTGGTTTTTGCTTATCTCCTACAATATCTACCAATAAGAGTGATATAATACATACTTGTGTAGTTAAAGCGCTTGGCGGTACTATAGTGGTGGAGGTGGAAAAGTTTACGGCGGTTTTGGTTTCTGCTTATCTCCTACAATATCTAACAATAAGAGTGATATAATACATACCTGTGTAGTTAAAGCGCTTAACGGTACTATAGTGGTGGACGTGGAAAAGTTTACGGCGGGAGTAAAACGGGGATATAGCGAAAAATAGTAGAGATGCAAAATGCTTCAGTAGATATAAAACCAAATATTTATTGTTAATTTATTTTCATTCTCACATCATTTGTGGAGGAAAACGAAATGTTGTTTAATCATATATAACAAAACTGAAGAATATCATCATTTACGTAGACAAAATTTGATGAACATAATATATTTTTAACTTATATTGAACACTTATGCCTTAAAAGTAAGTTTTTATCATAACTTTTTAATTTGGTTTAAAAGAGAACTAGTAAAATCAATCTTTGTATATTAATGTTCCTAAAGCGGATGCTAAAAAGCCTTGTTTTAACGGATATAGCGGAAAATACGGGATTCAAAACAGATCTACTGTTTACTAATGCTAAATTGAAATAGCTTAAGGGTCGAAGAGCGCTATGCGCTATATGAGAGAATTTGCTGGGCTTAAGTGGGGTTTTAATTGCCCATATGCACATATTATTTGAAACAATAAACATTTAGATACAAGACCTAAGTCACCTACTCCAAGGAAACACATCAGATTCTCAATGAAATATGATACCTAACAAAATAACGTCACAAACAAACAATTTCATTTTTTTGGCAAATGAACAAATAAAATAGATAGAAAGAGAGCACACGAAGGAGTTAATCTCATCAACACACGTTAAATGAGAGAATGAATTGTACGAGCTTGGCTAACACACTTTCTTCTTATCACTGTGCCATCACCAAATATGTATCATATACCTCCTCACATCACATTCAAAATTGTGAGGTTCATATTATCAGTTGACCATAGTCCATGAAATAAACCCAACTTATAAATCAACAGCGATTGTACAATGAAAAGGTTCCATTTCACAGCCCATTTTTTTAAAGAATGAGCTGTACATAAACAACTTACAATCTGTAACAACCACCAGACCATAATTATTACAAATGTCCCCAACAGAGTAAAATGTCTTTGCTTCAATGTAGTAGATGCGCTTGTGCCAAAAGGAAGTGAAGGAAAATCGTCAGGAGGTGCCATAGCACATTCATGACCATTGAATAATATACATTAATGTGAACATACCCTCATCTTTATGCAACAAAAACTCACTTTGCATATTCACTCCCCAAAACATTCCTGTATCTTCTGAAGCATCGAAATATGACAATAACATAAATTTATTTCCACCAAAGTAGACTATATAGTGTGCGTGTGTATATATGAATATGAAGAAGTAGACTACTTACTGATATGACCAAAAGGATTAATTGACTTATAATTAAAATTAAAAACAGTTGTAATACTCCTCAAGTTAGGGTGTTGTATCACCAGATTCCAGTCACCGTAGTTATTAACCATGTTATAGTTCGAAATCGTCACTTTCACTCTCCAATAAATCTTATAGCTTGTTTTCACATGCCAGTGTATTTGTATAGGACACGTGTTGTGTGCAAGCAATAAATGGATTTGTTCCTTCACAATCATCAAATGTTTGTAGTGAACTTGGCACTCGATCAGCACTGTAAAAGTAAAACACAAAAAGCATACAGTTAAGAAGTCTTTTTATTTTTTATTTATTTTTAGTATAACAAAAGGAAAAAAAAGATTAAAAAAAACAACCCTAGGACACTGTGAAGTATCTTGACATACACAACTACAAGTAGGACATGATACAATCGTATCATTGTAAAACGTCAAACGAGTCCGCGGGTGCGGTGCAATGGAAAGGAGGTTTGGGTTATAGTAAAAAGATCCAGGTTCAATTCCTACCATGCACTTCCCTATCCTATATAAATTTACCCGGAGGTATGGGGGCTTGGATTAGCGAACGGCTTTACTATACCCTTCTCGGGAGTTTACCGGTCCGTCGGGTTCTTCTGGGTTTTCAAAAAAAAAAAAAGTCAAACGTCGATAGAGAAATACAGCGGCTAGGCCTAGGCGATGCTCTAAACTGCGAAAAAGAACAGCTTATCTTCCATGTCACTGCAATAATGGTATACATTTTTAACAAAAAAGTTATACAGTAATCTGGAACTATAACTGAATGTAATTATTATATATAAAAACGTAAACAGAGTCCAACATCGTCCATCAGGGGAGAGAAATCGACTAGGAGGAACAATGCTAGCATTGCTGCATGTAAATCCAGGCACACCAAGGCTGAAATTGTAAGGCATGGGCGTGGATGAATCATTGACGTTGAAAGTCGATCCAAACGCTCACTTGGAAAGCTGGCACGAGCTTATTACTGTCTTGAGTGATAGAGGACAGTACTCCACCTCTACAGCAGTTGTGAACCTGTTTATTGTACAGAGTTCCTGGAAGCAAGTCGACTACTACTGAGCTTTTTTCGCGGAATGTGGGATGTTTGTGCCTATGAAATGGGTGCAGTTTCCCTATTCCATTGCTTCAGCCCCAGCTATGGACCAGATTACTTCATAATAAAATATAACATCGTTTACCTAGTGGTTATGTCACAGTTCTAAAAGAAAAGCGCAAGAGTAGTTAACAGAGTTCAAGAGTTAATAGAAGGGTGATAATCTTACATTCATATCAAGTATAAACTGTTTTTCTCATCACAAATCAAAAAATTTGATACCTTAATAGTTTGTAACCTATCACAAATCAGAAACTTGGTAATCTTATCACAAAACACAAACTTGATAGTTTTTACTGGTTCACAAATCACTAAGCATGCAACAGTGATATTAAAAATCAATTACATTGTAAGTACAAAATTTTGATCCTTATCATGTGACCCGAAAAAGTTGAAGTTCAATGATGCAGCAGCAGTAGTAAAACAGCTATGTTTAGGTCCATATTAGAATAATCTCAGGTATGTAGATTTTTCTTTTTCTTAAATCAAATATACAAATATTCAAGAAATACAAACCTACATAACCGAAGAATATAATATTTTGAAATAAAGGCCAAATGTTAATCGAATCATATCAACTTCTAAGAAAAGACATCTGATTAAATCTTGTGTAGTAAATGAAACAATAAGTAACGGCAACCAGTTGTATGTCTTTGTGGGCTGAGATGTTAAGGCTCATTACTCTTATCTGTTTTGTATAAAAGCCATCTCACAGCAACCATACATTATTAAGTTTTTGTATCAATACTATTAGATCAATAAAGAGCAAAACATTTTATTCTCTCTCAATAAGCTTTCTGAAATCATCAAATCGAATACAAATTCTATCATGGTATCAGACCAAGGACAGAATCATCTATAGGCTTAACAGTTTTTATACAAAAAAACTGATCCATCAGAGAAATCTCATCATTTGGATCAGTTTACCCATCAGATACCTTCTATCATCACTTGAGTAAGGAATCTGTTCAAGGATCTACTGTCTTGCCAAGATTTGCAATCGGTTGCAGCATATCCACAGAAACAGATTCAAGAATCAAAAAAAAAAATCAGAAATCCATACAGGGAAGAGAACAGAAACTCATCAATCAAAAGAAAGTAAGTGCCATACCAGGAGCAATCAGAGAAGCCTCATCATATTGCTCGGTTGCAACATACCTGTTGAAGGAAGAATTTCTTGATCTCATCACAACCCATTTCTTGATTTCCTTTTCTCAATTCTGTTTTTAAAGAAGTTTCTTCATGGCTGAAGGAAGCAGTGCAACATCAGGTAATGATACTAGCACCTCACCGCAATCTATGGATGTTACTGACAGTTTAATCAAAACTGTAATTAGCCCACACTCCAATCTCATCACTGCACATCTTGAAGATGACAATTATCTTCTCTGGAAGGTGCAAGTTGAAACTGCTGCCAGAGGATATAGTCTTGATGGGTACATTCTTGGCATGATAGCCACTCCATCCAAGTTTATCACTAATCAAGAAAACAAAACTGTGAGTAATGAGGAATATGTCAAATTTCAAAGGCAAGACAGTTTAATAAGTTCTTGATTGCTTTACTCAATCAGTGTAAAGTTGTTACCACAAGTTATATGGTGCAAAATAGCAAATGAAATTTGAACTACAGTAGAAAGAATCTTCAATACACAGTCAGCAGTCAAAATAATGCATTACAAAAGGCAGCTACATAATATAAGGAAAGACAGTCAATCCATGAAAGAATATCTCTACAAGAACAAGAATACTTGTGATCTACTTGAGGCAGCAGGACATAAGATGTCCAATACAGAGCATGTTTTAACAATACTGAGTGGGTTAGGTGATGAATATGAAGTTGTGGTGGCAGTCATTGCATCACAAGAAACTCTGCCCACTATTGACTATGTCCACTCTATACTCTTGGCTCATGAAGAAAGGCTAGACTACAAGAAACCCTCAGATACATACATGTCTATTAACTATGCTTCAAATAGTAAAAACAGAAATAAGAACTATGGAAGAACAGATCAGCAATCACAGAGGGAAGGTCAGACTGCCAGGGGAAGAGGCAGAGGAAGATTTAATGGCAATAACAAGCCAAAATGTCAGATATGTGAAAGAGTTGGACACACTGCTTTAAAATGCTATTTCAGATTTAATGCAAATTATGTGCCAGGTCAGGGACCAAACAATCAGAGAAATAGTAACTACAGTGCAAACATGGCACAAGTACAACTGGATACATGCAAACAACCCAGTGGAAACAGAAATCAAAATCAAGATGAAATTGCTAAAGCAGATCACATTCAAGATGAGTCATGGTATCCAGATTCAGGGGCAACAAATCACTTAACACGCAACTTAGAGAATCTAAATCTGGGCAGCAGAGAATATAGAGGTAAACAATCTATTATTATGGGAAATGGCAAAGCAATTGAGATCATACACACTGGTAATGCTTATATCAAAGGTAAAAGACAATTATATCTCAATAATCTGTTAAGAGTACCCAGCATTAAGAAAAACCTATTGAGTGTTTCTCAATTTGCTCATGATAATAATGTTTATTTTGAATTTACCCAAATTATTGCTTAGTTAAAGATATTCTAACTAAGGAAATACTCTTGCAGGGTAATGCAGTAAATGGTCTATACAAGTTCACACTGACTAATAGCAAAGGTTCAAATCAAAGAATGACAAATTGTAATAACAGTGAATTGCAGTCATGTGAAACCAGTAAAAATAATTTTGACCTTTGGCACTACAAATTAGGTCATCCATGTACAAGTATTGTAAAACAGGTTCTTAAAGAAAATAAAATTTCTTTTGATGATATAACTTTGCCTTATATATGTTCTTACTGTCAAATGGGCAAAAGCCACAAATTAGCTTTCGCAGATTCTGTAACAGAATACAAAGTAGCTCTTGAATTGATCTCAACAGATTTGTGGGGTCCAACACCTATCTGCTCAGATTATGGGTACAAGTATTACATATCCTTTGTTGATGCATGTACAAGGTACACTTGGATATATTTCTTAAAATCCAAGGCAGAAACTTATAATGCTGTTATATATTTTATCACTCAAGTTGAAAAGCAGACCAATCATAAAGTTAAGATCATTCAGAGTGATGGAGGTACTGAATACAAGTCTCTTAGTAAATATTTTCTAGATAATGGTATAGTTCATAGAATCACATGTCCCTACACATATGAACAAAATGGCATAGTCGAAAGAAAACACAGGCACATTGTTGAGACTGGTCTGACCTTACTAGCACAAGCATCACTACCTTTGAAATTCTGGCCAGATTTCTTCAGTACTGCTGTTTATTTAATCAATAGACTTCCAACCAAAGTACTGAATGGAATAAGTCCCTTAGAAAAGTTTTTAGGTGTCAAACCAGACTATCAAAACTTAAAAGACTTTTGGATGCTTGTATTTTCCCTATCTATGACCTTACAACAACCATAAACTAGACTTTAGATCTCAACCATGTACATTTATAGGTTATCTAATTAAACAGAAAGGATACAAGTGTTTAGATGAAACTGGAAAAATATTTATAAGTAGACATGTAGTTTTTAATGAGAGAATATTTCCTTTTGCCAATGCAAGTATTAGAATTACACATAAAGTTTATAATCCAAAGGTTTCCATACCAAACATACCAGTATTGCCACATATATGGCATGCTGGTGAAACTGAGAAAAGAACAGAAGCCACTGGATCACAACACACAATGTCATCTGGACCAGGTCATGATGCAGCTGGTCAGCCTGCCACGCATCCTCAGTCACCCGTAGAATCAAGATCAAAATAATCATGAAGATCAACCGGATGATACTGCAAGTCAGGACAGCAATTCGAAGTCATCTGATGCTGAACTACAGACCAGAACAGGCCATCATATGATAACCAGATCAAAAAGTGGAATTTATAAACCAAAGGTTTATACTGCAACTGCATGCATCACAGAGCCACAAACATTCGAACAAGCATTTAAAGACAAAAACTGGAAAGCAAGAATGGATGAAGAGTATCAGGCATTAGTGAAAAACAATACATGGAGCCTTGTTCATCCACCAAGCAACAAAAACATCATAGGATGCAAATGGACTTATAAACTGAAAAGAAATCCAAATGGAACAGTGTCCAGACATAATGCAAGGCTTGTTGCCAAAGGATATACACAAGAATATGGCTTTGATTTCAGTGAAACCTTCTCACCGGTGGTGAAACCAACAACCATCAGAATAGTTCTTACAATTGCCTTAAATAATAACTGGAACTTGAGACAGTTAGATGTAAACAATGCATTTCTAAATGGTGTTCTGCAGGAAGAAATCTACATGGAGCAGCCACAGGGATACAAGCAAGGCACTAATCTTGTGTGCAAGCTAAACAAAGCAATATATGGATTAAAACAAGCCCCAGAGTATGGTTTGATAGATTGAAAGCCACATTTGGGCTATCAATCTACCAAATCTGATAACTCTTTATTCATCAAAATTAGCAGTAACCTTATTGTTTACATACTGATATATGTTGATGATTTAATTATAACAGGTAATGATGAGAATGAAATCAAAGGGATAATACAGTACCTTGACAAGCAATTCTCAATTAAGGACTTGGGTGAACTAAATTATTTCCTGGGAATAGAAGTAAAGAAAAAGTCAGATTTAAAAATTTTCCTAAGCCAAAAGAAGTATATCAAGGAGTTTCTGATTAAAGCAAAAATGGATGGTGCTAAATCCCAGCCTACACCAAAGATTAGTCATCAACAACTACCCAAACATAAGGGGGAACCAATTAAATATCAAACAATATAGAAGTATTGTAGGAGCCCTACAATACTCCACCATAACAAGACCAGATATATCTTTCAGTGTTAACAAAGTTTCACAATTTATGCAGGAACCACACGAAGAACACTGGAAAGCAGTCAAAAGGATACTCAGATATCTCAATGGCACAACAAATTATGGAATTATGCTAAAGAAGTGCAAACAACTAAGCATCACAGCATATGCAGATGCAGACTGGGCAACATATGTCGATGACATAAAATCAGTGACAGACTACTATATATACTTAGGCAACAATCCAATTTCTTGGTGCTCAAAGAAGCAGACTACTATTTCCAGATCCAGCACAGAGGCTGGATACCGAAGTATAGCTAGTGCTGCCGCAGAAATTACTTGGATTCAATCATTACTTTCAGAAATGAACATCAAAACAGAGATTAAACCAACGATATGGTGCGACAATCAAAGTACAGTCTACATGGCAGCTAATCCAATTATGCACTCAAGAACAAAGCATATAGAGATTGACTTATATTTCGTTCGTGAGTTGGTACAAAAAGGAAAGCTTCAAGTGAATCACTTACCATCAACTTACCAACGTGCAGACATACTTACAAAGACATTATCTGCAAAGAATTTTCATCGATTCAGACAAGACTTGAAAGTTGAAGCAATCACTGAAGAAATAAACAAAGGCTCCATCTTTCAGCTCAACACTTCAGATCTACAGCAACATCAGTCTTCAGATCAAGTCTCGAAGACGAATTAAAGCAGTGATAGATTTTACTTCAGATCTGCAAGGCGAAGCAGATTGGATCACAATCTTAGTATGATAACATGATACAAAGATTGAAGAAAAAAAATGGATTTAAAAGGAATCAGCTCGGCCGAACATCAGGATCGCTCATGGAAGATAAAGAAACCCTAACCCTAGCATCTGGTTGAGGGGGGAGTAAATGAAACAATAAGTAATGGCAACCAGTTGTATGTCTTTGTATTGGGCTGAGATGTTAAGGCCCATTACTCTTATCTGTTTTGTATAAAAGCCATCTCACAGCAACCATACATTATTAAGTTTTTGTATCAATACTATTAGATCAATAAAGAGCAAAACATTTTATTCTCTCTCAATAAGCTTTCTGAAATCATCAAATCGAATACAAATTCTATCATGTGTGTAAATATAAATATTAAGTACTAAATTTAGGGAAAAAAGATCCAAAAATAAATTGCTTCAGAACCTAAAAGCTGTAAACTGGAATAAGTAGAAAAAATAACTACTTTAAATTTATCCTAAACTAATCCAAAACAATATGTAATATAGATATTAACCGCAGTGCAATCAAACTCTATATTTAAGGGGGGGGGGGGGGTGGTGGTGGTGGTGGTGGACTTTCAGAAACCAAATTGCTTCAAAATCTCAAGAACGAATGAAAAATCTGTAGAACTGGTGGAAGAAAACATTATAAACATACATGCTTTAAATTGACCCTAAACTAAGCCAAAGCAAACAACACATTTTACAACTAGAAAATCATATTTGAAAAAAAAATTCCACAAAAGCAGTTAAATGCTATGTTAAATTTTGTATTGTAGTACAATTTCAGTATCATGATAACTCATTTATTTTTATTAACATAAAATAAAGAGCATACTGTTTCGGTATCACGCTATGTCACCATAATGTTTTTCTTACACGACTCACGATTAAAAATTTTTGAATAAAAAGATTATTCAATTTCTGTACGCATATTGTTTCATTATTTAACTTGTATGTTGAGTGTATATGCGAACCTGTCATTGTCGTAAGTATAAACAAATACAATTATCGAAATCTAAGGATAATAATAATATACACCTGCTCCTGCGTCATAAGAAACCCACGACTTTGGTATTCTGCCAGTTGTTCAAATTGCATTTATAGTTTTGTAATAATGAGCATCCTTTATACGAAGCTCAAGCAATAGTGAATTATCATGCATCCTTCTTGAATAGGTTCTATGTTACATATGCACCTTCTAATTTTAGCTGGTCGAGCTGAGCATCAGAGTTCCATGTTATTATCACCCCTGCATACAGCGGCTTCAATAATAATACCTACATGCCTAATTTTTAAATTTTAGAAATGGCTAATGTTTGCAATATAGCTTGAATAAATAAAGGAGCAAGATGGAGATAATAAGTGTGTAAATTACCATAGTAAGGCTATGTGCTACATGAATGATATCTGTAGTCTTCCTTAAACTGAGTTTGGCTGGTTACCCTTTCAGCAACTTTATGAGTTCATAAGTTCTTGTGTCACGACCAGAGTAAAGACATAGTTGCAGAGGTGTAAGTCCATCTTGATACAACAAAGACAATTGGATTAATTACCAACAGTACACATGTTATTTCAAAGGGACTCGTACACAGAAAGCCTGAAAAGGTTCTATGCTTTGTTAAAATGATCCTCAAACCTACAAGGAACAGTAAGTGACACATCTATAGTCCCCTGCATTTTGTACTGAACATGTTATCCTATTCTGCACTTATCTTTGCAAATTGCAAAGCAACCAGGAAATTACAAATTTGAAAATGTTACCCAATAATAGCAGGAAGTTGCCATTGATTTCACTGTCAAAAAGTTTAAATGATTCGAATCAATTTTAGACAACTCAGTCAACTGTTCAAATGATGCATTCAAAAGCTGAGTTGCAAATATCCCACAATTTCTACCCTGCCTATAGAGACTTTTTACAACCATAGTAGAAAAGAACAGATGGTAATCGACAGAGATTAAAATATACATACTGATATGTTTTGTATTACAATCTGGATACAAGAGTGAAGGGCTCTAAAACTTATTCAATTGTTTTAATTTCAAATTCATTCATGTAACAGCCAATTATCTGATTACTAGTAGAAAACAATATGCACTGATCTAATTACTTGGAATTTAAAGTAACAATAAAAATGGATGGTTATTTTGGATGGTGGAAAATGTAATGCACGAGTTTATTTTGAAATATCATTAGCATTAAAGAGACAAAGTTACCTCCAGAAGAGAGGATGTGGGTTGTTGAATTGGTCAAATCAAGAAGCAGACCTAAGCTTCTAAAGCTGAGGCAAATTCCATGAAAACTCAAAGAATAAATTAATTATAGCTAGTGTTTAAAATATCATTATATGGTATTATGCAATTCAGCAAAACATATTGCATGTACATGAGCTTTCATATACATAACATGTACAGTTTAAGTGTTTAACCAATAAGTGGTGTTTGCCCTATATCCTAATTGAAATTTGGGGTATTTTGGCCAACCCAAATTTTGTTCGTACGAAGCTAGAAATGGTTATTGATAAGGTAACGAGATTAAAACCTGATGATATAGATACAAAAGAAAAGTTTCGCTAGTATAAAACTAAAGAAGGGGATGCTACCCATTCTCTAGCATAAAACTACAAGGTCTAAATTGATATCATATCCAACAGGTCAAATTGCTCAAATCAAAAGGTGAACTGGTGAATCCCTTTACTAATATTCTACCAAAGAAGGGATCCAAATCTGATGTTTGGCTAGACCACTGGATGCTTCCTTTCAACTTTCTACTATATTTGATCAATATTTCATCGTGTTATCGAACTTACTAACAACATGCAAGTTATATGGATAATTACTCAAACCCTTAATCTCAACAGACTTAGAACTTGTTCGATTGTTAGATTAATATCTAGAGTAACCGTGATACGACAATAGTACAGAGGAGAAGAAGAGTATTTGAGGAGAAAAAGAGAATGCTGAGAAGAAAAGTTCTGGAAATATTTTTTCTGATCTTGTTTTCCCTTCTCTCATCCATGTCTTCTCCCTGAGCTTTTCTTCCTCCTACCCTTCGAATACCTATCAATTGGTGCTTTCACCGGTGTTCTCACCTCCTTTATTTTAATTCTCTTCTTCGTTCAGATCTGTTCTTTTCTTAGTTCTCAATTATCCATCTCTTCTTTTTTTTTTTTTAAAAAGGCATTTAGTTTAGATCGGATTTCGAATTCAGTATGTCTGCTACCCATGAAATTACTCAAGATCTATTGGTTTCAGTCCATAATACTATATATCCGATCAATGAGCAGGTACTTCATCGAGTGTTTGATCCGTATAGATATGTCGAGAAGATTGATATATTACAATCAAGTGAACTGCTGCAAGCAATTGTTCAATTTGATTCATGTCAAAATGTTGTTTGGGCAAAGAAATAATTACAAGGAAGATACATATATGATAGATGTTGTCAACTTGATATTCAGTTTTATAAAAAAATTGATTATGAGGATAAAATTGAAAATTTATTGCTGGATAATGCATTTGCTTTAGATCTGGATTTCATACGAAATAAACTTCATGAGATGATGGTTATTATAGAGAGAATGCAAGATAGAATGAAAGCAAGGAATTCTTCAAGTCTGTTCACTACCGCTGCTGCTAACTCTACAATCACTACTTCCCCTTCGGATCACACCAGATCAGAAACCATCTCACAGCCATCAAATCCGAATTCAATAGAGATGTTTGATTTCAAAGCTGCTACAGTATTTGTAGATTCAGAATCTACTCAAGTGTATGATGAAGTATGTGAAATAGGGCATCTGCAAACCATTGGGCCAGTTGACAAAGATCAGCAGGAAGTATTATTTTTTATTTGTCCGAAGATCGTTGATAAAATGGATTTTAAAACTCCACAAAGTCCATTGGAAATTTCTATTAATCAGCTGGGAAAGGTTAACAATGATTCACTCCATAGTTCGAATGTATATGATAGAATCAAACTGCAATTCGACTGTCAAACCTCTTTTGCAAGGATTGAACAGTATGACCATATACTGTTTGACATTATGCTTGAAAGGGCTGCCAAGAGGTCTTTTGAAAGAAAAGTATATATTTTTTATCCCGGAGGTAAATTTAACATAGAGGGAATCTTCGACCTTGAGGACAAGGTCGTTTTCGAGGGGATGGTAATGATACGACAATAGTATAGAGGACCCATGTATGCACAAGGCGTAGTAACTCAACCACACATGTGCCTAAAAGATCCCTGGAATGATGCATGCATTCGATGAGAACAAGTTGTTAGTGCACATGCAAATAGCAGGCATTTCTTTATTTCTTTAGTGCAATTCTATTAGTACTTTTGCATTTGCAAATTATCCACATAGGCTGGTTGTTAGAATGCATAGCCTTTTATTTCTTTTGTAATTCGGTTATTACTTTATTTGCAAGTTGCAAGCCACGTAGGCAGTTTGTTAGGAATAGTGGCTATAAAAAGATACTTGTACCTGAGAATGGGGAATAGAAAAGTATTTCGCAAATATTTCTCTGATCTTGTTTTCCCTTTCTCTCATCCATGTCTTCTTCTCCCTGAGCTTTTCTTCCTCCTCCCCTTCGAATACCTATCAAACCGACACAATACTAGTTAAAATATAGCTATCCCAAACGAATATTTTAGAAAACCTTTCTTATATGAGTTTTGCAAGGGGCCATATTTATTGTATCACTTGGTACATCACTCATGAGGTAATGACACTAACCATATAAATCTGAAGTTGGAAAAGGATGTTAGTAAATAGAAAAGGGGTGATATGGACAAAAAAACATCGGAAAAACCTTAGTCACTTAAAGTTGCAGATTATAATAATATTGAGTCAAATTCAAAAATGGAAGCATTAGAGAAATACATTAAGTCATTTACATGAGCACAACATTTGATCGGGTTTAGATACAGAAATCATTCTCAAGCATGGTTACTTGCATTGCAAACAGAACTAGGATACTATAATAACATACCACAAGCAAATTTCTTTGAAAATGATAATAAGTGGATTTTTTTACTTCATGTAGGAAGTTTAGGAATCAAATATTCAGAAAATTTCCAAAACATATCCTGATAATAAAACATGATATACAAACTTATAAGCAGCTTGTAAGCTTCCTAATTTTTTTTTTGAAAACCCAGGAGAACCCGACGGGTCGGTAAACTCCTGAGGAGGGTACAGTAAAGCCGTCCGCTGATCCAAGTCCCCATACCCCCTGAATACTTAAAAAATGTAATTTGTGTCTAAGAAGAAAAGGTATGAAAGAATCTGATCACACCCTTCGTGTCGAATTTCCAAATTACCATCTGTTAACCCACCTTTGGTCAAGGCAGTATACATGCAGATTTAACCCAACAGGCTTTACAATTATCAAGGCCGATGAGTCCAGACTCCAGAGTGACGATTGTGGGCTAGAAATTAAGTACAAATAATAATATGAAGTCGAGATTGAATGGAATTGATAGACATGCAAGATAGAATATTCTAAGTATGGAATATGGTTCAACACATAGGAGGGATCGACAAAAATCAACTTCCATCTTAAGGATCGGCATGTTTCAGGGAGCAAATGTATTTCGATAGAAAATAATTAATAACTCAACAACCACAAGAGGGATCGAAGTGAAACTGTAGGACCAGAAATAGGGGACCCTAGGGAGTTCACCCCAGGGATTGCACCCCAAAACAAGCAACTTGAAGGGATCGGTATAGATCCCTCCATATAGATTGATACTCGTCCCTTATAGGGATCCACCATACTCAATTCTGGCAGTGATTGGTCAATATCTCCACATCTACATATCCAATTGAATGAAACTTGGAGCACAATCTAACTACGACATATCGAAACTCCCCTAGGGATCGCATATCATTTGGAGTAAGTTGGAGGGATTGATACCCATCCCTCCATAAGGATCGACTGTAATCAGCCTTCGCAGCATATTGCAACAAAAATCGATCAATAACTCGAGTTCTACTAATCCAATTGACATGAAACTTGGAGGCTATACATAATATACATGGAGAAGCTCTCCTAGGGATTGCATGTCATTTGGTGGAGTTTGGAGGGATTGGCTCTTATCCCTCCAAAGGAATCGACTGAAATCAGGATATATGCAACACCACTTCATGGAAAACGCGATATCTCACAAACGTAATTTGAAATGACACAAAATTTGGAGGGAAGGTAGCTAACATCATGAGGAACTTCACAGAGGCATCGCACCCCATTTGGACACCAAAATAGGGATTGATACCGATCCCTATCGTGGATCCCAATGAGCCTGAAAATTCTTGGGTGGCATCGTTATGGTCTAGAGGTTCTTCTACCAAAATTCCAGCCCAATCCGTGCACGTCTTTCCCTATAAATACAATAGGCATGGTGTCAGAAAAATATTTTTTTTTCTGCTTTTCTTTATCTTGAACCTAGGCTACACTCTATCAATTTTATTATTGGATTTCGAATTGTAACTGTAAACAAACTATAGTACAATAAGAAAAGGAAAACCTTTAGAGTGGACGTAGGCCGGAGTTAGCCGAGCCACTATAAATCTGTATCTCTATTTACTTGCTTTCTGATTGTTTTAATTTTGTTCTTCATTTATTTCTCTTTATATTTCCATGATTGGATTGACTATTGGTGCTTTCATACAACTGGGTGTTGGTTGCCAATTTTGATGCCAACATTTTAGTGCTTTCACTAAGAAAGCTAACCCCCGTGGATTTGGAATTCGGATTCAGAGTTAGGAAAAGATCTAGAGCTTGGATTTAAAGCAATAGTGAAGCAATCTATATGAAGACAGGTAGCGAATAGGAGCCATCGTGAAGGGAGTCAGGAGGCTTCCTCAGGAGAGATGGAAACAATGGTGAACGCTATGCAGGAGCGGATGCTGAAAAGACAGGAGGAGATGACACAGAATTTACTCCAACAGGTTGGACAAGCTAGAGCACAGAATCAAGGGAATAGAGCAGCAGGAGCTAATGACAACTTAGGTCAAGGAGCTGAAGCAGCAGGAATCGCTGAAAATCAGAACCGAAACATGGAAATGGAGCCAATGGGCAAAGGAATGGAACAGAGCAGCCGGGGGTAGTCCCCTGCAATCTTAGAGGGATCAACACCGATCCCTAAAGGCTAAGGGGCATGCTCCCGGTTTTGGTTGATCGCGATGCTAGAGGAACTACGACCAATCCCATGAAGCTTGGTAAGAATCGATATTTGGATGCTCGACCAGAGGAATATGTTCCAGAATTCCCTCGTGGACTCGAGGGACAGTTTGGACATGATGATAGGAGACTACCACTGGAAGACAACGACAAGTTTGCAGAGATGATCAGGCGACCTATGCATGGAGGATTAATGAATAGGTATCCAGAGGGTGTAAATAGAAGTCCATTGACTCTTAATATCATGAATGCTAGGAATCCACCAGAATTCAAACTACCAACACTGGAAGCTTATGACGGAAAGTCTGATCCAACTATGCATATGATAAGGTATATATGGCACATGGAAGTAATGAGGGCATCGGAAGAAGTCCTGGCATAATGCTTCACCCTGTACTTAATGGATGTAGCTACGCTATGGTTCAGACAGTTGTAGAGCGGTTCTATTAGCACATGGACGGAATTGATCGAAAGATTTATGAAGCAGTTTCGAGTTCACATTACGAGACCCAAGAATGTGATGACATTGACATCAGTAAAGCAGTGGGCAGGAGAATCACTTAAGAATTTCTTAACCAGGTTCAATGCGGCAGTTGTTTCGGTGGATCGACCAGATCTATCGATGGTTTTAATGACGGCAGCGTCAGGAGTTGCAGATAATTCAGATTTTAAGGTACCACTGATACGGGATCCACCGATGGATCTCGGGGAATTCTACTATGAAGTAGAAAGGTTCTGTGGCAAGAAGATGCGAAAGCCGATAAAGAGGCAACATAAGTTAATACGGTACGGAGCGGAGAACCGTCCGGTGAAAGCTCAGGAAAGGACAAGGGTAAATGGAACATGGGCAATAACTTCAATGGATCGAAGCGACAGAGGGGAGAACAAATTATCTTCTTACTTGAAATTGAATGAAACCTTAGAATGGATATATCCGGATACTCGAGGACACCTTCCATATCGAAGGCCAGCAAGGAGAGAACCTTTCGAAGACGAACAGACATTAAGAAAGCGTGCCTATTCCATGAGCTAGATGAACACAATACAAATGACCGCAGGCATTTGAAGGATATCATTGAGGAACATGTGTGGAATGGTTAGTTACAATATTATGTAAGGACTCGAGCTACGGTGGTGGAACAGGAGCAGCCACCGTCCACCTCGAATGAAAATGACACTGGATCAAGGCATCATCATCAACTTATCATCAATTAATCAGGATGGCATGGAATAAGTAACAAACTCCGCAGTAGAATGACTAAGTCACTTACACATATACGGAATCGAGGATGGTCCCTAGGCATGCTCTAAGATGATGATAAACTGTTGTGCTTGGGTTTGTGAAATTTTTTTCTTCTTGTTTGCTTCGAACTCTTGTTTTTCTAGTTTTTATTTGAACTGTGGTTTATTAGTTGTATGGAATTTTATATTTTAACAAATGGACTTAGGAATGCTTAAATTTGGATCAATGTAATATAGGTCGCGATTGTGGTCTTGTCCGGAGAGACGAGATAACAATCGTAAGGTACAGGTCTTTTTGTCGGGCGAACACGATGAAACAGACTCGTGCATCATGGATTAAGTCCTCTATTGGGTGTTGAGGCCGAAGAATAAAATCCAACAAGGTCTTCAGGTATAGAGTATGCTTGGCAAGGGGTTGGTCACTTCGCTCAAACACGATGGATCGACCTACTCATGTCGTCGAGTATGGATTGTGCTCGGCAAGGATCTGAAGAGATCAAGGTCATCAGGTATGGAATATGTTTGGCAAGGGGTAGGTCGCTTTGCTCAAACGCGATGGATCGACCTACTTAGGTCGTCGATTGTGGACTGTGCTCGGCAAGGATCAAATAGATCAAGGTCGTCAGATATGGACTATGCTTGGCAAGGGGTAGATCGTTTCGCTCGAACGCGATGGATCAGCCTACTCAGGTCGTCGAGTACGGATTATGCTCGGTAAGGATCCAGTGAGATCAAGGATTTGGATTAGGATGACAACCTAGAGAAGTCATGGATTTGGATATCAGCTTCGAAAAGCAATGGATTTGGCTTTAGATGGATGTAGGTTCGAGTAAAACGATTTGGAGAGACCGTGGATTCGGATTGGATTCTGGATTGGAAAATACGGCTATCAATGGAATATGGATTTCGAATTTTGGATTTATGGGAATTCAAAACACACCTTCTTACCATAAGGCATATTATGGGGGGTAAAGTGTTAACCCTCATTTTTCCAAGGCAGTATATAGGCGGATTTAACCCAACAGACTTCACGATTATTAAGACAGACGAGTCTAGAGTAACGATTGTGGGGCTTAGAAATCAAGTACAAATAATAATATAAAGTCAAGATCGAATGGAACTGATAGATATGCAAGGCAGAATATTAGAAGTATGGAATATAGTTCAACATATAGTAGGTTTGGCAAAAAATCAACTTCCATCTTAGGGACCGGCATGTTTCAGGGAGCAAGTGTATTTTAATATAAAATAATTAATAATTCAACAACCACAAGAGGGATCGAAGTGGAACTCCAGGACCAGGAAGAGGGGACCCTAGGGAGTTCACCCTAAAGATCGCACCCAAGATATGCAACTTGAAGGGATCGGTACCGATCCCTCCACAGGGATCGATACTCTTTCCTTATAGGGATCTACCATATTCAATTCAGGCAGTGATTAGTCAGTATCTCAACATCTACATATTCAATTGACATGAAACTTGGAGCACAAACTAACTACAACATATGGAAACTCCCTTAGGGATTGCATATAATTTGGAGCAAGTTGGAGGGAACGGTACATATCTGTTGGCGTCAAAATTGGCCACCAACACCCAATTATAAGTGAAAGCACCAATACCCAGTCACAAATCACAAATAGAATATATGTAGAAAATATAATATGAAGAATAGCCAAAATTAAAATAAAAGCAATAAAAGAGAGACAAGATTTATAGTGGTTCGGCTATCTCCGACCTACTTCCACTCCAGAGCAATCCTTTTTATTATACTGAAATTTGATTACAGTTACAATCCAGATTTCCAGAGTAAAAAATGGTAGAGTAGCCTTTGGGTAGAAGATGAAGAGAAACAAAAATGAAGAAGATCACCTTTTCTGTAGCCACACCTGCTGTATTTATAGGCGAAACTCCAGCTATAGGGCCTCCTCACCTACATGGGCCCACCATAACGACCGTCGAGCCCAACTCTTCCATCTATGCCGACCTGAGGTAGTTCGTATGCTGACCTGAAGAAAACCCTATGCTGACTCGAAGTAATTCCTATGATGACCCGAAGTAGATCCACATGCCAACCTAGAGCTGATTCCTTCTTTGCCGACCCGAAGTAGTACCAATGCCGACCCCAAGCAAGTCATATGCCGACCTGAAGTGAAATGTACATCGACCCTAAGCGACTCATCTCTTGCTGACCCGAAGTTGATCAATGTCGGCCCCAAGCAAGTCATAGGCCGACCCAAAGTGAAATGTATGCTGACCCTAAGCGACTCATCTCTTGCCGACCCGAAGTTGATACCAATGCCGACCCCAAGTGAAGCAATGCCGACCCAAAGTGAAACCAATGCCGACCTTAAGTGAAGCAATGCAGATCCAAAGTGAAACCATCTCTGAAGACCCGATGCCATTTCCATGCACCGACCCGAAGTCAAGCCTGTGCTGACCCGAAGTAGAACCTGAAGCAATACCAATGCCGACCCCAAGCAAGTCATATGTCGACCCCAAGTGACTCAACCAATGCCGACCCAAAGTATTACCATGCCGACCTGAGGTAGAACCTGAAGTAAACACCATGCCGACCCAAAGTAGAACCCAAAGAAAACCCTATACCGACCCGAAGTAGAACCCGAAGTAAACCCGAGCTACACCTTTCTTCAAGTCCTGCATCATTTATCCATCGACTATGCTGAATCCTAGCTTCATATCCGTAATTGATTATCCATCCATCCATTTGAACCAAATCCATAATATTCCAGCCTCGATAACCGTGAAGTCTATTGGGTTAAATCCGCCTGCATACCTCCTTGCCAAAAGGTGGGTTAACACTTTGCCTTCCAAAACACGACTTGCGATATGAAGGCGTGTTTTCAATTGTCATAAGTCTAAAATATGAAATCCGTAATCCATTGATCTTTATATTATCCAACCTAGAATCCAATCCATTGCCAATCCAATTCCTTGACCTCACCGGATCATTTTATCCAAGTTCGGTACCTCTCCGGTTCCATATCCAAATCCGGGACCTCTCCGGGTCTAAATCTAAATCCATAGACCTCTCCGGGTCATTTTATCCTACTCCGGCCTCGACTTTTCGATCGAGGGCTTACCCATGGTTTTCCTTCTCCCGCCTTGACTCTCCGGTCAAGGACTTAATCCGTGGGGTATCCTACTCCGGCCTCGACTCTCCGGTCAAGGACTTAATCCGTGGGGTATCCTACTCCAGCCTCGATCCCTAGTCGAGGACTTATCCGTGGGGTATCCTACTCCAGCCTCGATCCCCAGGCGAGGACTTATCCATGGGGTATCCTACTCCGGCCTCGATCCCCAATCGAGGACTTAATCCATGGGGTATCCTACTCCGACCTCAATCCCCAGTCAAGGACTTAATCCGTAGGGTATCCTACTCCGGCTCAATCCCCAGTCGATGACTTAATCCATGAATATCCTTCTCCGGCGTCGACTCTCCGGTCGAGGACTTAATCTGTGTTCGAGTCCATCCAGTCGCTCTTTGGCGAAGGGACTCGTAACTCGCGGTTATTGCCCCGTCTCTCAGGTCGGGGCCGTAACCGCGAACTGTGTTATTTATTGCAGTAGTACGGATCTAAGTGTTTTAAGGTTCATTATTTATGGCGATTTATCGCCATCTCAGCATGCCCAAGGACCGTCCTCGATCCCATACATGTGTAAGTGACTTAGCCGTTTTAGTGTAGAATTTATTATTAATTATTTAGTCCATGCCATCAAGAGATGACGACCTATGCCCTTAAGTCGGGCTAGCTGCGATTTATAGCGGACGATGACTGCTCCTGTTCCATCACCGCTATCCATTTCCAAGCAAAGCCATCCGAATCCATGCCCCCAATTCCATGGGGAGTTGTGCTAATCCATTATCCTTGGTCGGGGTTTGGCCTCGGTTGATCCAATCCATATCTAAGCCTGCTAGTTTCTGCTGCAAGTCCCGAATTCCAATTTCCAGTTGTTCTAGCATCCATTAGCGGTCTCCGATTGTCATTTCCATCCTGCCCCCGAGTCCGCAAGGGAATCCGAGATTATCCTCTTCCAAACGCGCATCCGAGCTCTGATCCATGCCAAAATTCCATCCATAATATTGCTTGCTTCTTTTTTCTGGTTCTGATCCTGAATTTTCTCCTGTCTCTTTAGCATTCTTTCCTGCATAGCATCCCTGCTCTTTGTCTTCTTGTTGATTGCCTAGCTATTGCTTCTAAAATCCAAGTTCCCAAGCTTTCAAATCCAAGATCCTAACTTCCAAATCCCCAAGTGCAAGCTCTCTCAATGAAAGCACCAAAATGTTGGCATTAAATTGGCTACCAACGCCCAATTATAAGTGAAAGCACCAATATCCAGTCATAGATCACAGATAGAATATATGTAGAGAATATAATATGAAGAATAGCCAAAATTAAAATGAAAGCAATAAAAGAGAGACAAGATTTATAGTGGTTCAGCTATCTCCGACCTACATACACTCCAGAACAATCCTTTTTATTATACTGAAATTTGATTACAGTTACAATCCAGATTTCCAGAGTAAAAAATAGCAGAGTAGCCTTTAGGTAGAAGATGAAGAGAAACAAAAATGAAGAAGATCTCCTTTTCTGAAGCCACACCTGCTGTATTTATAGGCGAAACTCCAGCTACAGGGCCTCCTCACCTACATGGTCCCACCATAGCGACCGTCGAGTCCAACTCGTCCATCTATGCTGACTTGAGGTAGTTCGTATGCTGACCCGAAGCAAACCCTGTGCTGACCCGGAGTAATTCCTACGATGACCCGAAGTAGATCCACATGCCGACCTGGAGTTGATTCCTTCTTTGCCGACCCAGAGTAGTACCAATGCCGACCCCAAGCAAGTCATAGGCCGACCCAAAGTGAAATCTGTGCCGACCCCAAGTGACTCATCTCTTGCCGACCCGAAGTTGAACCAATGCCGACCTCAAGCAAGTCATAGGCCGACCCGAAGTGAAATGTATGCCGAACCTAAGCGACTCATCTCTTGCCGACCCGAAGTTGATACCAATGCCGACCCTAAGTGAAGTCATGCCAACCCAAAGTGAAACCAATGCCGACCCCAAGTGAAGCAATGCCGATCCAAAGTTAAACCATCTCTGTCGACCTAATGCCATTTCCATGCACCGACCCGAAGTCAAGCCTGTGCCGACCCGAAGTAGAACCCGAAGCAATACCAATACTGACCCCAAGCAAGTCATATGCCGACCCCAAGTGACTCAACTAATGCCGACCCGAAGTAGTACCATGCCGACCCGAAGTAGAACCCGAAGTAGAACCCGAAGTAAACCCTATACCGATCCGAAGTAGAACCCGAAGTAAACCCAAGCTACGGCTTTCTCCAAGTCCTGCATCGTTTATCCATCGACTATGCTTAATCCTGGCTTTATATCCGTAATTGATTATCCATCCATCCATTTGAACCAAATCCACAATATTCCAGCCTCGATAACCGTGAAGTCTATTGGGTTAAATCCGCCTGTATACTGCCTTGCCAAAAGGCGGTTTAACAATATTCCTCCATAGGGATCGACTATAATCAGCCTTCACAGCATATTGCAACAAAGATCGATCAGTAACTCAAGTTCTACAAATCCAGTTGGCATGAAACTTGGAGGCTATACATAATATAATATGGAGAAGCTCTCCTATGGATCGCATGTTATTTGGTGGAGTTTGGAGGGATCGTCCCCTATCCCTCCAATGGGATCGGTTGAAATCAGGATATAAGCAACACCACTTCACGAAAAACGTGATATCTCACAAATCGTAAGTCGAAATGGAACGAAATTTGAAGGACAAGTAACTAAGATCATGGGGAACCCCTTAGAGGGATAGCACCCCATTTGGACACCAAAATAGGGATCGGTACCAATCCCTACCGTGGGCCTCAATGAGCCTGAAAATTCTTGGATGGCCTCGTCATGGCTTGGAGGTTCTTCTACTAAAATTTCAGCCCGATCCATGCACGTCTTCCCGTATAAATATAGTAGACATGGTGTCAGTAAAAGGATCTTCGTTTTTCTTTTCTTTATCTTGAACCTTGGATACACTCTGTTAATTTTATTCTTGGATTTTGAATTGTAAATGTAAACAAACTATAGTATAATAAAAAAAAATCTTTGGAGTGGATGTAGGCCAGAGTTAGCCGAACCACTATAAATGCATGTCTCTATTTACTTGCTTTCTGATTGTTTCAATTTTATTTTTCATTTATTTCTCTTCATATTTCCGTGATTGGATTGGATATTGGTGCTTTTATACAACTGGGTGTTGGTTACCAATTTTGACGCCAACACCATTTGATGCTTTAACCATATTTAAAACAAAATCAAACAGAAGCTTGCCCTGAAACTTGTGCTTCCACCAAAAACCTAAAAACCTTAAATTTCAAACTATAGAAAACAAATTTATTATACAATGAAATTAAGGTGAATTCTTACTATTCATCACCGTTCCGAAGCTGCGTTACTCTTCATCATCTTCACCACCTTTTGTTCTTCACCGATCCATTTCGAAGTCACGATATAAGAACTTATGAGTTGATTCTTTTAGGTATCGTTTTTTTCTCTTCATCATCTTCACCGCCTGTTGTTCTTCACCGATCCGTTCTGAAGTCACGATATAAGAACTTAGGAGCAGCAAACGTTAATTGCTTAATACTTCAAATAAAATCATATATATATATATATATATTTCATTTTCTTTTTTATTAATCAATTTAGAAATTACTATATTTTAATTTCAAATTATATTGAAACGTTAGGTATGCTGCCATCAATTTTTTTCTCAACAGTCTTTAGTGTATTTGTTTCCGATAATTGAAAACTACAGTATAAAATTGTAATAAAAATAAAAAAAATTACTTCAAAAGAGAAAGAGAGCTAAAACCAATATTGATGTTATGTCTGAACTTTTCCAAGGCTAATTCTATTTAGACACGTGATATTACTTAGTAACGCTCTCTAAATTAAAAAAAAATATGACAAAATTGTTCCTTTGTCATTCACCCATCTTTTTACCTTGCATCATATTTTCTTTCTTCTATTCATCTTATCAAATAAACCCTAATAATCTAATTTTAGGTGAATTCTCAAACCTTGTGCTTGAATCAATGGATTATGATGATGATAATAAAAAATTAATGGAATCGAAAGAGGTAAATGAATTTTATGTTCATTGATTTTTTTTTGAAATTTGAAAATGAAGAAGTTTCACAGAAGAGTTGAAACTTGAAATTTATGTTATTTTATGATTTTGCTGAAGTGATTTTTTTATGGTGAAATTCTTTTGTTAGAGGTATTTTTTCTATGGTGAAACTCTTTTACAAGTTGATACCACATAAGTGTAACATGCCTGATTTTTCAATGTTGTTAATTTAAATTTAATAAAGATTTAAACTTTTAATTTTAATGGGAAATTGGATTTCTCATTTATTGAAGTAGATTTGAATATTAAATGTTTTATTTAAATAATAATTGAAAGAGCAAAATAAGAAATTTGTTGATGTTAAAATTCTTGTTTTGAAACTTGTTAAATAATATATTAGTGTTTTCTAAATATTGTGTAATTTTATTTTAAAAAAATGGGGATTTTTAAAGTTAAATTACTTATTTGACATGTTGTCTTATTTTAGAAGATGGATTTTCTCATTTTTGATAAATTGGGTAATTTTGGTAAGAAAATGATTTAGTCCTATTTTTGGGATAAAATGGGATTTTGTGAAAGTAAATCATTTTATTAATGAAGAGGATTTAAATTAGTTTTGAAATTAAAAATTAGAGTTTATGATTGCATTTTCATTGTATGTTTTAAATGAGAGAAAAGGAATTAAAACCTTTGTTTTAATTAAATTGGCTATTGGGTCCATGAAGTGACCCTCTACTTATTCATTTCTTTTTTTATGAATTTTCTGTTGAGTTTTTTTTTTTACATATATGGATTTATGCTTCAGTGGATCACTTCCCTTTTCATATTTCTCCCAAGATCACTTATTTGACCAATATAAAAATATCAGTATATTAAATTAAATTAGATCATACATATATATGAAGATATATATATGACTCTTTGCCTATCAGAGTAATTGAAGTTGGCAAAGGAATTTAATCACACCTTATTTCTCTTGTTCCAGAGTTTTGGTGTCACATAGCCCCTCTTTTCTGGATTTTACTTAGACTCAAGCTTGATTACATGATCAAGTAATAACATTTTTCTTATTTCTCTTGCTTTACTTTTCAATTGTTCAACTTCCTGGTTCTAAGACCATATATATATAGATTCTGGGATTCTGTAATTTGATATTAATTGTTCTATGCTGAAATAAGAGGGAGTTTAAAATATCTCTTTCCTTCTAGTTTAACCCGGGGTTCATAATTCCTAATTACACAAATTTATGTATTAGATAAAGATACTCATATATCAATTATTGTTAGTATGCAAGAAATATGTGAGTGATCAAGAAACAGATTGGGTAAAAGACCAAGCAGAGAAAACACATCCATTCAGGCAGGGTACAAATGCATCACACAGATTCTACAAAGATTTAGCATATATTTGGAGACAAAATGATTTTTGGCTAAGTTACAACCCAAATTAATACAGATTCTCAGGTGAACTTATCTGGTAGATAACTAATGTTCATTTATTACTAAATAGTAATATCTAAGGTGTTATTAAGTGATGGGCATGCCTATTGCAAAAGGGCTACTAGTTATTTAATCAAACTCGAGTTGATCATGACCTAATGCATCCAGACTTGAGTTGTGCACCTAGATAGTTAGATATATTGAACATAGTGCTGTGAGATCTATAGGTAATATAAAAATGCACATGAATCTACTTCACAAATCAATGAAAGCTTCTACTGTAAATTTAAATACCCAACTAAAAATTAGAGGTTTCATTTTCAGGCTTGACATATGCTTATATCAATTATAAGCCATGATCATGCATTACTGATTAACTCAGTTTTGGTTCAACTCAGACTTTAAAATATTTTACAGAATGTCTATATTCTTCTCTTTCTATAACCATTTCTACTTTGTTCTTTTGAAAACTAATCAGACATTGCCAAGGGAAACATGGCCACATATCAAGTTATATGGCATGATCCTCTATATCATACTTCACCAGATATTATCCAGATCAGACATTTAAAACAGAAACCAATAACCACATATATGTAATACAAAAGTTTTTACATATTCTTTACTCAGAAAGGTAAGCACATATCAATCCAGAAAATACTTAAACATAATGAAGTTTTGCCTAGCCTAATTATTACAATATTTCTGCCAAATTCCTTAAGTACTCTAAATGCAAGTAGGTCTTCAGGTATCCATGCTAACAAGATTCTTATGCTTCCTTTCCTGCAGCAACATCTAGAGCTGCCTTAACAAAAATGAGACACCCCAAATGTTACAAAGCAACAAATAGGGTCAGAAATAAATTTCTGGTATGAGTGAAATCACAGGTTAAACATTTGGTAATTTCTTAATGCTACATAGAAAACATATCAATTTAATGAGAACTAATTCAAACTAAATCTGAGTAGTGGTGAACTTGTCTATCAATCATACACTCAAACAACCATGCATTCATTTCATCTAGATTTTCATATACATACTCCTATGAAATTATTTCCAATTCCATAGCCTAACTGATCAATCTCATTTTATTTCTCTTTATATTTTGTATTTGGTCTAACTCCTTGCCATTGAACACTATGTGTGCATTGAAAGGGGGCTCAGTTCTGTTATCCCTTTTCATAGAGGCCTACAGGACTTTATCAAGTCATGCACATACCCATCATCCTCCTGATGATGAGCAGATCAAGGCACCATTCCTAAATTATTTTTATAATTTAGAGACCATACTTATTTATCTTATGAGGATTTTATTATCACTTGAAATGCTTTGCATTCTTTTCCTTTCCTCTCAAAAATCAAATAGTTTAAGAAACTCCATCAGGGATTTTAATTAGACATAACAAGCTTTCATGCACAAATATCAAATCCCATCCCAAGGTTAATTTTATTCAAATCATGTTTCTGAAATTTATATATATATATAAATATATCTATAGAAGTTTTCCTATATCTCACATGAATATGATGAAACCATATCCTATCTATTTATTTTTATTGAGAGCATAGGACATGAATTTTTTTCTTTAAGATAAAACCCATAAAACATATTAACTTATAGTAGGAACAACTCATCACCTAAACATGATTCTGCATTGTTCATGTCATTTTAATATAGACTAGGCATAAGCATAAATCTCCTTATTCATGCTGCCTGCTATTTTTCCTTTGATATCCCATCTCTCAGTATAATATTCAGTTTATTTCTTATATAAAAAACTGGACCATTAAATCTACTTCTATGATCTAAGTACATGTTTGATTACTTTATATTTTAAAACAAAAGACTGAAACCATCTTAACAAACAAAGACAGATCAAAACTCCAACCAAATGTTCAATCAAAACATCACCCATAATTAGCATGCATTTATTCAGAGAATAACATCAAACTAAAAATCATAATAAATTTTATACATGAAAATAACTTGGCTGCCCTTAATATGGGTCTTAGTGCCATAAATCTCAAAGTGATTACCACTCACCTTCCTTTGCTTCTCTCCGGGAATGCTCAGGTCTGAAGGTAATGTGAGTTATTTTATTTTAATTTTTGTTTTCTCTCCCTGGACAACTATTGCTCCTCCCTTGATTTAAATCATTCTGTTAGGGTTTAAATGGAGGGAAAAACCCATTCTATCCCTACCTTACTCAGGGATTAATGTATGCATTTTTATGGCTAAAAGTGCCATTTTCTCTTGGTTTCTATTTTTAGTAAAACAATTACCTCATTACTTTTCTGTGCACATGCTATTTGCATGATTTCCTTGCACATCATTTTTTATGTGACTCAGCCCTACATTTCTTTTGCAAGCTTTATTTTTGGCTAACCAATTTTTGTCATCTATCTTGATTTATTTTAAAATACATTCATACCTATAAATATTACCAGACTAGTTGGTATGCATTTCAGTTGCTAAAAGGAATTATTCCACTGTCCAAATACTTTTCTGGACATGTATATTTATAACATTCATAAGATATGTGTATTTAAAACTCATTCATGCCTTAGTAAAATTTTCTTTTCTTCTCATTATTTGTTGAAATATTTTATTCCTTTTGATATTCATTTTCAAATCATTTTATTCTTCAATTATTTTCTGTTAACCAATTTATCATATATATATATATATTATTTATTTATTTTTTTATCTCAAAATTTTTGGGTCTCCACATACTCTCCTCCTAAAAGGAATTGTGTCCCACAATTATAAATATATCTCTCTTTTCCACTGTGCAAGAGTTTAATCTTTATCTAGCAATTTTAAAAAAAAAAAAAAAAACTTAAGCATCTAGAACTAATCAAATATATATATGTTTAAATAGTACTTAAATTTATTATAGTTTCGGGCATACCTTTATGCAGAAAATAGACTAGGATATTTATCCTTCATCCTATCTTCAGCCTCCCAAGTGCAATCATTTCCATCTAGACTCCACTGTATTTTAACCAACTTTATTATTTTGTTTCTCAATTTCCTCTCCTCTCTAGCCACTATGCCTACTGGTTCCTTCTTATAAACCAGGTTTTCTTGAATTTCAACATGTGTAGGGGATTCAAGAATAGTTTCCTTGTTATGCACCCATTTTCTTAATTGAGATACATGAAATACATCATGTATGTTGCTCAATTCCTTTAGCAACTTTAATTTATAAGCCAAAGTTCCTATCCTTTGAACAATTTCATATGGGCCTATATACCTTGGTGATAGCTTTCCAGCTTTGCCAAACCTTAGTATTTTCCTCATGGGTGAAACTTTGAGAAATACATAATCCCCCACTTCAAACTCTACTGGCCTCCTTCTTTTGTCTGCATATGCTTTCTGTCTTTCTTGTGCCACTCTCATTCTTTGCCTCACTAATTCAATTCTTGCAGAGGTTTCCTTCACATGTTCTGGTCCAAGCAATACTCTCTCACCTGCCTCCATCCAACATGCAGGAGATAAGCAAGGCCTTCCATACAAAGCCTCAAATGGAGCCATACCTATGGTGGTCTGGTAGCTGTTATTATAAGCAAACTCAGCTAAATAAAGGTGATCTTCCCAGTTGCCACCAAAATCAAGTATGCATGCTCTAAGTAAGTCTTCTAAAACTTTATTAACAATTTCAGTTTGCCCATCAGTTTGTGGGTGGTAGGCTGTGCTTAGGCTTAGTTCTGTTCCCATGGCTTCTTGGAAGCTACTCCAAAACCTTGAGGTAAACAAGGTGTCTCTGTCACTAATGATGGTCTTGGGAATACCATGTAATCTCACTATCTCTTTTACAAACAACTGAGCTAGTTTATGAGCATTTCTGTTTGAACTTATAGGGATGAAGTGTGCTGTTTTTGTGAGCCTATCAACCACTACCCAAATACTATCATTGCCTCTTCTTGTTCTTGGCAAACCATCCACAAAATCCATTGAAATTCTCTCCCACTTCCAGGTAGGCACTTCCAAAGGCTGTAGTAATCCTGAGGGTCTTTGATAATCTGCCTTAACTTGTTGGCATGTTAAACAATTTGCCACATACTTTGCCACTGCTCCTTTCATCCCTGGCCACCAATAGTTTCTCTTGAGATCATGGTACATTTTTGTACCACCTGGGTGTATTGTATATTTGGTTTTGTGATGTTCATCCATAACTTCTTGCTTCAATTCTTCCATATTTGGTATGCAGAGTCTCCCCTTTTTCCTTAAGTAGCCTTTTTCATCTACTTCATAATTTTCCACTGTCATGCCTTGTGACATCATATCTTTCTTCTCCTTTAAATCTGTGTCTTGATCCTGCATTTTTCCTATTTTATCAACTAAAGTTGACCTTAAAGAAATGAGGCTTAGTTTTCCATATTCAGTCATATCATTGTGTGTTTTATCTGATACCCCCATCCCTTCTTTTACTTCTACTTCACTAAGAATTGTCAATTCCTTGAATTCAGTCATCATTAAGTTTGCCAATTTTGCTTGATGCCTGCTCAATGCATCTGCCACTTTGTTAGCTTTTCCAGGGGTATATAATATATCAAGATCATAGGCAGCTAGAAATTCCACCCACCTATGTTGTCTCATGTTCAAGTCTTTTTGAGAAAATAAATATTTGAGTGACTTATGATCTGTAAACAATTCAAACTTAGCACCTAATAAATAGTGTCTCCATAGTTTCAATGCATATACTACAACAGCTAGTTCTAAATCATGTGTAGCATACCTAGTTTCATTTGGTTTGAGTTGCCTTGATGCATATGCTATGACTTTACCATGTTGCATGAGCACTGCCCCCAATCCAGATCCACTAGCATCTGTATAAACCACTAACCCTTCATTTCCCTCTGGCACTTGCAAAACTGGAGCTTCCACCAGTGCTTTCTTTAGTGATGAAAAAGCTTGTTCACACTTCTCTGTCCACACATAGGGTTGCTCCTTTTTGGTTAACTTGGTCAATGGAATGGCTATTCTTGCAAAGTCTTTTATAAACCTTCTATAGTAGCCTGCCATTCCTAAAAATGATCTCACCTTAGTCACTGATTTGGGTCTATCCCATGACTGCACTGCTATGACCTTAGTTGGATCTACACTAACTCCTTGTTGTGATACAATATGCCCCAAAAACTTTACTTCATTTTGCCAAAATGTGCATTTAGAGAATTTAGCCTTTAAATCATATGTCCTTAGTCTAGACAAAACCAGATGTAAGTGTTTTGCATGATCCTCCTCTGATTTTGAAAACACTAATATGTCATCAATGAAAACAACCACAAATTTGTCTAGAAAATCTCTAAATGTCCTATTCATTAAATCTACAAAATAGGATGGTGCATTTGTCAATCCAAAAGGCATTACCAAGAATTCATATAGGCCATACCTTGTATTGAAAGCAGTGTATTTTATACTCTCCTCTTCAACCTTCATTTGGTGAAATCCAGAGGCTAAATCTAGTCTTGAGAAAATCCTTGCTCCATTCAGTTGATCAAATAGATCATCAATTCTGGGGAGTGGGTATTTGTTCTTGATGGTGACTTTATTTAGTTCTCTATAATCTATACACATTCTTAGTGTACCATCATGCTTTTTCACAAATACAACTGGAGAACCCCAGTTTGAACTGCTAGGCCTTATGAAGCCTTTTTGCTCTAATTCTTCCAACTGCTGTTTTAATTCTACTAATTCCTTTGGACCCATTCTAGTAGGCTTCTTGATGATAGGACTTGATCCTGGGATCAGCCTTATCTGAAATTCCACTGGTCTATTTTTTGGAATTCCCACAACTTCCCCAAAAACATCTGGATATTCATTCACTACTTTTTGGTCTTTTAAGGTCACTTCCTTTTCAGTTATACTCCATATTTGATTAAGACAATTTGTTTTGGCTACTTCACTCATGACTATGATGTTTTTACCATTTTCTGTATTCAAAGAAATTGTAAAATTTTCTAAATTCAAAATTGCTTTGAATTTATTCAACCAATCTACTCCTAGAATAATTCCTATTCCAGGATATTTTAACACAAACAAGTCAGATTTAAACATATTTCCTCCTATGTTTAATTCTACTCCCAAACATTTTAATCCAAGCAGACAAGAACTACCTAGTGGGCTTTGAATAAACAAGGGTTTTTCAACTGTATTGTATGTGAGAGCTAATTTATCCACTATGTCTTGTGATATCAGAGAATGTGTAGCTCCAGTGTCATATATAACTGTGATTGGGTAATTTTTAATTAGAAGTATACCTTCCAATTGTCCAAAGTTTCCCACTGCATTTGCCTTAGCCTTGGCTTCCAGTGCTCCTACCCTTGCCCCTTTCTTGAATTCTGGGCAGTTTCTCTTAATGTGACCTTCTTTCCCACAGTTGTAGCAGCTGAATGGTGCTTTCTTAGCTGCTTGACACCTATTGCTCATGTGTCCTTCCTTGCCACAATTGTAGCAGGTAACCTTCTTCTTAACCTCCCCAGTGGCTGCTCCTTCAACTTTCTTGTCTACATTCTTCTTGTCATAAGGATGTGCTCTATTCTTTCCTTTCTTTTGATTGTTAGTTCTCATGTTTCTGAACTTTTCCCTTGCATTGTCATGTTGTTCAAAAGAAAGAGTGAGATCTATGACTTGATCAAATGTTCTGTCTTTATATGGTAGCATTGCTCTACTCAAACCAGCATTGAGTCCCTGAATGAACCTTGAATTCTTTGATTCTTCATTCCCTATGAGCATAGTTCCATACTTGGACAAACTCTCAAATTTTTGAGTGTATTCAGTCACACTCATTGGTCCTTGCCTCAACCTTATAAATTCCTCAAGCAATGTTGCCTTAGCTGTTGCTGGAACAAACCTTGCCTCAAGCATCTCCTTGAATTGATTCCATGTTATTTCATCTTCTGGCCTTCCTGTGATAATTACTTCCCACCAATCTAGTGCTGCTCCTTTGAGCCTTCTTGAAGCTATCTGCCTTTTCCTTTGATCATTAATTTGCATATCTGTAAATATTCTTTCTAAAGTTCTCAACCATGTTTGCACACCCATAACCCCTTCAGTGCCCTCAAAGTCCTTGCCTCCTAGGTTTGAGAATGTCTTCAATAGCTTAGATAATTCCTCATGAGGATTCTCTTCCCTGTGCACTGCTCCTTCTCTAAAGGCCCTCACCAAATCTTGCAAATTAACCATTGGTGTGGTATTGGAGGGTCCTGCTCCATGACTTGGTGGTCTTCCTACCATGATTTGCTATACAATTTTTACATAGCTAGTTAGATTAATTTGTAAGTTAATTATTTCAGTAATCTCATTTATACTGAAAATAGTGTTATGTATTTAGTCTCATAAAATTTTATTTTAATAAGAGAATTCTGATTTTTATTTCTGCTATGTTTAATAACATAGCTCTGATACCAACTGAAATGACCCTCTACTTATTCATTTCTTTTTTTATGAATTTTCTGTTGAGTTTTTTTTTTACATATATGGATTTATGCTTCAGTGGATCACTTCCCTTTTCATATTTCTCCCAAGATCACTTATTTGACCAATATAAAAATATCAGTATATTAAATTAAATTAGATCATACATATATATGAAGATATATATATGACTCTTTGCCTATTAGAGTAATTGAAGTTGGCAAAGGAATTTAATCACACCTTATTTCTCTTGTTCCAGAGTTTTGGTGTCACATAGCCCCTCTTTTCTGGATTTTACTTACTTAGACTCAAGCTTGATTACATGATCAAGTAATAACATTTTTCTTATTTCTCTTGCTTTACTTTTCAATTGTTCAACTTCCTGGTTCTAAGACCATATATATATATAGATTCTGGGATTCTGTAATTTGATATTAATTGTTCTATGCTGAAATAAGAGGGAGTTTAAAATATCTCTTTCCTTCTAGTTTAACCCGGGGTTCATAATTCCTAATTACACAAATTTATGTATTAGATAAAGATACTCATATATCAATTATTGTTAGTATGCAAGAAATATGTGAGTGATCAAGAAACAGATTGGGTAAAAGACCAAGCAGAGAAAACACATCCATTCAGGCAGGGTACAAATGCATCACACAGATTCTACAAAGATTTAGCATATATTTGGAGACAAAATGATTTTTGGCTAAGTTACAACCCAAATTAATACAGATTCTCAGGTGAACTTATCTGGTAGATAACTAATGTTCATTTATTACTAAATAGTAATATCTAAGGTGTTATTAAGTGATGGGCATGCCTATTGCAAAAGGGCTACTAGTTATTTAATCAAACTCGAGTTGATCATGACCTAATGCATCCAGACTTGAGTTGTGCACCTAGATAGTTAGATATATTGAACATAGTGCTGTGAGATCTATAGGTAATATAAAAATGCACATGAATCTACTTCACAAATCAATGAAAGCTTCTACTGTAAATTTAAATACCCAACTAAAAATTAGAGGTTTCATTTTCAGGCTTGACATATGCTTATATCAATTATAAGCCATGATCATGCATTACTGATTAACTCAGTTTTGGTTCAACTCAGACTTTAAAATATTTTACAGAATGTCTATATTCTTCTCTTTCTATAACCATTTCTACTTTGTTCTTTTGAAAACTAATCAGACATTGCCAAGGGAAACATGGCCACATATCAAGTTATATGGCATGATCCTCTATATCATACTTCACCAGATATTATCCAGATCAGACATTTAAAACAGAAACCAATAACCACATATATGTAATACAAAAGTTTTTACATATTCTTTACTCAGAAAGGTAAGCACATATCAATCCAGAAAATACTTAAACATAATGAAGTTTTGCCTAGCCTAATTATTACAATATTTCTGCCAAATTCCTTAAGTACTCTAAATGCAAGTAGGTCTTCAGGTATCCATGCTAACAAGATTCTTATGCTTCCTTTCCTGCAGCAACATCTAGAGCTGCCTCAACAAAAATGAGACACCCCAAATGTTACAAAGCAACAAATAGGGTCAGAAATAAATTTCTGGTATGAGTGAAATCACAGGTTAAACATTTGGTAATTTCTTAATGCTACATAGAAAACATATCAATTTAATGAGAACTAATTCAAACTAAATCTGAGTAGTGGTGAACTTGTCTATCAATCATACACTCAAACAACCATGCATTCATTTCATCTAGATTTTCATATACATACTCCTATGAAATTATTTCCAATTCCATAGCCTAACTGATCAATCTCATTTCATTTCTCTTTATATTTTGTATTTGGTCTAACTCCTTGCCATTGAACACTATGTGTGCATTGAAAGGGGGCTCAGTTCTGTTATCCCTTTTCACAGAGGCCTACAGGACTTTATCAAGTCATGCACATACCCATCATCCTCCTGATGATGAGCAGATCAAGGCACCATTCCTAAATTATTTTTATAATTTAGAGACCATACTTATTTATCTTATGAGGATTTTATTATCACTTGAAATGCTTTGCATTCTTTTCCTTTCCTCTCAAAAATCAAATAGTTTAAGAAACTCCATCAGGGATTTTAATTAGACATAACAAGCTTTCATGCACAAATATCAAATCCCATCCCAAGGTTAATTTTATTCAAATCATGTTTCTGAAATTTATATATATATATATAAATATATCTATAGAAGTTTTCCTATATCTCACATGAATATGATGAAACCATATCCTATCTATTTATTTTTATTGAGAGCATAGGACATGAATTTTTTTCTTTAAGATAAAACCCATAAAACATATTAACTTATAGTAGGAACAACTCATCACCTAAACATGATTCTGCATTGTTCATGTCATTTTAATATAGACTAGGCATAAGCATAAATCTCCTTATTCATGCTGCCTGCTATTTTTCCTTTGATATCCCATCTCTCAGTATAATATTCAGTTTATTTCTTATATAAAAAACTGGACCATTAAATCTACTTCTATGATCTAAGTACATGTTTGATTACTTTATATTTTAAAACAAAAGACTGAAACCATCTTAACAAACAAAGACAGATCAAAACTCCAACCAAATGTTCAATCAAAACATCACCCATAATTAGCATGCATTTATTCAGAGAATAACATCAAACTAAAAATCATAATAAATTTTATACATGAAAATAACTTGGCTGCCCTTAATATGGGTCTTAGTGCCATAAATCTCAAAGTGATTACCACTCACCTTCCTTTGCTTCTCTCCGGGAATGCTCAGGTCTGAAGGTAATGTGAGTTATTTTATTTTAATTTTTGTTTTCTCTCCCTGGACAACTATTGCTCCTCCCTTGATTTAAATCATTCTGTTAGGGTTTAAATGGAGGGAAAAACCCATTCTATCCCTACCTTACTCAGGGATTAATGTATGCATTTTTATGGCTAAAAGTGCCATTTTCTCTTGGTTTCTATTTTTAGTAAAACAATTACCTCATTACTTTTCTGTGCACATGCTATTTGCATGATTTCCTTGCACATCATTTTTTATGTGACTCAGCCCTACATTTCTTTTGCAAGCTTTATTTTTGGCTAACCAATTTTTGTCATCTATCTTGATTTATTTTAAAATACATTCATACCTATAAATATTACCAGACTAGTTGGTATGCATTTCAGTTGCTAAAAGGAATTATTCCACTGTCCAAATACTTTTCTGGACATGTATATTTATAACATTCATAAGATATGTGTATTTAAAACTCATTCATGCCTTAGTAAAATTTTCTTTTCTTCTCATTATTTGTTGAAATATTTTATTCCTTTTGATATTCATTTTCAAATCATTTTATTCTTCAATTATTTTCTGTTAACCAATTTATCATATATATATATATTATTTATTTTTTTTTTATCTCAAAATTTTTGGGTCTCCACAGTCCATTTCATTTTAAGCCCACTTAGCCAAACTTAGAGAAAATATGACAGAGCCTTTTCTCCTTATCTCCTTCCTCGAAATTTTGTACGTACACTTACATTTACCAAACAAAAGAAACTGAACCCCTCTCTCAAAACTTTTATGCCCTAGCTCAAAATTTAGCCAAATAAATTAGAGAAAAATCCAGAAAAATACGAGAAAAATATTGGTGAGTCTCTCTATCCATTCTACATCTTTTAGGTATCTTATTTTCAGTTTTAGCCTTGTTTTGATCTCTTCTATTTGCTGTCCTGAGATCAAAGTTAGGGTTTTGAGCATGATTTGGTGAAGATTGGAGGCTAGCAAGGTTAGAGAATGTTCTAGAGTTGATAACAATGAGTTAAGATGAGTTTGCACTCACCGCTATATCTAAATCTTGCGATTTTGTGTCTATGAACTAATGTATGTTTATGATAAATATGAATTTGATGAATTATGAATATCTAAGTTAATTGGAGATGCATTTCCCCAAAACCTTTCTTGTTGATTGCTCACACATTTGTGTATGTTGATATTGGTGATTGTAGTAGGTTGCATGTTATATTTTGGGTGTTTAGCAATGTTAGAAAGTGAGTGATTACTTATTGTTATAGCAAAAAAGGTTTTTAATGCTATGTTTTAGTGTTATTTCGATGTCTATAGTTGTTTGTTGCTCCCATACGATTGAATTGTTGAAATTTGCAAATTTGTTTGCTGAAAATTATTTGTGAAAATTGTTGTAGTAAAACAGCGATATCTTAGTGTAAAATGATCCAAATTAGTTCAATATTTTGTGGTAGAAAGATATTTCAATAGGCTATAAGTTTTCTTTTGAGCATTTTTTGAAATACTGCACATAAAATGATCTAAATTGAGTTTGAAATTGATGCCTGAGAGTAAAATGGACATAACTTTTGATTAATGAATCCAATTGTGTTGAATCCTTTTGTAGTAGAAAGATAATCCCCTAAGGAAGAACTTTTGTTTTAATCACTTTCTCAGATTCTGAAGATTTCTTGGTCAAATTTGGATTTTTAACAGAGTAATAATCTTTGCCCTGTCAAATTTTCCGAGCTAAAACATTATTAGTAATTTAGCATAACATTCTCATTTCTTATCGGATTTTGATAATTTTTAAAGTTCTGAAAAGCGTGGACTTTGTGTTATAACTTTCATGTTTTGTATTTTGCATAATTTTGAAGTTTAAATGGTCAAAAAACTTGTTTATTGTCGTTGGCCAGTCAATGAAAAGCAATGTTAATAAATTTAAATTTGAAAAATTGTTTTGGCCATAACTTTTTTGTTACATATTGTAACAACCCGCACCGCAGTAGGCTTAAATTTTCGATGAACCGAAAATCCAAGTCCACTAAAGCACGAATTGCTGGTTTGGTATCCTGCAAATAACAAAGGTAAGTCAGAGTAATGTTTATAAAATCTCATAGCGGAATAATGATAAAGTATTCAACATATGGTTACTAACCAGGATTAGGCTACTGTCCCTAACAATGTTGAACTTAGGAGTGAAACTTGCCTTTTTACTAAATCCCAATACTTGCTAAAATGTCTTTCCGTGGGTGGGAAAAATGTGAATGGGTCAGACATAAAGTCTGGTGAATGAGAAATAAAATGAAGCAGAAAGAATAAAACAGTTTAATTCCAGGTCTTCCCCGGATATCGTAGTGGGTGAATAATATAATGCAATTCTTAAGAAGACAAAGTTCGTGGTCACTCTAGGGAAGTCAACCATGCAGTAATACTAAACGTCAATCGGCCTGTCGGACCTGCTGTCCTTACCTATCCACGTGCTACAGCGTGAAATTCATGCTCTTCACCCATGCATTGTGACTGTTTATCCACATGCTACAGCGTGAAAGTCATGCTCTTCACCCGTGCACTGTGATTAAATGCCTCTTACGTATGACCGACGCCGACTCAAACAACCTCCCAGGACCCTGAAGTTGCACTCAAGCTCCACCAAACTGGACTCCTATCCTCATGTCTCCTCAGTCACCAACATGGACTTGCCCCTATCCAAAGTGTTGGTCCTCCGAAAGAGCGCCCGTAGTTGGCGGCTGTGCAAAATCCTCCAACGATCTGCCTAAAGAAGCCTACATCAGAGCACACTTGTCATGTTCCGTCTGTGTCGATCTGCCTGAAGAAGCCTACGATTGCGGATGCTATCCATCCTACGTACTAGCAACATATGAAAGGTAATAAACATCCTTGCGAACCTACTTGCCCGCTCCTAGTACGTGCAGCTAAAACTATATTTTGGTCTTAACTGCATGGAACACCTATCCAGACCTTTACAAGATCTGCCTACCAAGTCGCTTCCAGATTAATTAATTTTACCGTTACAGTTTACATACTATTTATTTCCATTAATCTGCTTTAGGCCATTTTTACATCTAATTTGGTTATTTCACAATTTCCCATTTTCATACATAAATGGTGTTTAAATTTCAAGTCCGTTCAGTTCGTATGGTTTGTCTATAATTTTTATACATTTTGTTACAGATTTACACTAGCCTTTAGGGTCCATTTAATTTACATTTTTTTCCACCCTAATTTATGTTCTCCTTTTTGAAATTCAATCTGTACAAATTTTTATCCAATAGCCACAAACTATTTAATTACACAAAATTCCACTTTTACATTTTTAGGCCACATATGAAACAAATAATTATGCCAATTAGACTTCCCAACTTTGTTCCAAAACCATATTCAAAATTATGTAATTATATCAATCAAAACCACAATTTTATTCAAGTAACATATTCTGAATTTATTCAACTAACATATTCTATCATTAGAAATTGAATAACAATTCTAATTCAATTTAATTAAAGCAATCATATTTACGCCATAAACCGTGAATAACAATTTGTTTGTTTCAAATTTCAACCCAAACATAAATTAGAATTGGGAAGTGGTAGAAGGAGAAGATACAATAATTTACATAAATTTCAATCTTATTTATGCCATAAAACGTGTATAGACAATTTATATGTCCCATATTTTAAACCAAACATGAATTAGATTTGAGAAGTGAAAGAAGAAGAAGTTGCAACAATTTACATCTATTCTCAATTAATAACAGAAATTAATTCATATTAATGTGCCAGAAAAGAATTGAAATTGAACTACTTTATTTTTCTATTTCATATTAATTCCCACTCACTTAGCACTTAAGCTTGTATAAATTTGAAAAAGCTTTACTTTAATCTTTCTCCCTTTGATTCTTCTAAACTCCCCAAATTGCTTGAATATATATATATATATATAATTTAATTTGGTAGAGATTTGTTTATGGCGACGGCTGAATAAGAGATTAGGTTTAGGTTAGATGGTTTATTTATAGATTGCTTGAGTGAATATAACCCATTAGATTATTTTAGATTAAATCTGGTTCTTTCATACACTTATTGGTTATTCATTCTAGCCCATATACATCACTCAACCAATAAAATTTAACCATCTCATCCTAGTACATCACTGGAGCGAATGAGAAGCTGCCGCATATTAGAAACAACGCTGAAATACATAGGAAAATCGCTGGAAATAAACCAGCTAAAAAAAACATCGCCTAAGATTTTGGGTGACAACGGGACTTGGTCCCTGGTCACTAAGGAAGTCAACATGCGCCTTTACCACTGTACCAAATGTGCTTTTAATTTCTTTTTAATTATAAATATATGGTTACATTTTCTTTCATTTACAATAACCTATTTCATTTGGACATCGTCATCTTCATTTTTCAAATTTGTAAAAGTAGATGCCTTCTTTTTAAATATACCGTTATGTCTTTTTTCCTAGCGTATTAACTTAATAACAAAAATAATTTCGTTGCTAATGCTTTCCCCTTGAAATGTTTTCAAATTTGTGCATGTAAATACTTTTCTGTTTTTCTTCTTATAAGTGCACATACACCATTGTACCTTTTTAGAGTAATTCGTACATATTTAACTTGTTACTTAACAATTTTTTTTTCTTTATTCCTATATTAAACCTTAAATTTAATTTCAAAAAAGGCAAAGCACGAAATTTGTGTTATGGCAAACGTTATGTGTCTTATGTTTTTGTAATAAAAGAAACTCCCTGTTTATAAAATCATACATATATTTAAAAATGAAAAGTTTATTTTATTTATCTGAAAACATGCATTTATTTTTATTAAAATGTTCATTCCATTTTGACACAAATGCAAGTTCTTATATTAAACTCAATCATTACAATTTAGTTCCTCTTTCCCTTTTTAATTGAAACATTTCAATAAATCTAATGCCAATTAATTTCAATACTAATTTCAAACGAATTCTAACTATAAACACTATTTCTTTTCACTTATAATTATTTATCAATTTCCCCTTAAATATTGGGGTGTTACACTTATCGAAATTTGATAATTTTTTTAAGTTCTAGAAACTTAGGCTCTGTGCTACAACTTTCATGTTTTACGTTTTGTAAAATTTTGAGATTTATGTTGTCGAAACTGAAGATCTTTAAATCCTAAATTTGAGCTAAATGAAATAAATAAATACATATATATATATATATATGTATATATCAAAATGGATTTGAAAGAGTAATTAAATATGGTTCTAAAATATGGTTTTGTGAATAATATAACATATGAAGATTTGAGACAACTTTGTGCATATAAGTAAAATCTTGGAACGATTCAAAGTTTTGGAATATTTTAGCAAATTTGTGAATATTTTTATGAAGTTAAATAATGAATGGATTTATGAAAAATTATAATAAGTGTTTTAAATAATAAACTCAAAAGAGAAAAATGTTTTGACTTTTGAGAACCTTAATTCTATAATTTGAGGAGCACTAATAATTGACTTAGTGTCATCGATTGGTTTAAATGCTTTCGAATAACGTTTCGTCGAATATGGTATAACTCATTGAATATAATGTTTGAGTGGAACTTACTAGCCCATTAGCGAATACTCAAATTTCACCGGGTAGTATGGGATGTCTTGGTTAAATTCGTGTGATTGCTATTAGGAAGTATTTTACACTTTAGAGTTGTATTATCTTTTGGTGTGCGACAAGTGGTTGCTAGATCCTTAAGAGAATGTAGTTCAAGTTTTCTGGTGGTATCCGTAATAAGTGATATTTACTAGCTTTTAGTAAATACTTGGATTTCACCATACGGTATGGGACGTATTGATTAAGTTTTAGTGATTACTGAAGGTGATAGTATTTGGCACTTTAGAGTTTACTCTCTTTTGGTGTGTGGCAAGTGGCTGCTAGATCCTTAAGAAGTTTATTCCTGGATTTCTTTTCGAACATAATAATATAATAATACGAGTGTATATGCACGTCCATGTGGATCTGCACCTAATCAATTAGGTTTATCATTTTTGATGAGCACATGGTTTTGAAGTTAATTTTAATGTTTATAGTTTCTATGTTTAGCTTTGGAAGGTTTTAAACATTATTCTGGTCTTTTCTTTTCGCCACAACTACTTTGATATGATATATTTTGATATAAATAGCCAATGTTTATGCTTAATGCATGATCAAATGTTACAATATACTATTATTCTAATAACATGTATGGCATGCACACGCATGAGTAAGATATAAAAATATTTCTGCGATTTAGGTGAAGTTCAAAATTGGATTCCACGTGTCTGCTGCCATTGTATTTGCTCCACTATTACATGTTTGTATTTTAGCCAACATCCACCCTTAAGTTTTCCAGTAATAAACATTATAGACGGTTGTAGGAAACACAATCATTTCCTGAATCAGTGAATACATTCATAGTTTTCTACCGATGATGCCTTGCACTCTAGGTATGGTTGGAAGTCCATGCATGCAAAGCAAATGTGTCCTATAATTTCAACAACTTGACATATAAAAAGCCTACCCATTGAATAAACATTAATAATCCGGTACCTATATTTACAAGTTTGATTTTTTATAATTTGTAATCACCACTTTCATGATTGCAACACAAAAGTTCTGGAAACATGACCGTTTTATAAGCTTGTACATACTATGGCAGCTCATTATTAATAAGTCGCCATATTATGTATCAGAAAATTCATTTGTTAATACAAATGCCTAACAACTTATTTGTTTTAATTTACCTAATAGGTGGGATTTTGGCTGAGTTCACACAACATCAACGACCCTAACCTTCATTAGCCCTCCAAACATCTCCCGTTTAGAAATTTAAGATAATAAAAAAAGAAATAAAATTAATAGAATATTAGACTACAATCAATATTCAAACATAGCATCAGATACTTAATAAATATTTATATTCTACTTCCATTTCATAGAAGAACACTTCAACTTAAAAGGACAACATGAATAACCATCCACCTTCTATATTCGAAGCTCTATTATTACCCAAACCATTAAACTCAGTTGCATCTACAACATGATGCTATCAAACCATTCTGATATCAGGTTATCTGATTCATTTGGCAATAATCGACACACACACACACATGTAGCAAGTGCCATCTCAACCTATGAAGTTCTTAATTAGCTAGGTCCTGCTAATAACAAAAAATGGGCTTAAAGACATGCCCACTTAATAATACTTCATGATGTAAACAACAGAACACATGCATAAAAACATCCATGCTTATTAACTACTAAATCTAATTCCTTGGCAGTATGAAACTTAATAGTAAGCAAAAACAACTCTGTCATATTTCAATAAAGGATGCAAATGTAGAAACAAAGTAAAAAATAACTTAACCCTATAGAAATAAAGGATGCAAATACAATCTCTTCAACTGCCTTTGGCCACCTGTCCTATAAAGAAAAAGGTTTATGAGCCATTAGTGCTTGATAGGTAGAGTACAAAATTTATGGTTAGTGCGGAGTTAGTCAAAACAATAGTACACCCTCACATTGTTTGTACTGAATTATGAGAGTACAGTCAATGTAAAAAATACTCATTGCATTTAAAGCACTCATGTATGTTAATTTAACACTCATGGCTATCCAACCGTGTACACCAATCATAGGAAATATATTTTTGTTAATAGTTACTGAATGAATTTGAACAAAAAAAATCTTGAACGATGCAAATGTCCGTATATGAGTGCATATGAACAACCTTATATGGGTAAAGCAAACCTAGTGGCGAGTGCAAAAGTTAACTTGATGGTCAATTCAGTAATAAATATTGTAGGCTATTCAAACTGCTGCTCCTTAGATGGATAATATTGCAGTGATTCATTGGGAAAGTGTAATAAATAGTGCAAAACTATTTTGTTAAACCTTTTCTGAGTATTGAGTTACAAAAGAAAGCGTACCGTGCTGTAGTTCAAGCATGCCCACCTCATTTAAACAATGTCTACTTGGCAATCCAGGTCTGTTACTTTCCCACCATTATCATACATTATTTTCTTTAAACGAATTGTTTATTTCTTTTTACTCAAACCTATTTTGTGTCCTGAGGCCTGAACAATTATTTAAAAGGACACAATTAATGAAAAGATGGGCTAGGTGGGAGGTAAGCTGTGATGTTAAATTCTTAACACATTTCGTTTAGCTTTAACATTCTTTTTCATTTTTCTATTCTGGCCTTTTGCTTTCATACAATGTCTAATAATATATATAAACTTTCTTGTAGCTAAACAATTTTGAATATCTTATGGAACTAAACGCAATGACTGGACGAAGATACAATGATATCACATAGGTTTTGGATACTTGTTCTAATTAAAATATCTTAGTCATTATTGACTATATTCAATAATTCCTGAAAAATAACAATTGTGCACTGTTTACAGTATTTTATTTTTCCTTCAATATTTACAGATTACTCATCTAAGGCACTGGATCTTAATGATCCATCTTCATATAGAGACCTTTCGAAGGTATTCCTATTTGTGTAACTCATTATTTTCGAAGATATTAGCAGGTTAGCTACTTCCATTTTTTTCTTCTCATCTTCATGTTATCGAGATCGTTTTTAGTAACTTAATTTCGCCCTAGTTTTGTTCGTAAATATTTGTCGAATCAATTCACAGTATACTGTTTTCACAGTTGCAGTATTAATTATGAATGTTCTTGTATTTACATGATTGAAGCTAATTTCCTGGAAAGAATGACGTGATTGATCATCTTAAACTCAATTTAAGGCTATTTGAGTCATGATTTTTTTTAACAGAATTACGAATGTATTTGATTGAATTCTTTGATATATAAAATCCCCTAAATAACGTTTGTCCATAAGCAAAAGAAAAATATTGTTAACTTTATTTATCAAATTATCAGTAAGCAAAGTAACCATGTGTACAAATTAAGCGTCAATAATCACACTGAAGGTTAATTCAACAATTACTCAGCAACATTAACATTTCTACTTTAATTTATTTAAACCGAGCAAAAAATCCAACAAATTAAGCATCAATAATCATACCGAAGGTTAATTCAACAATTACTCAGCAACATTAACATTTCTACTTTAATTTAATTAAACTGAGCAAAAAATTCAAAGCAAACATAGTAGGCCATCAAACATTAAATGATGAAAAAAGTTTAACAACTAATAAAGTAAACAATGTCATAATCAAATTTGAATGAATTGAGTTGTGGCAGTGTAAACTATCGAACTGTAATGAGATATGAAAATCCAGAGTTGAAAATTTAATTTGAGTATATCTCAAAATAGCGTTGAAATATGGAACTATTGAACTCAGGTGCGGTAGTTTAAACTATCGAACTGTAATGAAATATGAAAATCTTGAAAATTTAATTTGAGTATATCTCAAAATACTGGTGAAACATGAAACTATTGAACTCAGTTGTAGTAGTTCAGATCACTTCGACCATAATTTGAGTAAATGTACACGTACAACATGAGTCTATTCGAATCATAAAGTTAATTCGAATTAGTAATTGAAAATCTGGAGTTGGCGAAAGAGTTGAAGAGGAGAACTAACCTGAAGGAGTGCGAGAGAAGATGCTAAACATGATAGCAACGATGATGAAAGGTGGTGACAGTGGAAGTTAAATTTGTAATGAATCTGGAATGTTAACGGTGTACTTAGAATTGGATTTTGTGGAGCCGATTTTGGGAAAGTAGGGTAAGTGGGGAAGAAAGAACATGTTAGGATTCATGAAGCAGGAAAGTTAATAGAATTACATTGGGCATTTTAGGAATTGCGAAAAGACATGGTTGAAATCAATTAGTAGAATTTACATTATTAGTAGTAGAGATTAAATAAATGTAGAGTTATTGAGTCATGGTTTCTACGATTACCTTGATTGGTATGGACTATCCTTGAGATCATTCTGTGATTCTGTGTTCCCGGTCTGAGTAAAATCCTTGGTATCAGATCAGTTCGAGTGATACCAATTTGTTTGTTTGTTTGCCACGGGTTTGGAGTACAATCATTGTGATTGTTTTGGACGATCATTACGATCGGTTGGATTAAGATCTCTTAGATTCTGGATATTTTGATTATGTGACTATCTGTGTTCATGAAATAAATATATATTGTGCTAGTGAAATAAATATATATTCTTGTGTCTTATGTTAGTGAAATAAATATATATTCTTATGTCTTGTGATGGATGTTAAGTTAATTCGGTTATTTTGTGTTTGGTGACTAGTTCGTGTTTGACTTAAACTTATAACCCTGTTTTGAGTTAATCATTGATATTTGCGTGCTTAGAGATATTGTGTTTTGTTCTATGAATTCAGTGTTTAGTGACTAATATGTGTTCGTGACCTAAATGTATAACAATGTGCCTTATGATGAACTCTAAGTTAAATTAATTCCCGTGACTCGTTATTTCATGGACATCTGTATTTACTCATATGTTGTTTATTCTTGTGTTATATTCTGTTCTCACCCTATTGGATATTTAGGGATAGTCTGATCCGGGTGTTATTTTGCTCGGGTCAGACCAAGGCTTTTCAGGTTACAGGACAAGTTGACCTTTGGATGTTGGGCTAGCAAGGAGATAAACACTTTTGGCTTTTTAGTTTATCTCATTTAGGAAATTTGTGAATATGTGTATAAGATGTACAATTGAGATTAGAGAATTGTAAAACTATATAACAATCGAGTTTAGTATTTCATTTTGTAAACTCAAAATTTGTATATGTATAACTTGAGATTTATTCCGTTGTGATCTGTGATTATTATTTATATGATATATTGTTCTGATTTTGAAAAATTGGTGTGTCTATTACTTTGTATTAATATTGTATACGTCAAATTCAGTTCAAATATTAAGTGAAAGAGTATAAATGACGTGTCAGTGTTAGTATAAAGATATATTCATATTTGATCGCCCTTAACAAGCCGTATTCTCCGGATTAGCAGACAACATTACTTGTAATGTTCGTTGCTAATCTAGGCATCGCGGTGAGGTTGTTACAATAAGGGTATAAAGGTAAAATTTTAACAATAAGATGGGTACACACAGTAAAAACATGGGTATATTAAGTTTTTCAGTTATGTGAGGGGGGCTACTCAGCAACTTTTGAGATTTAAATAGAATTGGCTCTTTTCCAATTGCTTGATATACTATACAAGACAATTAAACGTTGTGTTACATATGGGTATAATTGGAAAATTTAGTGTAATAAGTGATCAATACAACTAATAAGCACTAAAATTTTGCTATTCATTTCACTTAATAAAAAAGTTCAATGAGATCATTTGTTTGAAAAAAAACAAGTTATTAATCTCTTATTGCTTGTTCAAATAAGCACTTAGCTTTTTTATCTTAAAAAAAGGAGCCGTAGAGAGATGAAAGAATTTGCAACTGAAACTGTGAAGGGTTGGGGTTGTATTTTTTTAGAGAGGAAAGATTTTCTTAGAGAGGCTATTTTTAGGCAGGGCGTATTATTTTGGGGCAGGGATATATACTTAACGGTCCCAAATTTTTGACTGTAGCTACGGTCATTGCTAAAAAGTTTTGCAAGCCCATGCCGTTGCAAATTTTCCGCAAAGCTGCATTGTCGAATTGTCAATATAATGTAGTGTATATTCATTTGCCATACACTAATGGTGTAGTTCTTCATCAGACCTTGACTGATCCTCTCTTTTTCTCTCTTTATATATGTTACGGAAGGATATGATAGCAGGTCAATCGATTTGAAAAGAGGTGCATGGAGATGGTGACATGACACATGGAGATTTATCAATCTTCTATGTACCTTAGTTTATCTATTAGATGGACTTTTACTATGTCGTTATTTTGAGATTTTGCTGCTTATTGTATGTACCATGGGTCCACGGTTATCTTAGGACTATTTTACTTCGGGTTATTTTCAGCACTCATATTTTATTTTCTTCCGCTGTGAGATCTGAAATTATAAAAATGTTTAATATCTTATTATCGGTGTATCATGTAAACCATAAAAACCTAATGATTCATACTTCTTGGCATGACGTGAGTCCAAATGCCCTTTTTAAGCTTTGGATTGGTGTGTCCGGAAGTGTGATTTGCCATAACACTTGAATCATAAGGGTATATCATTAGAAATACATTGTTCCTTAAATCGATATCACTCTATGTGAGTGTGTATTAAAGATTATGAATCCTTGATATATGAATTATCCTTCATCGTTTATATATTAATAGATTATTTGCATGCTCTTTAGTTGTTGAGCTTCCTTAAGCTAAGATGTTATGTGCAGTACTATTAATACTTTAACTGGACCAGATAAGATACATCCACATATTTGTTGAGCTATTTTTGAAGATTTTCCTACTTACGATCTTTTCAATCTTTATTTGCAAAATGAAAATTTTAGTTTAATCGACGCTTCTCAAAATGATTTTGTTTGTTATCCAAAATTAGTAAAGATGTTTTATGCAAATTTAAAAGGAAAGTTTTACGATGGTAGAGAAGGAGAAGTTTGGAGTAGTGTCAAAGGGGCACAAATTTGTTTTAAATTGTGAACTTTTGGGTCACATTCTTGAATGCAAATCTAGTGGAATGGACCTTTCATCTTTTCAAATTGATTTTCAAAACCATGAAGTAATTCATGATATTTTGAAAGTGATGATGATTTTGAATTTGAAAAGAAAAGGTTGCGTCCAAAAGCAAGAATTTTAAGCCTTCTTTTGTAACAAAGTATCACTCATAGAATAGGTAATTATAATAGCCCGACTCAAAAAGTTTTCAAAGCTGTTTTTGCAATTTATATTCAATGCGACATAAATTGGTCTCAAGTCATTTTGGATAAACTTTTTCCTAAGAATCTTTCTAAACATGAAAACACACTATTTCATGTTGTGTATCTTATTCGCGTGTTCAATTATTTTGGCGTTGACCTTAAAAGAGAGGAACAATTCCTCGAAAAATATTTGAAAAGGCCAACGTTTCGCTTATGCATATTTCACTCTTTTTCGAGCCTTATGAAACGCATGCGGAAAAGGAACAAAGGTTGGCTTAAGAAGAATAGCATAAAATAAGAGAAGAGGAGGAAGAGGAAGAGGAAGGAGAGGAAATGGAAGTCGAGGAGGAAGAACAAGAAGAGGAGGAGGATACTTCTTTGGAAATTATCAATATGCTGCCAAATCCATCCAACAAAGATCTTCTCAAAAATCAAGAGAAGATCATCCATAACCAAATAAAGCTTAAGAAATCATTTTCAAAGAGATTTACTTCAATTTCCAAAAAAATGGATAAATTCTTTGGAAAGACCGTCTACAAGCTTGATGGTTCTTCTTCATCTTCATCCGTATCTTTCTAGTTGTTTAAACATCCTTGTATTTGGATTTTCTAGTTTTAGTTTACGCTGAATCTCATGTATCTTTCTTTTATTTCTTTTACTCATCATTATTATCAATGAAAAATCAATTTCTTACCATTATATATTGTCAACTATATCTGGAAAGTCATACAAATATAGTAGTATAAGCCAAATACAATAGAAAAGTAAAACAAAGTTGTTCTGAAAATTTCTGCATATACGTCGACATACCCTAGGTATGTATGTCAACATACAATGGTAGTTTTTCAAAAAAAATTTAATTTTGAAAATTGAATAGACAGCGAATGTCTATTCATTTCCAATGAATTTCCACCCCTTTAAATATCTGTTAAGACCAGAGAATCATTATTTTCTACTCTCTTTCTTCTTCCTTTGCATTCCTAAAATTCTAAAACCAAAATGATGGCTTCTCCTACCCAAAAACTAACCGAAAACCTCGAACAAACTCTTAAATCATTCAAAAACATTCTTACTTTCATCCTAAGAAACTAGAGGCACTTAAAATTGAGTCAAATGCAAATGTTTAAGGAGCAAGAATGACATTTCGACGTGATTCAGTGGATGATTTCTTCTTTGAATAAAGAAGAACCAACTACCAATCCAGAGTGTACTATCAACAAAGATAATGAAAATTGGGATGCTATCAAAGCGGATCCAATCTTTGGCACTGATGTATGGATTGAAGTGCCTCGAAATGTCTAGTTTAAATAGGTTTAATTGTATATAAATAATAATAATTGATTTGGTTTGGATTTAATTGGTTTGATTTGTATGGATTTGTTTGAATAGTATGTGACATTAACTTTGATTGAATTGGATGAAAAATTTGGATTGATTATGATTATTTCATGATTATCTAATTATACATATCACTTGTTGTTTTATATAATCTTTCTCATCGTCATTATATATAATTCTTATACATATTGATTAGTATTTTATTTAAGGGGTTTTAGAGTTAGAATTAGAGTAAGAGTTAGTGTTAGAGTTATAGTTTTAGATGGTTATTTTTGTTGATGACAAAGGATGAGAAATATATAAAATCTAGGCATAGATTAAGAAGGGGTTTTGTAACTCAAGGGGAGTTATATTATATTTTATATACAAAGTTGTCATCATCAAGAAGGGGGGATTGTTAGAACCTTAAGTACTGGTTTTGATGATAACAACTAAAGGACATAATATAAAACATAGATACCAATGTTTTATCAAGATCTATATATATATATATATATAGTGTAGGATATTAGACAGGTATTGATTAAGAAAACCATACAATATCAAGATGCTGATATCAAGAGTAGATTCAAGATGCTGATATGAAGTTTCAAGAGTTCAAGAATGAAGGGTCATGAGTACTGAAGTGTTCAAGATTTCAAGATATTCTAGATAAGTTATAGAGTTATAGCATTTATGTTAAAACCTTGATAGCACTTTCTTGATCTCTCTTACCTTCTCTAATTTTGTTTTAAAATTGTTTTTAAATATTTTATTTTTAGAAATAATAATCTTTTCAAAATATTTCCCAAATTGATTTCAATAAATATCATTTTAATGTTTTTAAGTTTATATATATATTGATTTTTTTTTATATTTTAATAAGTTATTGTTGATTCATGAGTTTTGATTCATGATACAAGCTTCAGAGATCATACGACGAGAATACTATACGAAAGCGACAAAAAGGAGAATAACCATATATTGCACAGTACAAAGGAGACAAGACTACAATCTAGATATTAGTATGCATATTTTATTTCATTGAGTCTTAGAATATTGTTAAAATCATTCCTCAAGTAGTCACACATACACACAAAATGATTTATACAAAAATAAGTGTACACTGTGCAAATAACAGCAGGTCGGCCGACCGACCAGAATTTTCGGTCGACCGACTCTATGTCCAGTGCACAGATATGCGCCGTTTTATTTATATCTGTAAACTCAGCTGACCGGCCCAGGTTTCTCGGTCAACCGACCAGAACACAACGACTAGTTTTCTGAAGAGGTGCAATTGTTCATGAAGAGGAATGTTCTTTAATCCAACAGATATGGACACAACTCTTGATTGAAACTCTTCATGAAAGATTGTAACTATTCTACAACTATATAAACATATTCAATTCACTTCTACAATCATCGATTCTTGTTTTAATTCTGAAATCTATTCTCTATTTATTTCTGCAAATAAAAGTATTCATTCTTATTCAATATCACTAGAATCCTTGAATTAATTCATATACTTCGATTCTACGTGATTATCTTCCTTCTAAATCGTCACACACACATATACTCTTGAGGATTTGATTATAGGGAAGTTATACTATCAAAATACAATCAGTGTTATTCAGAACACATTCATCAACAAACTATTTGTATTAAGGTGAAGTCCTCTTCGGCTGTTGAGGCGGAAAAATTCCTGTTCGGCTACTCAGGTGTCGTATACCTATTCCTCCGGGTTAAGTGAGGGGTTTAGTTTAAATCCAGAGGGTATTCTGGGACTGGACGTAGAACGGGAAGTTCGAACCAGTATAAAAATTCCTGGTGTGCTTACTTTAATTTTTATTTTACTGCTATTATCAATTTCCGCATTTATTTACCATATTACACGATCCTTAGTACTGCACGTACACTTTCATTTGGTATCAAAGCAAGGAAATCCTATAACCATCACAAAGTTATTTGATATTTATTCCTAGTAATATGGCAACCACTCAAACTAACGATGTTAACACTAACACTAATTCTAGTTTCACAGAAGGTCAATCAACTTCACGACCTCCACTTTTTAATGGTATAAATTACAATTATTGGTCAACTAGAATGAGAATCTATATGCAATCTAGTGGATTTGATATCTGGAATATTATACAAAGAGAGTACACGACTCCTACTGAAGAATACTCAACTTGGAGTAACACACAAAAACTAGATGCTACTTCAAATGCAAAGGCTATGAATATTTTATTTTGTGCATTAGATAGAAATGAATTCAATAGAGTTAGCATGTGCACTTCCGGTTATGAAATTTGGAGAACTCTTAAAGTATCGCATGAAGGAACGAACAAAGTTAAATTAAGCAAAATCTCTATGTTGAAAAATCAATTTGAAAATTTCAAAATGAGGCCAAATGAATCTATAAATGACATGTACTCTAGATTTTAGGATATTTATCATGCTTTATTATCAGTAGAACAAAAGTTTACTGATTTTGATGTTGTTACAAAAATCTTAAATTCTTTAACGGACGAATGGGAACGAAAAGTCCTAGCTATTGAAAAAGCAACTGATTTGTCAACATTAAAACCAGAAGAATTGATAGGTAATTTAATGTCCTACAAAGTAAATTTGCAGGCAAAAAGAAATGGAGCACAAGAAAAGAAAAATGTGGCATTCCAAGCAGAAAAAGATGACTCCGACTCGGATAATGAAGATATGGCAATGATCGCTAAAAATTTCAAAAAGTTTTTGAAATTCAACAGAAACAAATTCAAGGGAAACAAAAATAATTCCAACAGCAATTCCAATAGCAGCAAACCATCATCTTCAGCATTGGAATGTTATGAATGTCATAAGAAAGGACACATGAAGAAAGATTGTCCAGAGCGTAAAAAGAATAATTTCAAGAAGGACAAAACCAAACGAAAAGCTTTCTCTGTCACTTGGGACGACACTGACTCATCATCCTCATCAAAGAGTGAAAGTGATAATGAACAAGCACGAATAATTTCAAGAAGGACAAAACCAAACGAAAAGCTTTCTCTGTCACTTGGGACGACACTGACTCATCATCCTCATCAGAGAGTGAAAGTGATAATGAACAAGCAAATGTGTGCTTCATGGCTTCGTCAAACGATGTACCACATAAGAAGAGGAAAATGGATTTTAGATAGCGGTTGCTCTAAATACATGACTGGAAACAAAGAAATGTTGTCAAACATTATATACTCAAATGGAGGAGCAGTCACCTTTGGAGATAACTCAAAAGGATATATCATCGGCAAAGGCAATGTCAGTATCAACGGTACCTCTAATTTACCTCTCATTAATAATGTTTTATTAGTTAAAAACTTAAAACACAATTTATTAAGTATTAGTCAGCTATGCGATAAATGTTTTAATATAACTTTTTCAGAAAATAAATGTAATATTTTCGATAAAAATCATAACACTATTTTCGAAGGAAAAAGAGATAAAAACATTTATATCTTAAATATGAATGTTAATAATAACTCAAATTTGTGTTTAGTAGCTAAAGAAAACGATTCTTGTCTTTGGCACAAAAGATTTTGTCACATCAATTTTAATACTATCAACAAACTAGCTAAAAACAAATTAGTTAAAGGTTTACCCAATATAAAATTCGAAACTAATATATTTTGTGATGCATGTAAATTAGGAAAATTAACAAAATCTTCTTTTAAATCAAAGAAAGTAATATCTACAGAACATCCACTTGAACTTTTACACATGGATCTTTTTGGTCCAACTCAAGTGCAGTCTATTAATCATAATAGATATGTATTTGTTATTGTAGATGATTTTTCTAGAAATACTTGGATTTTCTTTTTGAAAAATAAAAGTGACACTTTTGATAATTTTAAAGTTTTTGTTAAAAGAATTCAAAATATTAAAAGTTTGAAAATTAAAAATATAAGAAGTGATCATGGAGGAGAATTTGAAAATGAAGCTTTTGAACAATTTTGTAACAAGAAAGGTATTAACCATAATTTTTCGTTTCCTAGAACACCACAACAAAATGGAGTTGTAGAAAGGAAAAATAGAACGTTACAAGAATGTGCAAGAACTTTATTAAATGGAACCACTTTATCAAAACACTTTTGGGCAGAAGTTGTAGCTACTGCTTGTTATGTATTGAATCGTGTTTCTATTCGACCATTAACTAAGAATACTCCATATGAACTTCTAAATGGAAGAAAACCAAATATTTCATATCTTAAAGTTTTTTGGTTCTAAATGTTTTATTTTAAATACTAAAGATCAGCTAGGAAAATTCGATCCAAAATCCGATGAAGGAATATTCGTTGGATATTCGGAACGAAGCAAGGCTTATCGAATTTATAATAAACGAACTCAAATTATTGAAGAAAGCTTACATGTTTCATTTGACGAAAATTTTAAAAATATAAATCCAATTGTTACTATTGATTCTAATGATGAAACTACTCAGAATGAAAATACTAATACAAATGAAAATTTTGATATTCATGAAACCAATACAAACATTACTCCTAATATAATAAAATCTCCACCTAGAATTTTACGAGATCATCCAGTGCAAAATATAATTGGAGAAGTTAATACGAATGTTAAAACAAGACATCATTTAAATCAAGTTGGTCATGTAGCTTTTCTCTCTAACATAGAACCTAAGAATATAAAAGAAGCCTCAACTGATGACTACTGGATTCTTGCCATGCAAGAAGAACTAAATCAATTCGAACGAAACGAAGTTTGGGAACTCGTTCCTAGACCTAGTGATCAATCAGTAATCGGTACTAAATGGGTTTTCAAAAATAAAGCAGATGAACTAGGAAATATAACCAGGAATAAAGCTAGATTAGTTGCACAAGGATATAATCAAGAAGAAGGAATTGATTACGAAGAAACGTTTGCTCCAGTCGCCCGACTTGAAGCAATAAGAATCTTATTAGCTTTCGCGTGCTTTCATAAGTTTAAACTTTATCAAATGGATGTTAAAAGTGCTTTTTTAAATGGTTATATAAAAGAAAATGTTTTTGTTGAACAACCACCACTTTTCAATCATGAAAAATATCCAGATCATGTTTATAAACTCAAAAAAGCATTATACGGTTTAAAACAAGCACCACGTGCTTGGTATGATCGTCTTAAAAGCTATTTATTAGAATCTGGTTTTGAAATTGGTAAGGTAGATCAAACGCTTTTTATTAAGAAAACTAAGAAAGATATTTTAATAATTCAAATATATGTTGACGATATTATTTTTGGCTCGACAAATGAAAAACTATGTCAGGAATTTTCGACGATAATGACAAATGAATTTGAAATGTCTCATATGGGAGAATTGTCATATTTTCTTGGATTACAAATTAAACAAATTGAAAATGGAATTTTTATTAATCAAGAAAAATATTGTTATAATTTAATTAAACGATTTGGTCTGGAAAACACTTCTGCCAAGCCAACTCCAATGAGCACAACTACTCATCTTGATAGAGACGAGGAGGGCAAAAGTGTTGATCAGAAGCTATATCGTAGTATGATAGGTTCTTTACTTTATTTAACAGCAAGTCGACCCGATATAATGATGAGTGTTTGTTTATGTGCTCGATTTCAAGAAAATCCCAAAGAGTCACATATGAGAGCAGTTAAACACATTATTCGTTATCTAACTAAAACCAAAGATTTCGGACTATTTTATCCGAAAGAATATCCTTTCGAATTAGTCTCCTATAGCGATGCTGATTTTGGAGGAAGTCGAACGGATCGAAAAAGTACGAGTGGAACGTGTCATTTCATTGGACGTTCCTTAGTCTCTTGGTTTAGTAAGAAACAAAACTGTGTTTCTTTATCGACGTGTGAAGCAGAATATATATCTGCTGCTTTGGCATGTGCACAAGTCGTATATATGCAACAAACACTACAAGATTTTAATTGTCATCTTGAAAAATCTATAATTTATTGTGATAATACTAGTGCAATAAATCTTTCTAAAAATCCGGTCAATCACTCACGAACAAAACACATCAATATTCGTCATCACTTTCTTCGTGATTGTTTGGAAAAAGGATTAATAAATTTAGAATTTATCAATACTGAAAATCAAATTGCTGACATTTTTACTAAACCACTAAATGAAAATATTTTTATAAAACTTAGACGTGATTTAGGTATAATGTCGTTTAAAGATTTATGAATAAAAATATGCAAAAATATCGAAAAACAAAAATTGTTTTATTTCTGACCAAAGCGGAACTCGAACTCATGACCTCTGACTTGCTTGTTAGATGTTGTGTTATAGCTACTTGAGCTATGGGTGTTTCTTGTTTTAGTTCTCTTTAAAATTTGTTTAATCTGTTTTGTTTTCAGAAAAACTATATTTAGCTCTTATGTTATAAATCATACATTTACAAATAATTTTATTCTTAAAATTCTGTGATTATAGTTAAAATTAGTTTCAATCCACTAATTTTTCAGCAAATAGATGTTTATATATATACTATGCTTATCTTTTAGAACATATACTAAGAAAATTTTAAAAACAAAACTTAAAAAATAAAATGTCTTCAAACAATGACTACTATAACTCTGAAAATTCTCATCTATCATACACATCTCCTGACGATGATGGTTCCGACCGCATTCCTGAAAATGGCCCCTATCCTACCTTTCCCATGCCTAAACGTGTTCTAGACTTCTCCTCTCCAGATAAAGACCCCCGACATGGGTGGAAACCATGGGAAGGCTCCCATACAGGCTATACACCTGAAAAGAAAAAAGGGAAGAATACGATAGTAATATCTCCAACCACCAAACAAAAAATTGATGAAATACATCACTACCAACGACAACAAATGGATATGCAACGGAAACTCTACTATGAACAAAAGTCACGGCAAGACGTTTAAGTTTTCTAGAAAAGATTGCCATGAAAATTTGTTCATCAAAGAAGGATGATGTTGCCGAACCTTCTGATAGACCCTCATCCTCATCAAATCCTGTTCAAACTCCAATAACTCCAAGATGGTCACCGATAGAAGATGTTCCATCTCCAAACTCATGGGAACGCAGATTTTAAACGGTGGCTAAGCATGTTATATATATATATATATATATGTATGTTGTTGGTGTTACAAATAAGATGTATAGTGCATTGATAATAAAATATATTTCTATATTTTTATTATATATAAAACTGCAAAAAATGCACTTCTAACAGGGTCGGTCGACCGAACACCCTTAGTCGGTCAGCCGAACCCTTCCCGAGAATTACAAACAAACATTTCCAACAGAGTCGGTCTACTGAATACCCTGAGTCGGTCAGCCGAACCCTTCCCGAGAGTTTTAGCACCTTCCAGATTAGCAGCTCGGTCAGCCGACCCAGTCATTCGGTTGACCGAACGTATAAAACTGCTACTTCTATTTCTTTTTAACAACCCATCCATTCACTTTTCAACTTACCTCTTCACTCTTACTTTCCCAATTACAGTTTGTTAAACCTAGCCCCCATTAAAACTTCTCAATTTTTTTTTCCAAAATCAAATGGCTCCCAAGAAGAAATCAAAGACAATCGGTGTCTCTTCTTCATCTACTCCAGTGGATACACAAATTGCTTCATGGCTAGTTAATGATATAGCTCTTCAAAGATGGATACAACTTCAAGATGCCAAAATTTTTGAAGAATCATTTGTAAGTTATCCTGACTTTGCTTCCTACGGTATTGAAAGTGCCGCCCTTGAGAGTGGTCTTGATACATTCCTTGACCATAGGAAAAATAACTTGAAAATCAATCATATAATGGTCAAGTTATTTCTAGCAAACCTCAACCTTGTAAATCCGCTAAGAAACACTGAAAATTGTATTTGGACATCGGTTTGTGGCACTTCGATTTTCCTTTCCATTGATCGAATTAACCACATTTTAGATGCTAGACCGGGTGGTATCTCATTACACGATGTAGATTGTAACATATCAACTCGTGACCGAATAAGCCATCTATTTTTCGAAGATGATGCACTGGATTTTAGACAAACATCATCTCTTAGACCAAAAGCTCGACTCCTTCATCGATTCATGATGAAATCTTTAGTTCCTAGAGGTGGTTCATATCATCTCGTATATCCCGAAAATTTTAAAGCATTATATGCTATTTGTAGGAAAATACGAGTTAATTGGTCACAACTTCTTATGGATGAATTTCTCTCTTTTAACCAATGAAAGATGCTCCATATTTACTATGGAGAATACATAATGAGATTGATCAATAGTTTCGTCATCAATGCTCCGGAATCCGAAACCTCCAAAGTCCATATGTTTGATTCACGGACCATAAAGTTAATGAAATTACCTGATGTTCCACCTCGATTTATTAAATTTGAGCAATGGAGTGAGACTCTGAGAGAACAACCGCGTCGTAGCTATTCGACACCTCAACCATCTACTCATGCTACGGAACGTATAACTCGCCAAACCTCAATTCAACGACCAACTCCCGGAATGAGTACGGAAGCGGCAATTGATATTTTGGCACAAAATCAACTAGCCTTGGATAGCCGACTACGAAAAATTGATGGTCGTTTCAAGAAAATCAAGGGCTTCTTCGTAAATTTATGGGATGCCTTATCATGTACTTCCGAAGCCGGTGCTTCTTTTGTTGCTCCCGGAAAAAGATCCGCACTAAATTTCTCTTGGTCTACTTCAGATAACACAAGTTCCGGTACATCCGGAACTCATGCTCCTCACACTCAAAGACGTGGTAAGGAACATGTTCCTCCGGAAGAAAATATTCGTCCAGAATTTTGGGATTCCGATGATGATGAGGAGTAATCGTATTACAATTTAATTTCAAGAATTTCTTTATGAACAATATGTTTTTTATTAAATGTTGTGTACTAAGCAAACATCTTTAATTATTCCTATTTTGGTTTGAAGATGTAATATTTACAATTCATTGATTCGCATTTCTTTTATATCTAGTAAGTATTCCTTTTTGTCGATGACAAAGGGGGAGAAATGTATGAAAGCTAACAAATTTTTTGTAGAAAAGTCGCCATATATTCAGGGGGAGATTTATAATATAGATAAGTTCTACTTTGTCACATAAGTATTGTCATCAATCAAAAAGGGGGAGAATGTTGATTCATGAGTTTTGATTCATGACACAAGCTTCAGAGATCATACGACGAGAATACTATACGAAAGCGACAAAAAGGAGAATAACCATATATTGCACACTACAAAGGAGACAAGACTACAATCTAGATATTAGTATGAATATTTTATTTCATTGAGTCTTAGAATATTGTTAAAATCATTCCTCAAGTAGTCACACATACACACAAAATGATTTATACAAAAATAAGTGTACACTGTGCAAATAACAGCAGGTCGGACGACCGACCAGAATCTTCGGTCGACCGACTCTGTGTCCAGTGCACAGATATGCACCGTTTTATTTATATCTGTAAACTCAGCTGACCGGCCCAGGTTTCTCGGTCAACCGACCAGAACACAACGGCTAGTTTTCTGAAGAGGTGCAATTGTTCATGAAGAGGAATGTTCTTTAATCCAGCAGATATGGACACAACTCTTGATTGAAACTCTTCATGAAAGATTGTAACTATTCTACAACTATATAAACATATTCAATTCACTTCTACAATCACCGATTCTTGTTTTAATTCTGAAATCTATTCTCTATTTATTTCTGCAAATAAAAGTATTCATTCTTATTCAATATCACTAGAATCCTTGAATTAATTCATATACTTCGATTCTACGTGATTATCTTCCTTCTAAATCTTCACACACACATATACTCTTGAGGATTTGATTATAGGGAAGTTAACTATCAAAAGACAATCAGTGTTATTCAGAACACATTCGTCAACAAACTATTTGTATTAAGGTGAAGTCCTCTTCGGCTGTTGAGGCGGAAAAATTCCTGTTCGGCTGCTCAGGTGTCGTATACCTATTCCTCCAGGTTAAGTGAGGGGTTTAGTTTAAATCCAGAGGGTATTCTGGGACTGGACGTAGAACGGGAAGTTCGAACCAGTATAAAAATTCCTGTTGTGCTTACTTTAATTTTTATTTTACTGCTATTATCAATTTCCGCATTTATTTACCATATTACACGATCCTTAGTACTGCACGTACTCTTTCAGTTATAAATATATAGATTTTTATATATATTATTGAATACTCTTACTAAATCTTCAAAATCATTTTATAAAGTTGTATTAAGTTATATTTTGATTAAAATGTGTATAAACTATTTTTAAATGATTCTACAAAGTACCAAATTATTTTACAAAGCAACGGATTTTAAAACAATATTTTTAAAGTGTTTTTCAAAATACAAAAGGGATATGTCAACATATCTTGTCTACGTATGTCGACATAGTGGCCGTAAAATTCAAAATTCAAATTTGAATGGAAGTGTCTTTTTGTCGTATCTCTCCACAAATGGACATAACCGTTGTTTCCCTATATATGCCAGACTTCCAAACAAATTTTCATTAACTACTTTCTTTTTTTTCTCTCTTCTTTTCATTCTCTTGATTTCTAAATCAATTTCTATCGAAACTCTGCTAAAATTTAACCAGAATCAAATTCAATCATTACTAGTTTGGTTCTCCTTCATATACTCTTTGATTTCTTTCATCTCTCTCAACATCAAAGTGTTATTCAAGAGATATACGATCAATTGTAATCAAGGTCGAAGATCCGAGTCTGTAAACTCTATCAAATCATACTTTTATACTTTGTGGTGTGCTTGGTATCCCTGAAATCCAAGTAGGTGTGTGTTGGCTCGGTATATTGGTACATGAGAAAGGCAACGATGAAAGAAAGGGGAAAGGAAAAACGCCGAATGAAGTATGCGAGCTGGAATGCCGAACCAAACATATGGTCCGGCTTCCCCGGAAATGCCGGACCAGATATCTGGTATGGCATGACACTGGAATGCCGGACCAGATATCTGGTCCGGCACAACATAAGGATGCCGAACCAGATATTTGTCTGGCACTGCACCTAAATGCCGGACTAAACATTTGGTCTGGTGCATAGAGTTGCCGGACCATATGTTTGGTTCGGCAAAATAGCATCTTTACCTCAGGGCAGAAGTGACTCCAAGAACCTTCCTCTCGCTACCGAACCAAAACTAATTGGACACTATGCTGGTCCAGATCCTCACTGCCGAACCAGACGTACTTGCTCCATGCCGGACCAAACTCAGGAAGTTATAACTCCGCCTCCACACTTCAAAACTTCACTCTATAAATACCGGAGCTTCTCAACAATAATGGGGACACTTTGGAAAAGAAAGGGAAAACTCTGCTGAGATTCAATGACTCTAGCTACTCTAAGTTTTTGCTCTTTCCAATTATACTTGTATTTGTAAACAAATCAAAGAGGAATAATAAGATAGACCGTGGACATAGGCATGTTCTGGCCGAACCACTATAAAACTATGTGTAATTTACTGCTTTTAAGTTACTTTCCTATATTGAGCTTGTGAATTATTTTATGACTGTAATGATTACTTGATGACACATTGAAACAGATTAAATAGCATACCAAACAATCTAAAGGCAACTTAACTAGATTCAGACTCGGAGGTGTTTGCCCAATTCTTATGCAAACATTTTTGGTGCTTTCACTGAGAGGGGCTGAACTCTCTTGCCCACTCTCCATCCAACCTTAACACATCATTAGAGCATGGCTCCTTCCATACGGATTGCTGACAAGGGTAAGAACGTGGCCACTACTAGTACGCCCAATCCCATCCAAGAGGATGAAGGAAACCTTGCCACCCATTTTCAGCTACCAGGTTCAACTGTCACCCGAGAAGACTTAGATAGGGTTGTGAATGAGATGACCAACCACTTCGCTGCCCAGCAAAAAGCTTTAGTGGACCAGCTCATGACACGCTTGAGGGGCATGGAGGAATCCACTCACAACACAGAATATCGAAATGAATCTCCATATGGAGAGTTTCGTAGGTGGAACAGATCCCCTTCGAATGAGGAATTCAATCAAGAAGATACAAGAGCTCGAAACCGAGCCAGGACTTAGTCCGAAGCCGGGACCGAGAGAGCGCCAGGAGCTGGGCCCAGCCAAGAGGGCACCAGGCAAGGACCGGCTACGATTGACCCTATCACGCCTTGAGCCAATCATTGCCAATCTAATCTCAACTGAAGTTTGGGACGTCATCAATATCAAAGGGAAGCCCTCACTTCTCTCAGGACTGCCCCAGAATCCGAGGAAAGGATGACACGCCGCTTCAGGGAGTATCTCAGGCGTGAACAGCACGAAAGAGGTGTAGGAGCAAGGGTGTCCAGCCCATTCACCAGGGACATATATACAGCAACCGCTCCGCGAGAACGGAAAGTACCCACCATGGATCCTTACAAAGGCACGACCGACCCAATCATCTATTTACAACGTTACACTCAACACAAACTCATGAATGGAGCAACAGAGGGTGTGCTGTATAAATGTTTCCCATTGTTCTTGTCAGACCTAGCAACCACATGGTTTTGTCACCTGCCTCATGGCTCTATTAGCTCTTGGGAAATGTTAAAGGAAAGATTCATAAGTCAATTCTGAATCCACGTGGAATAGCCCAAGGATGCCTACTCCTTATCGGACGTGAAACAAAAAGCAAGAGAACCGCTGCAATAATATCTTACTTGCTTTAATGCTACTGCAGCAGCGGTGCAGGAGCCGATGAGAGGCTTACACTGATGGCGCTATGCGGAAGCGTCCACCCGGATTCCAAACTCGTAAGAAGGTTGACAAAGTAGAAACCCCTACCTCTTCAGGATTTCTTTCATGAGGCTGGGAAGTACAAGAGATTAGAGGATGCGGCGGCCCACCGACATAGCGAGCAACCAAAAAAGGCTTCCAGCGTCCAAGGAAACGTGGGTGCCTCGCCCCGAGGGGAAGGTAACAAGTAGAATATTGAAGTTAAAGGTGGCAACCAAGGCAATACTAGGAGTGAAAAAGGCAATAAGCGGCGATACCGACCCAGACCGAGATTCGACTCATACACACTTCCGAACGACACAGTTGAGAACATCTACATGGCTACTCAACACGAGTTGAAATACAAACGCCCTCTGTACAAAAATGAATTAGTGGCCACAATTAGAACAGGGAGATATTGTCGCTTCCACGAGTCTCATGGACATAACACCAAAGAATGCCAACATTTACGGGATCTCATTGAAGAATATATCCAAAAAAGAAGCTGGAGCGATACGTGCAGAAAGACCACAACTCCCCTGCTCCAGCCCACGAAGGATCTGGACAACCTCCGCAAGGAAATAATAGGGAAGGAACAGGTGCGAGCTGCTCTAACCGAGAAAAGATAAATGTCCACACTATATCTGGAGGCCCGCATATAGTTAACAGAAGTTGAGCTGAGATGGAGAGATATGGAAAGTCCTTAAAGGATAAAGAAAGGTACGTTCATTCCATAACTGAAGGTCGCATCGCAAAGCAGAGAGAAAGAATTGACATAACCCTTAGTGATGAAGATTTAGTTGGAAAACAGTACCCTTACACTGACCCCCTAGTTATCTCCGCCTGGATCGGCCCGGCCGAGGTGTTTTGCATCTTGGTCGATACAGGAAGCTCGACGAATATTTTATTCAAACATGCACTCAATAAAATGAAGTTGTCAATGAAAGATGTATCTCCATGCCATAAACCTTTACATGGGTTCATTAGAGAGGCCACAATGCCTCTCAGACAGCTGGACTTGTTTGTTGAGCTTGGATGTCATCTCGATCAGTTGTGCGGAAGCAAATCTTCATACTGGTGGATAGGCACTCCGCCTACAATGCCTTCTTGAGATGACCAGCATTTTCAAACTTCCAAATAGTATTAGCACCGTGGTGTTTGAAGATGAAATTCCCGATCGATAACGGAATATGAGAGGTGGAAGGAGACCAAGACACGGCTCGCGATTGTTATGTGACTGAACTGTGCCAAAATAAGAAAAAGGAAAAGGGAAAAGGCGTGGGGGTCATCCTTCGTGCCAAAAATTCGAAAGCATAGCAATCAAAGAAGGCTCCTCCACTTGAATATACCAACGACCCATTCAACGAATTGGACCCCAGAGATAAAGAGGAGGAGGTCAATGCTGAAACACCCCACACCCATTAGTATACCCAAAAAGGGCACATTAGAAGATGTGGTGCGTTATAGGTATAACTAAAGCATCACAGAGACTAAGATTCATAAGACGAAATAAATTATAACAGCGGAAACATTTAAATGGTAACTTATTATTCAAAATAAAACTTCAAAAATAAGTTTGAAAAACATCACATGTCTCAAATACCAAATACACATGTCTTATGAAAAATAAATCTCAGTCTAATAAAATCATAGTACAATAAAAATAAAAATCATCCCTCTCATAAAGTACCAGTACATCCACAGTCCAGATAAAAAACGAAAAGAAGAAGAATACATGAAGAATGAGAAAGCTCTGCAAATGGGTCTCCAAGAAATCCAAATCTACTGTCCTTGCCTCTGTTGGCTTATGGGGGGAAGGAGAAAATAGAGGAGTGGGTCAGACTATAAGTCTGGTGAGTGAAAGTATGTACTAGTATTTAAGCAAGATAAAGATAATAGACTTAGCAACAGTTCTAGTATAAAAGGAAATAAAGGAAAAGATAAAGCTGGAATAAAATACTATTTAACTGATTCTGTTTGCTTTGATTGTGATTGTTTGCACTTGTCTTAGATTACTGCTTTGATTAGGCTGAAACCCTAATTCTATTTTAATTAGGCTAAAATCCTAACTCTACCCGTTGATCGGCCTTCTATCTCTATTGTACTACTGTGAGCCAGTCCAACCCTGTTGGTCCCACAAAAAAGACACCTGTTTAGCGCTTGGAATGCACTAGCAAGTTATTTACCCTAATCGATGCCGCACGCTCGGTCATCGTCGGTACACACTTACTGTCGCCCCCTATTTTGACCTCTTATTTACCCTAATCAGCATAAGCGTGCACAGCCTCACCTAATCTGTTGTGAGACCATCAGTCCTAGTCTGAAATGGTCCTGTCCAGCCTCACCTAAGTGTTTTGTGAGACCATCAGTCCTAGTCTGAAAGGGAATGCTGCCGGTACTGGTCCTAAGAAACAAAATCTAGTTGCGCCCCTTGCCCAAATCCCCCGATTTGAGCCTCTATCTATTGGCCCCTTATTTACCCTAGTTAGCATAAGCGTGTCCCAGCCTCACCTAACTATTGTGAGACCATCGGTCCTAGTCTGAAAGGGTCCTGCCTAGCCTCACCTAATCTGTTATGAGACCATCAGTCCTAGTTTGAAAGGGAATCCTGTTGGTACGTGCCCTATTTCTATTCTTGCTTATTAACTTAGTGTAAGTTCTAAAAATAAGCCTCTTCTATTATTTCTACTATATTTGCTTATTAACTTAATCTAAGTCTTAAAATAAGCATTTTCTATTATTTTTAATTATAACCTATGTTATAATTTGCTTATTAACTTAGTCAAAGTTTTAAAATAAGCCTTTCTATTCTTTCTGCTTAATTATAACCTATGTTATAATTATTAGTCTTCTGTTTTATCTTTTTAGTTATAACCATTAGTTATAAACATGCTTGCAAATGTCTCAAATTTTCCTATTTCAGTCTATCTTATTTTTATTACAGTTTTTCTTATTTTACATCTAATTTCTATAAATTTAATGTTTTCTATTTTAATCCATATTTGCGAATTGTCCTCTTTTTTAATATCCTTATATTTTATTCGCGCAAAAAGGAATAAAAAGAAACTAAAGTTTACAGTCTAAATTATAATGTAAAACAGATGTTAATAAATGCAAATAACAGTAAATAACTGTAAATAACCGAATAAAATAGCTGAATAAAAATAACTGAATAAAATAAACTGAAAAGAACTTTAAAAACTAGCTGTAAATAACTTATATAGAAATTGTCTCAAAATTGCAGAAAAACTACAACTATTGAGAACCCTATTATTTTAAATTACATAAAAATCTAAAATAATTACTAAACACTCACTTGTGGTCCTTAGCTCTAGTCCTTGGCCTTCCCGGATCCACTTCTAAGGTGTAAAATATTTTAACTAAAAAGATCCCTCACAAGAAATTTTTTCTTTTTAGGGTCCAGCCTCAGGCAATGAACCCAATTGGGAGAAAATCTGAATGAGAAAAATAGATAGGTCTAGGGTCTTATTTATAGTGTCACTTAGGGATCTCAGGCCGTTGGATTTGAAGATTAAATCTGGTGCAACCGCATCATAGGCTCACTGGGAACCGATGGATGGAAGCACGAACGCACAGGATTGAAGAAAAGTTGCAAAATGACGTGTTCGAGCAAAACTGGATTAATCTACGTACAAAACAATGGTGGGTCGACCTTTATATTGTGAGGTTCGACCTACAGGTCGACCTGGCTATGGTGACGGTCGACCTGTCCTTAGTTTGGGTCGACCCGACCTTTATTTATTTTTTCTTCTTTTTAATTCAATTCAGGCAGGGAGACCCTCTCTCTCCACTCATCTTCGTACTAGTAGCGGATGTTTTTAACCAAATGATCAAACTGACGACAGCAGACAACTACTTGGCTGGCATCTGTCCCCCCAATCCTAACCCCAATTCCCATCCCAGCCCATCAATATCTAACCTTCAATTTGCAGATGACACGATCCTTTTCATCTCCCCCGCCTCTGAGCACATCCACTGTCTTAAGGTCCTACTATACACCTTCGAACTCATCTCTGGCCTCTCTATTAACTTTAGCAAAAGCTCTGTCATCATGCTTGGAAATGCTGACCATCTCGGTCCCCCCATTGCCTCTGCTCTCAACTGCAATCTTGACACTTTTCCTTTATCCTATCTTGGCATCCCCCTGCGTCCCACTAAGCTTCATCGTTCGGACTGGATTCCCCTCGTATCCAGAATCGAATCTAGACTTGCAGGTTGGAAAGCGAACACCCTATCGACGTCAGGCAGACTTGTCTTGGTCAAAGCGGTACTCTCTGCAATCCCTCTCTACTGGCTCTCCTTCCACAAAATTCCTAGCTGGGTATCCAAAAAAATCGATTCTATTAGACGCCCTTTTCTTTGGAATGGTGGGGGAGCCAAATGCCTGATCAGCTGGAAAATCATTTGTTTACACACGGATCATGGCGGTTTAGGCATCTCTAACTTGATCACCCTCAATCAGTCTCTAGTTGCTAAATGGCTCTGGCGTCTCCTCTCTCCGGGCCAGTTCATCTGGAAAGACTGGATCCTGGCCTATCACTACAATGCGGACCCTTTTCATGCCCTCCACTTCGCTCCACTCTCCAAGCCCTCACCTTTTTGGTTAGGTGTTCTCGCATCAGTTGATCGTATCAAACCACTCCTACAAGTGAAACTTGGTGCTGGCGCCAACTGTCTTTTCTGGTTCGACTACTGGCACAGCCTCTCCCCACTTCACCGCTCCCTCCCATCCCTCTTCTCCTCCTCCAATCGACCTCTCTTATCAGTGGCGGATGATGTCAACCTTGGCCTACCCAGCCTCTGCCCCCCGTCTCTTTTCGATGCCGACACTCTCACTGAGCTCCTCTCTGCTCTCAACATCTTACATTCTACTGTCCTTACCCCTGCCCTGCCAGATCATCACTCCTGGGCCCTTGCTCCCTCCAGTGGCTTCACCGTCTCCCAATGCTACTCCTTCCTAAACCATCCCGGTAGACTATTTGCCTTCCCCCGTGTCTGGAAATACCATATCCCTCCCCGAATTAAATTCTTCCAGTGGTGTCTCATACATGGCCGGATTAATACCAAGGATCGCCTCACCCGCTTTAACATCACTTCAGACCAGATTTGCGTCTTCTGCAACTCTAAAATCGAATCTATCCGACATCTTTTCCTCGAATGCGATTTATCTTTCTACATTTGGGTTTCGGTTTGCGTCCATAATCTTGGGAAAATCTACTCAATTGAGGATTTCTTTGAGCACTGGCAGTATAGCTCTCCTAACACCCATCTCGACTCTCTTCTGGCTATCTTCTGCTGGGTCATCTGGAAAGAGAGAAACGCCATCATCTTCAACCAACCCACTAGCTCGCGTCTTGCATTATGCATTAAAATCTCTAATCTTTTCGACTATTGGGCAGGTTCCTCATCTTTGGCGCCTTTCAGATTTCGCCTTCCCTCGACGAGGTCCCCCTCGGAAGAATCGGTGGGTAGCGCCGACAGGACAGCATGGTGGAGACTAAGGGATCGACTTGCTTTTACTTTTCGCTGCAGTTCTTCTGATAATCACTGGCTTAGTATGTATATTAATCTCTATTTATAATATGACACAAGGACGGTAACCTAAACACTTTTTTGTTGATGTGCTGCTTTAGCTATCGATCAGGCATGTTGATCGAACCAACACTACCTATATATATTTAGCCTAATCGGCTGTGTAGTTTCCTGCTACACAACCGTTCTTCTCAAAAATTCAATTCTTGTTTAATTCGTATCTTCTTCATATTAACTGGGTTTTTGACAAACTATATATGGAAATTGATCAGAAAATCGCCATGGACACAATGGTGCAACTCCCATAGCTCGATTCTGATAATTTCACAGACTTATTTTATTATTTAATTAATTCGTTAATTAATTATTATAGCTTAAATTTTGGGTTGTTACATTCTCCCCTCCTTAAAGGATTTCGTCCCCGAAATCTCCAAGGACAGAAGAATGAAATAAATATTTTCATTCAAATTCTACAACCAAATATTCAACCACCATCCACTACATCCATTGTCCTTAAGCTCTCTAATGCAATTTATGTTATATGCAAAAGTGTAGTATCAATGTCCCTAACTAATGCAAAAGATTAGGCAATTTATTGATTCAGTCGACCTCCATTTTATGCAATCATGTCCGTGCCATGTATCCAAATGAATGCAAATTCCCTAATGATAACTGATAGTTCTATATGCGTGCTACAATCATCATCCAAATGCAACAATCATATGATAATCATCCATTTATAGCAACCATGGAAATAAAATAATAATGCAAATGAGCACACATCCATATGCATATGCTTTAGTGACCTATTACGCCGATCCCTAAGAGATAATAGTGCCTAGTGTATATATATGTGTCCATTAGCAACCACTAGCAAACACTTGCAACCACTAGTGTCCATCATACATAACATGTTCTAGTAACATGTTTACATTCAGTCCTACCATCCATAGGTTAAGTCCTGAGATCTACCCTCCCAAAGGATACTAAAGGAAAGAACCTATTCAAAACTAAAGATGGAAATAGGAAATTCAAAACATACATCGAAAAGAAACGGATAAGAGATACATATTTTCTCTTCAGCCTCTCATGTAGCATCCTCAATGTTATCTCCCCACTGCACCTTAACCAAAGGGACTTCCTTATTCCTAAGCTTCTTGATATCACGCCCAACGATCTTTGTTGGAATGCGATGAACCGATGTTTCTCTCTCCACTTCAACTTCTTCAAGTTGGCTAGGTTCCACTACCTCTGCTAAGTCATGTAAGCACTTTCTCAAGTGCGAAACATGGAAAGCATCATGAACTCTTGCGAGCCTCTCCGGTAGCTTTATCCGATACGCCATCTTCCCTACCCTTTCCACAATGGGGAACGGTCCTATGAATCTGGGAGCAAGTTTCCCACTTGATCCAAATCTTACTACCTTTCTTAGCGGAGATACCTTAATGAAAACCAAGTCTCCTACCTCAAACTCAATATCCCTTCTCCGCTTATCTGCATAAGATTTCTGAATATCTTGAGCCGCCTTCAATCTTCTTCTAATTAAATCAATCTTTTTCGACGTCTCTCTAATCATGTCGGGACCAAGTAGCAATCTTTCTGTAGACTCCAACCAACACGAAGGCGACTTGCAAGGTCTTCCATAAAGAGCTTCAAAAGGTGCCATCCTAATGCTAGCTTGAAAACTATTATTATAAGCGAATTCCACTAAAGGAAGATGCTCCTCCCAAGTTCCTCCAAAATCAAGAATGCACATCCTCAACAAATACTCAAGAACTCTATTAAGTCTCTCCATTTGGCCGTCCGTCTAAGGGTGATAGGCCGTACTTAATCTAAGTTGTGTTCCTAAAGCCTCTTGCAAGCTTCTCCAAAACTTGCTAGTAAAGATAGGGTCTCTATCGCTCACTATGCTAAAGGGAACTCCATGAAGTCGGACTATCTCACGAACATATAAGGATGCCAATTAAGGTGCTGTCCTCTTACCCTTGACCGGAATGAAGTGGGCGCTCTTAGTTAAAAGATTTACAATCACCCAAATACTGGTATTCCCCTTCCTAGATCGGTGTAAACCATCTATGAAGTCCATCGAAACACTATCCCACTTCCATTCGGGTACATCCAATGGTTGAAGCAATCAGTCGGACTTCTGCTGCTCTGCCTTAACTCTTTGGCAAACAAGACACTTGGCTACAAACTCTACTACATCCATCTTCATGTCTCTCCAATAAAACACTCTCTTCATGTCCCTATACATCTTATCACCACCCGGATGAATAGTATTCAGGAATGGTGTGCTTCTTCTAGAATAGCTCTCATCAAATCACTAGTGCGGGGGACACAAAGTCTTCCATCTCTCCTTGGCCACCCTCTACTATCAATGGAATAGCATTGGAGATGTCTAGAGACTTCTCCTCTGCTAGTTCTCTCTAGAATATCCATAAGCTCTGAATCTTCTCGCTGCCTTGAGCCAATCTGATCTATGAGGGTAGGCTTAACCTCAAGTGTTGCAAATAATCCAGGGGTAATGTCCGTAGAGAGCTTAAAATTAAAGGTGGAAATAAACTCTAGGCTTTTCCACTCTACAAACATTGGACTAAGGGTTGCTCTCTTCCTACTTAACGCATCTGCAACCACGTTCCCTTTACCAGGGGTATAGCCTATCTCAAAGTCATATGATGCCAAAAACTCCATCCAACGCTGCTGCCTCAAGTTTAAATCCTTTTTTGAGAATAGGTACTTCAATGATTTATGGTCAGTGAAAAGCTCGAACCTCTCTCATAGAAAGTAATGTCTCCAAGACTTGAGTGCGAAAACAATAACAGCTAGCTCCAAATCATGGGTAGAGTAGTTCTTCTCATAAGTTCTCAACTATCTACTCTCATAACATACTACCCTCCTTTCTTGCTTTAATATTGCTCCAAGACCCGTCCCACATGCATCGGTGTATACTGTAAAAGGTTTAGCTCTATCGGGTAAAACTAACACTGGTGCACTAGTAAGGGCCCTCTTTAGCATCGTGAAGGAATCCTCACAATCTACGTCCCACACGAATGCTTCTTCTTCTTAGTGAGGCGAGTAAGCGGTGCTGAAATCTTAGCGAAATCTCTGATAAACTTCCTATAGTAACCAGCAAAACCTAGAAGCTTCTAACTTCGGAGCATTCTTGAGGGCCTTCCAATCTTGCACTGCTACTACCTTAGCGGGATCAACGGCTAGACCTTCTCTTGAGACTACATGCCCCAAGAAACGCACCACCTTACGCCAAAAGTGACACTTTGAGAACTTTTCTTTCTGCTGATGGGCATGAAGTGTACGAAGAACCTCCTCAAGATGAATAGCATGCTCTTCCATACTCTTGGAAAACATGAAATGTCGTCCATGAATACTACCACGAAATTATTTAGGACATCTCGAAAAATTCGACTCATCAAATCTACAAAATAGGCTGGGGCATTGGTCAGCCCAAACGGCATAACCAACCACTCAAAGAATCCATCGGGTGTCCTAATGTTGTCTTATCTATGCTATCATCAGCGACCTTAAGCTGATGAAATCCAGTAGCTAAGTCAAGTTGAGAAAATACTGAAGAGCCTACCAACTGATCGAAAAGACCGTCTATCCTAAGAAGTGGGTAACGATTCTTCTTTGTGAGCTTGTTCAACTCTCTATAGTCTATGCAAAGTCGAAGGGAACCATTCTCCTTTGTAGCAAAGACGACTGGCGCTCCCTACTCAGATATGCTCCGTCTGATGAAGCCTTTCTCCAATAGCCCACCAATCTTCTTGCTTAACTCTTTCCTCTCCCTAGGAGCCATATGTCTCACAGGTAATGCCACTGGCTTAGCATTGTCATTCAGGTAGATCCTAAAGTCAATCTCTCTCTTAGGGGGTAGTCCCTTAACCTCCTCAGGTCTGGGAAATCTCTAACGACTGGAATGAAATCTCAATCTCCTAGTGATGAATCAAGGGAATAAAGGAAGCTCAACATGAACGACCCTTGTGATTCGCAAGAAACCTCGAGAGTCCTACCGCTGCATGTCTCTAGTCTGACGACTCTCCTCTCGCAGTCCTATATCGCTCCATAAGTGGATAGCCAATCCATCCCCAAAATCATCCCATATCCTGAAAATCCCAGTACATAGGCGTCACAATCAAACTCTACACCTAGTATAAAATTTTTCAAAACCCTAAAAATCGTGGATAAATGTGCCAATCCTCATATGCGGTTTGAAACTACTATAGGTTCTACTACTAGAGAAATATCTAAGTGCAAACAATCAACCAAGGAACTAGATATGAAAGAATGCGATGCTCCAGAATCAAAAAGTGTCCGAATAGGAAAATTCGAAATAGAGATCAAACCTTTTACAGAGACTTTCCTACCTCGATCCGGTCCACTACTAGAAGGTGCTGCATCCAAAGCCTGTACTTGCGCTGTAGGTGCGCCTGCTCTCTGCCCTGTCTTCTGAGGACAAGCTCTACTATGATGACTAGGCTGCCCACAGTTGTAACACCTCCCCTTCATTGTGTCATTCTTACCGTCCTTTGTGAAATGCTTAACCAATCCACAACTATGACACTTCTCGCCCTTCTTGATCTGCTTTTGAGGTCCTCCTCCTTTCCTCTTATCCTTATCCTTCTTGTTCTTCCACTACTACTTCTTAGAATTTTCTGACTTAGGAACCTCCTTAAGCTCTCCTTCCCTAACAGCATCTGTCATGAGCGCCATCTCCACAAGTGACTTATATGTCGCTCCCATAGGTACATGTGTCAATAACAACCCTTGGAGGGGCTGATTCAAACCCTTAGCAAACTTCATGGATTTCTTATGCGGTGTATTAACAAGCTCCATCCCAAACAACTTATTAAACTGATTTATATACTCCTTCACCGAAAGACTCCCTTGCTTTAGACCAATGAACTTCTCCAATTGCATGCTTTCCTCGGCTTGCAACAAGAACTTCCTCTCAAACCTTTCTCGTAATCCAAACCAACCAATGTATGTACCTTCCATTTTTATGATCTCCCACCAATAAGAAGCTTCTCCTTTCAGCTGCTAAGATGCAAGCTGAACTCTCTGGAAGTCCTCCAATCCCAACAGCCCAAATATCCGCCGTATTCCTCAACCAAGCTCGTGCCTCCACGAAATCCTCCATGCCAGAAAACATCTTGCCCCTATAATAGCGAAGTCCTTGCATAGCTTAGAAAAATTGGCTGCTGCAGGTGGACTAATGGGATTTCCACCCGCTAGTGCTGCATTAGGCGCTTTCCCTTGCACCTCTAATGCCATAGCTTGAAGGTATCTATGAAACCAGCCAGGGACTGGAACACCCTATGGGGCGTCCATCATACTATGCAAAGAAAAGGAGAATTTAGGCTTGAAAGAATCGAAAGAAGGTTGAACTAAACTATGAGGGGATTTTTATAAAAACTCTTTTATACTTGAAAATCATTTCTATAATAAGAGTTTCTTTCTGAAGAATACTTCTAGTTTGAAGATATGTTACTTTTGAAAAATATTTTACTTTTAAAACAAGTTTTTATGAATCCTGTAACCGTAGGCTCTGATACCAAGTCAAACACCCCACACCCCTTAGTATACCCAAAAAGGGCACACTAAAAGATGTGGTGCGTTATAGGTATAACTAAAGCATCATAGAGACTAAGATTCACAAGAAAAAATAAATAATAACAGTGGAAACATTTAAATGGTAACTTATTATTTAAAATAAAACTTCAGAAATAAGTCTGAAAAACATCAAATGTCTCAAATACCAAATACACATGTCTTATGAAAAATAGATCTCAGTCTCATAAAATCAGAGTACAATAAAAATAAAAATCATCCCTCTCATAAAGTACCAGTACATCCAAAGTCTAGAGAAAAACTGAAAAGAAGAAGAATACATGAAGAATGAGAAAGCTCTGCAAATGAGTCTCCAAGAAATCTAAATCTACTGTCCTTGCCTCTGCTGGCTTATGGGGGGAAAAGGGGAAAATAGAGGAGTGGGTCAGACTATAAGTCTGGTGAGTGAAAGTAACTACTAGTATTTTTAAGTAAGATAAAGATAATAGATTTAGCAACAGTTCTAGTATAAAAGAAAATAAAGGAAAAGATAAAGCTAGAATAAAATACCATTTTACTGATTTTGTTTGCTTTGATTGTGATTGTTTGCACTTGTCTTAGGTTAGTGCTTTGATTAGGCTGAAATCCTAATTCTACCCATTGATCGACCTTCTATCTCTGTTGTGCCACTTTGAGCAAGTCCAATCCTGTTGGTCCCATAGCAAAAGACACATGTTTAGCACTTGGAACGCAGTAGCGAATTATTTACCCTAATCGATGCCGCACGCTCGGTCATCGCCGGTACACACTAACCATCGCCCGATATTTTGACCTCTTATTTACCCTAATAAGCATAAGCATGCCTAACCTCACCTAATCTATTGTGAGACCATCAGTCCTAGTCTGAAAGGGTCCCGCCCTGCCTCACCTAAGTGTTTTGTGAGACCATCAGTCCTAGTCTAAAAGGGAATACTACCGGTATTGGTCCTAACAAACAAAATCTAGTTGCTCCCCTTGCCCAAATACCCCGATTTGAGCTTCTATCTGTTGGACCCTTATTTACCCTAGTTAGAATTAGCGTGTCCCAGCCTCACCTAACTATTGTGAGACAATCTGTCCTAGCCTGAAAGGGTCCTGCCCAGCCTCACCTAATCTGTTGTGAGACCATCAGTTCTAGTCTGAAAGGGAGTACTGTTGGTACGGGCCCTATTTCTATTCTTGCTTATTAACTTAGTGTAAGTTCTGAAAATAAGTCTCTTCTGTTATTTCTGCTATATTTGCTTATTAACTTAATCTAAGTCTTAAAATAAGCTTTTTCTGTTATTTCTAATTCTAACCTATGTTATAATTTTCTTATTAACTTAGTCAAAGTTTTAAAATAAGCGTTTTTGTTCTTTTTGCTTAATTATAACCTACGTTATAATTGTTACTCTTTTGTTTTATCTTTTTAGTTATAACCACTAGTTATAAACATGCTTGCAAATGTCTCAAATTTGCCTGTTTCAGTCTATCTTCTTTTTATTACAGTTTTTCTTATTTTACATCTAATTTCTATAAATTTAATGTTTTCTATTTTAATCCATATTTGCGAATTGTCCTCTTTTTTAATATTCTTATATTTTATTCGCGCAAAAAGGAATAAAAAGAAACTAAAGTTTACATGCTAAATTATAATGTAAAACAGATGTTAATAAATGCAAATAACAGTAAATAACTATAAATAACCGAATAAAATAGCTGAATAAAAATAACTGAATAAAATAAACTGAAAAGAACTTTAAAAACTAGCTGTAAATAACTTATATAGAAATTGTCTCAAAATTGCAGAAAAACTACAACTATTGAGAACCCTATTATTTTAAATTACATAAAAATCTAAAATAATTACTAAACACTCACTTGTGGTCCTTAGCTCTAGTCCTTTGCCTTCCCGGATCCACTTCTAAGGTGTAAAATATTTTAACTAAAAAGATCCCTCACAAGAAAAAATTTCTTTTTAGGGTCCAGCCTCAGGCAATGAACCCAATTGGGAGAAAATCTGAATGAGAAAAATAGATAGGTCTAGGGTCTTATTTATAGTGTCACTTAGGGATCTCAGGCCGTTGGATTTAAAGATTAAATCTGGTGCAACCGCATCATAGGCTCATTGGGAACCGATGGATGGAAGCACAAACGCACAGGATTGAAGAAAAGTTGCAAAATGACATGTTCGAGCAAAACTGGATTAATCTACGTACATTTTTTTATATTCTTATATTTTATTCGCGCAAAAAGGAATAAAAAGAAACTAAAATTTATAGGCTAAATTCTAACGTAAAACATATGTAAATAAATGCAAATAACTGAAAATAACTATAAATAACTGAATAAAATAGCTGAATAAAAATAACTGAATAAAATAGACTGAAATGAACTTTAAAAACTTTAAACACTAGCTGTAAATAACTTATATAGAAATTGTCTCAAAATTGCAGAAAAACTACAACTATTGAGAACCCTATTACTTAAAAATCTAAAATAATTACTAAACACTCACTTGTGGTCCTTAGCTCTAGTACTTGGCCTTCTCGGATCCACTTCTAGGGTGTAAAATATTTTAATTAAAAAGATCCCCGCCCAAGAAAAATTTTCTTTTTAGGGTCCAGCCTCAGACAATGGACCAATTGGGAGAAAATCTGAATCAGAAAAATAGCTAGGTCTAGGGTCTTATTTCTAGTGTCACTTAGGGATCTTAGGCCGTTGGATTTAAAGATTAAATCTGATGCAACCACGTCATAGGCTCACTGGGAACCGCTGGATGGAAACACGAACGCACAGGATTGAAGAAAAGTTGCAAAATGACATGTTCGAACAAAATTAGGTGAATCTACGTACAAAACAAAGACGAGTCGACCTTTATATTGTGAGGGTCGACCTACAGGTCGACCTGGCTATGGTGAGGGTCGACCCTAGGGTAGACCTGGCCTTAGTTTGGGTCGACCTGACCCTTATTATTATTATTATTATTTCTTCTTTTTAATTCAATTCTTGTTTAATTCGTATCTTCTTCATATTAACTGGGATTTTGACAACCTATATATGGAAATTGATCAGAAAATCACCACGGACACAATGGTGCAACTCCCATAGCTCGATTCTGATAATTTCACAAACTTATTTTATTATTTAATAAATTCGTTAATTAATTATTATAGCTTAAATTTTTGGTTGTTACAAACGTCGAGCCTGTTAAGGGTATGGAGCATGTGATAGTAGACGAACATGACAAAACAAAGCTTTTAAAGATAGGTTCTCAACTAAATCTGGATCTCAAGGTTCAACTGATAGGATTCCTACGAAGGAACTTGGATGTATTCGCATGGACACACATGGATATGGTGGGGATATCCCCGGCGATAGCTTGCCATGCTCTCAATGTTGACCCAACCAAGGTCCCTGTCAGGCAAAAGAAAAGAAGCATGTGGGTAGAGCGATCAACCGCTCTCAACGAGGAAGTGAAGAACCTGCTCGCCAATGGTTTCATCCGTGAAGCCAATTACCCGAAGTGGATCTCCAACCTGGTGATGGTGAAGAAACCTAATGGAAAGTGGCGAACATGCATTGACTTCTCCAACCTCAATGATGCTTGCCCTAAGGACTGTTTCCCTTTGCCCCGAATCGACCAACTGTTGGGCGGAACCACGAGGCATGAATTATTGTCATTCATGGATGCGTATTCGGGATACAACCAGATTCCCATGCACATGCCAGATCAAGAACACACTAGCTTCATTACAGACCTAGGCATGTACTATTACGCAGTCATGCCCTTCGGGATTAAAAACGCCGGTGCTACCTATCAACGTTTGGTTAATAAGATGTTCGAACGACAAATTGGTCACTCCACGGAAGTCTATGTTGACAACATGCTTGTCAAGTCAAGAAGAGCAGTGGATCATCTGAGCCACCTAGACGAGATGTTCCAAGTATTGCGCAAATACCAAATGAAGCTAAACTCATTAAAATTCTCTTTTTGGGTGTCATCGGGTAAGTTCTTAGGTTTTATCGTACATGCTAGAGGAATAGAGGTGAATCCTAAAAAGGTACAAGCTTTAAAGGATATTAAAATCCCAATGACACGAAGAGAAATGCAGAGCCTAAATGAGAAAGTAGCCGCTCTAAGAAGATTTAAATCCAAAGCAACGGACAAGTGTGTCTCGTTCTTCGAAGCCCTCAAAAGAGACAAACGGAAATTTGAATGGATTGAAGAGTGCTACTTTGCCTTCCAAAATCTACTCAAACATTTGCAGAAGCCCCCAGTACCCTTCACTCCGATGGATGGAGAGAGCCTTTACTTATACTTGGCTGTATCCTCCCATGCCCTAAGTGCAGCACTAGTACGAGAAGATGATCATATCCAGAGACCGGTATACTTCATTAGCAAGATATTCACAGGCACGGAAGCTAGATACCCTAAAATCAAAAATTTGTCTTGCTATCCGCTCATAGCATCCAGGAAATTGCGGCCCTACTTCCAATCTCACTCAATTAAGGTTCTGATGGATCAACCTCTGAGACAAGTTCTGCATAAACCAGATACATCAGGGCGACTACTGAAGTGGTGCATTGAGCTGAGCCAATACGACATTACCTACCATCCATGCACCGCAATTAAAGGACAAGCCTTGGCCAATTTCATAGTTGAATTTACAATACGAGATGATGAGATGGAAGTAAAAATTGAGGAAGCAATCAAATGGAATTTGTTCGTTGATGGAGTGTCAAATGAGCTTGGCTCGATGGCAAAAGTCGTAATAGTCACACCCCGAGGAAGGAAGTTATGATGAGCACTAAGACTAGAATTCACTGCAACCAATAATGAAGCTGAATACAAAGTAGTGATAGCCGGCCTAGAGATCATTAAAGAGATAGGAGTTAGGTTGGTATGTATTAATAGTGACTCTCAGTTGATTGTGAACCAGATCCTCAGAGAATTCCAGGCTCGTGGACAGAAGCTTACATCTTACCTCAAAAAGACCAAAACCCTCCTTAATGAGCTAGACTACTATGTAGTCAAACACATCTCGCGAGGAGAAAATCAAGAAGCAGACGCCCTTGCCAAAGAGGCAAGTGTAAGGACCGAACCAATGCTAGGGCAACCCCCGTCATAAGTCAAACCACACCAAGTTTCGAGTGTCTTCAAATCACAGCAACCGCCAGCGGAGAAGAGACATGGATGACCCTCATGATCAGATATCTACAAGATGGAACCTTACCCGTAGAATGGAATGAAGTCAGGAGGATCCTAAGGAAAGCATCTCGCTACACCATTCAGAATGGCATGTTGTACCGTCGCGGTTTTTCCAATCCATTACTAAGGTGTGTTGCAGGTAACGAAGCTAAAGATATCCTTAATAACATCCATTAAGGAAGTTGTGGCGATCACATCGAAGGGCAAACTCTAGCCAAGAAAATTCTCCGATATGGATACTTTTGGCTCACATTAAACAAAGACGCTACAGAGTTCGGTAAAAAATGTGACAAATGCCAAAGATTTGCCAAAATCCTGAGGCTACCACCTACCAGTTTGACCCAAATGGTCAGCCCCTAGCCCTTTGCAATTTGGGGGATTGGTTTGATCGGAGAGCTCCCCATGGGTCAAGGAGGGGCAAGATATGCCATAGTGGCAGTGAATTATTTCACCAAATGGGTTGAAGCGGAACCCTTGAACAAGATTTCATCTGCCAATGCGATAAGCTTCTTAATACGAAACATCCTGTGCAGGTATGGGGTTCCACAGAAGATCATATCAGACAACGGACTCCAATTCGATAACGAATAATTCTCTAGTTGGTGCTAAGAACATGGGATTGCTCGAAGCTTCTCGGCTGTAGCTTATCCCCAGGCTGACGGATAGGTTGAAGCGGTAAATAAGGTTTTAAAAATGCTGATAAAAAAGAAACTGGAGAAATCCAAGGGGGCATGGGTCGACGAACTACCTACTACATTGTGGGCCTACCGAACCTCCTACAAAACAGCGACAGGGCATACGCCGTTCGCCTTAGCATACGGGGCCGAAGCCATGCTCCCTGTTGAAACGATCATCCCATCACATCGAAGGATACATTATAATCCGAAAGAAAACGAAGAACTCTTGAACATGTCACACGATCTAATTTAGGAGAGAAGGAATGACGCTGCCCTCAAAGTCGCCGCACATAGACAGAAAGTGGCAAGGTAGTATAACTCCAAGGTGAAACCTCGGGCACTGCAAGAGGGGGACCTAGTACTCAAGCGGGTCTTTCCATGTCCAGGAGCGTTAGACCCATTCTGGGAAGGACTGTTTGTTGTTCATAAGGACCTTCATAATGAAGCTTACATCCTGTCAACAGTCGACGGGGAGGTGTTTGGGAAAGCATGGAATCTCCGACACCTCCGTCGTTATTTCTCTTGAATTTTCGACTTCAGCTGGAAGGGACATCACCTTGTTCATGTATTGTTCTTTGTCTCTCCTCAGCCGGACCTGCTCTGCCTTCAGCGCGTCGATCTCAGCCTTGTAGGCATCTTTTTCCTTGCACCACTCACCCTGGGACTCCTTCAACTTAGCCAAGACTTCCCGGGACTTCCTCATCTTTCCCTTAAGAGACCGGATCCGCTCCACATCCCTCTGCCTAGCCTCGTCCACTGAGCTCACAGCTTCATCGATCAATACTTTGCACGATTCAATGGCCTCCCTCATTGCTTCCTCCTTAGCTTTCTTCATCTCGGCCACATGAGATGCCTCAACCGCGTCCAATTTTGCATCCTTCTCCCTGAGCGCCCTATGGGGATCCTCCACCTCCAGGCACAACCTCACATTGACACTCCCGACTTCCTCACTGGCCTTGGCCAAACGAGATTGATAATCACAATTTTCCTGGTCTCATCAGTGATATGGACCATTCTTGTTGTCAAATTAGCAAAGTCGAGAGTTTTGGCCTCGTCTAAAATTCGAACCAGAGGATTACGAGGCATAAGGAACTCGGTATCAAGATCCATAGGATGGTGACCCACATAACTAGGATTGATATCAGGATGATTCTTGAAAGGATTGCTCGCCAACGGTTGAAAGTCCGAGAAGTAAGCATCGATGTTTTCTTCCCCTTGGTCACTAGGCACCTCACGCACTTCGGGGTTAGATGGATTTAGACGATGGCGACGGGAGGAGGTATGAAAGCCGGGGGAGGTAGCATCTTTTTCAGGAGACCTTGCGCATTTTTGAAACTTCTCATGGCTTTCCCTTCTGTCCAAGCCAGACTGAGTCTCCTCAACATTTTCTTGTATATGCCTTTCCTTTTAGGAGGCAGTCTTAGGAGGAATTGAGGCTCCTTTCATCGTTTTAATTGATCAAGTCTCTTAGACATCTTGTTCCCTTTTGGATTTCTCCTTTTTCCCGCGAAATGGATAATAACTTTAGAGCAAAGAAGTGAAGAGTGTAGAATCATAGGGTATGCAAGACACTTGGGCATCGCAAGCTACTACAAACCCTTAGGGGAGACTGGATCAAGTGGCCGGGACTGGGTCTCACTCAATTGGGAATGCACTGGGACTGGACTCCACTCAAAGGAAGGACACACTACGAGTGGACCTCATTTGACCGAGGAGCAAGTGGAGACCGGGACTCGTCTAAAAAGAAAAAAATTCTCAAGAAGTACCCCAAAGTCCATGCAGAAATCGAAAGTACCTGGAGAAAGCCCGAATGTCTCACTGATTCTCGCTCAGCTTTGAATCGGGAGAATAGGCACTCCGCTCAGGTCGTCGGTCGCCACATTCTCTTAAGAACGGCTAGCAACCAAAGTTGTCCCGGATGCCAGCTCGGACTGATCTAGCTGCTCGGGCCACTCTCCCACGGCCTCGGTGTCCTTCAAAGGAGTTGTGCCCAGATCTTCGCTACCAATGAATTCTACATCCTGAGAAGCTTGAACCTTCGAATCTGTCGCCTCGGAATCTCTCTCCGAGCCTTCCTCATCCTCGCTATCATCTTCCAAAGGAGAACGCTCTTCGCCTTCAAGAGAAGGAGCGTCTTTTATGTGCAAGGACCTCCCTGAACGGGGAGAACGAACATCGCTCTTATTGCGCCTTAGTTTCTTCGAAGCGTCGGCTCCATCGCCCTCTTCCACAATTTTCTTGCCTTTGCCTATGCCTCCTCCCTCTCCTTCGACTCCTTTAGCCCTCTTGGCAGAACTTGGCCTAATCTTAAACACGGATTGACCGGGGCCAATCAGATTGTAGATGCGGAGGGCTGTGTCGCAAAGCAAGAACGAGGCTTCCCTCTAAGCTTCAGGAATAGCCAGAATTTCTTTGGCTATCTTCTTCAGATTATCGTCCTCCGCCGCCCTAACACAACCTGAGATACGAAGCATTAAGAAGCCAAGTTGATGGAAAATGTAAAAAAGGATATAAAGGAAACATACACGCAGAAGTGAAAGCATGCCGAGGAACGATGTCGTCAAGCACAAAGAAATACTCCTTCCTAAACATGCTGAATTTAGAATATAAGTCAAGGACAGGCTTGAACTTATGGGCTGACTCTAAACTAATAAAGGGGCTCCCTTTTCGGTAACTTCTCACATGATATAAGTACCTGATATCTCTGTGAGTGGGAGGTCTTTGATAGCACTTCACGAATATGAGATATAGGCAGGTCAGGATTGCATAAGAGTTAGGTTGAAGCTGCAGAGGAGCGATCTTCAGATAGACCAAAAAATAGAAATCCAGCGGGTAAGCGGGGGAATTGCACCACACATACAGTGGTATTTGTTATATGCCATATATCCCTCTGGGGGAGAGCATGCTCTATCATCTGGCCCTGTTAACAGCATGTCCCGGCGAGCAATTCTGAATGTCATAGTAATGGAACTAAGTTTCTCAACGGTCAATACACTAGGGTAGCTCTCGATAGGCTTCTCCAGCGTCTGGTTGGGGGCATAACCCTCCGCTAAAGAATACGTGGAGCTAGGTTGTCTGGGAGGATTAGCAAGAGCCTCAGAGGAAGAAACGCCAGCTTCGGCAGGCTTTGAAGATGCATGCTTAGATCGAAGTTCACGAGTAGACGACATTTTCTTTCTTGCACAAGGAGATAAAAAAGAAGGCATAAGTTCAACACCCCAATAGCTATGCAATCGTAACAAGAAAAACAGTCACTTATGATGAGCTTCCCATTATTTGGCCCGACATCATCCATTCGCCAAACAAAACCACGCAGCACTTGTGGTTACCACTCTGGTGTTTTCTCCCTTGGCTCGGCACATCCATAACCACCGAACCAAATCTAAATCTGGTCCGGCATTACCCAGCCACCGAACCAAATCAGAGACCACCCTAGGTGCCGAACCAAATCACCATTGCGCTACTTTGATTCAAACTCCACTATCCAAGCACAGAATCAACATCTCTTCTTCCTCCTCTCAAATTCCAATGGCCTAACTACATCCCTCACCACGTCATTTGGAGATCCATCTCGTGCCCTGTCCTAGCGCATCGAGGCACTGGACGAAGTGTCGATGATGCCCCGAATCGCCAACATAGTCGCCACCTCCTCCAGGGGCTCAAACACCCATCAACTCAAACAAAAGGGGTGTGGCATCTCACAGTCGCCACTTCACTTGCCCTCGCTGACCTATTCCATGGCTGCAGTGCTCGTAGCACCCTCTCCACTTACCAAAACCGTGAAACTCCCCTAGAACCTAAACCCTAAAACCCTTGGAACAAAGATTAGATTTAGAGCCTTAACTCAAGTAGTAGAGGAATGGAAAAATCGAGAATTCAAACGTTGAAAGCTTCGAAGGACTTGAAAGAGATTAAAGAATTTTGGATTCGAGAAGTAGAAGAAGGGGAATGAGAAAGAAAGGTGTGGTATTTAATAGGAAAAGAGGGGAAGCCGAACAGTAAGGGAGTTTTCTCAAGACTTTAGACCGGTTGATGAAGTTTTGCACCGAACCAAATAAAGCACGTTGTGTAGCAACACAACGTACTTTGGAGAGCAAGTGTTGGCTTAGTATATTGGCACACGAGAAAGGCAACAGTGAAAGAAAAGGGAAAGGAAAAACGCTGAATGAAGTATGCGATCTAGAATTCCGAACCAAACATTTGGTTCGGCATCCCCGGAAATGCCGGACCAGATATCTGGTCCAGCACGACATTAGAATGCCAGACCATATATCTGGTACGACATAAAATTGGAATGTTGGACTAAATATCTGGTCCGGCACAATATAAGGATGCCAAACCAGATATCTGGTTCGGCACAACATTGGAATGCCGGACCAGATATCTGGTCCGGCACTGCACCTAAACACCGGACCAAACATTTGGTCCGGTGCATAGAGTTGCCGGACCAGATGTTTGGTCCGGCAAAATAACATCTTTACCTCAGGGTAGAAGTGACTCCAAGAACCCCCTCTCGCTACCGAACCAAAACTAATTGAACACTATGCCGGTCCAGATTCTCACTGCCGAACCAAACGTACTTGCTCCATGCCGGACCAAACTCAGGAAGTTATAACTCCACCTCCACACTTCACAACTTCACGCTATAAATACCGGAGCTTCTCAACAATAATGGGGACACTTTGGAAAAGAAAGGGAAAACTCTACTGAGTTTCAATCACTTCATCTACTCTAAGTTTTTGCTCTTTCCAATCATACTTGTATTTCTAAACAAATCAAAGAGTAGATAGTGGACGTAGGCATGTTTTGGCCAAACTACTATAAAACTTTGTGTGATTTACTACTTTTAAGTTACTTTCCTATTCCGAGCCTGTGAATTATTCTGTGAATGTAATGATTACTTGATGACACATTGAGACAGATTAACTAGCATACCAAACAATCTAAAGGAAACTTAACTAAATTCAGACTCAGAGGTGTTTGCCCAATTCTTGTGCAAACAGTGTGATTGTAGCATGTTAAAATCAATTGGGTGTGCTTAGTAGCCCATAAATCTAGTGGGTGTGCTTGTGGAACAAATCAGGTGACTCTACACAGAGGTTGGGATTCTGGAGGGTGTGTCTCGTAGACTTCAAATCGAGATTGTATTTGCATTTACTAGCTGAAAAGAAATCTGTACAAGGAATTGTGCGGGACCAGATGTAGGGTAACTTCGAACCAGTATAAAATCCTGGTGTGTTCTCTCCTTTTTAATTTTATCTGTACTTTGATTCTGTGATTGTTTCTGTGATTATTAATTATATCATTCTAAGTAGAATCTTAAAGAATTTGAATAATATTCGTATAATCAATTAAACGCTATTCATCCCCTCCCCTCTAGTGTTAATTTAGCCTTAAGGTCCCTATTCTGTTGACTCACATCATGTCTCTGTAAATCTATCATATGAGTTGTAACAAGGAGGGGTCAGATAACGTTTTGGTGACTTGTAAATTACATACTTTATCTATAATACTAGTTTATGCCGATAGATTTCCATTTAAGTGTTATGACTACCATTCAAGAATTAGTCATTTAATTCCATATGCGTGTAACTAGATGCATGACATACTCCAAGGTATAAGTATCTATATATGTAACCTACTTCGAGGTATAAGTATCTATATATGTAACCTACTTCGTGACTATAAAAGCGGATGCATACAACTATATCATATTGGGTTCAACAACCCCTCTCCTGTTTAATCATATCCTAACGATGCTAAGGAAGGAAGTACCCGACTACTTAATACCTTTGAATTGGGAAATAGGCAGGACCTCCAGCCATTTAATACCTAACCCCAAGCAAACCCATTTTGGTACTCCTTAACCGACATCTTACAAAATCTCTTTTAGGCTACTTACTACTTCTTAGATAGAGAGGAGGTAGACCCTAACACAACCATTTAATACCTTACTCCTGAAGCAGACCCCTCCTAAGAGATTTCCTCTTAACGCTTATAAGCGATAATCCCAACCATCTAACAAGCACCTATAAGATAATCTCAACCATTTAATGCTTTTTAAATAGGGAGGAGGCAGACCTTAACACGACGATTTAATACCTCAACACCGAAGCTAGCCCTCCCTGGAATTGCGCAAACTCATACGAAAATGTGTGTCCATACGGGTTATATAGTTTGAGTTATCCTAGACTGCACAGTTAAAGCCCCACTAAAGCCTCGTAAAATTTTCGCTATATTGCATAGCACTCTTCGAATGCTACGTTATTTCCATTTAGCACTATTAAATAGCCGATCCATTTTAAGCCTCACTATTTTCCGCTACATCCACCAACAAAACTTTTTAGCACCCGCTTTAGCACCATTACTCTGCAAAGGTTGGTTTGACTAGTTCTCTTTTAAACCAAATAAAAAAATTAGGGTAAAGACCTAATTTAAAGGCATAAGTGTTCAATATAAGTTAGAAATCTATTGTAGTTATCAAATCTAGTCCATATAAATCAAGATATTCTTTACTTTTGTTATATAAGATTAAATAATATTTCCTTTTCCTACACAAATGATGTGTGAATGAGAATAAATTAACGTTAAAAATTTGATTTATATCTAATGAATTTTTTTGCATCTCCACTATATCCCGCTATATCTCTGTTTTATCCCCGCTATAACTTTTTACACCTCCACCGCTATGGAACTGCTAAGCGCATTAACTGCACATGTCCCAAATCAGTAGTACGTATACACAATTGCTGATAGCCACTTGCAAAGGGCAGAGTTTCATTGTGTAACTCTACTAAACTCGCATCCCAACTCATATTAAACCAAGTCATTTATAATCAATCTAAATTTTAGACTAGGCCCACTAATTCACACCCTTCGCAAACATATTATTGAGGCCATATAGTTTCAACTGTAGAAATTATTACGCCTCCTAAGTTCATTTATTAATATTTATATTCATTTATTTACTTTCTATGATTTCTCTTTATTTTATAAGTTTAATGCCTTTATTTCTTCTTTCCATTAATGTTATTAATGGCATTTATTTATCATGCCTGTTTAATTTCCTTTACCATTTTCATATTTGGTCTCTGTACTTAAATCAATTAAATGGTTTACTACCCATATTGACTTGGTTATCGTAACTTCCATTTTTACCCCATAATTTATTACCTTATTCGTATTTAGCAATTTATTTATAATTAATACGATAACATACAATTAATTGCACATTACCACATGTATTATTATTGTAATGGATGTTTATTTATTTTCTAAACATATACTTCACTTTATATATTTAATTGGTAAGCCGTATTATTTATATTTCTATTTGTAACTTTTTTGTTTCTACATTTAGGGATTTCAGTAAATACACTTATATGTAAATTTCCCAAAAATATTTATTTAGACATTTTAATGCATCAGAATCGTATCTTTCCCAAGAAGGAAATGTTACCTTGCATCTTTTCATAAAGTACCAAAAGTGGGATAGTGCTACGTTTGTAATTACAAGAAATTATCTCTTTTTATTTTATTAAAATAGATAGTACAAACTATGGAAAAACATTCCTACTTTGTACACCTTTTTATATATATATGAAAATTCCTTGTTATTTTAAATGATGCATTTTTCATATGTAACTGTGAAGTTGGACAGTTTCTGGAAATTCACATGTCAATCAATATAACTAGATTGTGCATTCTATAATTCCAATAAATTAAAACATAGAAATTTAAATTCTAAATCAAATTAAAGCATCTTCAATTAATGATTATCAAGTTTAACAATTTACAACCCAAATAACAAAAATCTAAAATTAACTACGCAATTCTATCATATTATATTTCATAAATTTTAGGGACTATTCTCTCTGACTTCTTGATCTTGGGAGTATATATATCATTTCATCAAAGTTAAACAGTTTCTAAATATGTAGGCAAGGATTTTAAGTTAGATTCATTCATTTAAACCTATAATTCAATGCTTTTCATGTAGGCATATGTGACGACCTACCTCCTTGACCCTCATAAATCGATACTAATACATCCTCGGTATTCACGTGCCGCAAATCCAAGTGCCAGAGACGGATTATCAGGGGTTTTTTTTAAAAAGAAACTAAGATAGAAGACAGAACAAAACAGAATCTCACATCGTATTTAACAACTTGTAATTATACATATAAATAGTGCATACAATCACACTCAAAATGAGATATCAGAGTCATAGCAAGTACTAACCCAGCTAGGGAAAGTTATAACTACATATCCCTATAGATGCTGGTTGATACTTATGCATAAAACAACAGAAATAGAAATAAATGACTATCTACATAGGACCCTCCAGCTTCATGTTCCATGCTCCATCCAAAATGCTCCAAATTACCTAACCACTTGGCTGTCTGGAAAAATAGGGTATCCAGAGTTTAAGAGAAAGGAAAATAAACTCCGGGTCGGTCATGGAACTAGTGTGAGAAGTTCAAAGTACAAATATTTGAAAACAAAGGGTATCTCATAAGACCACGCCGTACATAAACACGGAATGAGTTTTTACCTTATGATAACCAAAACATTTGCTATGCAAAATCAGGGATATTATTTTTAATGACATTCTTTGAAAATCCTTTCAAATAACATATTAATCATAGCTGGAATTGTTACAATTGTTAAATTCGACAGCATAATAGGTTTACAACTAAAATCGTAAAGTTTCGTATTGGGGAATGGCATACAATGACAAGGTAAGGGACTACCTTCCGATAGTACATCTCCAGAAAAATGCACCTGAGGCTCTAACCTCTACCAACACAGAACCGACCTACCTTTGCCATAGATAGTACCGAATATCCAATTACCCCGGTCGTTCTCGACTTTACTGGGATCCCAAAGCACACACAACATACCTGAAATATAGAGGGTGGTCTAGAAAGGTAAAGACCATATCCTAATGGGAGCGACCCACTTAGCCTTGTCGTATCTACCATGTTTTTTTCATTTCCGAATGATGAGGCTCGAGGTAACGATTACCTTTCTCATAGCATACATTTTACTTGAATGCGACATTGCCAATTCCATCATACACTGTTGATTTCCAAAAATGTACAACCTCTGAGCTCCTACGTCCCAGATAAGGGTGTTAAGTATAGGAGAGTTACCTCCTAGGAGAACCAAACAGATGCACATTTGCAAAAATCAATGTACGTGCATTTTAGAAATGCAATGTCAAACATTCGTCCATACAAGTTGTCAGGAATAGGACAAATAGAAGGAACTCTCCTACTACACCTATTGGGAATCACCCCTAGGATTAGTAGTGAGCAGCCCTTGCATCGTAGATCAAATGAAGATACTACTGCCACATATATATGATATAGGAAATTCCTCCAAGGGTCAGTGACAAGCGGTCCTTCATTTCTTTTATTATCACTCCATGTCTTCAGTTTCAAACGTACATTGGTTCGAAGTGGTTTTCGGATAGGGATTATCCAAATCCAACTCCGGTTCCTTCGAACCAATCATCGATAAAAAGACGTTAAGTTTGAGGGTGGTTATCATTTCACTCATTAACATCTTTTATCAAATAAAATATCTCTTTAAGAGATATAAGCCTTTAAATCATATTCTTTTCCAGTATATATGGAATCATTAAACCTCTCTTTAGCTTTGAAAATACCAAATCAAAATCATTTCTCATAAATCATATTGTAAAACCCTATTAAGTAAAAAGGGTCGATAGAAATTATACAAATTCTACTCAACATCAATATCTGTATTCAACCTTTACTATAAGTCAAATAACGGTGAAATCACCTTTTAAATTCACACAGACAGTAATGGTTCCTTCCTTGGAATTTAATACCAAGTATAAGAAGATTATTTCTATAAAATCTAAGTTGTATTAAATTTGGAAAAAATAAATCTTTTATACTTGCCTCGTTTCCGACATTTCGAGTTTATCTATTCCTCGCCCAGGAAAGAGCCAGGTAAACCGGGACATTGGTTGCTCCTGAACATCCCCTTAGTTTAGGCACCTCACATCTGGGTTTCACGAATAGAAAAATCCAATCTACTCAACGGCTTTTAGAGTCAAGGTTAAATCACTTGATTTTAACAGCTTTTCTTTAAATCATTTATTTAGACCTTTTAAAATAAATTATAAAAACCTTCGAATTATCTTTCAATTTCTTAATTATTTATTTGAAAACATTTATAAAAGATTTGGGAAAGAATGCTTAAGTTTAAAGCCATATTTCAAAAGTTATAAAAAAGTGATGCGAATAGTGCTTTTAAAGCTTATTTGATAAAAACAACTTTTCGATCATTTAAAAATTCATTTTTATAACTCAAATCTCTTTTAAAACATTTTGAAATATTTATAGGAATCATTCTATATTTTTAAAGAATTAAAAATATCCATTTTAAAGAATTTATCGCTTTGGATTCCAAACCGTCAAACCGTGATTATTTCAAAAACTTGTTTTGCTCATATTTCAAAATCTACTAAATGAAATCTTTGATCATTTTATTTTTTTGAAAATTATGATTAGAAGAGTTTGGAAAATTCTTATTACAAAGAATTTCGAATTCGAACCCATCGTTTAAATGGATTTAACTTTCTATGGCGCGAAATCGTGAACTGCCGTTACGCGACGCGCCAATTTCAATTTTATTTTCGTTTTCTTTTCAAACTTTGTCGAAACATTTTTAAATGTTTATAAAACATTTCTAAAACATTTAAACCAAATTCAAAGTGGTTTAACATCTCATATATACCATTTCATTTACAAAAAGGAAAGTGATTTCCTTCATAATATTTCGACATATATTTAAACGTGACATGTTAACATCATTAAACAAATATGGTAAACAACCAAACTTGATGATCGAAGCATAGTAAACATCCATGACAATCATATCACATCATCATCACCATATATATATAGAGTTTCTCTCCTTCATTTTCACTCGAACTAATTTTAAAACGGCTATAGCTCCGCTGTCTCGAAATTAAAATCAACGGAATCGGGGTTTGGACCCTTGAATTGGATCGGCCTAGCCTTGGTGCTCATGGCCTAGGTTGGAGGAATGGAATGGGCTCGGCTTTGGTGAATGAGGTAGTGGTCGTGGGTTATAGTGAAGGGACGAAGTTGTTTTGAAGTTGATTTGAGTGGATTTTCTAATATATAATGCTAATTAAATTTCTTTTTGAAATAATTTTCTACATTATTTTGCTAAGACAAGAAGCCATGAAAATAGATTGAAAGTGGAGAAGAAGATGGAGAATAAGTGTTGGGAATTTATGAAGAAATGGGTGGGTATTTATAGGAAAACTTCAAAAATAAATATCCAAAAGTGCATGGACTAAAACACCCTTGCCTACACCCTCCCATCCCCTCCAAGGATGCATAGCCATGTCCTTCCCCATGTGCTTGAGGTGATATGGTGTAAGGTGAGTTGATGGATGCTTTTGAGTTGCTTAAATGGTAAGAAAAGTAAAATATCTTAGATATTTTCTTTGTATATGTATATATATGTGTGCATGTATATTCATATATATATATATATATATATATATATATATATATATATGTTCATGTGTGAATGTGACATGTATATATATGTATATGTATGTGCACAAGAGAATAAACAATGTTGCACCGACTTTGAACAACTTCCGTTCGTTAAACCGTTGAAAATCGAGAAACCGATCCTCGGTCACATTTTCACTTATTAATTAAAGTACATATAATTGTAAAAAAAATTGAAAATAAATTTCTAATCATTATTAATTATTAAAAATGATTTCATTTGAATTATAAAACCATATAAATCAATATTAAACAATTGTTTACAAAAAGTGTTATTATCTCGATAAAGCGATATGAATTTTATCCTTGTGAAAACTTAAATTTATTCGATTTTAGTATAAATCTTAATTATATAACTAGTGAGTTATATTGGAATGATATTAGATTTCATTATAAGGGTCAGAATATATTTTTATTAGATACCATTTTCACCATTATTTGTTGGTATATTTGGTTTGATAGAAATCAACGTATTTTTAATAATACTAATTTTAGCTTGGAGCACTTAATATATGCTATTTCTATTTTTAGTTTAAATTGGATTTGAAGTCCTAGTTATAAACTAAATAAAACTTTAAATTTTAAGGAGTTTCTTAGAAAAACAAAATTCCGTATAGACTCTTTTAGGAAATCATTTTTTTCCAATAGAAATAATAATTTAGGTCTAAGTTTAAATTACTTAGATATTCATTCTAGTTATTCTCTTGATGGTTTTCCTTTATTAGAATATTGAATTTTGTAATTAGTTTCTACATTATATTACTTGTGCTATGTATTTTATAATCTTAAATACATTATGAATTAAAATTACCTTTTAACTAACATGCTTTTTAGATTTATCATCTAGTTGTAAAGCATATGGTACTTTGCTCGAGTGGAAAATTTCCTTTTAAGATTTTAGACTTTTTCCTGTAATTTTTAGATTTCTAGGTGTTTATATTGTAGTACTCACCGATTTTAGTTGGGATCTTACTAATGTTTAATTTACTCTTTTTTATTTTTTTATTTGAAAAAAAACTGTTTTCAATCTTATTGCCAGACTTGGGATTCCAAGTTAATTTTTGAAATTAATCTTAACATTTTATCACTTAGTTTAAGTTTCTTCAATTAGGAGCTATTTTTTTGAAGCTCTTGTTTATATTAAATGCAGTCACTCATATGGTGTATAATTAATAAATTTGTGGTTAGTTATATGTTTATTATATCAGTTCAATCTTTATAAGAGGTTGATATTAATTATGTTTTAATATTTTTCATTGGTAGGTTTCAAGTTTGTTTTCATTATACTGGCAAACTTTTTTGTTTGCTATTTCTGTATTTTATCCAATAGTTGTAATATTGTTTTTAACTGTTCTATGATTAACTGTTTTGTCTTATGATGTGTGGAAAATTGTAAACTTATTTTCTGCATGCTATTTTTCTAGGTGTAGGGTTATTGTATTCTGGGCTCGCAATCTCTTTTTATTCGTTTTTTCTTTGTTTTGTTTATAATCAGTTTAGGGTGCAGGCTCAAGGTAGATATTGCTGGGTTAATATTTTGTTTGGTTTATATAAGTGTGTTGTTCTTACTCTGTTTTTAATATGTACATAATTCTTTTTAATTGTCTTATATATTTTAGTATGTTTACAGCAGACCTAAGATAGTTTTTATTCACTGTAGTTTTGATGATGTGTTCTATGTTCTGTGTTGATAGGAATAAGCCTTAATTATTGCTCAGTGTTGTTTTTCTTTGACTTCATAGGCTCACATCGTGTTTCTGCCTTGACTCGCATTGTTTTTTCTGCCTTACTTGGTTTCAGTTTTTAATTAGTTCGTAGACTTTATTAGTATTAATGTTTTAGGGGGTATAGTTATTTTTACAGGTCTGATTATATTAGTATTAATGTGCTGTTTTTCTTGATTTGAGATCGATATGACTTTACATGCAGCTTCTCTATTTTTGTTTTTGCCTTGTATTATTCTATTTCATCTTTGATTGTAGCCAAATTGATTATGATCTTTTGAGATTAATATGACTTCTCACGCAAGCCTGTGGTTCATTATGTTGGGTTAGTGTTTACTGATATAATTTTGTTTTTGCTGTAACTAGCTATCTGCAAAACGAGTTAGAGTCTGTTATGGTATATACTTCGTAATTTTTATCTGTTTGTTTTATTATGTTCAGGCTTATGTATTTGGTTATGTAAATTTGAGTTATCTACTGGCTTATATTTTTGGCTTGTTTGAGCTTGTTCTTTGGGTTTTTTTCTTGGCAGGTTTTAGTATATAATCTTTCATATATTACAATTTAATATCCTTTTTTATATGGTAGTGCAGGTCGTTTTGTTTTTATATATAATTAATATATATACATATATACTGTCACATCCTGAAATTTTCGACTTTCGAAAATTCGACATCGATACTCACTTTATCGACTGCCGAGAAATCGAACGCCGGAAACTCCAAGAGTGAGGGTTTTAAGAAGAAGAAAAGGTAGAAGAAGAAGAAAGAGGAGAAAGAAAGAAGAACAACAACAGAACAAGAAAACAGCAACAGAAACAGAACAATATCAGAATCTTACACATCGCAGCGGAACAATATATAATAGATAAACACTAGTCTTTTAAAACAAAAGAATTATATCTGTTATTACATTACATCACATCATATCATCAGAGTCAATATACAACAATGGACAGTTATATAACTTGTCCTCATACAGAATACACAGCGGAATAAATACTATCAGATACAAATACTACGACTCGTCATCCAGCTTATCTCCAAGCTCCAGAATATCCAGATAACCTGATAATCTAACTCTAGACTGCCCGTGTGGAAATTTGTGGGCACCCAGAGTTTAGAAGGGAACAATAAACTCCGAGTCAGTCATGGTGACTGGTGTGAGATCGTAAAACAGTTATTCTTTTAAAATAAACAACAGGATAATTTTAAAGTCAATTCGAAATGCTTTTGGAAAATGAAACTACCATAAGACCTCCCACCACACACACAATGCAAACGCAGGATTGGAGGAGATTTCTTCTTATGATAGTCAAAGATGCTTACTACGCAAAATCAAATCATTTTTGATATTATTATTAGTGCATAGTGTAGAAATCATTTCGAAAGTATAATATTAATCTTAGCCAACATACGACCAGTATCGTATGCCTACTATAGCTACCATCCAAACAGTGGGGCGCCACCATAAGTGAATGGCAGGTTCTACAACTAATACCGTACAAGTCACGTATTGTTTCTTTGGATTTCCAACAAATGGTCAGGCTAAGGAACTTCCTTTTCCACGATGGGTACGTCCCTGGAATAGACGACCCGAGAAATAACCTAACATTACGGTTAGATCTCTGCCAACACAAGGCCGGGTTACCTCTGCAAAAATAGGTAACTACTGACACGCGTATGCCATCCCCCGATCGTCACCGATCTTCCCGAGGATCCCCGATTCGCAACAAACCACATAGAAATAATAATGCAGTAACCACAGAGGTTAAGTATCTGGGCTCCATACCATGATACCACCTTTATCCAGAAGGAATGACATACACTAAGGGGCGCTACTCCCTAGAACCTTGCTGCATCCTTCCTGTTTCGACCATTTCCGGGGTGTGAGGCTCGACGAAGTCTCGTCCACAAAGCTACGCTTTCTACAAAAAGCCCTGCTTCGGGTCAAACAAAATGATCAACCTATGATCACAAGAATATAAGATCAAACAAATGATCATATCACAAATGATCAAACACTGATCATTTCACAGCAACACTCAGTATGCCACGTTACCAAATTGGGATATATCGCTGATAAATTTCAACTACATAACCTCTGAGCTCGTACGTCTCAGAGAAGGGTGTTAAGCTAAGAGAATAAATTCTCCGCCACCAACAGAAATGTATTTGAAAGAAATCAGCTTTATATCTCAAATTGTAACGTCAGACACACAATCCATATAAGTCTGTTCCGGGATCGAACAGAACCGAAGGCACTTCTCACGAAGCCCTTGCATATCCGGATAAATTTCTAATCACGTCAGGACTTCCCGTCACTAAGGGTGATAAAACCTCTAAATCGAAGATCAGTCGATGTAGAGTAACTCGACGGTAATCCTTCCGTTTTCAAAAATATCCGGTCTTCAACACCGGTCTTCAAATGCGATTCATAACGACGTATCACATATTCGGAATGGGTTATACGACCCCATGGTCCTTTCCCGGCTAACCCGAATAGTGAGCGTTTATTTAAAAATAAGTGTGGCATTCAAATTCATCCAATTCACAACAAATACCTATCTAAAGGTAATTATCGATAGTCGGTTATTTAACTATCAATAAAGATGCGCGACATCATCAGATTCCAAATAATTTTCCAAATTATTTCATCTTCCAAAAATATCTTTACTAGATATAAAATTTCCACACTTAACCGTTTGAAAACAATTTCAAATCAATTTCCACATTTCATTTTATCTTTGAAGATAAAATCTCAAAACAGTTCATTTCATATTGGAAAAGCATTTCCATAGTTATTTAATAATAAGTATTTCACAAATCATTTATTCTCAACACTTGAAAATATTCGATATACTTAAATCAAATTAAGTATATATTCATTCTTTAAGGAAATCATTTACAATAACAACATTTATTTGAGTCAAAACGAATGTTACGTAAAACATCGTTACGACGACTCAAAATCACTAGTATAGGGATTCGGAATTTAATAGATATATAAATCCCAATACTATATCAAAACATTTCCTTTCGGAAACCATTTACTATAACAACAGTGTTATAGTCCACCATTTCCTTATTCTCTCGAAAACGTCTATTTCAACAATAAATGTTGAAATTTATGATTTCGATAGTTCACACGTTTTAAAACATCTTTTAAAACAATTAACTTCATTTCATAATATCGCTTTTCCAAAACTATCCATTTTACTTAACAATATATTCACTGTCCAAAATCGTGAATATACTTCAATAATTACATTTCAATCTTTTCTACACGTTTTATTCCAAGAATTATCCACTATCCAGAATCGTGGATAAAATTCCCTTAATAACTTCTATATTACATTCATCAAATTTGATTGAATTTCGAATTCATAAAATAACGTTTATAAATTCACCTTTATATTTTCTAACAACTTCGATTTATAAAATTCTCCCTTTTATTAACTTCTAAAATTACTTATCAAAATAAGTGATTCCAGTTTTATAAACAACGTTTATAAATCACATTTATACTTCATAACAATTTCAACTTATGAAATCTTTTCATTTAGCAATTTCTATTTATATCCCAATTAAGTGCAAAAATCTAATTTATAGGTAAATTACTTATAAATCGTTTATTCTACAACATTTATTCCCTTTATAACTTCACGATATAAATCTATTAATTTCATTCACTTATGAAATCCATTTATACTTCTTTTTAACACTTATAAAAATTCGTTTTATAAGTCCAATATTTTGATTTACAAAAATATCAATTTTATAAATCTTTTTATACAAATCGTTTATAGTTATTCAAAATACCAGCTTAAACCATTTTATAAATAAATCGGCTTTTATTTCAAAAATCACCTTACGGTCATAATTCACAAAAATCTTAACTTTTATAACTTCAAAATTCTAGACGTTTATTTTTCTGAAATAACTTAATTCAAAAATTCGATAAACGTCTACTTTTCAAAAATCACTTAAAAACCCTTTTTAAAATAAAAGTCGTTATTTTTATATTTCAAAACTGAATCCGATGATGCAACAACACCAATCAGTCCATCACAATAGTCAAATATCATATATCAATATGATAACAGAATATATCAAAGTATCTGTAAAAATCAATACGGTGAGGAATCCAGTCGGATCCCTCCAACCTGTTTCCCTACATCCACAGATGTTAGCACAATACCAATTCCGCTCCAGTACGGAATTATCGCGGTATATGGGTTTTTATAAGTCCGCTTACTAACGGCGCAATAGGGTCTCATCCGCTATACGAGGCGGGAAATCAATCAATCCAATATATACATATGCCAATATGTATATACTGCTATATATATAGATATATCCTATCATATCTAATAGCACATTCAAACAGTCAATCATCAATCAATAACTGTAAATAATTCCACATTCAAATTTGAGTGAGAAGATCTCACCGTGATTTTATTTCTGATTTCAGCGTTTATTTCGAATGAAATCAAACGGACGTTTAATTTCACTCAAAATTTTCATTGACCCCGATCGCTTCCAATCCAGTTCCATCGCGAAGTGCTCGACGAAACGAAGACAACGCAACTGGTTTCGTCGAATTCTGACCTCGTACGAAAAAGTTATGATAGTTTAAACATCGTACAATTTAAACTAAATTATATTTACAAATTCTTTTTTAATATTTTATACCCAGAACGAATCACAGCCGTAGAATTTGAACAAGAGAAATCAGGGCCGTGACTTTTTGCCTTTGTTTCTCCCCCTCCCAGGCATCACGCGTTCGTGATAACCCATCAGCCTGCTCGAGATTTTTGATGCCGCACCCCACTACTTGATCTTCACCCCATCAACCTACCACCACCGGAACCGCCATCACCTCACGAACCACCGCCTACCACCATGGCCATCTCGGTCAGCCCCAGCGCACGCACCACGAAGCCAAACGCGGTGGCTTTCCTGGCCAGCTGCGCCTCCAACGAAGCTCTGATGATGATCATATCCATATAGATGTGAAGCCCTCGCGAATCTCTAGATGTTTCATGTTGGAAGTTTCTCGTGAATGTCGACGAATTGGGAGATTTTGAGGGGAGAACTCGCGTGCATTTCTGGCCGTTCAGCCTGGTAGTGGCGGCTGCTGAAGCTAACCCTAGGGTTTAGTTTTCTTTTTGCAAATGAAAAGATGTAGGGGTTTTTTATAGAAAAATTTCCAATTTACTATTCATCCGGATTTTTCGAACTCGAAATTGAGCGTGCCGACCGACGTTCGTAAGGTTTACCCCACGTTCCGAACGCAATGGAACAGGTTTCGGAAGCTAATTCGGACATCTGTGCGAGATACGGAGAAAAACGATCAATTTAAATTAAACCGATTTAAATCGATTTCGAGGCGTTTTGGCTTGCCCCGAACAAACGGTAAATCCAAAAATTACGAAATTTGAAATCTTACAATAATATCACACTACGGATCCGATGAAACTGGTTTCGTCGAAATCCGAGACCGTTTGAAAAATGACTATTTTAACTCGCCGAATTAAAATTAAAACGATATCGATGCGTTTCGAGCTGCCACGGTCAAACGACAACTTCGATTGATACGAAAATTGAAATCCGATAATAACTAACTATTACGGATCCAATGGAACTGGTCTCGTTCAATTCTGAGACTGTTCGAAAATTGGCTATTTTTCAGTCGATAATTAAATATTAAAATATTCAATTTTCACAATTTAACTCTAAATTCAATTTTAAGAGTTCTAAAATATTTCTATAACTCCAGTATGATTAAATAAAATTTCCCAAATCAATCTCAATCATATTAAACTCGATTTACAATTATCTCTGGAACTTCACTATTTAATTTATCGATTTAATTATCAAATTAAATCCAATATTCGAATAATAAATCATTCGACTTCTTAATCCCATTTATTAATATTTAAAATCAATTAAATATTCGAATTTTAACTATCAAAAATTCTGGGTCGTTACAAACTTCCCCCCTTAAAAGAATTTCGTCCTCGAAATTACAAGTTAGGAAGAAAGGTCCTAACTCGTCTACTATTTTTCAACATCTAATAGTCCTTATCAAATTTATCAAAACAAATCTTTCTACTAAAGATTCTTTATCATTCAACTAGCTTTCTAACATTTTCATAATCTTCAAACAACATTGTTTAACTTCAAAATTCTAATTTAAGTTTAAATTCAAATTTTTAAACTTCAAAATTTTCTCAAAAATTTTCTAACGCCCGAATTTTCGAAAAATTTCGCCAGCGTCTCCTTTGCGCGGCTAATACGGCACGACTACAAAACGTCCCTACGGACTCTCAGATCTCAAAAAGAAAAAGAAAAAGCCAAGCGGCTAGAGAAATAAGTCATCAAATCTCATATTCGAATTCAAATACTTACCTTTTGTCGAGCCATTCAATTTATCTTCAAAATTAAATTCCAATTTCTTTATACCTGTATATCCTACTAGCCATAATATCTAGTTACAGCATTCAAACCATTTTGCACATTCAATTTCAAAGTTTTCAATATATACTTCTTATACATCTTTACTTCACTGTTGAAGTTACATATTCATATCCATTCAAGTTTACATTTCAAATTTCATTTGAATTTAATTCACAATTCCAACCTAATTTGGATTCAGTTCGACTTCTGAATATTGAATTTTTATCAATTAACTTTAGTTCACTTCAAACTAATCTCAAAACTTCATTTTATTTCGCACAATTCAAATTCGTTTTCAATATTCAGTTTTAACTCCAGTTTTATTCTTTTGTTCAATCATCAAATTTTACTTAAGAATTTCACACTTCATTTCTTAAGTTCAATGTAAATACTCCATATACACATTATATTTATTTTCAATTTGCCATTTTGGTTTATAATCACTCATATTAAACTGGATTTCCAATAGCATATGAATTTTAATTCATCTTTCAATTTACATTATTCAATTCAATTCATTTGCTTACGAATTCGAAATGAATTTCAACATTTAATCTTACTTTCATTTAATTGATTCACTTGTATTTATTTTAACTTAACTTCATCCTTTAAGTCAAAATTTATTCTATCAAAATTTAATCTGTATAAGTTATCACTTATTCATTATTCCCATTTTTATTTACTTTCAAATTCAAAATGAATTTTAACTTTTCAATTACCTTCTTGAATTCTATTCCAGAGTCTTACTAACATTTTCAAAAACCATTTTTGAAAATAGTTCAACTATTCTTTGAATTTTCTAAAACAAAATCCATATTTTCAAAACAACCTCCTTTTAAAACAATTTGGCAGCAATTTCTCTTCCGGAGACCCGAAGATGAACATCAGTAATGCTGCAGTCATTACCGAAGTTATTTTCCAGCGACCGAAAAGAGTTTAGAGCTTTTCATCTCTTCAAAATACTTTTCAAAACCTTCGAAATTCATTTTCAACTCCAAAAAGATTTAAACTTCCCAAATCTCCAAAAATTTTCAAATTTCTTTCAAAACATTACCAAAAACTTCTCTGGAACTCTGTTTCAAATTACAATCACATTTATAATTTACATTCTTTAAATTCATTTGCATGTGAATTTATTTCTTAACTTTGGAGTTACAATTTCAATTTCTTATTCAATTTTAGTGATGATAATTCACTATTATTACTTCCTAACATCCATGCAACCATATACTATAGTACTTTATAGAAAAACATTTATTTTCTATACAAAAATAGTTTTGGGCAAAATTATCTCATTTACCCTATTTAAAACAATACTGTGCCGAATTGTTATATATAAGTGTTTAGAGATCCCTATCGATAGAGTTGTACGGACAATACCGACCAGAATCCATATACCACTCAACAAACCAATCATCACAATATAAAACAATTTTATATTCAAATAACAAATACGCGCTCATATCTATTATTACACTCAACTCATTCTAGAGTACTACTGACTCTATCTCTAATGAGTAACACCCAACAGAGCAGGGTTGTCGCTTAACCATATGCTCTGATACCACTTTGTCACATCCTGAAATTTTCGACTTTCGAAAATTCGACATCGATACTCACTTTATCGACTGCCGAGAAATCGAACGCCGGAAACTCCAAGAGTGAGGGTTTTAAGAAGAAGAAAAGGTAGAAGAAGAAGAAAGAGGAGAAAGAAAGAAGAACAACAACAGAACAAGAGAACAGCAACAGAAACAGAACAATATCAGAATCTTACACATCGCAGCGGAACAATATATAATAGATAAACACTAGTCTTTTAAAACAAAAGAATTATATCTGTTATTACATTACATCACATCATATCATCAGAGTCAATATACAACAATGGACAGTTATATAACTTGTCCTCATACAGAATACACAGCGGAATAAATACTATCAGATACAAATACTACGACTCGTCATCCAGCTTATCTCCAAGCTCCAGAATATCCAGATAACCTGATAATCTAACTCTAGACTGCCCGTGTGGAAATTTGTGGGCACCCAGAGTTTAGAAGGGAACAATAAACTCCGAGTCAGTCATGGTGACTGGTGTGAGATCGTAAAACAGTTATTCTTTTAAAATAAACAACAGGATAATTTTAAAGTCAATTCGAAATGCTTTTGGAAAATGAAACTACCATAAGACCTCCCACCACACACACAATGCAAACGCAGGATTGGAGGAGATTTCTTCTTATGATAGTCAAAGATGCTTACTACGCAAAATCAAATCATTTTTGATATTATTATTAGTGCATAGTGTAGAAATCATTTCGAAAGTATAATATTAATCTTAGCCAACATACGACCAGTATCGTATGCCTACTATAGCTACCATCCAAACAGTGGGGCGCCACCATAAGTGAATGGCAGGTTCTACAACTAATACCGTACAAGTCACGTATTGTTTCTTTGGATTTCCAACAAATGGTCAGGCTAAGGAACTTCCTTTTCCACGATGGGTACGTCCCTGGAATAGACGACCCGAGAAATAACCTAACATTACGGTTAGATCTCTGCCAACACAAGGCCGGGTTACCTCTGCAAAAATAGGTAACTACTGACACGCGTATGCCATCCCCCGATCGTCACCGATCTTCCCGAGGATCCCCGATTCGCAACAAACCACATAGAAATAATAATGCAGTAACCACAGAGGTTAAGTATCTGGGCTCCATACCATGATACCACCTTTATCCAGAAGGAATGACATACACTAAGGGGCGCTACTCCCTAGAACCTTGCTGCATCCTTCCTGTTTCGACCATTTCCGGGGTGTGAGGCTCGACGAAGTCTCGTCCACAAAGCTACGCTTTCTACAAAAAGCCCTGCTTCGGGTCAAACAAAATGATCAACCTATGATCACAAGAATATAAGATCAAACAAATGATCATATCACAAATGATCAAACACTGATCATTTCACAGCAACACTCAGTATGCCACGTTACCAAATTGGGATATATCGCTGATAAATTTCAACTACATAACCTCTGAGCTCGTACGTCTCAGAGAAGGGTGTTAAGCTAAGAGAATAAATTCTCCGCCACCAACAGAAATGTATTTGAAAGAAATCAGCTTTATATCTCAAATTGTAACGTCAGACACACAATCCATATAAGTCTGTTCCGGGATCGAACAGAACCGAAGGCACTTCTCACGAAGCCCTTGCATATCCGGATAAATTTCTAATCACGTCAGGACTTCCCGTCACTAAGGGTGATAAAACCTCTAAATCGAAGATCAGTCGATGTAGAGTAACTCGACGGTAATCCTTCCGTTTTCAAAAATATCCGGTCTTCAACACCGGTCTTCAAATGCGATTCATAACGACGTATCACATATTCGGAATGGGTTATACGACCCCATGGTCCTTTCCCGGCTAACCCGAATAGTGAGCGTTTATTTAAAAATAAGTGTGGCATTCAAATTCATCCAATTCACAACAAATACCTATCTAAAGGTAATTATCGATAGTCGGTTATTTAACTATCAATAAAGATGCGCGACATCATCAGATTCCAAATAATTTTCCAAATTATTTCATCTTCCAAAAATATCTTTACTAGATATAAAATTTCCACACTTAACCGTTTGAAAACAATTTCAAATCAATTTCCACATTTCATTTTATCTTTGAAGATAAAATCTCAAAACAGTTCATTTCATATTGGAAAAGCATTTCCATAGTTATTTAATAATAAGTATTTCACAAATCATTTATTCTCAACACTTGAAAATATTCGATATACTTAAATCAAATTAAGTATATATTCATTCTTTAAGGAAATCATTTACAATAACAACATTTATTTGAGTCAAAACGAATGTTACGTAAAACATCGTTACGACGACTCAAAATCACTAGTATAGGGATTCGGAATTTAATAGATATATAAATCCCAATACTATATCAAAACATTTCCTTTCGGAAACCATTTACTATAACAACAGTGTTATAGTCCACCATTTCCTTATTCTCTCGAAAACGTCTATTTCAACAATAAATGTTGAAATTTATGATTTCGATAGTTCACACGTTTTAAAACATCTTTTAAAACAATTAACTTCATTTCATAATATCGCTTTTCCAAAACTATCCATTTTACTTAACAATATATTCACTGTCCAAAATCGTGAATATATTTCAATAATTACATTTCAATCTTTTCTACACGTTTTATTCCAAGAATTATCCACTATCCAGAATCGTGGATAAAATTCCCTTAATAACTTCTATATTACATTCATCAAATTTGATTGAATTTCGAATTCATAAAATAACGTTTATAAATTCACCTTTATATTTTCTAACAACTTCGATTTATAAAATTCTCCCTTTTATTAACTTCTAAAATTACTTATCAAAATAAGTGATTCCAGTTTTATAAACAACGTTTATAAATCACATTTATACTTCATAACAATTTCAACTTATGAAATCTTTTCATTTAGCAATTTCTATTTATATCCCAATTAAGTGCAAAAATCTAATTTATAGGTAAATTACTTATAAATCGTTTATTCTACAACATTTATTCCCTTTATAACTTCACGATATAAATCTATTAATTTCATTCACTTATGAAATCCATTTATACTTCTTTTTAACACTTATAAAAATTCGTTTTATAAGTCCAATATTTTGATTTACAAAAATATCAATTTTATAAATCTTTTTATACAAATCGTTTATAGTTATTCAAAATACCAGCTTAAACCATTTTATAAATAAATCGGCTTTTATTTCAAAAATCACCTTACGGTCATAATTCACAAAAATCTTAACTTTTATAACTTCAAAATTCTAGACGTTTATTTTTCTGAAATAACTTAATTCAAAAATTCGATAAACGTCTACTTTTCAAAAATCACTTAAAAACCCTTTTTAAAATAAAAGTCGTTATTTTTATATTTCAAAACTGAATCCGATGATGCAACAACACCAATCAGTCCATCACAATAGTCAAATATCATATATCAATATGATAACAGAATATATCAAAGTATCTGTAAAAATCAATACGGTGAGGAATCCAGTCGGATCCCTCCAACCTGTTTCCCTGCATCCACAGATGTTAGCACAATACCAATTCCGCTCCAGTACGGAATTATCGCGGTATATGGGTTTTTATAAGTCCGCTTACTAACGGCGCAATAGGGTCTCATCCGCTATACGAGGCGGGAAATCAATCAATCCAATATATACATATGCCAATATGTATATACTGCTATATATATAGATATATCCTATCATATCTAATAGCACATTCAAACAGTCAATCATCAATCAATAACTGTAAATAATTCCACATTCAAATTTGAGTGAGAAGATCTCACCGTGATTTTATTTCTGATTTCAGCGTTTATTTCGAATGAAATCAAACGGACGTTTAATTTCACTCAAAATTTTCATTGACCCCGATCGCTTCCAATCCAGTTCCATCGCGAAGTGCTCGACGAAACGAAGACAACGCAACTGGTTTCGTCGAATTCTGACCTCGTACGAAAAAGTTATGATAGTTTAAACATCGTACAATTTAAACTAAATTATATTTACAAATTCTTTTTTAATATTTTATACCCAGAACGAATCACAGCCGTAGAATTTGAACAAGAGAAATCAGGGCCGTGACTTTTTGCCTTTGTTTCTCCCCCTCCCAGGCATCACGCGTTCGTGATAACCCATCAGCCTGCTCGAGATTTTTGATGCCGCACCCCACTACTTGATCTTCACCCCATCAACCTACCACCACCGGAACCGCCATCACCTCACGAACCACCGCCTACCACCATGGCCATCTCGGTCAGCCCCAGCGCACGCACCACGAAGCCAAACGCGGTGGCTTTCCTGGCCAGCTGCGCCTCCAACGAAGCTCTGATGATGATCATATCCATATAGATGTGAAGCCCTCGCGAATCTCTAGATGTTTCATGTTGGAAGTTTCTCGTGAATGTCGACGAATTGGGAGATTTTGAGGGGAGAACTCGCGTGCATTTCTGGCCGTTCAGCCTGGTAGTGGCGGCTGCTGAAGCTAACCCTAGGGTTTAGTTTTCTTTTTGCAAATGAAAAGATGTAGGGGTTTTTTATAGAAAAATTTCCAATTTACTATTCATCCGGATTTTTCGAACTCGAAATTGAGCGTGCCGACCGACGTTCGTAAGGTTTACCCCACGTTCCGAACGCAATGGAACAGGTTTCGGAAGCTAATTCGGACATCTGTGCGAGATACGGAGAAAAACGATCAATTTAAATTAAACCGATTTAAATCGATTTCGAGGCGTTTTGGCTTGCCCCGAACAAACGGTAAATCCAAAAATTACGAAATTTGAAATCTTACAATAATATCACACTACGGATCCGATGAAACTGGTTTCGTCGAAATCCGAGACCGTTTGAAAAATGACTATTTTAACTCGCCGAATTAAAATTAAAACGATATCGATGCGTTTCGAGCTGCCACGGTCAAACGACAACTTCGATTGATACGAAAATTGAAATCCGATAATAACTAACTATTACGGATCCAATGGAACTGGTCTCGTTCAATTCTGAGACTGTTCGAAAATTGGCTATTTTTCAGTCGATAATTAAATATTAAAATATTCAATTTTCACAATTTAACTCTAAATTCAATTTTAAGAGTTCTAAAATATTTCTATAACTCCAGTATGATTAAATAAAATTTCCCAAATCAATCTCAATCATATTAAACTCGATTTACAATTATCTCTGGAACTTCACTATTTAATTTATCGATTTAATTATCAAATTAAATCCAATATTCGAATAATAAATCATTCGACTTCTTAATCCCATTTATTAATATTTAAAATCAATTAAATATTCGAATTTTAACTATCAAAAATTCTGGGTCGTTACATATACTAGTGTATATATGTAAATATTCAACTCTCTATATCTGTTTGGTTTAATCTTAGTAGCTAGGTTATTGTTTACTGTTTTAAATTGTTTTTGCTGTGACCAACTAATTGAATATTGAGTTAAAGTATGCTGTGGTATATTCTTTGTAACCTTTTATCAGTTTGTTTTATTCTGTTTTCGCTTGCATAGTTGATTATGTAACTTAGAGTTTGTACTAGTATACATTGTTGGCTTGTGTGAGATTGTTTTTGGGTTATTTTCTTGGCAGGTTTTAGTATATTATCATTCATTTATTTTAGTTGTATATCCTTTTTATGTGGTAATGTAGGTTGCTATGTTTTTTATATAATTAATATACATACATATATACTTATGTATATATGTATGTATTCAACTAATAATCTCTATTTAGTTTAACCTTAGCAGATGTAGGTGTTGATATTGGATTAGAGGGTTACTGCAGTTATAGTAGATTTGAGTATTTTGTTTTTTATTTGTTTTGTTTTCATTGTAATTTATTTTTGGACCGTAGTTGCATAGGTTTGTGGGTGGGTTTTTTTTCTTATTTGTACGGCGGGGGGGGGGGGGGGGGGTTTGCTATCTGCCAGGGTTGTTGGCAGCTCCTCTATAGTGTAAAATAAAATTAGATGAGTGCTCTCCTCCTTGTGAGGATCACTCATTTTTCTCAAAAAAAAAATTATATATCTTTATAAAACTATTATAAATGATTATTATCACTTCATAAATAATTAAAATGAATTATTATCATTTAAAACAATTATTAGAATAGTTGTAATAATTATTAAATCATTAAATCTCAATTTAAAATCATTAATCAATTATTAAACATAAGGGCATCACTGATGTTGTCATAAATACATTTAATTTCCAAAAATAAAATAATTAATTTTATTTTATATTCTTATTTAAATGGATAAATAAGTGTATGTATCCAGCTCTGTGCGCAACTTTTGTTAATTATAGAGCTGTTTATTGATAAAACGGTTTTCAGCCATTTTATCGATATCCCTTCAAAGTTTATATTTTCGTAAATACTTATTCAAAATAAGATTACCATCATTATTTATTATTTATGACAACATAATCTATGTTAAGAAGCCTTATATTTGAATACTTTAAAAATAAATACAATTTATTAAAGTGATAAATTTGTGAGTCGTTACAGACTTCCCCCTTAAAAGAATTTCGACCTCAAAATTACAACGCAAAATCCAAAGGTGTTTGCCCAAAATATTTGTTTTTAAACTTACACTTGTATGATGCATATAGATCATCCATACATAATATCTGATTCGATCTCCTATTCGAATATACAACTTTACTTCCGAACTAGTATTAATCCCCCGACCCTCTAGTGCGGACTCTGACCAGGCTTTTCGATCAGAATTTTAGTTTTCCTTGCATAACTCTCAACTATGATAGAAAACTCAAGTATCCAACCACAAAATCTCATCAATATTCGTCTTCAAGGATCGAATGATAAATCCTTTTTCGGACTAGTTTAAACACTTCAAAGTTCCGTACTCGAACTTTAGATCTGAATTGGACGACGAAATAATCCACATTCTTTATATATTATATATAATAATCTTTCCAAGAAATCATTCAAGTTAAAACTTACCTTTTATTATAATAAACCTCTTTTATTATCATTTACTTCTTTTAAATCAATATTAATTGCAATACCTTTATATTTAATAAAACTTCTTTGTTAGTCAATACTTACTTATTAATACCTCTTTATTAATCAAAACTTCCTTTACATGTATATATAAATATATCTTTCTCAAAATGTTTGGCGAAATTCCATTTCGAGTATAAAAGAAAAATTTCCACTTAATTTTTTTTCTTTAATCAAGGATTCTTATTGATTCATATAAGAGATTTATGTAATTGCAATCAACGAAGTTGAAAACGAAATAGCATATTTATATTATACACTCTATAATTTACATCAACGTTCCAAATTTGACACATGTCATACCTAAAGCATATAATTCCTATCTATGTACATGGTAGGATACATAACACTAATACTATACATCACCAACTTTCACAACATCTCATCTAACATCATACATAAGCCATATATAGATATACTAAATAGATAGATAGAAACAGCCTTCAACCATCGTACTTATCATCTTCCTTATTCTTCTGAATCGGAGGCTGATGGGGTGCTCTAATATCCGAAATCTATCATAACTTCTCCAATCCCTTCTTCGCCACTCTCTTGCTCGTCATCCTCATCATTTCCATCTTCCAATCGCGGCATCTCTCCTTCAACATAAGCTAGCGATGGTTCGTTCCATGGAACGTGACCAAGACCAACAGGTTTTTCCTACATTACTTCACCTTCTGCTATTTCTTTGAGTCCTTGCATCTTAACCTCCCACGGGTTTTCAAACACTTTAACTTCTTCCTCAGATGTTTCCTCATCATCTCCTTCCATTTCATCCCAGTTGATGTAAGAACTGGATGATTCTTCTCGCCAGATAACTTGTTTTCCTTCCATTTCCCAAATCACATATATGTCTGCGCTACTATGGTCTGATATTTTGGTTTTTGGGTCCTCCATGGGTACAGATTCCTCCTCCATAGGCTCTAATTCTGCTATGGGTTTCAATTCATAACTGGCCGAATCTGTTATCCATACTCCTTCCGAGGCTCGTGCAGACTTATCATCACTAGATAAAATGATCATTCCTGGAGTAGCGGGTGGGATGAACATTCCCGCCATTGGGTACCCGTCTTAATCCCATTTGGTGTATGGGATACACTCCCCATCAATCCGAGACTAAACAATACTTGGTGACTGCTTCGATGGTTCTTCCTCATCGCTTGAGAGGATAATGCGATTATCCTTTTCGCCCTAATTTGCTTGTAATGACTCACCCTTGGAATACTTTCTTCCATCTGGTTTCTACAAATGTAAACACACACGCTTAGATATAGGCACTAAGCATTTTACTTATTCTAACTCATTCTAATGTCAAGTTATTAATATCTTATTTACTTATGCATATCCTAATATAAATTGGCCTTAACTGTAACTTTTTTAAGAGAAAGGATTTTCCAAGAACTTGGTGTAACTTCCCCCAAACCATCTTTGAAAATAAATTGAGATTTCTATCAAAATGTTTTATCTCCTTCAAAATCCTTTGAAATCCTTTGCCCAAAAAAACATTCCAAACATACTACTTTAAATCTTTTGAAAACTCTTTTTCAAAAATTCCAATCTTCTGTATATACCTCGGCTCATCTAGTTTTCATTCCTTATTAATCCTTTCAGTGTTATTATAAACATCTTCTAATCAAACCGTGAAATTCTAATCACACAATATTTATACTTAATTTTACTTAACCTGATTTTAATCATCTAATACTAAATTTTTCTATGATATCCTTCTTATTCAAAATGTAATCCTAAGTAAAATTATTTTATTTACCATAATTTCAAACAAAATTCATTTATTTATATATATATCATTAACAAATACGTGCTTATGTATAATACACTGAACTCATTCTAAGGTATTACTAACTCTATCTCTAATGAATAACTCATCCTAAGGTACTACTAACCCTATCACGGATGAGACTTTTACCCCTATCAGGCTCAGGTATTCGCTCAACCATAAGCTCTGATACCAAATATGATGACCCACCTCCTCGATCCTTAGAAATCGACACTAATACATCCTCGGTATTCACATATTGCAAATCCAACTGTTGGAGAGGCGGATTTTCAGGCTTTTTTAAAAAGAAATTAAGATAGAAGAAATAACAAAATAGAATCTCACATCGTATTTAACAAATTGTAATTATACATATAGATAGTACTTACCTATGCAGTTAAAGCGCTCAGCGGATTCAATGCGGTGGAGGTGCAAAACGTCATAGCGGGGATACAGCGAGGATATAGCAGGATATAGCTGATGACTCTAAAATAGTATATAATACTCGTACTTAATGTTTTTTCAAATATATTAATGGTAATAAAATGAAAAATGAACATTCAATTGAATTATAATTTATACATAAATAACTTTAAATAAAAACATGTGCGAATATACTGTAAATAAACGTAAAACTGTTATATATAATAATTGAATTTAGCAGAATATTTTTCTATTTTCATTTCTAAAAATATATTAAAAATCCAATTAAATAAATTACTTTCAAAATTTTTATAATGCATAAATGTCATTTTTCAATTCATTTCTTTTAAAGAAGATATAGCAGAAATAGTGGAATATAGCAGGAATAACGGGATATAGCGGAAATAGCAGGGCTTAAAGCGGAAAAGCTATATTTGGGGCTATATGGAAAAATCGTAGCAGTAGATCCGCTATGAGATATAGTAGGGTTATAGCGGGGTAATAGCGGGGCATTAACTGCACAGGTACATACAACCACTCTCAAAATGAGGTATTAGAGCCATAACAAGTACTAACCCGGCTAGGGACAGTTATAACTACATATCCCTATAAGTGTTGGTAGATACTTATACATAATACAACGGAAATAGAAATAGATGACTATCTACATAGGACCCTCTAGCTTCATGCTCCATGCTCCATCCAAGATACTCCAAGTTACCTAAATACTTGACTGCTTGGTAAAACAAGGCATCCAGAGTTTATGGGAAAAGAAAATAAACTCCGGGTCAGTCATGCGACTGGTGTGAGAAGTTCAAAGTATGGATATTTGAAAACAAATGGTATCTCATTAGACCACGCTGCACATAAACACGGAACATATTTTTACCTTGTGATAACCAAACGTTCTCTACACAAAATCGGAGAGATTATTTAATGACATTGTTTGAAAATCCTTTCAAATAACATACTAACCATAGCTGGAATTGTTACATCTGTTAAATAAGACAACATAATAGGTTTACAACTAAAATCGTAAAGGCTCATATTGGAATGATGAATTCCATACAATGACAAGGTGAGAGACTACCTTCCGATAGTACATCTCTAAAAAAAATGCACCTAAGGCTCCAATCTCTACCAACAAAGAACCGGCTACCTTTACCATTGATAGTACCAAATATCACATCATTTTGATCGTTCTCGGCCTTTACCGGGATCCCAAAGCATAAATAACATACCCAAAATATAGAGGGTAATCTAGAAAGGTGATGACCATATCTTAATGGGAGCGACCCACTTAGCCCTACCAGATCAACAATATTTTTGTCATTTCCAGATGATAAGGCTCGAGGTAACGATTACCTTTCTCATAGCACACATTTTACTCAAATGCCACATTGTCAATTCAATCGTACACTATTGATTTCCATAAATGTACAATCTCTGAGCTCCTACGTCTTAGAGAAGGGTGTTAAGTATAGGAGAGTTACCTCCTACACCACCAAACATATGTACGTTTGTAAAAATCAATGTACGTGCATTTTAGAAATGCAATGTCAAACATTCATCCTTACAAGTTGTCCAAGAACAGGACAAACTGAAAGAACTCTCTGACTACATCCTGTCAGGAATCACTCCTAGGATTAGTAGCGAGCAACCCTAGCATCGAAGATCAAATAAAGATACTACTGCCACATATATACGATATGGGAAATTTCCTACGAGGGTCCGTGACAAGTAGCACTTCATTTGTTTTATTATCATTCCATGTCTTCACTTTCAAACGTATATTGGTTCGAAGTGTTTTCTAGGATAGGGATTATCCAAATTCGACCCTAGTTCCTTTGAACCAATCATCGATAAAAAGATGTTAAGTTTGAGGGTGATTATCATTCACTCATTAATGTCTTTTATCAAATAAAATATCTCTTTTAGAGATATAAGTCTTTAAATCATATTCTTTCTAGTATATATAGAATCATTAAACCTCTCTTTAACTTTGGAAATACCAAATAAAAATCATTTCTCATAAACCATATTGTAAAACCTTATTGAGTAAAAAGGGTCGATAAAAAATTATACTAATTCTACTCAACATCAATTTCCATATTCAACCTTTACTTTCCGTCGAATAACGGTGAAATCACCTTTTAAATTCACACGAATAGTATGAGTTCCCTCCTTGGAATTTAATACCAAGTATAAGAATATTATTTCTATACAATCCAAGTTGTATTAAATTTGAAAAAATTAAATCTTTTATACTTGCCTCGTTTCGATATTTCGACCTTATCTATTCATCGTCCAGGAAAAAGGCCAAGTGAGCCATGGCACTGGTTGCTCCTGAACATCTCCTTAGTTTAAGCATCTTATATACGAATCTCACAAATAGAAAAATTCAGTCTACTCATTGGTTTTTAAAGCCACGATTAAATCACTTGATTATAACAGCTTTTCTTTAAATCATTCATTTAAACCTTTTAAAATAAATTATAAAACATTCAAATCATCTTTAAAATACTTAATTATTTATTTGAAAACATTTATAAAAGATTTGGAAAATAATACTTTAGTTTAAAGCCATATTTCAAAAGTTATTAAAAGGTGCTGCAAAAAGTGCTACGAATAGTGCTTTTAAAGCTTATTTGATAAAATCAACTTTTCGATCATTTAGAAATTAATTTTTATAACTCAAATCTCTTTTAACAAAAATTGAAAATATTTATAGGATTTATTCCATGTTTTAAAGAATTAAAAGTATCCATTTTAAAGAATTTATCGCTTTGGATTCCGAACTGCCAAATCGCGATTATTTCGAAAACTTGTTTTGCTCATATTTCAAAATCTACTAAACGAAATCTTGATCTTTTTCTTTTGTTTGAAAATTATGATTATAAGTGTTTGGAAAATTCTTATTACAAAGAATTCCAAATCCGAATTCATCATTTAAATGGATTTAACTTTCTATGGCGCGAAATCGCGAACTTCCGTTACACGATGCAATTTCAACTTCGTTTTCATTTTCTTTTCAAACTTTGTCGAAACATTTTTAAATTTCTATAAAACATTTATAAAATATTTTAAACCAAATTCAAAGAGGCTTAACATCTCATATATACCATTTCATTTTCACAAAGTAATGTGATTTCCTTTATGATATTTCGACGTGTATTTAAACGTGACTTGTTAACGTCATTAAACAACTATAGTAAACAACAAACTTGATGATCAAAGCATAGTAAACATACATAGCAATCATATCATATCCTCATCGTCATATATATATATAAATATAGAGTTTCCCACCTTCATTTTCACTCGAACTAATTTTAAAACGGTTATAGATCTGCTATCTTGAAATTAAACTCCACGGAATCCGGCTTTGGACCTTGAAGTGGCTCGGCATAACCTTGGTGCTCACGGCCTAGGTTGGAGGAGGGGAATGGGCTCAGCTTTGGTGAATGGAGGTGGTGGCCATGGGTTATAGTAGAGGGAAGAAGTTGATTTGAAGTGGATTTGAGTGGGTTTGCTAATATATATATAATACTAATTTAATTTCCTTTTGAAATAATTTTCTCCATTATTTTGCTAAGACAAGAAGCCATGAAAATAACTTGAAAGTGGAGAAGAAGATGGAGAATAAGTGTTAGGAATTTATGAAGAAACGGGTGGGTATTTATAGGAAAACTTTGAAAATAAATATCCAAAAGTGCATGAACTAAAACACCCTTGCCCACACCCTCCCATCCCCTCCAAGGATGCACGGCCATGTCCTCCCCCTATGTGCTTGAGGTGATATGGGGTAAGGTGAGTTGATGGATGTTTTGGGTTGCTTAAATGGTAAGAAAGGTAAAATATCTTAGATATTTTCTTTTGTATATGTATATATATGTGTGCATGTACATTTGTATATACATATATGTTCATTTGTGCATGTGACATGTACATATATGTACATGTATGTGCACAAGAGGATAAACAATGTTGCACCGATTGTGAATAACTTCCGTTTGTTAAACCATTGAAAATCAGGAAATCGATCCCCGGTCACATTTTCACTTATTAATTAAAGTACATATAATTGTAAACAAAATTTGAAAATAAATTTCTAATTACTATTCATTAATTAAAATGATCTCATTTGAATTATAAAACCATATAAATCAATATTAAACAATTGTTTACAGAATGTGTTATTATATCGATAAAGCGATTTGAATTTTCTTATATTTTCAAATCAAGTATATATCTTTATAAAACTATTATAAATGATTTATTATCACTTCATAACTTATTAAAATTAATTTTTATCATTTAAAACAATTATTGGAATGATTATAATAAAAATCATTAAATCATTAAATCTCAATTTAAAATCATTAATCAATTATTAAATATAAAGGCATCACTGATGATGCCATAAGTACATTTAATTTCCAAAAATAAAATAATTAATTTTATTTCATATTCTTGTTTAAATGGATAAGTAAGTGTGTGTATCCAGCTCCATGCACGACTTTTGATAATTATAGAGCTGCTTATTGATAAAATGGTTTTCGGCATTTTATCGATATTCCTTCAAAGTTTATATTTTCGTATAAATAAGGTAACCATCATTATTTATTATTTAAGACAACATAATCTATATTAAGAAGCCTTATATTTGAATACTTTAAAAATAAATATAATTTATCAAAGTGATAAATTTATGGGTCGTTACAACATAATAACAAAATAGAATTTCAACAGTATAAATGTAGTATTATGTAAATTTCATAATTTCTCACTCGGCTTATGACTTTCAAATCTCCGGATCCAAACTCATTCTTCTTAGTTGACTCCTTTTCTTTTCCAACCAGAATATATATATATTTATATACTATTAGAATTACAGATCTGAGAAGAAATTTGAGTTATGTGGAGTTTAAATTTATAGTTCTATAATTTACCTTTTACATAGAATTTGTTCACTCCTTATCTTTTTATCTTTATTTTCCATCCTTCTCAAATATGTGTGTGTGTGTGTGTGTGTGTATAATATTTTTATAATTTCTAGAAATAGTATGGAAGGAGAAATGGTAGAGCTCCGCTGCTCAATTCAGAATATATGAGAATAAAAGTGAGGGGTTAGGCTTGTATTTATAGGCGCCGGAATCGATTTATTCATTAAATTAAAATATATTAAATTCGGGCCATTTAGACCAAGGTTCAAACCTAGCCACCACACATGGAACGGTCGACCGGTCCTTCAGAGGCAGTCGACCGCTAGCGCTCGATCCGCCCAATTAAGGAGGTCGACCGGTAGTGGTTCAACTGGTTATTAACGTTAACATATTTTATTTATTTTTATTACCTTAATTTATAAACATTAATGATTACTTAGGCATTAAGTACATTATTATTAGCATTAACCATTAACTTAAATGTTAACTTATTAATATTTATTTCTTGAAGTGGTTTTGAATTATTTTCCTTCCGAAAACTTCAAACATCGATAACTTTTTTATTTTAACTTTGTGCGAAGCTTTATATATTAAAGTTGCTTAGAAAATTGCTACAGACACAATGGTGCATGTTTTGTAGCCAAATTGTGATGTTTGCTCAAATTTCATTTTTGAGTTTTAATAATTATTTATTAATTCTTTTTAACTAATTACTTTTTATTTTACGGGGTGTTACAATAGTTCGTTCGAAATAAGCAAGTAAACTATAATATGAGATCGTGTATTCAATACGATTGATTATAATAATGATCTTGTTGTGTTACATGTAGCACTAGACAAGGGGTACATGATGGACTTAGGAATTCGATCATCGAAATGTCGGCTTGACCAGTTTGCATAAAGTGTAACATAGTAGATATCCTTAATTGTTAAGGATGAACAAATGCATTTTTGTTAAAAATTCGATGCAATCGTGCAATAAGAGTTTCCTTTGAATGGTTTGACCATTTTGGAAAGGAAAGCAAAGGTAAAAGAGTGAATGTAACTTAGTCATTGTTGGCATGAAGATAGTAAATGGTCATCTCGGCTTCTTGAAGAGACGTCAAAGGCGAGAATCGTATAAAATAATAGTAGGCACTTAAAACGGAATGAAAAACATAATTTCTATCCTAGAATGTATTTTCATGTAGAAAATTGTTTTCTATGCGTTCTTTAGTTTAGGATAGTTGATCCAAAACAATTGACTATTACTTGTTACAACAAACGAAATAAATAGCCCATATTAAATGGTTGAATGTAGCTTTGTATTTCGTACGCTTTTATAATAATGGAAGAAATAGTGGGAGCATACCATATAACATTTCTTGGTGGATGCATCAAATTATAAAAATTATTTTTGTAAACATGCCAAATATTATTTATGGAATAATAATTGTTTTAAAGATTGGCTGAAAACAAACATAGCTTTAACTCAATATTATATTATGAATATTTGTTATAAGATAAAACTATAATAGTGGTGTTTGTTTCCATAAAAAAGGTTATGCATTAGAAAATAAAAAAGTATCTAAAAATTTTCAATTATTTTGAAATTATGAACTATGCCACGATTTTGGGAAATAATTCTTTAATCATATGATTGTGAATCATACGATATTGGTGAATTGTATCGTAAAAGTTTAAGGGAAAAGCAAGCATTCGGTAGTAGCAACGCAAGAGTGGTGAACTCTTTAGATTGATACATACTATAGTTATAAGAGTTCATAAAATTCTTATTTCGAATAATTCTGAGCTATATTCCATTCTACACGTTGATTTAACTTTTATGACGAAATCGCGAACTATCTTTACGCGACGCGCTTATTTTGACTCCATTTTCAAATCTTCTCCAAAGTGTTTGTGTCAAAATTGGGCACAACACTCTTCGGGCGTGTTTGAAAAGATTAAAGTGAAGAATATAAATGGAAAATGAGGCAGATCTAACAAACACACCAAAAACAGACAAACAGAAGTATGAAAAAATAGAGATTTAGAGTTGTTCGGCGTTGTAGTCTATGTCCACTATAGAAAGTTTGTTGTTTAATGATATTACACACTGATTACAAATGTTTACAATAGTACAATCGAGGTACAACAATGATTTCGGTAGAGTATCATCGTTCCAGCGTCCAAAAGTCCCTTTTCTGAAGGTCTTAGACTGCTATTTATAGGTGTAGGCTGCAAATATCTCGCCCCAATCTAGGAGGACTCCTTCTCTCATGTTGGTGGGCCCACATGATCGATCCCCTGAAATTTCAACTCGATCCATAATCGATACGTATCAAATTCGTATCGATCCAAATTGTGTCTTTTTGGGTCGAGATCGATCAGGTTCATTCTTGAGGTAGTACGCAAGCTCCTGTGAAAATTTGGTGGTATTTGGACTTGTAGATTTTGAGATATGATCGATGCAAGTTTAGATTTTCAACATATTGCCGCCTTCATATCGATACGTTTCGTATCGTTCCTCTTCGTATCGATAATATGCACGTGTTTGCTAAATGACGTGGCGCTATCTTCTAGGATCGATCCACTTTTCATGCCGAGTGACCGGGTCTTTCACTTGAACGTGCCTTGTTCGTATCCACCAGTTTAACCTCGTTCGTATCCACCCATTACACCCCATTTCGTATTGATCCATGAACTCATATAGCATCGATCCAAATGCTTACCTCGTATCGATATGACCCCAGGTCTTTCGTATTGATGAATGAGATCCTATTTCGTATCGATTAATGGCCAATCGATACAAAATATGCAAATGGTGATCGACATGTGCTCCTCATACGTTGGAGCGATACTAAATGGTTTTAACTGATGGATACGAAGCGATGTATATGCGATGGATATGAAATGGAGAAGCGAGGTGGATACGAATGGTGGTCTTCTTCCATGGATATGAGCATGGTGTTTCACTTGGACTTTGATGGATCAATATCTTGAGCATACGAACTCCAATTGACTTGAAATTTAGAACATTAGCTCCTATAGCTTTGCTTGTCATATCATATTGATTGTAGCTCGATCCAGACTTGGGAAAAATTTACAAGTATCCATAATAGACCTGTGTATAGCCAATCTTCGAGACAGACTGTCTCTGGCTTTCAATCAAGTTATTGGTGTCATGGCCTTGCCAAAAGGCGGGATAACATTTGCCCCCCAAAGTACGTCTTGTGTGAACATGATGTGCTTTGAAAAGCTGCAACCTTCCGTCTGAAGAGTTCTATCTGATTTGATGTGCAGTCGTTGTCTTTTCGCCAAAAGATATAACCTTTGATTGTTTCTCGGTAATATAAATACTGAATTGTTGACTACCAACGATGGTACTATGCATTGTTATAACTGAGTGTTGAGTGCCAGAAATTTGTTGTTCATCGTTACAATTGTCACTAGGTGAGTATTCAATTCCTGTGAATATTGAAAATTGAATGTTAATTCATCACACATATAAAATGTATGTTAACCTGACTCTCGTTAACGTTTATTCGTTCACGAGTCGTTGTCAGTTGTCGGTTTTCTTTGTATCAAATTCTATATCGATCCTCTCCTGAATCGATGTGAATTTCGAGTTGTAACAACGCTTGATGGTTGTTTTAGTGTATCTCTTCGTATCGATCCTCTCCTGGATCGATGTGAAAAGTTGAAAGATTGTTTTCGTATTGATGGCGATGGACATGTAGTTCGTATCGATGGATACGAATCCTTGTGGTCTTCAAACTGGTGGAACCAAAATAGCCCAACTGGTTCCCAGAGTATCATTCGTATCGATTAGCAGATGGACAAGAACAGTAGCCTCTCTGAGTTAATGTGGAATTGATACGAAAGGACCCTTCTTCTTATCGATTGGGGAGATAACTTGTTGTGTCCGGTCAAACAACAGGGAGGCGAATCGTCACTCTCCTGGTATATAAGGCTTTTGTACTTAACATATCTTCCGTTTGATCATTATTTTCTTCTGCCTTCGTATCGCTCCGACCAATGAGAAAACAAGCTTGCCTTCGCTTTCAAAATAACTTAGGCCTTCAATTCCTCGAACTAATTGGGGGAACTAGGTAAATGGGCCATGAACTTGTGTTAAAATCGATGAGACTTGGAATCTTTGGCCATTCACACTGATTCCATGACCAATTCTGGTGAAGTGGTGGCCGTGGATGGCTGGAATGAGGTCGAGGATGGTGGAGGCGATGCTTGAGTGGGTTTGGAGAAGAAGTGTGGGGATACGAAGTGTTGATGGAAGAATTGTTCGGCTTTAAATTCTTATCGATGGGAGAAAGGGGAAAGTAGCACATTCATGTCGATCTGAGGAGAGGGATTCGTGTCGATCGGCAACTGATGGTTACGAGGAGGGAATTTGTATCGCTTCTGGAGTTATGGCATTTCGTATCGACCCATAGCTGTCGTTACGAAGCAAGGTTTCAAATCTCGGATTTTGGCCAATATCTCGGGCAAATATCTCAGCTGTCTCGGACGATATTTAAAAGACTTATAACTAACCAAGCTGTCAAATCTCGGATTTTGGCTAATATCTCGGATTTTCATCTCGGCTGATCTCGGGGAGATTTAAAACCTTGTTACGAAGCGATGCGGAAATGATCGATACGAAAATGACTTAGATGATCGATAGGAAACCCTTGAAGGCGATCGATACGACCTTGAGTTCCTGACCGATATGAAGTGTTGCATAGTTGATCGATACGAATTGCTCCCTCTTATCATCGATACTCGATGGAGACGAAATCCTTTGCACACTCGAACAGTTGACTCCGACGAGCTTCTGCCTTGCATAATTGGACCTAATCATTTCACCGCATATTTGGCTGCCCTTCGAAGCTCTTCGATGGGACTGTAACTTCCGATTGAATTCTGAAGTCTCATCGTTCAAACAATCTTTAATCTTGTAGAATCTCATAGATAATAGACAGCACTGCACTGCATAACACATTCATGCACTTGACACTGGAGGAAACACGGGTTTATTGTCATCTAACAACGATTTTTGCTGAGTTCATTAGCTATGGACACTGGAAGTTCGCAACAACAGGAGGCTCAAAGTCCACCTCTTCCCATAATAGAGATGCCAGCTATCACAGCCGAAGTTATAAGTCCAGCTCCGGATGAGCTACCAGGAGCAGCCTTCATCGGGAATCCACAAGACTCTGTTCCATCTAATCTCTCTGAGGAAATGCTAGGTAGGATTTGCACAAGGCACGGATTGTCAAGGGATGACGTCCTACTACCAGGGGCAGAAGACAAACCCCACTCTCCCCCGGAAGGGTACACCGCTTTTAATAGATTCTCGTGCATGGCTGGGACACTCCCTCCATTCAATCAATATATCCCGAAAGTGTTATCCTACTTAAGAATTGCTCCATCACAAATGCACCCGAACGGATATGCTTCGCTGAACAGCCTATTTATCGTCTTCATAAAGCATCTTTTTCGACCCCCGACTCTAGTGGAAGTTCAGTACCTTTTCAATATAAAGAGCCGAGGGGATAATCCATCTTTCACCTTCTTAGAGGCAGTTAGGAACTGTTAGGTCATGATCGGAGCGTGGACCAAGCTAAGTTATTTCAAGACTGAATGGTTCTACGTCCGATGCCCAACGGGTACCGCCAGACGGTGGCTTGTCAGGCTTAAGTACTTCAACTCTTATGCCGATTGACTGGATAATCTTATTTAATGTCGAATATAATACCTTCTTTCTTTCATAGCTTCGATTTCGCGACCCGAAGGTGACCAGTTTAAAGAGATTGTAAGGGTTCTTCAAAGAGTGCCCGTTGTGGATGGAGGAATTGATGAAGTTCTGACGGACGAGAATTTGAGGACCGTTGGATTGATTGGTGGAAATCAAAGCATCGGGCTTGAAGGCTATCTTGGAGCGGTTTCGGCGAGGCAAGTTAGGAGGAGAGTTCCTGGGATAGTGATCACTGAGCAAGGTGATGATGAGGATACGCCCGCTGGAGATGAGCCCGCACCCGGGCCTTCATAAAGCCGCCGACATTCTGAGAGAATAAAGAAAGGCAAGGTCGCTGCCCATAAAGCTCCGAGACGCAAGTCCGTTGTCATGTCTTTACTGGCAGCGGATGTGGTAATTTCAGAGGCTCCCTCCTCGCACACGGAGAGCCCTTTCGAAGGACTTGTAGATCTACCAATTCTGGACGATATATCTCTTCAACAAGACATTGGGTTGGAAGGGCTTCAAAGTGCCTTAGATTTAGGAGAGCCAACTCCTCCGAGCACGACTATAATAACCGATTAGTTGGGGGGTTAACACATTCATGCATACACTCCACGTCACTACACAACTGAAATCTATGAGCTGTTCAACTTACAACGATAACTAACTTTGTTTCTCTTTTCACTCTATAGATTCAATGTCGAAGCAATCATCTATGCTTGGTAGCCTCCGCGCTGCACGCCAATCATCTAGTTCATACAGGGAGTCCCCCAGGCAAGTGCTGCTCCCGATCACGCTCTCCTCCACCCAGGGTTTCATTGCCACCCCCAGCACTGGAACACAAACTGTTGGATCATCACACCAGCCAGTGCCTCCACAAGTTCCAAGGCATGGTGAACATCGCCGCACAACTGGGACAGACACTTCTATCACTACCACTTCAACGGCTGCAGAGATCAGGGGAGGAAGCCGCTCGAATTGCCCAATTGAGAAGAGAGTTTCCTAACATATGTTTCGACGGCTTCCACTTCCCTCCAAATATGAGAGTGCTTCCAGATACGGCAGAGAAAATTGTACATGACCATGTTTATCATGCCTTTGGCCAATTTCGCGAGTGGAAGAAAACCGTAGAGAAGGCCTCGGCTGTGGAATTTGAGCGGGAAAAGACAATTAAAGAGCTACAAGGAACTATCGCCAAGAAAGATCGAATAGTCACATTGCTTACTAGTGAAAATGACACTTTGAGGAATTCTGAAATAGAGGCTTTGAAGAATGTTGATGAGGCCAACAAGGAAATGGAGCGGATGAGGCAGGAGCATTTAAAGCTAGTAGACAATATGGGCCACAGGAACGTCACCATTACAGCCGAGAGGGATACTATTCTTAAAGAGCTTATGGAGCTTAAGGCGAAATAAGACGAAATCGTTAAAGAAAAGGATGAGGTAAATAGAGGCATGTGACCAAACTGTGGAGCTTAAAGGTGAACGGGATGTGGCGGTGCTAAAGGTTCAGGAGGCCGAGGCTAGGATTGAAGTTGTCGGGGCAGCGGAGGCCAGGCTTGAGGGCGATATGGAAGATCTATTAATCACCTATAATGTCAACATCCTGAAATACCGTGACTTGAGCTGGCTCAATGATTACCCGACTCACCTACACAATGCCTGGCGCTGTTTTTTTGGCTGATGAGAAGGCAAAGCATCATACTGAATCCATTGATGAGTTCGAATTGGTGAACCGGGTGCTGACTAAGGATGAGAGAAGATTTCTCCACGATGCCGCTATCATATTTGAAAAGGAGAGACTCGCCACTCAGCGTTCAGATGTTGGAGAAGGTTCTGGTGTTGAGCATCATGATACAAGTTCTGAAATTCCTATGCCAACCCAGCCCGAATCTACCCCTGCAGTCGATCCTCTACCTGTGTGTGCTTAAAATCCCGATCCACCGCAATTATCTCCGGCTCGCGAGCACATCTCCGAAGAAGCCCCGGCTCCACCCTCGAGCCAACCTGAGGAAGGTATTCTGAACACTTTTCGAATTCACTCTAAGTTTGGAGTATTATCAGAAGAAGTCACTAATATTTTTCTTATCTTCATTCAGTGATAGGAGCTGCACCGGTCGTGCCCCCTGCAACCCAAGTGCATCATAAAGAGCAGGAGGTTGTCATGATGGAGGTGACGACTACCACCGCCACCGCATCGACCGAGGAAGTTCATGTGAGCTCTTTTATCTTTAACGAACAGATGATGGAAGAACTCCTCGGTCATCAGAGCGATCCACTTACAGTTTTGCCTTTTGTCATGGGCGAAGGTGTGTTCACAGCCAGCTCCTCAGCCCCAACTGCTAGCATCCCGCCAGACACTCAAGTAGCTCATGATGAGGCGATAATGGCGGAGATCAGTGCTGAGATGGAAAGTGCTGCTCTGGGCGGTAGTATGGGAGGTGGTATGGCAGGTCCTGGCCCGGTTCCTTTGCGCATGGTCTCTCCGGGTGGTACAATCATCGTCACTAGGGTACGCCCTGTGTCTTCTCATGTAGACAGTGCCCCTTCCCTCCGACCACGCATTCCGAAAGTGTTCCAATTTTCGTGAGTTCGGAGGAGGAGATCACAATTCTTCCCCCGGCTGAAGATAAGCCGGGTAAAGGTAAGAGCTCAAAACGGCACCACAGTGGCAGCTCAAGTGGGTCAATGCCGAATGGGAGGAGGAAGAAGAAGCCTAAGGAGTAGGCGTGTATCTTGGCGTCCCCTTTTTTGGTAGATAGGTAGGAGTTACTTTTTTGGTTTCTGTAGGCTGTGTATAGATGCAGGTTTGGCCCCTGCTTATAGGAATTTTTGAAATAAGCTTCTTTTTGTACTCACTTTTTCTTCCAAAGAATTGATGGAATAAAATCCCCTTTTTTTAGCATAACTCTGAGTTGATTTGTCTAAGTGTTTCAGTACTCGAATTTCTATTTAATATATTTGCGAAGCTTTATTTTCTAGGTTGCACTTGTGTTTGGTTGTTATGTCCCGGAGTCATGGCTTCGGGCCGTAACTAGACGTTAAGTCGATTCTCGATGTTGTACTGTCTCGATCAGTAGCTGGTGCCGGAGTTATGCCCCTAGTTCCGGGGATGAAGTGAAGTGGTCGGATGTTGATTGCCTTTCACGTTTGACACTTTTATTTTTACTTAGTCGAAACTAAGTTGTTGTGAGATGAGTTCGAGTGGTCGGATCACACTCGCTCATGTATTGACAATCGCATCCACACTCTGGGGATTGAACTCACATGCGGGCGGTCGATCACGCCTACTTAATGTTTAAAGTTACATCCACGCTCCGAGGACTTAAATTGTTTTTCGAGTGGTCAGTCACACCCGTTTTAATAATCGGAATTGCGTCCACACTCTGGGGACTTAGATTGAATTGTGGGCGGTCAGTTCACGCCCAATTGATGTTTATACTCCAGTCCGCACTCTGGGGGACTTAGAGTTGGTGAGAGGTCGGTTCATGCCCAATCGATGTTTATACTCCAGTTCGCGCTGTAGGAATCCGGAGTTAGTTAACAAACGGTCGATCAAATCTTTTTTAAGTTTTTGAGATCTCGTTCACACTCTAGGAATGATAAATTGATCAGGATCGTGGATGGTCGGGTCACATCCACCCTGAGTAAACAAGCGAAGTCGTAGGTGGACGGATCCACCCTCCTCGATCTTGTGAATGTGGAAAGCGAGGTCGTTAGATGGATGGGTCCACCCTCCTCGAGCTTTGGTGGTACATGGGCGAAGTCGTGGGTGGACGGATTCACCCTCCTCGAGCCCACGTTTGTAAGTTTATACTCCAGCTCACACTCTGGGAGCCGGAGTTAGTTAGAGGATTGTCGTGTATCAATCCTTTTTGGCTTCAGTGTGGTAGTTTGCCCCCGATCTCGGGTTTCACTTAGTGAGTGACCGACCGTATCACAGCCACTCCATATTTGAATATATCCCATCGTAGGATGAAACTTAGCTCTTCGTGCATCGTGATGGTCGCATGACACATTTCAAGAAGCATTACTTTGGCTCGAAGAGATTGCATTTTATTGCTGAAATAAGAAAGTACGGCAAACTCAGTTGCCTTATTACAAGTTCAAATTTCGAAATGCATAAACAAATTGCAAATGAAAAGCTGACTAAAAGAATAAACAAAGCCTGTTATGTGTAGTAGCGACGAAGACTTTCGCTATTCCAAGCTCTCGGCAAAGTGAGACCATCGACGGTCGATAATTTGAATGTCCTGTCTCCGAGTCTTTGTTCAATAACATACGGTCCTTCCCACATTGGCTTCATATGCGAAGGGACCGGATAAATTCTCTTGAGCACGAGATCACCAAGTTCAAAGGTTCGGGCTCAGACCTTAGCATTGTACAATCGGGCGACTCGACTTCGGTGTGTGGCTGCCCTCAAATCAGCCTCTTCATGCTTCTCATCTAATAAGTCCAGAGATCCGACAAGCAATATAGCATTCGTCTTTGGATCATAGTAAGTCACATAATGAGAAGGTACTTCCAGTTCGACCAGAATGACGGCTTCTGAGCCATAAGAAAGTGAAAATGGAGTGTGGCCGATCGCAGACTTATGGGTAGTTTGATGTACCCATAGGGCCATGGGAAGCTCATCGACCCATTTGCCTCCGGCCTTTTCCAGTCACTTTTTCAGAATGGATTTGATGAATTTGTTAACAGCTTCGACCTGTCCATTCACCTGAGGGTGAGCAACTGTTGAGAATTTTTTTCTGAATATGGAAACGTTGATAGAAGTTCTTGAACACGACACTGTCGAATTGGGCTCCATTGTCAGTGATAATGTTATGTGGGAGGCTAAAACGACAGATGATGTTGCGGACAACAAAGTTGATTACTTTCTTCATCGTGATAGTAGCAAGGGGCTCAGCTTCCGCCCATTTGGTAAAGTAGTCAACTGCAACGATGGCGTACTTCACACCACCTTTAGCCAGAGGTAAAGATCCAATTATATCGATGCCCCATATAGCGAACGTCCATGGACTGACCATTTGAGTGATTTCAGTAGGTGGGGCTCTTAGTATCTGAGCATGTTTCTGACATCTGTCACACCTCTTGGCATAGTCTAATGCATCTTGATTCACAGTCAGCCAATAATACCTATATCGAAGTACCTTCTTAGCAAGGGCTTGCCCCCAGTGTGATCACTGCATTCCCCCTCGTTCACATCATGTAACACTTGTTTGATTTCTTCGTGGGCAATACACCGGAGTAAAGGAATAGAGTATCCTCTTCTATACATGACCCCGTTCTTGATAATGAATCGTGAAGCTTTCCGAAGAACTTGTCTTTTCTCACTTCTGTGCTCGGGCAAAGCTCCATGCTCGAGATAATTTCTGAAAGGGGTCATCCATGACTCTTTCTCGGGTGTGGCTTCATGAACCCAGTCTGTCTCCATCTGATCGATACTCGAAGATGTAAGTGTCTCAATAGGGACAAGTCCCATTTGTTGTGCTTCACCGGTGCTGGCCAGTTTTGATAGAGAATCAATCTTCTGGTTAAGATCTCGGGGTATGCAATATATGACATAATAATCGAACTGATTCAATACTTCCTGGACCCGAGCAAGATAAGCAGCCAACCTCCAGTCTCATGCTTGGTATTCTCCCTGAACTTGACATACGACCAATTGCGAATCGTAGTAAATTTCCACAACAATAATTCTCAAGTCTCTGGCGAGTCTGAATCTGGCAAGTAAAGCTTCGTATTCGGCCTCGTTATTGGTTGCACGGAAATTAAACTTCAAAGCATAACATATGGATCGACCTTCTGGGGTTTCAAGTACAACTCCAGCGCCTGAGCAACAGTCGTTCGATGCACCATCTGTGTATAGCTTCCATATGATTTGGGAGATTCACTGGTTTCAGGCAAGTCCTCCGGTATATTGAACTCAACAATGAAGTCTGCCAGAACTTATCCTTGAATAGCCCGCCTTGGCGTGTAAGCAATATCAAACTGACTCAACTTGATGTTCCATTTTAACAACCTACCAAACGTATCAAGCCGCGTAAGGACATGTCGTAACGGCTGGTCAGTGTAGACTGTGATAGGATGAGCCTAAACGTAAGGACAGAGCTTTCTCGAGGCAATGACGAGACAGTAAGCCAACTTTTCCAACTTCGGATAGTTTCTCTCTGCTCCAATCAATCGTTTGCTAATGTAATAGACTGGTCGTTGTATCTGATCCTCCTCCCGAATTAATGCGACACTGATTGCATTCTCTAACACTACCAGATAGATATATAGTTTCTTATGATTAATCGGCTTTGATAGAAGAGGTGGCGTAGATAGGTGTTGAACCAGTGCTCAGAATGCGCCCTCACACTCCTTAGTCCATTCAAAGTTCTGCTTTCCTTTCCTGATCAGATCGAAGAAGGCAATACATTTGTTGGTGGATTTGGAGATGAACCTGCTTAATGCTGCTACCTTCCCATTGAGGCTTTGCTCTTGCTTTATAGTTCTGGGAGTTTCGAGACTCCGAATCGCCTAGATCTTCTCGGGGTTGGCTTCAATTCCTCGAGTATTGACAATGAATCCAAGGAACTTTCTGAAGGCGACTCCGAAGTGACACTTCAACGGGTTGAGCTTCATTTGGTATTCTCGGAGAACGCTGAACATTATTTCAAGTTCTTTGACGTGATTGATGGAGAGTCGTGACTTTACAAGCATATCGTCCACGTACACCTCCATAGTTTTCTCGATCTGGCTGGCAAACATCCGATTGACAAGTCTTTGATAGGTCGCCCCAGCATTCTTAAGCCCGAACGACATCACTTTGTAACAATAGAGTCCGAGATCGGTGACGAAGCTGGTATGCTCTTGATGGGGTAGGTGCATCAGTATCTGATTGTAGCCGGAATACGCATCCATAAAAGACAAGAGCTCGTGTCCAGCCGGTGAATCTACAAGCTAATCAATTCTGGGCAGCAGAAATCTATCTTTAGGGCATGCTTTATTTAGATCTGAGTAGTCCACACAAGTCCTCCATTTACCGTTCGCTTTTTTGATAAGCACTGGGTTGGATACCCATTTTGGATATAATGCATCTCGGATAAACCCGTTCATCTTGAGTTTACCTACCTCTTCTTTCAAGGCGGTAGATCTCTCTAGATCCATGCCGCGCCTCTTTTGCTTGATCGGGACATGCCGCGGGTCAATATTCAATGTATGGCTCATGATTTACGGCGAGATCCCACACATGTCTGAGTGTGTCCAAGCGAACACGTCGAGGTTTGCTCGAAGAAATTCAACCAATTCCTCTTTCATATGTTGGCTAAGCTGAGACCCGATCTTTATCATTCTGGAGTCATCATCGATCGGAACATCGATCGTCAACTCTGCCGGGGAAGCCTGACTGTCTTTGCATTCCTCTTAATTATCATCGCCTCTTGGATCAAGATCCTTTAGGAATTGGTTGTGGTGCCCAGGCCTAGGCCCAGGCGTTGGCTGTCAATTGTCGGTAAAATGGACGCAGAGAGATTCCTCTACATCCTTGCCCTTCTCTTTCCGCTGCGCCTCCCGCAGCTCAGCAACATGATAGGCACGTCCAGCCGCCTGATCTCCCTGAACTACTCCAACCCTATTGTCAGTGGGGAATTTCAAAGTTAAACACCAAAGGGCAATAGCTGCCCGAATTCAACCAGGGTCGGTCGGCCCAAGAAAGCATTATACTGTGAGTTAATATCCAACACAATGAACTGCAACATATGAACTCTCCGGCATTATCCAACTCCCAATTCCACTGGTAATTCTACTATTCTAGTGGGTATAGTCGCACTTCCATTCGAACCATGTATACGGGATTGACACAGCTTCAGGTCCTTCGCCTCCATTTTCATTTGATCATACGCTCGCTTGAAAAGAATATTCACAAAGCTTCGACTGTCCACTAAGATCCTCTTCATCTAAGCAGGACCTATCTGAGCTGATATGACTAGTGGATCAATGGTGAGGGCTTCGACTCTGTCGGCATCTTTATCTCGGAAAACGATGTCGTCTGTCATCGTCTTATGTTGTTTAGCCGAAGCCCCATTATCAAGATCACTACAACACTCGAAGTCTGCATGCCTAATCGAACTGACATACGACTCCATTTCCCTCCAGCTCCGATCTGCTAGATGAGGACCACCACTAACTATGTTAATCACTAGCCTCCCACCAGTACGTGTGGGTTCCTCCTGTCTAGCCTGATTCGGTACTTGATTCTATTTTGATGGCCCGCACCTCCAGCCTGCGGTGCCCAAACAAATTGTTGCAACTTCCTATCTCGGATTAACTTCTCAATGATATCCTGTAAATGGCGACATTCATTGGTATTGTGACTATAGCAATCATGGAATCTACAAAATTTTCCATATTGAATCTGTTGTTTCGATGACGACTTCAGAGCAGGCTTCTTATATTGGCCAGTATTATAGGTTTGCAAGTACACATTTTCCAGGGATGTATTCAAAGGAGTATAGGTGTCAAACATGGGAGCTCTACATCGCGGTCCGCGATTTTGATCCCGCTTCTTACCCTGACTCCCATCGCCTTTCTACCAATTCTGCTTATTCTGTATATTCAACTGCACCTTTCTGAAACTCTCACCGGTTTGTTTCACAACGACATTGCTCTGGATTCCTTCCACACTGGGCCCTGCGTCATCCTTCTTCCTAGACTGTTTCGCATCTTCCCTCCTCAAGAACTAGGCTGCCTTGGAATAGAAATGGTCCAATGACGCAGGGGGTTTCCCAACCAACCAGTTGCCAAATTCGGAATCGGGATCGATTCCTTTAGTCAGTGCCATCAATATTGAATTATCATTAGGGTTACTAATCTCCGCGGAAGCGGCATGGAACCTTTCCAGATAACGTCTGAGCATCTCTCCAGGAGCTTGAGTGGCGCTATATAAGGTGTTCACATCCTTAGGTCTTGTAACGTGCATACGAAACTGTTCGATGAATTCGTAGCTAATTGATCAAAGAATGAAACGGATCGGGGTGGCAAGCGAGTAAACCACATAGTCGCGATGCCCCCTAGAGAGATTGGAAAACTTCTGCATTTGACCACATCGTCAGCTCGTGCGGCATTCATAAGCCATTCATACTTCAACATATGATGGTTAGGGTCTAAACTCCCTTCATAAACAGGTAAGTTGGCATTCTGAATCGACGAGGCGATTTAGCATAAAGGATGTCTTTAGTAAAGGGTGTATGACTCCGAGAGATTCCCCAATCGTCATTGGAGAAGCCCTTACTTTCACGGATCATTTGACGAAATGTCTGGCATTTGGACATTCTGGGCATGCTGGGCCAAGGTATGGTCGCGTTCCACAATGCGAGGATGGCACGGGCGCGGTTGACGGTCCACACCTCGCCTCCTTGGCTCTAGGTCTTCGGGCACATAGGGTTCAGGAGTACGATCGCGTTGACGAAGGTTCGGATCTGTTCGGTCTTGAATGTCAGCTTCCAAGTCGATAGCGGCGGCAGTAGCATGATTATCAGTGATGTGATAAGGAATTGTCCCTCCTCGGGAGGAGGGGCCTGCCTAGTGACTAGCAGGTGGACCAGATCCTGCTTGTCCAAGATTAATAGTGCGCTGATGCCCGGGATCTTGCGCGTAGCTTCCATCCAGTCGTGGACGTGTAGATCTTTGATGGTAATCGGAAGAAGCAGAGCTCTCAGTAGATGAGTAGGAAGCTTGATCCCTTCTGGATCTTCTTCGTCTTTCCTGATTCAATCGATTGGTTAAATCCGTGTTGGCACGGATTTGCTAGTTAAGCTGCCGGCGACTTTGGGTCGGTTCTTGCATCAACATCTGAAACTCCTCCCTGGTGACAGGGCCTTGTGGATCTGAAGGTCCCACTGAGTTCTGATCGGTAGCAGGTAGCTGCGCAGGATTCTGTCTATCTCTTCCTTCCTGATCTGCAGCGGTTGAGGCAGTCCTTGTAGTAACCATGGTGAAAGGTGAAGCTCTCTCCTAGACTTGATACAAATCTGAATAGGATGGAAGAACTTCTAGGTATGAGATCTAGATCTTCTCCTTAGATTCTTGCAATCTGATATCGGTAGGAGATCCAAAGAGCAGGAGAAACGTTGGGTTCTCTCAGTGAATGCACCAAAGTGTTTGTGTCAAAATTGGGCACAACACTCTTCGGGCGTATTTGAAGAGATTAAAGTGAAGAATATAAATGGAAAATGAGGCAGATCTAACAAACACACCAAAAACAGACAAACGGAAGTATGAAAACAGAGAGATTTAGAGTGGTTCGGCGTAGTAGCCTACGTCCACTATAGAAAGTTTGCCATTTATTGATATTACTTGCTGATTACTGATGTTTACAACGGTACAATCAAGGTACAACAATGATTTCGGCAGAGTATCGACGTTCCAGCGTCTAAAAGTCCCATTTCTAAAGGCCATGGATTGCTATTTATAAGTGTAGGCTGCAAATATCTCGCCCCAATCTCGGAAGACTCCTTCTCTCACGTGGGTGGGCCTACGTGATTGATCCCCAGACATTTCGACTCGATCCATGATCGATACATATCAAATTCTTATCGATCCAAATTTTTTTTGGGCCGAGATCGATCAGGTACATTCTTGAGGTAGTACGCAAGCTCTTGTGAAAATTTGGTGGCATTTGGACTTGTAGATTTTGAGATATGATCGATGCAAGTTTAGATTTTCAATGTATTGTCGCCTTCATATCGATACGTTTCGTATTGTTCCTTTTCGTATCGATAATATGCACGTGTTTCCTAAATGACGTGGGGTTATCTTCTAGGATCGATCCGCTTTTCATGTCGAGTGACCGAGTCTTTCTCTTGAATGTGCCTTGTTCGTATCCACTAGTTTAACCTCGTTCGTATCCACCCATTACACCCCATTTTGTATCAATCCATGAACTCATATAGCATCGATCCAAATGCTTACCTCGTATCGATATGACCCCAGGTCTTTCGTATAGATGAATGAGATCATATTTCGTATTGATTGATGGCCAATCGATACGAAATATGCAAACGGTGATCGACACGTGCTCCTCATACGTTGGAGCGATAAGAAATGACTTTAACTGATGGATACGAATTGTGGCTGATCATGATGGATACGAAATGGAGAAGCGAGGTGGATACGAATGGGGCCTTCTTCCATGGATATGAGCATGGTGTTTCACTTGGACTTTGATGGATCAATATCTTGAGCATACGAACCCCGATTGACTTGAAATTTGGAACGTTGGCTCTCATAGCTTTGCTTGTCGTATCATATCGATTGTAGCTCGATCTGGACTCGGGCAAAATTTACCAATATCCATAATAGACCCGTGTATATAGCCAATCTTCGAGACAGACCGTCTTTGGCTTTCAATCAAATTCTTGGTGTCATAGCCTTGCCAAAAGGCGGGATAACACAAAGTTTACCGGAATGAGTTTTAATATTTATAAAGCATTTATAAACCATTTTATTCATGTTTAAAGAGGTTTAATTACTCCGTAACACTATTCTAATTCATATAGGAAAGTGATTTCCTTTGTGTAAATTCACGTGTATTTAACGTGAATTATTTCCACAACCAAACAAACATATTATCTCATCTAGAACATGATGATCAAACATAAAAAACAATCATAGCAAATATATTATATCATCACATAATTTATAATAAATTAGCGGAGTAATTCTCACTTTCGTTGATTTCTAAATTTACTAAATTTGGCTATAGCTCCGCTATCACCACACCGAAGCTTATGAAATCAACCTTACGACACTTGGAAGTATACGGCCTATGCTAGAGAGGGTGGATGCTCGGCTTTGAGTGTTGATGGACGGTGGCTGTGAGTATAGGAGGAGAAGAGGAGATGATTGCTCACTTTGATTTCAAATTATGGTGAAATAATAATTAAAATCAATTATTATCACTATATAATAATTAAAATCAATTATTATCACTATATAATAACTAAAATCAATTATTATCACTATATAATAATTAAAATCAATTATTATCACTACATAATAATTAAAATAAGTGTATGTATCCACTTCCGTTCACTTTAATATTGAGAAAAATTCAATTTTTCCAAAAATTGATTTTCGTCGGTTTTTAATGAAAACTGATTTTCACCTTTAAAACAAGTCTACCATCATTATTTATGGTTTAGAACATTATAATTTGTATTATAAAATCTTGTATTTGAATATTTCAAATATACATATAATTTGTCAAAGCGATAAATATGTCGGTCGTTACAACAAGTAACTAAAAAATCTGTTGTCCATAAATAAAAAGGGAAAAAGAAAAGCAAAGAGAAAAAGAAAGCATCAAGATACTGTATATAATAAGAAATCAACCTGAAGCAATATGCCATCAGACTAAGAGAACTATATGCCATTATCACCCTCCACTGGCAAGTCTGATCCCAAAAGATCCATCATGTCAGTCTGGTAAAAAAAATGTAATTAAACCAGTCATATACTAATATATACTGGATGACCTGTTCAGAAAGATTTATCCTGACAACTTCGTGCCTAGAATATTTTGCCAGTGCAACTATTAAACTTGTCTTCCCTACACGAGGATTGCCTTCCAGCAACTATCAACAAGAATATTTTAATCATGCAACACATAAAACGAAATATGTACTTAAAAGATTTATTGTTTAGAGTACAGAATATTTTATTTAACTAATTTCTCGTGAAATTGAATTTGCAACATATTATATTAACTCTATACTTTATACTGCATGTTGAAATTCATAAGATTTTTGCAGCATTTCAATTTTACAATGTTTTAAATTGTTCCAAATATGATTTTAATTGGTTTTGCAACAAAGTATTTAGTTTATTGCATGTATATAAAGTCCATAATTTGTTCTGATTCAATTGTTTTTTAACAGATTATTACTAATTATTCCAAGTAGATGGATGATGTTTAAAAATGATTTCAAAATTAACTTGCTTCTAGAATACAGGAAGTACCAGCTGATTTCACGGTATACTTTTTCTACCATTGATAATGAATATAATTTAACCACTATAGATGCGTATATTATCAGTTCTAGTGAAACCTTGCACGGATATGCCTATTAGTTCCAGTGAAGCATATATTATCCGTACCAGTTAAAATATAGGTGTGTAGTTAAAAAAAATCAAGAAAACTTTAATGGCGAGCTGCTCTAATCAGATTTCTAAGGCCGTTCTATCTATCACACCCGAGCCTCCTCCTCTCATTCCTTCTTCTTCTTCTTCAACCCCAAGGAGTTGCAACCTGAAATCGACGGCGAGGGGTTCCAATTAGTCAGGAACCGCCGGAACAGTGAGAAAACAGGCCATACAAAAGAATATTGCACAACAAAGCAAAATAAGAAACACCTTGATCAAATGCACCGAAGCAAGAACAAGATAATGAGTTACTTATAAAACAAAAGCCTGTATATAATAAGCTGTATTCATCTTGTTTTATTGGCCTTTATAGTAGCAGTAAATAAAGGAACCAGAACTATAAGTTTTATTATTATTATAGAATCAAGAGGAATATAGTCACTTTATATAAGCCATACAACTTAAGATAAACTTCAGAAACTAAAAAATCGGAAACAAACTGCAACATAAAATACTTATTCAAACTCCCAAAAAACTTGCTTGACTTATTCATCTTCAGACTTTGTCAAACATCCAACAAATTCCTCCCCTTAAACTGAAACGCTCACCTGCATCAGTTAATTCTCCAATCTTCGAACTCCAAGTGACTCTCTAAGCTTCTCATACTGATCAAGCTTGATAGGCTTAGTCATGATATCTGCAACTTGATCATTGGTTCCACAAAAGACCAGCTTCATGACTCCTTCATTTGACAGATTGCGCAAGTAGTGATATCGTACATCAATGTGTTTTGTTCTTCGATGCATGACTGGATTCTTTGATAGTTTGATAGCTGAGCTATTGTCACACATGATATCAATGCAATCTCCACTACTCACAGCATCTAACTCCTCCAACATTCCTTTCAACCAAACACAGTGACACGCTGAAGCAGTTGCTGCAACATACTCCGCCTCAGTGGAGGATAGAGTGACAATATCTTGTTTCCTTGAGCTCCAACAGATTGCTGCTCCATTTACCAAGAACACGTACCCAGAAGTACTTTTCCTATCGTCCAAGTCCCGAGCATAGTCTGTTATGATCAGACATTACAACAAACACTTACTGGACACTCAACTACAAACAGCAATTCATCAAACACTATAGGAAAGAAGCCTCTCAGAACACTACGAATAGCTGGAACGAAGGGGGATAGCATTGAAGGGTTGGAAGAAGATACAAATACAAGACTAAGTCAACCAGAGCAGGATATTGCAGTAGGAAGCTAATTTGATGACTGTGCATGTTGTGCACGTGCACACGTATACAGCCTGTTTTACAGTCAGTTCCATTATGTAATATGTAAAGTTGTCAAGGGTATTTAATTAAACTACAATTGTAACGGCTAGTTTGATTCAGTCTACTTGATGAGTGTTATAAATAAGGCTAAGGCTATGTAGAGATGTTATGATGAATAAAAACTTACATTCTCTTATCTGTGCATTTATTTTCTGCAATCCTCTGGTATCTCTTATCTCTTTATATCTGTTCTCCTTTACATTGCTGCTGCAAGCTTCTTCACCTCTGTCTCATCTTCTGTAATCACCATCTTCTTTCCTCTGATTATCTCAACCCATCTTTATTCTTCATTCCCATGACTAACACTAGATCCCAAACCACCAAGAACAAGGACCGTAACATAGTCACTATTTGTGTAGCCCAGCAGATTCATGGTTGGTGATCTTCCATAAAAGACTCTATAGTCCAATGTTCCCTTTAAGTACCTAAGTACTCTCTTGGCAATCAACATATGCTCTTCTTTGGGGTCTGCCATGAAACATGCTAACAAACATACTACAAACATCAAGTCAGGCCTCGTTACCGTAAGATACATTAGGCATCCCACAAGTTGTTTATAGAGTGTTGCGTCGACTCCTATGCTTCCCTCCTTTGTGATAATCGTACCAGGAACTATTGGATTTTTGATCGAGTTACAGCTCCACATATTGAACCTTTCCAGAACCTCCTTGGCATATTTCTTCTGACATATGTGTATCCCACCATTGCTTTGATGAACTTCTACTCCAAGAAAGAACTTCATTTTCCCATGTCAGTCATTTTGAACTCTTTTTGCATCGATGACTTGAATTCTACACAAAGGAGCTCATCATTTCCAGTGAAAATTAAGTCATCGACATAGAGACTTACCACCAAGATCTTGTTTTCTGATTTCTTAAAAAACAGAGTGTGATCATAGCTACTTTTCTGAAATCCTTCCTTCTTGAAGTAGCTTTCGATTCTGCTAAACCAGGCTCTTGGTGCCTGTTTTAGTCCATAGAGGGCTTTTCTCAAACGATAAACCTTGTCTTCCTCCCCTGCTCTGATAAACCCTTCAGGCTATTCTACATAGACCTCCTCCTTCAGCTCGCCATGCAAAAAAGTGCTTTTAACATCAAGCTGATAAACACTCCATCCTCGTTGAGCTGCTACTGCCAAGAGACTCCTTATTGTATCCCATCGAGCAACTGGTGCAAATACTTCCGTGTAGTCCACTCCCGCGGTTTGAGAGTATCCTTTTGCTACCAACCGAGCCTTGCACTTCTCCACTTTCCCTTCTTCATTTAGCTTCGTTTTGTAAACCCATTTAACACCAATTTTCTTTGCTTGAGGAGGTAGATCTACCAGCTCCAGGTTTGGTTTCTTTCAATGGACCGAATTTCCATTTTCATCGCTTCTCTCCACTTCTCTTCTTTTTCAGCCTCATAGAAATTCACCGGATCATCATTGGAGATAAAGAAAACAAAACTTATCAGAGCATCTTCTTCTTTACTTACTTCTTCACCACTTACAAAATCTTGCATCCATCTAGGCTTTTTCCTTGTCCTTTTTTATCGTTCACCATGTTCAGGCTCTTGTGTTTCAGCTCTTGGGGCCTTGGTAGTATCCTCTGTTTCTTCTGTAATTTCAGCCTCTTCTCCCCCATTATCTTCTTCACCATCAATCTCCTCTCCTGCAAGAACTCCATCATCTCCCAGGTGAGTACGTTTTCCTCCGGCGTACTCAGGTTCCAATCCCACTTAGCGTCTTCTTCAAATATGACGTCTCTGCTTATGATGACTTTCTTTGTGACTGGACCATATAGACGATACGCCTTGGATTCATCACTAACTCCAAGCAAGATGCATTTGTGACTTCGATCATCGAGCTTTATCCACTTCTGTACAGGGATGTGCACATGAGCAACTGACCCAAAAACTCTGAAATAATCAACCTTTGGCTTGATCCCTGTCCATCTTTCTTCATGAACCTTGTCTTTTATTGATTTGGTGAGGCTTCGGTTTAATACATGGGCCGTCCATCTAGCTGCTTCTGGCCACAAAGACCTCGGCATTTCCTTCTCAGACAGTAGACAGCGGACCATGTTCATGATTGTACGGTTCCTCCTCTCCGCTACTCCGTTTTGCTGGGGAGTGTATGCTGCGGTCAGCTGTCGCTTTATGCCTTGCTCTCTGCAGTACTTGTTGAAGCTGTCAGAAGTGAATTCTCCTCCCCTGTCGGTACACAACCCTCTAATGACAGTCTTGGCTTCCTTCTCAACAGAGTTTTTAAAGACTTTAAAAATCTCAAAAGCTTCTGATTTCTCTGTAAGAAAGTAAAACCATGTTTTTCGAGAGAAATCATCAACAAGTACCAGCAGATAGCTTTTAACACTGTGAGAAGTTGGAGTGATTGGTCCACACAGATCTGCACGAATCAGCTCCAGTTTTTCACTTGCTCTCCACTTGCTCTTCTTTGGAAACTTCCCTCTCTGCTGCTTTCCCACATTGCATACCATGCACACTTTTGCTTCATCTTTTAGATCTGGTAGTCCTTTCACCATTTCTTTCTTCTGCATAAACTGAATGGACTTGTTGTTTAAGTGTCCAAATCTTCTATGCCAAAGAGATGCCAAGCCTTCTTCCTCCATATTAAAACAGTTTTCAGTCACTGGTTTCTTTTTGGCATAAATCAAAAACATCCGATTTATTGTCATCTGTGTCTCCACGATTAATCTTCTCTGACTGTGGTAGATTTTGCATATGCCATTCTTGATCAGAATCGTCAATTGCTTCTCCTGCAGTTGTCCAATACTCAGCACATTATTAATGAGGTTTGGGACATAGTAGACATCGGTTATTACTTGCGTGATTCCTTCCACTTCTATTCTGATCTTCCCTTTTCCTTGAACTATCATCCTCGAGCTGTTTCCCAAGCGAACAAAGTGCTTGAAACTTTCATCTAGCTCGATAAACCACGATTTTTCTCCGGTCATATGATTTGAGCATCCAGAGTCAAGAAACCATATCCCTTTTCCCTCGTCATTACTCATGTCAATATGTTCCATCAGAAATAGTTCCTCTTCTTCACCAAAATCCATGTAGTTGACTCCCTTCTCCACACTTGTGCACTCGAACTGATAATGGCCTTGTTTTCCACATTGGAAGCAGTAGATGGCTGACCCATTCACAAATGATCTGCCTCTCCCTCGTCCTCTGTGACTGCTTCTTCCTCTCTGCGGATTCCATCTTGCTCTTCCTCGAGCATTTCTCGGCTCGTTCTCCACTTGTAGGACATGCTCTTCACTTCTTTTCTCAGTCACCTTGCTTTCATGTATTTGCAGTGACGCCTGTAACTCATCGACGGTAAGTCGGTCAATATCTTTGGATTCTTCGATAGAGCAGACCACAAAATTGAAGTTGTCTTTGAGGCTTCGCATAATTTTCTCAACAATCTTGACATCATCTATCTGTTCACCGCAGTTTCTCATGCCATTCGTTGTCTCCATGACTCTAGCGAAATATCCTGCCACACTCTCTCCAGCTTTCATCTCCAAGGTTTCCAAGGTCCTCCTTAGCCTTTGAAGTTGTGCACGCTTTACTCTGGCACTTCCTTGATGCTTGATTTTCATAGACTCCCACAGTTGTTTGGCCGTCTCCTTCTGAGTGATCGCCTTGAGAGTGGTCTTGTCAATTGACTGGAACAGGTAATTTTTGGCCTTGAAATCTTTGAGCTTTGCTTCATCAAGTAACTTTTGCTGTGCCGAAGTGGGGACTTGGATTCCTCTCAGATCTTCAAATCTAGGTTAAATGACGCACTAGTACTCTTTGGAACGAAGCAGGTTTTCCATAATTAGGCTCCAGTGGTCGTAATCTCCATCGAATTTTGGTACGGCGGGTGTAGTGAAGTTCCCACTGTCTGCCATTCTCTCTGTGGTGTTTTTCCTCTCAAACACTCACTGAACCCTGCTCTAATACCAGATAAAGGAACCAGAACTATAAGTTTTTATTATTATTATAGAATCAAGAGGAATATAGTCACTTTTATAGAAGCCATACAACGATTAAGATAAACTTCAGAAACTAAAAAATCTGAAACAAACTGCAACATAAAATACTTATTCAAACTCCCAAAAAACTTGCTTGACTTATTCATCTTCAGACTTTGTCAAACATCCAACAGTAAATCTTTTTCCATCAAAAACTATTTGTAATTGTTGTAATCATTAGTACCATTCTTTCACATGCTTTTGTATGTTTTTTGGAATATGTCTAACTAAAGATCGCTTGGTTATTCCACTGTTGAGAGAGTGGTATTGATATTTGAAAGTAAGGTGCGTTTTACCAAATAGCAATATATTGAAATTTTACTGTACTTATTTATTAAACTTTTTCATTACTTCATTTACTTGAATTCTAAATAAGAAAACTAAAGAGCAAAAGGAACTCACAACAGCTACAGCCATAATAACGAAAGAAGAAAAAGAAGATAAAACCGACAATGCCTTAACGGACGTTCCAACTGGAACCGACCTGACCGATCTAAGGCCTTGAAATCCAATCAGCTTCATCTGCACCATCTGATCCTTCGCTATTGCTATCACTGCCATTTCTTCCATCGTAGTTGTTGTTAGCAAAGCTAGTGAATGCAAGACGTCTATTCTTTACTCTTTTCTCATGAAATTGAAATCGATTTAGTTAGAAAAGTAATGCAATACAAATGTTTTGATTTGAATAATATTTGATGAAGAGATTGTTTTATTATATCAGATACTGAATGAATAAAAACGTGAATACACACAGCAATATATATATATATATATATGATACATATAAGAGCATTGGGCTTTAAACAGATTAGCCCATGATCCGAAATAAATCTACAAAGAGATGCTAGCCCTTGGATTGCACGAGCGGTTGAGATGATGAGTTGAATGATGTGCGGATAGGTAGGCAGCTAATGGAGAAAACACACTTCCTTTTACTCCCCCCAAACCCGAATAGTCTAGGGTTTGCTAGAGAAAGAAACACAATGGCAGCTGCTCTTCTCAAGGAGGAAATAAAACAAAAATAGATGATTTACAGAGGAGAGCATGCGGAGAACAATGGATCAACCATCAATCTGGTATGAAGATTATTCTTTGAGATCTCTGACTTGGGTTAGCAGCATCAACGTTGAGCTCTTCTCTTAATCTTGTGAAACTTGGCCTCAATAACGGTTTAGTAAGTATATCCGTTTTTTGATGCGGAGATGGTATGTATCCAACTCCTAATTTCTCTTTAATTACTTGCTCTCTGATAAAGTAGAGGTCCAATTCGATATGTTTTGTTTTCGAATGAAGAACCGGATTTGGTGTTAGAGAAATTGCACTAACATTATCACACCAAATTGTTGCTATTTTGTTTGGTTTGATGTTGAGTTCACTTAAAAGTGACTCTAACCACATGACTTCTGCTGCTGCACTTGCCACGCACCTAAATTCGGCCTCTGTGCTGGATCTTAACACAGTGTTTTGCTTCCTTGCACTCCATGATATAGGATTTTTACCCAAATAAATGCAATAGCCTGATGTTGACTTTCGATCATCTGTATATGTTCCCCGGTTAGCATCGTCATATGCATTTATGTTAAGTGTGTGACTAGATTTTAAGATAAGGCCATGATTTATTGTTCCTTTGAGATATCTAAGTATTCTCTTTACTGCTTTCCAATGACTGTCTAAAGGATTTTGCATGTACTGGCTAACTTTATTAACACAAAATGATATGTCTGGCCTTGTTATAGTCACATATTGAAGTGCACCAACTATGCTCCTGTATTGCTTTTCATTTTGAATTGCTTCACCCTTATATTTTGATAGTTGATGATTTGCAACCATTGGAGTTGGTAGGGGATTAGCTTTGTCCATTTTGGCTCTTGATAATATTGCTGAAATGTACTTTCTTTAATTGAGATGTATTTCTGATTTTGAGGTTCCTTGTACTTCAATTCCTAGAAAGTAATTCAAGTCACCCAAATATTTAATTGAGAATTTTGAGTTAAGCATTGTAGTGATTTTCTTAATTTCTTACTCACTGCTCCCTGTAATAATAAAATCATCAACATAAATTAGAATATAAGTGGTGGCAAGATCATTAATTTTAGTAAATATGGAGTTGTCAGATTTTAGTGAGTTGTAGCCGAATTTCACAAGTGTTGACTTGAGATTATCAAACCAAACTCTTGGAGCTTGCTTTAAGCCATAGATAGCTTTATTGAGTTTGCACACCAGCCCTTTGTCTGATTTCTGAGTAAACCCTTCTGGTTGCTCCATAAATACTTCTTCCTGTAATACACCATTGAGAAAAGCATTATTAACATCTAATTGTCTGATGCTCCAATTTCCGCTTAAAGCAATGGTTGGAATGACTCTAATTGAGGATGGCTTCACAACAGGGGAAAAAGTTTCTGAAAAATCAGACCCATGCTGTTGTGAATACCCCTTTGCAACCAACCTTACTTTATATTTAGAAATTGAACCATCAGCATTTTTCTTTAATTTAAAAGTCCATCTGCACCCAATTATATTTTTGTTTTCTGGTTTTTTAACCAGATCCCAAGTTCCTTTGTTAATTAGAGCATTATATTCTTCCTGCATAGCAGCTCTCCATTTATCATTTTGAGCAGCTTCTATGTAGGATGAAGGTTCTTCCTGAACAACCATGTTGTTGATAATCTTTGGTTTATAAATACCACACTTTGCTCTAGTTAACATTGGGTGAATATTGATATTATTTCTGACAGTGCTGTCAGAGCTGCTGTTTGAACTGCTGCAGGCCATAGTATCATCTCTGATGGCTTGATCATGACTTGGACTGCTTGTTTCTTGACTTTGAAAATTCTAATTGTTGCTATCATCTTCATGTGTAGCTTGCTCTTGACCTGACTCTCTAGTAGTCATGGTGTGTTGTGAGCTTGTACTGATGTCATTCCTTATAGGCTGTGTTGAGGGCAGAACCTCAATCTCATCAGGTAGATCAGGAATCATGAATTTTGGATTTCTCACTTTTTTAGTGGTTTTAACTTCAGCATTGCTATATGGAAAAACCTTCTCATTGAATCTTACATGCCTGGATATATATTTTTCCTTTGTTGTCTAAACACTTATACCCCTTTTATCTATTACAATATCCTAAAAAGGTGCAAGGGGTAGATCTGAAGTCTAATTTGTGTTTGTTATAAGATCTTAAATAAGGAAAACATTGGCACCCAAATATTTTTAGATGCTCATAATCTGGTTTAACTTTAGTTAACACTTCTTGTGGACACTTGAACTTAAGAATTTTTGTTGGTAGTATATTTATCAAGTGTACAGCAGTGTTAAATGCCTCTAGCCAAAACTTTAAGGGCATAGAGGCTTGTGCTAGTAAAGTTAACCCAGTTTCTACAATATGTCTATGTTTTCTTTCAATGATTCCATTTTGTTCAGATGTGTATGGACATGTAGTCCTATGATTAATACCTTTCTTTTCAAAGAAAATTTTTAAAGGTAAAAATTCTTTTCCACCATCTGACCGAAATGTACATACATTATTCCCAGTCATATTTTCAACCTTGTTAATGAACTGCATTACTATATTACTGGTTTCAGACTTAGACTTTAGCATGTATATCCATACAAATCTTGAATAATCATCTATAAAAGATATGTAATACTTGTAGCCATAATCTGAGCTAAAAGGTGCTGGCCCCCATAGATCACTAGCAATTAACTCAAGGGGTCTTGTGTAACTTGTGTGTGAATCTGGAAATGCAAGTTTATGACTCTTTCCCAATTGGCAAGAAGTACAAAAGTAAGAATCAGGGATGTTACTAGATGAAATGTTATTACTACTCATGATATGTTTTACAATTTTTGTACTAGGATGTCCCAGTTTGCGATGCCACAATTCAAATTTACTACAATTTTTAGAATCACTAGTAACATTCATTACATGGGTATTTTCCTTATTCTCAGAGATTTTTGAATTTGAAAAATCAAATCTATACAATCCATTGTTTTCTTTACCCTGCAAGATAATTTCTTGTGTTAGTATATCTTTAACTATGCATGTGTTAGGATAAAATTCAAATTAGACTTTGTTATCTTTTGCAAATTGGGAAACACTCATTAGATTCTTTTTAATTGAAGGAACCCTAGCAAATTTCTTAGAAGAAGTTGTTTGGGTCCATGTATTCTTGCATTTCCAGTGTGTGTAATGTGCACTGTTTTACCATTACCAACAAAAAGATTTTGTGTACCTTTGTACTCTTTGTTTCCCAAGTTTAAGTTGTTGAGATTGTTGGTCACTTGATTAGTAGCCCCTGAGTCTGGGTACTAGCAGTCATCTCCAGTATCATCATTTGTTGCTGTTTCAGTGTTTAGAACTTCTGCTTGATTTGAGCTGCTGTCTTTTGGCATATTGACTAGGTTTACATTTGCACTGCTACCTTGTTATGAAGGAGTATAGTTCTTGTTGAATCTAAAGTAACATTTATTTGCCCCATGACCATACTTCTTACATATTTGACACCTTATTTTATTGCTATTGTTGCTTCTGCCTCCTCTTCTTCCTCTGTTGGATGGTCCACCTCTTTGAAAGTTATTGAACTGTCCTCTGGTATTTGGGTTTTGTTTAACTTTGTTGAATGTGTAGTTGACTGAGATATCTGAACTTACTATTTTGTTGTGTTCTATCCTTCCTTCATGTGAAAGAAGGGTAGAATACACAAACTGTAAGGGTGGTGTAGGCTCCATAGTGGAGATGATGGCCACAACAACTTCATATTCACTGTTTAGACCACTGATTATGTGCAGCACGTGTTCTGATTCAGACACTTTGTGTGCAGCTGAAGCTAGTTGATCACATAAGTTTTTGACTTTGAGCAGATATTCATTCATTGTCATATCATTCTTTCTGATATTTTGTAGTTGTCTTCTGTGGTGCATGATTCTTGCAGATGACTGAGAAGTGAAGTTTCTTTCAATTGTTGTCCATACTTCTTGAGCAGTTTTACAGCCTATAAGTTGTGGCAGAATTGATGCACTTATGGATGACATCATCCATGCACATACAAGGTTGTCTTACCTTTGGTGTGCTGTGTATTCTTGATTTGGCACCAGTTTATCTTCATTATCTTTAACAAACTTCGATGGAGTAATTCTTGTGCCAAGAATATAATCCTCTAACCTATAACCTCTGATGGATGTTTCAACTTGTAATTTCCAGAGTAAAAAATTCGATTCGTCGAGCTGAATGGATATCATCTGGCTCCGAGGCTTGATTATGGCCTTCATCAGATCATTCACCGGATCTGACTGTGGTTAGCTTTGAGATACTCTTGTGCTTGATAATTGTGGGCTTGTAACATCATCCAGATTGGCCATGGTTATCACAAAGATGCTAAGCAAGAAGAAATGGGTATGTAAATTCTAAACTTGAGCCTGCTTTGAATTGGGAATTTCAAGAAAATTTTTGTGGTTGAATCTTGATGGTATTATGTGAACTTAAATGATGATTTCTTTGATTGCTTGCGAATGCTTTCGAATGAGTTTTCTTGATGCTCTTGATTCAACTGGAAATTTTTCTTGGTGTTCTTGATCAGTTTGCTCTTTCAGTTTGGAATTTTATGTACCACACGCTTTCTCTGACAATCTGATGCAGCCAGACTGTGTTTCTGGCGAGGCGCTGATTATCAATGAACAGCCACAACTCTCAAGTGAAGGGATTCTGGATCCTTGATGAAAGGAGTCCACGTGATGAAGCTTTTCTGATGGACTCACAACTATGATCGGTGCAGTTAGCACATTCAGAGCTCTAATACCAAGTTAGAAAAGTAATGCAATACAAATGTTTTGATTTGAATAATATTTGCTGAAGAGATTGTTTTATTATATCAGATACAATCAGATACTAAATTAATAAAAACGTGAATACACACAGCAATATATATATGATACATATAAGAGCATTGGGCTTTAAACAAATTAGCCCATGATCCGAAATAAATCTACAAAGAGATGCCAGCCCTTGGATTGCACGAGCGGTTGAGATGATGAGTTGAATGATGTGCGGATAGGTAGGCAGCTGATGGAGAAAACACACTTCCTTTTACTGATTTGAATCAATTAGGCTGTTGTGGAAGACTCCAGGGCCAGAGAAGAAAATGTAGTATGGAGCGATGTTCGTAAGAGGGGGATCGCCGTGTATGGAGGTTGGGATTTTGAGTAGATGAGCGATCACCTGTAGAAACGCTATTTTGCAATGCCCATTTCCGACGGGCTCCTAGCTTTTTTTCCATGGCCAGTAAACCGCCCAGGCATTAACGAAAATAATCAAAATACACAGTGTGAAAACATCCGTCGACGGCCGTCGAAAGCCGTCGAAAAGTCGCCAACACTTCAGCCCCAGGCCAACAGTTCTTCTTCGTTATCTACACCCCAAATTTCCTTCCCAAATCTCACCTCCACCACCTCCTTCACACCGTCAGCAAGCCTCCACGCCTTCAAGAATATCTTCATCTTCAATTTTCAAGTCTTTCCATTAGTTATTGCTCTTCAAGAATGTTTAATTTATAAACTCTATTTAATTTTGATTTGGTAAATTATGGTTAATTTGTTGTTATAGTTGTTTATAATACCCCATTGATTGTTTGATATGCCCTATTGAATGCTAATTAGGTTGTTATTATAATGGTTTATCATTTAAATGTTGAGAAAAATAATCTGTTTAGTGTATATGTGCGTTAATTGGTGTATATGTGTTGATTAATTAGTGCATACGCGCACTAGGGCCAGTTTGAATTAATTAGAGTCGATGCTCAGGATTTAGTGTATGCATTTTTAAGATGACAAAAACGACATTTAGTGTATGCGTTTATTAGAATGTAAACAAATTATTGTAATTTTTTTTGTATAATATGTTTTAGTTTTTATAAATCCCTTAGATAGTTTTTGGTCCCGTCTGACAAGTATTGTATATGATCGTTATATGGATATTCATTTTTATTACAGAACGGACATTTATATTCTTCTGATAAAATGTTTGTTGGATTTGTCCCTGTATTGGACAAGTTACAAACACAATAAAGTAATTATATTTTGCAAATCATTTCATTTTAAACGGTTCATAAAATTTCGACAACGTTTTTTTTATTCTTATCTACACGCATATGTGTACGATATAGAGAATAAAGGGGAAGTGCTGCCGAAATTTTGTTGAATCGTTTAAAATGAAATGATTTACAAAATATAATTACTACCGTGTTTGTAAGGGGAAGTAGGATGACCAACCATCAAAGTTTAAAACAATAACCTAAAATTTTAAGACTATATTCATATAATTTGTATAAATCCGTTTGAAAATAAAATTAAATAGAATAATATTATATATTTTTGAAAATTTAAATGTATGATTTAATTAGAAAATAAAATGTCAATACGTAAATGATTAATACATTTTTATGTTTTAAAGTAGGAAAAATGGTCAATTATTTTATCGATCGGAGCTGGATGTACCAACAAAGAAGAGAAATTGAAGGCTCAATAAGTGAACAATTTCAAAATGGTGTATACGTCTTTATTGAATTCGCTTTAAGTAATAATGAGAATGACGAAGAAATTCGTTGTCCATGTAGTAGGTGAAAATTATTGAAGCATTTAATACCGGATATGGTAATAGTTCATTTGCGCCAATATGGTTTTGTGCCGAATTATTTGGTGTGGGATTGTCATGGAGAACTTATAGCACCTAATCCCGTACATTTGGAGGAGGAGGTGGATAATAAAATTGTTCCGAAGAATCTCATAGAAGATATGGTTGAAGATGCAGCACGTTCAATTTCCCTACCGTTGAAGTTGATGGTAACGATGTTAATGTCGAAGAAGAACTAAGTATTGGAGCAAAATTTTTTATTTATGATTTATTAGATACTGCTAAGAAACCCCTTTCGGATGGTTGTACAAGCGATACTCAAGTATCAGTAACTGTAGAATATATTGCGATGAAATCAAGATACAACTTCACAGAAGACGGGTTTACAGCTATAGTACAAGCTGCAAAAGGGCATATGCCACCCGATAATTTAATTTGCGAAAATCATTATGAAGTGAAAAAACTTATGTCTGCTTTTGGTTTGCCGTATCAAAAAATAGACACATGTTTAAATGGTTGCATGTTGTTTTGGAAAGAAGACCTCGATCTTAGGAATTGTAAAATATGTAATCAGGAAAGATACAGACTAAGAAAAAAGAAGGGAAAGGAAGTTCTGTACAAGCGTATGCATTACTTACCCATCACTCCTAGGCTTCAAAGGTTATATGCATCTTCTGTAACCGCGCATCATATGAGATGACACAGTGTGAGAACATAGGAAGAAGGCACGTTAACACACCCAACTGATGGAGAAGCATGACAGCATTTTGATAAGACATACCCTGCTTTCGCAGCAGAGAGCCGTAATGTTAGACTTGGTTTATGTACGGATGGATTTTCACCTTTCTCTCAATTTGGTTTAGAATATTCATCTTGGTCTTTAATCGTTACACCTACAATTTACCTCCGTGGATGGTATGAAAACTCCGTATATGTTTTTCACTATTGTCATCCCTGGCACCGATGATCCGACATAAGAAATCGACGTACATTTACAATTGATCGAAGAGTTGAAAACATTGTGGTATGAAGGAGTTGAAACATACGATATTTCAAAAAAAGAATTTTTGTATGTTCGCTTCTCTGCTGTAGACTATAAACAATTTTCCTGCGTATGCAATGCTTCTGGGTTAGAGTACGGCTGGTCGTCTAGCTTGTCCTTATTGCATGGAAGAAACGCGAGCATTTTCTTTACCACATGGGAAGAAAATTTCGTGATTTGACTGTCATTGGTGTTTTCTCCATATTAATCATCCTTTTAGAAAAGATAAAAAAACTTTACAAGTAATAGACTTGAGACCTTGCGACCACCAACGATTTGGTGAGGTGAAGATATTTATGACCTTGTAAAGGATTATCCAAAGATACATGATACTGGCGAACAAATTAAAATTCAAGGTAAATCGACGATTCATAATTGGTACAAACAAAGTAATTTTTGGGAGCTGCCTTATTGGAAAAATCTCCTAATTCGTCATAATATCGACGTGATGCACAATGAGAAAAATATGTTCGATGATGTGTTTAACACAATTCTGAATGTTAAAGGAAAGACTAAGGATGATTTGAAATCAAGAGGTGATATAGAGGCAATATGCAATCGTCCTAAGCTTCATATGAAGCCAAATGACACAAAAAAATCCAAAGCATGCTATGAGCTAGATAATAACCAAATTAAAGTACTGTTAAAGTGGGTGGAAGGATTAAGATTTCCTGATGGGATTTCCTCTAATCTTCGTAGACGTGTCGACTATAAAAATGGTAAACCGAGTGGGATGAAAAGTCATGATTGTCATCTAATGATGGAACATTTGTTACCCATCGTTTTCAAAGAACTGTTGCCCACAAAAGTTTGGACTGTTATAACAGAACTTGGTTTGTTTTATAAGAAGCTTTGTTCAAGTACATTAAAAGTTGACCATCTACGTAAACTTAAGGAAGAAATTCCTATACTGCTCTACAAACTGGAGAAAATATTTTCTCTGGGTTTCTTTAATGTAATGGAGCATTTACCTGTTCATCTTTCGTTTGAAGCAGGTCTTCGTGTGAAATATAGATGGATGTATACATTTGAAAGGTATTAATATTGAGTATGTTAAATATTAGTTTAGTTACATGTAATAAAATTTAAATATAATTATTCTTAACATGTACTTAAATCATCTATAAAAAAGTGAGACAAAAAGCACGAGTTGAAGGTTCGATATGCAAATCATATATCGAAGAAGAAGCTTCGTTCTTTTTCTCTCATTATTTCAATGACCACATGAACTTATCTTTTGAAAGTGCTATGCGAAATGATGAGGGCGTTGAACAAGATTCTTCTGAATCAATGCTATCTAATTTTTGACTGCAGGGATGCTCTGCTAGAAAATGTGTGGAAGTATGGTTAGACGACAAAGATTACCATATAGACCACACATATGTTCTTCTTAACTGTGCAGAAGTTTCGCCATTTGTTAGGTATTATTAAATAAGACATCTAAAATTATTTACTTGAATAATACACGTGTGTAGTATTTATAATGCAATATATTATCTATATATGCAGTATTTACGAATCACAGCATCCAAGTGGCGATATCAGCAAAATTTTTGCTACTTTGTTTTCGAACCACATATATGATCTGGTAAATTATGTGGTCGACGAAGTATGTAAACATCTTGCGATGGGACCAAAAAGAAAAGTCAAGATATATCCAATATTCTTTGTCAATGGATACAAATTCAACACCGAAGAATATGGAGCTGAAAAATTAAGTAATAATACCAGTGTATATGTTAAAGGTAGTGATGATGCAAATGATCACATAAATTATTTTTATAACATGTTAACTCAGGTTTTGCAATTAACATATTTCACCAGACCTGTGGAAGAAGTTTATTTATTTAGATGCAACTGGTTCAATAATGTTCCAGACTCTAGAATCAACGTGCACCAGAAATATAATATTATTGAAATAAAGCATACATCACGTTATCATAAGTATGATCCATTTATACTAGCAAAACAAGCCCTACAAGTTTATTATGCTCCTTATCCATCTATAAAAAGAGATAAAGCAAATTGGTCGGCAGTTTTTAAAACGAAGGCAAGATTTACATTTAATGGAAAGAATATTCCAGACAAATAAGCGTACCAAGCGGATATCAAGGAAAATGGCGAAGTTACAATATCAGATGATCAAATCGATTTTGGACCTCTAAATGATGAATCAAATGTATTAGTAGAAGCGTTTGAGACCACCGATAAAAACAATATAGAGTACGAGACCAAGTTTGAATCAGAAAACGACGAGAACTGATTAATAGTATACATGTTGAAAAAAGGTAATTTATGGGAGTATTGATGTGTTTACTCATAATTAAATAATATGTTCTGCCATAATAAAATAATATGTATATGACATGTATTATAGATGTCTTTTTTCAGGCGTCGGAGTTCTTCGTAGTTTGGTTCCCTCTCTTCGTCTCAGAGAGGGACCGTCCACCGTGGAGGGAATGGCAACGGCCCGTCATAGGAGGCGCCGCGTACGGTGGTCAGATTGCTACCAAAGGCAGATGGATCGTAAGTATTAAATTTACTTCAGCATTATAAATATTTTGTATGATATATTAGTCATGATTTTTCTGTATCATATTTAATGCAGGGGTTTTGAGCTTGAGCCTTCGAGTATAGTTCTCAGCATTTTTAAGCAGGCATACATGAGCCGTATGACTACGTGTTGGCCCAAAGTGAGTAGGATCCCAGAGCACGTATGGGAGAGCATCTAGTAGGACTTCCTGGTAAGTGTAAATTTATATATCATTATATATAATCACTTTACAATTTGCTGACTAATTATTAATGTATAACTTATATTTTTTCAACATACAAGGGGCGGTAGACCTACAAGAAGAGGACGTTTCTCTTTGTCAGTGCCACTAGAACTCTCTAAGGTTGCAAAGAATTACCGAGACAGGATGTCTGCCATCACAAAATGTAGGAAGAAGCCAACCTGGATGGGTGCCAGTGTATGACATGCTTGGGTCGCATGGTGGAGAAGCGATGAATTCAGGGTAAGTCTATCAAATATCACCTTAATTTGTTCAGTAGAGAATACATAATTTATACCTGCAAAATATAATCTTAATTTTTAATTTGCAGGCCGAGTCAGACAGAAACACAACGAACTGGCAGAAAAATCCAGTCATACACCATAGTGGCTTGAAATTATTTCTGTATCATCGCGAGGACCTAGTAAATTGATTAACTGCAATTACGAACAATTATTATATTTTTTGTATAAATTTGTATGAACAGCAATAATATACACCAATTATTGCAGAAAAGAACGCGTGGGGCTCCTGTCTCATATATGGACATATTTGCACATACCCATTCCATCAGGCAGACCGACGACGAGGGATCAGTGACGTATGCCTGACATGAGGATGATAAAGCATACGCCGCACGTGTAAATATATTTTAAGTTATAAGTTATCAATAATGATCATTTTAATTAATTATTTATAAAGTATTATAACAATGTCATGTAATATTTAATTGTATTTAATTTTGCACTGTAGGAAAGATTTACGAAAGCACGTGCGTAGATGCTCGAGCAATCAGGACGGGAGCAATTGACCCCTGATAAGGAGGACGCTATCTTCGACTCTGTTATGGACCCGACATAATGAAATAGGCACTATGGCTACGGCAATCAAGCGATAATTTATAAAAATTAACAAAGTTGTAAAAATTGCTTAATTTTTGTAGAAGTTACGTAAATAATTAAACATATTTCGACTTGTTTTGTAGGCTTGGGCCTCACAAAATGCTTATCAAAAGGCTCGGGACAAAGCTGAGATTACTGAGCTTCGACAGTAGATTGCACAGCTGTAGGAGCAGGACCGCCTCCGAGCAGCGCAAATGGAGCAACTGAACCAGCATTTGGCCGAGTACATGAAGCAGCATAGAGCATTATTCCCTTCGTCTGGTGGTTTCGGATCCGACAACGAGTCATGAGGTATGTTTTGCAGCGTTTGTTTTTGAGACTTGTGTATTTATATAATGAGAGATGGTGAGGTTGTAACGACCCGGATTTTCCGTCATTTGATTTTGAATATTTAATTGGTATTAAATATTGGATTTGGAATATAAATTGATTTTTTAATTTGAAGATTTTGGTTGAGATTATAGAATGAATTTAAAATTTCAAATATAACGATTTATCGTAATACGGAAATGGTGAATAATTGAAATTTGAGTTGAATATGAATCAGAACGATTTCTGATGCGAATGTAAATTCTATTTGAATTAGAACTAAGTAAGTTTTTAAAACTGAAATTTCAAGCAATTTCGACGGTTTTGAAAATCGCTCGATTTATCGACGTGTTAAAATAGCAATCCGAGGCATAATCTCGGATTTCAACGAAACCAGTTCCATTGGATCCGTAATAGTGTATTATTATCGGATTTCAGATTTTGTAGCGTTTGATCTTACCGTTTGGTCATACGAGATAGAAACGCGTTGAGATTAATATTGAAAATTTAATATTATAATTGAGTTTAAAATGCTATCTTCTGCATACGATCGAATTAGGTCTCGAAACTTGTTCCATTGTGTTCGGAATAGGGGTATAACATTAGGAACGCCAGGTGGCATGCCTCAATAGGAGATCGAGATTTCACCTTTTGTAAATCGAGATATTTTGAAGAAAATAAAATAATTTTTTTTCAAATCGTAGTCGACCTAGCCTATATCCGTCGCCACCCTATACATCTGAACAAGCCGCCATCACCAGTTTAAAGATCGCGAGTCTCTCCTCTTATTCTTCTTCATTTATTCCAACGAAATCAAGTTTAAAAAAAAAAGAATTCGCGTTCGCGATTGGGCACGATCTGAGGTGACGACACCGATGAGTTCGTGATGGAGCCAGGTGATCGACGCGACGGTAGAGGCTCATTTGGGCTTGTGTGTGTTTGGGGAGAAGGAGTGACATGAGTGGTTGTGATTGACAATCGAAAGGCAGGCAACCTAGAGCGACAGACCTGGGATGAAGGAGCAAGGTCGGAGGCGACTAGAAGGCAGGCTAGTCTATGATAGAGTTGACATGATGGTAGGGTTACAAGTTTTGTCGATGGTGATGTAAATGAGAGAGGCAGACTTGGCTGTGTTGTTGACCACTTGAGTGAAGTTAGGGGAGTGTGGAACTGACTCTTGTGGTTGAGTGCAAGCAGAGTCATGGTTAGTAATAGAAGAGGTAGCGACGAAGATAATTGGGGTAAGCGATGTAGTTGAGCAGCCATTGTTAGGAATTTGGCTTCAGATATGATGATGACTTACGCTGTAGACTTTAGGCGTGAGGTCGGCGTTTGGGCAATGAAAAAAAATGAAGGTGGTACCATCGCTGGGCATTTCGGTGGGTTAATCTCACTCATTTTGGATTGCTGAGTTTAATTTACGATAATTAAAATTAATTATTGGTTGATTGGATGAATTTATAAATTATTAATAGTTGGATGTTATATTATATATAGAGTATATATATTAGTAGTTGGGTATATTCCCACCGATTGGAGCGGATGAGACACTATGTGCCACGCATAATAGCGGATGACCCTATATTATTGTGATATCCCATCTCGAAGCGAGGTTAGTATTTTATGTTATATAACATCTGTGGGTGCAGGGAAACAGGTTGGAGTGATCCAACTGGATTCCTCAAATATATTGATTGTTTTTCATATATAGTGATATATGATGTAATTGAATACTATGTTATGGATTGTTGTGTGATTTAATTGATTAGATGCTATAGTAGCACTGGCCTTAATTTTGGTATTATAAATACCATAAATAATATTTTTGAATTTTTAAAAAGAAATTCAAAAGCGATTTTGGAAATGGAATATTAATATTGAATTTTGGGATTTTAAAGAGGAAATGGATTTGAATAGAATTAATGATTGGAATTTGGATTTTTACTTAACTATTTTCGAAAGAGTTGGAAATAGAGATTTTAAAATAATTGATAAAGGATTTGTATAATGAATTTTATGTAGTATTTCTCAAAAATATGGCAAAGAAGTTGAAATCAGAATTTTAAACGAATTTGAGAAACAATTGAAATTATTGGGAAATAGATTTGTAAATGGGATTTTAAATAGAAATTGATTTATAAATGGAGCTGTTAATATAAATCTATTATAGACTGGAAATGAGTTTATAAAATTTATAAATGATATTTATAAATAAAGTGTAACGATTATCATTTGATAAATTGGGAATGTAAATTCACCGTGTGAAGTTAAACTGAGATATGGGAAACCGATTTAGAAAGGATAGTGGATCTTGTTTTGGAATTTGGAAATAGTTGTGAAATAGGTAATGAAAATCGGTTTGTGATAAATCGAGAAAGATTTATAAATGTAAAATGGTTATGTTAAATTTTATAAAGAAGTTAAGTTTTGTTTTAAAAAGGGATTTTTATTTATTAAACTATGTAGTTTAAAACTGTTCTAATATTGAAATATTTCGGGAAGTTTGTTATACAAATATTTTATATTAGTTGATAAATTCTAATTTTTATAATAAGCTGTGTGAATCGATTTTATTTATAGATGAAATGGAAATTAGATATTGTTACTAAAAAGTGTTTTGATATTTTAAATAATTTTTTAAAACGTGTTTTGAAAATAAATTACTATTCTTTAAAAACACTTATTATTATTATTATATATATATGTAGTTTTGGAAAGTGATTGAAATTTATTTATAGGTACACTCGAGATCTATAAATCGAGTTTTATTTAACATATGAGATTTTATAAGAGAAATCTTATAATGGAATTCTGGAAACTTAAGAAAATTTCTGAAATGTTGAAATACGAGAACTTTGGAAATGAGTTTAAATTCATAAAATGAGTTATAAATTGTCAGATGAGATTATAAATAAGTATAATCGAGTTTTTTGGGAATTGTAAAGAGAATTGGAAATTGATTCCGGAAATTTATAAAATGAGCTATAATGGGTTGAGAATTTGCGAATGAATTTGGAAATGTCTTATTAAGTGGGTAAAAGGGAAATCTTCCTTTGTTTTGGAATTATACTCGTACAAATCGATATAGGTTCTGAAAATTTCCTAAGTATTGATATTATAAATGGGTTTTGGAAATTTTGCTTATAATATTTCCTAAGTATTGAAATGAAAGGTTTTGAAAATATTTTAACAATGAAATGATTTATCTAGAAATGTTTTCTAATTAATGAATTATAATTTGAATTTGTAATATTTCTAAGTGTTGATATGGTTTGAAAATATCCTGTTATGGATATAAGTATTTGGAATTATTTTCAAAATATTGAATTATTGGAAGAGATTTGAATATATATCTCTGTAAAGATATTTTAAAATAAATGTTTTGGAAAATTTATAATATGAGCCTAATGACTGCTTATGTGTTAATTTGATAGTTAAATAACCGACTATCAAATCTGTTCAAATTCCTTGATCATTTCGAAGAGACCGGAATTGGATTTAATTATTTGAAAACCACTCCAATCCGATTTGTGCATTACGAATTGTGATATCTCAAAGATAATGAAGACGGTGTTCTTGAAGAGATTGGTTTGTTCAGTCCCAGAACAACTTGTATTGATGAATGCTATCATTGCACTATTGCCTGGAAGGCAGTGTTAGCATTCTAAGAATGAATGCTATTCCTAAGGTAATACGTAGCCTCAAGCCTCATCAATCGGGAATGACTAAAACAGAGGAGATGCAGCAAGGCTATGTGGGTCGCTCCCATTAGGATATGATCATCAGTTATCTAGAGTGGACATTTATCATCATCACTATTTATCATTTGTTGTGTTTCGGGGGCCCATTAGTGGTGATCATATTCCGTGCTATCAAGTAAGGGGTAAGCCAGTCTTGTGATGGCAGGGATAGATAGGTTCGATCTCGGTACATTTTTCTAGAGGTATACTATGACGGGCGATACCCCAGTAGCCCTGTCATTGTATGGAATCCAATTTCCACTACGAACCTGTACGATTTTAGATGTACCCAACTATGCTGAAACGTGAGATGTAAGCATTTCAGCTATTTTATAGTTTATTTTCTATAAACACTATTATAATATCAGATGATTTTGATGTAAAATGTTTTGGTTATCGTAAGGTAAAAACCCATCGTATTTATGTGTGGTGTGGTCTTACGAGATACCTTTGTTTTCAAAGGATTTTGATAACAATAATAATTCAAATAGAGTGTGTTTTCTCATGCTAGTTTTCCAGACTGACTCGGGTGTTATTTTATTATAATGCTCTAGTCAGACCGAGTATTACAGATTCAGGTTAGGATGCTATGGAGCTCAGGAGGCGAGTTGGAGGAGTCTCAAGCATATTCCACGTACTTGATTATATTCCGCTGTGTGTGTATGTTGTATATTCAGCACTTGTGAGGACAAGTTATTATAACTTTCCAGATTGAAATTGTTGATTGTTGTACTCTGATGATGGTATGTATATTAACAGTTATAGTTTCTTTTGTATAAAGATCTGTTATTATATATTATATGTTTTTCCACTGTGATTGTGAGATTCTGTGTTATTGTTTCTGTTTCTTCTTCCACCTCTTCTTCTTCTTTACCCTAGCAATCGGTATTATCGGCAAATATTCGACATGCTATATAGGGAATGTATTGATGTTGATTTTCGTGGGTCGAAAATCCCAGGTCGCTACATGTGGTATCAGAGCTTAGGTTGAGTGAATACCTAGGCTTTGGTGGGGATTACTCATTAGAGACAGAGTCAGTAGTACCCTAGAATGAGTTTGAGTGTATTAATAAATATGAGTGCATATTTGTTAGTGAATATAAAATGTTTTATATGGTGTTGATTTATCTGTTGAGTGGTTTATGAATTCTGGTCGAGTAATGGGACGCCATGATATCGATAGGAGTTTCTAAACACTTGAGCAAGGTAAACCAACACAGTATTGGTTTGAAGTGTGTAAATGAAATAATTTTGCCTAAGTTATATTTTGATATAAAAGAAATAATTTTCAGAAATTATTATAGTATATTGGTGGGTTTGGTTGTTATTATTATAATCTAAACAAGATTATAAAATTGGAATGGTTATATATAACCAAATTGGAATTGTATAAGAATGAATTATGCACATGAGTTAGAATAAAAATGGATTCAAACCAGAGTTTGGAGATTTAAAATGCTGAAAAGTTTGGAAAATATTTTTTCGAAGTGTTGTGAAAATTAAAATAGTATTATTTTTGAAAATATTTTTGAAATAAGAATGGTTTTAAATGGATTTTTGGAAGTGATAAAGCACTGAACTCACTTCAGTCATTGGAAAATAATTCCGATGATGAGCGCGACATCATCAGTGTTCATTTTCAAGTTTCTAAGTGATGGATTGCTACCGTAATAATTTGATATGGATATTTTTGTTTGGAAACAAGTGTTGTTTTGAATATTCTAAAGGGAATTTGTTTTGGATAAAACAAAGTTAATTTTGAAAATTCCAAAGGAATGGTTTGTTAAACCAAAAGAGCTATATATATATATATATATTATTTCAAAATGATTTGAAATAAATGCCATGTAACAACCCACATATTGTACTAATATATATATTTAAATGTTTGATTTAAATATAACATCGTTAGTTGAATTAAAATCCGAAATATGACTTTTTGTAAACAGTCGAATCCGGACTCGAGACCACTTCCATTGAGTTCAAAATGACGTTTATAACTTTCTTGAGTATAAAAATTGCTATGTTTGGAGTTGATTAGGATTTTGGTATTTTGTTTGGGCTTTAGTTTTTGTTCTAGCCCACTAACCCAATAAGAGAACCCAAACTCTTTTAACTAAAAGCTCCCACTCCACTCCTCTTCATTCATTCATTCCATTATTCCTAACACTCAAGCCCTAAGGGAAAAATGGGGGAAAAGAAAGGAAATTAAAATTCCTAAGCCCTAGTTTTCTTAGGAAATTCAAATTCAAGTTCCAAAATCAAGGGGAAGCTTAGGTAAGCATGCTCTTCATCTTCTACATCTTAATTCCTCTTCAATTCTTGATTTTCCTATAACCTAACTTAGGAAAAACTTTGCATTTGATCATAGATTGATGGTTCTTAAAGTGTAATTGAAGAGAGATTGATCTTGCTTTGTTTTAGAGCTTCTCATTCCTTGTTTTTTAATTTAAAGGTGAGTTCTTGAACTCATATATATGTCTATAGCTTTCATTGTTGTTAGGTATGAATTCCGAACATCTATTCATGTTTGATTTCTTTTGAATTGAATTGGTTTGGTGAATTTTCCAATTTTGGTATTTTGAAGTCAAAATCTATGAAAATCCTACATTGGATGTTTGGACATGTTGTTTGGAGTGTATTGAAGAGCCTATAGGGCTGGGTTGTCACTTGGCATAAATCCCTAGCCACGGTCGCTCATTCGATCGCTTCCGAGTTGATTTGGCCATCAATGGTCCAGGCAAAATTTTCCCTGAGCTTCAGCTCAGACGTCTGGGAAAACACTTAGACGTCTGAGGCAACGGAATAAAAATTCCAGACCTACGGCTCAGACATCTGAGGTTATTCCCAGACATCTGAGCGATCTGGAAGAAATTTCCAAACCTTCATCTCAGACGTTTGGGAAAACCACCAAACGTCTGGCGCTGTTAAATTCAGCCAATTTTCCCGTTTTTATGCAAATTTCCAATTTTTATTGATTTTTGTTGATCCGGTTAGTTCTTGTCATTTATTATTAACTTTGATGACTTCTTTTCTGGATTTTTGGGAATATCCATTTGATGTCGATTTTTCATGGTTTTAATTCATGTTGTCGAATGTAAATTTTTGGTGATAGATTGTTTTTACAACCGTTTTGATGATTTGTCACTTTAAAATACAAAGGTTTCTATACTAGTAGTAAATACTCAAACTCTATCACAAAAATGATTTCAACATTACTTTTAATACAAAGCTCATTTTTAAAATCGTTTTCCAATCTATTAGTATATACAAACCTTTACCTCATTCGTACGAGAAATCCGATTAAACATTTTAGCAAAACAAGTGGTATGAAACGCTTGCGTTTACTTCGTCGGTTAATTCTTAGACTTGTTCAATTGAAATCTTGTGACAATTTTCGAGTGGAAATCTACAATTTGTTCGTAAATATTTAAGTTAAGCCAGTGGTTATGGGACATGAAGCTAAACTCATCTATTTACTAGCTTGATGTAATTTACACTTATTGATCTATGACGATAATCTTGAGATTTAGACTAGAGATATGCGATGTCTCATTTTCCGCGAGGGGGGTTATACCCCGTTCTGTTGAGCTTCGTCTCATTTTTATAGGTTAGCGACCTATGGGTTTTATGGAGTTTGGTTCATCGGGCGTATCGTTGTACTACGTCGTTGTTCCGGCTTATTTGAGTTTCAGCTTCCTTGGGCGCGTCGTTGTACTATGTCGTTGCATAGGCTTTATGGGATAGCGTCCCGTTTGTGATACACGTGTTGGTGAGTTTTCATGCTCCCATTTGTGATAGGCCTCTTCCCCCCTTTTGTGATTTCTGGACTTCTAATTGATGGTTTCTAGAATTTGTGTTTCACCAATATTTGTGATTTGCTTAGATAAGCTTTATCAATATTTGTGACTTGGTGAATAAAATAAAGAATATGACATTCTTTTTGGTGTTTGAGAAAATTTGAGGTATTGTATGATTTTTGTGGTTATCATATATATATTTTTCATATCTCCTATCCTATCTCATCTTACATGATAATTATAGCTAGACTGATCCGTTTATTATTTTTCTTCTTAAATAATACTCGGGTCAGACCGATGTGTTTTAGGTGCTTCCACTTGACTTCTTAGTAGGGGCTAGCTTCTGACTTTTGGCTAACTACTTTAGCTTAGCAGTTTTTATTTTTATACATTCGAGATAGAGACTCCTTGATGTATACATATTCTTTTGTCTAGCACTTGTACCTATTCTTTTGTGATGTAGTGGATCTTGTATGAACACTACTTTGATATTCACTTCTACGTGTTATATTCATATCTGTTTTCGCCTTTGTGATATGAATATCTATGACTGATTTGTGTTATGCTTATTTTATATTTGTTTCCGAAGGCCACATTGCCATTGTGTAGTAGCTTTGAGTTTGTATTTGATATGTCAGATTTCCTCTTGAAATGAAATGCATGTTATACTATCTAACATATCGGTACTCACACAAAGCAATTACACAGATGGTCTCTCCTAAACAACCTTATTATTTGTTCTAGTCGACGACATTACCCTATAGTGTCCTTGGCTAGTGTGAGTATAGAGGTGGGGTGTCACAGCTTGGTATCAGAGCTAAACTTTGGAACAATATAGGATATTATGGCAAGGAACATTGTCCTAAGTCTCCATTAGGAATCGTGCCTTAGGATTTAATTCGAGTCTTAAGACCCATTCTATCCTTTTTCCTTTTATGATGCCTTGTTTATCAATCAAGTTTGTTTGATATTCATTCGGAGAATAACCTTTTTCCTCTACTTTCTTTCTTTCTTAAAGAAGAGAAATGGTTAGACCTGGCCATCCTAGCGCCGATCAATCCAGTGCTACTCCTCAGGATGGCGTAGTCATGTTTGCCCAACAGCTTTTGGATCTTGTAAAGAATTCCCAAGCTGTCGGACCCATTCCTGAGCCTACTCATCCTAAATCCGGGTTTGCATTCTTGTGCAGTGATTATACCAATTTGGGTGGAAGGCCATTCAAGGGTTCCGAAAGCGTTATAGAAGTCCAAGCTTGGCTTAGAACATGCGATCGCATCTTTTCTTGCATGAATCTTATGGATCTATATCGAGTCCAAGTGGCTTCTAGCATGCTCAAGGAGAGAGCATTAGATTGGTATGAGCTTTTAATTTCGGAAATTGTTGAAGCGGATCTTACTTTGGAGCAATTCCAGGAAAGGTTCGAGTTAAAGTTTGTGCCGGAAGCTGAAAAAGTAACTTTAGCTCGACGCTTTATTGACCTTGTTCAAGTTGAATCTTCTGTGACAGATCATGTCGCATCTTTTGAATCCCTCTCTAAATATGGGGTTGAGTATATTAATATCCCATTGAAGAAAAATCAGAGGTTTATCTATGAGTTGAATAAGAATCTGAAAAAGTCATTACTTCTAAAACTAGAAGTTCCTTTCAATCAGCTTGTAGATATCGCTCTTCAACTTGAAGAGGCCGATAAAGAAAGTGATGTTGAAGTTGTGGGTGCCAAGAAGAACTTCAACAACAACAAGAAGAGGCAACTCGACATTAAGTTCAAAGGCCCTAATCCTAACAAGAAAGGGAAGCAAGCAACTTCGGTAGCAAAGACTCCTACCCCTAATCGTAGAGAATGCTACAATTGTGGTTCTAAGGACCATTATGCAAATAGGTGTCTGAAACCCCTTTATTGTCGCTATTGCAAAAGTTCGGGTCATCTTATATCTTCATGTCCCAAACTTCAAAGCAAGAAAGAGGGAAAGCTGAATGTTGTGCAAGCCCCTAGTAACCCTTCTCTTGGACAAGGTATTTCTCATTCTGTCCTTGATGGCATTATTATGTTTCGTGATCATCCTATTCGAGTTCTTTTTGATACAGGTGCATCTCACTCTTTTATATTAAAGGAACTTGTTGGTACTTTGTCTTTAAATGTTAAGGGCTTGATGACTTCACTGAGAATTGCGAATCCAGTTGGTGGATCCCCAACACTCAGTTTGTTTTGTAAAGATGTCAAGATTATTTTATGTGATTATGCTTTCCGAGCCAATTTGCATGTTATGCGTTACCTAGGTTTCAGAATGATTTTGGGAATGGATTGGCTTAACCGTTATGAAGCTCACATCCTATGTCCCGAGTGGACTATCCATCTTCGACATCCCCAATCTGTTAAGCAGATTTCTATTGTTCTTAAAAATTCAGATTCCAATTCGGTGGCATCATTATATTCTCTAAATCCACATGATGATGATAATGATGATGAGGAAGATGTCATTTCCCTCATTCACGTTGTTCGTGAATTTCTCGATATATTTGAGCCCGTTTTAGGATTACCACCTAAAAGAGCAATTGAGTTCAGAATTAATCTAATCCCTGGAGCTCTACCTATTACTCGTCCTTCTTATCTTATGTCCAATAAGGAAAATGAGGAGATGCGTAAACAATTATCCGAATTGGAAACAAAACAGTTTATTCAATCTAGTTCCTCTCCTTGGGGAGCTTCAGCTATCTTTGTGAAGAAATCCGGGTGTACACTTAGGCTTTGCGTTGACTACCGCAAGCTTAATGATCTCACCATCAAGAATAAATATCCCTTACCTCGGATTGATGATCTATTTGATCAACTTTGTGGTGCTAAAGTCTTTTCACAGTTAGACTTAGAAACCGGTTTTCATCAGCTTTGTATTGCAGAGAATAGAATTCCTTTGACATCGTTTCATACTCGTTATGGATCTTATGAATGGCTTGTTATGCCATTTGGTTTAACGAATGCTCCAGCTTATTTCGTTGACCTTATGAACTGAATTTTCAAAGACTTCCTCGATCGATTTGTTCTCATCTTTATCGATGATATTCTTGTTTATTCTAAAACTGAGAAAGAGCATGAAAAACATCTTCGGATTGTGTTGGAAACTCTTAGGAGCAATCAATTAAAAGCAAAATTTTCTAAGTGCCACTTTTGGCAATCCCGTGTGAAATTTTTATTTCTGAATCCGGAATTTCCGTGGATCCTTCAAAGATTAAAGCGATTCAAAATTGGAAGAGACCGAAGAGTGTGACAGAAATCCGTAGTTTTCTTGGATTGGCGGGCTATTACCGTCGTTTCATAAAAGACTTTTCTAAAATTTATGTGCCTCTTACTAGTTTGACAAAGAAGGGAGTTAAGTATATTTGGTCAGACAAATGTGAAGCTGCTTTTCAGAAATTAAAAGAACTCCTTTCCGATGCTCCTATTCTTGTGATTCCCGAAGGGAACCGAAACTTGATTGTTTTTACCGATACTAGTCGTGTTGGTTTGGGAGCCGTTCTCATGCAAAAGGAACGTGTTATCGCTTTTGCTTCTAGGCAATTAAATCCTGCCGAGACTAGATATGCCACTCATGATTTAGAGCTTGCGGCCATTGTTTTCGCCCTTAGAATTTGGCGTCATTATCTTTTGGGAGAGAAATTTGTTCTCTACACCGATCATAAATCTTCAAAGTATTTGTTCTCTCAAAAGGAACTTAATTTGCGTCAACAACGTTGTCTCGAATTCCTTGCATCTTATGATCTTGATATTCTTTATACTCCCAAAAAGGGAAATCGTGTTGATGATGCCTTTAGTCGTAAGCAACAAGCGGTTGTTTCCATGATGATATCCGAATGGAATGATCTCGAGACTTTTTCCACTTGTGAGATTCAAGATCGTGAATCCGATTCATGTTCATCTCTTGTTTTATGTAGCCTTGGGGCTCATCCTTCTCTTTTAGACCGCATCCTTGAAGCTCAAAAGCAAGATCCTGAATTGGCTCTTCTTAGACAAAGTTATAAGGATAAAAATAAGGTCGATGGTTTGAAAGACTTTGATATTGATGCTCGCGGAGGCATTTGAAAATTTGGTAGACTTATTGGGCTGAATATTAGTGATCTTCATAAAGAAATTTTAGAAGATTCTCATCGTTCTAAATTTACCATTCATCCCGGTAGTAATAAAATGTATGGGACATGAAATGACTTTATTATTGGGATGGAATGAAATCTGATATTGCTAACTTTATTAACCGTTGCATGACTTGCAAACTCGTAAAGGCTGAGCATCAAAGGCCCAATGGGTTATTGCAACCTTTGGACATTCCAATTTGGAAGTGGGATCAAGTCTCTATGGAATTTATTGACGGTCTTCCCCGTTCTCGTTCGGGTCATGAAAGTCTATGGGTGATTGTAGATAGACTTACAAAATCCGCCCATTTTATTCCCGTTCGGTCCAATCGGACCGTACCTCTTTTGGCCAAACTCTATGTTAAAGAAATTGTTAAATTGCATGGGGTCCCTACTTCTATTATTAGCGATCGTGGTCCATTATTTACTAGTGGATTTTGGAAGGGTCTTCAAAAAGCTTTGGGAACGAAGCTTAATTTTAGCCGCTTATCATCCTCAATCCGATGGAAAAACGGAGCATGTGAATCAAACTCTTGAAGATCTCCTTCGTGCTTGTGTTCTTGATTTTGGTGGAAGTTGGGAAGATCATATTTCTCTTGTCGAGTTTTCTTATAATAACAGCTTCCAATCTAGTATTGGTATGGCATCTTTCGAGGCACTCTATGGAAGGCCATGCCGTTCTCCTTCATGTTGGCTTGAAGCCGGTGAGAAGCTGGTTTAGGTCCGGATTTTATCCCTGATGCCACAGAAAAGATTGACCTTATTCGTCATAGGATGAAAGAAGCTCAAAGTAGACAAAAATCCTATGCCGATAACCAAAGAAGGAATTTGGAATTTTCCATGGGAGATTTGGTATTCATTCGTGTTTCACCTATGATGGGTGTTGTGCGTTTCAGTCGATCGGGAAAGTTAGAACCTCGATATATTGGCTCATTTCCCATCACCGAACGCATTGGTTCTGTGGTTTATCACCTTTCATTACCGGCTCAATTTTCTGCTATTCATGACGTATTCCACGTTTTTCAACTATGGAAATTCCTTAGAGATTCTGATTCTATTCTTGAGCCCGGTGTTATTAAAGAAATAGAAATTTCACCTAATTTGACTTATGAGAAACATCATATTCGTATCATTGCTACGGTGGTTAAACGCCTTCGTAATAAAGATGTTTCGCTTGTGAAAGTTCAATGGTCCGCAAATCCTAAAGATTGTTCTTGGGAATCCAGAGAATTCATCGAGCGAACACATCCGGACTAACTCTCTCGTGCTCCTTAAGGTGAACTTCTCACTTTAAAATTTTCTTTTGTGTTGTTATACCTTAGTGTGGTTGTTACTCTTTATTTTCTTCTTAAGTATTGCGAGGACACAATTTCTTTAAGGAGGGGAGTCTGTAACAACCCGCATATTTTACGAATATATATTTAAATGTTTGATTTAAATATAACATCCTTAGTTGAATTAAAATCCGAAATATGACGTTTTGTAAACAGTCGAATCCGGACTCGAGACCACTTCCATTGAGTTCAGAACAACGTTTACAACTTTCTTGAGTATAAACATTGTTATGTTTGGAGTTGATTAGGATTTTGGTATTTTGTTTGGGCTTTGGTTTTTGTTCTAGCCCACTAACCTAATAAGAGAACCCAAACTCTTCTACCTAATAGCAACCACTCCACTCCTCTTCATTCATTCATTTCATTATTCCTAACACTCAAGCCCTAAGGGGAAAATGGGGGAAAAGAAAGGAAATTAAAATTCCTAAGCCCTAGTTTTCTTAGGAAATTCAAATTCAAGTTCCAAAATCAAGGGGAAGCTTAGGTAAGCATGCTCTTCATCTTCTACATCTCAATTCCTCTTCAATTATTGATTTTCCCTATAACCTAACTTAGGAAAAACTTTGCATTTGATCATAGATTGATAGTTTTTAAAGTGAAGTTGAAGAGAGATTGATCTTGCTTTGTTTTAGAGCTTCTCATTCCTTGTTTTTGAATTTGAAGGTGAGTTCTTGAACTCACATTTATGTCTATAGCTTTCATTGTTGTTAGGTATGAATTCTTAACATCTATTCATGTTCGATTGCTTTTGAATTGAATTGGTTTGGTGAATTTCCAATTTTGGTATTTTGAAGTCAAAATCTATGAAAATCCTACTATGGATGTTTGGACATGTTGTTTGGAGTGTATTGAAGAGCCTTCAAGGCTGGTTTATCACTTGGCATAAATCCCTAGCCACCGTCGCTCATTTGATCGCTTCCGAGTTGATTTAGCCATCAATGGTCTAGGCAAATTTTGCCCTGAGCTTCAGCTCAGACATCTGGGAAAACACTTAGAAATCTGAGGCAAAGGAATAAAAATTCCAGACCTACGGCTCAGACATATGAGGTTATTCCCAGACATCTGAGCGATCTGGAAGAAATTTCCAAACCTTCATCTTAGACGTCTGGGAAAACCACCAGACGTCTGGCGCTGTTAAATTCAGCCAATTTGCCCGTTTTTATGCAAATTTCCAATTTTTATCGATTTTTGTTGATCCGGTTAGTTCTTGTCATTTATTATCGACTTTGTTGATTTCTTTTCTAGATTTTTGGGAATATCCATTTGATGGATTTGATGTCGATTTTTCATGGTTTTAATTCACGTCGTCGAATGTGAATTTTTGGTGATAGATTGTTTTTACAATCGTTTTGATGGTTTGTCACTTTAAAATACAAAGGTTTCTATACTAGTAGTAAATACTCAAACTCTTTCACAAAAATGATTTCAACATTACTTTTAATACAAAGCTCATTTTTAAAACCGTTTTCCAATCTATTAGTATATACAAACCTTTACCTCATTCGTACGAGAAATCCAATTATACGACTTAGCAAAACAAGTGGTATGAAAAGCTAGCGTTTACTTCGTCGGTTAATTCTTAGACTTGTTTGATTGAAATCTTGTGACAATTTTCGAGTGGAAATCTACAATTTGTTTGTAAATATTTAAGTTAAGCCAGTGGTTATGGGACATGAAGCTAAACTCATCTATTTACTAGTTTGATGTAATTTACACTTATTGACCTATGACGATCATTTTGACGTTTAGACTAGTGATATGCGATGTCTCATTTTCCGTGAGGGGGATTGTACCCCGTTCTGTTGAGCTTCGTCTCATTTTTATAGGTTAGTGACCTATGGGTTTTATGGAGTTCGGTTCATCGGGCGTATCGTTGTACTACGTCATTGTTCCGGCTTATTTGAGTTTCAGCTTCCTCGGGCGTACCGTTGTACTACGTCGTTGCACCAGCTTTATGGGATAGTGTCCCATTTGTGATACACGTGTTGGTGAGTTTTCATGCTCCCGTTTGTGATAGGCCTCTTCCCCCCTTTTTATGATTTCTGGATTTCTAATTTATGATTTTTGGAATTTGTGTTTTACCAATATTTGTGATTTTCTTAGATAAGCTTTATCAATATTTGTGACTTGGTGAATAAAATAAAGAATATGACATTCTTTGGTGTTTGAGAAAATTTGAGGTATCGTGTTTTAGGTGCTTCCACTTGACTTCTTAGCAGGGGCTAGCTTCTGACTTTTGGCTAACTACTTTAGCTTAGCAGTTTTTGTTTTTATACATTCGAGATAGGGACTCGTTGATGTATACATATTCTTTTGTCTAGCACTTGTACATATTCTTTTGTGATGTAGTGGATCTTGTATGACCACTACTTTGATGTTCACTTCTATGTGTTATATTCATATCTGTTTTTGCCTTTGTGATATGAATATCTATGACTGGTTTGTGTTATGCTTATTTTATATTTGTTTCCGAAGGCCACATAGCCACTGTGTAGTAGCTTTGAGTTTGTATTTGATATGTCAGATTTCCTCTTGAAATGAAATGCATGTCATATTATCTGACATATCGGTACTCGCACAACAATTACACAGATAGTCGCTCCTAAACAGCCTTATTCTTCGTGCCAGTTGACGGCATTACTCCGTAGTTTCCTTGGCTAGTGTGAGTATAGAGGTGGGGCATCACATGCCGGGTGTATTAATTCTGGAATCCTTATTTAAACATTTTAGAAAAATATCAGAAAATAAGTTTTTGAACTTATAAGTTGGAAATGATGTGAACAGAAAGGAAAATGTGACTTTCAAAATGAAATTAAAAGTTTACTTATGCAAGTTAAATAATTTGAATTAGTAAAAGGGGATTGAATGAATTGAGATTTAACTTAAGCTAAGAAATAAAATTGGATTTGGATTTGATAAAATATCAAATTGAGTTTAATATAAAATTTGAGTTGTAAAGTGATTATATAACTATAAGTTATAAGTTTGAATGGAATCATCTCAAGTATAGAATTGATGAAAATGTGAAAAATAAGTTGTGTAACTTATAAATTGGAAAAGTGGAATGGTAAAACCAAGATGGAAGTGGTTTGATATTTTTGTAAAGAAATGGAAATCCAACTTGAAGTATAAACTAAAGTTGAGCTCAAGTCATACCAAATGAGGTGATTTTTGAAATAAAAATCAGATTTTGAATTATGAGATGGAAGTAAACTAATTAGATAAATTAATTAGTTAATTGAATATAGAAATGAGACTCAACTTGGTTAAGTAAAATGAATTGTGGATTGAATTGGATGTGGAACTTGAGTTATAAATGGAATTCGACTTATGTGTAGCAAGTTAGATATATCTTGAAATGTTGTCGAATAAAATAGAAATGGATTGAAATAGTGATGACTTAAGTTATAAATGAATTCAATTTAAGTGTAAATTGAATATGGTCAGGAATATTATTGATAAGAATGGATTTCAATTTAAGTAACTAATTTATGAAATGGTTCGTAAATAAATTGGCATGGATTGGTCTATTGTTGAATATAAAATTGAGAAAACAAGATTTTGTGAATAAATTGAATGTGGATTAATAGAAAGTTAATAAATTGATTTGGAATCAATTTAAAATAGTTATAAACGGGAATGGTTATTAAATGAATATCACCAAATAGCATGGATTGAGCTGTCATTCAACATAAACGGAAGGAATTTTTTTGTGAATTAATGGAAAGTGAATAAATTGATTTAGAATCAATTTGGAATGGATATGAATATATTATGTGTAAATATGAATTGTATGCAAGTAAATTTGGTTGTGAATCATTCGAATTGAATGAAATGGTATGTAAATCGATTGATAGTAACTAAATTCATGTTGGAACCCTGTAATTGCTTTAAAATACATGTAGAACATGTTGGTTTATGCAAATAATGTGTTTAACTATGGAAATGCTTGAAATGTTACTAAATTCAATATTTTTCGGACTTACGTGTTTAAATTGAGTAAGTATAGGTACAAGAAGACCATTTGGCTAGATTTTGGTAGCGCAATTGCATATAAATTAAGCGAACTCGCTTAATAACACTAAAATAAGGTACACTTACGAATATAGCACATGAAAAATAAAATATTGATATATGTTGCGTTTTTCGGCCATGAGAGCCGATGTATATCTTTTTATCTTATTTGTGATATTGCTAAAGGCTCTCCGTACAAGGGAGACTCTGCCAAATTTTTTTGGAAATTTAGGGTGTTAGAAAAAATTTGAAATTTTTTGTAAAAAAATTTGATTTCGAATTGTAATTGGAATAAAGGGTTTTGGTTTAGAAATGGAAAACTAATTGTTTTGGTTGGAACTAAAAGATTAGAAAAGTGAAATATCGAATTTTCACTAAGTGGGTTTTTGAAAAGTAATGGGTTTGGAGCATTTTCCCTGCCTTAGTAATTTCGGGGATGAAATTCTTTTAAGGGGGAGGAATGTAATGACCCGGATTTTTCGTCGTTTGATTTTGAATATTTAAATAGTTTTAAATATTGGATTTGGAATATAAATTGATTTTTGAATATGAAGATTTTGGTTGAAATTATAGAATGAATTTAAAATTTCAAATATAACGTTTATCGTAATACGGAAATGGTGAATAATTGAAATTTGAGTTGAATATGAATCGGAACGATTTCTAATGTGAATGTAAATTCTATTTAAATTAGAATTAAGTTAGTAAGTTTTTAAAACTGAAGTTTCAAGCAATTTCGACGATTTTGAAAATCGCTCGATTTATCGACACATTAAAATAGCGATCCAGAGCACAGTCTCAGATTTCGACGAAACTAGTTCCATTAGATCCATAATAGTGTATTATTATCGGATTTCAAATTTCGTAGCATTAAGACTTAATGTTTGGTCATACGAGATAGAAACGCGTTGAGATTAATATTGAAAATTTAATATTATAATTGGGTCATCTTCTACATACGATCGGATTAGGTCTCGAAACTTGTTCCATTGTGTTCGGAATAGGGGTATAACATTAGGAACGCTAAGAGGCATGCCTCAATAGGAGATCGAGATTTCACCGTATGTAATGCGAGATATTTTAAATAAAATAAAATAATTTCAAATCGTAGCCGACCTAGCCTATATCCATCGCCACCCTATACATCTAAACAAGCCACCATCACCAGTTTAAAGATCGCGAGTCTCTCCTCCTATTCTTCTTCATTTATTTCCAGCGAAATCAAGTTTAAAAAAATTGAAAGAATTCGCGTTCGCGATTAGGGTCGATCTGAGGCGATGATACTAATGAGTTCATGATGGAGCCAGGCGATCGACGCAATGGTAGAGGCTCATTTGGCTTGTGTGGGTTTGGGGAGAAGGAGTGACATGAGTGGTTGCGATCGACAATCGAAAGGAAGACAACCTGGAGCGACAGACCTGGGATGGAGGAGCAAGGTCGGAGGCGACTGAAGGCAGGCTAGTCTATGATAGAGCGGACATGATGGTATAGTTACAAGTTTTGCCGATGGTGATGTAAACGGGAGAGGCAGACTTGGCTGTGTTGTTGACTGCTAGAGTGAAGTTAGGGGAGTGTGAAACTGACTTTGGTGGTTGAGTGCGAGCAGAGTCATGGTTAGTAATAGAAGAGGTAGCGATGAAGATATTTGGGGTGGGCGATGTAGTTGAGCAGCCTTGTTCGGAATTTGGCTTCAGATATGATGATGATTTACGCTGTAGACTTTAGGTGTAAGGCCGGCGTTTAGGTAATGAAGCAAAAATGAAGGTGGTACCATCGCTAGGCATTTCGGTGAGTTAATCTCACTCATTTTGGATTACTGAGTTTAATTTACGATAATTAAAATTAATTATTAGTTGATTGGATGAATTTATAAATTATTATCAGTTGGATGTTATATTATATATAGTAGTATATATTAGTAGTTGGGTATATTCCTACCGATTCGAGCGGTTGAGACACTATGCGCCCCACATAATAGCGGATGACCCTATATTATTGCGATATCCCGCCTCAAAGCGGGATTAGTATTTTATGTTATATAACATCTGTGGGTGCAGGGAAACAAGTTGGAGGGATCCAACTGGATTCCTCAAATATATTGATTGTTTTTCATATATAGTGATATATCATGTAATTGAATAATCTGTTATGGATTGTTGTGTGATTTAATTGATTGGATGCTATAGTAGCACTGGCCTTAATTTTGGTATTAGAAATACCATAAATAATATTTTTGAATTTTTAAAAAGAAATTCAAAAGCGATTTTAGAAATGGAATATTTATATTGAATTTTGGGATTTTAAAGAGGAAATGGATTTGAATAGAATTAATGATTGGAATTTGGATTTTTACTTAACTATTTTCGAAAGAGTTGGAAATAGAGATTTTAAAATAATCGACAAAAGAATTTGTATAATGAATTTTAAGTAGTATTTCTCAACAATATGGAAAAGAAGTTGAAATCGGAATTTTAAACGAATTTGAGAAACAATTGAAATTTATTGGGAAATAGATTTGTAAATGGGATTTTAAATAGAAATCGATTTATAAATGGAGCTGTTAATATAAATATGTTATAGACTGGAAATGAGTTTATAAAATTTATAAACGATATTGATAAATAAAGTGTAATGATTATCATTTGATAAATTGGGAATGTAAATTCACCGTGTAAAGTTAAAATGAGATATGGGAAATCGGTTTAGAAAGGAATAGTGAATCTTGTTTTGGAATTTGGAATAGTTGTGAAATAGGTAATGAAAATCTATTTGTGATAAATCGAGAGAGATTTATAAATGTAAAAAAGGTTATGTTAAACTTTATAGAGAAGTTAAGTTTTGTTTTAAAAAGGGATTTTTATTTATTAAACTATGTAGTTTAAAACTGTTTTAATATTGAAATATTTCGGGAAGTTGGTTATACAAATATTTTATATTAGTTAATAAATTCTAATTTTTATAATAAGCTGTGTGAATCGATTTTATTTATAGATGAAATGGAAATTAGATATTATTGTTACTAAAAGTGTTTTGATATTTTAAATAATTTTTTAAAACTTGTTTTCGTAATAAATTACTATTCTTTAAAATCACTTATTATATATATACATATATATAGAGTTTTGGAAAGTGATTGAAATTTATTTATAGATACTCTTGAGATCTGTAAACCGAGTTTTATTTAACATATGAGATTTTATAAGAGAAATCTTATAATGGAATTCTGGAAACTTCAGAAAGTTTCCGAAATGTTGAAATATGAGAACTTCGAAAATGAATTTAAATTCATAAAAGAAGTTATAAATCGCCAAATGAGATTATAAATAAGTATAATCGAGTTTTTTTTGGAATTGTAAAGAGAATTGGAAATTGATTTCGGAAATTTATAAAATGAGCTATATTTGGTTGAGAATTTGCGAATGAATTTGGAAATGTCTTATTAAGTCGGTAAAAGGGAAATCTTCCTTTGTTTTGGAATTATACTTGTACAAATTGATATAAGTTATGAAAATTTCTGTGACGACCTGGATTTTTAACGTATGTTAATTGGGTGATTTACTGATTTAAATTATTGGGATATTAATTTTGATTGGTCGAATAAATAAATTTTCTAATGTTAAAAATACCTGAATCTATATATTGATTAAAAACTATATTCAAATTTATATTATAACTTTCTGGATATGACAAATATTATAGATGTGTATTAAAAAACTCCACCATTTAAACTTAAGATAAAATATCCATATATATATATATATACAAGTTATGATGTTTCAATATATATACGTATATAAGTGTGTATGTATATATATATATATGTATATATGCCCATATGAAGTAATGTTATGTAAAATAGTGGATAAGTATATATGAAGTAATATATATATATATATATACATAGGAATGTATAAATGTAAATATGATAAAATAAAATAAAAAAACATATATATACATAAGTTAAGATGTATATTGTGTTTGTAAATATGGAAATGTATAAATATATATATATATATGATGACAAATATATATATGAGTGTGTATATATATATATAGTGTGCATGTATGTACACAAGGAGACAACCTCATCAATGCATACCAAAATTCAATGGAAAATCAACATAATAAATCAAATAAAGCCTTAGATCAAATCATCTTTTATTCAAATCAAGTCTACATGTTTTCAAATCAAAATCAAAACTTTTCATATGAAATCAAATCAAGAAAATAAAATAAAAATGTAAAAGACTGTAAACAAGATCTCAGCCTATAGATATGTTAGCTTGCTCTGCACACTTCATCCCCCTATATATACACATATATGTGGTCGAGCATATGTTTTGTCCAGAAGAAAAAAAAAGATCAAGCAAAAAGAGGATCAAGATATATAAAAGCTTGAAGCAGAGCAAACAGTGGTTCATCATCCCTTTTTAAAAAGAAAAACTGTGAGTAAAACAATCATGCCTTCTACTTGCAAAAATCGAGTTAGCTATATACTTATAGTTGTAAATGAAAAGGCTTTTGTTTTTCTAAGTTGTTCAATTATAAGAAGTGCCTGTGTTATGTATGTGTATATGCGTAACCTGATGTATGATTTAAAAACCCATAAACCTGCTTATCACTCCTCTGGCCCTGCTCTGTAGGTTGAAAAATGTGTTGTGCTCAGCTCCTTAAATCCCTATCTCACAACCTAGTTAAATTTAGGCTACTGTAACGTCCCGAAAATTTTCGACTTTCGAAAATTCAACATCGATACTCACTTTATCGACTGCTGAGCCATCGAATGCCGGAAACCCGAAAAGTTATGGTTTTAAGAAAGAAGAAAAAGGTAGAAGAAGAAGATAGAAGAACAACAACAGAACAAGAGCAGAAAACAGAAACAGAAAACAATATCAGAATCTCACATATCGCAGCGGAACAATATATAATAGATAAATGAATATCATTTAAAAACAAAAGAATCATATCTGTTATTACATTACATCACATCATATCATCAGAGTCAATAAACAACCATGGACAGTTATATAAACTTGTCCTCATACAGAATACACAGCGGAATAAACAATATCAGATACAAATACTACGTCTCGTCATCCATCTTGCTTCCAAAGCTCCAGAATATCCAGAATATCCTGATAATATAACTCTAGGCTGCCCGTGTGGAAATTGGTGGGCACCCAGAGTTTAGAAGGGAACAATAAACTCCGAGTCAGTCATGGTGACTGGTGTGAGATCGTAAAACAGTTTTATCTTTAAAACAACAAGAAGATTTAAAGTCAATTCGCAATGCTTTTGGAAAATGAAACTACCATAAGACCTCCCACCACACACACAATGCAAACGCAGAATTGGAGGAGATTTCTTCTTATGATAGTCAAAGATGCTTACTACGCAAAATCAAATCATTTTTGATATTATTATTAGTGCATAGTGTAGAAAACATTTCGAAAGTATAATATTAATCTTAGCCAACATACGACCAGTATCGTATGCCTACTATAGCTACTATGTTCAATAGCAGGTTACCGCCACATTCCATAGCAGGTAATACAACTAAAACCGTACAAGTCACGTATTGTTTCTTTGGATTTCCAACAAATGGTCAGGCAAAGGAACTTCCTATCCACGATGGGTACGTCCCTGGAATAGACGACCCGAGAACCTAACCGGATCTCTGCCAACACAAGGCCGGGTTACCTCTGCAAAAATAGGTAACTACTGACACGCGTATGCCATCCCTCGATCATCACCGATCTTCCCGAGGATCCCCGATTTCCAACAAACCACATAGATAATAATAATGCAGTAACCACAGAGGTTAAGTATCTGGGCTCCATACCATGATACCACCTTTATCCAGAAGGAATGACATACACTAAGGGGCGCTACTCCCTAAAACCTTGCTGCATTCTTCCTGTTTCGACCATTTCCGGGGTGTGAGGGTCGACGAAGTCTCGTCCACAAAGCTACGCTTTCTACAAAAAGCCCTGCTTCGGGTCAAACAAAATGATCAACCTATGATCACAAAGATATAAGATCAAACAAATGATCATATCACAAATGATCAAACACTGATCATTTCACAGCAACACTCAGTATGCCACGTTACCAAATTGGGATATATCGCTGATGAATTTCAACTACATAACCTCTGAGCTCGTACGTCTCAGAGAAGGGTGTTAAGCTAAGAGAATAAATTCTCCGCCACCAACAGAAATGTATTTGAAAGAAATCAGCTTTATATCTCAAATTGTAACGTCAGACACACAATCCATACAAGTCTGTTCCGGGATCGAATAGAACCGAAGGCACTTCTCACGAAGCCCTTGCATATCCGGATAATTTTCAATCACGTCAGGACTTCCCGTCACTAAGGGTGATAAAACCTCTAAATCGGAGATCAGCCGATGTAGAGTAACTCGACGGTAATCCTTCCGTTTTCAAAAATATCCGGTCTTCAACACCGGTCTTCAAATGCAATTCATAACGACGTATCACATATTCGGAATGGGTTATACGACCCCATGGTCCTTTCCCGGCTAACCCGAATAGTGAGCGTTTATTCAAAAATAAGTGTGGCATTCAAATTCATCCAATTCACAACAAATACCTATCTAAAGGTAATTATTGATAGTCGGTTATTTAACTATCAATAAAGATGCGCAACATCATCAGATTCCAAATAATTTTCCAAATTATTTCATCTTCAAAAATATCTTTACTAGATATAAAATTTCCACACTTTCAAAAATAAATCAACGTTTATTTTTGTAAACAGTTTCCATTTCCTTTATAAATTCCATATTGAATTTACATTTTTCGAATACCTACTAATATTCGATTTTCAATCGTTTTCAAATATTCATTTTCGATTTATCTTTAAAAAGATAAAATCTCAAAACAGTTCATTTCATATTGGAAAAACATTTCCATACTTATTTAAAAATAAGTATTTCACAAATCTATTTATTTTCAACACTTAGAAAATATTCGATATACTTAAATCAAAATTAAGTATATATTTCATTCTTTAAGGAAATCATTCTTTAAACACATTTTATTTGAGTCAAAACGAATGTTGCGTAAAACATCGTTACGACGACTCGAAATCACTAGTATAGGGATTCGGATTTAGATAGATATATAAATCCCAATACTACATCAAAACATTTCCTTTCGGAAATCATTTACTATAACAACAGTGTTATAGTCTACCATTTCCTTAAATTTCTCGAAAACGTCTATTTCAACAAGAACTGCGGAAATCTCTGCTTTCGATTTATAATACATTTTAAAACATCTTTAAAATGTTCAACTTCATTTTTAATATCACTTCTTCAAAAATAAATCCATTTTACTTAACAATATATTCACTGTCCCAAAATCGTGAATATACTTCACTAACCAAATTTCAGTCTTTTCTACACATTCAATTTAAGGATAATTCGCTATCCAAAATCGCGAATATATTTCCTTTAATAATCTTCTATATTTAATTTATCAAATCCAATTGATCTCGAATTTATAAAACAACGTTTATAAATTCTATTTCTATTTCCTAACGACTTCAATTTAATAAATCTCCTTTATTAAAAATTCGATAAATATTCCATCTAAAGGTAAAAATCCAATTTATAAGTAAATCTCTTATAAATCTTTTATTCTACAGTTTCATCCATTTTATAATTTCATAATTTATGAATCTATAAATTCCATATCCTCACGATTTATAATTCTATAAATTTCATCTTTAACACTTATCATCTCGTTTTAAAATTCCAATATTTTAAATTTATAAATATCAACTTTTTAAATCTTTTAAATAAACTGTTCACAAAAATTCGAAAATCTCAGTTCAAACCATTTTATAAATTGCTTAAACTATTTATTTCAAAAATCACCTTACGGTCATAATTCACAAATCTTAACTTTTATAACTTCAAAATTTTACGTTTATAAATCGATTCAAAAATTCCATAAAACGTATATTTTCAAAAATCACTTTAAAAACCCTTTTAAAGTAAAAGTCGTTATTTTTACATTTCAAAACTGAATCTGATGATGTAACAACACTAATCAGTCCATCACAACAGTCAAATATCATATATCATCATATGATAACAGAATATATCAAAATATCTGTAAATAATCAATATGGTGAGGAATCCAGTTGGATCCCTCCAACCTCTTTCCCTGCATCCACAGATGTTAGCACAATACCAATTCCGCTCCAGTACGGAATTATCGCGGTATATAGGTTTTATAAAAATCCGCTTACTAACGGCGCAATAGGGTCTCATCCGCTATACGAGGCGAGAAATCATCAATCCAATATATACATATGCCAATATGTATATATTGCTATATATAGATATATCCTATCATATCTAATATCACATCCAATAGCAATCAAATAAATAACTGAAAATTCCACTTTTCAATTGAGTGAGAAGATCTCACCGTGATTTTCTGATAGCAATTTATAGCGTTTTATTTTAAATAAAATTAAACAGACGTTTAATTTTATCCAAAATTTTCATTGACTCCAATCGACTCCAAATCAGTTGCACTGCGTAGAGCTCGTCGAGACGATTCCAACACAACTGGTTTCGTAATTTTCCGACCTCGTATGGAAGAGATATGATATTTTAAACTTTATACAATTAAAAAAAATATAAAACAATTCCATTTTCTTTTCAAATTTAAACCCTAGATTAAATCACTACCGTTCAAATTCCAACATCCAGATCTGGCCGCTGCTACCTTTCTTCCTATTCACGTTCAACATCACGAACGAGAAACCCAGCCACACGTAAAACAAATCGAAGCCGCACCTTCCCACGTCGATATATACGACGATCGGTGACCATCCACGCACGCGCCACTACGCCCTACGCCTCCGCCCCCATTGCCGTTGAACTCGGTGGTCCCCTCAGCTCCAAAAAACGTACGAAAGCGAGCACGAACGCGGCCATCTCTTGGCCCCCATGCTACACTGCAACCCATCATCGCCGTACAGATCTGACGATCTTGTCGAGCACTACAACATTGTAGTTAATGCTTTCTCGAATTGATGCATAGATTTAAAGAAATTAAAGGATGAAGATAGGAGATTCTCGGTCGTTCGTGGAGATAGTGGCGGCTGTTGCTTTTTAGGGTTAGGTTTTATTTATTTTCTTGAAAATGAAATAAATGAAGTGCTTATATAGAGAAACGACGAACACTATTCACTCGATTTCCCGAACTCCGATTTACGCGCGGTAACTGACGTTTCTAGGGTTTAACCCGCGTTCCGGACACAATGGAACAGGTTTCAGAAGCTAATTCGATCGTCTGTGCGAGATATGAATTTAAACGATCAATTTAAATTAAACTGATTTAAATCGATTTCGAGGCGTTTTAATTTGTACTGGACAAATGGTAAATCCAAAAATTACGAAATTTGAAATCTTACAATAATATCACATTACGGATCCGATGAAACTGGTTTCGTCGAAATCCGAGACCGTTTGAAAAATGACTATTTTAACTCGACGATTTAAAATTAAAATGATATCGATGCGTTTCGAGCTGCCACGGTCAATCGACAATCCCGATTGCTACGAAAATTGAAATCCGATAATAACTAACTATTACGGATCCAATGGAACTGGTCTCGTTCAATTCTAAGACTATTCGAAAATTGGCTATTTTTCAGTCGATAATTAAATATTAAAATATCCAATTTTCATAAATTAACTCCAAATTCAATTCTGAAAGTTCTAAAATATTTCTATAACTTCAGTATGATTAAATAAAATTTTACAAATCATTTTCAATCATATTCAATCCAGATTTCAATTATTTCTGGAATTTCACTATTAAATTATTGATTTAATTATCCAATTAAACTCAATATTCGAATTTTAAATTATCCGACTTATTAATTCTACTTATTAATATTTAAAATCAATTAAATATTCGAATTTTAATTATCAAAAATTCTGGGTCGTTACAGACTTCCCCCCTTAAAAGAATTTCGTCCTCGAAATTACAAGTTAGGAAAAAGATACAAAATCCGTTAACTTTCCAAAACAAACCGTTCAAATTAGATTTTCAAATCTGTTAAGTGTTTAACTTCTCCAAAATTCATAGTTAACTTCCCACAAAATCTTTACTAAGTTTTCAAATCATAACTTAGTTTTCAAAATTTTCAAATTTCTCAAAAATATTCTAACGCCTTAAATTTTCAGAAAATTTCGCCAGCGTCTCCTTTGCGCGGCTCGATCCGAAAAAAAAATGACAGTGTATATATATCACAAATATACATCCCATCAAGTGATGAGGCATCCCGTAGGGAAAAAAGTGTAAAAGTACGATATTTAATCCGAGATATGTACCTTATTATTTATTTAGCGAGCGTATACGGCTAATATAGCGCGAAAGCGAGCTCCAAATGCGAAGCAACGCCATCCGCACCTACTAAACACTCAACAAACCATATGAGAACATGTAGATATGAAAATATAGTCAATATACATCATATAGCAACATAACAACTACATATGTGTCCATATAGCAAATGCAACAAAACACAAATGCAACCATCAACAATCATCCAACAATTTCAATATTCATTCACATTCTCATTAATATTCAATGGATTGGTTTTCAATTTTAAATCATATTTGATTCATTTACATTGGCTTTTACACAGATTCATTCTCTTAGTTTATATTCACTAATTCACATTTGTTCACTTTCAATTTGAATTTAATCACTTTGCTTCCAGTTTGTCGATTCAATTTCATTAACCCTTAATGAATTACACACAATCAACTAACAATCAATCTAACTACCAATGTATAACCAATCATAACCAAATTTATTCAATTTACATTTCTTTACATTCAATTTGGTTCAACACTTTAAATTTCAAGTGGTTGATATTAAATTGATTTCCATTCAATTATTCAATTTCTTTAGCTTCTAATGAATTAACACTTATATTCATTATTTCATATCAATACTTCACATTAGATTGATTAACATCCAATCCATTTATTCAATTCAATTGCTAATTCATTTAACAAATAAAGTTGAATTTCATTTATATAACTCAAGTTCACATTCATTTAATAAATTCCCTTATTAATTTACTTTGATATCAAAATCAACTTCGTTCAACATTACTTAAGTTATATTCCAATTAAACATCATTTGTTTAACTTAACTTAAGTTTCCACTTATAAATCCAAATTCAAATTTTAATCCTATTTAACTTTTACCAAGGTCAAATTTCTTCACTTATTCAAAATTCATATTAAATCCAGATTTCATATTCCACAATCTCAACTTAGATTTAATTGATTCACTTATACTTACTTTAATTTAACTTCATCCTTTAAGTTAAATTTATTCTATCAGAATTTAAATTATATAAGTTATCAATCCATTCAATTTCAGAGTATTTTCAATCTTTCAAAACTATTTTGAAATCTGTTCAAATTTATCTTTTGAATTCCCAAAACAAAATCCAAAATTTCCCAATCAACTTTTATTTAAAATATTCTGGCAGCAATTCCTCTTTTGGAAACCCGAAAATGAACATCAGTGATGCTGCAGTCATTACCGAAGGTATTTTCCAGCGACCGAAAAGAGTTTAGAGCTTTTCATTCCCTCAAAACATTTTTCAAAACCCTTGAAATTCATTTTCCACTCCAAAAAGAATTTAAACTTTTCAAATCTCCAAAATTTTCAAATCATTTTCAAAACATTTCCAAATACTTCTCTGGAATTCTGTTTTAAATTACAAATCACATTTATAATTTACATTCTTAAATTTCATTTGTATATGGATTTATTTCTTAACTTTGGAGTTATGATTTGACTTTCTTATTCAATTTTAGTGATGATAATTCACTATTATTACTTCCTAACATCCATGCAACCATATACTATAGTACTTTAAAAAAAACATTTATTTTCTATACAAAAATAGTTTTGGGCAAAATTATCTCATTTACCCTATTTAAAACAATACTGTGTTGAATTGTTCTATACAAGTGTTTAGAGATCCCTATCGATAGAGTTGTACGGACAATACCGACCAGAATCCATATACCACTCAACAAACCAATCATCACAATATAAAACAATTTTATATTAACTAACAAATACGCGCTCGTATCTATTATTACACTCAACTCATCCTAGAGTACTACTGACTCTATCTCTAATGAGTAACACCCAACAGAGCAGGGTTGTCGCTTAACCATATGCTCTGATACCAAATGTAACGTCCCGAAAATTTTCGACTTTCGAAAATTCAACATCGATACTCACTTTATCGACTGCTGAGCCATCGAATGCCGGAAACCCGAAAAGTTATGGTTTTAAGAAAGAAGAAAAAGGTAGAAGAAGAAGATAGAAGAACAACAACAGAACAAGAGCAGAAAACAGAAACAGAAAACAATATCAGAATCTCACATATCGCAGCGGAACAATATATAATAGATAAATGAATATCATTTAAAAACAAAAGAATCATATCTGTTATTACATTACATCACATCATATCATCAGAGTCAATAAACAACCATGGACAGTTATATAAACTTGTCCTCATACAGAATACACAACGGAATAAACAATATCAGATACAAATACTACGTCTCGTCATCCAGCTTGCTTCCAAAGCTCCAGAATATCCAGAATATCCTGATAATATAACTCTAGGCTGCCCGTGTGGAAATTGGTGGGCACCCAGAGTTTAGAAGGGAACAATAAACTCCGAGTCAGTCATGGTGACTGGTGTGAGATCGTAAAACAGTTTTATCTTTAAAACAACAAGAAGATTTAAAGTCAATTCGCAATGCTTTTGGAAAATGAAACTACCATAAGACCTCCCACCACACACACAATGCAAACGCAGAATTGGAGGAGATTTCTTCTTATGATAGTCAAAGATGCTTACTACGCAAAATCAAATCATTTTTGATATTATTATTAGTGCATAGTGTAGAAAACATTTCGAAAGTATAATATTAATCTTAGCCAACATACGACCAGTATCGTATGCCTACTATAGCTACTATGTTCAATAGCAGGTTACCGCCACATTCCATAGCAGGTAATACAACTAAAACCGTACAAGTCACGTATTGTTTCTTTGGATTTCCAACAAATGGTCAGGCAAAGGAACTTCCTATCCACGATGGGTACGTCCCTAGAATAGACGACCCGAGAACCTAACCGGATCTCTGCCAACACAAGGCCGGGTTACCTCTGCAAAAATAGGTAACTACTGACACGCGTATGCCATCCCCCGATCGTCACCGATCTTCCCGAGGATCCCCGATTTCCAACAAACCACATAGATAATAATAATGCAGTAACCACAGAGGTTAAGTATCTGGGCTCCATACCATGATACCACCTTTATCCAGAAGGAATGACATACACTAAGGGGCGCTACTCCCTAAAACCTTGCTGCATTCTTCCTGTTTCGACCATTTCCGGGGTGTGAGGCTCGACGAAGTCTCGTCCACAAAGCTACGCTTTCTACAAAAAGCCCTGCTTCGGGTCAAACAAAATGATCAACCTATGATCACAAAGATATAAGATCAAACAAATGATCATATCACAAATGATCAAACACTGATCATTTCACAGCAACACTCAGTATGCCACGTTACCAAATTGGGATATATCGCTGATGAATTTCAACTACATAACCTCTGAGCTCGTACGTCTCAGAGAAGGGTGTTAAGCTAAGAGAATAAATTCTCCGCCACCAACAGAAATGTATTTGAAAGAAATCAGCTTTATATCTCAAATTGTAACGTCAGACACACAATCCATACAAGTCTGTTCCGGGATCGAACAGAACCGAAGGCACTTCTCACGAAGCCCTTGCATATCCGGATAATTTTCAATCACGTCAGGACTTCCCGTCACTAAGGGTGATAAAACCTCTAAATCGGAGATCAGCCGATGTAGAGTAACTCGACGGTAATCCTTCCGTTTTCAAAAATATCCGGTCTTCAACACCGGTCTTCAAATGCAATTCATAATGACGTATCACATATTCGGAATGGGTTATACGACCCCATGGTCCTTTCCCGGCTAACCCGAATAGTGAGCGTTTATTCAAAAATAAGTGTGGCATTCAAATTCATCCAATTCACAACAAATACCTATCTAAAGGTAATTATTGATAGTCGGTTATTTAACTATCAATAAAGATGCGCAACATCATCAGATTCCAAATAATTTTCCAAATTATTTCATCTTCAAAAATATCTTTACTAGATATAAAATTTCCACACTTTCAAAAATAAATCAACGTTTATTTTTTTAAACAGTTTCCATTTCCTTTATAAATTCCATATTGAATTTACATTTTTCGAATACCTACTAATATTCGATTTTCAATCGTTTTCAAATATTCATTTTCGATTTATCTTTAAAAAGATAAAATCTCAAAACAGTTCATTTCATATTGGAAAAACATTTCCATACTTATTTAAAAATAAGTATTTCACAAATCTATTTATTTTCAACACTTAGAAAATATTCGATATACTTAAATCAAAATTAAGTATATATTTCATTCTTTAAGGAAATCATTCTTTAAACACATTTTATTTGAGTCAAAACGAATGTTGCGTAAAACATCGTTACGACGACTCGAAATCACTAGTATAGGGATTCGGATTTAGATAGATACATAAATCCCAATACTACATCAAAACATTTCCTTTCGGAAATCATTTACTATAACAACAGTGTTATAGTCCACCATTTCCTTAAATTTCTCGAAAACGTCTATTTCAACAAGAACTACGGAAATCTCTGCTTTCGATTTATAATACATTTTAAAACATCTTTAAAATGTTTAACTTCATTTTTAATATCACTTCTTCAAAAATAAATCCATTTTACTTAATAATATATTCACTGTCCCAAAATCGTGAATATACTTCACTAACCAAATTTCAGTCTTTTCTACACATTCAATTTAAGGATAATTCGCTATCCAAAATCGCGAATATATTTCCTTTAATAATCTTCTATATTTAATTTATCAAATCCAATTGATCTCGAATTTATAAAACAACGTTTATAAATTCTATTTCTATTTCCTAACGACTTCAATTTAATAAATCTCCTTTATTAAAAATTCGATAAATATTCCATCTAAAGGTAAAAATCCAATTTATAAGTAAATCTCTTATAAATCTTTTATTCTACAGTTTCATCCATTTTATAATTTCATAATTTATGAATCTATAAATTCCATATCCTCACGATTTATAATTCTATAAATTTCATCTTTAACACTTATCATCTCGTTTTAAAATTCCAATATTTTAAATTTATAAATATCAACTTTTTAAATCTTTTAAATAAACTGTTCACAAAAATTCGAAAATCTCAGTTCAAACCATTTTATAAATTGCTTAAACTATTTTTTCAAAAATCACCTTACGGTCATAATTCACAAATCTTAACTTTTATAACTTCAAAATTTTACGTTTATAAATCGATTCAAAAATTCCATAAAACGTATATTTTCAAAAATCACTTTAAAAACCCTTTTAAAGTAAAAGTCGTTATTTTTACATTTCAAAACTGAATCTGATGATGTAACAACACTAATCAGTCCATCACAACAGTCAAATATCATATATCATCATATGATAACAGAATATATCAAAATATCTGTAAATAATCAATATGGTGAGGAATCCAGTTGGATCCCTCCAACCTGTTTCCCTGCATCCACAGATGTTAGCACAATACCAATTCCGCTCCAGTACGGAATTATCGCGGTATATAGGTTTTATAAAAATCCGCTTACTAACGGCGCAATAGGGTCTCATCCGCTATACGAGGCGGGAAATCATCAATCCAATATATACATATGCCAATATGTATATATTGCTATATATAGATATATCCTATCATATCTAATATCACATCCAATAGCAATCAAATAAATAACTGAAAATTCCACTTTTCAATTGAGTGAGAAGATCTCACCGTGATTTTCTGATAGCAATTTATAGCGTTTTATTTTAAATAAAATTAAACAGACGTTTAATTTTATCCAAAATTTTCATTGACTCCAATCGACTCCAAATTAGTTGCACTGCGTAGAGCTCGTCGAGACGATTCCAACACAACTGGTTTCGTAATTTTCCGACCTCGTATGGAAGAGATATGATATTTTAAACTTTATACAATTAAAAAAGTATAAAATAATTCCATTTTCTTTTCAAATTTAAACCCTAGATTAAATCACTACCGTTCAAATTCCAACATCCAGATCTGGCCGCTGCTACCTTTCTTCCTATTCACGTTCAACATCACGAACGAGAAACCCAGCCACACGTAAAACAAATCGAAGCCGCACCTTCCCACGTCGATATATACGACGATCGGTGACCATCCACGCACGCGCCACTACGCCCTCCGCCCCCATTGCCGTTGAACTCGGTGGTCCCCTCAGCTCCAAAAAACGTACGAAAGCGAGCACGAACGCGGCCATCTCTTGGCTCCCATGCTACACTGCAACCCATCATCGCCGTACAGATCTGACGATCTTGTCGAGCACTACAACATTGTAGTTAATGCTTTCTCGAATTGATGCATAGATTTAAAGAAATTAAAGGATGAAGATAGGAGATTCTCGGTCGTTCGTGGAGATAGTGGCGGCTGTTGCTTTTTAGGGTTAGGTTTTATTTATTTTCTTGAAAATGAAATAAATGAAGTGCTTATATAGAGAAACGACGAACACTATTCACTCGATTTCCCGAACTCCGATTTACGCGCGGTAACTGACGTTTCTAGGGTTTAACCCACGTTCCGGACACAATGGAACAAGTTTCAGAAGCTAATTCGATCGTCTGTGCGAGATATGAATTTAAACGATCAATTTAAATTAAACCGATTTAAATCGATTTCGAGGCGTTTTAATTTGTACCGGACAAATGGTAAATCCAAAAATTACGAAATTTGAAATCTTACAATAATATCACATTACGGATCCGATGAAACTAGTTTCGTCGAAATCCGAGACCGTTTGAAAAATGACTATTTTAACTCGACGATTTAAAATTAAAACGATATCGATGCGTTTCGAGCTGCCACGGTCAATCGACAATCCCGATTGCTACGAAAATTGAAATCCGATAATAACTAACTATTACGGATCCAATGGAACTGGTCTCGTTCAATTCTGAGACTGTTCGAAAATTGGCTATTTTTCAGTCGATAATTAAATATTAAAATATCCAATTTTCATAAATTAACTCCAAATTCAATTCTGAAAGTTCTAAAATATTTCTATAACTTCAGTATGATTAAATAAAATTTTACAAATCATTTTCAATCATATTCAATCCAGATTTCAATTATTTCTGGAATTTCACTATTAAATTATTGATTTAATTATCCAATTAAACTCAATATTCGAATTTTAAATTATCCGACTTATTAATTCTACTTATTAATATTTAAAATCAATTAAATATTCGAATTTTAATTATCAAAAATTCTGGGTCGTTACAGCTACAATTTTAAAAGAAAAACTATTCATTTTCAAGTATACTTTGTTTTAAAAATGATCCCATTGAATATTATGAAGCATAGAGGATGAAGGGTGTTTTTACAGTAAAGGAACTCAAAATGGAAGAAAGTTTAAAAATCATAATTTACTTATTTGATTATATGAACATGATCGTCACTCAAAATCAGGAATTTGGAAGGAAGTTTCGTGATTTTTAGTTGCTTAGGGGTGGGGATATGGGAGGTTGACCGGAATTGGGCATGTGGTCAAATCGCGGTGACTGGCTCAATGTCGTGGTCGGAGTTTCGGCCTGGAGGAGGCCGGAGAAATAAGGAGTCGAGGAAAAACAGTGTGGAATTTTTCTAGTGATCGTAGTGGCCAGGCGAACGCGAAGTAGGGTTTAAGGTTGTTGTTTTCATGTTTCGGTCTCGAGCTCAGGACGATGTGACGGTGAAGGTAGAGCCGTACGGTATAGGGGGAGAAGGTAGAGGGAATGTGGTGGTCGTTCTGGTATGGTTGGATGATGATCAGTGATGGGTAGTGGTGATTCGAGATGGATAGATGGTGGCAGATTTTCATGTAGCCACGGCCAGAAGGTTGATGTGTCGAACAGGATGTGTTCGATGGTTCTGTGTGCATGGTAATGATGGGGAAGACGTGTGTGACGTGAGAGAATGATCGATGGCAAGGTTCCGGTGTTTGACTGCTCGTGGAGGTGCACAATGATATGCACGAGATGGATGGGAAGAAAAGAAGAGAGGGAGAAGAGCTGGAAGAAAGAACAAGTGGAGAGAGGGAAGATTAAAGTTGGGTCAGGTTCTCTTTTTCCATTTGGGCCAGGTCGATTTTATATTGGGTTGGTTTTTTAAGAGAAAAGAAAAAAAGGTGATTTATTGATGTTTAATTTAATAACCTTTCAATCTTTAAGCATTTGCTTTCTCATTAACAAAAATTTCCAATGGATGGAAGTCTTTGTGTTGTGTTAATAAATTTGAATAACTAAAGTGAGTTTTTAAATAAAACTTATTTGATTAAATTATACGTAAATTAATAAGCAATTAGACCCTAAATTGTTTAAAACTTATGTTAATAAATAAAGTTTGTTATTAGCTGGATTAGTTAATTTGAGTTAACCAAAAAAAATTGTTTTATAATTTCTTAAATTATAAGTAAATTTGGATTAAAATATAAGTAGATTCAGTGCTGTTATTGTATATTATATTTTGTTCCACTACGATTGTGAGATTCTGTGCTGTTATTTTTGTTTCTTCTTCTATCTCTTTTTTTCTTCTTATACCCTAACAATCTAGTATTTCTGGCACTCGTTTCTCGGCACTCTATATAGTGAACGTATTAGTATCGATTTTCGGGGGTTGAAAATCACCCGGTTGTTACAATTTCCTAAGTATTGATATTACAAATGGATTTTGGAAGTTTTGCTTATAATATTTCCTACGTATTGAAATGAAAGGTTTTCAAAATATTTTAACAATGAAATGATTTATCTAGAAATGTTTTCTAAGTAATGAGTTATAATTTGAATTTGGAATATTTCTAAGTGTTGATATGGTTTGAAAATATCCTGTTATGGATATAAGTATTTGGAATTTTTTAAAAAATATTGAATTATTGGAAGAGATTTGAATATATATCTCTATAAAGATATTTTAAAATAAATGTTTTGGAAAATTTATAATATGGGCCTAGAGACTACTTATGTATGTAATTTGATAGTTAAATAACCGACTATCAAATCTGGACAAATTCGTTGATCGTTTCGAAGAGACCGGAATTGGATTTAATTATCTGAAAACCATTTCGATCCAATTTGTGCGTTACGAATTGTATATCTCGAAGATAATAAAGATAGTGTTCTTGAAGAGATTGGTTGTTCAGTCCCAAAACAACTTGTATGGATGAATGTTGTCATTGCATTGTTGCCTGGAAGCAATGTTTGCATTCCAAGAATGAATGCTATTCTCAAGGTAATACGTATCCTCAAGCCTCATCAACCAGGAATAACTAAAACAGGGGAGATGCAGAAAGGCCATGTGGGTCACTCCCATTAGGGTATGATCATCACTCATCTAGAGTGGACATTTATCGTCATCACTATTTATCATTTGTTGTGTTTCGGGGGCCCATTAGTGGCAATCATATTCGATACTATCCAGTATGGGGTAGGCCGGTCTTGTGTTGCCAGGGATCGATAGGTTCGATCTCGGTACATTTTTCTAGAGGTGTACTGTGGCGGGCTGTACTCTAGTAGCACTGTCATTGTATGGAATCCAATATTCACTACGAGCCTATACGGTTTTAGATGTGCCCAACTATGTTGAAACGTGAGATGCAAGCAATTCAGCTATTTTATAGTTTATTTTCTATAGACACTATTATAATATAAGATGATTTTGATATAAAATGTTTTGGTTATCATAAGGTAAAAACCCGTCGTATTTCTGTGTGGCATGGTCCTACGAGATACCTTTGTTTTCAAAGGATTTTGATAACAGTAATAATTCAAATTGAGTGTGTTTTCTCATGCTGGTTTTCCAGACCGACTCGCGTGTTATTTTATTATAATGCTCAGGTCAGACCGAGTATTATAGATTCAGGTTTGGATGCTATGGAGCTCGGGAGGTGAGTGGAAGGAGTCTCAGTCGTATTCCACATACTTGATTATATTCCACTGTGTGTGTATGTTGTATATTTAGCACTTGTGAGGACAAGTTATTATAACTGTCCAAATTGAAATTGTCATTTGTTGTACTCTGATGATGGTATGTATATTAACAGTTACAGTTTCTTTTGTATTAAGATCTGTTATTATATGTTATTTATTTTTCCACTGTGATTGGGAGATTATATATTATTGTTCATGTTTCTTCTTCTATCTCTTCTTCTTCTTTAACCTAGCAATCGGTATTTTCGGCACTTGAATATTCAGCATGCTATACAGTGAACGTATTGATGTCGATTTTCGAGGGTTTAAAATCTCGGGTCGCTACAGAGGTTGATTTGTGGACATATGGTGTTTGATGTGGTCATGTTGTACATTGATGTTGGATGTACATATTGTTGTTGGGTGTGTGAGATTGATGATGGATGGTTTGTTTTGTATTGATGGTAATGTTTGAGATTGAGATGGTAATGTTTGAGCTTTATATTGTTATTGATATTGATTTTAGCTTATATATCCGATATATATTGATTTTGATGTGTTGTGATATATATTGATATTGATGTGCTATTTGGAATTCGAATGGCTGCTGTAATAAAAAATCACCCAGATTTCCGACAGCTCCCAACGGTTTCCGACGGCTAATTGATCAAAAATCAACGACGGCTCCAAACGGTTTTCTGAGATTTTTCAAGCCACGTGGACATCTTAACCGTCAAAAAGGCCATCGAAATTGCCGCCGAAACAGTCGTTGGAAGCCGTTGAAAAAACATCGTTGTTTCCGTCGAAAAAAGATGAAAGTCGTGTGCTCTATACCGACGGCATTTCCAACGGTCGCCGACGGCTACCGATGGCTCGCAGCCGTCGGAAATCACTGTATTCCTTGTAGTGATTTGGGAGCGTTTATTGCAAAAATAAAGATGGCGGCTAATGAAAATTGCAAGCAGGACAAGTAATTTGCATTTGAGTGGAGGGTTGAAACTCAATTGCTCGGTTTGGGAAAAGAAGCAATTGTATTGTTCAAAATTATTCAAGAAATTAGATGGATAGATTTTCAATTTTTTTATATTTTCAAGTTCATGAGCGGTCAATTGCTTCAGTTGTGTTAACAACCGAAGCAAATGAGTGATCTATTGCTTCGGTTGCTAATACAACCGAAGCAAATGGCTGACCTACTAATTTGCAAGGCTTATTGCTTCAATTGTTAAGATGAAACCGAAGCAAATGATATTATTTGCTTCAGTTGCTAATACAACAAAGCGAATGAGACGAAGTAACAAACATATTATGTACATTGATTGATTATAATAATGATCTTATTATGTTAAATGTACCACTAGACCAAAAGCTATAAGATTTGTATAAGAGTTCGATTAAAGGTTAAGGATGACCAAATGCATGTTTTTATGGAGTTCATTATGATACTGTAGTAAGGATTTCCTTTGAATGGTTCAATCAATTAGAAAGGAAATTAAATATATGAGATTAGATGTAACCTAAGGCATAATTGGAATAAAGAGAGTGAATGGTCACCTCTACTTCATAAAGAAATATTGAAAACGAGAATTGTAAAGTAACAATAGATACTTAACATGGAATGAGAAATACGATTTCTATTCTAAAATGTCTTTTCATATAGAAAATTATTTTCTATGAGATTTGTTTTTTCGAGTTTAAGATATTTGATCTAAAAACTCTTGACCGTATACTGGTTAGAGTAAATGGAACAAATAGCCTATGTTAAGTGGTTTAATGGAGCTATATATTTCGTATACCAATGGTGGAAATAGTGGGAGCATGACATATAGCATTTACCGGTTGCATCAAGTTACGAAAATTGTTTTCGTAAAACATACCAAATATTATTTATGAAATAATAAATATTTGTAAGTGTTGACTGAAAAATAAACATAGTTTTATTTCAATATATACCATGAGTATTCGTTATAAAATTAAACTATAACAGCGGTATTATTTTCATAACAAAAGCGATGCACTGGAAAATACAGAAGTATTTAAAAGAATTGCAATTATTTTGGAATTATAGACTAAGCTACGGTTTTGAGAAATAATTATTTGATTATATGATTATGAATCATATGGTACTAATCAAACAATTAAGGCCAAAGCACCCATTTAGTGAAGGCGACATAAGAGTCGATGAACTCTTTGGATTGATACATATACAATCATAAGTCTAATAGTACCAGAATGATTTGACAATACTTCGTTTAATTCACTAATGAATTATCACAAACATGAAATGTGTATTTGATACACATGAATTGTGTCTATGGTAAGCTCACAGAATATAAAATGAAAGAAAATAAAATAATATGCAAAAGAAAATAAAACTATTCGATTTGATCGAAAAGGCGATTTTATTGAAAAGAGTTCTGAATGTACCTAAGAATGAATAAAAAATTTAGTCTCAAAAGTCACTCCTTCTTATGGTACATAATGATGTATCAATAAGGAGCAATCGGGCTTTATTAAACAAAGTATTATTAATGACGATTGAAGTTGAGTTAACTTCTTTCTATAAGGTCATGTACTTAAGATTAGTACACAAGGTTAAAATTAATTTCATTTAAAAAACAGTTTACAAAATCATACAAGATAATGGTTTATAAGAAATCTCGGCATATCCTAGGTCAAGGAGTTGGTAGGTTATGTGAGTCAAAAGACTAGATGAATAATTGTATGTGAGGGATCTTGTATGGACCACCCAAATAAAGTTTGTGAACGATCGTCATTAGATGACTAAATTATGTTTTGAACATAAGTATCGTAAATTAAAATTAAATCAGTCTTATATATATGACAATTTATAAAAGTGGTTATGAATACCTATTCCACTGCACCGAGTCAAGAAATACTAACTTTGTAGCGAAAGAATTTCTTTTAGAAATTATTGATAGTAAAATGGATTTTGATACGATCTAAAGATGAAACCGATTATATGGGATAAAATGAAGTTAACCAAACCTGAACGAACACAACACATTAGAATGTCTAATAAGTGTTCTCACACATTGAAGAGAAACTATGAGTTTCTTATCAACACTGAGAATAAATAACCCTCAGTTGTAACCCAAACCATTAAGAGTATTAACTCTGCCAGATGGTATGATGCACAAATCCAAAAGGATTCCATGTATGTTATCAAAATATTATTTTAATAGCTGTACCCAAAGGGATACAATTCCAAGCGGTGTGCATGATCAAATAGTACAATTCACCAAAGCTCCATACGTATTTCATGTCAAATTAGCAAAACAGTAACTTTCCACAGACGTAAGCATACTTTTTTTTGAAACCCGAATTCTTATTCACCACTTTTCGAATGAAAGAATTCAATCAGTGAATTGTGGCACAACTGCAAATGTGTCTTCAAAAGAAAGACGTGTGGTTGGAATATGGTGAGCAATATTGATAAGAATAAAATCATAAATTTAAATTCTTGAAATTATCATAATAGATTCATCATTCAATGTGCTCAAGACGATTCAGATTTTACTCAAAAAATTATTTCCTAGAATGTTTTGTGTTTTGGTGCATTTGTGTTAAAATAGAAAATTCTAAATAATGATTTAGAATAGACTGTTTGCACATAACAACTAAACTGTCTTAAAGCCAGTGGGAGTGATATTGAGTTTATGGATTTTTCTAATATGATCCAAGAATGGATACGAAAGTATCGTTTGACAAGCATCAAAGTTGAACAAGTGTTTTGATAGAAATATCAAATAGTTTGATTTTCAGCCAAAATACAGAGGAAGCATGTATCTACAAGAAAGAGCAGTAAAAGGTACATGGATATTTCTTAATTGTAAGTAAGCAACACACTATTAATTGTTAATGTTGTACTTATGTCAAAATCAATTCTAGTTTGGTTATTTAATACTTGACATTGTATTTTTCAATTATATCTTTTATAATGAGTATGAAGGCTATTGGGAATGTCCCAAATGATATGCAATGACACTTTACTAAAGTGTTTAATATGGAAATGTATCTAATGCATGAAGAAAATATCAAGTCCAGATTAAGATCACTAAATTGTAGTTCGGAGTGTTCTCGTGGATTTACGAAATACCAGAGAATTGTTTACAGAAACGATGAACTGCTTATGAAGGAGTGTTCGGACTTGAACTTCATAAGTGCTATCTAGTATAATATGTCAATATTAAATTCATGTTCAAACCATAATTAAGAAGCTTTAAGTTGGAAATGTTCCAAACGAAACATTGTGGCTGATTCAATGAAAAGGCTAAGTACATTGTCTTGAATAGCGCCACGATAAAAACAACGTATACATATAAATGCACAAATTTATAACCGAGCTACGGTGATTGCAAGTATTGAGAATACTACATTATTATTATATGATAACAACATAATGATAGGAGCTCAATAGAAGTTGAGAAACATACTTCGACTATTTCCACATGATAAAGGTAGTTTATCAGCATCGAAGAGAGTTGATTGACAGAGTAGATAATTAAAACAACATAGTAGATTCATTCACAAAAGGTCTAACTTGATCTGTTCTCATCAAACCAATAGATGGAACGAGGTTGAGATTCCATAACAGGCCTCAAGTGCATGTGGGGCATTGATAGAGTTAGTGGTATGCCCTAGGGTCAATCTATAATTTAATGTAAATTATTAACTCTATAATGAAATCTCATTCAAACTAAAAGGCTTTTTTCTTTTTATTATATGCATCATATGTTATATTAATTAATTAATTTAATTTAAGTATATTTAATAGAAAATCCATAAATGGTCTGTTTTTTGATAGTAATTACAACATGTTATAATCATGAGCAATTTATCACAATATAATAAACATATCGTTTTAAATATTCCTAGTCAAGATAGTTTTCTGTTGGTTAATATAACCAAGGTTAAATAGAAAATAATGATGTGACAATATTACACAATTCTCTCGACTTGAGAATACCGTCGAGCTTTAATGTGAAAACTCTACTTTGATTATAGTTAAATCATGGCATGACGTCCATAAATGACTATAGTTGGGCCGAGTGGAAGCATTGGAAGCAAAACACTATTCAATAAAGAATTCATCTTGTTTACTAGTTTCCTAGCCAACCCCAAAATATGATCAACATGTTATGAAGAACAAGGATTATTTGCTAATCGCTAGGCTTAAAATGAAAAATGAGGAGTTAAATACATAACCGAAAGAGAAATAACACAAGATATAGTGTGGTTCAATAAAGCTGCCTACATCCACTCAGAAGTTCTCTTGCTATATATTTCTCTTATAAATATAGGGAACTATAAGAGAATAATGAGAAAATAGGAAACACTTGAGACTGATAAAGCTATGTACTTGCGATACCAAGAGATGCGAATTGTATGTAGCATTCAGAGAATCCAACCAGTTCAACTAGAATTCAGCCAGTTCAACCAGAATCCAACCAGATCAACTAGAATCCAACCCCTTTGTAGTACCGCTGCATAAGGCATTTATATTAGCTGGAACGGGTAATGTATGGTGGAGATTATGGTATGAGAAAGGACGCGAATCAGGCTCAATAGTTGATTTGACTGTAGAGGTGGACGATCGACAGTTTTAAAGCAGATTTGAAGATGGGAACTGGACGAGAAAACACTCATCACCCCTTTTCACAAGGTGTGGGCTTGCATTAATTATGCATTCAATGCTAACGGTAAGCCCCATCAAATCAGCCGTCCATTGGTGGTGCTCTGATGGGATTGATTGATAGCTTTGTCTTTCACATGAGTACCCATATGGCCTAGTTGGCCGATCGGGTGTTAGTAACATGGAAGAGGTTTGGAATTTAACTAAGGATCATATGGGTATGGAGGGCAATGGACCGAGCACGAGGCGTCCGGGAGGGAGGTCTAGTGATGGCTAGATCTAGCTGTATGGAAGCCATGCCCAAGGGTAGGCTATTCTTTCCTGATGTGCTGCTTGTCAAGACGTGATTAGATAGGGACTGGGCTCCAACTGATGTGGAGCCAGGCAAATCATGGTGGTCTTTAGCTGTCATTGGAAGTACAATTAGAGGAGTCGGGCTGGACTGATCTGGGCCCAGTCCTTGTCACGTGTATGTGAAGGTTGCTTGAAGAGGTTGGGCTTTGCCATCACACCTTACTGGGTTAAAGGGTTGGTTTGAGACCATGGGCTTGGGTCGACCCTAGATTGAGCCACCAAGAATCAATCGGGCTAGCTTTGACTAAGTCAGGTTGTCTTTAATTGGGCTTACTAGTTGCTTGCAAAAAATATAAGCAACATTCTGCACCCCAAGTCCGTACCCATTTACGGGTGCGGGCTTAAATAAATATCATACAAATCTTTTCGAATGACTGCTTTGCAATGCATGTAATGCGCCTTCCAAGTGGCTTTGTACAATTAATCGTGATAGTTCAATTTTCCAGACGTGGCAGGGACGTGTCACATCTCCTCACGTTTTTGACTTCACTCAATATTGATCTCTATTGGATGGCTGGGATCCTTTTTGCCTTTTGAGCTCAATGCCTGCAATTTAAAGTGCAGGCATATAAATACACCCTATTTTTATTCTTTCCTAAACCCATAAAATTGCTATTTATGAAAAATTACAGAGCTTGTGAGTCATTAACAATTCTTTACTGATAAAAAATCGTTGGCTTCATCATCTATTTCCTTTCCAAATTCTTTAGAATGCAAGATTTTTTATCAAATTTAGTTGGGATGCCGAGGGAGGAGAAAGTCCTTTGGTGTTTGAACTGTCTCTTGTTGATTGCAGTTCAAACCATTAGCTGGAAATTTCTGCTTGAGGTGGACCATGCCTTGTCACTTGGCTTGGACCCCAGCCTACAGGCCATGGTCATGATAGTGGGTGGATGTGAGTTTCAGACTAATGATCCAAGTGAAGCTAGGACGCTTCCTTGCTTTGAGGCTCTGATACTCCTAGTTCTAGGTCGATTTGGACATTTCTACGCTTCTGTTTCTTCTTCCATGACTGAAATCTTGGTCTGCACCTTGATGAGTTTGTCCAGAAGCTTCTCCAGGCCCTTTAAAGGCAAGGGTGCTAGATTTGGTTGCGCACACCCCTTCTTCAACAAGTTCTAGATCGATCGAAGTATCTGACGGTCAGTAAAAAAACTCATTTCGAGAAAGATAGGACTCTAGCTGTTTCAAATAATGGTTCTTGTTGTAATGAAAGAGTTGGAGTTCGATCTTCTTCCAAAGTCATTCTCTTTTCAAAGATGGGAGCTTGCTCAGTTTTCTTCAGCAAGTTCTTAATCATTTGAAGTGTTTCTTCATCGAAGCCATGGGCTTTCTAGGTGGTGATAAGGGTGCAAGCTGGCCTGCCTCGAAAGTGCTATTGGCGGCTTCTTCTTTTGCTCTTTTTCTTTGTTTTAACTAATTAGTCATGAAATATTATTGTATGCCCAGTGAAGCGGGCATTGTGCCATCGTGCTTTTTTGAACTAAAAGAAAAGGATCCATAGCAACTCTAATTCAATAAATTTGTTGTTTGCTTGATAATATGTGCGACTTGTTGGGTGGAATACCCTGAGTATCTAGTAGTCCATCTATTTATGCGGCAATATATATATGCTTTTAGAATTACGCCCACTACTAATGTGATAATAAGACGGACTGGGTATAGTTGTTAACATAGCCAAGTGATGGTCGGATGTAGAGTGCGATTTACACCAGTATGAGTTAGAATGCAAGCTAGCTTACGAGCCCTCTCGGGCCTCAAGCGGTCCATCGTTGAGTGGTAGACGAGCCTAGGCCCGAACTCTAGCATACGAGCTGTAGGGTCCTCCTAGGTGATACGTTGTTGGGTACAAGACGATTATTGATCCCAAAGTGAAACCTATTGAGGTGTCCAAATGATGGTCTGATGTAGAGCATCGGTTTGCACCAACATCAGTTGAAACACAAGTTTGCTCGCGAATGGTTCCTCATTCCCATCATCTAAGAATGCCTCACCCTAATGTCGTGGGCTTGCATTCTATTGAGCTATTGGCGGAGGGCGAGCATTTCTTCCTTGAGGTCAACGTCGGCCTGTTCTAGGGTATTCTGGCTAACTTTAGGCTGAGGGTGAAGTCTGCACCAAGGCGGAGTAGGAGATCAATGATGGAACATAGAATAACAAGATCAACAGGGATCTCCCCTTATGCACCAAAGGGGATCTGGAATGCACGACATGCTCCCTTCTTTGCTTGCTTTCAGCCACATCCCTGTGAGACTGGGTGTGTGCCCAAGGGGCCATGTATGCTCTGCTAATGCAGAGGCACTTCCATTCAGATGATTAAATGAAGAAGTTCGTGGTTCAGCAGGAGCTGGTGGTTATTTCGCTAGGGGGAACGACAATGATTTGGCCCAACTGGTGAAGCCACATCCAGGAAGAGATTAATTCAACTAGGAATGCGTGCGACATTCCTCCTAGGATTGACTGGGTGGTCCATCAACGGAGTTTCTAGTACCACCCTCTCCTGGGCCTTGGTTGTGTTTAGGAGATCGTAGCTGCCATGAGGCATTTATCTACGAGCAGGTTGATCAACCCGGTCGATTGTTGGAGGAGCTGTTGGGACAAAGTTGATGGTGGCTTGAGCATCCAACTGTTCCTCCAGCCATTGACTTCGTGGGCCAACTAACCCATGTTTGACGGCTGTAGCATCACAACACGCCATCTTTCTTCGTTAGAGACTGGGTTGGGCTGGATAGCACAAGCGAGAGTGTTGTCGATGGTTATGTAACAATTGGAGTTGTTACCTTCGAATGGAGGAAGATTGTCCATGGTAATAAATCAGACCGGACCTTTCCAAAGCAGAAAGGTATGGAAAAGGAAGAGCTTTTTGGTGGAAGGTCCTCCTTCGAGCACCAAAACGTTGACTACTTTCCTATTCAACCTCGGAATGTGACTAATGCATTATGAAAAGAAAATGTTACTTACTAATCCCTACGATTAAAATGGAAAATAGTGAATTAAATGCACAACTGAAGGAAAGTAACACAAGATATAGAGTAGTTCAGCCAAGCTGCCTGTGTCCAATAAGCAGTTCTCTTGCTATATATTTCTCTTACAACTATGGATAATTACAAGAGAATAATGAGAAAATAGGAAGCACTTAAGGTTGATAAAGATACGTAATCTTAAGGAATTGTGATATCAAGTGACACGAATTGTCTGTAGCATTCAGAGTATCAAACCAGTTCAGCTAGAATCTAACAAGTTCAACTTGAATCCAACCCCTTTGTAGTATCACTACATGGGGTATTTATAGTAGCCGGAATGGGTAATTTATGGCTAAGATTACATTGTGAGAAAAATCGGGAATCAGACTCGATCATTGATCTGAATGTAGAGGTGGATGGTCGACATCTATAAAGCAGGTTTTAAGATAGGCGGTGAATGAGAATGCGCTCATCACCCCTCTATACAAGGCGTACGCTTACATTAAATGTGCATTTAATAATGATGGTGAGCTCTATCAAATCAGTTGCCCTACTGGTGGTGCTTTAATGGGATGGATTGACAGCTTTTCTTTCACTTGATTACTCACATGACCTAGTTGGTCGACCGGATGTCGGCAACATGTAAAAGGTTTGGAATTTAGCTAAGGACCATGTGAGGAAGGTGCGCAACGGACCGGGCGTAGGGCCTCCAAGAGGGAGGCTGGATAACAGTTGGATCTGGCTGTATGAAAGCCATGCTCGAGGGCAGGCTATTCTTTCCTGATGTGATGCTTGCCAAGACGGGCTTGGATAGGGGCTGGGTGCTAGTTGACATGGAGCCGGGCAAACCGCGGTGGTCTTTAGCTGCCGTTGGAAGTCCAATATAGAGGAGCCAAGTAGGACTGATCTGGGCCCCATCCTTGTCTTGTATATATGAAGTTTGCTTGACGTGGCCAGGCTTTGTCATGGTGTATTGCTGGGTTGAAGGGCTAGTTTCAAATCATGGGCTAGGGTCGGCCGTAGACTGGGCCAACCAAGGGTTAGTTAGGCTGGCTTTGATTGGGCTAGATTGCCTTTAATTGAGCTTGTCAGTTGCTTGCGGAAAATATGAGCAACACCTCTCTTCAGTTATATGAGGTTAGTATAATGGCCAACTGAAGCCAACTCAAAGTCATAGTCTCTGGCTAGAGCAGTTCAGTTAATAATAATAATTATTATTGTACCAAGGACTTTGTTTTTGGACTATATAAATTGAATGTGGACGGTATTGGAATTTTGACCATTACCAAATTCCATAAGTCCTAATGTGATATAGTTTTGACAAAGAGAATTGGTGTAAATAATTTTCACTATTGGTTAACTCTTAAAATAAGTAAAATTGGATTTTTATCGAAGCAATGTAAGCAATAAATTTGGCCATAATGTCACACTACTAGCTAAGGTGATGTGTGAACGTTAATATTCAAATTGTTCAACATTAATCATTGACCGAATTTACAACTAAGTGTCACACGATTGAAATTTTGAATACTCTGACTACTACCCGATTTAATTAATTATAATTGTTATAACTTAGTTAATATCTTTGAAATTTTAATTATAAAATTTTATTTTATTTGCGTTGAAAATAATGCGTATGCAAAAGGTATATACACACGTATTAATATACGATCGCGATGTACGTTAAATTGGATTAAAATGTATTTTATTTGATCGGGCTTGAAGTGATTAGGAGCCCATATATGTGGCAAGGATGACTGGCCATATGTGTTAATAAACGGGGGTTGGATTTGATTCAAAAGGGGTTTAAATTAGTAGAGATATTATGGATCATAATCCACTTTTAGCTCCTCTCTTTCTATTCTATTTAAAGCGTCTTAAGCCACTCACTTTTTGGCATCTCCTTCATCCATATCAAGCCGAACCTACCTCCTATTGTCCTACATTAATTGAAGCATTAAACAACACAAATTATAGTAAAACAGGACATCAGTGCATAGTGCTTTCAGTTTTGTAGCTCTCTCTGGAATGATTTGAATTCAAATTCAAGCGGAGTCGATCGATTCAATATTCAACATGTATGTATTAGACTATAGTCAAGATTACTTATCTATTTACAGATATATACATACTTATTTAGTAATTATTTTGAACCATATGTGCTTAGATTAGATCATGATATCACAAATGTTTATATATGTGTGTTGACAACATTGGATGTGAATATGTGTTTATGTACTGTGATTTAATATATATATATATGCATATATAGCTCTCGGCTATCAAATAATAATAATAATTAATTTTCAAATTAAAATAATAATTTTAAAAGAGACTTTTTAACAAAATTTGATTTTAATGATAAATGTGTATGTGTGTGTATTATAGACAAGATTTTGTTAAATCATATACATGTAATCGTTTCTGAAAATAAATAAATAAAAGTAATTATATATATAATTTAAAAATTGTAAATAAATATATACATATTAATATTTTAAAATATAACATATTACTTTAATATAATATATTTATATATATTACAAAATATGTATGTATACATATATTAATATAAATTAATCATATTTATGATTGTGAAATTTAAAAAAAAAGTAACATTTCTACATGTAAATGATTAAATAAAAAAAAATTAAAACCCGTAAGGATTTAAAACAAAAAGATTTTGTTAAACATACTTTTAGGCCGAGTATGTATGTGTGTGTATATATATATAATTTCATTCGTTTATTTATTAAATATATAATGTTATTTGTATTCGAAGGTAGTATGTACATATATATAATTTCGTTCATTTATATTATAAATATATAATATTATTTGTATTCAAAAGTTGAATATTATATATATATATATATATAAGTATGTATATATATATTTTCGTAAAAAAATTAATTCTTCATACACACACACACATAATTTTATCAGAATATTTTTTTGATTTAAATTTGAAATTAGAAAATATTTTAAAATCTTGTTCTAGATCTAAAATTTGAAATTTGAAATTAGGAAATATTATAAAATCTAGTTCTAGATTTGAAATTTTAAATTAGAATTCATACTAAAAAATTTAATTTTTAATATTTTCATCTACAAATATAAATATTTTACAATATTATTTACATATATATGTATATGTATATTTATACTATTATAAATATATTTATATCATATTAATATATATGTATGTATGTGTGTGTGTGTGTATTAGACAGCACATATGTATGCAAAGGCGCTAGCATGCTTGTTGTGGTGTTAATCTCAACACTTATATATGAGCATGTTAAACCATGTACACTGTATACGTTGCATGTGCACGTACTCACACATGTATATATGATATCCATGTTCATATTATATAATACAATTATAATATCAAAATAAACTTCTATATTAAGTAAAATAATGATTTTAGTTAAAATTAATTTAGATTGGACCTAAATGAATTTAGACTTCATAGGCCCAATAAGATTAATAAAGGCAATTTTTTATTTTGAAATTTACCTATTTAACCTGTTGTGTGCTGGCCCAAATCCAACATTTATGAATACATGTTTCATTGTATTAAGAAATAACTGTTATTTCGAGAAATGCCAACTTCACGACGAAAGAATTTCTTTTATACTTATTGGTGGTAAAATGGATTTGGACATGATCTAAAGATAAAACTGGTTACGTAAGATGAAATGAAATTAACCGAGGCAAAATAGACACCAATCATTAGAATATCTAATATGAACTCTCGCACATTAAAGAGAAACTATGAATTTCATATCAAAGTTGAGAAAAAAATATCTCAGTTGTCAATTAGCCATTAAGAGTATTGACTCTGCCGTATGGCAAGATGCACAAATTTGAAATAGATTCCAAATACATTATCAAAATTTGATTTTGATAGTTGTACCCGAACAAATATGATCCATTGGCCACAAATATGTTTTTGAGAAGAAGACCAATGCAATTGGAATATAGTATGCAATGTTGATAAGAGTAACATTGTAAATTTCAATTAAATTAACATAACAGATTCATCATTCAATGTGCTTAGGTTAATCCAGATTTTACTCGCAAAATCATCATCAGTATGATTTTAAGTTTTAGGACATTTATGTTGAAACAAAATTCTAAATAATGATTTAGAATAGATAGTTTTCATATAACAACTAAAGTGTCTCGAGGTTAGTGGAAGCAATACTGCGTTTGTGGGTTTCAGATATTATCCAAGAACTAATTAAAAAAAATCGTTCGACGAGCATTAGAATTAAGCAATATTTTGATAAAGAAATCAAACAGTTTGATTTTTAGTCAAAATGCAAAGGAAGCATGTGTCTATAAGAAAGAACATTAAAGGTACTAAAATATTTCTAGAACTATAAGTAAACAACAAACTTATGATAGTAACGATATACACCTGTTAAAATCATTTTGTTTTGTTGTTTTATTCTTGATATAGGATTTGAAAAGAACTTTCATAATCAGTATAAAAGGATATTGGGAATGTCACAAACAATATACATACACCATATTAAAATGTTTAATATGGAGCATATAAGATGATTCCTTATGCATTGACATCGAGAATTATCATACATGGTGTATTGTCTATAATATCACATTTTTCTTATATGTATTTGATACAAAGCGATCACTAAATGGTAGTAAAATATATTCTCGAGTCTTTTGAAATACTAGAGAATTTTTTATAGAAACAACGAACTCCTTATGAAGGTGTGTTCAGACTCAAACTTCATAAGTGATTTCGAGTATGTACGTCAATCTGAAATTCATGATCAATATTAGTCAAGAAGCTTTAAGTTGGAAATGTTCGAAACAAGAGGTTGTGGCTAATTCAATCAATAGTGTATATATATAACCTTGAATAAGCACAACGATAAAAAGCAAAGTGCGTGTGTGTATATGCAAAAATTTATAACTAAGCCAAGGTTGATTCCAAATGTCGAAAATCCCATGACAATTTTATATAATAACAGTACTGCGATGAATCGTTAAAGATACTAGAGCCCGCTAGAAGTAGAGAAACATAATTTGAAAGTTCCACATGATAAAGACAATTTACCTACGTCAGAAAGAGTTGATTGATAGAGTAGATAATTAAAACAATATAGCATATTCATTCAATAAGAGACTAGCTTGATCAATTTTGAGAAAATTAATCGGAGACATGGGAATAAGATTCCATAACCGATGTCAAGTGCAAACGAGAGACTGATAGAGTTGGGGGTATGCCTTGAGGCAGTTATGTAATTTGTTACATATATCTAACTCTGTGGCTAATCTTGTTTATAATAACGTTATTTGTTTTCTATTGTATACTTTATTATATAGTGGTATAATCAATTATGTAGATAAGGAAATCCTTAAATAAAAGGTTATGTGATTTTAGTTGCAACTAATTGCAATCATGAGTAATTAATCATAATGTAAAATAATTTTCTTTAAATATTCTTGGTCAAGATGTTTCGAGAAAGGATATCGACACATCCATTGAGACCTGAATATGTAACTTTCTCCAAATATTGGGCAGTGTATTACTCATGGCTACTGGAGACACCAAGAGTTACGTACTGTTAGTTATTGGATAACAATGAATGGACTCATTCAAGAGTTTCATGTTGGTTAATAATAAGGAAATCTTTAAGTGACGATACTACATAGTTCTCTCAACTTGGGAATGTCATTGAACTTCAATGTGGACACTTCACTTTGGTAATAGTTAAATAGTGGTATAACATCCCATCGAACGAATATAGTTAGGTCTAAGTTAAAGCATTTGAAGTGAAACACTATTAAATAGAGCAAGAGCATTTGTCTCCTCAGTGATATGAGGTTAGTATCATAGTTAAGTGTAGTTTACACAAAGCCAAAATCTTTGGCCAGAGTAGTACAGCTAATAATAAATGTTACAGTTGAACGACTTTATTCATGAACTGACCAAGTTGATTGTGGATGACATTGGAATTTTGACCAAAACCAAATTCCAGAATCCTAATGTGATACAGTGTTGTAGAAGAGAATTGGTGTACATAGTTGCTACTAAATGGTACAACATAATTGGTCTATAAGCGATGAATTCAGCCAAACTTTCATACCACTAGCTAAGGTGACAAGTGAACGTTAATATTTGAATGTTCAAAATTAATCGCTGACTGAGTTCACACATCTATGTCATATAACCGTATTTGTGAGTTCTCTAAAAACTTGCACAATTTAACCAATTTATAAAATGTTGTAAATTAATTAAACTAATTAATATTTGAGAAATATTGATTATTATTTAATTTACTTAATGTTTTCGTGTATTTAGTAATTATTTGAATATATATAAAAGTTTTATATGAGCATATCGATCTACGATACCGTTATGTACTTAAACGGTTTTTAGATATAGTTAATTACTTAACGGGCTTTCAGAAATAATTATCCATGTGGTGGAATGATGTGACCTGCCATGCAAGAGACAGAGAGGAAGGGATATGTATTAGATTTGATTGAAAATTAATTGAGAATTAAAAGTTGAAGTTTTAAAAAGAGAACAGGAAAAGTTTTCGTTTTCTCATTTAAACAAATTATCTCATTTATTTCCTTACCTGAAATCATTAGTTGTTACAGTTTTGTTTTTGGAATTTTTTTTTATTATCATGATTGATTAATTCGTTATCTAACTAAAACCTATTTATGATTGATTCATTTCTGTTCTAAAAAACTTTCTCTTGTTTGTTGGATCTGAAATTGTTTGTTGTTATATATCTGATTTGCTGCAATGAAATTTGCTGTTGGGTTCCGATCTAATTCTCCATGAATATTTTGATTAATTAAATAATGTATATATGTATATAATTATTAAATCATATTTAATTGTAAATTAATATATGGTTAAACCTTTTGTTAGATCAATTTTTTTAAAATTAATTTGTTCAATTTCATTGCTTTGTGAAGTATACGTTTTGAAATTAAATCTTAGTTTACAATATACATATATGTATATAAATATATGTATGTTGTTGAATTAATCGTGTCGTTGCAACAATGGATTAAATTGTGTCAAAGGTTTTAATTTTTCTTTATGTTGATTGTGTGTATTTTTAGATCTACAAATTTTAAGGTTTTGGATTTTTGTTGTGATCAAGTGTGGAATTTCATATGGCATTAAATTTGTTATTGTCATAGTGTTTGAATTTTTTTTATAAGATATTACATCATGTTATTGCCTTTTAGTTCTAATTAGATTAGGTCGAAATCTAACGTAAAATTTCAATTCCATCTCCATCTTTCTAGTTTTTTCTTGTTTTGATATTTCTAATTTTACGTAGATTTGTTTTTGTAATTTCATACATGTGCATATATGAAAATATACAAGTGTCAAAAAATAGCATATATGTGTGTGTGTACACATATATACACGGTACTATCATGATATGCATACAAACCATATACATATACACTTAGGCATTTATATTCCTGATATGCATGTGAATTTATAATATGCATATAGAAGTATAATATATATTTAAATAAAATAGATATAAATCCTAATATCTATATATGCGTATATATAATTATATACATGTTTATATTATGTTATGTTGCTACTAAATGTATACATGATACATTCAAAATTAAAATATTTAGTTGAATTAATTAATATGATTAATTAATAAATGTAAAATAAAGTTAAATAAAATAGGATTTTATTTAATAAATAGATTGGATCTAGCGAAACCCATTAGACTTCATAAGCCCATTGTGATCTAAATAAAGGATTTTATTTTGAAATCTACCCTTTTAGACCAGCTCGGATCCTTCAGTAGGGACGGTTGGGTTTAGTTAATGGAGCACAGTTAATTGGTAAGCCAGGTAAAACATCACATCTACTACAATAATATCATCCCACCAACCCTAAAATGGAACGAAGATGTATGTAGTCTTTATCTATTTATCAAAACAGTAATCAAATGATGATCTAATCGGGTGTACCCTAATTTCATACAAGTGAAAATCCCACTCATTTCTATCAGCTCTAAAACAAGGGGATGTAAGGAAGTTACTTTCTTTAGTGATGAGGAATGATCAATAGTGCCATTTGGAGTCTTTTGTTGCTGTCAAAAATAACAAAAGTAATATCAATATGATGTATAAGTCAATAACTAAATATTTAGTTTAATAGGGTATTGTTTTACCTCCATCCAGTCGCGCTTGTTTATAGAATGACTATATTGTAAGTACAACACACTTTCGTCTATTAGTCTAGGTTGCATCTCAACATATGCTACAAAATTCATATTATAGTATCGCTTAACAAGTTCAAATCGACTACAAGAGCACAAGAGTTTGAAGCATCTACTTTAATGTAATGCGATGTTGACGATATTTGTCCAATGAAATAAGAGCATCAAATTCAATTACATGTAACATGGTTTAAACTACACCATCAAACATCAAACAAGACAATTTTATGCTACCTACATAGCAAAAGTTTAATGTAGATCAATAATCCTTACAGGAGCATGGAATCACATTTATATGAATGTCATACATCCAATTCAAGTATAAAATCAAAACTATTTTATAAAAGTCCTTATTTCAAAATTTAAAGAGAATGGAGATTGAGATTAGAAATGTAACCAATAGGAGCTTCTTGTGATGAAGAGTAAGCCATGCTTGAAATTGACATTCAAATCAACAGAAATGGGATTAGAATTGAGATTTTGGGGAGAAGAGAGGTTTTCTTCCCTTTGGATTCAGAGTTGGTAAAAGATACAATGAGGAAGAGAAGGGGGCGACTGTTCTTTATCCATTGTTGTAAAATGACGGGGCGACTTTTCAAAAGTCGCCAGTTAGCGGTTTTTTGGAAAGCGCCAATAGGCAATTTTTCAAAACTCGCCAACTTATATCCAATTAAACTATATCATATGTGAATGCATAAGCTTCAATTAATACCCTATTAATAATAATATAACAGACCAATTCAACAGTAAACATCATAGAGTTAGGAGTATGCTCTAGGGCAATTCTATAATTTATTGTAAATTATTAACTCTATAACAAAATCTCATTCGAAATAAATGTGTTTTTCCTTCTGTTATATGCTTGTTATAATATGTTATAATTAATTAATTAATTTAAGTATATTTAATATAAAATCCATAAATGATGTGAGTAGAGATAGTAATTACAATTAGTATAATCATAGTATTTTATGACAATATAATAAACACATCGTTCTAAATATTCCTAGACAATATGTCTTGAGACTGGATATCGATGCATCCTTTGATACTAGAGTATGTAACGCTATTCAAATGTTGTGTAATGTATTATTCATGACTGTCAGGGCACCTAAAGGTTACATACTGATAGTTATTGGATAAATATGGAATGACTTACTCGATAGTATTCTGTTGGTTAATATTGTGAGAAATGCGGATTACGGATCTTAAGGCTAGAATTAACACTAGAGGAGGGTGAATAGTGTTTTAAGGAATTACTAATTCTTTTTGAGTTTATATTAATTTGAACACAAATGTATGCAATATTTAGACACAAATATGATCACAAAATCAAACACCGATGTAGATATAAAGTAAAAGCAATAAAGGAAAGAACATACCGGATTTTATACTGGTTTGGAGTTACCCTACATCCAGTGCCGCAACACAAGTACGGATTTCCTTTCAAAATCAATTCTTACAATTACACCCTCGATTTCAAGGCCAAGAGGTACACCACTCCAGATTCACAATCCTCTGGGTAGAGATACTTGATTTTACGGGCAACAAGTTCACCCGATTGATTTTCCAGGCTACAATCACACCTTTTCTCGCTCGATTGAATACAAAGAAGTCTATAACTCTGAATAGCACTGGGATCTTGTTGAGATAGTGATAGAGAATCAAACCAGAGATGATCTAGTTAGATTCAATGGTGATTTCGGTAGAGTAATGGTAAAAATGTATATAAAGAAATGTGGAAGAAGAAGAGGAGTGAAATCAGAGAAAATATGATTGTAAATTCGTTTAAAACAGCCCCTATTTATAGTAAAACAGCAGCCATGTCCATTCGTGAAAGGATATGACGAATAGACACTTCCTTTGAAATTCAAACTTTTGAAATAAACTGTCACCTTGTCGACAAGGGGTCCTTGGGGTTGTCGACAAGCCTAAGTTATTTTTGGTAATTTGTTTTTCTTTGAAAATAACTTCTATCTTGTATTAAAACTATTTTAAACTTTATAAATATACTTAACTATAGTTAAAATACATAAATAAGTATAGAGATTAATATTTTGGTATATATAAAATTTTACTATAATTTTATATTTAAATCTAAGTATAAATATTAAAAGTTAAGTATATTATAATTAAAAGATAGTTTAAAACCAAGGATAATTTGATATTGAAAATAAAGATTATTTTGAGGCTAAAAGTATTTTAAAACCAGGATAGATGTTTTTGATTTAAAAAGGAAGATTTTGAAATCATTTTGAAAACAAGATATAATTTTGTAAAACATTTGAATAAAAGTTAGTGGATACAAAACAATGTTCCACTAGATTTTTCATAGGTTCCATCCTACTTAGGGTTCCATCCCTTTAACAGGCTCGAAGTGGATTCCATTCCACGAATAAAATGGATTTTAAGATGTCGGTGCTTTTCTATGAGTTTTAACAATATTCCTAACTAAATTACTTATCTTGAAATCTTGAACTCTTGATAATCTTGATACTCATGAGTCTTGAATCTTGATATCTTCGATCTTGAGTTCATCAGTTCTTGAATCTCTATATTGTACAGTCTTCATTCTTTGGTACCTATATATATATCCTATATATACATATATATCTAAACAATAATGTTAGTATTTATATTTTATAATCTTATTCTAAGGTTGTTGTCATTAAAACCAACTTCTCAGGGACTAACAATCTCCCCCTTTTTGATGATGACAACATTTGTTTATAAAATATTACTTCTATCCTAATAACTCCCCCTAAAACTAATAACTCTCCCTTAATCTATGCCTAACTATACTATTTTATACTTCTCCCCCTTTGTCATCAACAAAAACTAACTCCAAACTATATAACTCCCCCTTATTCTTGTACTAAAGTACCTGCATTAATAAAACATATAATGGAGTATATAATAGATAGATTAAGAGATAATTATACTGATAGACATGATAACTAATCAAAGATCATATAAATATCAATGTGTATTTATACATATTATGTTTTGCACACCAATTATCAATCCACACCAAACCAAATCAAATCAAATCAATCCAAGCAATCAATTCAAATCAAACAAAGCAATCAAATAAAATCAAACATTACGAGGAACTTCCACCAATCCTTCTTCTCCAAATATAGGGTCTGCTTTAATGGCATCCCAATTTTCATTTTCATTGGTGAGAGAGACTGGAGGATGTGCTTCATTATCATCTTTGTGCAGGGAGGAAATCATCCATCGAATCGCTTCGAAATGTTTTTCTTGCTCCTTGATCAACTGCATTTGACTCAACTCTAAGTGTCGCTGATTACGGAGAATGAAAGAAAGAATATTCTTGAAAGAATTAAGGGTTTCTTCAAGATTCTCGGTCAAACTATGAATTGGATCGGCCATATTTGAGTTTGTGAGAAGAAATATAGATAGAGTAGATAAGAAATGATTTTGAGTGATGAATTCTGGAAGAGATATGTATTTATAGGTGTAGAAATTTGTTTGAAATGAATAGACACAAGGTAGTTATTCAAATTTCAAATTTAAAATGAAAAGTCATTTCTGACCAGTACTTGTCGACAGGGTCTTTGGGGGGTTGTCGACAGGGGTCAGTTAATTTTGATGACTTATTTTGATTTTGTGAATAATTATGTATATATATATATATTTATTTATATAATATACTAACATTTATTCTGGAGATAAGATAAGCTAGATAACAGAAAAGTAATTCAATTTCATTTCATAATAGAACGATACAATGATTAAACATTAAGAACTACACGAACATTCAAATCAAAACAAACTAAAACCAATACAACATGACATGAAAAGGTAGAACTAGTTAGAGGATGACGAAGATGAAAATAATCCAAGCTTCTTGCTGACTTTGGAGAAAAACTTGTTCATCTTGGATGACATTTTATCCAATTTCTTACTAACAGACCGTTTAAGAGTCCGTTGATTCTCAACAATGGTCTTTTGATTTTTGAGTAAGGTTTTGTTGGTTGGATTAGAGGGATAATCAATACTTTCCAAGGATGTTTCACCTTCTTCTCCTTCTTCTATTTCCATTTCATCCCCTTCTTCTTCTTCCTCCTCCTCTTCCATCACCTCATGAGCCAAACGCTCTTCCATTTCGGCAAGAGTCTCATATGGTTGAAAAAAATATGGAATTTTCATAAGGGAAATGTTTGAGTGATTAAAAACTTTTCTTGAAACAAATTCTTCTCCTTTGAAATCCACTCCAAAATAATTAAAAATCCGAGTGAGATAGATTCCATGATACAAAGTGTTTTCACCCACTTCAAAATTTTTGGGACGAAGTTCATCCAAAATAACTTGCGCCCAATTAATATCATAATTTCCAAAAATAGCAAAAAGTGCTTTGCAAACTTTTGAAGTTGGATTGTTAGAACTCCCCGATCTTGGGTTCAAAGAATGTTGTAAAAGAAGATTAACAATTCTTACTTTTGGTCGAAAGTTTCGATTTATGAATTCAAAGTTATCATCTCCTTCGAAAATGTGATGAAATGTCTCATGATCATTTTCATCGATATTAAAACTAGAAAGATCCATTCCCGTGCTCTTGCAATTGAGAATGATACCCAAAACATCACAATTTAAAATGATTCTAGTGCCTTTGACACTACTCCAAATTTCATCATCAATTCCATTATTAAATCCACGGTTGAGATTTGCATAGAAAATTTTAACAAGATTTGGATAACAAACAAAGTCATTTTGTGAAGCATCAACAAGACTAAGAACTTGGTTGTTTGCAAAAAGAGAATCGATTTCGTAAGTAGAGAAATCTTGAAATAAAGCAAACTTTCCGGGATGGACTTTTCCATAGTTAGCATAGTTGATATATGCTTTTATAGCCTCCGAATTATTGAAAAGTTGCTCTTTTATATTTCTGGAAGTCTCATTGTGGAAGGGTTGCTTAAAGATGCCATTAGAGTAGAGAGTAGAGAGCTTGATATTTTGAAATAAGAGTTTGATTTTGAAAATGAAAGTGAAAAGTTGTGATAAGAGATAGTAAATAAATAGATTCTCAAGGGACAGGTTCTCTGGTCAAAAGGTGACTTTTCATAGACTTGAATTAAGTGAAAAGATGGAGAGAAATTCAAACATTTGAATTCAAATTTGAATTTCAAATTTCCATACCCTTGTCGACAACGTGGGGGGGCCCTTATCGACAGGTGTCTCTGAATTTTCATGATTTATTTCTCTTAAGTATTCTAATATATATATATATATATATATATATATATATATATATTATTTTTAATGTCTATATAATATCTGGAATATTACTAGAATTATAGTATATTCCATAAAATATTATGATACTATTTAAAAATAAAAATAATAATAAAATAATAGTAACAATATAATAAAATTAAAAAAAAATTAAAATTCAAATGACACACCAATTCAAAATCAACCAATCAAACATCCAATCCTAAGCATGCAATTTCAACCAATGTATTGTAAACGTGTACCTTTTTTTGAGTCTGTTTCTCAGAATTCGTTGGAGTCGTGAACTGCCGTGAAACACATATTTGAATTATCTGTCTTCTGATCATCATTGCTTGAGGACAAGTCTGAGTCATCTAGAGTAGCGGTAAATGCATGTTTTCGTTTCTTTGCAGAATCATTGTTTATAGGAAGATTTTGCTTATCTGGATGCGGACAGTCTCTTTTGATATGGCCTGGTTCGTCGCAGTTGAAACATTTGATATATTTTGGCACTACATTCTGATTACCAGAGTTCTTATAGTTGATTCTCTTGATATTATTCATCTTTCTGTATTTCAGGAATTTCCGAAAGTTCTTGGTCATAAAGGCTATCTCTTCATCATTATCGCTGTTTGAGTCTGATCCATCGGTCAATGCATTGAATGCAATTGATTTCTTTTCAAATGCTTTGCTTTCTCTTCTCCCAAGCATTTGGACTTCAAACGACATTAGATTTCCAATTAATTCTTCTATCTTTAAGGTACTAATGTCATTTGCCTCTTCGATCGCAAGTGTCTTTTGATCCCATTCTGGAGTAAGAGAATTTAAGATTTTTCTAACTTGATCTTCTTCCGAAAATACCTTTCCCAAGGATATTAGAGAATGCACAATATCCTGAAATCTATTATACATATCTGGAATAGACTCATTAGGATTCATTTTAAATAATTGAAACTGATTTGTGAGCATGGAAATTTTGGTTTGTTTAACTTTTCTTGTTCCTTCGTGAGTAACTTGCAAAGTTTTCCAGATTTCATATGCAGACTTACAAACTGACATTCTATTAAATTCATTCCTATCAAGTGAACAAAACAGAATATTCATAGCTTTAGAGTTATTTTGTGCGATGGTCTTTTGCTCAGCAGTCCACTGTGCAAAACCAGTTGTGGGTTCAAAATATTCAGTCTGTGTGATATTCCAAGTGTCTAGTCCTACATATTGTAAATATATTTTCATCCTACATGCCCAATATGCATAGCTACTGCCATTAAAAAGTGGTGGTCTGGCAGTAGACTGACCTTCTACAAATGAACTAGTGATAGAGGTAATAGAACCAGTGTTGGTAGTAGTAACAGTAACAGTGTTGGTAGCCATTTTGAAATTTTTCAAAATTCAAATTATGAAACTTTGAAAACCTCGCTCTAATACCAAATGTGAGAAATGCGGATTACTGATCTTAAGGCTAGAATTAACACTAGAGGGGGTGAATAGTGTTTTAAGGAATTACTAATTCTTTTTGAGTTTATCTTAATTTGAACACAAATGTATGCAATATTCAGACACAGATATGATCACAGAATCAAACACAGATGTAGATATAAAGTAAAAGCAATAAAGGAAATAACACACCGGATTTTATACTGGTTTGGAGTTACCCTACATCCAGTCCGCAACACAAGTACGGATTTCCTTTCAAAATCAATTCTTATAATTACACCCTCGATTTCAAGGCCACGAGTAAACCGCTCCAAATTCACAATCCTCTAGGTAGAGATACTTGATTTTACGGGCAACAAGTTCACCCGATTGATTTTTCAGGCTACAATCATACCTTTTCTCGCTCGATTGAATACAAAGAAGTCTATAACTCTGAATAGCACTGGGATCTTGTTGAGATAGTGATAGAGAATCAAACCAGAGATGATCTAGTTAGATTCAATGGTGATTTCAGCAGAGTAATGGTAAAAATGTATATAAAGAAATGTGGAAGAAGAAGAGGAGTGAAATCAGAGAAAATATGATTGTAAATTCGTTTAAAACAGCCCCTATTTATAGTAAAACAGCAGCCATGTCCATTCGTGAAAGGATATGACGAATAGACACTTCCTTTGAAATTCAAACTTTTGAAATAAACTGTCACCTTGTCGACAAGGGATCCTTGGGGTTGTCGACAAGCCTAAGTTATTTTTGGTAATTTGTTTTTCTTTGAAAATAACTTCTATCTTGTATTAAAACTATTTTAAACTTTATAAATATACTTAACTATAGTTAAAATACATAAATAAGTATAGAGATTAATATTTTGGTATATATAAAATTTTACTATAATTTTATATTTAAATCTAAGTATAAATATTAAAAGTTAAGTATATTATAATTAAAAGATAGTTTAAAACCAAGGATAATTTGATATTGAAAATAAAGATTATTTTGAGGCTAAAAGTATTTTAAAACCAGGATAGATGTTTTTGATTTAAAAAGGAAGATTTTGAAATCATTTTGAAAACAAGATATAATTTTGTAAAACATTTGAATAAAAGTTAGTGGATACAAAACAATGTTCCACTAGATTTTTTGTAGGTTCCATCCTACTTAGGGTTCCATCCCTTTAATAGGTTCGAAGTGGATTCCATTCCACGAATAAAATGGATTTTAAAATGTCAATGCTTTTTTAGGAGTTTTAACAAAATTCCTAACTAAATTACTTATCTTGAAATCTTGAACTCTTGATAATCTTGATACTCATGAGTCTTGAATCTTGATATCTTCGATCTTGAGTTCATCAGTTCTTGAATCTCAATACTGTAAAGTCTTCATTCTTTGGTACTTGTATATATATCCTACATATACATATATATCTAAACAATAATGTTAGTATTTATATTTTATAATCTTATTCTAAGGTTGTTGTCATCAAAACCAACTTCTCAGGGACTAACAAATATACCAAGGTCAAATAGAAAATATCGATGTGACAATATTACACTGCTCACTTGACTTGAGTTGAGAACACTGTTGATCTTCAATGTGGAAGCTCCACTTTGATTATAGTTAAATCATGGCACAACGCCGACCGAACGACTATAGTTGGGTCGAGTGGAAGCATTGAAAGTGAAACACTATTTAACAGAGGATTTGTCTCCTCTTTTATATGAGGTTAGTATCACGGTTAATTGAAGTCGACCCAAAATAAAAATCTTTGGCCAAAGTAGTCCGGTTAATGATAATTGTTACTATTGAACCAAGGACTTTGTGTTTGGATTATAAAGTTGAATATGGACGATATTTGTATTTTGACCATTACCAAATTCCGCAAGTCCTAATATATATGATATTATTTTGACGAAGAGAATTGGTGTAAATAATTATCATTACCAGGTAACGCTTAAATAACTAAAATTGGATTTTACCAAAGCTATGTCAGTGCAAATTTGGCCATAATGTCACACAACCTGCTAAGTGAGTGTGAACATTAATATTTGAATTATTCGATATTAATCGCTGACCAAATTTACAACTAAGAGTCATAGAACTGAAACGTTGAATACTCCTACTATCACCTGATTTAACTAGTTATAATTGTTATAAATTAATTAAAATACTTAATATTTATGAAATATTAATTATAAAATATTATTTAATTTGTGTTGATCAATATTAAATAGTGTGTATTTAATAGTTACATACACATGTATCGATATACGATATTGGTGTGCATTTGAATATGTTTAAATGCTTATTTATTTAATCAATCTTAAAGCAATTTAGAGGCCCATATAACGGCAAGCATGGCCAGCCACACTAGGGTAGAAAGGAGGGGTTAAATAATTAAAATGAGTTTTGAAATAACAAGAGAGATATGTGGATCTGGATCCACTTTTCGCTTCCATCCTCTTTTGTTATCTAAACACTCCCAACCCCTTAATTTTTGCCACTTGATTTTTTGCTTCATCATATCTCATTTTTGGCCAAGCCCCCTACCCTATGTCCTCCATATACTTTTTTCAAGCTTCTCAAAACACAAATTAGTGCATCAGTTGTTGGCGCTTTCAGTGTGGTAGCTCTCTCTCTATAGGTTTGAATACATATTCAAGGAGTTAACGAATTAAACATTCCAAGGTGTTATTTCAAGGCCATAAATAGGTAACTATTCAACTTATATTCATATATATATATATATATATGTATAATTCTACTTCTATTTATTTATACAATATCACAAATCCGCATATGTCTTTGCTGTCAACATCGGATGTATATATATATTTATATGTGTTAATTTTTTTATATATTCATATATATATTATTTGGCCAGCAAAAAAACTTATTTTTAATTTTTAAAATTAAATATTATTTTAAAATAATAAAAATAAATTGATTTTAAATATGTATATGTATATTAGTGTATAAAATGTATATACATATAATTTTGTTAATTTGTATGCATAGCATTTCCAAAAAAAATTATATAAACATATTTAAATTTAAATTTAAATTCTTCATAGTATATACATGCGTATATATAATTATAACAAATACATACAAATATTTAAATTATGTATATAAGTTTTGTGTTTGTTTTCAAAAAAACACAAAATTGATTTTTTTTATGATTTCTATACGAAAGTCTTTTATTTATAAAAAACAAATTTTAAACCGCACGAATATTAATAACACCTTTTTGTAATTATTTTGACAAATATAATTTGACTAAATATATATATATATATATTTAACATTAAATAAATGTATATATGTTTACTTTATACTAAAATTTAAATTATTTTAATATGTGCATACGATTGTATGTATATGTAATTTAAAAAAAAAAGATAAAATATTTTAGTTTCGAAAATATCTAACGTGCATATATATTTAATTACATAATTAATAAATCATTTTGAGCTTGAAATTAGTAGATATTTTATGTAGATCCAGATTTAAATTTGAAATTTAAATTTGAATAATTCTAGATTATTAACATTAATATTTAAAGTTATTCTATAATATAATATATGTGTGTGTATATATAATGTGTATACAAGTATTTACATTTTACAAGAATAATTTTCTATCATATAAACTATATACATACACTCACAAAAACACACACGTGCACGCACCACATATATATATATATATATATATATTGTGTGTGTATATACATATACAACACATATGTATATGAAGGGGCTAATATGTCCATTGTAGTGTAAAACCCATCATTTATACATGGGCATGTTAAATCATGTGCATATGCTGCACGTACACACACACGTGTATGTGATATGCATGTTAAATATAACATTGAAATAAAACATCATTTATAAATAAGAATATTGTTTTTATTTATAATTAATTTTTATTAGAGCTTAATAAATTTAGACTTCATAGGCCTAATAAGATCCAAAATGGAATAATTTTTTTGAAATTTACCATTCACTACACCGCGTGCTAGTCCATATCCAACAATGGTATTCAACCCAATAGCCTATGCGGTCTAAATTAGTCGTGTTAGGGCTAAAATTAAACTTATCCTTGGGTGTCTAGAAATGTAGTGTCGTAGGTTGACTTTCAAGTACCCTGCCTTACTTTGCTACCGGCCTAGTTCGATAGGTGATGTGAGCCCAAAGGTTACCTCTAGTAGAAAATGCTCAATTTGAATTGGGCCTTGTGCTAATTTTCATAATTGTTTTGAAATTAAAACTATAAGTTTAAATTTAAAAGTCAAATTTAAAATTAGAAAAATATTATAAATGTTATAATATAATTTTCAAATGTGTTTCAAAAATATAATAAATAAATTTTGAAAATTTAATATTCCAAAGATTAATAAAATATATTAATTAATTAAATATTTAATTAATTATACACACACATAAGATATATACAATATATGTAACATTGACTTGAATTATTTAAGGCAACGTAATCATATATTATATATATAATAAGAATTTTTGAAATTAAAAAATTTATATTTAAAATTGTTTAACTAATTAAATTAATTAAAAGTTAATTAACAAATAATGAAATACATTTATATAAATATATATTTTTATAGCAATAAGTGTTATAATATACATATTTAATATAAAATGTTATGATTAAATAATATATAATTATTTAAATGTTAATTAAATAAGATTTAACTAACATAATATAATATAAGTAAATTAAATTATAAAAGTTATAGAATAAAACTTATATAATATGAATGTATAAATTAAAGGTGGAACATTAAGAAACCCTAAACAGACTTAAAGGACAAATACATACGTATACGTGATTTCTGATGTGTGACACCTGAATCACGAGGGTATTTCATAAGAAAAACATTATTTTGTAAGTCTATATCACTCAATATAGTATATTATTGATTATGAATCTTTAATATAAAGTTGTCCTCTATCATTTATATATTATAAATTGCTTGCATACTCTGTAGTTATTGAGCAAACTCAAGCTAAAGATGTTAAGTGTAGTATTATTAATATAAAATAGATGAAGTAAGATAACTATATGTATATTTGTTGAGTAAACTCATGGTATATATACTATACTTAGGCCGTCGCGAAAGGGTAGGTACAAGAAAATAATCTCTTTCGAAAGTGCAATATAACGACTATCGCTATACGGCCAATTCGAAATTCGAGTATATGACATTTTCAATACAACCAACCATCACAAAAAAAGGGGATGAACATACATACATGGTAGTTCACAGTAATTCAACATGTAATAAGCATTATTATCAACGAAATTAGTTTAATTACTTGATTTTCATATAACTTAGGATTCGCTTACTAACTTTCCGAAGAGACTAATTTTCAAAGCAACAAACCAATATAATAACCAAACCATTATTACAACTATACAATAAGCATTCAATAGCTACAAATATGAGAATGAATAAAGTTTAAACTTTATGGTTCAAAAGTGGGAGCTTTACTCACAAAAAAACTTCTAACTTAACTGGATCACCACAACAAGTTGCCGAACTCACGAACTATCTTCACTACACCTTAACATGGACTTTTGGCCCTTAATGGGCTGGTTTGGGTTCAGCCTAGGAAATATGAGGCTCGGTCTTAGGGTTTTGAGGTGGAAATGGCTTTTGTTTTGGTAGAGGAGTGTTTGTAGATTAATATATACTTGATTTTTAGGAGTGTATTCACTAGTTTTTGACTTTGGAAATAATTTTAGAAGCCATGGATATTCTAAAACATGAAGAAAAGAGAAGTGAATATGAAAATGAAGATGTGAAGTGAGAACGTGTGGAGATGGTGGGTATTTATAGGCAAAGAAGTGGAGTATTAATTTAAATTAACTTAAATATTTAAAATATGTTAAATGTTGTCATGTGCGTGCTTCCATACCTCTGTCCTCACCTTAAAAGCACACACACACCCGTAGGCCTACCCTCCACCATGCCTTAGGTACTTGTTTAGGTTATGGTTAGGGTACTTAATTAATTTTCTAAGGTTATTTAATATATTTTTGTGCATTTTATGTCAAATCAACTTTTATATTTAAACTAATCTTTATTATTAACTTTAACATATTGATTATCTTATCACATGACATATGTGCATGTGTGTGCATGTGTATTTGAGTGATACAAAAATGTGCACAACGTTTTTGATGACTTTTCGAGGCCCGAAAAGTCGAAACATCGAAAAAGTTTTTAATCACATTTTCTATTTTTATTGAACTAATTATTTTGGTAAACAAAAAAATGATTTTAATATCATTAATTAATGTTTAAAATATGTTTATTAGGTTATTAAAATCCATTATTTAAATATTTAAAAATGATTTAAATATTTAAATACAAAGCGATTAATTTATGGGTCGTTACACTCTCCCCCTTAGGAGAATTTCGTCCCCGAAATTAATACACCAAAGACAATCCAAAAGGTATATATTATACCAAGAAATTACTATAATAATGCAAAGCAACTATGCCATAAAAGAACATATGTAATGCATTCAAACAACAAACAAATAACCTGACATTACATCAGGGTAAGTTTCTCTAATATGATCCTCAGTCTCCCAAGTACAATCGCGGAGATCATTACTCCACTGAACCTTCACAAGCTTCACCACCTTATTCCTCAATCTCCTTTCATCTCGATCTATAATATGAACTTGATGTTGGATTACCGTCAAGTTTGGTTCTATCTCCAAGTCTTCCTGAACAGACGTCTCAACAATCAAAGATGGATCATGAACATGCTTTCTCAGATGTGATAAATGAAAAAACATTATGAACTTCTGACAATCTCTCAGGAAAATTGACTCTATAGGCCAATGAACCAATTCTCTCAAGGATTCTAAATGGTCCAATGAATCTGGGTGCTAGCTTTCCAGTTTTTTGAATCTTACAATTCTTTTAATCGGGGAAACTTTCACAAATACAAAATCCCCGATTGCAAATTCTAAGTCCCTTCTCCTTTGATTGGCATAACTTTTCTATCGATCCTGGGCTTCTTTCATCATTTCCTTGATCATAGCCACTTTCTTTGATGCTTCTCGAATCATTTCTGGTCCAAGAACTAAACGGTCTCCAGTCTCTACCCTACACGAAGGTGATTTACATGGACGTCCATACAAAGCCTTGTAGGGTGCCATGCCAATGCTAGCTTGGTAACCGTTGTTATAAGAAAACTCTACCAAATGTAGATGATCTTACCAAGAACCTCAAAAATCCAAAATGCATGCTCTCAAGAGATCCTCCAAAATTCGGTTCATCCTTTCGATTTGTCTGTCCGTCTGCAGGTGATAGGCCATGCTCAAATTCAATTCGGTCCCTAAAGCGGCTTGTATGGCTCCCTAAAAATGACTGGTGAAGATGAGATCCCGATCACTGACTATACTTACTGGAATTCCAGGCAGTTTAATGATCTCCGTTAAATAAATTCTTGCCAAAGAAGCTGCAGTTCTTATTGACTTTACCAGAATAAAGTGGGCGCTCTTCATTAATCGATCTACAGTTACCCAAATGCCTTCATTACCTCCTCTTGTTCTGGGCAACCCATCGATAAAGTCCATGGGTACTTACTCCCACTTCCAATTTGGTATCTCCAATGGTTGGAGTAATCAAGTAGTTTTCCGCTGGTCACTCTTAACATGTTGACAATTACCACACCGCCTCACGAAGACAAAAATGACTCTCTTCATCCCTTTCCACCAAAAGGTTTTCTTCATATTCTGAAACATTTTACTTACTCCTGGGTGGATAGATAACCATAACCGATGACACTCTTTCAGTACATCTTGTCTAATTCCATTAACATCTGGCACACAAACCCGTCCATTCATTCTTAAAATGCCTGGGGAGTGAATCTAAAAACTAGAAATAATTCCATCTTTATCATCCTTCTTACGTCAAGCTAGAATAGGGTCTTCTTTTTGGAAATAAGCAATTATCTCCATTAATGCTGGCTTAACTTCCAAATTTGCAATCGTCGCCACATTCCTACTCAACACATCTGCAATGGCTTTTGCTTTCCCTGGGACGTAAAGAATCTCTGGGTCATAAGACGTAAGAAACTCCAGCCATCTTTGCTTCCTTAAGTTCAAGTCCTTTTGGGTAAAAAGATATTTTAATGAATTGTGATCCGTATATAACTCAAACTTTGCACCCAAAACATAGTGCCTCCACACCTTCAATGCAAAGAGGACTGCCAAAACTCTAGATCGTGCCTAGCGTAATTCCTCTCATAAGGTTTCAACTGTCGACTTGCATACACTATTACTTTTCTATTTTGCATCAAAACTGCTTCTAATAGATATCCTTCAAGTATCTGTGTAAACTATTAATTCCTCGCTCCCATCTAGAATAGTTAAAACGGGAGCACTTGTCAATTTCTTCTTTAACTCATTGAATACTTGATCGCACTTGGGTGTCCAAACAAACTTAGCATCTTTCTTCGTTAGCTTTGCTAGATGAGAAGCAATCTTTGAGAAATCTTTAAAGAACCTTCTATATAAACCTGCCAATCCCAAGAAACTCATGACCTCCGTCGCATTTTTAGGTTTCTTCTAATCTTGAATTGCAACTACTTTAGCTGGGTCCACTTACATACCTTCTCCTGAAACTACATGCCCCATAAATCTAACATTGAATTTCCAGAAATGGCACTTAGAAAACTTTTCCTTTAGAACATGACTTCTTAAAGTACTTAGAACACCATGAAGATGATACTTGTACTCTTCCTCCATTTTAGAATAAACAAGGATGTCATTAACGAAGACTAGAACAAACTTGTTAAGAAAATCCCGAAATACTCTATTCATCAAATCCACGAAATAAGCAGGTGCGTAAGTTAATCCGAATGGCATGACTAACTACTCGTAAAACCTATCAGGGGTACGAAAAGCTGTTAAGGGTACACTCTCTTCTGCTACCCTTAATTGGTGAAAACCAGTGGCAAGATTCAACTGAAAAAATATTCGAGCTCCATAGAGTTGGTCAAACATGCCATCAATCCCAGGTAAAGGATACTTATTTTTGATAGTCCTCTTATTCAACTCTCGGAAATCTACACATAATCTGAGAGAACCATCTACCTTGATAACGAAAACTGTTGGCGATCCCCAACTCGATGTGCTGTGTCTGATCAAACTCTTCTACAATAAATCAAATGTCTGCTTCTCTAACTCTCTCCTTTCCTTCGAAGCCAACCTTCGAGCAGGTTGTACAATAGGTTTGGTCCTGGAATCAAATCAATGCGGGACTCCACTTCTCGGTGAAGAGGTAAACCTTGCATTTCTTCAAAAATATCCTTGAAATTCCAAACAATTGGTATATTCTTTATCTCCTCTTTGGGTACTTCGAGGGAATAAAGGAAACTACTCATCAACCTAGTATGCTCTCCGCAACAGATAACAATGCTTTTGCCTACTGCATCTTTTATCATGATGATTCTTTCACTACAATCTAGGATGACATTATTCTTAGATAACCAATCCATCCCCAAAAGTACCCTAAAATCCATGAACCTGAGAACAAACAAGTCAGAAAAGAAAGGTCGATCTCGATAAGAAATATGCACATTCAAACATATGGAACCAAGATTGGTCAAACCCCAATTGGGTTCGACACACAAAGAGAATTGTCAAAAAGAATGGGTTTGAGGTTATACCTATCAACAAGGCCTACTGAAATGAAACTATGGGATGCACTGGTGTCGAATAATACTCTAACAAGAATATCGAAAATGGATAATGTACCTTGTAACACCTGCTTTCCTTTTGGATTAGTAGAAGTAGAAGGTATCTCTTCAATAGTAAAACCTTCCCCTTGGGCCCCTTTCTTCGGAAATGGGCACTCATTCTTCATATATCCATGTTTGTGGCAATTGTAGCATAATCGTAGATTAGTCTTCGGGCAACTATTTGCAAAGTGTCCCATCTTATTGCACTTATAACAGTCTTGGAGAAGTCTATCTGCTTTTTCAATGCTGGAGCTCATCCTCTAGGTTTCTTTCCCGACCACTTCGTTTTCCCTTTGCGCTTGAAAAACGGCTTGCTTGCAACTGGTATCACCGAGAAAGGTTGGGCATTAACTGCTGGCACTACTCCCTTTTGAACTCCTTGCTCAATATCACGAGCTTCAAACCACAAAGCCATACTGATCAGATTGGTTAAGGTAGCATTGAGATGATTGGTCATTACCCGATGAAATTCGAGTCGCATTCCTTTCACAAACAGTTCGTTCTTTTTAAGTGGCGAATCAGTCAATCCTGGTCCAAAGCGAGACAATGCGTTGAACCTATGTTCATACCATGCCACTGTCATCTCACCTTGTTTCAAATCCATAAAAATTCCAAATAGCTGAGTGCTTCCCACCTCTGGGATAAACCGAGCTTCATAAACCTCCTTAAACCGCGCTCAAGAGAAATCTTCTTCTGGCGTATTCATGGTGACTGAATCCCACCAGTCCATTGCTATTTTCTGAAGCTGACACGTTGCCAACAATCACTTTCTAGCATATCCCAAATGAAGATCCCCGAATATCCTTTCATAAGAGTGGAGCCATGTCTGAACCCAAAAATATCTTCAGTCCCATAAAAAGGCTTACCACCTAAAGTAGTGTAATTCTTGCACAAGGTCGTAAAGTTCTGAGGCGACTGAACTTGCATCACTGCTTCATCTATCGGCTCTACAACTGGCTTATTTCTAAGAGCTCTGCCATTTGTAGTTGTGCTGTTTCTAGATCCCCTCCCTCTTCTTCTTCTTCTTGTACTCATTTTCAATAACCTGGATAAGATACATGTATCATTAGAATAAAAAGATTGGGTCAAAGATGATAAAAGGGAAACTGCAATAAAGGATCTTAAACAAGACTTTTAGGAGAGAAAAGGAAATACTCTCTCAAGATTAACTCATTCTAGGGCTCTACTCACCCTATCTCTAATGAGTAGTACCCCAATTAGGCTAAGGTGTTCGCTCAACTGAAGCTCTGATATTAACTATGACGACCCACCTTTCTGACCCTTAGTAACGATACTTAACACATCCTTAGTGTTCGGGTGTCATTCCCTAAGCATTCGAAAAGATGAATCATCGTAGGGTGAAATAAAGAACAAAATAGAAAACCTCACAAAGAAACTGCTAAATAAAACATAACAGTCAATAGTACATTAGGTTACTCCTTAATAGAGAGTTATCGTGTTACACGAAAGTACTACAAATTGGCTTAGGCAGTTATAACATCCTACCTTTACAAATGCCGAAACAAAATACACTTACACAAAATAGATAAATAGCGGAATAAATAGCTAAGTAGATAAAAGCCTCCTGCTCGGACACCGTCTTCAAAGGAGCCCAACAAAGACCTTCTACTCTCGAACTACTCAAATAAATGAGTACTCAAGAGTTTAGGAAAACAAATAACTCGGGTCAGACGATATGTCTAGTATTAATAAAAAATTTAAAATAATGGGTGTGAAATTAAAAACAAACATGTGAGACCATGCCGTTGAACACGAAACGGGTTTACTCCCACATAAATCACCATCCAAACGTAAAGAATGGATAAATAATTAAACACCATGAAGAGTGGTTGACTCTTCCCGATGCAAATAAGGAAATAAATTTGAAGATTCGAATCAAATACGAAAAGGAAAATCTCCAACAAATGACTAGGAAGGTACACCACCCTTGAAGTATACCTCTAGTGATATACTTTTGAGAGGCTCATATAATCTGTGACACTTCTTGGAAATGTACCAGCCGGACCTCACCAAACCTTACCGAGAATCCTAATATTTCACATCTAAATGCGCAAACGAATCTAATCTAGATGAGATGTGAAAATACCCTAATGGGAGCAACCCCACATAGCTGGACGTCCTTTCGTGCTTTAGGTTCAATCATTTACCAACAAAGGATAACAAAGCTCAATGGAGCAAAAAAATCATCTTAAAATGATGATAATAAAGAAGCTGAAGTAACCAATAGCTGAGAAACCAACTATCTAGGATATAAAATGATCGTATATGGAAATTAAGTCTTGTATACTCACCACAACTCATCGAATTCAAACTTGTATTATTTCTTGGTTAACAATAATACCGGATAAGTCAAGGTAGTGTTACCTCAAAGTCATGTCCCACGATTATTCTTAACATTCAAAATAGCGACAAGTCTACTTCTTTGATGTTTAGTGCTAGTTATACAAATAAATCGTTTCTAGACAAGTGAATCACTTTATGGAAATTAATACATTTCCATAAACAATTCAAACTTTTCTTTTAAAAACCCAAATTTGTACTTGGCTTCACATTTCAAGTATTAGCTTTAGAACCCTTTATTAAAGAGTTTACTAACTTTGAAACATCATTAAAAATGATTCAACAACTTAAAGCATCCTTATTACATTGATTAATTAACTTTTAAAACTTTGTTAACTAAGTTGATTAATTAACTTCAATAACCTTTAATTAAAAGGGTAAATCACCTTTGAAACATTATTGATTCAATTAATTAATAATATAATTAATTTAATTAATTTAATAATAATTAAATATCATCATTTAAAAGTGATTAATTGTAACATCCCGCCTTTTTGTACGTTTTAAGCAGACACGCATGCCGACTCAAACCATACAGAAGGGCGGATTGTTATTGGGGTGAATAAGAAAAAGCGGAGAAAGAAAAAACAAAATAGAATCTCGCAGCGGAATGACAAAATATAATAATCAAATACAGTTCATGAAGTTGTATACAAAACATTTGATTATACTTGTACAATACAAAATCAGAGTTACATATATCAGAGATAAATAAATAATGCAGCGGAACAGTATGAATGCAGTAGAATAAATATAGTAAATAATAGTAGTACAAATCTTCGTCTTCGTCCTCCAGAAATAAGGTCTTCAAATCCTGAAATGCTCAGGCTGACCCGAGCGAATTGAAAAGACAAAACACTCGAGTCAGATCTAAAAGATCTTATGTGAGTTAAATCAACGGTAAATAACTATGAGTGGAACGGCGTCAGAGATGTTTACGGGGTTTGACATCTCCTATCCAGTGTCTAACATGAGTGCAGTAACTTAAGAGATGTTCGGGACTCACATCTCCTAAGGATCCGTTAAACTATTTACTATGTAGTACAATACGCTATTATAATATGTCTACAGTAAGATAAACTATTAAAATAGCATTAAGGCGTTACCCATTTCCTCCTTAACACATTTTTATATATTCCCATAGTCTATACAGTACCGTAATCCCGTCCGTACTGGACGTCGTTAGAGGGCACTCCATAGGTATGGTACAAAACAAACTCGTGGTGGTCTCAATATGGTAGGTGACGTGGAACAACTAGGCAATGCCAGGGTATATGTACCAATTACACTTCCGGACTGGTGGTAACGCATAACAGCTACTACCACCCACCTCAGAACACACTCCCAAATCAAAAATCGAGGGTGGCCACCAAAATCGCAAATCAAAATATAGTATCGAAGGAATGTGCCCGATCGGAGGAATGACCTCACCTGGCACGTCGATTGCTCATGTTTTAGCCACCTTATGCTAACTCACGGGAGTTAGGTCCACGTATATACCTTATAGGATCGTTGCCACCATCCTACTTCATTCTGGAATCTCCACCACATACACAGTTGTCAAAGTGATTTTCGGTATTGGCAAAGAGTATGACAATATCCGATCCCGGTCTCTTTAACAACCAATCGCTTATTACACACCGGATTGTTCTTTTACATTTCCAAAATTATTTCATAATTGATATCAAAATATCATGTTCAATTCAAATCATATCATTTTCAAAATCATTACTTACTTTCGAAATCATATTCACCTTTGAAATCGTATCACATTTGAAATCATAGTTCAAAATTATATTTCCTTTCGAAAGTCATATTTCCAAAATAGGCTAAACTCTCATTTCAAAATATCATATTAAACCAAATATGTTATTTAAATCCCAACTTAGGTTATAATGTCGCTTAACCACATTCACTTTAAAAATCGAGAATTTTAATATAAACCCATCCATTTTACTTAGTTTGGAATTTAAAAGAAAATAGTTTTAAATAGTTATAAATAGTTAATATAGATTTAAAATAGATTAAATATAATTAAAATAGATTAAATAGCTTTAAAATAGATTAATTAGATTTAAAATAAGTTAAAACAGGTTAATTAGTTTAAATAAATTAATGGTTTAAAATCGGTTAAAATGATTTAATATAATTAATACACGTTAAAATAGTTTAATACTTTGAAATCTTAATAATTATAAATTTTGAAATAATATCTTTTTTAAACATTTTATATTAAAACATGAATCTGGGATTAATATCAAATTAAACTATTCATTTCATTTCAACACATTTGGACCATTTTAAATTTCCAAGTCAACAAACCAAATTCCAAACTTTGCAATTTAACATTTCAATAAACCATTGAATTTCATATCGTTTCAATTCATGTTCAAATATCAATTCGGATTACTCCAATTTAAAAATATTTCAAAGTTATTTTCAAACAACTTCAATAACTTAATTTCGATAGAATTTCGTTTATACTTAAAAGTTTAACTTTAAACTTCCAATTTAATTTCTTAAAGCAATTCCTTTTAAACCAATTCACATTTCAACACAAAACTTGATTTTCCAATAATACTTCCATTTATATACATCAAATCTTATTTCAAGATATCATTTAATTAAATTCGAAAATTAAGGATTTTAAAATCATTTAATTTTACCAATCCGGTGTCCGTATATAATTCTCTACTCTAGGGTCAAGTGATACGGATATTTATCATTTCAATCCGCAATTTAAAATTTTACGGTTATATATCATTTCAAACCGCAATCCCGAATTAATAATAAAATCCATGAAATCGATCGAGTCTATCATTTCAACCCATAACGATTTTTCCTTAATCTATTGATCATTCGGGTATGTACCATTTCAACCCATAGTGAACTTGCAGTTTATAACGATATAAAATAAAACATCCATTCATCCAATATCAACAGCCACACATCCATCACAAACATCATCCAAATCAATCACTAAATATCAATATAGAACTGATAATCAATAACAGGTATTTAACTGGCAATTTATATTCAATGATAAATTAAATAATGATTTAATTCAAATAAATTCAAATTAACTGGAATGACGATTTAAATATATCAAACAGCCATAAATAAATTTATAATCACATCAAAAATTAATTTAACTAACATAATAAATTTTAGAAGTGGTGAGTGGGTTAAAACACTCACCTTTGAATTCAAATCGAATTTAAATCCAATTTGAGCCCAAAATTCAAACAGTCCTAGAATTCGTCCAAACCAGCATCAGAATGTCCGGAATTTCAATACGATCCTAGCGGAGAAAACCGCACATGAATTCGACCTAGTATGCGAAAGTTATGTGTGTTAGAACGATTCAAAGCTAAATAAAATAAAACAAACAAAAAAACATAACCGGGCCACGTCACCGCTTATCAAAAATCAACGCGCGAACCCTACCTCAAATCTCGGTCGCCTGCTACCTCACGGCCGCCTACTTTGACCGAGAATTTCCAGCGCCTCCGACCACTATGGCCCACGCCGTCGCCACCACGGCCTTGTCTCCCTCCACCGTACCTACCTATGCCGATGACGACGCCTCCGTTCGCCAAAATTCGTCGCGCAGCCACCCCTTGCTTTCAAACCCTAGTCAATTTTGCATGAAAATCAAACCGTCAAAACGCCAAGTGAACTACGCCGATGGGCTACGTTTGCTGCTCTCCACACCATGGTACCATCGATTTGTCAATCAGACGGAGTTGATCTCGACGCGATGGGTGGCCGAGATTAGTTCTTCAATTTCTGGACGAACAGTGGTTCAAATTGAAAAACGAATTACAGATCTGAGATGCGCTCATCGAGAGCTTCAAATCTATATATAATTCGATATAGTTTGTGGAGTTTGAAATTTTGATTTGAATTTGATTTTGAAATTGAATTGAGAAGTTTGTTTGGTTTGTCTGCCATTGAGAAGGAGGAGAAGAATGAAATGTACGTACAGACAAATGAAAATGAGGAGTGGCTAGGGTTTATAACGGGCTATTTATAGACAGATCAGGAAAAATAGAATGAATGGATACGATTGATTTACCCGTTGAATGATAAATGACCCGAAAAGCCCGTTCTGTCTCCGGAACGAAAATGGGTAAATCCCATATATCAAAATAGATGTTTTCAAATATTTTAAACTCAATGGAACAGGTTTCAAGTCTTAATTCTATCGTATGAAGAAGTTATGTTAAAATTAGCTTATTTCAAATTGATTTCAATTAAATTGATTTCTAGGCGTTTCGAGTCCGTTCGATTAAACGGCAAGTCTGATCACTACGAAACTTAAAATCCTACAATAATTCACTGTTACGGATCCGATTAAACTGGTTTCGTCGAAATCCGAGTCAGTGGCCAAAAATGGCTATTTTCCCGTTAGTTAAATAAATTAATAATTAATTAAATTAAATCACTTTTCCAGTTCTGATTCTATAATTAACAAATTTTTATCACCATTGATTTCCTAAACATTTACAACAATTTAAAATAAATTTTCATGTTAATTCAATGTTAATTATTTCACTTATTACCATGTTTACTTTCAATTTCAATCAATATAGAAATTGTAAATTTAATTTTTAATAATTCCATTTAATTGACTATTCATCATATTATTCAATCCATTATTATCAAATGGATGAAATTAACATTGGTTCATAATCTATTACATTAATATTCTCAAATTTCATCTAAATTTCCATTAACGTAATATTTAGGTAATTAATTTCATTTGATTTCAATTAATCCAATTATTATAATTTAAATTCCAATAAATTAATAAATCTTGATTTCCATTCTTTTTATTCAACCAATTTTCATATTATGAATAAAATTAACATTATTTCCAGTTATTATCTTAATTTACATTAACATAATATTTAATTTAGATTATTGCGATTAATTCCAATTCAATTTAACGGATTAAAAACATAGGTAACTTATAATAATTGTTGCCATTAACTCTCAATCACACCTTTATAAGTTTATCATTTCCAAACCAATATTATAATTACTTAAAGAACCTTGATTTTATTCAATTACCATTCATTATATATTAATTCATTAATGAATTTAATATTTACGTTTGTTTTCTTATATTCAATTTATAGCCAAGTATAACATTTATATTTTTTCAATTAATTAGAATTTCATTCAAGTCGTTAATGATTAACTTTAATTAACATTGTTTGCCATGCATTCTAGTTATTATTTCATTAATATATTTCACAATTATTATTTTTTCATTTCCTTCAGTATTTAATTACACAATCTTATTAAATTAACAAATTTAATTATCGAAAATTTACGGGTTGTTACATTAATTAATTTAAAACTTTATTTAAGGAAAGATTAATTAAGGTTAAACAAATTTATTAACTTTTAAAAGTCATTAATTAAAAAGATTAATTAATTTAAAAACATCATAAGTAAATTGATTATTTAACTTTAATCCATAATTATTAAAAGATTAATTAACCTTAAACATTATTAGATAAAATGATTAATTAATTTCAAAACATCATTAACTAAGTGATTAGTTAATTTTAAACATATCATTACTAAGTTAATTTGTCAACTTTAATCCATATTAATTAAATAATTAATTAAATTAAATCATCACTATTAAAATAATTAATTATTTTTGAAAACATCATTAATCAAAAACTTTCTTAACTTGTAAAATATTTCCAAGCACGATAATGAAACCAAACGGTTTCGATAAAAGGCAATTTTTTGAAAGTGCCGATATAACGACCATCGCTATATGGGCAGTTCGGAATTCGAGTATATGACATTTTCAGTACAACCAGCCATCACAAAGAAAGGGGATGGACATACATGGTAGTTTACAATAATTCAACATGTAACAAGCACTTATTATTAACGAAATTAGTTTAACTACTAGATTTTCATATAACTTAAGATTCGCTTACTAACTTTTCAAAGTGACTAATTTTCAAAGCAACAAACCAATCCAGCAACCAAACCATTATTACAACTATACAATAAGTGTTCAATAGCTATAAATATGAGAATGGATGTTGTTTAAACTTTATGGTTCAAAGGTGGGAGCTTTACTCACAAAAACACTTCTAACTTAACCGGATCACCACAACAAGTTGCCGAACTCACGAACTATCTTCACTACACCTCAACTTGGACTTTTGGGCCTTCAGTGGCTGGGTTTGGGTTCGGCCTAGGCAATATGGGGCTCGACCTTGGAGTTTTGAGGTGGAAATGGCTTTTGTTTTGGTAGAGGAATGTTTGTAGATGAATATATGGAGTTTAACCTGATTTTTAGGAGTGTATTCACTAGTTTTTGACTTTGGAAATAATTTTGAAGCCTTGGATATTCTAAAAAATGAAGAGAAGAGAAGTGAATATGAAAATGAAGATGTTAAGTGAGAATATGTGGAGATGGTGGGTATTTATAGGCAAATAAGTGAAGTATTAAGTTAAATTAACTTAAACATTTAAAATATATTAAATGTTATCATGTGCATACTTCCATACCTCCACCCCGACTTTAGAAGCACATGCAGCCCTCCAGGTCCACCCTCCACTATGCCTTAGGAACTTGTTTAGGTTATAGTTAGGGTACTTAATTAATTTCCTAAGGTTATTTAATATATTTTTGTGCATTTTATGTCAAATCAAGTTTTATATTTAAACTAAGCTTAATTATTAACTTTAACACATTGATTATCTTATCACATGACATATGTGCATGTATGTGCATGTGTATATGAGTGGCATAAAACCGTGCACATCATTTTTGATGACTTTCCAAGACCGAAAAGTCAAAATTTCAAAAAACGTTTTTTTGTCACATTTTCTATTTTTATTTGAACTAATTATTTTGGTAAACAAAATTTGAAAATGATTTTAATATCATTAATTATGTTTGAAATATGTTTATTAGGTTATTAAAATCTATTATTTAAATATTTAAAAATGATTTAAATATTCAAGTACAAAACGATTAATTTATGGGTCATTAAAATAGTGGTTTCCTCACAATGTTGTCAGTAGTCATTGGGTCCTAGCTACAAGACCTCTAACCACTATTTAAGACTTTTGACATTTAATGTCCAACTATTACCGCATTTATCACTGATAAATCGTATTCATGTAATAAACAGTACCCAAGCCACTTAATACCTTTTTATTAGAAAATAAGCAGGCTCTGGTCATTTAAGACCTCAACTAAGGCAGATCCCATCATTTAAGACCTATACCCAACGCGTGCTCCTAAACAATACTATTATTATTTTGGCTTTAGCAATGTAAGAGACTGAACCCAAGCCACTTAATACTTTCCAGTGGAAAATAGGTAGACCCTGTGATTTAAGACCTACTTCCAGAAACGTGCTCCTCAATGGTACTATCTAGCTGTCGTTGATTGAAAATCTCATTGGGTTACGTAATACTTCTTTTAAAGGAAAGAGGTGGACTTTATAGTCACTTAAGATCCCAAACCTTAAGCGAATCTTTCCCGAGATATCCACTATCACTGTTTAATTATAAATATGGCAACTTATTAGGTTACTTCTTTCAATAGGGAGGCGGCCCGTTCAGCCACTTAAGACCTCAACGCTGAAGTAACCCCTTTTTAGAGACATCCTTGTTTATTCATTTGGAATCTCACTAGGCTACTTAATACTTCCATTTAGGAGAGAGGCGGACCCTTCAGCCACTTAAGACCTCAAACCAAAAGAAAAACCCCTATAGAGATATCTCTTACCGCTCCTAATTCCAAATTTGGTCTATTTAATACTTTCCATTTAAGAAAGTAAGCCCAATCTCTCATGCCGTCATGGGTCGTTGGATTAGTGATACCTCACATCAGTAGTGAGTACACTGGAGTGCTTGTAGCCTCATAGTGAAGGTGTGATGACTCGGGTTTTGCCCGCTCAAAAATCAACATCCGTACTTCACATTGTACTAGAATGCCGCAGATTCGACCGTTCAAATCCGATTCGCCGGAGCTATAACACAATTAAGTAAATAACACAGCGGAAGAAATGAATAATACATTGATATACAACACTGATACAATATCTGATACAACAGAGTGATACAACAGATATCAATATACATCAGAGATATGATACAAGAAATAGCAGCGGAAAGAAAAGATAACAACAGCAGCGGAACAATATCAATAGAAGTGATAACTCCAAAATGATCTTCAGACAAGAATGAATCCACAAATCCAAGATAAGCAACTCCGATGAATGAACTAGCTCCAGATAATCTACTAAACCTGAATATCTGAAAAGAAACCCAACTCTAGACTGCTCGTGTGGAAAATTATGAGCACCTAGAGTTTAGGAAGGGAACAATAAACTCCGAGTCAGTCATGGTGACTGGTGTGAGATCGTAAAACAGTTATTTTTCACAAAGAAAATAAAACAAATTCGCAATGCTTTTGGAAAATGAAACTACCATAAGACCTCCCACCACACACACAATGCAAACGCAGAATTGGAGGAGATTTCTTCTTATGATAGTTAAAGATGCTTACTACGCAAAATCAAATCATTGGATATTATTATTAGTGCATAGTGTAGAAAACATTTCGAAAGTATAATATAAATCTTAGCCAGCATAGGCATTCCGCACTTATGCCTACTATAGCTACTATGTTCAATAGCAGGTTACCGCCACATTCCATAGCAGGTAATACAACTAAAACCGTACAAGTCACGTATTGTTTCTTTGGATTTCCAACAAATGGTCAGGCTAAGGAACTTCCTATCCACGATGGGTACGTCCCTGGAATAGACGACCCGAGAACCTAACCGGATCTCTGCCAACACAAGGCCGGGTTACCTCTGCAAAAATAGGTAACTACTGACACGCGTATGTCATCCCTCGATCGTAACTGATCTTCCCGAGGATCCCCGATTCGCAACAACCACAAAGTAATAAATTTGCAGCAACCACAGAGGTTAAGTATCTGGGCTCCATACCATGATACCACCTTTATCCAGAAGGAATGACATACACTAAGGGGCGCTACTCCCTAGAACCTTGCCGCATCCTTCCTGTTTCGACCATTTCCGGGGTGTGAGGCTCGACGAAGTCTCGTCCACAAAGCTACGCTTTGTCACAAAGCCATGCTTCGGGTCAAACAAATGATCAAAGAAATGATCACAAAGATATAAGATCAAACAAATGATCATATCACAAATGATCAAACACTGATCATCACACAGCAACACTCAGCATGCCACATTACCAAATTGGGATATATCGCTGATAAATTTCAACTACATAACCTCTGAGCTCGTACGTCTCAGAGAAGGGTGTTAAGCTAAGAGAATAAATTCTCCGCCACCAACAGAGATGTATTTGAAAGAAATCGGCTTTATATCTCAAAGTGTAATGTCAGACATGTATCCATACAAGTCTGTTCCGGGTTCGAACAGAACTGAAGGCACTTCTCACGAAGCCCTTGCAAATCCGGATAATTTCCAATCACGTCCGGACTTCCCGTCACTAAGGGTGATAAAACCTCTATATCGGGGATCAGCCGATGCAGAGTAACTCGACGGTAATCCTTCCGTTTTCAAAAATATCCGGTCTTCAACACCGGTCTTCAAATGCTATCCATATACGACGTATCACATATTCGGAATGGGTTATACGACCCAAAGGTCCTCTCCCGGCTAAACCGAATAGTGAGCGAAATATTTAAAAACATATGGATATGAGATTTCAATTAAGTCACAACTTAATAATTCAACTTCTTTTTAAATGGTTTAACAAATTACCATTTTCAAATCTTTAGACAAAAAGATTCATTTTAAACAACCTCCAATGGTTTAAACAATTTCCACATTTAAATCTTTTAAATAAAAGATTCATTCACAGATTTTCCCAATTAATCTCCATTTCAGTTTAACTCGTTAAATCTTTAAATCAAAGATTTAACTTATAGCTTTCAAAACAATCCCATTTCGAATGGTTTAAACAAATCGTCATTCTAAATCTTGTTAAAAATAAACAGATTTAATTTATAGCTTTCAAAAGGAATTCATTTATAACTTGGAAAATCATTTTTCAATTCGTACTTGAAACTCCTTTAAATTGGAATTTCATTTCTTATATATGTGAAAGATTTTATCATTTGAAAACAAACAGTTTCATTTCAGAAAACCTAATTCATTCATACGAGTTAAAGTCTTTAGGTTAAATCCAAATTCTCAAAATTACATTTTTAAATGGTTTAAATTTAGATAAACACATTTATAACATTTTCAATCCCTAGTTTCAAATCATAGGATTCAATTTCAAACTTGAATTCAAATTTAAATCAAATTATTTAAATTTCCAAAACTCGATTAAGTTGTTCAAAATAACTTTTATCTTTGAAATTCCATTTCAAAAGCTTTTCACTTTAAACCCAAATTTCCAATTTCAAAATCAATTGAAATTAAAATTTCAATTTCAAAAACATCAGATTTAAATTATCTGTGACTTAACCGATTTCCACGTGAAATCCATATTTGTGTGTGTAAAAGTGTAGTCCAGGGGTTTCACATAATAGTGCAACATCAATCATCACAGATATATCGATAAGCGGTATAATCGATAACGCTTATCTTCATTCACAGATTCATAGATAAAATAAATTTATCGGTCACAAAGATTCACCATTACAATTCGATGTGGGTTTCGGATAACTAACTGGAATCCGACTCCCTGTCGCATCGAAATTCAAGTGTCGTTCTATGGGTCAAGTTATCTAATTGATTTAAACAGTTTTAATTCAACACTTTGAATCCAAATAACATTTATCACCGATAAATCATATACAGTCATCACAAATATATCCAGAATATATATCAATGAGTATCATAGAACATCACCAAATAAATATCAGAGTCAATCAAACAGAATCTTTAATTCATATCAATATAGTTTGATTAACTTAATTTACTTTATCATTTATTCTTCTTAATTAATCACAAATAAATCAACTTCTTAATTACTTAAATAATTAACCTTTAATTATTTAATTCACTATTCAATTAATTATCTTTAATTAATTAATTGACTCTTAATTAATTAATTACCATTAAATTGATTATCCTTTAATAATTAAGTAATTAAACCTTCAATGGATTACATTGATTAATTAACTTTTAATAAATCACAATAAGACCTTTATTAATTGATGAAAATCCATTGATCTTAATTAGCCACTTAATCACCATATAGATCTTGTTTTAAAACTTGTTTAAAATTCGAAACTTGATTTATTTCCTTTTTTTTGAAAACTTACTTAGTTTAAATCAGCCTTGAAACTTTGTTTAAAAAAAAAATTTCCCTTTTTAACTTTTAAAAATGGTAACAGATTAAACAACCCGAGCCCTTTCTTATTTCACTCGAGCCTATCTTCGAGTTCACACTTCCCCTTCCTGGCTTCGGGTCACGCACGTAGAAACCACCATCCTTACCCGAGACAAACCTCCATTCCACCACTTCGTCAAAACAACACAAATCCGATGTGCACGGTGCACATGCACCGCCCCTCTGGCCAACTCCGATCATCACCGACATCACCAGCAAGTCGACGATGATCTCGACAATCAATTTGACCACCCAGTTAAACGATCCTCCCTAGAAATCGAAATCGAGCAACTCCACATCCACCTGGAACAAAACCCATCGGCCTAAACGCCTCGCCCCACCAACGACGACCACCTGAACGTCACCGACTCCGGCCACGTCTTCGTGGATCACCCACGCAGCCATTTCCCAACCCCCAAGCGACTCGATTCCCCCACGGTAACGAACGAACCTCGAGAACCATCACTGTCAAAACGAGGTTTTAAAACCCTAAAATCGCTTCGTCGCATCATCTCCTTCAATAGAAAAATTATCAAAAAAATCTCCCAACTTCAACAATGGTCCAGTACGCTTCAAGCAAAATCTTAACACTCAATGATTCCTTGATCGATGGCAATGGCCGGAAATGCATTTCCGGTTCAACTTGGAACTGTACTCAAAATACTTCACAAAAAAATCGCTATATTTATTTTAAAAATCTTGTTTCCGATTTTTGATTCAAGCTATATAATCGAATCAATATTTAACAATATTCGAATTTATCCTAAAATTAACTTTTTACTGTAAAAATCAAATTTACAGAGTCCATATTTTAATATCAAGCTAAAAAAAAAATTCTAGGCATTAATTTAAGTTTAAACAAACCTACTATGTTTGAAAACCAAACCTATAGGAAATCAGTGAAGAAGAAGAAGAATCTTTGGTTTTAAAACTTGAAAGTTCTGTAACAGGAACAGAGGAAACAATATACATAGGCATATATACTCTTCCAGATGAACAGAACTTATTTCTAAACATACATACACTGATACATTCAAACATACAGGCGTATTTAACAACATCCCAGATCATCTTTTAAGCATTAATACCATATCAAAGAATATAGGCAATAATAGGTGTGTTGCTCACCTTGAAAAATGGCAGAGACGAATAGAGAGAACCAGAGTTGTTTGCAACAGGCTTTGAGAAATTTGCTTGCTAAAAATCTTCTTTGATTCTCTTCTATGGTTTTGATGAATTATTGTTTGTTTTAAGTTTTAAAGATGATGTTTTCTCTATATTTTCTCAGCTCGAACTGAAATGAAGAGGTTGATATGTATAAAGAAATGAAGTAGACAGGGATTATAACTTTGTACAGGGTATTATATTGTTTGTACAAAAATAACAGGGATATTTTCTTTTGTTTTGTAGGCTGAAGTGATCAATGGTGGCTGCATTTAATGTTTGAGTACTTCATGTTTCACATCTCCCTTCTTTTGCTTTAGCCATACTTGACTTCGGCTGGTATAATTTTGCTTTGCCTTATCACTTTATATTTAGAACTTTGCTTTGTCATTAAGTGTTGTTTGTATTTCCTTGCTCTCGGTTGAGATGATGATTCTTGTACATGCTTATGTCCTTCATGTATTACTATATATATTTTATTAACCCAAATATTTATTAAACCATAAATTCAAAATTATTTATTATTATTATTTATATTTTAAAACATCTATCTAAGATTCAAATCACCTATATATATATTCACATATATGTACAATATTTACAATATTATTAAATTTAAATGATTTATTCCAATTCAAATTTTAGTTCGGGGAAACTCGCTCCAATTTATCAATTTAATTTTACAATTTTTATTCAAAAATTCAATAAATTATCGATTTAAATAAATTTAAATCTGGGGTCGTTACAAACTTCCCCCCTTAAAAGAATTTCGTCCTCAAAATTCACAGGCACGAAAACAAAGACAGATGAAGAATGTTTCATCTAATTAAACTGAATATTTATTCTGCATTTGGCTTACCAAATCAGAATATCAATAATACACACAAGAAGAAATCTGTTGAATTCTTTCACACGATACTCGGGTTATCTAGATCTACGAAATATGGAGTGGCATTGGTCAGTCCGAAAGGATAACTAACCATTCATAGAACATATCGGGACCCAAAGAATAGATAGATACATAGATACAATTTCCAAATCTTTTAGTTTAGAACTAAGGTATACCTATCAACCATAACAAACAAAGCAACCAATTCACCCAAACAAACAATTTTGGTCTATCCGGAGTTTATGTTCCATATTAATATGTCGAATTTCTCTTCCTGGATTAACCAGAAATTATCGAAGAATTGAGAAAAGAATTGCTGAACAAAAGAGATAGATAGAGAAAAGATTTGTTTCTTTGTTGTTACAGAGTATTGACCATTTCTAGTCGGATTTCTCTGTCCCCTATCCATTCCTCTTCTTGCACTTATACTTACTATCAGTGGATAGCAAGAGAATTTACTGAGACATTCAGACGGATATCTGAGAATACTCATTCTAGGGTATACTTCACCCTATCTCTAATGAGCTACTTAACGTGTTATACTCCTAAGCTAAAGTTCAACCTTAGCTCTGATACCACATGTGACGACTCGGGTTTTGCCCGCTCGAAAATCAACATCCGTACTTCACATTGTACTAGAATGCCGCAGATTCGACCGTTCAAATCCGATTCGCCGGAGCTATAACACAATTAAGTAAATAACACAGCGGAAGAAATGAATAATACATTGATATACAACACTGATACAATATCTGATACAACAGAGTGATACAACAGATATCAATATACATCAGAGATATGATACAAGAAATAGCAGCGGAAAGAAAAGATAACAACAGCAGCGGAACAATATCAATAGAAGTGATAACTCCAAAATGATCTTCAGACAAGAATGAATCCACAACTCCAAGATAAGCAACTCCGATGAATGAACTAGCTCCAGATAATCTACTAAACCTGAATATCTGAAAAGAAACCCAACTCTAGACTGCTCGTGTGGAAAATTATGAGCACCCAGAGTTTAGGAAGGGAACAATAAACTCCGAGTCAGTCATGGTGACTGGTGTGAGATCGTAAAACAGTTATTTTTCACAAAGAAAATAAAACAAATTCGCAATGCTTTTGGAAAATGAAACTACCATAAGACCTCCCACCACACACACAATGCAAACGCAGAATTGGAGGAGATTTCTTCTTATGATAGTTAAAGATGCTTACTACGCAAAATCAAATCATTGGATATTATTATTAGTGCATAGTGTAGAAAACATTTCGAAAGTATAATATAAATCTTAGCCAGCATAGGCATTCCGCACTTATGCCTACTATAGCTACTATGTTCAATAGCAGGTTACCGCCACATTCCATAGCAGGTAATACAACTAAAACCGTACAAGTCACGTATTGTTTCTTTGGATTTCCAACAAATGGTCAGGCTAAGGAACTTCCTATCCACGATGGGTACGTCCCTGGAATAGACGACACGAGAACCTAACCGGATCTCTGCCAACACAAGGCCGGGTTACCTCTGCAAAAATAGGTAACTACTGACACGCGTATGTCATCCCTCGATCGCAACTGATCTTCCCGAGGATCCCCGATTCGCAACAACCACAAAGTAATAAATTTGCAGCAACCACAGAGGTTAAGTATCTGGGCTCCATACCATGATACCACCTTTATCCAGAAGGAATGACATACACTAAGGGGCGCTACTCCCTAGAACCTTGCCGCATCCTTCCTGTTTCGACCATTTCCGGGGTGTGAGGCTCGACGAAGTCTCGTCCACAAAGCTACGCTTTGTCACAAAGCCATGCTTCGGGTCAAACAAATGATCAAAGAAATGATCACAAAGATATAAGATCAAACAAATGATCATATCACAAATGATCAAACACTGATCATCACACAGCAACACTCAGCATGCCACATTACCAAATTGGGATATATCGCTGATAAATTTCAACTACATAACCTCTGAGCTCGTACGTCTCAGAGAAGGGTGTTAAGCTAAGAGAATAAATTCTCCGCCACCAACAGAGATGTATTTGAAAGAAATCGGCTTTATATCTAAAAGTGTAATGTCAGACATGTATCCATACAAGTCTGTTCCGGGTTCGAACAGAACTGAAGGCACTTCTCACGAAGCCCTTGCAAATCCGGATAATTTCCAATCACGTCCGGACTTCCCGTCACTAAGGGTGATAAAACCTCTATATCGGGGATCAGCCGATGCAGAGTAACTCGACGGTAATCCTTCCGTTTTCAAAAATATCCGGTCTTCAACACCGGTCTTCAAATGCTATCCATATACGACGTATCACATATTCGGAATGGGTTATACGACCCAAAGGTCCTCTCCCGGCTAAACCGAATAGTGAGCGAAATATTTAAAAACATATGGATATGAGATTTCAATTAAGTCACAACTTAATAATTCAACTTCTTTTTAAATGGTTTAACAAATTACCATTTTCAAATCTTTAGACAAAAAGATTCATTTTAAACAACCTCCAATGGTTTAAACAATTTCCACATTTAAATCTTTTAAATAAAAGATTCATTCACAGATTTCCCAATTAATTTCCATTTCAGTTTAACTCGTTAAATCTTTAAATCAAAGATTTAACTTATAGCTTTCAAAACAATCCCATTTCGAATGGTTTAAACAAATCGTCATTCTAAATCTTGTTAAAAATAAACAGATTTAATTTATAGCTTTCAAAAGGAATTCATTTTTAACTTGGAAAACCATTTTTCAATTCGTACTTGAAACTCCTTTAAATTGGAATTTCATTTCTTATATATGTGAAAGCTTTTATCATTTGAAAACAAACAGTTTCATTTCAGAAAACCTAATTCATTCATACGAGTTAAAGTCTTTGGGTTAAATACAAATTCTCAAAATTACATTTTTAATTGGTTTAAATTTAGATAAACACATTTATAACATTTTCAATCCCTAGTTTCAAATCATAGGATTCAATTTCAAACTTGAATTCAAATTTAAATCAAATTATTTAAATTTCCAAAACTCGATTAAGTTGTTCAAAATAACTTTTATCTTTGAAATTCCACTTCAAAAGCTTTTCACTTTAAACCCAAATTTCCAATTTCAAAATCAATTGAAATTAAAATTTCAATTTCAAAAACATCATATTTAAATTATCTGTGACTTAACCGATTTCCACGTGAAATCCATATTTGTGTGTGTAAAAGTGTAGTCCAGGGGTTTCACACAATAGTGCAACATCAATCATCACAGATATATCGATAAGCGGTATAATCGATAACGCTTATCTTCATTCACAGATTCATAGATAAAATAAATTTATCGGTCACAAAGATTCACCATTACAATTCGATGTGGGTTTCGGATAACTAACTGGAATCCGACTCCCTGTCGCATCGAAATTCAAGTGCCGTTCTATGGGTCAAGTTATCTAATTGATTTAAACAGTTTTAATTCAACACTTTGAATCCAAATAACATTTATCACCGATAAATCATATACAGTCATCACAAATATATCCAGAATATATATCACTGAGTATCATAGAACATCACCAAATAAATATCAGAGTCAATCAAACAGAATCTTTAATTCATATCAATATAGTTTGATTAACTTAATTTACTTTATCATTTATTCTGCTTAATTAATCACAAATAAATCAACTTCTTAATTACTTAAATAATTAACCTTTAATTATTTAATTCACTATTCAATTAATTATCTTTAATTAATTAATTGACTCTTAATTAATTAATTACCATTAAATTGATTATCCTTTAATAATTAAGTAATTAAACCTTCAATGGATTACATTGATTAATTAACTTTTAATAAATCACAATAAGACCTTTATTAATTGAAGATAATCCATTGATCTTAATTAGCCACTTAATCACCATATAGATCTTGTTTTAAAACTTGTTTAAAATTCGAAACTTGATTTATTTCCTTTTTTTTGAAAACTTACTTAGTTTAAATCAGCCTTGAAACTTTGTTTAAAAAAAAATTCCCTTTTTAACTTTTGAAAAATGGTAACAGATTAAACAACCCGAGCCTTTTCTTATTTCACTCGAGCCTATCTTCGAGTTCACACTTCCCCTTCCTGGCTTCGGGTCACGCACGTAGAAACCACCATCCTTACCCGAGACAAACCTCCATTCCACCACTTCGTCAAAACAACCCAAATCCGATGTGCACGGTGCACATGCACCGCCCCTCTGGCCAACTCCGATCATCACCGACATCACCAGCAAGTCGACGATGATCTCGACAATCAATTTGACCACCCAGTTAAACGATCCTCCCTAGAAATCGAAATCGAGCAACTCCACATCCACCTGGAACAAAACCCATCGGCCTAAACGCCTCGCCCCACCAACGACGACCACCTGAACGTCACCGACTCCGGCCACGTCTTCGTGGATCACCCACGCAGCCATTTCCCAACCCCCAAGCGACTCGATTCCCCCACGGTAACGAACGAACCTCGAGAACCATCACTGTCAAAACGAGGTTTTAAAACCCTAAAATCGCTTCGTCGCATCATCTCCTTCAATAGAAAAATTATCAAAAAAATCTCCCAACTTCAACAATGGTCCAGTACGCTTCAAGCAAAATCTTAACACTCAATGATTCCTTGATCGATGGCAATGGCCGGAAATGCATTTCCGGTTCAACTTGGAACTGTACTCAAAATACTTCGCAAAAAAATCGCTATTTTTATTTTAAAAATCTTGTTTCCGATTTTTGATTCAAGCTATATAATCGAATCAATATTTAACAATATTCGAATTTATCCTAAAATTAACTTTTTACTGTAAAAATCAAATTTACAGAGTCCATATTTTAATATCAAGCTAAAAAAAAATTCTAGGCCTTAATTTAAGTTTAAACAAACCTACTATGTTTGAAAACCAAACCTATAGGAAATCAGTGAAGAAGAAGAAGAATCTTTGGTTTTAAAACTTGAAAGTTCTGTAACAGGAACAGAGGAAACAATATACATAGGCATATATACTCTTCCAGATGAACAGAACTTATTTCTAAACATACATACACTGATACATTCAAACATACAGGCGTATTTAACAACATCCCAGATCATCTTTTAAGCATTAATACCATATCAAAGAATATAGGCAATAATAGGTGTGTTGCTCACCTTGAAAAATGGCAGAGACGAACAGAGAGAACCAGAGTTGTTTGCAACAGGCTTTGAGAAATTTGCTTGCTAAAAATCTTCTTTGATTCTCTTCTATGGTTTTGATGAATTATTGTTTGTTTTAAGTTTTAAAGATGATGTTTTCTCTATATTTTCTCAGCTCGAACTGAAATGAAGAGGTTGATATGTATAAAGAAATGAAGTAGACAGGGATTATAACTTTGTACAGGGTATTATATTGTTTGTACAAAAATAACAGGGATATTTTCTTTTGTTTTGTAGGCTGAAGTGATTAATGGTGGCTGCATTTAATGTTTGAGTACTTCATGTTTCACATCTCCCTTCTTTTGCTTTAGCCATACTTGACTTCGGCTGGTATAATTTTGCTTTGCCTTATCACTTTATATTTAGAACTTTGCTTTGTCATTAAGTGTTGTTTGTATTTCCTTGCTCTCGGTTGAGATGATGATTCTTGTACATGCTTATGTCCTTCATGTATTACTATATATATTTTATTAACCCAAATATTTATTAAACCATAAATTCAAAATTATTTATTATTATTATTTATATTTTAAAACATCTATCTAAGATTCAAATCACCTATATATATTCACATATATGTACAATATTTACAATATTATTAAATTTAAATGATTTATTCCAATTCAAATTTTAGTTCGGGGAAACTCGCTCCAATTTATCAATTTAATTTTACAATTTTTATTCAAAAATTCAATAAATTATCGATTTAAATAAATTTAAATCTGGGGTCGTTACAGAAGGGTAGTCTTCCATCGAGTGGCTCTACTGACCTCGCATCACTAACCCACTAAGTCCAATTAACTATGCTAAGTCTTTATTTATATTATCTTAGGTAGACATTGGCTTAGCTTATTAATTCCCTTTTTATTTAATGCAATAAGATTTACCTTAAATATATGTCTACCCATAAACCCCCGTTTAATGCTCATAAATGTCAATCTGTCCATAAAATCCTAATGGCCATTTCCTAAGACATTTATGTATGATTGCTAATTTCAAATTAGTAACCTTTTATAACTATTCCATTTTTATCAATTCGACTTCTTTATTTATCAATCCCACTAATCCATTTACCCTATCAAATTATTGCAACTCCCATATTTATTAACATTTATTGAAGTTGCAACCTTTTAAATTCTTTTCTCATTAATTAATTATCCTAACACGAATATTACGCAAAAGCGTCGTTATTTTCTTTTTATTTAATTATTATGAGTGTAGTGATTTACGTATAATATTTACTTTTATTAAATATGTTCTAGCTATATACCTTTACTAGAATATACTTTTCCATGTTAAATTGTTGGAATCATATCTTTAAAGATTATCCGCTATAATTTCCATAAATTAGTCTAAAAAAAGATTTAACTTTAAAATATAAAAGATTACATCGTTTGAAATTATAAGGAAAAATTATTAGAAATAGACAGTGTAAACTACAATGAATTCGTACTTTACACATCTCTTTCTCTTTCTATTTGTATTTGTTCCTTGTTAAATCAAACGATGTATCTTTCTAAAAGGGAAAAAATTCAAATTAATTTACAAATATTAAATGGATCTAAATTCCAACAATTCCAAATATAGAAAAGTTTATATTCTAACAAGATAAGGGTAACAATCCAAATTTATGACATTATTATACAACCTATTCTAGATCGGGTTTTATACAATGCATAATCAATTCACAAACAAGAATATTTATGCGATATTTATTATACTCAGATCATATTCAATTTGTTGCCTACAACTCATATATAATTATCCAATTAGGCATAAAAATCAAATAAACACCAACGGGATAATTTTCATATTATAATAATCTATAAATTCTCACTCACCTTTTAAAAGCGATCCAAATCTCTAAATCAGAGGTAGAACCTTCATCTCCAAATCCTTTTTAATCTAAGGGATATGTATAAAAGGGTATATACATACATATGAACTATAGATCTGAGAGGACATTTGGGATTGGGAGAGAAAATAGACACAAATATGTATATAAAAATATAAATTATCATAAATACGCATATAGTTGATTCTCTTCTCTTCTCCTTTTTATTATATTTCTACTCTTCTCTTATTTGTATGAATATGGATGCAAATATCTTATTTTTTATAATTTAGAAAGAAAGTGGAGAAGAAATGGCAAAGCTTCGCTACTGCCTCCATAAAAATATAAGGAGAGAAGGGAGGGTTAGGCCTAAATTTATAGGTGTTAGAATCAACCAGAACCGTTCGATCAAAATATATTAAATCCATGCCATTGTGTCCTAGGTTCATTGAGCCGCCAGGTCGCCACAGGTCGACCACCCTTGGGTGATCAGTCGACCGCTAAGGGTCGACTGTCCCCAATGATGGGTCGGCCTATGAGCCCGATTAATTAATATAAAAATGTTAATTATTTCTTATTTAATTATTTTCGCTTTGAATTTGTTTTTCTTTCGTAAATTCTTCATTTGAACTCCGACCGCAAAACTCCAAATATGGAAGTTGCTAAGAATTTCGTCATGAACGCAACGGTGCAAGCTTTGTGGTCAAATTCCATCCTTTGCAAAAATTCCATTTTCAGAGCCTAATTAAGTAACTAACTATCTAATTAAATAACTAACGACAAATTATGGGGTGTTACATTCTTTCCTCATTAAAATGAATTTCATCCTCGAAATTTCACTATTGACTATGTCAAGATTTTGGCTCTAATTATCCTAAACTACACAGCCAATGAGTGTACAACTAATTTTGCAACCAAACGTGCAAAAGTGCATAGTGTATAATTGTATCACCACATAGAAAATATGTATGAAAAATGATTCTAAATCGGATCCTCCTATATGAATGAATTTCTATTGAAAACATGTTTGAAAACATGATGCAAACAACCTACATATATTCTGGCAGTTCTACATGCATGCAGCTTTTTGAAATATCTTTTCAACCAAAAATCCCCATTGTAATGACCCACAAATTTATCACTTCAATAAATTTTGTTTATTTTCAAAGTTTTTCAAATAAATGGTTGATAATACAAATAATATTGTTTTGAGTGATAATAAGTAATAGTAATCTTATTTTGAATAAATATTCACAAAAATATTTTCCTCGAAATTTAAATCGATAAAATGGTCGTAAACTATTTTATCGATAACCAACTCTATAATCGTAAAACGTCACGCACGAAGCTAGATACATACACTTATTTTTATAATTAAACAAGAATATGAAATAAAATTAATTATTTTATTTCTGAAAATTAAATGTATTTATGACATTATTAGTAATGCCCTTGAATATAATAATTGATTTATTAAATTAAATTGAGATCTAATGATCTAATAATTATTATAATTATTCAAATAATGATTTTAAAAAGGTTATAATTCATTTTAAATAAGTTATAAAGTGATAATAAATCATTTGTAATAAATATATATTTGATTTGAAAATATAAGGAAAAAATCGATATCGCTTTATTAGTATAATAGCAATTACTATAAATAATTGTTAATATTAATTTATATGGTTTTATAATTCAAATATGATCATTTTAATTCATCTAAAATGATAAGAAAATAGTTTTCAATTTTTTTTACAAATATATGTACGTTAACTAAGAGGTGAAAATGTGACCGGTAATTGGTTACCCGATTTCCAACGGTATGACGAACGAAAGTTGTTTTAAATCATTGCAACCTTGTTTTTGTGTCATGTGCACATATAAAACATACACATAAATATCCTAACATGCACATGAACATATATAAACATATAAATATACATGTAAACATATATAAGAAAAATCTAAGATATTTCATAAAAAAAACTTAACCCTTAAGCTTCCTAAAGTCAACTATCTTACATGCTAAGGACACGCACATGGCTTGGAAGTGAAATGAAGTGATGGAGCACATGGAGGAGGAGAACCAACGTGTGAAATGATGGGAGGAGGTGGAGCACATAGGTGATGGGAAGGTGGTGAAGTGATGGAAGATATATTCCATATTTTTTCCTATAAATATCACCCCTTTTCTCATAAATTCATAACACATTATTCTACTACCTTTTCCTTCTTCTTAAGATTTCTAAGAGCCTCCCTAATGGCTTCTCTTCATATAAAAAAATAGTAAGAAAGTTATGCCAAAATAGTGCAAATATTATAAACATATGAAATGCATATCCATACGCCTCAAAACCAAGCTAGAACCACTCCTCTTTACTCTCTTTACCCACGGCCACCACCACACACCACCATATCCGAGCCTTCCCTCCCCTACAACCAAGGCTATGAGCCCGCTAGCTAAGGCCGAGCCCTCCAAAGGCAAGAGCCCAAGTGATCGTGAGCTAAAAATCCGAGTTAGCGAAGCTATAGCCATTTTTAGGTTAATCGTTTAACCCAAGGTGGAAAACTCTTACTTATATTTTATTCTTGGATGATGATATGATGTTAGCAATGGAAGTTTAATATTCTTTGATGATTAAGTTTGGTTGTTTAATGTTGTTGTTAAATGTATATGCAAGTCACGGAAATAAACGTTGATAAGCACAAAGGAAACCACTTTCCTCTATTTAATGAATTGGTGTATATGGAATGTTAAACCTCTTTAAAAAGGTTTAAAAATGAGTTTGAAATGTTTTATAAACATTTGAAAGTGTTCTGGTGAAGTTTGAAAAGTAATTGAAAATTTAGTCAAACGGTAGTTCGCGATTTCATGCCATAAAAAATCAAACGAGTATGTAGAATGGAATTTAGCTCGGAATTCTTCGAGATAAGAATTTACCGAACTATTATATTTATAGTTTTCAAACTAAGAAAGAAATTCGAGATTTAAACAAGTAAATTTTGAAATATGAGTAAAATAAGTTTTTATAAAAATCGCGGTTTTGCGGTTCGGAATCCATAACATGATTTCTTTGAAAATGATATTTTAAAATTGTTTAAAAATATGAAATAAATTCTAAAAATATTTTAAAATGTTTTAAAAGTGATTTGATTAGTAAAAATGAATGTACAAATGATAAAAAGTCGTTTCGATCAATATAGCTTAAAAAGCACTTTTTGTAGCACTTTCCGCAGCACTTTTCTATAACCTTTGAAATATAGTTTTAAGCTTAACAATTCTTTTCCAAATCTTTTATAAATATTTTTAAATGAATAATTAAGTGTTTGAATAATTATTTGGAGGTTTTTATAGCTTATTTAAAAGTTTTTAAATAAACAATTTAAAGAAAAGCTATTACGAAATAAGTGGTTTAATCTTAGCTCTAAAAGCCATCGAGTAGACTAGATTTTTCTATTTGTGAGATCTGGATGTGCGGTGCTTAAACTAAGGAGCTGTTTAGGAGCAACCAGTGCCTTGGCTCACCTGGCCTCTTCCCTGGGCGAGGGATAGATAAGGTCGAAATGTCGAAAACAAGTTAAGTATAAAAAGATTTAAATTTTCCAAATTTAAATTAAATACAACTTTGATTTTATAGAGATGATCTTCTTGTACTTGGTGTTAAAACCCGAAGAGGGAACTCGTGCTATTCGTGGAATTTAATAGGTGATTTCGCCGTTATTCCACCCATAGTATTTGTTGAATACATGAATTGATATTGAGTAGAATTGAATGATTTATATAGATTCTGCTCACTTAATATTTAATGGTTTTGGATTAACATCCTAGATAACATGGTTTTAAATCAATCGAAATTATGAGTTTTGAATTAAGAAATCTTTGTTAAGATTTAAATAAAATGATTTGGAAATATTTTCGTAAATGAAAAAAGAAGCGATTTAGAATTATTCCAATGTTTAAAAAAGGTTTTTAGTAATCAAAGGATTTGATAAGGGAGGTTTAATGATTCCGTATATACCGGAAAAAATGTTTTAGAATCATATATCTCCATGAGAGATTTTGATAAAAAGAGCTTAATCAATTAAAGAACAATTCCATATTCAAAGAACATCTTTTTTTATGATTGGTTCGATGGATCCGGGGTCGGATTTGGGGTAATTCCTATCTAAGGACCACTTTGAACCAATTTACGTTTTCGAAGTGAAGACATGGATATGATTTGGAAAATGGAATGTAGGATTGCTTGTCACTGACCCTTAGGGAAAATTTACCATATCATATTATGTGGCAGTAGTTCTTTATTTAAGATCTTCGATGCAAGGACTTCTTACTACTAATCCTAGGGGCAACTCCCAATAGGATGTGGTAGGAGAGTGCCTTTGGTTTGTCCAGTTCCTAGACACTTGTATGGATGAATGTCTGACGTTGCATTTCTAGTTACATAAATTGATCATTATGCATGTATCATCTGTTTGGTGGCGGAGAAGGCAACTTCTCTTAGCTTAACACCCTTTCCTAAGACGTACAAGCTCAGGAGTTATACATTTGTAGAAATCAGTTGTATGACCCTGGCAGTGTGGCATTCAAAGTGAAACGTGCTATGTGAAAGGTAATCGTTACTTCAAGACTCACACCTGAAAATAACCATAACAAGGTAGATGCAGCAAGGTTATGTGGCTCGCAACCATTAGGGTATGATCATCCCCTTCTAGATATATTTCTACTCGCTATGACGTTCAGGTTTAAATTATTGTGGTGTATTCAAAGAGAGCTCTCGGATAGGTTGATAACGACCAAGGTGATGACATATTCGGTACTATCTAGTGAGAAAGGAAGGCCAGTCTTGTGTTGGTAAAGGTGCAGATGTTCTGTTGACCTCAGTACATTCCTCTAGAGATGTACTGCCGGAAGGTGGTCCGTTCACCTGATCATTTGTATGGAAATCCATTCTCCAATAAGTCCCTGTCATTTTGTTTATAGAACCTAGTATGCTGGAATTTAATAATGGTAACAATTTCGGCTAACATTAATAAGTTTACTTGGAAAGCGTTTTCAAAAAGAATGTCATTATAAATAATATCAAATGATTTTACGTAGCAAATGTTTTGGTTATCATAAGGTAAAAACCCATTCCGGGTTTATTTGCAGCGTGGTCTTATGAGATGCCTTTTTGTTTTCAAAATGCATATTTTGATTTCTCACACCAGTCTCATGACTGACCCAGAGTTTATTTTCCCTTTCCTTAAACTTTGGGTGCCCTAATTTTCCTGGGCAGCCTAGTAGACAGGTTTAGTTTAGAAGAAAGCTGGATGGAGCTCAAAGCATGGAGTTAGAAGATTTTTCTAAAGATTGTTATCTATTTCCACCACGATCTAGTGCTATAGTATTCCGCATTTGTAAGGACAAAAATTTATAACTGTCCATTTTTAAACTCTAATAAATGTATTTTTAATTTTTGCTATAAAGTTTATGTTGAAATAATATATGTGAGATTCTGTTCTTTCTTTATTTTCTTTCTTACCCTTGAGAATCCGCTTCTCCGGCACTTGGATTTACAGCATGTGAATACCGAGGATGTATTTGTGTCGACTTCCGGAAGTCGATGAAACGAGTCCTCACATTTGGTATCAAAGTGCAAGGTTAAGTGAGAACCTTAGCTTTGGTGGGGTAAAGTCTCATCGGAGATAGGGTTAGTAATACCCTTGGATGAGTAATTCATTAGAGATAGGGTTAGTAACACCCTAGAATGAGTTTGAGTATATATGAGTGCATATTTGTTAATATTATATACAAATGATTTTGGTTTTGAAAATTGGTAAATGGAATAATTTTACCAAAGATTATATTTTGAATATAAAGAATACTTTTCAAGTAATATAGTTATTTGTTTAAGAAAATGATAATACACAGTTATTATCGTTAATTGATGGGTTGTTTAATGTAAAAGTTTAAGTATGAACACCTCGTGAATTTAGTTTCACAATTTGACTATGGGGTATTCGATAAATAATAATGTTGGTTTAAGATTAAAGGAATTTGTTTTAGATAAATAAATCTTATGAATATGTTTTATATAAGTGATTTTATAAAATGGATTTATAAAACGTGCTTTATAAATGAATTTTTTGAGAATTTAAATTTCGGTATTTTTGAAAGGAATTTCAAATGGAGAAGGAATAATAATAGTATTATTTCTCAAATGGGTTTGAAAACAAAAGACTATGTTATGATTAATTGGTTTGAGTGGCTCGAAAGTAACTAAAAATGGGAAGGAGATGTGTTCGGATGGTAAATGATTCTCTTAAGTATTCCCCTTCTTGTTAAGGAAATATATGATATTATTGGTAGTACCTAGTTCCTTGGTATCATTTTTGAATTACTCGATCAATATAATTTTCTAAAGTTAGAAGGAATAATGTGAATCATTAATTGATAAATTAATTAATGGGTGTCAATTTTTATCAAAGTGCATTATCTTAATTGATAAGCATGGGTACGCTTTGATCTTCAAAATTAATATTTAAGTTATTAAGGAATGGTTTTGGGTTTGTAGTAAACGATGTTTTAGCAACATTTGTTTTTAAACCCTTGAATGACACTTTGGAAGAAATCTTATAGGTATATTTAGATCTTTAATAATAGGATTTTAAAGATAATAAAAAGTATTGGAGTCTTTTATAAAAAGATAGAAAATATTATAATTAACATGTTATAAAAAGAAGTTCATTATAACAATGTTTTGGGAGTAATTGTTTTAGTCTCTTTGATTATATTTTAAAGGTAAGAAAAAAAAACTTGTTAAATATACTTATAACATTTGAATAAGTATATAAAAACGTTTTAAGTATTAAAACTGGTATAAGTAAAGAGAATATATATATAAAGGAAGTTTTAATTAATAAAAGAGTATTAATTATTAAAGTAAGTTTTAACTAAATAAAGAATGTTTTCACATTTGATATTAGCTAAAGAAAGTTTATGGTGATTTACCAATTTGAATTATTTTGAAAATAAGTTTTTCAGAAACCATTAAGATGTGTTTAGAGATGTGTTATAGTAAAAAGATATTTATCTTTTGATAAGAAATGTGTTTTTAAGTAGAAATATTTGGAAATAAAAATGTAAAATGGTTATGTATAAAGAAGTATCTTTATAAAAGTTTGAGTAAATAATGAAATTTTATGAAATGTTGTCATTAAATTTTTTGAAAGATTACTAAATTCATATGAAGTATGTGGATTATTTCGTTGCATGATTTAATCTATGATTCGAGTGCAGAACTTTGACGTGTTTGACACTTATCCAAAAAAGGATTTATCACTCGATTCTTGACGACGAACATTGATGAGGGTTTACGGTCAGATACTTGAGAGTTCTATCATAGTTGAGAGCTATGCAAGGAAAAAACTAAAGTTCTGATCGAAAAGCCTGGTCAGAGTCTGCACTAAATGATCGGGGGATCAATACTAGTTCGAAAGTAAGTTGTTAATTCGAATAGAAGATCGAATCGGATATTGCGTACGGATGATCTATATACATTGAACGGGTGTAAGTTTAAAAAAATTAATATTTTGGGAAAACTTTTGGGTTTATTTTTGGGTAATTTTGGGGACGAAATTCTTTTAAGGGGGGAAGTCTGTAACGATCCGCAAATTTATCACTTTGATAAATTTTGTTTATTTTTAAAGTTTTTCAAATAAAAGGTTGATAATACGAATAATATTTTTTGAGTGATAATAAGTAATAGTAATCTTATTTTGAATAGATATTCACAAATATATTTTCCTCGAAATTTAAATCAATAAAATGGCCAAAAACTGTTTTATTGATAACCAACTCTATAATCATAAAACATCACGTACGGAGCTAGATATATACACTTATTTTTATAATTGAACAAGAATATGAAATAAAATTAGTTATTTTATTTTTGAAAATTAAATGTATTTATGACATTGTTAGTAATGCCCTTGAATATAAAAATTGGTTTATTAAATTAAATTGAGATTTAATGATTCAATAATTATTCAAATAATGATTTTAAAAGGTTATAATTCATTTTAAATAAGTTATAAAGTGATAATAAATCATTTGTAATAGATATATGTTTGATTTGAAAATATAAGAAAAAATCGATATCGCTTTATCGGTATAATAGCAATTACTGTAAATAATTGTTAATACTAATTTATATGGTTTTATAATTCAAATATGATCATTGTAATTCATCTGAAATGATAAGAAAATAGTTTTCAAATTTTGTTTACAAATACATGTATGTTAACTAAGAAGTGAAAATGTGACCGGTAATCAGTTTCCCGATTTTCAACGGTTTGACGAACGAAAGTTGTTTTAAATCATTGCAACCTTGTTTTTGTGTCATGTGCACATATACAACATACACATACATATCCTAACATGCACATGAACATATATAAACATACAAATTTACACATAAACATATATAAGAAAAATCTAAGATATTTTATAAAACAAACTTAACCCTTAAGCTTCCTAAAGTCAACTATCTTACACACTAAGGACATGCACATGGCTTGGAAGTGAAATGAAGTGATGGAGCACATGGAGGGGGAGAATCAACGTGTGAAATGATGGGAGAAGGTGGATCACATAGGTGATGGGAAGGTGGTGAAATGATGCAAGATATTTTCCATATTTTTTTTCTATAAATACCACCCCTTTTCTCATAAATTCCTAACACATTATTCTACTTTTTCTTCCTTCTTCTTAAGCTTTCTAAGAGCCTCTCTAATGGCTTCTCTTCATATAAAAATATAGTAAGAAAGTTATGTCGAAATAGTGCAAATGTTATAAATATATGAAATACATATTCATACATCTCAAAACCAAGCTATAACCACTCCTCTTCACTCTCTTTACCCACGGCCATAACCACACACCACCATAGCTTTGCCTTCCCTCCTCTACAACCAATGTCGTGAGCCCCCTAGCCAAGGCCGTGCCCTCCAAAGGCAAAAGCCCAAGTGATCGTGAGCTAAAAATCCGAGTTAGCGAAGCTATAAGCATTTTTAGGTTAATTGTTTAACCCAAGCTGAGAAACTATTACTTATATTATATTCTTGGATGATGATATGATGCTTTCAATGGATGTTTAATATGGTTTGATCATCATGTTTAGTTTTTTAATGTTGTTGTTGAATATATATGCAAGTCAGATAAATACATGTCGATAAGCACAAAGAAAATCACTTTCCTCTATTTAATGAATTGGTGTATATGGAATGTTAAACCTCTTTAAAAAGGTTTAAAAATGAGTTTGAAATGTTTTATAAACAATTGAAAGTGTTTTGGTGAAGTTTGAAAAGTTATTGAAAATTTAGTCAAAAATAGGCGCGTCGCGTAACGGCAGTTCGCGATCTCGGGCCAAAAAAAATCAAACGAGTATATAGAATGGAATTTAGCTCGGAATTTTTCGAGATAAGAATTTTCCGAACTATTATACCCATAGTTTTCAAACAAAGAAAGAAAATTCAGATTTCTACAAGTAGATTTTGAAATATGTGTAAAACAAGATTATAGGAAAATCGCGGTTTTGCAGTTCGAAATCCATAACAGGATTTCTTTGAAAATGATATTTTAAAATTGTTTAAAATATGAAATAAATTCTAAAAATATTTTAAAATGTTTTAAAAGTGATTAAAGTTATAAAAATAAATTTCCAAATTGTAAAAATTCATTTTGATCAATATAGCTTAAAAATCACTTTCCATAACACTTTTCTATAACCTTTTAAATATAGTTTTAAACTTAACAATTCTTTTCCAAATATTTTATAAATGTTTTCAAATGAATAATTAAGTGTTTTAATAATTATTTGGAGGTTTTTATAGCTTATTTAAAAGATTTTAAATAAACAATATAAAGAAAAGCTATTACAAATTAAGTGGTTTGATCTTGGCTCTAAAAGCCATCGAATAGACTTGATTTTTCTATTCATGAGATCCAGATGTGAGGTGCTTAAACTAAGGAGATAATCAGGAGCAACCAGTGCCCTGGCTCACCTGGCCTCTTCCTTGGGCAAGGGATAGATAAGGTCGAAATGTCGGAAATGAGTTAAGTATAAAAAGATTTAAAATTTCCAAATTTAAATTAAATACAACTTTGATTTTATAGAGATGATCTTCTTGTACTCGGTGTTAAAACCCAAAGAGGGAAGTCGTACTATTCATGGAATTTAAAAGGTGATTTCGCTGTTATTGCGCCCATAGTATTTGTTGAATACGGGAATTGATATTCAGTAGAATTAGATGATTTCTATAGATTCTACTCACTTAATACTTACCGGTTTTGGATTAACAGTCTAGATAACATGGTTTTAACTCAATCAAAATTATAAGTTTTTAATTAAGAAATCTTTGTTAAGATTTAAAAGAAATGATTTGGAAATATTTTCGTAAATGAAAAAAGAAGTGATTTAGATTTATTCCAAAGTTTAAAAAAGGTTTTAAGTAATCAAAGGATTTGATAAGAGAGTTTTAATGATTCCATATATACCGGAATGAATGTTTTAGAAATATATATCTCCAAGAGAGATTTTGATAAAAAGAACTTAATCAATTAAAGAATTATTCCCTATTCCCATAACATTTTTTTATCGATGATTGGTTCGAAGGTACCAGGGTCGGATTTGGGGTAATTCCTATCTGAAGACCACTTCGAACCAATTTACGTATTCAAAATGAAGACATGAATATGATTTGGAAGATGGAATGCAAGACTGCTTCTCATTGACCCTCGGGGAAATTTCCCATATCATATTATTTGGTAGTAGTTCTTCATTTAAGATCTTTGATGCAAGGACTTCTCGCTACTAATCCTAGGGGTAACTCCCGATAGAATGTGGTAGGAGAGTGCCTTCAGTTTGTCGCGTTCTTGAACAACTTGTATGGACGAATGTGTGACGTTGCATTTCTAGTTACATAAATTGATCTCTATGAACTTACCATCTGTTTGGTGGCAGAGAAGGAAACTTCTCTTAGCTTAACACCCTTTCCTGAGATGTACGAGCTCAGGAGTTGTACATTTGTAGAAATCAGTTGTGTGACCATGGAATGGCAGTGTGGCATTCAAAGTGAAATGTGCTATGTGAAAGGTAATCGTTACCTCAAGCCTCACACCCGGAAATAACTGAAACAAGGTAGATGCAGCAAGGCTATGTGGTTCGCAACCATTAGCATATGATCATCCCCTTTTAGATATATTTCTACCTGCTATGACGTTCGGGTTTTAATTATTGTGGTGTATGCAAAGAGAGCTCTCGGATAGGTCGGTAACGACTGGGGTGATGACATATTCGGTAATATCTAGTGAGAAACGTAGGCCGGTCTTGTGTTGGTAGAGGTGCAAATGTTCTGTTGACCTTGGTACAATCCTCTAGAGATGCACTGCCAAAAGGTAGCCCCTTCACCTGGTCATTTGTATAAAAATCCATTCTCCAATAAGTCCATGTCGTTTTGTTTGTAGAACCTAGTATGTTGGAATTTAATAATGGTAACAATTTCGGCTAAGATTAATAAGTTTACTTGGAAAGCGTTTTCAAAATGAATGTCATTAAAAATAATATCAAATGATTTTACGTAGCAAATTTTTTGGTTATCATAAGGTAAAAACCCGTTTAGGTTTATGTGCGGCGTGGTCTTATGAGATGCCTTTTTGTTTTCAAAACACGTATTTTGGGTTCTCACACCAATCTCATGACTAACTCGGAGTTTATTTTCCCTTTCCTTAAACTTTGGGTGCCCTAATTTTCATGGCTAGCCTAGTAGACAGGTTTAGCTTAGAAGAAAGCTGGATGGAGCTCGAAGCATGGAGTTAGAAGATTTTTCTGAAGATTGTTATCTATTTCCACCACGATCTAGTGCTATAGTATTCCACATTTGTAAGGAAAGAAACTTATAATCATCTATTTTTAAACTCTAATAAATGTATTTTAAATTCCCGCTGTAAAGTTTATGTTGAAATAATATATGTGAGATTCTATTCTGTCTTTATTTTCTTTCTTATCCTTGAGAATCCGCTTCTCCGACACTTGGATTTACGACATGTGAATACCGAGGATGTATTTGTGTCGATTTTTGTGAGTCGAAGAAACGGGTCCTCACACTCATACTACAATAAATAGAAGTATGAAGCAAACAATTTTGCATTCACTTCCTACCATCCAATAATCAAACGCATTGAAAAATCGCTTTCTAAACTTTACTCATATGCTGAAAAACCGAATTTATGCGGAGAATTTAATATTTTTATCACACAATAATCTTCCTCTTCCCATAGTACAGTGGAAACTTTTTCTTTGCCAAGGATTCACTCTAAATTTTCCATGTACAAAGCGCATAAGGAGGCTTATTTTCAAGCTCTAAAATGGAATTAAGTCTAAAAAATACTTGCACGCGTCATCGATAAGGTATGGAAATAGAAATTCCACAGCTCAAACAGCTTTTCTCTTGTTATCGCTTGCATTTATCGCATCGTTGACCCTAATGCACCACTAAATTTGCAAATTCTAACTCTATCTACCTTCCCTACGTCTAACACGCGACCTTAAGTTTTCACAAAAATCTCTCTCACTTTTCAAATTTGTATGTCATTTGGAAAATAAAACCTCCAAATATTCAGACGCACATTTTCCCTTGAAATAAAATTTGGAACAAAAATCTAAAAATAATTTAAGAGTAAAAAATAACTAAAGCACAAAACTTTTTCTTATTTTCTCTTTTTTTTCTAAAGGGAACTTTCCAAGTCAAGGGAAAATTTTTAAAAATATTTTCCTTCTCAAAATTTTTGATAAATCGAGCCACTTTCAGCTTAGTCGAAAGTCGGTTATGCGCTAGGCGCATAAACCAAATTCCAAAATTCTACAACTAACCTTTACCCAAAAATTTGACATTTCATAAAAAAATGTCAACACATATATTTTTCAAAAAAATTAGCTTTTAAGGAATATGAGCAATGACCCACGATATCGAAACAACTTTATTATGTCCTTCGCTAAAATTTCCAATCATTCTAAACTTCCAGTCTTACATTGCATTTACTGTTAGTTAAGTGTCTTTATGAGATTCCCTTATTTATATTGTTTCTCTACTATGCACACATACCTATATATACGTGTGTGTGTATAGGAGCGGTTCACATATCTAGAAACAATAACATAGAAAATGAATATAAACTCATAATATCCTGCGTGCCTTTTATAAGAGACAGTTAACAGTTTTACAACCCAACAACCCAAAAGAAAAGAACAAATCCTGGAAAAAAAAGATACAACAATCCAAAATAAAACTTTTAAGAACTGTAAGAAGGTCCTACTCTGCGGCTGGAGCTCGAACCATTACTGCAACCGCGGAATGGTCGTAGCATGACAGCTATGCATCCAATCTCATGACCTTAGCGTTGCTGCTCCGTCCTAATCTCTCGAAGCTCTACCTGAACCTGATGGATAACAGCAAGCTCGGAATTCATGTATCCCTCGACGCCCTACGATGTCCCCTTCTGCTGAAGCTATGGCTCTAGTGGCTATACAGGTGGTGCGGCATGTACCAAAGGGATATTCATCCTCTTCATGGTGGTCCGATCGATGGAGGGAGGGACCTTCCTTACTATTGGCTATCCGCTCAAATTTAGCCCATAATGCCTAAACACTCAAGTGAGCAAGTGGCAATATGGAAAGTGAGTTCTCGGGCTACCAACTCCCTGATCGACAATATGGAGCATCAAGACAGGGGACCAATTGATGGCTATGCCGCAAATTATAGCATAGGTGGCCTTCCGCACTAAGGTGTAGATCTGGTCAAGGCTTCAATTCTTCGGAATAATGTTATGTTGAAAGCTGTGCAGATGAGACGAGCCACCGGTCGCAAATTGTTGGTCCTCCAATCACCGACATCCCAGATCCACTGTAAAATCTCAGTATCAGACATCTCTATATCGTCCAAATCTGCTCCTACTATAGATATTTCCAATATCGCAACGAGATTGTAACATCCCCCATTTGGTGGCCCAAAACTAACTGCTACAGATGCTGCAGTCATCTATAGTTATTAATTCTTGGTGACCAAATGCGATAATGTTAGATACATTGATATACTAAGAACACATGAATATGAAAAAATTTATACTCAATTTAAAACAAATTTCTCGTTTCATTACAAATAGTATTTCAAATTCATTACATAATCCCATACATAAGCCACGTTCAGAGAAATTGCAATTTATTACAAAATATGCCAAGAGCGACATATAAAGATGCCCCTTTGGTTGATCGGACTCTAAATATAATCAATTAAACAAATTTGCCCTTACATCCAAATAACTCAGCGGGCAATAGATAGAATCTCCTAAATAGCCATCTTTCCTCCTGCACGTCTCCGGAAGCTTATTCGTCAACTAATAACTTGAAAAACCCTTACCCTCGGCCTACTCAAATTAATTTTTGAGCACCCGAGAGTTAAGGGGAAAACATAAACTTCGAGTCAGATAGAATGTCTGGTGTGAATAATAATATACCATCTCGAACCAAATAGATATCTAACGAGACCACGACGCTGAGTGGAATAGGTTTTCCCCTCGTTAGTACCTTAAACAAAAACTAATTAACCATATACTGTGCACCTGCATCCACAATGGTTAAAACATAATCTAATATGATGGTATGCAATTGTACAATATATCCTGGATTTCCCATCCCCATTTATTGGACTCTCTGTCTCAAGTTATAATTTTTAGGGTCACTATTAACCTATTAGTTTTCATGGGCTAACTAATAACATTTTCTAAAGTTAGGGACTGTCTGTCCAGTTTCATAGTTTTCATTGGATTACTAAGAACCTACTGGCGTCTACCAATAACATCATCCAATCATAGTTTTCATGGGCTGACTATGAATCTACTGGATTCTCCAATAGCATATCTAAGGTCATAGTTTTCATGGGCCGACTATGAACCTATTGATCTCTATCAATAAACTATTCCAGACATAGTTTTCATGGGATCACTAAAAACCTATTGGCCCTTGCCAATAACATTTCTCAAGGCATAGTTTTCATGGGCTATAACTTTTTATAGGTGTAGAATTAGGGTCTCTAACCTATTTCATTGCTTTCAAATGATGGTTTCTCTTTCCGTAGAGTGGACATAATAGAGAAATGGACTTTCGGTTAAAAAGTTACATATGTTTTAAATTCTGAAAACAAAGTTGACGTTACTGTAGCATGGCTACAAAAGCTGAAGTTGTTGTTGCATGGCTTCGAAAGCTAAAATTTACTGTAGCAATACGGAAGCAAATGGGTACTATAGTATGGCTTTGAAAGCTAAAGGTAATGTAGCAATAAGAAAGCAAATGGGTACTGTAGCATGGCTCTAAAAGGTACTGTAGCAATATGAAAGCAAATGTGACGAAGGGGTACAGTGGCAGACTCGTAATTAACGTAAAAACTGCTATTTTGCTAAATAAAGTATATTCTTTTCACCAACTCTTATTGTTTGTCAAATTCCTATTGGATATTGATATACTTTATCAATTTCTTTACAGAAAAACTGCTATAATCCGATTTCATAATTTTCAAAATTATTTTCAAACCGTTAAATTATATTAATATTTTAATATAATTATAAAGCCTTTCTAGCTTAGAAAATTCATGATAAATCAAAAACACTTGGAAAAAATCCTAAAAATTCACCAAAAATATGAAATAAAATTTTATTTACTATATAAAAATTTCGGGGCAAAATTTATTATTTTATTATTTTTAATAGTTAAAACCCAAAATAAATGCCCTTTACACCTTAGGAAATTCATAAAATATTCATATTGATTCTAAAAATTATGAAACTAAAAGAACATCTCCAAAATTAGGTATTACACAACATATCCAAAAATGAAGTCATTTGTAGGTCATTTACTAAGGGTTTTCTCTTGAGACCTACCATAATAATTTCATAAAAATTCTAATAAATCACCATGCATGCAAACAATGGTAAAATCAACCATATCATCATCAAACAATGTGGAATACATCGAAAATCCAAAATTTAACATATGAATGATATGGATACTATTATTCACCTTGTTTTGAGAAAAAGAGTTAAGATTTGAGTTATTGATTTGATTCCCTTTAGCTTTAACTTGATTCTCTAACTTTTCTTCCTTTAAATGTTTAGCAAAGGCATCTACTTTGTTTGTGTTTTGTATGGATGTAATGAATGAGGATATGAGGGTGGAAGGGTTTATGTTTACGAAATGAAGCTTATTCCTATTTTTCCCCTCTCATAAATCCTCCTACTTATGTTTAAGTTAAAACGATCTTACATGTTGATTAGTTAAGGCATAACCCAATTAATTATCAAATCTCATCTTCTTCTCAAGCCACCTATTATTATGTTTAATTAATCTATTTAAATATCCTAAATAATATTAAAGAAAAATTAAGGGTGTTACAGAGATCATCATCTGACATCTCAATCCGAGCTCCCTTCACCTTGGACTCAATGTAGTTGTTGCCATCATCGAAATTTTGCGCCATCTATGCATCAAAAAGATGGACGTAACGTGGGTAATATTCTTGCTCAAAATTCTCGAAGTGGAGGATCAGTGCAAGTACCGCCGCGATGAAAAGCTCTTCAAGCCCAGAGCGATGAAATTTCGGAACTTCACTGGTCGTCCGTGAAGGAAATAAAAGTCCACTATTCTGAGATAGGTGGCGATCTTCCGCTTGCTTCAGTTTAGCTAAGCGGCTTCTTATGGAGTGAGGCCGGGATGACGAGAGGAAGAGCCGCCGGTGCATGGCGGTGCCATGAGCTGAGAGGCAGTTGGAAAAAGGGAGAAAAGGGTTTTGATCCGGAGTAGTGGTGGCGCAAGATCTGACGCGCAAGGATTTTGGCATCGTCTAGTGAAGGAATGGAGGAGAGAGGCCTTGATTAAGCGGAGGAAGGGGGAGGTGGAATTGGGTTGGGTTAAAAAAATTGAAGAAGAGGAAGGGAGTGAGGGGGTGCGGCGGCTGAATGTTTGGACGCGACTTATAGTCACATTCCAAGTTCGGCTTCGGCCTGAATCCACCTAGCGGTCGACTGTTATTAGATCAACCGGTCGGTCGAATGCTAGCCCAGATTTAGGCACGGCCTGAAGCTGGACCCAATAGGGCCGGTTAAAATTAATTAATAATCTTATGACCATTCCGCACACCATCTTCAGCTTAACCTATCCAGAAGAATTCTACCTTTCACTCGACGGTATCCACCTTACCGTGCAGACCCTTTCTTAGCAAGATTGCGATAGCCTCAATAAAACTATCGCAACCAACAACACTTCCACAAACCCGAAAATATTTGTGATGTCCCACCTCTATACTCACACTAGCCAAGGACACTACGGGGTAATGTCGTCGACACGTGCGAAGAATAAGGCTGTTGAGGAGCGACCATCTGTGTAATTGCTTTGTGCGAGTACCGATATGTCAGATAATATAACTTACATTTCGGAAATCCGACATATCATATACAAACTCAAAGCTACCACACAATGGCTATGAGATTTAACTAGATTAAATAAAAGGTTTAATTTAATTTAATAAAATTTAATTTAACTAATATATATGTAATATTTTTTTAAATATTTATTTAAAATTTATATTAATATTTTTAAAAATAGATTTTAATAACTTTAATAAATTAAGGATGGAATGGTAAATTGAAATTGATTTGTAATTTGAATTGTTTAATAATTGAATTTAAATATGGATTTATTTGGAACTTACTGATTTTGAGATTTTAAATCCTGATAACTTGATTTTGATTTAAGGTGACTTAATGAATATTTTCAAATTTAAATAAAATTGAAATTGAATAATTAATTTGATTTAAATTTGTAATTTGAGATTTTATGGAAATATTTAATTAAAGGTGATTAAGTGAATATTTCTAGAATTTAATAAATTGAAGTTGAATATCTATTATTTAAATAGGAAAGGAGAAACAGATCAGTCATATGATGCCACATGTCCTTGTTTTACGACTGCCTTTTACTTTCAACTGCTCATTGTTAACTGTTCATCAACTCATGTTCAACTCCCGGTCGTCTATTTTCACCCACCCCAATCGCTTCTCCTTTTCTTCTGTGTTACCTGAAGGTTTGACCAGGCAACTAAGCACTCGGCACTTACATAACGTTCGGTATTGTATATCGTTCGGCATTCTAGAGTGTTCGGCATGGCAGAGCGATCGATATACATGGATCGTTCGGCATGGCAGAGAGTTCGACATACATGGATCGTTCGGCATTCGAGAGCGTTCGGCATGCATGGATCGTTCGGCATGGCAGAGCGATCGGCATACATGGATCGTTCGGCATGGCAGAGCGTTCGGCATACATGGATCGTTCGACATTCGAGAGCGTTCGGCATGCATGGATCGTTCGGCATGGCAGAGCGATCGGCATACATGGATCGTTTGGCATTCGAGAGCATTTGGCATACATGGATCGTTCGGCATGGCAGAGCATTCGACATACATGGATCATTCAGCATGGCAGAGTGCTCTGCATCCACACCTCATTCAGCATTCGGAGTTGTTCGACATTCACCCAATCTCGACCGGCTTCAACTAATGCTCTGCATGCACTCTCCACTCAGCACATCACTTTGTTCGGCATGACGACATCGTTCGACATCAGTTTGTTCGGCATCAATGGTTCGGCACACAGAACTCACTCTTTCTGGGCTGAGGTATTCGGCTGCAAGGCCCACCAGGGAAGTCCAACCCATCTTTGTCTATAAATAGAGAGGCAGGGGCACAGTGAAAGGACCTTTTTTGGAGAACACTAGGGAGACTCTGCCGCATTCAAGACCTATTATTTTTAGTTCAAACCTATATTCAAGTCATTAATATACGGATTGTATCTGTATTCAACTACTTGTGAAAGCAATAAAAATCAAAACTCAAAGTGGACGTAGGCAGTTACGCCGAACCACTATAAATCTGGTGTTCTCGTTTTTGCATTCAATTTAGCATATTGTTCTCTGTTTAAATTTACTTTCGTCATTTATCTCTCTACACAAACTTTCTCAACGAGGTTAGTGACCAATTTTGGTGCTAACACTTTGGTGCTTTCACTGAGAATCGAATTCTCAGACCTCAAGGATCTGCTTTGAAGCTACTGGATTGAATAAATCCCTCGAAGAAGATCCGAGTCATTTGTAGGACGTCCGTTGATTCTACTAAAAGTTCATACCAATAACTCTACAATGGCAAGACCACGTACCAGATCAGCCTCTCATAATGCAGATGCCCATGAGACTGCTAGTGTACTATAAGCAGGGCCTAGCAATCAGCAAGCAAATCTAGGTGCAGAGACTACTGCCCAGGACCAAATGCAAGTTGTCACCAGAATAGAGTTCAACGACCTGAAGAGAGAGCTCAGGGAAAGCATGAGGCAACTTGGAGAGCAGATGCAAGCTAACGCCAACCTTAGGGCACAACTCACTCAACAACAGCATCAGAATGTTGGGGGCAGTCCAGCTCCTTATTCTTCATCTGACAGCTCGACTTCGCCCGATGAACCTCCGAGGCGTAGACGCCGCAAGACTGAAACTACGCAGGCAGGTGCTGCTGTCCGAACAGCTGGGGACCACTTACACTTTAGAGACTGTGACCAAGCAGGAACTGGAAACTTAAGAGCTGAAGTGTAGGTGGAGGCTGGACGCCCGGCTCACCAAGATGCCAATGTTGTCGAACCTTGAGATGCACGTTTGCCAGATCGCCAGCAGAGGAGGCATCAGCCTGATCAATCCCGTAGGATAGACTCCAACCTTCCACCTTCCATACAAACCCCAGACCTGACAGCTATGATCAGACAGTTGATGAAAGAGAATCAAGGCTTATCAAATGACGTTTGGGGAGTGTTCAGAAGTCATACTCCGTTCGCAGACGTTGTTCTACAAGCGGAGTACCCCAGGAAGTTCAGCATGCCAACTATCCCGGCTTATGAAGGAAAGATTGATCCCAGGCAGCATGTCATGAGGTACGAATGGATGATGGATTCAGCTAGAGCAAATGATGCAACCAAGTGCAGGTGTTTTCCAATAACTCTATCTGGGATCGCTACCATGTGGTTCACCCGACTTCCTCTGCGGTCCGTATCCAGTTTCGAGGAGTTGGCAAAGAAATTTATAGAACAATTCAGAATACATACTACTCGTCCCAAGGACGTGATGTCACTATCAAGTGTAATCTAAGCTCCTGGGGAGTCGTTGAAGGAGTATTTATAGAGATTCCATGTTGCAGCTACTGAAGTCAGTAATCCCAATGATCACGCAATTCTTATGGCTGTGATGCGAGGTGTGGATCCGGATTCAGAGTTTGGAGATTGGTTGGCAAGAAAACCTCCAACTACGCTAGAGCGTTTTTACTCAAAGGCACATCAGTTCATAAGAAGAGAGGAAGCCAGGTGGATAAGGCGAGATAAGGAACCGGGGCCTGTTCAAGAGTCCGTAAAAAGCAACATTGCTGTGAAGCAGTCCGGAGACAACTCGGGGAAAGTTCAGGTCAATGTTCAGAACAAGCCCGGGCAATCTAAGGAATCTGGAGGAAGAAATCAAGGGAAAAAGAGAGAAGCAGGGAAATGAAAGCCGAGAATTCCAACCTACAACGAGTACACCCCACTGAATGCATCCCTTGAGAACATTTACCTATCAACTTGCAATACCTTTCAATACAGAAAGACGTGCCCAAAGGAGTCAACCGAGGAGCAAAAGCGGACTGGGAAGTACTGCCGCTTCCATGAAACTTATGGGCACAATACTGAAGAGTGCAGACACCTGCATGATGCTATAGAAAAGTTGATTAGACAGAAAAAGTTACAGGAGTTTGTGAAGAACCCGCAAGAAGGTGGACAGGGAGCGTCCAATCCCGGTCGTGCACCAGCTCCACGTCATCCCGAGGAGCCTGCTCGAACCGTGGGCAGACTAGTCATAAACACGATCATCGGCGGACCTCACCCTACGGATAAGAACTGGCAAGAGATGGAGCAGTATGCTAATTCCCTGAGGCACGCAGACTTCGAGTGTTGTTCCAACGTAGAGGATGGGACCCCTACTAAACAGCTGCGCATGATGACAGACGATATAGTATTCAGGAGCAGAGATGCTGACCAAGTGGAGGCTCCCACCATTGACCCAATGGTCATATCTACGACAATCGGGCCGGCTTATGTGAAAAGAATTTTGATTGATTGTGGAAGTTCTGTCAATATCATCTTCAAGAAGGCTTATGACCAGATGAAGATGGAGACAAAGGATTTGAAGCCATCTAAAGCTCGTATACATGGCTTTAATGGCGCAGCGACCGATGTAGTGGGATATGTTGAATTGCCAGTTGAACTGGGACAAGGTGAGCGTAGGAGGGTGCGAATCCTACCTTTCGTAGTTTTGGATGTGGATTCTCCGTACAATGTGTTTTTGGGCCGACCGGCCCTGGTTGAGTTTAGGGCGGCATTAGCCCCATGGTGTTTGACTTTAAAATTTCCGACTGACAAAGGAGTAGGTGTTGTTCATGGCGACCAGGCGACCGGTCGTGCATGTTATGTGGCTGAGCTCCGAGAGGCCCATCGGAGGGAGAAAGGAAAGGTTGCGGAAAATCCCGTCCACATCTAGCATACTAAAAATTGACAAGTAATTCCTGAGCCCTGGCTCGGACATGATCCTTGGATCTTCAGAGACATAGATCCGAGAGACGACGATGAGGAATCCAGGGAAGAAAAAGCAGCACCGGCTGAACTGACGATTAAAATTTCAGTCAGTCGAGACGATCCATCGAGAGTACTGAAGATTGGATCACAACTCATCCCCGCAATGACTGAAGACCTTAGTGATTTCCTCCGAGCGAATCTCAATGTTTTCGCTTGGACACATTCTGACATGTGCGGGATCTCTCCCGCTATTACGAGTCATATGTTGAACATAGACCCGAAGTATGTCCCAGTTAAGCAAAAGAGGAGAGGAATGGACCCGGAGAGGTCCGCTGCTCTCAGAGAGGAGGTGGACAAACTCAAAGCCAATGGGTTCGTCTGCCACGCCCTCTACCCTGAATGGGTATCGAACCCCGTGCTGGTGAAAAAGGCGAACGGGAAATGGAGAACTTGCGTAGATTATTCCGATTTGAACAAAGCATGCCCCAAGGATAGTTTCCCATTACCTAGGATTGATCAGTTGGTCGACTCCACTGCGGGACACGAGTTGTTGTCATTCATGGATGCGTACTCAGGATACAATCAGATCCCGATGCACATTCCGGACCAAGAACACACCAGTTTCGTCACAGACCTTGGGCTATATTGCTATGTAGTAATGCCTTTTGGATTGAAAATGCGGGAGCAACCTATCAGCGTTTGGTGAATCGAATGTTCAAAGATCAGATTGGTAGAACGATGGAAGTCTATGTGGATGACATGCTCGTGAAGTCACGACAGTCAAACGACCACATTCGAGACTTAGCAGAGATGTTCGGTATACTCAGATATTATGGGATGAAGATCAACCCTCTGAAGTGTTCCTTCGGCGTTGCGTCGGCGAAGTTTTTTGGATTCATTGTTAATGCCAGGGGAATTAAAGCTAACCCGGAAAAGATTCAAGCTATTCGAGACATACAAGTGCCCAGAACTATAAAACAGGTACAAAGCTTGAATGGAAAGGTGGCTGCGCTGAGTCAATTTATATCCAGAGCCACAGACAAGTGCATTCCCTTCTTAGATATAATAAAGAAAGGACAGAGGAATTTCGAATGGACATCCAGCTGTGAGGAAGCTTTCCGAGATCTGGTGAGGCATTTGGAGAGTCCTCCAGTGCTGTCAAAACCAGTAGACCACGAGATGTTGTACGTATACTTGGCCGTATCCCCGCATGCTATAAGTGCGGCCTTGGTCCGCGAGGAGGATCGAGTTCAAAAGCCGGTGTATTACGTTAGTAAACGTTTAACGGGGGCAGAGAGGAATTACCCTAAAATTGAGAAATTGGCTTATTGCTTGGTGATTGCATCACGCAAGCTGCGTCCATACTTTCAAGCTCACTCAGTCAGTGTTTATACCGATCAGCCCTTACGACAGGTACTCCAACGACCAGAAACTTCTGGAAGGATGTTAAAATGGAATATAGAATTGAGTCAGTTTGATATTACCTACTTGCCACGAAGAGCCATACAAGGGCAAGCACTAGCAGATTTCATCGCTGAGTTTACTGTGCCGGACGAACCAAATGGTCACAAAGTCATTCCTCCCATTCAATGGAAATTGTACACCGATGGGGCATCAAACGACCGTTGCTCCGGGGCTGGTGTAGTCCTTGTGACTCCAGAAAATCGATCGATTTGTTACGCTTTGAAGCTCAACTTCCCGACTACGAATAATGAAGCAGAATATGAAGCGTTGATTGCTGGTTTAAAGCTCGTTGGAGAACTCGGGGTAAAATCAGTTGAAATCTTTTGTGACTCGCAGCTAGTGGTGTACCAAGTGCGAGGAGACTACCAAGCGAGGGGACAAAAGCTTGCTCCATACCTTGCTCTGGTTCAGGGACTATTGGCGAACTTCGAACATTATGACATTTCGCATGTCCCACGTGAACAGAACAAGGAAGCCGACTCGTTGGCCAAATTCGCAAGCACTAGCGATGCACAGCAAATGGGATCAGTTCCCGTCAAAACCTTATGCTCCAAGCATAGATGTGATGGAAGTCGATTTTGCGTTGGAAATGGAAATCGAGAAGGAGTCATGGATAACTCCGTTCAAACAATACCTGTTGAACGAGACTCTGCCCGAAAAAAGAAGCGAAAGGCGGCAGGTCATTCGCAAAGCCACGCGATATGTGGTGCAGGGAGAAGTAATGTATCGGAGGGGGTTCTCGGTTCCCTTACTACGGTGCATCGCCCGTGATGAAACAAAGCGGGTCTTGGAGGAGGTTCACGAAGGAGAATGTGGCGATCATGCTGGGGGGCAGACATTAGTAAAAAAGATCCTCCGCTACGGATACTATTGGCCAACTGTGAATCGGGATGCCGCAGACTATGTAAGGAAATGTGACAAGTGTCAAAGATACGCAAAAATTCTGAGAGCTCCACCGATGGAACTCACGCAAATGGTTAGTCCATGGCCATTTGCAATCTGGGGAATCGACATAATCGGTTCTTTGCCTATTTCCAAAGGTGGTGCAAAATACGCGATAGTTGCGGTTGACTACTTCACGAAATGGGCCGAGGCAGAGCCTTTGGCCACAATCACCTCCAAGAAGGTCATTAATTTCGTTGTACGAAACATTATATGTCGCTTTGGCCTCCCGCGAACCATCATTACAGACAAGGGAACTCAGTTCGAAAGTGGAGAATTCAAAGATTTATGTTTAAAGTACAAGATTGAGAAAAAGTTCGCCGCCATTGCTCATCCAAAGGCTAACGGACAAGTTGAGGTCGTGAACAAAATAATCAAGTCCATATTGAAGAAGCGTTTGGAAAAGGCTGGAGGCAAGTGGGTAGATGAACTCCCGACAGCGCTATGGGCTTATAGAACTACCCACAAGTCTGCGACTGGCCACACTCCATTCGCATTGGCATACGGCTTAGAAGCTGTTATACCCGTGGAGCTTGAAGTTCCATCGCATCGAGTGACATATTATGATCCTAAGACGAATCAGGATCTCTTGTTGGAATCACTGGACTGCATCGATGAAAAACATGAAGAAGCCGAATTAAGGGCGGCAGCATATAGGCATCGAGTCAAGCGATATTACGACGACAAAGTCCGCCCAAGAATCTTTGATGTGGGTGATCTCATTTTGAAACGAGTTTTCCCGGTACCGTCACGTATGAATCCCAACTGGGAAGGTCCTTACGTCGTTGAACGAAAGCTTGGTGAGGGAACTTTCAAGCTAGCGACCGTTGATGGCATGACACTCCCCCGAGCGTGGAACAGTGAACATTTGCGACGTTATTATATTTAGCCCATTTCTTTCCTATTTTAGGTGCAATTGTTTTCCCGTATGTTTTTATTCCGTTAATTCTTAGTTTCCTTTTTGGCATGTAATCGGAAGATTTAGTCTGTATTCATTAATAAAGGCTTGAAGCCATCCTTTCTATGAATTATTGATGTTTCTGAACTTTATAGTCCGGTGATGAACAACTGAAGTTGCACTATTCTACCTGATGTACAAGTTCGTATAAACGGCTTGAATCTATGAGTCCCCAGAATGCGGACCGGAGTACTCTAAGACCCCGGAGCGTGGACTAGAGTATAAACGACTTGAATCTCCGAGTCCCTTGAATGCGGACCGGAGTACTCTAAGTCCCCGGAGCGTGGACTAGAGTATAAACGACTTGAATCTCCGAGTCCCCAGAATGCAGACCGGAGTACTCTAAGTCCCCAGAGCGCGGACTAGAGTATAAACGACTTGAATCTCCAAGTCCCCAGAATGTGGACCGGAGTACTCTAAGTCCCCGGAGCGTGGACTAGAGTATAAATGACTTGAATCTCCGAGTCCCCTGAATGCGGACCGGAGTACTCTAAGTCCCTTGAGAGCGCGGACTAGAGTATAAACGACTTGAATCTCCGAGTCCCCAGAATGCAGACCGGAGTACTCTAAGTCCCCGGAGCGCAGACTAGAGTATAAACGACTTGAATCTCCGAGTCCCCAGAATGCGGACCGGAGTACTCTAAGTCCCCGGAGCGCAGACTAGAGTATAAACGACTAGAATCTCCGAGTCCCCAAAATGCGGACCGGAGTACTCTAAGTCCCCAGAGCGCGGACTAGAGTATAAACGACTTGAATCTCCAAGTCCCATGAATGCGGACCGGAGTACTCTAAGTCCCCGGAGCGTAGACTAGAGTATAAACGACTTGAATCTCCAAGTCCCCAGAATGCGGACCAGAGTACTCTAAGTCCCCGGAGCGTGGACTAGAGTATAAACGACTTGAATCTCCGAGTCCCCTGAATGCGGACCGGGGTACTCTAAGTCCCCGGAGTGTGGACTAGAGTATAAACGACTTGAATCTCCGAGTCCCCAGAATGCGGACCGGAGTACTCTAAGTCCCCGGAGCGCGGACTAGAGTATAAACGACTTGAATCTCCGAGTCCCCTGAATGCGGACTGGATTACTCTAAGTCCCCGGAGCGCGGATTAAAAAATATTCTAAGTACCAAAAATGTGAAACAAGAGATGTATAATTCCAAAGAATGTCCGAAAAAATGTAAGAGTGGATGGGAATTTATGTAACTCATAAGAACTTGAGTTTCGACCATAGTTATATAGAAAGCTAAAAAGCAGAAATCATTCAAACTACAAAGAAACTAAACTTTATTCAATAATCCAAAAAGGGGTTATACAACCACTCCTCCAAAACTTTGAGTCAAAAGTCTATCTACATAACCTACGAAAAACGAAAAAGTAAAAGTAGTTGCATGACCTAAGGAAAACCTCGTTGAACGAGTATAGTGGCTACTTCTTCGACTTCTTTTTCTTGTCCTCCTTTGCTTTCTCGGATGACTCCTCTCCATCACGCTTCCTCTTGGACCTTTTTGCTCGCTAAAGAAGCGGAGTCAGGAGTGGGAGGAGGAACATCCAGTGGTTTGGATTTGCCGGGAAGAATGACTTTCAGAGGCCTGTTCAGCGGGTCGTTAAGTTCTATTACTTGAGGCTCGACCTTGATCTCGACCTTCTTCTTCTTCTCTTCCGCGAGTTGCTCCTTCATACTCACCTTCGAAGTGTGTTCTGAGGCGCCCATGATTTCAATTTCATAACTCCCTTCAACGGGAGATGAAGTGTCAGACTTATCATCATCTAGCGCCCCGATCACTTGAGCATCAGGACCGGGAGTTACTCCCGTGTGAGTAGCATTGCTTGTTTTCCCCATCTCCTCCTTGGCGTCATCGCTCCTCGGAGTCGGTTCAGGATCAGAGCGGCCTGCATAAAACATAAAGAACGAACATTAGAACCAATAACCGCTCGCAGAAAGCGACATATCTTTGAACTTCTAGAAGAAGAGTTTTATACCGGTTTCTTGCTGGCTTTCAGCTGTGCGTGGAGTTTCACCCTCTAGAATGGGGGATAGCACGTGAATGCCGAGACCGGGATCTTCCGGATCATAGCCGGCGTGCTGGTCGAATGGGTCAAGTACTGGCCAACCGGCCGATTGAGTAGAAGGAGGAGCTGCAGCCTCGGTTCCAGATGGACCAGCTTTGTCATCTTTCTCTTTTGATTGGGGAGAGCCTTTACCAAAGAGAGCTATGGCTGCAGACAAGTCCGATGGCTCATTCCCCCTGAGAAACTCTTTCACTAAAGCCTCCTCATAGACCTCCTCAGTGCCCGACTCAACCTTTCTAATCTTTATTAAAGTCTCCCAAGCCTCGGCTAGATATTCAAGATAGCCCTCACCTAAGAAAGTCAAGTCCCGGTGCATGAGGACGCGGGCGCTGTATTCGGCGATCAACGGGTCAAACATACACTTGACCGCTTCTCTTCCGGCTTCTGCAGCTGCTTTAAGGCGGGAGTCGATCTCCTTGGAAGCTATTCTCTTGCCCTCCTCACGGGCTTCGTCCTTCATCATCTCAACCTTAGAAAGCTCATCATCGAGCTTTGCTTTTAAGAGCCGTGTAGCAACAATTTCGTTGTAGTACCGTTGAGACTCCTCTTGAGCCGCTATCTTCTCTCCCCTCTCCTTAGAGAGTAGCTCCTTCAACTCTTTAACCTACAGAGCGAGTGCATCCCAATCTTTTTGAATAGAATCTTTTTCTAAAGCTAGGGCCCCACTGCGTTGGACTGCGACGTCAAGTTCCTTCTTATGAGTCGTCTCTAGACGAGCGACGACCTCTGTAGTCTCCATAGCACTCTGTTTTGCGGCTTCAAGTTTGGATTTGTACGAAGCGAGCTCTTCGTCCTGACTTTTGATGATGTCTTTATCAAGGATAGGTTCGAGCTTCAAGCGGTCGATTTCTTGCTGACGCTAAACGGATACTTCCGAGACCTTTTCGACTAAATGAAAAAACGCGTCATGTTGAACATAGACGTCATTGTTGCAGGCAATGGCACTCTGCTTGACATGCCCTGGAATGTGATGAATAGCTGGGAGGAACTTCAGACCGTCAAAGCAGATTTTGGGAAATTTGGCTTTAAGATCGACCAGCTTCTCTGATATCGTTGGGTCTGCCGCAGGAACAGGGGAAGGAGGTTTTGAAAGTTCTGTTCTCTTACGATGTTCTTGAGATTGTCGTGTGCTTGATGAACCGGAATGTTGATCTCGGGAAACATCGGGTTGAGACCCCTTCTGCGAAAATTTTTCTCTATCTGGCTCTGTTTAAGGAGGAAGATCGCGAGAGTATGAAGACTGGGAATGTGATTTCTTGCGATAAGACGACTCTCGGGGACGGTTGTCTCGATCTCCGTAGTCGTCCCTGTCCCTGCGTTTACCGGAGCCCGAATCCCGGCCAGAATGGTGAAAGATGGAAGAACTATGGAGACGATCAAATCCGTGGGAGCGTCCCATGTCACCTGCATAGAATAAGAATAACGACAAGTTAGAAAAGATCAAGGTGACGGTTAAGATTGAAGTGCAAAATGAAGTGCGCGTGTCCGTGCGTGTCCTAGTGTTTCCCCCCGACGGACCAGTTTCTTTACTAATCAGAGTTTTATCTCCCTGGACTTGGGCATGAACTCCCGTACTGCCTCTAGCAGGCGAATGAAGCTTGAGGGCATCTGGATTGTCGAAACCGTAGTTGAGTAAATCATCAGGAATGGTAAGGTTCGACAGGCCCTTCAGAGAACTTTCTAAGTGCTCCGAGGAAGTTTCTTTTTCAGTTGGCGTAAGGGTAACTTTAGAAGTTCCGCCCACAGTTTTCTTCCTCAGCTTGCACGTCAGTTTCTTCTCTCCCTTCGAAGGGGAAGACGACGTTTCTATGTCATGAACTTCAACCGCCGGTCCCCGAGACGGACTAATATTCTCGTCCTGTACTTCGGGCGTCTCAGTCTCCTTTATTTCCCCCTCTTCTAGTGCCTCGGGAGCATTGCGTGCTGAGGACTCAGCTTGTTTTTTCCCTTTACCAGAGCCAGGCTTGGGAATGCTGACGCCTTGAGGAAGGCTTATCCGACGGCCTTCTGCCAACAGTCCGAGCCTTGTAAGTGACTCATTCGAAATGAGAGTTCTAATGTCCCGTTCTTCGGCAGGAAGGGCTCGAATGGCTTCGACGGCATCAGAATATCCGCGGCCGTCAGGACGTGGGCTAATACCTGAAAAGATGGGTAAAAGTTTAGAAAAGGTACGGCTTCGACTAAACATGAGTAACAGTCCAAGAAAAAGGCTTACTTCCTTCAACCCATCTACTCGCAAAGCCGGGAGGACAACGCACATAAAACCATTCATGTTTATACAAGGCGAACTTGGTCCACGCTCTAGTTAAGATTTGACATTTGTTATGTGGCTCGAGAAACATGAATGATGGGCTATCCTTCCGCTTTTTGATGCAATATATGTATCGAATATTGCCCGGAGTTGGAAGCCTAGAGAAGACATTCATGAAGAGGATGCAAGTACCATAGAGGAATGCATGGCCGTTCGGGTGCAGTTGTGATGGGGCAATGTCAATATATTTTAGCACATCCCGAAGAAACAAGTTGAACGGTGGCACACTTCCAACCCAGCACATGAATTTATTACAAGCTGTATATCCGGATGGGTGAAAGTGTGGACGATCATGCCTCGATGGAACTAGCACGTCATCAAAGGGGATTCCGTGGACAGAGCATATCCAACGGAGTGTACTTTCATTGATCTTTGAAGCATGTGAATCGACAGGGTTGTCCAAGAAAATTGCTGCCTCCAGAGCATCGGGAGCTAAGTCATGTGCAGGGGAAGTTGATGGGTTTGAAGTATCTGCGACTTCTCGTCGGGAGGACGGCCCAGGCCTGTCTGAAATCGTGGCGGAGCTAGATTTCCTAGACATTGCTGATAAAGATTGAATCTAACAAAGTACATGTTCGAACTATACTTAAAAAATAATCGACATTAGACTTAACAATACGAATATTCCCCCCGTGGAGTGTGTGAGCTAGTGCGATCATTCAGGTGTAAACGCTGAGAAATTATAAGTCACAGAATTGATGGTATAAAGTTGAGCTTTGAACTGTCGCCTTCGAAGACCGTCATCGCTGACCGTCTCCGAAAACCAGCATCGCAATATTTTCAATTTTGAACTCGGACATCGGCACTACGTGTTAAAAGCTTTAATCTGTTGTTGTTGGTTTAAGTTCAGGCTTGTGATTATTGAAACTAGGACGTTATCAGTCCAGATTAGTTCGATATGCTGGTATGCTTAAGTCTTTGTCCTTGTGTTTGTTGTTTGATTAGGCAAGGTTAATAGGAGTTCGGCTTAAAATTCTGTTCGGCTTAAAATTCTGTTCGGCTAAAAATTCTATTCGGCTAAAAATTCTGTTCGGCTTAAGTTCTGTTCGACTTAGATTCTGTTCGGCTTAGATTCTGTTCGGCCAAAATTCTGTTCGTCCAGAATTCTGGTCGACCTCTCTTCTGTTCGGCTTGAAAACGAATGCACGCAGCAAGTCATGCCGAGCCGATTCGCTCGGCCTTCTGCCCTTAACATCACTTCGCCTCTTTTCCTCCATCTCTCCCAACTAGCATGACCAAGTCTTTCGGCAAGCTGTGTCAAACCACGGTCATGCCAATCCACTTCACTAGGCCTTACCTCCAATTTCGTGCACCCTTATACCCACGCGACTTTAAAGATCGTAATCTACGGAGAATTTGCGAGTTCGAGTTTCGTGTTAAGCTTCCTAATTCAAGAAAACGATCGAGAGTTTCTTACCGAAAGAAATGGCAGGAGCTTGGGGATCTGTGACTTAAGATTGACAGAGTGTTCGAGCTTAACTTGGAAAGGGCTTGTTGAATTTGAGGTAGGAAGGAAAGATCGTAGGAGGTGAATAAAATTTAAGGGAGGTAAGTTATGTATTCTTGGAGAGTCGCGGAGGTAAAAAGTGAAAAAGAGAAGAAGAAGAAGAATGCCAGCTTTTATAGGAGAGGAGAGGAAGTCGAAGAGACTATAACCGGTAGAACCGGTCAAAACGACATTGTTCGGCATCGTCTATGCCGTTCGGCATCCAGGGTGCTCGCTCTTGAGGCTAAGCACGGTGGATTCATGACTCAAAGCGCATCACGTTTAACCACATGATGCACTTTGGGGGGCAAGTGTTACCTGAAGGTTTGACCAGGCAACTAAGCACTCGGCACTTACATATCGTTTGGTATTGTATATCGTTCGGCATTTTAGAGTGTTCGGCATGGCAGAGCGATCGACATACATGGATCGTTTGGCATGGCAGAGCGTTCGGCACACATGGATCGTTCGGCATTTGAGAGTGTTCGGCATACATGGATCGTTCAGCATTCGAGCGTGTCCGGCATGCATGGTTCGTTCAGCATGGCAAAGCGATCGGCATACATGGATCGTTCAGAATGGCAGAGCGTTCGGCATACATGGATCGTTCGACATTCGAGAGCGTTCGGCATGCATGGATCGTTCGGCATGGCAGAGTGATCGGCATACATGGATCGTTCGACATTCGAGAGCGTTCGGCATACATGGATCGTTCGGCATGGAAGAGCATTCGGCATACATGGATCGTTCGGCATGGCAGAGTGCTCGGCATCCACATCTCATTCGGCATTCGGAGTTGTTCGGCATTCACCCAATCTCGACCGGCTTCAACTATTGCTCGGCCTGCACTCTCCACTCAGCACAGCACTTTGTTCGGCATGACGACATCGTTCGGAATTAGTTTGTTCGGCATCAATGGTTCGACACACAGAACTCACTCTTTCTGGGCTGAGGTATTCGGCTGCAAGGCCCACTAGGGAAGTCCAACCCATCTTTGTCTATAAATAGAGAGGCAGGGGCACAGTGAAAATGACCTTTTTTGGAGAACACTGGGAAGACTCTGCCGCATTCAAAACCTATTATTTTCAGTTCAAACCTGTATTCAAGTCATTAATATACAGATTGTATCTGTATTCAACTACTTGTGAAAGCAATAAAATCAAAACTCAAAGTGGACGTAGGCAGTTATGCCGAACCACTATAAATCTGGTGTTCTCGTCTTTGCATTCAATTTAGCATATTGTTCTCTGTTTAAATTTACTTTGTTCATTTATCTCTCTACACAAACTTTCTCAACGAGGTTAGTGACCAATTTTGGTGCTAACATTCTGCTTTCAGTCTCCACCCCACTCTATCTCACCACTCCTCTTCACATCGGATGTTCGTAAATCGTGAGTAAGTTTGGTCTTCAATTTTGGAATTTAGCGGCCCGATTTTCCCACAACCCCCGTTCTGTTCTTCTTCTCTTCCCCCTGTACTCCTCATCTGCCTGCTTACTTGCCGTCCTGTTCAACCCAGCTACGATTGCCTGCTGAGTAGTATTTGGCGGCGGCCTAACCATTTACTCAAAAATAGGTCAGTAATTTTTTTTATATTCATTTCTGAGTTTTAGGCCATGCTATTGATCCGTCAACGTTTGACCCGATATTGATTGTAGCCATAGTCGACTCTTTTACGTCTCACAGCAACTGCGTTCCTATTCCTCTGACTTAGGACACGGTGCCCACTCCTACTTTGGACCATTTACCATATGTTAGCGCAACTCCACTGTATCACATGTATGTGTTCATGTAAGTTAAAGGTCAGTTGGTGTGGACTGTTGAGGATGAGTTGTGATGGCTGCTATGTTAGCTACTGACCGCTATCGTGTAACTGCCCTCTTTTTGCCAAACTTAAATATGGTTTTATGCTCTTCTAACTGAATCTACCTCCACCACCTCAACTTCCGCATAGAGAAGACCATTGTTGAATTGCTGTTTTTAATTTTTAACACCGGCTGCAAACAGCCTACATACCTAATATGAAGTTGACAGTTCGGTAGAACACAGGGAGGTTGTATGTACGGATGTTCTGAACATACAGGGCCCATAAAAATAAGTTCGTAATCCAATATTGTGCGTGACCGACATTACGGAATATGAAAACATAACCTGTAGCTTATGTAGTAGTACACAAGGGGTGAGTTTCAACACAGTTCAGTATGATTAGGGAGACCTGTCTGTACTGACTCAATGTTACATATTTCTTTTCATCGTTTACCCATTCCCTCTGTTTCCGGTTTGACGATTTTTCGTTCTCTCCCCTCTTTCAGTTTTAGTAACATGACAGAAATTTGTTTCACTACGTCTCCCTGTCTGTCAACTTTTGTTACTATTCTTATATTTATGATTATGTTTATTCATAGCCCATGATTTTTTGTCCTCTACAGCAGTAGGTTTTCAAGTCCGCTCCTTATCGTGTGGTTCAAAACAACAACTGTATGTCTACCTGTGGAAGAGGCATTCCTGATCCAAAGTGTAGTATGTAACTGGACAAAAGGACGTTCAGGTATACCTATCGTTTTGTGATATAGCAGTTGTGCTTATCACATCGTACTGTATAAAATTTGAATCGATGTGTACTTCAGAATAAGGTTCTGACGTTGCACGTTACAGTACTTCATCATAACTGTCATTCCTTTCCATTTGCAGACAGAAAAACCTGGATCCTTGCTAATCGCTTCGCTTCGTTACCAATACTGGCTTGCTAATTGTTGTCTCCGATTTCGATAAGGTTTAACTTCATCTCATTTTTTATTTTAATTTTTACTATTATGCGTTTATTTATCATCATATTCCAACTCAATATTCTATGGATAGTCAGAGAATAATTTTGTTAGGTTTTTTCTTCTTTCCAAATAAGTTTAATGTTCACCTTTTATTTTCGTAAAATCTACTGTTCAAAATATGAACATGGATTTACATATTCATCTGGCTTTCATTAATTTGACCAATTATACAATAATGCTAATTGATGTTCTGTTGCTCCATCAAAGGAACAGACGAAATTTTCAAATTTCAACCGATAATGCTAATAGACATCAAACTAATGCTAGGAACACTTGGCAGGTTTAGGATTTAGTCATGATTTTACACCTGACAGAGAGGTTTTAGCAGGGGGAAAAAGCATAAAATAGAAGTGTAGCTTTAAGACTGTGTACTGTCAATTCCATAAGCGACCATACATTAATCTCTTTTTACTGAATATCACTACTTGCCTAGTTAAGACTGTTTTAATTTTTTCTTTTTGCTAAACTTTAATTTGTATTGTTTTCTCCTTTGTGAAGATTGGTTATCTGATCATTTGAACAATTGTTCTTAGTTTTCTTTACTTCACCAGTTATTGTTATAGCATAGACTAGGTAAGATTTTTATCAACCATTATTAATTAACAATTCTGTTTTCTTAGTTTGTAAATAGTTTCTCATTTTTGGATCAAATAAAATTAGCTGTAGGATGAAGTTGTACTGAGAGGAGTCAAAAGGTGTAAATCATGATAAGTAAATTGTAGTTGGAGGTTGAAGCATGATAGTTTGCTAGTTTGATCATGGAGATGGGCACTAATCATCTTTAAGAAAAATAACTTTATGAATATGAATATAGAAAACTAGAATATAATTTGCTATATTCTGCTCAACCTGCATATTTTGCATCTAAATTGGCTACTAAAGTAATATCAATACCACTATCGTTGGATTTCAGTCAGCTTTTGACGTTATGCGGTTAGTTAAATGTTTAAATTCCTTTTGATTGATGGTTCCCATATCAACTATTCCTATTTTTTACTGGTTGGTAGATTCAAAGTTGAAACTTCAATAGATCAAATGGTAGCCATACTTTTCAATTTTTGTTTTTGTACTTAATATAATGGTGGTGACTTCCAGTTTTATCAGTGTTTAATTTATGTTGTAATTTTTTTTGTTTAATCTGACCTAAGTTTTGATTGTTGGTATTTTATATGAATTTGGTATTTAAGTTTTTGTTTATGGATTCAACTGAATTTTCATTTCCTACAGCTGTATATGTTTCCGGATCCTGCATTTCCCATTAGTATTTTAGAATGCAAACATGTAAACTATAAATTACATCAATTCTATCTACATGATGTGCAATTAATCATCCCACAAGTTACTTTCGCAAGCACAAACTTGGATTGGTGAGTAGTATTTTTGTGAAGGTTGTTTGATAGCATCAAATATGAAATGCTTATTACCTAAAATCAAGCAAATTGGTTTTGATATGCATTAACTATACGAGGTCAACCTTGAATTATGTACTTCAACAATTTTAGTTTCTATATAATTTAATGCTAATGGGGATAAATCCTTGCTATTATATTATTTTCGTAATAGATGCCAATCTGTGAACATATTGTTTAACTATTTCATTTCAATTTTAATGAAAACGGTGATGGGAGACCATTATTATATATAAATAGGCAAGGTATATCTTACGCCAATCCATGATACTGGAAAAATTGACATGTCAGCCATTGGGCGGAAAGGGGTATGATGGGGGAGTCAAAAGAAAATACTGTTTCGTTAATGTCTGACTTCTAGTTCAGTAGTATACGAATTCAGTGTTATGTTCAAACCATATAAACGGGTTGTTTTTCGTGTGATGTACCATGTTGGTTATACTGGAAGTATTTTAAAGCTGGTTACTTTATACTTTTGTATGTCCATATTGAGTATTATTCCTCCTACTAAACAATCTTTTTTGCTTTACATGTCCTGTTGGTCGTACTCTTCTAGACAAGCCTGTCGGCTACACTGCATGTTTTTTACTATATGAATACTGACGGACCGTACAGTCTGTATGTAAATAAGCATGTGGAAGTCTGTCAGTTACTACCGTCACAAATTAAACAATTTGAACTGAACTAATAACAAATTTGTTTATAATCGGTAGGTGCTGCTACTTATTGCCACTACTGCTGACTGTGTACAGTAGATACTCTGTAGTTGACCGTTGTAACATTTTGCAGGTCTTTTTCCCAATCATAAATTATGGGTAGCGCTGATGTAGCTAGGAATGCTAGAGCTGAAAGAAGAGGTGCAATCAACGAGAGGAAAAGAAAAAGGTCTACAGTTTTATAACAGGATGGGACAACGATGGAAGATACAAGCGAGTCCCATGCAGAAGTGTCATATAGGCCAAAGATAACCTTAGGACGGAATGGGTAGCATGGTAGGTTCCGTCGGTGTAGAAATTGTTATTTCATTCACATAGTAACAGACTACAGCTAATGCATTCCGTTGTAACAAAAACAGAGAGAAAGGAAAATGGACGATATGCCTCACCGAGTTCACGCACCAGTGTGTTTGCGAAAATAGGGACAGGTAATGGTGTACGCTTCTTCTACCTATCTCTTAAGAACTATAAAATAACCTGGAACAACCCATTTACCTGTTGCGTTTTAAAAATATTTACGTTTACTCCTATCCACTTGACATATTGTATGGTGTACTGAGTAAAGTTCAATTTGTCGTTAATCGCACTTCCAACGGTTCGACTGCCTTTTTATTTTATCTTACTAGGTTTACAGTATGCATATGTCTTAAGAACAATGATTCATAAACTGTTGAAACAGGAAATGTGGTGCAACCATGGAATTTTGGTGCTCCTACCTATGTTTGCTCAAGTTGTAATGCAACAGTTTGGTATGAAGAAAGGAACAGGAAGTCAAGAAGACCTGTGAATCCAAAGTTTTCTATTTGTTGTAAGGGTGGTAAAATTAAGTTACCAAAGTATAAAAAATGCCCTGACTATTTACATAACCTGCTTGTTTACAATGGTGGTCGTGATAGTTCTAATTTCAGAGAAAACATACGGGTGTATAACGGAATGTTTGCGTTTACCTCTATGGGTGGGCGCATTGATAATTCAGTGAACATAGGTCGGGGTCCTTATGTATTTAGAATTAGCGGGCAGAATTATCACAAAATTGGCTCTATGCTACCCACCGATGGACAAGCTAAATTTGCACAACTATATATTTATGATACAGCCAATGAGGGTACAAACATAGTTAACGTGCTTGGGTTGTCTGATAGGCAGTCTACGAACACTCATATTATTAAAAATTTAATATATATGTTCAATGAGTGTAATGAGCTGGCTAAGGTGTTTCGGATGGCTAGAGACAGGTATGAGGGTAGTAGTTTGACCAATGTTTCGCTTCGTTTATTGGAAAGGAGGGATAAAGATAATAAACAGTACAATATACCAACAACTTCAGAGATTGCGGCTTTGGTTACAGGGACTGGTAGCAGAAGCGAAGGTTAAAGGGACATCATAATCGAGGAGAAAAGTGGATTGCTTAAGAGAATTAATGAGAAACATCCCAGTTTTATGGCCATGTAGTATCCACTCTTATTTCCATATGTAGAGGACGGTTACAAACTTAACATACCTTATCGCTCCGTCGAACGAGCTGATATCATTAAGGACGAGATGGTAACTAAGCGTGAATATTATGCCTACATACTACAATATAGAGAGGGAGATGGTAATACCTTGCTTTATGGTGGGAGATTGTTGCAGCAGCTAATAGTTGATGCATACTGTTGCATTGAGGAGGACAGACTGAATTGGATCAGAAATAATCAACATAATATCAGGTCTGAAGTGTACAAAGGCCTGAAGGATGCGGTTGCAACGGGTGACTCATCGGCTTTGTCTATTGGCAGAAGAATGGTTTTGCCTTCTTCTTTTACTAGTGGGCCTAGGTATATGGTTCAAAACTACCAAGATGCAATGGCAATTTTTCAATGGGCTGGTTCTCCAGATTACTTTATCACATTTACATGCAACTCTAAATGGCCGAAGATTAAGGAGTGCTTAAAAACAATTCCTGATCAAAGGGCAGAAGATAGACCGGATATAATTTCACATGTTTTTCATATCAAGTTGCAGCAATTAATGCATGACATAAAGGAAAAAGAACATTTTGGAAAACTAAATGCAGGTACATCACATCATGTAGTAAAATTTCCTTCAATACATTTGCATGCATATTGATTAATTTGGGAAATATTTTTTCAGCTTTGTACGCTATTGAATTTCAAAAGTGTGGCTTGCCTCATGCACATATCTTACTGTTTGTACGGGGGGATCACAGACCAAAAACGACAGTTGATGTGGATAAGGTGGTCAGTGCAGAATTTCCAGACCGTGAGGCAGATCTTGTTGCATATCAATCAGTCTGTCAGTTTATGGTACACGGACCGTGCGGCGTTCTTAATAATAACTGTCAGTGTATGATAAATGGTAAATGTTCAAAACATTACCCAAAATGGGTTAATTATGAAACAACGTATGACAAACATGGTTTTCCGAAGTACAGAAGACGCAGCACTGTTAATTTTATCACAACATTATCCGGAGTTAATCTAAATAATTGCTGGGTAATACCGCATAATGTCAGTTTAGTTGTGAAGTATCAAGCACACATTAATGTCGAGATATGAAATCGTGCAAAGTTTATTAAATATTTGTTCAAGTACATTCACAAAGGGCACGATAGGGCTGCTGTTGTAATTGAGGAAAACAATGTTACAAACCAGAATTTTGTTCGAGAGGTGGATGAAATAAAGACTTATATAGATTGTCGTTACATATCAGCTTTAGAAGAAAGTTGGAGAATTTTCAAATTTGATATTCATTATCGAAAACTGCAGTCGAATGTTTACACCTTCATTTACCTGAAGAGCAAACATTGTTTTTCACGATGACGATAATTTGGCTGAATTAGTATGTCAACCTGCTGTTAACAATACTATTTTCACTGAATGGATGGAAACTAATAAAATTAGTGAGGATGCACGAAAGTTAACATATGTAGATTTCCCTACAAAATGGGTATGGAACAAAAAAATTAGCAAGTGGGCAGCACGGAAAAAAGGGGACACAATAGGTAGAGTTTATTTTGCTCATCCAAAATACGGCGAACGATTTTATTTACGTTTGCTGTAAAACATTGTGAAAGGGCCTACCAGCTATGAAGAGATGAGAACTGTTAATTCCGTTGTATATGACTCTTTTAAAAGTGCATGTGTTGCACGTGGATTACTTGAAGATGAAAATGAATGGAACATAGCTTTAACTGAGGCATCACGTTGGGCAACTGCAGCGTCTCTAAGTGAACTTTTTGTTATGTTGCTGCTTTTCTGCGAAGTATACAACCCTCTACAAATTTTGGAATAAATACTGGAAAATGTTGGCGGAGGATATTGAATGGCATCTTCTTCGGACGTATGAACATCAAACTTATCTTTTTGATGACTGTTAAATAAAGTTGGAGACCGTACGTAAAATAGGGAAGATAATGAGTGAAAGTGGTAGATCTGTAGCAGAATTTAACTTCATCCCTCCTTCAGACCTTATTTCAATTTTCACATGTCATCGTAGCTTACTCACAGATGAAAACGATTATGATATGGAAATGTTGAAAGCTGAGTCGCAGCCGCTTCTGTCGTCTTTAAATTTTGAACAGCAAAAGGTGTTTAACACTGTACATGATTCTGTTGAGCGGAACGAAGGTGGTTTCTTCTTTTTTTTACGGAAGCGGGTACAGGTAAAACTTTTCTATGGAAAACTATTATCACTTACTTGAGAGCAGAAGGTAAGATTGTTTTAGCCGTCGCTTCTTCTGGTATAGCGTCCTTACTTTTACCTGGCGGAAGAACTGCCCATTCAAAATTCAAAATTCCACTCATTATGGATGAGAATTCAACATGCAATATATCAAAACAATCTCCTTTAGGATAGTTGCTCAAATCTACTGATTTAATTATTTGGGATGAAGCACCTATGATGCATCATAATGCCCTAGAAGCATTTGAAAAAAGTTTACAGGATATAATGCAGGTTGGTAGTGATGACGGACCTTCCAAACTTTATGGAGGATAGATAGTATTACTTGGAGGTGATTTTCATCAAACTTTGCCAGTAGTTCATAAAGGTACCAGAGATATGGTGGTCTCTGCTTCCATCAGAAATTCATATTTGTGGGCGAAGTATACGGTGTTCATACTCACAAGAAACATGAGACTACAACGTGTAACATGTAACTCCCGTGAAATGGAGAAAGTTGAGAAGTTTGCAAAATGGGTGCTTGACATTGGAGAGGAAAACGTGGATGTAGTGTCACTAGAGGGTGACGATGATCCTTCTTGGGTTACTATACCTTCTAAATATATGATTGACGTTGGAGATTGTGGTCTAAAAAATATGGTTGACAGCATATATCCTGATTTGCATAATAGGTTATCAGACAAAGAGTATCTACACAAACGGTGCGTGCTTGCTACGACTAACGAATTTGTTGAGAAAATTAACTCCTACATCCTTTCCCAAATTAATGGTGAATTAAGATCCTATTTAAGTGCTAATTCCATTAGTCCTTCGTCTGAACAAGTGGATGATCAACATACCCTTTATCCTACTGAATTTTTGAACACTCTAAAAATATATGGATTACTTAACCATATTCTATAGTTAAAGATAAGAGTTCCAATTATGTTGTTATGAAATTTGAATCAGAGGTTAGGTCTTTGCAATGGAACACGGTTAATTGTAATTCAACTTGCTGAAAGGGTTATTGAAGCAGAAATAATTACTAGTACTAATATCGGTACGAAGGTACTCATTCCTCGCATCATCCTTACGTCCACGGATACAAAATGGCCTTTTGTGCTACGTAGGCGACAGTTTCCTGTGAAGGTTTGTTTTTCAATGACGATAAATAAAAGCCAATGGCAAACTTTAGAGAATGTAGGAATATATTTGCCTTGTCATGTTTTCAGCCATGGACAGCTTTATGTTGCCGTATCAAGAACATCTTCGTACCATGGTATTAAGTTTTTAATTGGTCACTTGGAGGGTGGACGTCGTGGGTTAACCAAAAATATTATATATAAAGACGTTTTCAATGGTTTATCAAGTAACCATATGTTACATCGTTTACTACATGCATTTTACTTCTGACATTCACAATCACTGCTGTCAATTTTCTTCCTTCTGCTTTCAGGCTGAGGTTACAGAGGGAAAAAATGTGGTTACATGACCGGTTTCTGTTGTACCTATTTTTATGGACTACCAGTTTTTCAACTGTACACTACAAATTCATTTGTAACTCTTTCCTGCTCTTTGTGCCTTCACTATGACTGTCTGAAATTATATTGTAGCTTCTTTTTCCATCGACTTAGATATCTGTAACTTAGTCGTACGATATATTCGTTATTCACACAGCTCATTACCTGTTTTGCCTGTTTTTTCTTTCACATCTGTATTTTCGAATTCTCTCTGCTCGATGGTCATATTTAACGTTTATTACTAACCGGATGGATGATGGTATGTGTGCACAAGCTGTGAACTGTCGATACATTAAAAACTTATTACTGTCCTCCGCATTGTGAAATGTAGTAGGTCAATTACATCCTGTACTCACAAATTTATTTCTCACTAACGTTGAGTCAATTTCATATTATGTGTTATCAGTTTGTGTCCACTTTATGATTGACTGCATATTCTGTTTATATGCTAATAGCATTAACTTCCCATGCTATACTTATGACCTGAACGTATCATCAGTTCGAGTAGATCATACACGGAGGGGAACCGGTGTGTTGTAAGTAACATATCTCGCTTCTGCTGTCACTTTCTGTACTCACTGTGCTTCAATTTTCTATTTCATGTAGGAAACTATGGGTGCTTCACCCGACTGCAACATTTTCCAGCCCTTCTCCCTGCATTTGTAACTGATATTATGTAGAGTAATATGGCAACAATACAGATTCATTCATAAATTGAAGATGTGCACCTGTGTGGTAGTCCACTGCTCTTCACTTCTCCTGTTGTCATTGACACGAATTGCGCTTCTATCGTTGTTTGTAGCATTACTTTTACAGATTTATGACTTATACTTCAACTGGTAAAATTCTTTATCATTTCCCTTCTCATTATTTCATGCTTACTGAACTGGATATCAATATGGTTAACATCAATAACTAATCGGATTAAATTTTATAACCTATTCAATAGGACTACAAAACAGTGAAAGGATGAACATAAGCTTTAGCTTATGGTTGCCTACTATATACCGAGGCAACTACAGTTTATTGGTACAGTACACGGTTGTCAAAGCTTTTCTAAATACATGGTACAACTGCACAGTATGTACATGTTAAACTAAAAATAAATTAATTGGTCTACTATTGCATGTACTATGTACGCTACCTACCCTCAATTTGTTAAGTTTGTGTGTGTTAACATAATGTTTAAATAAACATCATTTCCCATTTTCCAACCTTGGACTATATTTGACTACCATTTCTCTTTCGAATGCATTGTGCTAACGTCCCATCCTACCAGTTTTTAATTTATGTTCGTATGAAAACTTTTATTTCTATTTCAACCACTGCCGGGCTCTGTTGTACTCAATATGCTTCCTTTCCGACCTCGCCCATATTCCATTTGTCTGATTTTGTCTACACGATGTTTTATATACATTTAAAATAGTTGTATGACCACCTAATATATTATGAACTTCATCGATATTTACTATCTTTATTTGCTTCTGTAGTTACACAGTTATATCTTTTCGCACACCGTACTGACAGCCTTTTTATTAACATGTAGCTGTGAAAATAAATTATCTTACCTTGCTTCTGCTGTTGTGCTATTACCAGTGGTGCAAAAATCGACTATCTGTTTGCCTAGTTCGGTTGCGTACCGCTTCCCGTGGTTCGTACATGATCTTTCTACGCGGTCAAATCCGCCTGTAGGGAAAAATCTTACTGATAGAGGTATTGTGGAGTACATTAACTGTTCTAAATTTCGTACAACAGTTCAACAATATTCTTGCACAACCACCTGCTGCTGCCATTATTTGAGGAGAATCAGGGCAGTTAAAGAATGAAAATAAAATTAACTATATTTACTGACATACTCAATTTTTAACTTATCTTATACTATTGTCCTCATTGTCGTACAAATAGTAACGACGAGCTGAATTCTGTTCTCCACACAATTTAGTCATGTATATATGTACACATATTCATATACGCACATATATATACATCCATATATAGATATATATGTCTGTGTGTACACACACATACATACATACATATTCCTCTCTGTACTTGATTTTCCCTGTCACTGCATACAGTTACATAGTAAACGATACTGACAGTACTTGGCGCTCCACGTGCCTCCGTAATACATTAAATAGTCGTGCCCATGTGCTTATGATACATGAGTCGATGCATAAAACGAACTTTAAACATGAAAAGTTATACCCTCTTTTGCCATTTGCAAATGTACATATTCTTGTCAGGAAGCACTGTTAATCACAAACACGGTGCCATTTACCGTAAATTGGTCTGCCTTCTGACACTTATTACACAGTTATAATGAACATATCTGCATTTGTCTACCCTTTCTCTTGATCTTTATTAGTACTAAACATATATGGTTTTGATTGCAGTGCGGCTGTCCATGGCTAATTTGAATAATACTGTCAATCGATGTGTTACAAAAACTGTACAGAACGTTATAAGCATGATGTGTCCCCGCTTTCATCACAGTTAACGTCTGTACTTTCCACTTCTCCGATCAAGATGTGTCAACACGCTTCAGCCAAACATTATATACTCTCCAGTATGCTCTTTATTGAAGTCCACAATTTTTTCTCTCTATTTGACCTTTCCATTAACTGTCCCGACATGCGCCATTGCTATGCTTTCTCTGTCTTCAACCTTTAGATCACGAAAAACCAACGATTTTTTGCCTACTGAAATGGAAACATGCTTGGTCACGTAACCTTGAACCACATCTGCACATGGCGTAGGAGGTTGGGATACTAATCTTACTACATTAACGGCTCATAACATAGGTACAAATTTATCAATGTATTACTGTCCTTTTCAGGCTGAGTCAAGACGGAGTAATGGTATGCCAACGAACCATGGAAGAACTTCAGACAGTAAAAGGAAGAAGAAGGCGTCTAGACAGTGGAGCACTGTGCAAAACAACTTCGTCGATCGACATCTGCGCTCTCTGTTGGTTCTCACTTTTTTTAAACAATTTGCAACCTGTTTGTGTTATTCACTTTCAGCTCTTTGTTGCTTCAACCCTATACCTTCTGCTACCTGAGATAAGAAAGTAATGAGATCGTTAAGTTGTTCCTAACACACACGATCAATCCAAGATATCAGAGCTTTAAGTTAATAGCCGTTGATCAAGATCAATGGACCAGATTCATCAAAGATACATCACATGGATTACAAAGCCAGTTCTGGGCCTTTGCCTTTAGCCCATTTCATTTTGTATAAATACATTGTATTGTACTGCTATCTTAATTATTCAAGCATTATCAATAAATCAGAAATATTATCTTCTCTGCTATTCATTCTTTTCAATATTACAACTTTTACAATCTCTTTCTTGGTATCAGAGCCTACACTGCCTAACGGCAATCTTTCAAAAAAAAAGAGAGAAGAAGAAGGAGAGAAACTCATCAGAATCTTTCATCATCACCTGAGTTTCTGATTCTCATCTGAAGTGAAGTACCTTGCCAGCACTGTGTCTGGCTGCATCAACACATTCAGATCGAATCGTTATGAAAAGAAACAAGCAAGAAATCAATATACCCTAATCAAGAATCTCATCAAACCATCCATAGCACCAAAAGAAATTGCCATCCAACAGAGATCATCAGTTTATCATCATCTGATCAACAGAGATCATCAGTTTTTCATCACCTGATCCTGTGGTTGCAACATACCTGGTTCAATCATCCTATTTCTCTGAAATTGAGATCTTGATCGAGATATAGACTATTTCTTGCCATTTCTTTATCTTTTGTTTACCCATTCCACCATTTTCTTCATTAATCTTCTTGATTTCATTTTTCATCATGAGTAACGAATCCAACACTGCTTCATCAGAGGACACAAACAATCCTCAGCAAAATACAACTGTTGTTGAAAATCTCATTAAGACCATCATCAGCCCACAGAGCCAACTGGTAACTGTCCATCTAGACGAGGATAACTATCTACTATGGAGGCTTCAGGTTGAGACTGCAATTCAAGGCTACGGACTTGAAGGCTACATTCTTGGCACCATTGCAATCCCACCAAAATTCATCACTGTCCAGGAAAACAAAGTGGTCAGTAATGAAGAATACACAAAATATCATAGGCAAGACAGACTGATCTGTTCTTGGTTAATGTCATCGATAAACACCAAGTTACTGTCTCATGTAATAGGATGCAAGACTGCAAATGAATTATGGACAACAGTTGAAAAGGTGTTTAATACACAGTCTGCAGCCAAAGTTATGTATCACAAAAGACAACTCCAAAACACCAAGAAGGACAACTGCACCATGAGAGAATATCTGTCAAAGATCAAAAATATATGTGATCTTCTTGAAGCTGCAGATCATAAAGTATCTGACTCAGAACAAATTCTGACCATACTCAATGGTTTAAGTGATGAGTATGAATCAGTGGTAGCTGTGATTGCCTCTCAAAAGGTTCTGCCATCTATAGATGATGTACACTCAATCTTGCTAGCACATGAAGCAAGAATTGACAACAAAAGACCACAAGAATCAGATCTCTCTGTCAATTATGCAACCAATCAGAGAAATAAAAGTCAAAGCAGTAACAAAATTGAACAGGGGAGTCAAAGAGGTGGTTACACTAATAGATCAAGAGGAAGAGGAAGATGGCACAACACCAACAATAGGCCAAAATGCCAAATCTGTGAGAAGATAGGACACACAGCAGTAAAATGCTATTTCAGATACTCAAATCAAAACAACAACATGCAGAGAAGCAGTAGCCACAATGTCAATATGGCACAAACCAGTGACAGTCAAAGTGATAACAGCAACAAGAATCAAAGCTCAAATGATATTGCCAAAGCAGAACACATTCAGGATGAATCTTGGTATCCAGACTCTGGTGCTACTAATCACATCACAAACAACCTGGACAATCTAAATCTTGGATGCAAAGAATATAGAGGTAATCAAACCATTTGCATGGGGAATGGTAAGTGTGTTAAAATCTCTCATACTGGTAGCACTTATATTAGAGGTAAAAGACAATTATTTCTACATAATTTACTAAGAGTCCCAGTTATCAAAAAGAACCTCATAAGTGTATCCCAATTTGCTCTAGATAATAATGTGTATTTTGAATTTTATCCCAAACACTGTTTAGTTAGAGACATACTGACTAAGGAAATTCTGCTGCAGGGTGAAACTGAAAAAGGACTTTACAAATTTACATCCATCAACTGCAGCAGTGTTACAAAGGGACTTAATCACTGTAATTTGAGTTCAAAGGAAAGCAGTAGGGATATATTTGACCTATGGCATTATAAACTTGGACATCCAAGTAGTAAAGTTGTAAAGCAAGTTCTTGTTGAAAATAAAATAAAATTTGATGATATATCTCTACCCTACATATGTACTTACTGTCAAATGGGAAAAAGCCATAAGTTGCCCTTTAATCAGTCATCAACTGAATATAATAAACCACTAGAGTTAGTTGCTACTGATTTATGGGGTCCTGCACCCATATGCTCAGATTTTGGATTTAAGTACTATATATCATTTGTAGATGCATATTCAAGGTACACTTGGATATATTTTCTAAAAACAAAATCTGAGGCATATAATGCAGTCATATACTTTATAACTATGGCTGAGAAACAAACCAATTCTCAAGTCAAAATCATTCAGTCTGATGGTGGAACTGAGTATAAATCTCTTAGCAGTTATTTTCAAAAAAGAGGAATTATACACAGAACCACGTGTCCTTACACTTCTGAACAAAACGGTCTAGTGGAAAGAAAACACAGACACATTGTTGAATCTGGTCTTACACTATTGGCTCATGCTTCAATGCCACTGAAATTTTGGCCTGAAGCATTCAATACAGCTGTTTACTTGATAAATAGAATGCCAACAAAGGTTCTTAAGGAAATAAGTCCTCTAGAGAAATTATATAAGTATAAACCAGACTACTTTAGCTTAAGAACCTTTGGATGTCTCTGTTTTCCTTACACGAGACCATACAATACAAACAAAATGAACTTTAGATCTAGACCATGTACCTTTCTGGGTTACTCCACAAACCAGAAAGGATACAAGTGTCTCGATGAGAGTGGAAAAATCCTTATAAGCAGACATGTTGTGTTTAACGAACACGTGTTTCCTTTTAGCAACTTAGAAATGAAAACAACAAGCAAAGTATACAATCCAAAGGCATCCATACCTGACTTACCAGTCTACACTGAACTTGAGCATCATACAAGGGCAAAGGAGGCTACTGAGAGTCCAGATACTCAATCCAGAGAATCAGAACAAAACTTGGATTGGACTGATAATCTCAGTCATGCCAGTCCTTCATCTGCAAAAACAACAGAAGACAGAGAGCAGAATCAAGAAAACAATCATAATGAAAGCTCTCAAAGACTACCAGACAATTCTGAAATCAGAAACATACCTCAGAATGATGCTCAAATTCAATCCACCCATCCAATGATTACAAGGGGCAAGAGTGGAATATTCAAGCCAAAAGCTTACACCGTAAGCTCGAGTGAATGTGAACCTGAAACATACACTCAAGCTGTCAAGGACAAAAATTGGAGGAATGCAATGAATGAAGAATACAATGCCCTTATTAAGAACAGTACATGGGATCTTGTATATCCACCAGACAACAAAAACATTGTTGGGTGCAAGTGGACATACAAAATCAAGAGAAACCCAGATGGAACTATAAACAAATACAAGGCAAGACTAGTTGCAAAGGGCTACACTCAGCAATATGGGTTTGACTTCAACGAAACTTTTTCCCCAGTAGTAAAACCATCTACTATCAGACTAATTCTCACTATTGCTTTACACAAGAAATGGGATATAAGATAGCTGGATGTCAACAATGCATTCCTCAATGGTATCCTACAAGAAGAAATCTATATGGAACAACCACAGGGGTTCATCAAAAATGAAAACTATGTGTGCAAACTTAACAAGGCCATTTATGGTCTTAAACAAGCTCCAAGAGTCTGGTTTGATAGACTGAAAATATCATTAACAAAACAAGGATATCAGTCTACCAAATCAGATAACTCTCTATTCACCAAAGTCAATGATGTATCAACTGTATACATACTAATATATGTTGATGATTTAATTATTACAGGTAATGACAGAGAGGAGATCAAACACATCATCAATTATCTAGATGAGCAATTCTCAGTAAAAGATCTTGGGGATATCAACTACTTCTTAGGTATAGAGGTCAAGAGAAAAGCAAATTCAGAAATAATCTTATGTCAGAGGAAGTACATTCAAGAAATTCTAGACAGAGCTAAAATGAGTGATGCTAAGGCACAACCGACTCCCATGATAAGCAGCCAACATTACTCTAAAAACAGGGGGGAAGCTATACTTAATATTAAACAGTACAGAAGTGTTGTAGGGGCATTACAATATGCAACTATAACACGACCTGATATTGCTTACAGTGTTAACAAGGTGTCTCAATTTTTACAGAATCCGCTTGACGAGCACTGGAAAGCTGTAAAGAGAATTCTCAGATACTTAAAGAGGACAATGAATCATGGTTTATGTTTCAAAGCATGCAACAATCTAAATATAGTAGGATACTCCGATGCTGACTGGGCATCAGATCCAGATGATCGAAAATCAGTCACAGGTTATTGTATATACATCGGAAATAATCTAATATCATGGTGCTCAAAGAAACAAGCAACTATATCAAGGTCTAGCACGGAAGCCGAATACAGAAGTGTAGCAAATGCTACAGCAGAAATCATATGGCTACAATCCATACTGGATGAGCTAAAGCAGAAATCAGACAACATACCAGTTCTATGGTGTGACAATCAAAGCACAGTATACATGTCAGCCAATCCTATACTTCATTCTCGAACTAAACATATAGAGATAGACCTATACTTTGTTCGAGAACTTGTACAAAAAGGAAAGCTCCAGATAAGACACATACCTGCCACTTACCAACGTGCAGATGTACTCACTAAAGCACTATCGGCAAAGAACTTCAACAAGTTCAGATCTGACCTGAAGGTTGAAGAAGATAAAGATCAAACATCTGGAACCACTGCAGACTCCAAAAACTACTCAGTAGCTCCTGAGACCTCAAGCACAGAGAAGAAGAAAGGAACTTTTCCTTGCTTCCACCTGCCAGAACAAGGGTACAAGGCCTCTGCTTCTAATCCGAGAAGAAAAGGTGAAGATCTTGCTTCTCCAGCAGAGATTCATCATCTCATGTCCAGATCTGGCGGAAAGAAGATGACTTTCTAAAGCAATCGAGAGAATTTCCTGATCGCCTCTCTGCAAACCCTAACCCTAGGGTTGCGTTTGAAGGGGGGAGATAAGAATGTAATGAGATCATTAAGTTGTTCCTAACACACACGATCAATCCAAGATATCAGAGCTTTAAGTTAATAGCCGTTGATCAAGATCAATGGACCAGATTCATCAACGATACATCACATGGATTACAAAGCCAGTTCTGGGCCTTTGCCTTTAGCCCATTTCATTTTGTATAAATACATTGTATTGTACTGCTATCTTAATTATTCAAGCATTATCAATAAATCAGAAATATTATCTCCTCTGCTATTCATTCTTTTCAATATTACAACTTTTACAATCTCTTTCTACCTGTCATCTACCTGCGGTTTTAACATCAACACCCATATCTATTAATACCACTCTTTGCCATAAAAACCAGCATTGTAATAACAAATAGGTTTGTATTATGTATTAATATAGTGTCCTGTAATTTATTTCGGGAAACTGTTGGCAGATTTGGAGCAAAGTGTGGAAGTAGACCCACTAAATTTGGAATATTGGAGGTATATGTGGATGGGGCACAAAGCTAAAGAACAGAAGCTTTCAATAGTTTAAGAACTCAGGTACTTGCATGTCTGAGATGTGACTGCATGAATAAGCAGCTTTCAAATTAAGTTGATCAATGATCGATGTAAATGTTCATAGATATATTTAGTGTACCATTTGTTCTCATTTACTACCTGATGAGGCATGTCAATCTATCTATACTGTAACATAAGAAACAAAACGTGATATACAAATAAATATAAAGATACACCTACTTTCTGACTGAAATTCATCAAAGACGTCATTTATTTTTGGTCCTTCCTGTAATAATCTACACAGCTGATTTCATGCACACTAACCTAATTTTTTATTTCTTCTTCCATTTTTTTACTCTGACGGTGTATGTACCATATTATTATTTGAGTAGCAGAAAAATTATAGCATGTTCTACATATCAGTTGCTTGACCGGGAAGAGCTACGATAATAAATAAAGTGTCACCAAATTCTTTATCATAACATCTAATGCAAGCTTAAGGGCTACATAAAATAAGTAGTGACTGACTGTTTGTAAGTGAAAATGAACTTTTGTCTAAAGATATTTCTACAGCAGTTTCTTTCCCACTGTGTTTGTTCTTTTGTATATAAGCAGAAAGAAGAATAGCTAGTGAATGCGTAAAATTAATAAAGAAATAAACTAATACATACATGACCATGGTCATAACTTAAAGCCCCATGATCCATGACTCATGTAAACATATTACTCAGTTTTTACCATAAAATCATATGTTCCAACAGCCCCATGGACCATCATAGTATATTTGGGACCCACAACTTAGACAAATCAACGGAAAATGGCAGAAATTAATGAAAACTAAGATTCGTTGGATGTTTAAACCTTGCATGCGCACAAGAGTATATTGGATATTTAACTCACAGTACCTAATGTTACGATTTTTCTCAGTTCATCTTTTTTAATTCTTTCTTTTTAGTACATTTAAACTGTTAGTTTACTTCCACCGAAGTGCATTTTTTTACATAACGTAGTTCGTTGATGGAAGTTTAAAAGGTGACATCTGTATGCTACAGTGCCCTTTAAATTGTGAACAGTATGGGTATACAACAACCTCCCACTTCTTATAGCCTTCATTTACATCTTTTTAGTATTAGTACAATATCCCCTCTGTACGCTTTTTCAGTGCTCCTCATATACTGAACGCATGTAGATGGATTCATATACGTTCCATGTGTTTAATCACTCCTCCATCAGAAATCGATACATCAGGCAGCAAATTTAAACTACCAGTCCCTACCAGGTAAAAAGAGCGGTTACGTTGATCAATATCTCAAACAACTGTATTTGAATGCCTCCAAATATATGCACTTTGGTCAGTGATACTGCATTCTTTGTTTAGAAGGCAGAAAATGTATCCATGTTACGTGCACACATCTTCCTTACTTAGCATCAACTACATGTACTCTTTTCAATATGTGGAGGCAGTAACACACTGTGATGTGATATGGTCCTCTACTTTCAATCCGTAAAAATTTAAAAACATAACTGACTTGAAATATGGTGTATATGTAGTACAACTATAGGTCATCCTACAATTCCAACTGTTTCACACACAGACAACTGTTATCACTAACTTGAAAACTTTTTAAACTGCAGATAATTTTCCCTGGGACGCAACTGTCCTTTGGATACAGTTATTTCCCCCAATCAACTGCTCAAATCCATTTCCTTAAATAACTATACCCACTACCAATAGATACAACCCCACCTACATACACGTGTTCAAAACATGGCAGTTCTAAACTGTGCAACGGTTATATTGTTCGGTTTCCAACTATAAATAACTCAACATGTTCATTTGTTCAGCACCCTATTCCTCACCAAATTGTTATCTCCAACTGTATACTACTCCTCAGGTACTTCCCTCTCCTTGAACGAAATACAACTTCCTATTCCCCTAAACCTTCTCTATCACCTTGCCCACTACAGATGATCAAATTTCCACCTGTTCTACTACCATTCTATCTGTCAATGTTGTTAACTTTTCCTATGTTTATTTCAACAGATATCAGAATGGCCAATCAATATCAACTACTGTCTGACTTGATAGTCGGTCCTAACTGGGATCGCATCCATGTACGACTGTCTAGGATGTGGAATTCAATCTCCAAAGCCGCAAAAGAAGTTTACTCGACAAATCTTCAACTACTTAACGTAAAAGTAAGTTGTAAACCCACTTGATATCTGGACATTTTATTTACCACTTACTACTATGCTGCAACTGGATCACACTTTACTATACCACAGGGCAACCAAAAGCATGATGTCGTGCCAAAGAGTTTGGTGGACAAATACTCACAGACGTTTGAAGAACAATGTTTGTACAATATTGAAACATTAAACGTCTACCCTTCGCAGACTATGTACCGTCCTATAGATGAGGAGTTGATGATCATCCTCCGTAATGATACCCAAGTCAAACGGATGCCACCTACACTGTACAATATTCCTAGATATAAATTTGGTTTTGTTGGTAATTATGAAACTCTCGCTCAACGCATAGATAAGGTGGCTCAACTTACATGTGCACTCTCTTTACGTACTACTACATGTCGTATACTATCACTCTACCGTTTCCACTTACACTTCTCCTCATATTTCTTTGACATTCCTCTTTTTTACGTCTTCCTACCAGATATTGGTGGGGTACTACGAGGCATTTCCGATGTTGTCCAACTGACAACAAGGACCGGATGTCAAACATCTAAGAGAGAGATTACTGTTTACACTGGAAGGTTTAACATTTACCGCTATGTCACATTTACGTATATATATTTGATTGCTAACACCCTCCATTTCGACTTTACACAGTTCAAAAAATATATATGTTACTTTTAGGGCCGACAAAACAGACCACTATTGAATCGGAAAAACAACCACCGTCGGTGATATTCACTTCTATGGTAGTCAAACTGTTCAAAGGTAAATTGTCTGTACTACATTATATTTCATTCTTGAATATCAACCTTATGTCCAAACTAATAATTATAGGAGAGTTTACATTTTCATCCACCAATGCTACACAAATATACTCCAACATTGCTGTCTAGAGGTAGCAAAATTAATTTCCAGGTATACCTCTAATTTATTTCTATCAACTACTACTACTGCCTACACTTCGTCCTCAACCTCACTATGACTGTATTACATTCTAGTGCCACTGAAAGCGGAGGCAGTACCTGTAAGTCTATAGTAGGGTGGATCGATTATGCAAATGACAAGTATACGACTAATTTAAACTATATTGTAACAATATTAAAGTATGTAAACAAGAATAATCACACCAAAAATTTTATACTGGTTCGGACCTCCCGTCCTACGTCCAGTCCCGAAGCTCCTCTTCGAAATTTCCTTTTACCGAATAACTCTCACTTCACTCAGAGGAAAAGGTTTACAATAACAGAGTTTCTTTGTCAACTATGTGTTCTCTATTACACGGATTTTGACTATATAGTGCAATTGCTTCCAATATATATATCTAGAGATTGTTGTCTATGAGAAACTGTATATTTGGAAGAGTAGAGTACAAGTATAGATTGCTGGAGATCAAGAATATATCAGAGTATAAGAGTAGAAAGCGCAAGTAAGTCGGGTGATTTCTTCTCTTGAATTCCTGATGTTATTTATAGTGGTAGAGAAATCCTTTGTGTAGTTGCATCTGTTAGTAAGTGCTCTAAGGTTGCTTCTAATGGTGATGAAGAGTTGCAGTGAAGAGAAGCGATCGTGTCTTTTCAATTGTGACAGTTGTATTTTGAATATACATAGCCGAGTTCAAAATCAGATGTCTGGAAAATGTTTCAGACGTCTGGTTCTCATATATTTTTTGTATATAGTTGCTTGTCAGATGTCTGAGTATATTAACCAGACGTCTGATTCTGTCTGATTTGCGAACCAGAGAATTCAGTCAGACGTCTGGTTAGTGCACTCAGACATCTGGATTTGTGCATGTTGCTTTTCATGTGCCTGTATCATTCCTTTCCCGATTCTCTCGACTTGTATCCTCTTGATACTTCTTTTGAGTTTTGTTCTTGTCTCTTTGGTGATGTTACTTTATCAATTACCTGTAAATATAGATATATATGCATATTCGATTTTCATTGTATAGTTGTTATCATCGGAACCATAGAATTGATTTCCTAACAATCTCCCCATTTTTTATGATGACAACTATTCAATGTTCTTATATATAGATTATAAATCTCCCCCTGAATATGTGCTTATTTTGATTGTTTTATGATTATACTTATATTTCTTCCCCTTTGGCATTATCAAAAAGAATTATAAAATTGAAGCCAATTGTCAAAACAAACAAAGAAAGTTTCATTAAACTTGAAGTATGATTACAAGCATAGATTTGTACAAAAATTGATATTCCTCTTGGGATGGATCAATGTGAGGTTGAGGAGGAGGCTCAACTCTTCTAGATTGACGATTGTGCGTCCAATCTTCGAAGGACATGAATTCCGGAGGGATTTCGGGTAGATGCATCAGAGAGAAGAATTTGGTGGAAGCATACTTAGGCGAGATTTCTTCGAATGTTTGATAGGTAGGATGGGATATTATGTGAACGAAGAAGTCTCATAATATAGGTTGGGTAAATAATATAAGGCCTTGATCGAGTCCAAAAATGCTTTAGCTCGTCGAAGATGAATTTGGCCCAATTTACTCTTATTCCACTAAATAGAGCATATATGGCTTTGTGCTCTAATTCGGTGATTTGCTCGTGACTACCCATTCGTGGAATAATTGTGTTAATTATCATTCGGGTTAGAAGTCGAGTTTTTGGACGTAGAAATTTGGAGGCAAATTTTGGCATTTCGTCCTCCCAAATTTGATGAGTTATATTGTTTCGTGGCTTGAAGCGCATATCCGGAATATTGTATAAATCTTCCCCTGTGTCAGAGCATCCTAGTGTTCGACCTATTATGCTTGGAGTTAATATAATCGTGTTTCCATACACGCTAGACCAGAGCCAGTTATCCTCATTTTCAGTGTTCCACACTAAAGTACTGTCTAAATTCGCATAGAATAAAAATATGGCTAATTGATCTATTTGGACATCATTAGGGGTAAAAGAAATTAGGGTTTCTAACCCGGCATTTTCACATAGTTCATCAAGATCATACATAGGAAATTTAAGGAGATTATAGAATGGACCTATGTGGAGTTTTTTTTTGGATGTTGTAACGACCCGCCCTTTTGGACAATTTAAATCGACAAATCAGACACACATGCCGATTCTAAACCATTCAAAAGGGCGGATGGTTAATGGGGTTAAATAAGAAAAGAAAAGAAAGAACAGAAACAAACTCAGAATCTCGCAGCGGAAGGAACAAGATATAATAATAAAATAACAGTTCATGAAGCTATTAAATAAATAAATTTGATTATTATTATACATCATAAATCAGAGTTACATACATATCAGAGATAATACAATAATGCAGCGGAAAAATAATATGGTAGTAGAATACAAATGATGTAATACCAAACTCCATCTTCGTCCTCCAGAATAGATCTTCAACCTTATCTGAAATGCTCAGGCTGACCCGAGCGTAATGAAAAGACAAAACACTCGAGTCAGGACTAAAATATCTCATGTAAGTCAAATCGAATAAGAAAATATGAGTGTGACGGCGTTAGAGATGTTTACGGGGTTTGACATCTCCTATCCAGTGTCAACGTGAGTGCAATAACTTAAGAGATGTTACGGGATTTTTCCATCTCTCAAGGATCCGTTAAACTATCTACTATGTAGTACAATACGCTATTATAATATGTCTACATTAAAGTAAAAGTATTAAAATAGCGTTAAGCCATGGCCCATTCCACCCTTAACACAGTTTATATTCCCAAGAGCATATACAAGACCGTAGTTTCCCCAAAACCGGAAGTCACCAGAGGGCAATCCATATACTAAAGGTACAAATCAAAATCGTAGTGGTCGCGAATAGGATAATCAGTATGACAAGGTACATGAGGCAATACCAACTAGGATACTAGTAGTTGCGTGATCCGGACTGATGTTGGGCATAGCAGCTACTACCCCAACACCGCGAAACAACACTCCCAAAATCGAGGGGTGCACCCAAATCGAATCACAAAAGTAATAGACATGGTAACGAAGAAGTGTGTCCGCTAGAGGTGGCGAACCTCAATGGCCCGGCGCGGCTCCTGTTTTAGTCATGTCAGGGGTCATCCAATATCGTTCTCTTTCTTCAATCAACGCGTTCATCAAACCATCCACTTCGTTCTGGATCAACACTCCGCGTATACTAGTTATTAAAGTGGTTTTCGGTATCGACAGAGAGTATGTCCATATCCGATCCCGGTCTCTTTAATAACTACGTATTATTACACCGATGGCTCTTTTACATTTTCAAAATCAATTCATAATTGATTATCAAAAATATCATATTCGCTTCAAAAATAAAAGCCTTTTCAAAATCATCATATCTACTCAAAGTATACGATTTCATTTCAAAATCATTTTTGCCTCAATATCTCATTTCAATTTCAAAATCGTCCTATCTACTCAAAATATACGATTTCATTTCAAAAATCATTTTCGCCTTACTTTTCACAAAACGATTAACATAAACTCGAATTCCAAAATTTAAAATTTAATCCAATTTCAAATCATCAATTTCAACTCGATTCAGCTTCTCAATAAACCATTTCAAATTATCAATTTCAAATACATATTTGAACCACAAAATAAACAATTTCACTTCCAATATATTTCGAAACTTTAAATATTTCACATTTCAAAACAGCTCATATATTTATATAAAAATATAAGATTCGCTTTAAAACCATTTCGTATTCAAATTAGAATATACTTCAAATTAAACATCCGTATTAAGTAGTTTACTTAATTTCTGGAACAATTCCCATTTAATAAACTTAGATTAATATTCGGATTTCAAGAATTCATTTAAGTATTACATTCCAAATCAATTTCAGTTCAAATCCTATTTAAATCAATTTTATCTTCAAATTTAATTCAATAGTTTCAATTTAGTTCAATTCACAAATTTATTTAAATTTCAATTTAATTCCAAATTAATTAAATCTCAATTTCAAATTAATTTTCACTTCCAAACTCAAACTTGAAATATCATTTCATATAAATTTTCTTAGAAATATTCAGAGTTCGATTAAAAGTCCAATCTTTTAAAACAAATCGACTTTCGAAACTTTACGCCATATTTCAAATTTTCTTAAATATCTAAACTTCGAATAATTAAACCATTTCATTTGCCAAGTTTAAATTCCAACATCTCGAGCTTCAATTCAAAATAATTCAATTTCCATAAATTGGATTTTTATTCTTAAATCAATTCATTTAAATAATTTCAAAACAACTTTTAAAATCATTTAATTTAACCAACCCGGTGTCCGTATATAATTCTCTAACCTATGGCCAAGTGGTTAGTTATTTCAATTAAATGTCAGGGATGAATATATATTACTTAAACCAATCACAGTGTCATGTGCATGTATAATAGGATATATATAAGCAAATAAACATCCAAACATTTAAATATCAACCAATAGCATCCATCGAAATAAATCATCCAATAGTCAATACAATTCACGGCAATTTCATAGTTATCAATATCGGGAAATTTGATTTCAATTAAATCCTAATTTCAATTTACTGTCAATTTAAATTTTCAACGGTGAATTCACACGACAATCTATATGACAATTAAATTTTTATCAAACAACGACAAATAAATTCATATCACTTCATAATGTCAAATTTAACTACCATAAAGATATTCAGTACATTGTGAGCGTAAAACACTCACCTTGATTTTCTGTTGTCGCCGAGACGTTCCGGTTTGGAACTAAAACTGGACGACGCCCAACTTTAGCCCAAATTTCCACCATCTCCAAATCCATCCAAACCAGTTTCATTTCGAAGCTCTCGTCATTACGATCGCAACGCAAAAAGTTTCGTTCCAATCGGACCTCGTATGAAAAAGTTATGCTATTTTAAAGTTTACACGAATTTAAATAAACAATTTCAGCTTTTAATTTAAATTTCAAACCCTAGCTTCAGATCTGGCCGTTCGTTTCTGCATCTTCAGATCTGGGCCGCACCTTCCCATCATCTTCTTCAACGTGAAAACACGTTCACCAAAACCCATTAGCCGCCATCTTCAAGCAATTTTCACGACCACACCGAGCAGCTTGAAGACGATCAGGGACCACCACCACGCGCGCCACCACACGAGCCACCAACACCTGGAATAGCTTGAAGCTCGGCTGCTCCTTTGGCCTCGAAATGTGTGAAAAACGCAGCAGCTTCGAGCTCGATTTTCCGTTGATCCGTTGCTCCGTTTTCGATCATCTCCGTATGGATTTGAAGCTCTCGCAATGCTCTACAAGTTTGTAGTTGACAACTTCCTCTAATTCCTTACGGATTGAGAGAGATTAAGGGAAGAAAGAAGATGAAATTCTGGCCATTGGCTGTAAATGTGGCGGCTACAAAGAGAAACCCTAGTTCTTTTACAAAATGAAATAAGTGAGGGGCTTTTATAGAAAAATACGCGACACTATTCATCCGAAATTTTCCGAACTCCAAACGAAGCATGCCGGCTGGCGTTTCTAAGGTTTACCCCATGTTCCGAACGCAATGGAACATGTTTCGGAGGCTAATTCGGTCATCTGTGCGATTTACGGAGAAAAACGACCAGTTTTAAATTAAACCGATTTAACCCGATTTCGATGCGTTTTGGCTTGCCCCGGACAAACGGTAAATCCAATTGACACGAAATTCGAAACCATACAATAATATCACATTACGGATCCGATGAAACTAGTTTCGTCGAAATCCGAGACTTTTTAAAAAATGACTATTTTCTCCCGCCGAATTAATATTAAAACAATTCGATGCGTTTCGAGCTGCCACGGTCAAACGATAACTCCGATTGGTACGAAAATTGAAATCCGACAATAACAAACTATTATGGATCCAATGGAACTGGTTTCGTTCAATTCTGAGACTGTTCAAAAAATGGCTATTTTTCAGTCGATAATTAAATATTAAAATATTCAATTTTCACAAATTAACTTTAAATTCAATTTTAAAAGTTCTATAACATTACTATAACTCCAATATGATAAGATAAAATTTTGCAAATCATTTTCAATCATATTCAACTCGATTTACAATTATTTTTGAAATTTAACTTATTAAATTATCGATTTAATTGTCTAATTAAATCCAATATTCGAAAAATAAATTATTTGACTGTTTAATTTTTATATAAAATTCCCAATTTAAATTATTAACTTTTAAATCAAATTTCAATTGTTCACAAATCCCATTTTTAATTTCACAGTAATTAACAATCTTCTACAATGCAGTTTTCCATTATAAACCCAATATAAAAGATTATATTAGATTCAGCGTTCAATTATATTGTAATTCAAATTCAAGTTACTTAATTCCAATGAATTCTTTTATTTTGATTTACACTTTCATTATTGAATCAACCATTTACTTATACATTATTATCAATAGTTTATAATTCATTTACTTTCATTTTCTTCAGTTATCATCTTATTTAAATTCACAGTAATATTAAATTACATTCATTTACGTTGATTTCCATATTATAACTTCAATATTAAATGTAACCTTTTATTTATTTCGTTGTTTACAATCAACCAATTTGGTTTACAATCAAATTCAATTCATTATTTACATTCACTACAAGTTAACATCCATATTTAATTTACAAATAAGTTATTTCAGAATTCAGTTTTGTATTTTAACTTGTAATTCACATTTAACAACACAAAATTTTATTTCCTTCGGATTTTTATCCAAAATTTTCATTTTAATTCGTATTTTTAAAGTGTTAAAAATACGGGTCGTTACATTCTCCCCCACTTAAAACTTTTCGTCCTCGAAAAGGAACGGAGAAGGGGAAACCATCATTTAGATATAATTCATTCAAAATTTTCTACTTATTTGCAAAATTTAGTTATAAGATTTTTTTTTTCACAAAATTTTCTAACTCCCGGATTTTTGAAAAATTTCGCCAGCACCTCCTTTGCGCGGCTAGGACCGAAAAATTTCACAGTAGTAATAATTGCATGATATACATCTCATTACAAGAATGAGGCATCCCAAAACATGGGGAACACAATAATATACCACAACATAAACTGTAATCCGAGAACATACATTTTATTTAGCGTTTATTAGCATTTTAACTTACATTGTGCATTAAGCGCAGAAGCGAGCTCCACAAGCGAAGCGCAACCCCTTTGCTACCTACTAAAATGCTCAATAACCAAGTTAGAACCATGCATATAAAGATAGATTGATATACTTATCATAAACAACACACATATAACATGTTTTTTTTACTTCACAACTAAATTTTTAAATTCAGGACAGCGAATAAATCCTAGTTTTTAGCCAACCAAACGACAGAATTTTGCGAGGGAATCTATATGAAATTTGTTGCATTTGTTTCAGGTTTTCCGGAATGTCCAAAATCATCGAATTCGGACCATCCGTTCAAAAGTTACGGCCATTTTACTAAAATGATACGTTTCAGCCCCGAGCAATTAGCGCAGGCCTGAAATGTAATTTTAGATTTTCGACCTCCTAAATGACAGAAATAAGAAAAGCTTATAAAACAAAAGTTGGAGCTTAGGCTCTAAGCTTTCCAGGAAGTGCAAGATCGTCAAAATCCGATACACCAGTAAAAAGTTATGGTGAAAATACTAAGGGTATGTGCTTCAGATTTTTACTTCGCCCAGGCCAGCGACTAATATTGGTGTTTTAAGCCTAGTGGATGAAGGTATTTATCAAAACATTCTAAACAAAAGATGTAGCACAGTTTCTAGGCTTTCCGAAAAGTCTAAGATCGTCTCATTTCGTCTAGCCATTTAAAAGTTATGGTTATTTTCGTTTCAGCATATATATTGGACAATTTTGGGTTTTTCCAAAATTTGCTTTTATTATTTCAAAGTACAAACCATCAAACTTCAAATTTTCTAAAGAAACAATCATAAACACAAAGTCATTTATTTTCTTATATATCCATGAAATAAGTTTACATTCGATTTGTTTCCGATTTATTCAAGTTTGTTTCATTCATAATTTAAATTCAAGTCAATTTGCTTCAATTTAATTTGAATTCAATTATATTTAATTTCCCTATGCTTCAAATTTGAATTTAATTATTTTAAAATTTTATTCCGTTTATTCAATTCCATTAACACTAATAAATTCTATTTAATCAATTATCATCCATTTAACAACCAATGCATATCAAACATTAACATCCATCCAAATCTATAATAAATCAATTATACATTTCCAAGTCAAAATTTTAATTTCATACACTTCCAAGTTTATTGACATTTAGTTTTATTCAAATTTAATTAGTTTCCATTTACTAATTCTATATTTAATTAATTTTAAATTTAATTCATTTTACAACTTAAATTTCCTTTATATTTACAACTATCAATAGATCTTCACATTTTATTATTCGCAATCACACTTGTATATTATTCATTTGCTTATCCTTATTAGCATTTTAAACTTTTTAAGTATTTGGTAAGTTATAGCTATGCAAATAGAATGTAGTTAAACAATATACAACTTTTTTTTTCAATTTGAGTGTTATACCTACTAAATAAATTTCCAATTTATTATTTTCCAAATTAAGGGTTACTCCTAAAATTTTAATTTTTTTTTCACTTAAATTCAATTCCACCCTTTCAATTCATAAGTTTCTAACAATTCAAGATTTACTTTAGTTTAATAATTAAAATCATTCCTTATTAGAGAACTTAAGAATTTCAACTCCGGATTCGATTTAAACCATTTTTAAAATATATATATATATATATACTAATATCTTTATCTCAAATCATACTTTTTTAGCATTGAAATATATATATATATATATATATATATGCTTATTTTCATTTCATACTTTAGAAAATTACAATTTTTAATCAAAACAGGGTTTAGAAAAACTATTAAGTGATCTCCCCCACTTGGACTCTCGAAAATAAACGTCGATGATGCGTGCACTCATCACCGAAATCATTCTCTAGTGTCAAGTGGGGAGTATAACACTTACTTAACTTGAAAATCCTTTGAAAACAATTTCTAATCGAATATACTATCATATAATACTTATATTATACATTTCAAATTTTTGTTAATAAATTTTCAAAACACCGAAATTTAAATTCTCCATCTTAATTAAATTCATTTTTATTTTATTTTATTTACCATTTATATTCATTGTCAATCATATTCACAAGTTTCGTTTCTTAAATCAGCCAATAGTCAATAGTTAGAAATATCGACTAATCAACAATAAACAATGATAATCTAATATTATCATCTCCTAACAACCAATACAATCAAAATTTATAAATTTTCAAGATAATTCTTTTATACATAGAATATAATCCAAAACAATATTATGTCAATCTGTCCTATTCGAGTGTTTAGAAATTCCTATCGATGCCTTGGCATCCCAAGTACCAACCAGAATTCATAAATACTCAACGGAACAAATTAACACAATATAAAATCATTTTTATATCAAAATTACAAATACGCTCTCTCATATACACTCAACTCATTCATATAGTTTACCTCTATTTCAATGAGTTATTCCCCACTAGAGCCAAGGTTTATCGCTAAACCAAAGCTCTGATACCAACTGTAACGACCCGCCCTTTTGGACAATTTAAATCGACAAATCAGACACACATGCCGATTCTAAACCATTCAAAAGGGCGGATGGTTAATGGGGTTAAATAAGAAAAGAAAAGAAAGAACAGAAACAAACTCAGAATCTCGCAGCGGAAGGAACAAGATATAATAATAAAATAACAGTTCATGAAGCTGTTAAATAAATAAATTTGATTATTATTATACATCATAAATCAGAGTTACATACATATCAGAGATAATACAATAATGCAGCGGAAAAATAATATGGTAGTAGAATACAAATGATGTAATACCAAACTCCATCTTCGTCCTCCAGAATAGATCTTCAACCTTATCTGAAATGCTCAGGCTGACCCGAGCGTAATGAAAAGACAAAACACTCGAGTCAGGACTAAAATATCTCATGTAAGTCAAATCGAATAAGAAAATATGAGTGTGACGGCGTCAGAGATGTTTACGGGGTTTGACATCTCCTATCCAGTGTCAACGTGAGTGCAATAACTTAAGAGATGTTACGGGATTTTTCCATCTCTCAAGGATCCGTTAAACTATCTACTATGTAGTACAATACGCTATTATAATATGTCTACATTAAAGTAAAAGTATTAAAATAGCGTTAAGCCATGGCCCATTCCACCCTTAACACAGTTTATATTCCCAAGAGCATATACAAGACCGTAGTTTCCCCAAAACCGGAAGTCACCAGAGGGCAATCCATATACTAAAGGTACAAATCAAAATCGTAGTGGTCGCGAATAGGATAATCAGTATGACAAGGTACATGAGGCAATACCAACTAGGATACTAATAGTTGCGTGATCCGGACTGATGTTGGGCATAGCAGCTACTACCCCAACACCGCGAAACAACACTCCCAAAATCGAGGGGTGCACCCAAATCGAATCACAAAAGTAATAGACATGGTAACGAAGAAGTGTGTCCGCTAGAGGTGGCGAACCTCAATGGCCCGGCGCGGCTCCTGTTTTAGTCATGTCAGGGGTCATCCAATATCGTTCTCTTTCTTCAATCAACGCGTTCATCAAACCATCCACTTCGTTCTGGATCAACACTCCGCGTATACTAGTTATTAAAGTGGTTTTCGGTATCGACAGAGAGTATGTCCATATCCGATCCCGGTCTCTTTAATAACTACGTATTATTACACCGATGGCTCTTTTACATTTTCAAAATCAATTCATAATTGATTATCAAAAATATCATATTCGCTTCAAAAATAAAAGCCTTTTCAAAATCATCATATCTACTCAAAGTATACGATTTCATTTCAAAATCATTTTTGCCTCAATATCTCATTTCAATTTCAAAATCGTCCTATCTACTCAAAATATACGATTTCATTTCAAAAATCATTTTCGCCTTACTTTTCACAAAACGATTAACATAAACTCGAATTCCAAAATTTAAAATTTAATCCAATTTCAAATCATCAATTTCAACTCGATTCAGCTTCTCAATAAACCATTTCAAATTATCAATTTCAAATACATATTTGAACCACAAAATAAACAATTTCACTTCCAATATATTTCGAAACTTTAAATATTTCACATTTCAAAACAGCTCATATATTTATATAAAAATATAAGATTCGCTTTAAAACCATTTCGTATTCAAATTAGAATATACTTCAAATTAAACATCCGTATTAAGTAGTTTACTTAATTTCTGGAACAATTCCCATTTAATAAACTTAGATTAATATTCGGATTTCAAGAATTCATTTAAGTATTACATTCCAAATCAATTTCAGTTCAAATCCTATTCAAATCAATTTTATCTTCAAATTTAATTCAATAGTTTCAATTTAGTTCAATTCACAAATTTATTTAAATTTCAATTTAATTCCAAATTAATTAAATCTCAATTTCAAATTAATTTTCACTTCCAAACTCAAACTTGAAATATCATTTCATATAAATTTTCTTAGAAATATTCAGAGTTCGATTAAAAGTTCAATCTTTTAAAACAAATCGACTTTCGAAACTTTACGCCATATTTCAAATTTTCTTAAAAATCTAAACTTCGAATAATTAAACCATTTCATTTGCCAAGTTTAAATTCCAACATCTCGAGCTTCAATTCAAAATAATTCAATTTCCATAAATTGGATTTTTATTCTTAAATCAATTCATTTAAATAATTTCAAAACAACTTTTAAAATCATTTAATTTAACCAACCCGGTGTCCGTATATAATTCTCTAACCTATGGCCAAGTGGTTAGTTATTTCAATTAAATGTCAGGGATAAATATATATTACTTAAACCAATCACAGTGTCATGTGCATGTATAATAGGATATATATAAGCAAATAAACATCCAAACATTTAAATATCAACCAATAGCATCCATCGAAATAAATCATCCAATAATCAATACAATTCACGGCAATTTCATAGTTATCAATATCGGGAAATTTGATTTCAATTAAATCCTAATTTCAATTTACTGTCAATTTAAATTTTCAACGGTGAATTCACACGACAATCTATATGACAATTAAATTTTTATCAAACAACGACAAATAAATTCATATCACTTCATAATGTCAAATTTAACTACCATAAAGATATTCAGTACATTGTGAGCGTAAAACACTCACCTTGATTTTCTGTTGTCGCCGAGACGTTCCGGTTTGGAACTAAAACTGGACGACGCCCAACTTTAGCCCAAATTTCCACCATCTCCAAATCCATCCAAACCAGTTTCATTTCGAAGCTCTCGTCATTACGATCGCAACGCAAAAAGTTTCGTTCCAATCGGACCTCGTATGAAAAAGTTATGCTATTTTAAAGTTTACACGAATTTAAATAAACAATTTCAGCTTTTAATTTAAATTTCAAACTCTAGCTTCAGATCTGGCCGTTCGTTTCTGCATCTTCAGATCTGGGCCGCACCTTCCCATCATCTTCTTCAACGTGAAAACACGTTCACCAAAACCCATTAGCCGCCATCTTCAAGCAATTTTCACGACCACACCGAGCAGCTTGAAGACGATCAGGGACCACCACCACGCGCGCCACCACACGAGCCACCAACACCTGGAATAGCTTGAAGCTCGGCTGCTCCTTTGGCCTCGAAATGTGTGAAAAACGCAGCAGCTTCGAGCTCGATTTCCCGTTGATCCGTTGCTCCGTTTTCGATCATCTCCGTATGGATTTGAAGCTCTCGCAATGCTCTACAAGTTTGTAGTTGACAACTTCCTCTAATTCCTTACGGATTGAGAGGGATTAAGGGAAGAAAGAAGATGAAATTCTGGCCATTGGCTGTAAATGTGGCGGCTACAAAGAGAAACCCTAGTTCTTTTACAAAATGAAATAAGCGAGGGGCTTTTATAGAAAAATATGCGACACTATTCATCCGAAATTTTCCGAACTCCAAACGAAGCATGCCGGCTGGCGTTTCTAAGGTTTACCCCACGTTCCGAACGCAATGGAACATGTTTCGGAGGCTAATTCGGTCATCTGTGCGATTTACGGAGAAAAACGACCAGTTTTAAATTAAACCGATTTAACCCGATTTCGATGCGTTTTGGCTTGCCCCGGACAAACGGTAAATCCAATTGACACGAAATTCGAAACCATACAATAATATCACATTACGGATCTGATGAAACTAGTTTCGTCGAAATCCGAGACTTTTTGAAAAATGACTATTTTCTCCCGCCGAATTAATATTAAAACAATTCGATGCGTTTCGAGCTGCCACGGTCAAACGATAACTCCGATTGGTACGAAAATTGAAATCCGACAATAACAAACTATTATGGATCCAATGGAACTGGTTTCGTTCAATTCTGAGACTGTTCAAAAAATGGCTATTTTTCAGTCGATAATTAAATATTAAAATATTCAATTTTCACAAATTAACTTTAAATTCAATTTTAAAAGTTCTATAACATTACTATAACTCCAATATGATAAGATAAAATTTTGCAAATCATTTTCAATCATATTCAACTCGATTTACAATTATTTTTGAAATTTAACTTATTAAATTATCGATTTAATTGTCTAATTAAATCCAATATTCGAAAAATAAATTATTTGACTGTTTAATTTTTATATAAAATTCCCAATTTAAATTATTAACTTTTAAATCAAATTTCAATTGTTCACAAATCCCATTTTTAATTTCACAGTAATTAACAATCTTCTACAATGCAGTTTTCCATTATAAACCCAATATAAAAGATTATATTAGATTCAGCGTTCAATTATATTGTAATTCAAATTCAAGTTACTTAATTCCAATGAATTCTTTTATTTTGATTTACACTTTCATTATTGAATCAACCATTTACTTATACATTATTATCAATAGTTTATAATTCATTTACTTTCATTTTCTTCAGTTATCATCTTATTTAAATTCACAGTAATATTAAATTACATTCATTTACGTTGATTTCCATATTATAACTTCAATATTAAATGTAACCTTTTATTTATTTCGTTGTTTACAATCAACCAATTTGGTTTACAATCAAATTCAATTCATTATTTACATTCACTACAAGTTAACATCCATATTTAATTTACAAATAAGTTATTTCAGAATTCAGTTTTGTATTTTAACTTGTAATTCACATTTAACAACACAAAATTTTATTTCCTTCGGATTTTTATCCAAAATTTTCATTTTAATTCGTATTTTTAAAGTGTTAAAAATACGGGTCGTTACAGATGTCTTCATACCTTTTGATGGAATGCGGCGCTTTATTCATGCACCTTTCGATCTATTCATCAGAGCATACCTGAGAATTTGAAGATGAGGCCGGTTGGTCTTGTTTTCTCTTTAACATCTTGGCATTCTTAGTGCGAGGAGGCATTTTGATTAGTTTTTCTTAAAAATGATTCTTTGGAAGGAAAATCGTCTCTGAGAAAATCGTAGGTTATAATAATTTTTGAGATAAAAACCAAAAATGATGTTATCTGGGCGAATTTAAACGGTCGATTGGGAATCAGACGTCTAGATTGGAAATCAGACGTCTGGTTTGCCCTATATTGAGTGCAGCAGATAAAATTAGACGTCTGGTTTTTTATGCAGACGTCTGGATTTGTCGAATTTGGAAAATTGGAGAGGCAGAGAACTATGGCAGACGTCTGGATCTTATTTCAGACGTCTGAAAATGTTCTTATTTTTATTTGGAGAAGACAGAGCAAAATTTCAGACGTTTGGGGAGTTTATCAGACGTCTGACATATGCACAGTTCTTAAATTTTAGACGTATATCATTGTGTCAGACGTCTGAAATAAGCAGTGTGGCTAAAAATAGCCTAAAATTTGATGGTTTTGCTTATTTCTCGAATTCTTATAACAAGTAATAATTTTTTTTGTTAAATAAAATAACAAATAAGCATATATACATACAAATATAATTTAGTTAGAAGGCGATGGAGTTTTGCGATCTCCTGAGTTGTCATCCCTCCATGGTTTAAGTGGAGACCATATATTACCACGTTCGTGGGTTCTTGGAGAGCCAGAAAATCGTCTCGGTGACGGATCCGAAGGAGTACGATATGAAGATGAGGGATCTAAAGAACTACAAGGTTTTGGGAGTGGATCATGGACATCTTTCTTTCATGACGAACAAAACTTCATTGCTACTTGTTCCAAAATGCTTAGGCGACGTGCTGTGATTTTTTGCTCAAAATATAGTTCTCTTTGAAGATCTATCTGTTGTTTCTGATAATGATGAATTTCATCAATTTTCTCTTTTGTGTTAGGAGATACAAACAGAGATCTTTTGGTCTTCTTGTTATCGGGAGTAAATCTCGTATGATATGAAAACCACCTATGCGTCGGTTCATGAATTGGTGTGGGTGTAGGAAGTCGCTGGGGTGTATCAACCGAGCTATCTGGCATAGGCATCGAGATGGAGATATAAGAGTTATCAGAAGACATGGCTATATTTTGTTTGTTGAGAAAAAAAAATAAGAATTGTGTGTATATATTTTTCTCTTGAAGTATAACCTTTTATATATATGTTAAAAATTTATTTTTAGAGAAACTAACTATCTAAAAAAACAAAGGGTGTATGAATTACTGATTATAATTTGTGGATAGAAAAATACTAGACTAAATATAGGCTAGATGAAGCAGGAATTATTCAGTAATAAGATCATTAAGAGAAATGTATGTGTTTTGATTAATATTGATTTTAAAGATTTATTAAAGTTGAATTAATAAAGTTGATAAATAATATGTTTAAGTATTTATTTAATATCTATATTTTTAAATATAGAGTTTGTAATGATTTGAAATCGATTGAAATTGTATTTATTTAAGAACTATACTTAAAAAAGTTTGATTTGAAATGTATTGAATTTGAAATTTAAAGAAGTGATTTACAACTTGAAATTTGAAAATGTGACTTAAATGGATATTTCAAACGTATAATATTTAAATGAGATATTTTGTTTATTTAAATTGTAAAAAAGAAATTGTATTCAAATGTTATGGAAATGTTAAGTTAATATTTCAAAACTAAATAATTGTAATGTGAATTTGATATGTATATAAATTTATCGAATTTAGTTTTGAAATGTTGAATATTTAAGCTTTGAAATATATAAAAATTGAAACGACTTATTTTATGGGTCCAGATATGTATTTGAAATCGATAATTCGAAATGGTTTATTTAGAAGCTGAATCGAGTTGAAACTGATGAATTTGAGATTTGATTAAATTAAATTTTTGGAATTCAAGTTAATTTGAATCGATTTGTGAAATTGAGGAAACTATTTTATTTTATAACGAAATTTTAATATCTAAACTATTTAAAAGGAAAGTGTTATGATTTCTAAAATACGGTGATTTCCAGACTATGATTTCGAAAGCATTATAACTTGGAAAGTAATATGATTTTGAAATTGGATATATTTGAAGTGAAATGATATCGTATTAAATTGGGTTTTGAAATAAAAATGCTATTTTGGTTTTGAAGTATAAACTATTTTGAAATGACCACGGTGTTATAATAACGATTGGTTGGCAAAGAGACCGGGATCGGATATGGACATACTCTCTGTCGATACCGAAAACCACTTTGACAACCGTGTACGCGGTGGAGATTCCAGAATGAAGTAGGATGGTGGCGGCGTTCTTAAGGTATGTTACGTGGACCCAACTCCCGTGAGTTGGCATAAGGTGGCTAAAACAGGAGCGATCTCGGACCAGTGAGGTAGCACCTCTTCTCGGACGCATTTCTTCGATATTATACTCTTACTTGTGATTTGACTAGATGGCCATCCTCCGATTTGGAAGTGTTGTTCGAGGTGGAACGGTAGTGGCTGCTATGCGTATCCATCAGTCCGTGTGCGTAATTGGTATATCTACCCTGGCATTGCCTAGTTGTGCCGTGTCACCTACCATACAGAGCTTTACTACGATTATGATTTTAAGATCCGACCGCGTTAAGGTTCTCCATCCCCTTAACGCTATTTTCCGATATGATTATACTTTACTTATTTAGACACTATTATAATAGCGAATATTACTACATAGTAGATAGTTTAACGGATCCTTAGAGGATGGGCGGTCCCAAGCATCCTCTAAGTTACTTGTACCTTTACTACAGTTCATTTGAGTTGGTTTACATTGTATAAGTATGTATATCCTGACTCGAGTGTTTATGTTTTATTTTACGCTCGGGTCAGCCTGAGTATCAGTTGGACTTCATCTTCACGGAGCTAGGACTACTGGAGATCATCCTTATCCAGCTACTATCTGGTTTTATCTGTTCAGTCTGTTGTTCTACTTAAGCTCTTATATTAGTAGACTTCTATGTCTTGAGACTTCTGTTGTACTCTATTCCTCCTATTGTATCTTATGTAACTTTGTTATATTTATATAGTAGCTTCATGAACTACTATCTCTTTTACTTCCGCTGCATTATTTTACTCTGTGTCTGTGATCTGTGCTTATATTTATTTACTGTATATTCTGAGATTTGCCAAATTTTAATTACAACGCGGTATTTTGAGCAATTCAACTCCGGCATGAGTGTCTACCTATACACTTATAATGGATGCGAATGGTTGAAAATATCGGGTCGTTACAAAATCCCTAAATCACGTCGGAATTTAATTAAAGTTTGTTCATTTAATGGTTTTGTAAAGATGTCGGCTATTTGATTTTCGGTATTTACGTACTCTAATAAGATATTTCCTTTTTCAACATTGTCTCGTAAAAAATGATGTCGTATATCTATATGTTTAGTTCGTGAGTGATTGACATGGTTTTTTGATAAATTTATTGCACTTGTGTTATCACAATATATTGGAGATTTATTGATACTTTTGCCGAAGTCTGTAAGTGTTTGTTGCATGTATATTACTTGTGCACATGCTAGAGCTGCTGAGATATATTCCGCTTTGCAAGTAGATAAAGAAACACAATTTTGCTTTTTGCTAAACCATGAAACTAATGATTGTCCGATAAAGTGACATGTTCCACTAGTGTTCTTACGATCTGTTCTACACCCTCTGAAATCTGCATTACTATATGAAACTAGTTCAAATGATGATCCTTTAGGGTAAAACAAACCATAATCTCTAGTACTAGATAGATAACGTAAGATACGCTTAACAGCTTTTAGATGAGATTCTTTTGGTTTTGCTTGAAATCGAGCACAAAGACATACACTCATCATAATATCGGGTCGACTAGCCGTTAAATAGAGTAAAGAGCCAATCATGCTACGATATAATTTTTCATCAAAGTCTTTTCCATTTTCATCTTTTTCTAAATGAACAGTAGTACTCATCGGTGTTGGTTTGCTTGAAATTTTATCCATTCCAAAGCGGTGAATAAAAATACCATTTTCAAGTTGTTTTATTTGTAAACCTAAAAAGAAATTTAATTCTCCCATGTGAGACATTTCAAATTCATTTGTCATAATTTTTGAGAATTGACTACATAGATTTTCATTAGTTGAACCAAAAATAATATCGTCTACGTAAATCTGCACAGCTAAAATATCGTTATTTTCTCGTTTAATAAATAAAGTTGTATCAATTTTACCCATTTGAAAACCCGATGAAATTAAGTGATTTTTAAGTCGTTCGTACCAAGCTCGAGGAGCTTGTTTTAAACCATATAAAGCTTTTTGTAATTTAAAAACATGATCGGGATATTTTTCATGAGTAAATAAAGGAGGTTGTTCAACGTATATGTTTTCTTTAATAAAACCATTTAAGAAAGCACTTTTGACATCCATTTGAAACAATTTAAAATTGTGATGATTTGCAAAAGCGAGTAAGGTTCGTATGGCCTCGAGTCTTGCTACTGGTGCAAAAGTTTCGTCGTAGTCGATGCCTTCTTCTTGATTATAACCTTGAGCAACTAAACGTGCTTTATTTCTTACAATATTTCCATTTTCGTCAGCTTTGTTTTTAAATACCCATTTTGTTCCTATAACCGATTGGTCTTCGGGTCTTGGAACTTGTCATGGCCCGCAAATCCGTACCTCTTGATTAACCACTAATCTCCATTGATTAACTCAAAATGAACGGGAATACGAACTATGATGGTTTAAGAAGAAGAAAAGAGTAGTAGAAGAAGAAAAGAGTAGAAAAGATAGAAGAAAAAGAACAGAAGAACAACAACAGAAACAGAAAACAATATCAGAATCTCACATATCGCAGCGGAACAATATACAATAGATAATTACTAGTCTTTTAAAACAAAGAACTATATCAGTTTATACATACATCAATCATCAAAGTCGATATACAACAATGGACAGTTATATAACTTGTCCTCATACAGAATACACAGCGGAATAAATACTATCAGATACAAATACTACGTCTCGTCATCCAGCTTATCTCCAAAGCTCCAGAATATCCAGAATATCCTGATAACATAACTCTAGACTGCCCGTGTGGAAATTTGTGGGCACCCAGAGTTTAGAAGGGAACAATAAACTCCGAGTCAGTCATGGTGACTGGTGTGAGATCGTAAAACAGTTATTTATCTTTAAACAATCAACAAAAGAATTTTAAACATTGAAATCCGCAATGCTTTTAGAAAATGAAACTACCATAAGACCTCCCGCCACACACACAATGCAAACGCAGAATTGGAGGAGATTTCTTCTTATGATAGTCAAACATGCTTACTACGCAAAATCATTGGATTATTATTATTAGTGCATAGTGCAGAAAACATTTTCGAAAGTATAATATTAATCTTAGCCAACATACGACCAGTATCGTATGCCTACTATAGCTACCATCTAAACAGTGGTGACCACCGTACGTAAATGGCAGGTTCTACAACTAATACCGTACAAGGTGCGTATTGGAGTTTGGTTTTCCAACAAATGGTCAGGCTAAGGAACTTCCTATCCACGATGGGTACGTCCCTGGAATAGACGACCCGAGAAATAACCTAACATTACGGTTAGATCTCTGCCAACACAAGGCCGGGTTACCTCTGCAAAAATAGGTAACTACTGACACGCGTATGTCATCCCCCGATCGTAACCGATCTTCCCGAGGATCCCCGATTTCCAACAAACCACATAGTAATAATGCAGCAACCACATAGGTTAAGTATCTGGGCTCCATACCATGATACCACCTCTATCCAGAAGGAATGACATACACTAAGGGGCGCTACTCCCTAGAACCTTGCCGCATTCTTCCTGTTTTGACCATTTCCGGGGTGTGAGGCTCGACGAAGTCTCGTCCACAAAGCTACGCTTTCTACAAAGCCATGCTTCGGGTCAAATAAAATGATCAACCTATGATCACAAAGATATAAGATCAAACAAATGATCATATCGCAAATGATCAAACACTGATCATTTCACAGCAACACTCAGTATGCCACGTTACCAAATTGGGAATATATTGCCGATAAATTTCAACTACATAACCTCTGAGCTCGTACGTCTCAGAGAAGGGTGTTAAGCTAAGAGAATAAATTCTCCGCCACCAACAGATATGTATTTGAAAGAAATCAGCTTTATATCTCAAATTGTAACGTCAGACACACAATCCATACAAGTCTGTTCCGGGATCGAACAGAACCGAAGGCACTTCTCACGAAGCCCTTGCATATCCGGATAATTTTCAATCACGTCTGGACTTCCCGTCACTAAGGGTGATAAAAACCTCTAAACCGGAGATCAGCCGATGTAGAGTAACTCGACGGTAATCCTTCCGTTTTCAAAAATATCCGGTCTTCAACACCGGTCTTCGAATGCAATTCATAACGACGTATCACATATTCGGAATGGGTTATACGACCCCATGGTCCTTTCCCGGCTAACCCGAATAGTGAGCGTTTATTTAAAAATAAGTGTGGCATTCAAATTCATCCAATTCACAACAAATACCATTCAAGGTAATTATTGATAGTCGGTTATTTAACTATCAATAAAGATGCGCAACATCATCAGATTCCAAATAAGTTTCCAAATTATTTTATCTTCCAAAATATCTTTACTAGATATAAAATTTCCACACTTCAAAAATAAACCAACGTTTATTTTTTTCTAAACAGTTTCCCTTTCTTTTATAAATTCCATAGTGAATTTATATTTCAAAAATATCTACTGATATACGATTTTCAAAGCGATTCCAATATTCATTTTCAATTTATCTTTAAGAAGATAAAATCTCAAAACGTTTCATTTCATTTTGGAAAAGCATTTCCATACTTATTTAATAATAAGTGATTCACAAATCTATTTATTTTCAACATTTGAAAATATTCGTTATACTTAAATCAATATTAAGTATACATTCATTCTTTAAGGAAAACATTTGAGTCAAAACGAATGTTACGTAAAACATCGTTACGACGACTCGAAATCACTAGTATAGGGATTCGGATTTTAAGATAGATATATATAAATCCCAATACTACATAAAACATTTTCTTTCGAAAATCATTTACTATAACAACAGTGTTATAGTCCATCATTTCCTTCTTCCTCGAAAACGTCTATTTCAACAATAAATGTTGAAATCTATGATTTCGATTCATAATACATTTTAAAACATTTTAAAATGTTTAACTTCATTTTTAATATCACTTCTTCAAAAATAAATCCATTTTACTTAACAATATATTCACTGTCCCAAAATCATGAATATACTAACCAAATTTCAGTCTTTTCTATACATTTATTTCAATAGAGATTCGCTATCCAAAATCGTGAATATATCTTCTTTAAAAATCTTCTATATTTAATTTATCAAATTCAATCTATTTCGAATTTATAAACACGTTTATAAATTCTATTTCTATTTTAATAACAACCTCGACTTATAAATCTTCTTTTTATTTACTTCTATATTTTACTTATCAAAATAAGTGATTTCGGATTTATAAACAACTTTTATAAATTCCAATCCTATTTATAAAAACTTCAATACCAAATCAATTTCAATATTGATTTCTAAATTTATTTTCCATCCCAACTCATTTTATATTGACTTTCCAAATTCGTTTCAATTTGCCAATTAAATTTATAGTTGGACTTCCAACTTATTTCCTTTTTAAATAAATTCCTCTTAAAGAAAATAAATCTCTTTATCTTTTTCAAACTATTTAGGAATCCAAATTTAACTAAATTCTTCAATTTAAAATCACTATTATACGAAATTCATTTATTTAACATTTTCACTTGATTCTGGAATTAATTCAATAAGATTTCAAAAATCAGCCTTTATTCTTTTAAATTCTTTTCTTCAAATTTATTAAATTTCTAAAATTAAATTTACTTAAAAATTTCTACTTGAATTACCAAAAATTCAATTTCATTTAGTTTTGGAATCCAATGATATCAAACATCCATTCAGCTAAATTTTAGCTTTCAAGCAAATTCCAGACATCAATATGATCAATAACATCAATATAGTTATTCACAGATTCATATCATAGTAGAAATAAATTCAATCAATGTGAGGGGTCCAGTTGGATCCCTCCAACCTGTTTCCCTGCATCCAAAGACGTTAGCACAATACCAATTCCACTTCGAGGTGGAATATCGCGGTATATGGGTTTTATAAAAATATCCGCTTACTAACGGCGCAATAGGGTCTCATCCGCTATACGAGGCGGGAAATAAATCAATCCAATATATACATATGCCAATATGTATATATTGCTATATATATATAGATATATCCTACTATATCTAATATCACATCCAATAGCAATCATCAATCAATAACTGTAAATTCAAATTTTATCTTGAGTGAGAAAGATCTCACCTTAGCTTTTTAATTTGCCATCCAATTTATTCCATTCCGACTTGATTCTCGATCTTTTTAGACCTTGTATAACAATTTGTACAATATATCAATATTCGAATTAAATCGAACACTTAAATTATTGTTCTATTTATTTACTTAACCAATTTCTCCTTTAATAATTTAATTAACTAGTAATTTATTTTAAACTAACTTTCCTTTTAAAAAAAATTTCTTGATAACCAAAAATAACTTTAACAAGTTATTATTTTCCCCAAAATTACATATATATAATTATTAAATAATCTATGCCAGTTTAAAAATCTATTCATGTAACTGGCCAAACAGCAATTCATTTTCTGTTTATATATATTTTAAACCCCAACAGGAAGTTAATATATATATATATATATATATATCATTAAATTTTAAAATATATAAACAGTAAAATATAGATTTAGCTGTAGTTAAATTAAATTCTCTTTTCAACTGTAGAGATGTATATACAAGAAAATATAAATTCAAACTTTGCTGTAAATTAAATTTTTAGGCCTAAATATATAAGTACATAAACAAGAATTGAAATAAAAAATCTAAATCTTTACTGTATTTCATTCGTTGTTAAACCTATACATATCTTATTTTATTTTAATTCAATTTAAACAAACAGGTAAATTTTATACCTTCTTCAAAATTGCGAGAACCACCACATCACCAGAAGCCACCGTGCCTTCACGCAATTCGATGCAGCCCCCCACGCGATTCCCAAACTCGCGACTTCTCCTCCTTGCGACAATGAACTCGTCGACCACCGCCTGCTCACAAACGCCACGCGCGTCTCCAATTCGCGAGCGCCACCACCTAACTGTCGCATCCTCCTTCCAAAATCGAACGCCCCCATCGCCTTCCTCGTGCTCGCGAATTCGCCGCCTGCCGCCATCGTGAGATCGCGACTTCGATTCCAGATCACCACACCTCGTCTTGATAGTGCCGCCTCTACCTAGTCGTGCTTCGTGATTGACATCGCTGCACCAAACCCTAGCGATCGCCGCCCCTGCTCGATCGCGAGCCTCCAGATTTGTCGAGTTATCGAGTTTCGACCGAGACCATTTTTTTTTCTTTTTCGATCTGCTTTAGTTTTGAACGAGATGAAGATACGGTTACTTTAAAATTGAGGGAGGTATGGGTTACTTGAATCTGAAGGGGATGGGTTGCACGATAGTCTCGTGATGCTCGGCGTGGATTTAGGGAAGAACGTGCTATAGTTGACTAATAAAAATATATAAATTTAAATTTGAATTTCGTAAAAAATTCAAATGCGTTTTCCTGTCGTGTGCTCACATACAAGCATCGAAAAATACGAAAATTGAAATCCGACAATATTTCAATATTCCGGACCCAATGGAACTAGTTTCGTCGAATTCCGAGACTATTTGAAAAATGACTATTTTTAAATATCGGTTCAAACAATTAAATTCAAAACTGAGCAAAACAGTTTAAAACTCAATTCTGAAAGTTCGATTATCTTCGGTATTATCAATACGAATTTTAAAAGTTTTCGAAATATTTTTCTTCAACTTAAATTTGAAGATACAATTTTTTTATTCAACATTCACTCGATTAAATTTTAAAGTTTAATCGTCAAATTCAAAATTATATCGGGGATTCAAATTAAATCATCGTTCAAATATTTAAAATTAATTAAATATTCTCAATTTAATTTGTTCAAAATTCAGGGTCGTTACAGACTTCCCTCCTTAAAAGAATTTCGTCCCGAAATTACAAGTTAGGAAAAAAGGTCCTTAACTCGTCTACTATTTTTCAACATCTAATAGTTTTATCAAATTTCAAAACAAATCTTTCTACTAAAGATTTGTTATTAATCCACTAACTTTCTAAACCTTTCATAGTTTTCAAACATCATTGCTTTCTTAACAATTCAATTTTAAATTCAAATTCAAATTTAAACTTTCAAAGTTTTCTCAAAAATTTTCTAACACCCTAAATTTTCGAAAAATTTCGCCAGCGTCTCCTTTGCGCGGCTAATACGGCACGACTATAAAACGTCCCTACGGACTCTCAGATTTCAAAAAGAAAAAGAAAAAGCCAAGCGGCTAGAGAAGAAATCAGTAAATTTCATATAGAAATTTAAAATACATACCTTTTGTCGAGCAATTCAAATTTATCTTCGAAATCAAAATTCCAAATCCTTTATAACACCTGTATATCCTACTAGCCATAATATCTAGTTACATATTCTAATCATTTTGCACAATTCTATTACAAAATTTTCAATATAAACTACTTATATCATCTTTAGTTCACTATTGAAGTTAATATACATTATCATTCAATTTTACATTTCAATTTTCATTTGAATTCAATTTACAATTCCAATCTAATTTGGATTCAGTTTACTTTTGAATATTGAATTTATCAACTATCTTTTATTCACAACTGTACTATTTTAAATTAGTTCCAATTACTAATTCATTACAAATTCCAATTTCCAATATTCAGCTTGAATTACATTTGCTAACAAATTCAAAACAAAGTTTAACATTCATCTTTAATTTCATTTACTTGTAATTGTAAATTCCATTCATTCAGAAATTTATTTCTACTTACTTGAATTTATCTGCAAATTCGAACCATTCTTTTATTTAGTCACAATTCAAGTTTCAATTTAACTAATTCAACTTCCATTTCTGTATTTCGTGGATTAATAAATTATCAAAGTAGCTTATTCGGATTCAATCCATTTTATTTTTCTCAGGTTTGGATTTTATTCCACTTGATTCAAGTCTCATGTCATTTTTCAATTTTAATTCATTGCTTACAACTTCAAAATGAATCTCAACTTCCAATTTCAGTTTCATTTAATTGATTCACCTGTACTTACATTTATTTAACTCCATCTTTTAAGTTAAATTTATTCTATCAAAATTCAATTTGTATAAGTTATCAACTTAATAATATTTCATAAATATTTTTATATAGTATTCCAGAGTTTACCAACATTTCAAAGCCATTTTGAAAACAATTCAAATTCCATTTGAATTTCCAAAACAAAAACCCAAATTTTCCAAACACTTTCCATTTAAAACAATTTGGCAGCAATTCCTCTTTTGGAAACCCGAAAATGAATTCTAATGATGTGGCCATCATCATCAGGATTATTTTCCAGCGACCGAAAAGAGTTTAGAGCTTTTCATTTCTTCAAAACATTTTTCAAAACCTTTGAAATTCATTTTCAAGTCAAAAATGATTTAAACTTTCCAAATCTCCAAAATTTTCAAATTCTTTTCAAAACATTTCCAAAAACTTCTCTGGAATTCCTTTTCAATTTACAAATCACATTTATAATTTACATTCTTAAATTTCATTCGTATATGGATTTAATTCCTAACTTTGGAGTTATGATTTCAATTTCTTATTCAATTTCATATAATGATAACATTTCAATATTATCACTTTCCTAACAACCATGCAACCATATACTATGATAATTCATAGAAAATGATTTCTTTTCTATAAAAAATAGTCTTGGGTAAAATTATCTCATTTACCCCATTTTAAAACAATACTGTGCCGAACTGTTCTATTCGAGCGTTTAGAAACCCCTTCGATACAGTTTTGCAGACTGTGCCGACGAAGGTTCATATGCCACTCAATAAACCAATCATCACAATACAAAATGTGACGACCGCCCATGACCCCTGCATCGAATCTAGAGATAGAGCGCTGTAAAGTGTGCCAGGCGACCATGGACGATGGTCAAGGTAAGATTTAAAACAATAGAATCTATCGTATTACTCACAGCGCATGGACAAAATACAATAGAACATATGTATAGTGAAGCTTTACAGAACAAAATGACATCATATAAAACTCCATAATAGTTGAGTACAAGCATCCCCATAGTCAATACATCAAGCCTCACTACATATCTCTCAGAGAATACAAAACAGCGGAATATCTAGTACATATAATAAGAAGATAATATGCAACCCTCAAGCTCGTCTTCAATATCAGCATCGTGAGAAGAGAACAGCACCTGTCACCTGCTACCTAGTCTGCCCGTCCCAAAATGAACGAACAGCCCAAGGCAATAAGAATTAAAACATAAAGCCTTGAGTCAGACAACAGTCTTAGTGAGTAGTAAATTAACTAACAACATACCAAAAGAGCATAAAGGAAAAGGAATAGGAATACAACCCTCCCACTCCAACCTCATTCTACAGTGATAGCCCCCAGACACACACTAAGCAGAAGCAAACATAGCAGAGCATACAATTTAAAGTAAAGCTACTATCACTCGAGTCAAGGGCGATGTTTTCCAAGTACCAAGGCCTAAATCAGATAAGCACCCAGAAAATACCGCTCTTGAGTCCGAAATGACGTTACAACCAACCATCCATGACTCTGGCTATCACTGTTATCATTGCTTCGATATCACCGTTAATTGAATGACCGGCACATTCTTTCAGCCGTCCGTCAAGGGCTAATGGAAACCCCGGTTCTAGACATAACTCCCGCACGTCGTCGCAACCCGTGCCTAGGACTATCGAATCTGCCCAGAGTACTCGACCATCAACAGTTAGTCGTTGGGACTATCGGATCTGCCCAAACGTACTCTTGCTTGGAGCATGCTAGAACCTTCAACAACGATGCTATCCAAACCTCCTAGTCATCCTCCTCGACGACTATTCTCATATCCATTCATTATCCTCAACTCGAATCATATCACCGAGTTATCAACATGCTTGGAATGATCCCGTCTGGATTAGACCAAGTCTTCATCACATGATGCCTCGCTTCATTACATCCTCGCAAAGCCTCATCTCAACATCACATCATCAAATCTATGCATAAGAGCTCCATCATCCCGCTACATATGCCACGAGCAGCTTTCCCCAATTCAAGAGCCTTTCCCTTAGCTTTTGAATCACCTTTGGTCTAAATCAAACCATCAATCATCTAAATCATAGCAATCAATCAAATCAAACATTAATCCAAACAATCAAGCATTCAAATATGATCTAAGTAGACAATTATAACAATAATGGCATTTTTGTAATTAAAGAGTTGAAAGTCCAATAAGCATGAAAACATGGACAATATCTATACAAACTTGATGAATGAACTTGCATAGGTTAACATGTGATAAAATGGATGTAACATCATCATGAACAATGGATCTACATGGATCTACACTTAGGATGAAGAAAATGCATGGAAATCACTATTTTAACACCAAATCGAGCCAACAATCCGATATACTCCTTTGGATCCGTGTGAGAGATAATCACCACTCACCAAATCACCTAAACAAACCCAAATCAACACGCTTCAGATCTGGACAGCGAAGGATGAAGCTTGATCTATCACGAATCCGCTTCAAACGAAGAAATCTCTCTTGAAAAGATGAAGATCTTCAACTTTAGCTCTTGAATCTTAAATCTTGATCTTTGATTTGGATGGAAGGAAGCACTAGATTAGAGTGGAGAAAAGAAGTGAAGAAGTGTATAAGTCGAGCTCTCAAAATGGCAGCACTTCGTCGCTTCAAAATCCGGATCCCAAAAATGAAGAGAAACTCTCCTATTTACAGCTGAAATCCCTATCTCGTCTGCCTCCATGAGTCGTTTACGACTTACGACTCAAAGCCCTACGACTCAACGACTTCTGGCTTCTACGATCTAACCAGACTACCCTTAGCGACTTAACACACATCTGCCTATGACTCATGACAAAACAGCTATCTCCTATGTCGGTTACGACTCATAGCGTGTGCCTACGACTCAACAAAACCCAGATCCCTTACGACTTAACAGTTAACTCGGCTACGACTTATCAACCTCACGACTTAGCTAGGCTACTGGGATACTCGTCTACGACTTAACTGGATATACGACTCAACTACTAAGTCGTCTACGACTTATCAAATCCCACTATCCTACGACTTATAACCTAGCAGCCAACTACTGAGTCGGTCACGACTTAACAAATAGCTGGGGTTACGACTCAACTGGTCAGACGACTCATCAAATAACTAGGATACGACTCATCAGATAACTTGGGTACGACTCATCAGATAACTTGGGTACGACTCATCAGATAACTAAGGTACGACTCATCACCTTAACTCAGTCACGACTTAACTGTTACAACTTAAGCCTTATCTCGCCCAGTCCTTAAGTCGCGCCTACCCCTTAAGTCGTTCAAACGACTTATCCTTACACCCTTAACTAGCCAAATCCCTGAGTCGCTCCTATCCCCTAAGTTGTATACGACTCACGACTTACACTAAGTCGTTCACGACTCAGGACTTAGCCATTTTCGCCTAAAATCTGAAATGGCTCAAAAACTCTAAAATTCCAAATTCTGTCGAACTTGTCGATCCGTTAAAAATACGGGTCGTTACATTCTCTCCCCCTTAGGAATTTCGCCCCCGAAATTCCAAACAAACAAAGCAATCAAAGACTATTATGTACGCCTACCATCCATAACAATCAACAAACCATGCATCCAATTCTAGCTTAGCGTACAGAATTCTAAAACTAGAACAAGTTACAATATTGTGAGATGACGCGACACCTTAGGGCCATACCTTGAAGAGTTCAGGATGAGCTGCCTTCATCCTCTCTTCCACCTCCCATGTACAGTCGTTATCATCGTCACTCCATTGTATCTTGAGCAACTTAACTACCTTCCTCCTAAGTTGTTTCGTGTCGGTTTCAACAACACGAAGCGGCTTACGAGGTCTTCTATCGACTGGATCAACTTCGAAGTCTTCACAGCTATCAGCAGAAACCACTGTATTCGAGTCGTGCACATACTTCCGTAGATATGATACATGAAAAACATTGTGCACACCCGACATCTTCTCAGGTAACTCCAACCTATATGCGAGCTTTCCAATTCGCTCGATGATCGGGAATGGTCCAACAAATCTCGGAGTCAATTTTCCTTTCTTCCCGAATCGAATAACATTCTTTAGTGGAGAAATCTTCACAAAAACCATATCTCCTGCATCGAATTCCAAATCCTTTCGACGCTTATCAGCATAACTCTTTTGACGGTCTTGGGCTGCCTTCATTCGTTGCCGAATGATCTCTATACAATCTGAAGTCTGACGAATCATCTCTGGCCCAAGCATCAGCTTTTCTCCAGTTTCCAACCAACATGTTGGAGAGTTACACGGTCTTCCATACAATGCCTCATACGGTGCCATACCAATGCTTGACTGGTAACTGTTGTTGTACACAAACTCCACCAAATGAAGGTGATCTTCCCATGATCCTCCGAAGTCCAAAACACATGCTCTGAGAAGATCTTCCAAAACTCGGTTGACTCTCTCGGTCTGACCATCTGTTTGGGGATGATAAGCTGTACTCAAACACAACTCGGTTCCCAAGACTTCCTGGAAGCTCTTCCAAAATCCACTAGTGAACAATGGGTCTCGATCGCTCACTATACTCTTCGGAATACCATGGAATCGAACTATCCACTTAACATACAACTCAGCCAACTTTGATGCAGTCCTAGTCGATCGAACAGGAATGAATCGTGCACTCTTAGTCAGACGATCCACAATGACCCAAATCCCTTCATTTCCCGTTCTGGTTCTAGGCAATCCATCGATAAAATCCATCGACACTTGTTCCCACTTCCATGTAGGAACTTCTAATGGCTGAAGCAATCCACTTGGCTTCTTCTGTTCGGCTTTTACCAACTGGCAGTTCATACATTTGGAAATAAAATTTCCAACATCCTTCTTCATACCTTCCCAGTAGTAGGTTCTCTTCATATCCCGATACATCTTATTTCCACCTGGATGAATTGTCAACTTCGAGTGATGACTTTCCTTCAGAACTTCACTCCTCAATTCATCTATATCGGGAACAACTAGTCGTCCTTGCTTCCAAAGCCAACCCTCTCGATCGACCTCAAATCCTTTATCCTTTTCTGGATCCAATCCAGATTCCAATTCACGGATAATCTTGACAAGCTTATCATCTCGCTTTTGGCTCTCACCAATCCTTTCCACAAGAGTGGGTCTTATTGATAAGTTTGCCAACATCTCAGGTTCCAATTCGCATCTAGGCCTGAAGTCAAATCCAGCTAAATACTTGAGATTCTTCCATTCAGAAAACATGGCTCCCAATCCTGCATGTCTTCGACTTAACGCATCTGCCACTGCGTTACCTTTTCCCGGAGTATAAGCTATACCAAAATCATATGATGCCAAAAACTCTAGCCAACGTTGCTGCCGAAGATTCAAATCCTTTTGGGAGAAAAGATACTTCAACGACTTGTGATCCGTAAACAACTCGAATCGAACTCCCAATAGATAATGTCTCCACATCTTCAGAGCAAATACAATCGCCGCTAATTCCAAATCATGAGTTGGGTAATTCCTTTCATGCGGCTTCAATTGTCGACTGGCATACGCAACAACTTTATCCTTCTACATCAGCACTGCTCCAAGTCCAGTACCACATGCGTCGGTGTAAACCACCATCTCATCATTCCCACTAGGAATAGTCAAAACAGGAGCACTCGTCAATCTCTCTTTCAGGATTCTGAAAGCTTGCTCACACTTAGCATCCCAACTGAACACTTGGTTCTTCTTCGTCAATCCTGTTAATGGTGCAGCTATCTTGGAGAAGTCTTTGATAAACCGTCGATAATATCCTGCTAATCCAAGAAAACTTCTCACATCAGATGCATTCTTAGGTCTAACCCAATCCTGGATTGCTGCCACCTTAGCGGGATCAACCGCTATTCCATTTCCAGAAATCACATGGCCTAAGAACCTCACTTCACTCTTCCAGAAGTGACACTTCGAAAACTTAGCCTTCAGCTGATGTTTCCGCAAGATTTCCAAAACCATACGCAAGTGCGTCTTGTGCTCCTTTCCGTTCTGGAATAAATCAGAATATCATCCACGAACACAAGTACGAACTTGTTCAACTGATCTCTGAACACTCTATTCATAAGATCCACAAAATATGCTGGCGCGTTAGTCAATCCAAACGGCATTACCAGCCACTCAAAGAAACCGGATGGTGTCCTAAAAGCAGTCTTCGGCACACTATCCTTAGCCACTCTCAACTGGTGAAATCCCGTTGCCAAATCCATCTGAGAAAACACCTTAGCTTCGTGAAGCTGATCAAACAAGTCATCTATTCTCGGCAATGGATACTTGTTCTTCTTAGTCACCTTATTCAGCTCACGATAATCGACGCACAATCTCAACGACCCATCTGCCTTGGTTGCAAACACAACTGGTGCACCCCACTCGGACACACTACGCCGAATGAATCCTTTCTGTAAAAGGTCATCAACTTGCACCCTCAACTCCTGCTGTTCCCTAGGCGCCATCCGCCTAAGAGGCATCACAACAGGTCTGGCTCCTTCAACTAGATCTATACGAAACTCGATCTCTCTATGCGGCGGCAACCCTTTGACTTCGTCAAAGACATCCTCGAATCCATTTGCGATTGGCACTAAAGACAGTCCATCCCGTGGAACAACTAGCGAATACATGAAGCTCATGAAGACGCCTTCCTCATGCTTACATCGTATCACAATCTTTCGCCCCTCCACATTCTCGACTGTCACCTCCAGCCTCTCACAATCAACCTTAGCCGCATACTTCCTAAGCCAGTCCATACCCAAGATAATTCCGAACCCCGCAAAGTTCAGAACAAAGCAATCACAAACAAAAGAGCAACCATGACTCGACATAACTAGACCACGACATAACATACACAAACAAGACGAACCCCCAACTGGATTAGTCACAACCAATGGCCTATCAACAATATCCGGTGCCAAACCTAACCAGCCTACGAGTTCATTACAAAAAAACGAATGCGACGCTCCAGTATCAAACAGAACTCTAACCGGAACACCACATAGGAAAAGAGTACCTTGAACAACCACACTCTTTCCCTTCTCTTCAGCAGTAGGAGCTTTTGAAGACGACAGAACAGCTCCCAAAGCATAAGCTTGCACAATCTGCTTGTCCTTCCTCGGTTCTGGACAATTCTTCCTGATGTGCCCTGGCTTGTCACAGTTGTGACACTTCATTGGCACCTTCGGATTCTTACAATCCTTAGAGAAATGGCCCTTCTGCTGACAATTGTAGCAAGTCACCTCGCCTTTCGGCTTCTTCTGGCCATCCTTACCCTTCTGCTGCTGCTGCTTCCTCTTCTTGTTTCCACCCTGCTGGGGTTTAGACTCTTCCCTGGTCACAACAACAACAGATCCTTCCTTAGGAAACAGACTCTCATGCCTAAGAGCTTTCTCCACAAGCTTCTCAAATGAATCGTCCAAATGATCCACCAACTGTCTCCCCAGATAACTGTCCAAGCCTGTCACAAACTTCTCATTCTTCTGATAAGCAGATTCAATATATGACCGAGCATATTTGGACAAAGCTTCAAACTCAGAAACATAATCAAGAATAGATCTTCCGTCTTGCTTGAGCTCCACAAACTTCTTGAACAGAACAGACTTCTGAGCTGTAGAAATGAACTTAGCTTCAAATCTGACTTGGAATTGCTCCCAAGTAATGTCTTCCTCCGGAGTATCGATGGTAATAGAGTTCCACCAATCAGAAGCCCTTCCTTGAAGCTGTCTTGATGCCAACTTCCTCTTAGTTGCATCCTCAATTCCCAAGTCACCAAAGATCCTTCTACAAGCATCTATCCACCTCTGGACTTCAATGGTTGATTCTGTTCCCAAGAAAACCTTTCCTCCAAGAGCAGTGTAGTCCTTACACAACTTAGCAAAATCCACCGGTTTTGGAGTTTGAACTTGAACTCCAACATCAACTGCCGCTCCCGGAACTGGTATCCTCCTCATGATCGAAGTCATCATAGCTTCGAACATGGCTGCATAATCAGCAGTCTCTTAAGTTGCACAGCCTTCCCTAGCAGCTGGTCTCCCTCTTCGACTCATTCTCAATATCTATAAAAAGGAATGATTAGAACATCTAGAGAAACAACTACATAAAGGACTCAAACTCTACTAAGCTACTATATTATATATAGTAATCATCCATCAAAATACAATTACGTCTCTCATACGTAGTTACGACGGCGAGCGTTGGGTAAAATCGATTAACCAATGCTCTGATACCAAATGTGACGACCGCCCATGACCCCTGCACCGAATCTAGAGATAGAGCGCTGTAAAGTGTGCCAGGCGACCATGGACGATGGTCAAGGTAAGATTTAAAACAACAGAATCTATCGTATTACTCACAGCGCATGGACAAAATACAATAGAACATATGTATAGTGAAGCTTTACAGAACAAAATGACATAATATAAAACTCCATAATAGTTGAGTACAAGCATCCCCATAGTCAATACATCAAGCCTCACTACATATCTCTCAGAGAATACAAAACAGCGGAATATCTAGTACATATAATAAGAAGATAATATGCAACCCTCAAGCTCGTCTTCGATATCAGCATCGTGAGAAGAGAACAGCACCTGTCACCTGCTACCTAGTCTGCCCGTCCCAAAATGGACGAACAACCCAAGGCAATAAGAATTAAAACATAAAGCCTTGAGTCAGACAACAGTCTTAGTGAGCAGTAAATTAACTAACAACATACCAAAAGAGCATAAAGGAAAAGGAATAGGAATACAACCCTCCCACTCCAACCTCATTCTACAGTGATAGCCCCCAGACACACACTAAGCAGAAGCAAACATAGCAGAGCATACAATTTAAAGTAAAGCTACTATCACTCGAGTCAAGGGCGATGTTTTCCAAGTACCAAGGCCTAAATCAGATAAGCACCCAGAAAATACCGCTCTTGAGTCCGAAATGACGTTACAACCAACCATCCATGACTCTGGCTATCACTGTTATCATTGCTTCGATATCACCGTTAATTGAATGACCGGCACATTCTTTCAGCCGTCCGTCAAGGGCTAATGGAAACCCCGGTTCTAGACATAACTCCCGCACGTCGTCGCAACCCGTGCCTAGGACTATCGAATCTGCCCAGAGTACTCGACCATCAACAGTTAGTCGTTGGGACTATCGGATCTGCCCAAACGTACTCTTGCTTGGAGCATGCTAGAACCTTCAACAACGATGCTATCCAAACCTCCTAGTCATCCTCCTCGACGACTATTCTCATATCCATTCATTATCCTCAACTCGAATCATATCACCGAGTTATCAACATGCTTGGAATGATCCCGTCTGGATTAGACCAAGTCTTCATCACATGATGCCTCGCTTCATTACATCCTCGCAAAGCCTCATCTCAACATCACATCATCAAATCTATGCATAAGAGCTCCATCATCCCGCTACATATGCCACGAGCAGCTTTCCCCAATTCAAGAGCCTTTCCCTTAGCTTTTGAATCACCTTTGGTCTAAATCAAACCATCAATCATCTAAATCATAGCAATCAATCAAATCAAACATTAATCCAAACAATCAAGCATTCAAATATGATCTAAGTAGACAATTATAACAATAATGGCATTTTTGTAATTAAAGAGTTGAAAGTCCAATAAGCATGAAAACATGGACAATATCTCTACAAACTTGATGAATGAACTTGCATAGGTTAACATGTGATAAAATGGATGTAACATCATCATGAACAATGGATCTACATGGATCTACACTTAGGATGAAGAAAATGCATGGAAATCACTATTTTAACACCAAATCGAGCCAACAATCCGATATACTCCTTTGGATCCGTGTGAGAGATAATCACCACTCACCAAATCACCTAAACAAACCCAAATCAACACGCTTCAGATCTGGACAGCGAAGGATGAAGCTTGATCTATCACGAATCCGCTTCAAACGAAGAAATCTCTCTTGAAAAGATGAAGATCTTCAACTTTAGCTCTTGAATCTTAAATCTTGATCTTTGATTTGGATGGAAGGAAGCATTAGATTAGAGTGGAGAAAAGAAATGAAGAAGTGTAGAAGTCGAGCTCTCAAAATGGCAGCACTTCGTCGCTTCAAAATCCGGATCCCAAAAATAAAGAGAAACTCTCCTATTTACAGCTGAAATCCCTATCTCGTCTGCCTCCATGAGTCGTTTACGACTTACGACTCAAAGCCCTACGACTCAACGACTTCTGGCTTCTACGATCTAACCAGACTACCCTTAGCGACTTAACACACATCTGCCTACGACTCATGACAAAACAGCTATCTCCTATGTCGGTTACGACTCATAGCGTGTGCCTACAACTCAACAAAACCCAGATCCCTTACGACTTAACAGTTAACTCGGCTACGACTTATCAACCTCACGACTTAGCTAGGCTACTGGGATACTCGTCTACGACTTAACTAGATATACGACTCAACTACTAAGTCGTCTACGACTTATCAAATCCCACTATCCTACGACTTATAACCTAGCAGCCAACTACTGAGTCGGTCACGACTTAACAAATAGCTGGGGTTACGACTCAACTGGTCAGACGACTCATCAGATAACTAGGATACGACTCATCAGATAACTTGGGTACGACTCATCAGATAACTTGGGTACGACTCATCAGATAACTTGGGTACGACTCATCACCTTAACTCGGTCACGACTTAACTGTTACAACTTAAGCCTTATCTCGCCCAGTCCTTAAGTCGCGCCTACCCCTTAAGTCGTTCAAACGACTTATCCTTACACCCTTAACTAGCCAAATCCCTGAGTCGCTCCTATCCCCTAAGTTGTATACGACTCACGACTTACACTAAGTCGTTCACGACTCAGGACTTAGCCATTTTCGCCTAAAATCTGAAATGGCTCAAAAACTCTAAAATTCCAAATTCTGTCGAACTTGTCGATCCGTTAAAAATACGGGTCGTTACACAAAACAATTTTTATATTCAATAACAAATACGCGCTCATATCTATTATTACACTCAACTCATTCTAGAGTACTACTGACTCTATCTCTAATGAGTAACACCCAACAGAGCAGGGTTGTCGCTTAACCATATGCTCTGATACCAAATGTCATGGCCCGCAAATCCGTACCTCTTGATTAACCACTAATCTCCATTGATTAACTCAAAGTGAACGGGAATACGAACTATGATGGTTTAAGAAGAAGAAAAGAGTAGAAGAAGAAGAAAAGAGTAGAAAAGATAGAAGAAAAAGAACAGAAGAACAACAACAGAAACAGAAAACAATATCAGAATCTCACATATCGCAGCGGAACAATATACAATAGATAATTACTAGTCTTTTAAAACAAAGAACTATATCAGTTTATACATACATCAATCATCAAAGTCGATATACAACAATGGACAGTTATATAACTTGTCCTCATACAGAATACACAGCGGAATAAATACTATCAGATACAAATACTACGTCTCGTCATCCAGCTTATCTCCAAAGCTCCAGAATATCCAGAATATCCTGATAACATAACTCTAGACTGCCCGTGTGGAAATTTGTGGGCACCCAGAGTTTAGAAGGGAACAATAAACTCCGAGTCAGTCATGGTGACTGGTGTGAGATCGTAAAACAGTTATTTATCTTTAAACAATCAACAAAAGAATTTTAAACATTGAAATCCGCAATGCTTTTAGAAAATGAAACTACCATAAGACCTCCCGCCACACACACAATGCAAACGCAGAATTGGAGGAGATTTCTTCTTATGATAGTCAAACATGCTTACTACGCAAAATCATTGGATTATTATGATTAGTGCATAGTGCAGAAAACATTTTCGAAAGTATAATATTAATCTTAGCCAACATATGACCAGTATCGTATGCCTACTATAGCTACCATCTAAACAGTGGTGACCACCGTACGTAAATGGCAGGTTCTACAACTAATACCGTACAAGGTGCGTATTGGAGTTTGGTTTTCCAACAAATGGTCAGGCTAAGGAACTTCCTATCCACGATGGGTACGTCCCTGGAATAGACGACCCGAGAAATAACCTAACATTACGGTTAGATCTCTGCCAACACAAGGCCGGGTTACCTCTGCAAAAATAGGTAACTACTGACACGCGTATGTCATCCCCCGATCGTAACCGATCTTCCCGAGGATCCCCGATTTCCAACAAACCACATAGTAATAATGCAGCAACCACATAGGTTAAGTATCTGGGCTCCATACCATGATACCACCTCTATCCAGAAGGAATGACATACACTAAGGGGCGCTACTCCCTAGAACCTTGCCGCATTCTTCCTGTTTTGACCATTTCCGGGGTGTGAGGCTCGACGAAGTCTCGTCCACAAAGCTACGCTTTCTACAAAGCCATGCTTCGGGTCAAACAAAATGATCAACCTATGATCACAAAGATATAAGATCAAACAAATGATCATATCGCAAATGATCAAACACTGATCATTTCACAGCAACACTCAGTATGCCACGTTACCAAATTAGGAATATATTGCTGATAAATTTCAACTACATAACCTCTGAGCTCGTACGTCTCAGAGAAGGGTGTTAAGCTAAGAGAATAAATTCTCCGCCACCAACAGATATGTATTTGAAAGAAATCAGCTTTATATCTCAAATTGTAACGTCAGACACACAATCCATACAAGTCTGTTCCGGGATCGAACAAGACCGAAGGCACTTCTCACGAAGCCCTTGCATATTCGGATAATTTTCAATCACGTCTGGACTTCCCATCACTAAGGGTGATAAAAACCTCTAAACCGGAGATCAGCCGATGTAGAGTAACTCGACGGTAATCCTTCTGTTTTCAAAAATATCCGGTCTTCAACACCGGTCTTCGAATGCAATTCATAACGACGTATCACATATTCGGAATGGGTTATACGACCCCATGGTCCTTTCCCGGCTAACCCGAATAGTGAGCGTTTATTTAAAAATAAGTGTGGCATTCAAATTCATCCAATTCACAACAAATACCATTCAAGGTAATTATTGATAGTCGGTTATTTAACTATCAATAAAGATGCGCAACATCATCAGATTCCAAATAATTTTCCAAATTATTTTATCTTCCAAAATATCTTTACTAGATATAAAATTTCCACACTTCAAAAATAAACCAACGGTTATTTTTTTCTAAACAGTTTCCCTTTCTTTTATAAATTCCATAGTGAATTTATATTTCAAAAATATCTACTGATATACGATTTTCAAATCGATTCCAATATTCATTTTCAATTTATCTTTAAGAAGATAAAATCTCAAAACGTTTCATTTCATTTTGGAAAAGCATTTCCATACTTATTTAATAATAAGTAATTCACAAATCTATTTATTTTCAACATTTGAAAATATTCGTTATACTTAAATCAATATTAAGTATACATTCATTCTTTAAGGAAAACATTTGAAGTCAAAACGAATGTTACGTAAAACATCGTTACGACGACTCGAAATCACTAGTATAGGGATTCGGATTTTTAGATAGATATATATAAATCCCAATACTACATAAAACATTTTCTTTCGAAAATCATTTACTATAACAACAGTGTTATAGTCCATCATTTCCTTCTTCCTCGAATACGTCTATTTCAACAATAAATGTTGAAATCTATGATTTCGATTCATAATACATTTTAAAATGTTTAACTTCATTTTTAATATCACTTCTTCAAAAATAAATCCATTTTACTTAACAATATATTCACTGTCCCAAAATCATGAATATACTAACCAAATTTCAGTCTTTTCTATACATTTATTTCAATAGAGATTCGCTATCCAAAATCGTGAATATATCTTCTTTAAAAATCTTCTATATTTAATTTATCAAATTCAATCTATTTCGAATTTATAAACACGTTTATAAATTCTATTTCTATTTTAATAACAACCTCGACTTATAAATCTTCTTTTTATTTACTTCTATATTTTACTTATCAAAATAAGTGATTTCGGATTTATAAACAACTTTTATAAATTCCAATCCTATTTATAAAAACTTCAATACCAAATCAATTTCAATATTGATTTCTAAATTTATTTTCCATCCCAACTCATTTTATATTGACTTTCCAAATTCGTTTCAATTTGCCAATTAAATTTATAGTTGGACTTCCAACTTATTTCCTTTTTAAATAAATTCCTCTTAAAGAAAATAAATCTCTTTATCTTTTTCAAACTATTTAGGAATCCAAATTTAACTAAATTCTTCAATTTAAAATCACTATTATACGAAATTCATTTATTTAACATTTTCACTTGATTCTGGAATTAATTCAATAAGATTTCAAAAATCAGCCTTTATTCTTTTAAATTCTTTTCTTCAAATTTATTAAATTTCTAAAATTAAATTTACTTAAAAATTTCTACTTGAATTACCAAAAATTCAATTTCATTTAGTTTTGGAATCCAATGATATCAAACATCCATTCAGCTAAATTTTAGCTTTCAAGCAAATTCCAGACATCAATATGATCAATAACATCAATATAGTTATTCACAGATTCATATCATAGTAGAAATAAATTCAATCAATGTGAGGGGTCCAGTTGGATCCCTCCAACCTGTTTCCCTGCATCCAAAGACGTTAGCACAATACCAATTCCACTTCGAGGTGGAATATCGCGGTATATGGGTTTTATAAAAATATCCGCTTACTAACGGCGCAATAGGGTCTCATCCGCTATACGAGGCGGGAAATAAATCAATCCAATATATACATATGCCAATATGTATATATTGCTATATATATATAGATATATCCTACTATATCTAATATCACATCCAATAGCAATCATCAATCAATAACTGTAAATTCAAATTTTATCTTGAGTGAGAAAGATCTCACCTTAGCTTTTTAATTTGCCATCCAATTTATTCCATTCCGACTTGATTCTCGATCTTTTTAGACCTTGTATAACAATTTGTACAATATATCAATATTCGAATTAAATCGAACACTTAAATTATTGTTCTATTTATTTACTTAACCAATTTCTCCTTTAATAATTTAATTAACTAGTAATTTATTTTAAACTAACTTTCCTTTTAAAAAAAATTTCTTGATAACCAAAAATAACTTTAACAAGTTATTATTTTCCCCAAAATTACATATATATAATTATTAAATAATCTATGCCAGTTTAAAAATCTATTCATGTAACTGGCCAAACAGCAATTCATTTTCTGTTTATATATATTTTAAACCCCAACAGGAAGTTAATATATATATATATATATATATATCATTAAATTTTAAAATATATAAACAGTAAAATATAGATTTAGCTGTAGTTAAATTAAATTCTCTTTTCAACTGTAGAGATGTATATACAAGAAAATATAAATTCAAACTTTGCTGTAAATTAAATTTTGAGGCCTAAATATATAAGTACATAAACAAGAATTGAAATAAAAAATCTAAATCTTTACTGTATTTCATTCGTTGTTAAACCTATACATATCTTATTTTATTTTAATTCAATTTAAACAAACAGGTAAATTTTATACCTTCTTCAAAATCGCGAGAACCACCACATCACCAGAAGCCACCGTGCCTTCACGCAATTCGATGCAGCCCCCCACGCGATTCCCAAACTCGCGACTTCTCCTCCTTGCGACAATGAACTCGTCGACCACCGCCTGCTCACAAACGCCACGCGCGTCTCCAATTCGCGAGCGCCACCACCTAACTGTCGCAGCCTCCTTCCAAAATCGAACGCCCCCATCGCCTTCCTCGTGCTCGCGAATTCGCCGCCTGCCGCCATCGCGAGATCGCGACTTCGATTCCAGATCACCACACCTCGTCTTGATAGTGCCGCCTCCACCTAGTCGTGCTTCGTGATTGACATCGCTGCACCAAACCCTAGCGATCGCCGCCCCTGCTCGATCGCGAGCCTCCAGATTTGTCGAGTTATCGAGTTTCGACCGAGACCATTTTTTTTCTTTTTCGATCTGCTTTAGTTTTGAACGAGATGAAGATACGGTTACTTTAAAATTGAGGGAGGTATGGGTTACTTGAATCTGAAGGGGATGGGTTGCACGATAGTCTCGTGATGCTCGGCGTGGATTTAGGGAAGAACGTGCTATAGTTGACTAATAAAAATATATAAATTTAAATTTGAATTTCGTAAAAAATTCAAATGCGTTTTCCTGTCGTGTGCTCACATACAAGCATCGAAAAATACGAAAATTGAAATCCGACAATATTTCAATATTCCGGACCCAATGGAATTGGTTTCGTCGAATTCCAAGACTGTTTGAAAAATGACTATTTTTAAATATCGGTTCAAACAATTAAATTCAAAACTGAGCAAAACAGTTTAAAACTCAATTCTGAAAGTTCAATTATCTTCAGTATTATCAATACGAATTTTAAAAGTTTTCGAAATATTTTTCTTCAACTTAAATTTGAAGATACAATTTTTTTATTCAACATTCACTCGATTAAATTTTAAAGTTTAATCGTCAAATTCAAAATTATATCGGGGATTCAAATTAAATCATCGTTCAAATATTTAAAATTAATTAAATATTCTCAATTTAATTTGTTCAAAATTCAGGGTCGTTACAGAACTAGTTCCCAAACATTACTACGTTCAAATTGATTCAATTCTTCTTGCATAGCCATTATCCAAAAGTTATCATTTGAAGCTTCTTTATAATTTTTTGGTTCAAGATTTGACACAAATGCTACATGGCTTATTTGATTAAGTTGATTTTTAGTTACTCTAGAATTGAGATCTCCAATGATATTATCTTTTGGATGATTCTTAAGAATTCTAGGGGATAATATTAAAGTGTTATTTTGCACGTTTGTTTCATTATTAATAGAATTTGTTGAATTTGTTATTGGAATAGTCTCTTCTTCATTATTAGTATGATTGTTAAATAAATTTTCGTCGAACAAAACATGTAAACTTTCTTCAATAGTATTATTCCGTTTATTGAAGATTCTATATGCTATGCTACGATCATAATATCCAACAAAGATACCTTCATCGGCCTTCGGATCAAATTTTCCTAAGTTATCTTTTGTATTTAATATAAAGCATTTTGAACCGAAAGTTTTAAAGTATGATACTTTAGGTTTTCTTTCAAAAAATATTTCAAAACAAGTTTGATTAGTCATAGGACGTATGGTTACTCGATTTAATACGTAACAAGCTGTGGCAATAGCTTCTGCCCAAAAGTGTTTTGGTAAACCGCTATTATTTAATAGTGTTCGTGCACATTCTTGTAACGTACGATTTTTTCTTTCTACTACACCATTTTGTTGAGGTGTTCGAGGAAAAGAAAAATTATGGCTTATTCCTTTCTTATTGCAAAAATTAGTAAAAAGATCGTTTTCGAATTCTCCTCCATGATCACTTCGAATATTTTTAATTTTCAAGTCCATTTGTGTTCTAATTCTTTTAGAAAATATTTTAAACATTTCAAAAGTATCGCTTTTATGTTTTAAAAACAAGGTCCATGTATACCTTGAAAAATCATCAACTATGACGAAAACATATTTGTTGTGATTTATAGATCGTATTTGTGTTGGACCAAATAAATCTAAATGTAATAATTCTAATGGTTGTTTTGTAGAAATATTATTTTTAGATTTAAAAGAGATTTTCTTTAGTTTTCCAATTTGACAATCGTCACATAAATTTTCTACTTTGTAATTTATTTTAGGTAAACCTCTAACTAACTCATATTTTGCCAATTTATTACTACTTTTCAAATTGATGTGACAAAAACGTTTATGCCATAACCATGGATCATTATGTTTGGCGGTTAAACATAAATTTGAATTTTTATTTATATTCATGTTTAATACATAAATATTTTTGTTTCTAAAACCTTCAAATACAAGTTGTTTGTTATTATCTAAAATATTGCATCTATCTTTTTCAAAATTTATTTGAAAACCTTTGTCACATAATTGACTAATGCTTAGTAGATTGTGTTTTAGATTTTCTACTAATAAAACATTTGTAATAATAGGAGAGTTAGAAATACCATAATTGATGACTTCTCCAGTGCCAACGACATATCCTTTTGAATTATCTCCAAAGGTTACCGTTCCACCATCGATGTATGTTATATTTGATAACATTTTTGAATTTCCAGTCATATGCTTGGAGCATCTGCCATCTAGTATCCATTTCTCCTTATGTTTTATTTTGGGTACCTACAAAATAAAAGATGTTTTAATTGGTACCCATATATTTTTGTTAGGGTCCTAATTGTTAGAAGGTAGCCATACCCATGATGGTTTGGTACCTTTGTAAATATAATTTTTATTATAGACTACATTCTCTAAGAAATTATCAATATGTTTTTGCTTAATCAAATTATTATTTGTCTTAGGAATCCAAATTTTAATAGTTTTGGTATTCATATTAGACATAGATAAACCTTTAGTTTTGGTATACAAAAGATTTTTTGCATTATTTCCTTTTTGTTTAGAAATATTTTTAAATCCTATTCCATTTCTATTTCCTGATGGTTTTGAAGTTTTGATAAGATTTTCCAAATCTTGTTTCCCTTTATTGAATTTTGAAACATTATTCGTGATTTTATCTAATTTTTCTTTTAATTCTAAATTTTCAATTTTCAATATTTCAATATTGCTTCTTAAATTGTTTTTTTCTTTTAGTAAATCATCCTTTACTATTTTAGTGTTTTCAAAATCAATAGTAATAGCCTTACTTTCTATCAAATTATTTTTAATTTTTTCTTGAGATAATTCTAGTTCTTCTTCTAAGATAATTTTTTCATCTTTTAACATTTCTACTTCAAGTTCTAATCTATTTATTTTAGCTATATATTCTTTGTTCATTTTTTTAATTTGTCTAAATTTATCATCTAATTCCATGCTAAGTTCTAATAGTTCATCATAGCTAAGTTCCAAACATACCTCATCAGTTTGTGCCATAAAACACACATTGGCTTGTTCTCCATCACTATCACTATCACTATCACTTTCAGATGATGAAGAATCTGAGTCTTCCCATGTTACTTTGAAAGCCTTCTTCTTCTTGTATTTTTCAAATTTGTTCTTCTTTTTATCATTATTGAGTTTAGGGCAATCCTTCTTCATATGTCTGTATTGATCACATTCATAGCACTTAATTTGAGATAAGTTTATTGTGTTGGACTTCCCTTCTTTTTGGAATTTTTTCATCTTTCTAAATTTCTTGAATCTGTTATAATTTTTGGCAATGAAGACTATCTCTTCTTCATCTAAATCAAAATCATCATTTTTTGTTGTTGGAAATGCTATGTTCTTCTTTTCCGAATTTAGTTCTTTTCGTGCCTGCAAATTAGCTTCATATGACATTAAATTTCCTATCAACTCTTCAGTTTTGAGAGTAGAGAGATCATTAGCTTCTTCAATAGCTAATACTTTCCTTTCCCAATCTGATGTTAAAGAGTTAAGTATTCGAGAAACTAAATCAAAATCGGTAAATCTAACTCCTAATGCCATAAGATCATGTTGGATAGTTTGAAATCTAAAATACATATCAACAATAGTTTCATTTTGCTTCATTTTAAATGACGAAAATTGGTTTTGCAAATTGAAATCTTAGTTTGTTTGACCTTTGTTGTAGCTTCGTGTGTAATTTGTAAAGTACGCCAAATGTCAAATGCAGTAGTACATAACATGACATGTGAAAATTCATTTTTATCTAGAGAGCAAAATAAAACATTCATAGCTTTAGCGTTGTTTGATGCTGAGGTCTTTTGTGCATCAGTCCATGTGTTCATAGCAGTAGTAGGTGCTTCATATTTATTTTGAGTGGCTGACCAAATTTCTAGACCATTAGCTTCCATAAATATTCTCATACGTGTTGACCAATATGCATAGTTAGAGCCATTAAAAAGTGGTGGTCGTGCTGTGGATTGTCCTTCTTGAAAAATACTTGCCATATCAAAATGATTCAAAAACGTGTTACTGTAATTTGATCAAACCTTGCTCTGATACCAAATGTAAGTCTATAGTAGGGTGGATCGATTATGCAAATGACAAGTATGTGACTAATTTAAACTATATTGTAACAATATTAAAGTATGTAAACAAGAATAATCACACCAGAGATTTTATACTAGTTCAGACTTCTCATCCTACGTCCAGTCCCGAAGCTCCTCTTCGGAATTTCCTTTTACCGAATAACCCTCACTTCACCCGGAGGAACATGTTTACAATAACAGAGTTTCTTTGTCAACTGTGTGTTCTCTATTACACGGATTTTGACTATATAGTGCAATTGCTTCCAATATATATATATATCTAGAGATTGTTGTCTATGAGGAACTGTATATTTGAAAGAGTAGAGTACAAGTATAGATTGCTAGAGATCAAGAATATATCAGAGTATAAGAGTAGAAAGCGCAAGTAAGTCAGGTGATTTCTTCTCTTGAATTCCTGATCTTATTTATAGTGGTAGAGAAATCCTTTGTGTAGTTGCATCTGTTAGTAAGTGCTCTAAGGTTGCTTCTAATGGTGATGAAGAGTTGTAGTGAAGAGAAGCAATCGTGTCTTTTCAATTGTGACAGTTGTATTTTGAATATACACAGCCGAGTTCAAAATCAGACGTCTGGAAAATGTTTCAGACGTCTTGTTCTCATATATTTTTTTGTATATAATTGCTTGTCAGACGTCTGAGTATATTAACCAGACGTCTGATTTGCGAACCAGAGAATTCAGTCAGACGTCTGGTTAGTGCACTCAGACGTCTGGATTTGTGCATGTTGCTTTTCCTATGCCTGTATCATTCCTTTTCCGATTCTCTCGACTTGTAGCCTCTTGATACTTCTTTTGAGTCTTGTTCTTGTCTCTTTGGTGATGTTACTTTATCAATTACCTGTAAATATAGATATATATATATATGCATATTCGATTTCCATTGTATAGTTGTTATCATCGGAACCATAGAATTGATTTCCTAACAGTACCGTTACATCAATTGAGCGTCAACGACCTACATCTTCAACTACTTACGATCCAGAAATTAAAAGTACCATCGCTAATATGTTAGAAGACATAAGATCTAATGACTGCACATAATTCAATATCATTTATTTCTACCGCAATGTTACCTTTACTTTTTAGTTAACATTTTTCACTATCTCCCTCCTTTGTAGTCAAAGAAGTATGTCGTAAACGCAACGTTGATGAAGATTAACACATCATTCGGCTGGAATTACCTTTCGTGTCCCATTTGTAGGAAGACAATGACAAAGGAAGCAACCTGTTTTACCTGCCCTAAATGCAATAACAATATTGCCCATCCAGTGAACAGGTCTGCATAAGTTAGTTTGTCATTCAATTTCAACTCCCTTACTATCTGCTATATCAACACAGGTATAGGATATCTATGGAAGTTTTTGACCATACTGGTACTGCGACTTTGACTGCGTTTGATAAAGATGCTGCCTACCTACTCAAACGGAGCGTCGATGAGATGATGGATATATCCAAAACAGTACACATCTTACACCTTCACTACTTTTTAAATTTACACTCCTAACTTCCAACTGTCTAACCTTAACATGCAACTTCTGTCCCACTCCTCCTTCCTCCATTACCTCAAACTACCTAACACTATTGTTTCTGTTTCATTAGAGCAACGGTGATGAACTGATTGGTAAACTGTTCACCGGCTTGATGGGTACAGAACCTCGGTTTGAATTCAGATCGTCAAACTATGACATAATGAATTATGGAAAATCACTGACTGTGAATAGAATTTCAAATATTCACCAACCTTACAACCCTTTGGCTGATCGACCTGACCCCATGGAACCAAAGGATACAAAGGAAGTTGATAGTACACAGCTAACTGCTGAGTCTAGCACTGTTAAAAGAATGAGTACGACTCTTTCTCATAGCTCTCTCCATTCTTCTTAACATATCTTACATACATTTTACTCTACCTGCCAACAATTGCTTTCCTTACTCGGGTGTGGAGAACAGAGGAAAGCGTAAAGTTAAGCAGGTCTATATTTCAACCCACACTCCGCACTAATTTCCACATAACACACAAATTAACTAACATATCAATTCTGCGTTCCTGTAGGAGACTGAAGAATGTTTATAAGATGGCAGCATAACCGAAGACACCGTTGGACAGGAGAATGTGCCTGATGGTAGGCACAGAAAACGTGGACGACTGACAGATAGGAAGAGAAAGAAGTAGGCAGCCACATGGACAATCGCATGATGAAGCAACGTACGCCCACAACACCACCCTACCTCTGTCTTCCCCAGTCCTAAGTTTCGTGTTATATCTCCAACTAGCAGTCTTTATTTATTCCTATACGTATTTCTGCCTTCCCTATGCACCAAAAAGGCAACTCTATTTGCGTAATGTAGTTGTTTATGTATGCTTAACTCTATGTACTACTGTTTGTACCACTTTATTTTCAACCACTGTTCAGTGTAATAAATATCACACTCTTACTCTGTCCAATTATCTGTCTTGTATGCACTATAAACACAGATATATTGTAACGACCCCGAATTTTAAACAATTTAAATTGAAAATATTTAATTGATTTTAAATATTTGAGTGATGGTTTGACTTGAATTTCAAATTATCAGAATGAATTTGGCGATTAAATTATAAAATTTAATCTATTGTATGTTGAATAAAAATTTGAATTTTCAATTTTAAGCGGAAGAAAAATATTTCAAAAGCTTTTAAAATTCATATTGATAATACTGAAGATAATAGAAGCTTCAGAATTTAATTTCAAACTGTTTTGTTCAGTTTTGAAATTTTATCGTTTGAATCGATATTTAAAAATAGCGTTCCGGGGCACAGTCTCAGAATTCGACGAAACCAGTTCCATTGGGTCCGTAATATTGAATTATTGTCGGATTTCAAATTTCGTATTTTTTGGAGTTGTTATGTGAGCGCACGACGTATAAACGCATTGAAATTAAATCGAATTCGATTTAAATTTAAATTTTAAAATTGGTAAACATCAGCACGTTGTCTTCCCTGTATTTATGCCTAAAATCACGATGCGAAATCATGCAGACCATACTTCCTTCAATTTTAAATATCTCGTCCCCTCCCTCTTTAAATCAAAACCGAGCTTCTCGTTCGAAATCAAAAGAAGAAAATCATGGCCGAAGCCTCTTTTGAAAAAAAAAGGAAACGAAATCAAAGTCGTATATTCCCACTCCTCTCTTCGTTCTCAAGGAAATCATCTTCTAATAAGGGTGGCTGCGATTTCAAATTAGAGTTCCCCTTTCCTCTTCTTCATCAGTAACCGAGTGAATCATAAAAGAAAAAAAACGTTCGAACCAAGTCGAACGCGAGCGATTCGATCTCGCGCGAGGGGGCAAGGCAACGTTGGGTGGTAGCGCGATCTCGCGGGGAGGCGCAAGTGTCTGGTCGAGAAGAGGCGGCGGTAACTGGAGTCGCGAGCGAGTATGGGGAGGGGGTCGATTCGAGTTCATCGCGGCGATGGAGGGTGGCGTCGCGAGTTCGACTGGAATTTGGGGGTTTTCGCATGTGCGACGCCAGGAGTAGGCGAAGCAGGGACGTGGTCAAAGTCGAGACAGTGGATGGCGTGTGGGCGTGCGAGGTTGAGAGGAGACTTCGTCGTGGTCGTAGTGATGACCGAGGTAACAAGGAGGGTCACCTCGTGCTGAGCATTTGAGCAGCAGCTCGTCGTTTTCGTTTCCTGCCGATTTGAGGTAATATAATATAAAAAAAATTAATTTAGCATTTCAAATTCAATATTACTCAAGTTTATATCGTTAAAATTAATTAGTGGTTATTATTTCTCTTATTAGAAACTTTACAGTAAGGCAAGGATAATTTGTTTTAGGTTAAACAAAGATATATTGTTAGAACAGTATATATACTTATCCCCATATATACTTCAATTTAAGACAGTAAATGTGTATATAAAATATGTAACAGTAAGTTTATGAAAACAATCTATTTTCTTCAATTGACAAATTTTTATATATATGCAGAAAAATATAAGTAAGGTTTCAAACGAAAAGAAAGAAAATATTTTTTTTTGTTTCAAATCAAAAATTTATTTTGTTATTACTGAGAGAATATAAATCTGATTTTGCGAAAAAAAAACTATATAGATTATTTTGTGAATCTGTATGTAGTTCTAAAGAAATATATTATAAACATTTGTATTGTAGTAAGCTGTATGAAGAAAGTAATAAGAGTTGGTTTAAAATTTAAAAATATTAGTCTAAAAATAAAAATCTGGGTTGAATAAATTTATCTAAAGGAAATCGGTTCAAAATTTTATATTGTTAGTTTAAAATAAACATACCGGTAGTTAAATTTATCAAATAAAAAAATTTAATCATTCGATTAATTTGAATATTAATAAATTATAAAATTGTTATACAAGGTCTAAAACGGTGAAGAAAACAAATTTGGATTGGAAAAATAGGATGGCAAAATAAAAAGCAAAGGTGAGATCTTCTCACTCAAATGAAAATTAAATTTTACAGTTATTGATTGATTGATTGACTGTTTGGATGTGATATTAGATATAGTAGGATATATCTATATATATAGCAATATATACATATTGGCATATGTATATATTGGATTGATTGATTTCCCGCACTATATAGCGGATGAGACCCTATTGCGCCGTTAGTAAGCGGATGATATATTTATAAATCCCATATACCGCGATATTCCACCTCGAAGTGGAATTGGTATTGTGCTAACATCTGTGGATGCAGGGAAGCGGGTTGGAGGGATCCAACTGGATTCCTCACCAGTATTTATTTGATTTCAGATATTGTGATATTTGTTGATTTTCATATCGATATATGATGTTTGTTGTTGTGATTGACTAATTGGTGCGTTGCATCATCAGATCCATTCTTTTTGAAGTTTAAAAATAACGACTTTGATTTTAAAGAGATTTTTAAAGTGATTTTTGAAATAAATAGTTGATTGATTTATTTTAAATGGTTTATATATAAAAGATTTATAAAATGGATATTTATAAATTAAGATATTGGAATTATAAAACGAGTTTTTATAAGTGTTAAAGGAAGTATAAATGGATTTCATAAGTGAATGAAATTAATAGATTTATAATGTGAAGTTATAAAATGAAAGATGTTGTAAAATAAAAGATTTATAAGTAATTTACTTATAAATTAGATGTTGGCACTTAAATGGGATATAAATAGAATTTGCTAAATAAAAATGATTTTTTAAGTTGAAATTGTTATAAAATATAAATGTGAAAATCCAAAATCGCTTATTTTGATAAGTGAATTTTGAAGTTAATTAAAGGAATTTTATCCACGATTTTGGACAGTGGATAGTCCTTTAAATAAAATGTGTAGAAAATAGTGAAATTTGGTTAGTGAAGTATATTCACGATTTTGGACAATGAATATATTATTAAGTAAAATGGATCTGTTTGGGAAAGTGATATTGGAATAGAATGAAAATGATTTAAAGATGTTTTAAAAACGGGTAAGTATCGAAACCATAGATTTCAACATTCGTTGTTGAAATAGACGTTTTCGAGAAATAAGGAAATGGTGGACTATAACACTGTTGTTATAGTAAATGGTTTCCGAAAGGAAATGTTTTTATATAGTATTGGGATTTATATATCTATCTAAATTTCGAATCCCTATACTAGTGATTTTGGGTCGTCGTAACGATGTTTTACGTAACATTCGTTTTGACTCAAATAGATGTTGTTATAGTAAATAATTTTCCTTAAAGAATGAAATATATACTTAACATCTATTTAAGTATATCGAATATTTTCAAATGTTGAAAATAAATAAGATTTGTGAATTACTTATTATTAAATAAGTATGGAAATGTTTTTCCAATATGAAATGAACGTTTTTGAAAATTTATCTTTGTAAAGATAAATTGAAAGTGAATATTTGAAATCGATTGAAAATCGTATATCAGTAGATATTCGAAAAATATAAATTCAATATGGAATTTATAAAAGAAATGGAAATTCGTTTTAAAAATAAACGTTGATTTATTTTTGAAGTGTGGAAATTATATATCTAGTAAAGATATTTTGGAAAATAAATAATTTGGGAAAATTATTTGGAATCTGATGATGTTGCGCATCTCTATTGATAGTTAAATAACCGACTATCAATAATTACCTTGAATGGGTATTTGTTGTGATTTGCTTGAATTTGAATGCCACACTTATTTTTGAATAAGCGCTCACTATTCGGGTTAGCCGGGAAAGGACCATGGGGTCGTATAACCCATTCTGAATATGTGATACGTCGTTATGAATTGCATTTGATGACCGGTGTTGAAGACCGGATATTTTTGAAAATGGAAGGATTACCGTCGAGTTACTCTACATCGGCTGATCTCCGATATAGAGGTTTTATCACCCTTAGTGATGGGAAGTCCGGACGTGATTAGAAAATTATCCGGATTTGCAAGGGCTTCGTGAGAAGTGCCTTCGGTTTTGTTCGATCCCGGAACAGACTTGTATGGTTGTATGTCTGACGTTACAAATTGAGATATAAAGCTGGTTTCTTTCAAATACATTTCTGTTGGTGGCGGAGAATTTATTCTCTTAGCTTAACACCCTTCTCTGAGACGTACGAGCTCAGAGGTTATGTAGTTGAAGGTTATTAGCGATATATTCCCAATTTGGTAATGTGGCATACCGAGTGTTGCTGTGAAATGATCGTTGTTTGATCATTCGTGATATGATCTTTTGTTTGATAATTTATCTTTGTGATCATTTCTTTGATCATTTGTTTGACCCGAAGCATGGCTTTGTGAAAAGCGTAGCTTTGTGGACGAGACTTCGTCGGACCTCACACCCCGGAAATGGTCAAAACAGGAAAGATGCGGCAAGGTTCTAGGGAGTAGCGCCCCTTAGTGTATGTCATTCCTTTTGGATAGAGGTGGTATCATGGTATGGAGCCCAGATACTTAACATATGTTGTTGCTGCATTATTATTCTTATGTGGTTGTTGGAAATCGAGGATCCTAGGGAAGATCGGTTACGATCGGGGGATGGCATACGCGTGTCAGTAGTTACCTATTTTTGCAGAGGTAACACGGCCTTGTGTTGGCAGAGATCTAACCGTAATGTTAGGTTATTTCTCGGGACGTCTTTCCAGGGGCGTACCTATGTGGCAATGGGAAGTTCCTTGGCCTGACCATTTGTTGGAAATCCAAAGAAACAATACGAGCCTTATACGGTTTTAGTTGTAGAACCTGCCATTTAATATGGTAGCTATAGTAGGCATACTATAATGGTACCTATGCTGGCTAAGATTTATATTATACTTTCGAAATGTTTTCTACACTATGCACTAATAATAATATCAAAAACGATTTGATTCTGCGTATCAAACATCTTTGACTATCATAAGGAGAAATCTCCTCCAAATTCTGCGTTTGCATTGTGTGTGTGGCGGGAGGCCTTATGGTAGTTTCATTTTCCAAAAGCATTTCGAATTGACTTTAAAAATTATCCCGTTTTTGTTTTTAAAAAAATAACTGTTTTACGATCTCACACCAGTCATCATGACTGACTCAGAGTTTATTGTTTCCCTTCTAAACTCTGGATGCCCATAATTTTCCACACGGACAGCCTAGAGTTATGTTATCAGGATATTCTGGAGCTTTGGAAGCAAGCTGGTTGGCGAAACGTAGTATTTGTATCTGATATTATTTATTCCGCTGTGTATTCTGTATGAGGACAAGTTTATATAACTGTCCATTGTTGTATTGAGTTGTATATTGACTCTGATTGATGTATGTATAAACTGATATAGTTCTTTGTTTTAAAAGACTAGTGATTATCTATTATATATTGTTCTGTTACGATATGTGAGATTCTGATATTGTTCTGTTTCTGATGTTGTTCTGTTGTTCTTCTTTCTTTTTCTTCTATCTTTTCTTCTACCTCTTCTTTCTTTAAAACCATAATGGTTGGGATTTCCGGCATTCGACTGGGCGACATTCGATAAAGTAAGTATCGATGTCGATTTTCGAAAGTCGAAAATTCTTGAACGTTACATTTGCTATCAGAGCATATGGTTAAGCGACAACCCTGCTCTGTTGGGTGTTACTCATTAGAGATAGAGTCAGTAGTACTCTAGAATGAGTTGAGTGTAATAATAGATATGAGCGCGTATTTGTTAGTGAATACAAATTTGTTTTGTATTGGGTTGACTTATCGGTTGATTGTTTATAGATTCTGGTAGGTGCAGGGTGGCCAACTGTAATCGATAGGGGTTTCTAAACTCTTAAACAAGGTAAACCGACACAGTATTCTTTTTAAATAGGGTAAATGAAATAATTTTACCCAAAACTATTTTTGTATAGAAAAAAAATAATTTTCTATGAATTATCATAGTATATGGATGCTTGGTTGTTAGGAAGTAATAACATTGAAATATTATCATTGTTATATGAAATTGAATAAGAAATTAAAATAATAACCAAAGATTTGGAGATAAATCCATTTAACAAATGGAAATTATAAATGTGAATTGAAAGATAAGGAAATAAATTCATATATAAATAGAATTTGTGAATATGAAATATTAATGTGATATATAATTTGAAATAAAGTTCCAGAAAAATATTTGAAGAAAAATTCAATAATGGAATGTGATTTGATTTGAATCACGTTGAATAGAAAATTCCTAACTTGGAAAAGAAAAATAAAATGGATTGAATCCGAATAAACTACTTTGATAATTAATTAATTCATGAAATGGAAGTTGAATTAGTAAAATTGAAACTTGAATTGTGAGCAAAATGAAAAGAGATGGTTCGAATTTAAAGATAAATTCAAGTAAGTATAAATAAATTTTCAAATGAATGGAATTTACAATTGTAAGTGAATAAAATTAAAACTGAATGTTAAACTTTGTTTTGAATTGGGTAGTAAATGAAATTCAAGCTGAACATGGGAAATTGGATTTGATTTGTGAAAAATAAAGTGAGGAATTGAAATGAAGTAGAATTAAAATAAATTAAATTGGTATCAATTTGAATTAGTTATAAACTAGAAAGGATATGAATTCGTTTTGTTTAAAAATGAATATGTAACTTCAATAGTAAGCTAAAAATGTATAAGCAGTTTATATTGGAAATTTTGTAATGAAATGTGCAAAATGGATTTGAAATAGATTAGATATAATTGTCAAATAGCATACAGGTGTTGTAATATCCCGATTTTTCTTACACGAAAAATCGAAACATTAGTGCTAAAGAAGAAGAGGTAGAAGAAGAAAGTAGGAAAACAACATCAGAATCTAACCATCGCTGCAGAATAAAATATAATATATACAAACAGATCTTTACACAAATCAAACTATATCTGTTTTATACAATACATCATCAGAGTATACATCAGAGTTCAACAGCATCAATAACATACAACTGGACAGTAATCATATCATGTCCTCAATATAACAGAGTACACAGCTAAACAACACAGCGGAATATATATACAAACAAGTACGAGAGATACGTCTCGCCATCCAGCTCGTCTCCTGAGCTCCACAGCATCATCCTGTATCCTATAATACTCGGTCTGACCCGAGCATCATATAAACAATACCCGAGTCAGTCTGGATTACCAGCGTGAGAAAATCACACTCAAATTTATTATTAAAGTTTCAAAAATCCTTTGAAATCAAAAGCATCTCGTAAGACCACGCCACAAATAAACATGTCGGGTTTTTACCTTACGATAGCTAAAACACTTTTTATCAAAATCCTCTGATATTATAATAGTGTCTATATACAAATACTTATTAAAATAGCCGAAATTGTTACATCTATTAAATTCCGGCATACTAGCCACAACGTGGGTAATACAAACAAAACTCGTACAAGGCACGTAGGGAGAATGGATTTCCAACGAATGACTAGGCACTGGGGTACCACCTGTCACAGTACGTGGCCTAGATCACAGTACCGAGGATCACGCCCGACCCCCTGCAACACAAGACCGGAATCACCTATGGGCAATTCCGAATATGATCACCCCACGGTTGGGATCAGCAACCGCACCACTAAGCCGAAATAAAAGGGACCTCTAGGCAGGGATGACCATACTCTCAAGTGGGCGCTACCCACGAAGCCTTGCTGCATAACCCCTGATTTTCAGTCATTCCCGGTTGATGAGGCCTGAGGATAAACGTTACCTTTATAGAACGTTTCACTTAAAATGCCCATCGTCCCCTGACGATGTTCCGAAAGCATTCGTCCATACAAGTCCGTCCCAGGTTCGAAAGGAACTAAAGACACTATCCCATCTTCGATATCAATCTCGTTTCCCCACAAAACGTACAAACCGGATCGAAGTGGGTTTCGAGAAATAAATCTCGATCCCGGGCTCTTCGAAACGATCAGCGCATTTGGCCAATGTTGATAGTCGGTTATTTAACTATCAATTAACATCCATAACATCCATCAAACAATAAATAATTTTCCCAATTATTTATTTGCCTCAAATATCCTTTCAAGATATATTTCCAAATTTCAAAACTCATTTGAAACAAATTTCAAACAGTTTCCTCTTTCGGAATTCATTTCCCAAATATTTATTTCCCTCTGAAACACCAAGCACAAAATACTTTTAGATTTAAAAATAATTTAAAAACACTTTACTGTAAATATACTTTATAACATTGAAATTTTAAAACTACTTTAATACTTTATCAAAATATATACTTTAAGAATATTTAAAATAAAACCACTTTATAAATATAAACTAAATTTCTCTTTCTTAAAAACATAATACCAAATCACTTTTATATAATTACTACAATAATAGATTTTTGAAAATACTTACTTTGGAAATTAACATTTAGAAAAAAAACAATTTTCCAAAACATGCTTTTTTTTTAAAAAACATACTTAAAACTTTTACCTTATATTTCAAATTGTTTCGACAACGTACTTGGCTATCCAAGGAAATACACTTCTTTTCACATCTTTTAAAATAAATCAACATTTATTTTTAAACCAATTCATATGCCTTATAAATTCCCACCTTGAATTTATATTTTCAAATATCCACTGATATTTTAATTTACTTTATAAACCCAGTTTATAAATTCCAAAATCTCATTTCTCTTTTTAAAAAATCCCGTTTTTAAACACTTAAATCAATTCCCAAGATTGATTACCAATTTATTTTACTTTTAAATAAATTTCTTTCTTACTCCGTTTATTTTCAAAATCCTTTAACTTAAATTTCATTTCTTTATTATGATTGAAAATCCCTTTAAAATGAGAATATCAATTTCAGATTTCCCAAATCCCTTTTCTTTTCCCTTATAATTAAAGTTAAACCTTGAATTAAAATAAATTCTTTATTCTTTAAATAAAATTGCTTAAGCTTAATATTCATCATTTTTCTGCTTATTCAAGATCCCCTTTTCCCATATTTATTAGAATTCTGAATCGCTTTTATTTTTATTTTCCTTTCAATTCATTATTAAATTTTATTCCAATTTACTTGAATTATTCTACTCAAAATTCTCTCTTTTATTTCTTTTCAAAAATCCAATTCTATAGAATTTAATAACTCAATATGTTGGATATTCAATCCAACTATATCTTCCAATATTTCAATCATCAATAATATCATCACAGGATATTAATATTCATAACACAGAATATCAAATAATCTAAATAAATTTGAGGAATCCAGTTGGATCCCTCCAACCTATTTCCCTGCATCCACAAATATTAGCACAATACCAATTCCACTTCGAGGTGGAATATCGCGGTATATGGGATTTTATAAAAATCATCCACTATTATGCGGCGCATAGGGTCGCATCCGCTATAAAATGTGGGAATATCAATTCCAATATATATATATGCCAATATATATATATTGGTATATACTACTATATATGATATAGCACATCCAAATCAATTCAACCATTCAATCAATTATTTAAAATTAACTATTTAAATTTAGAATAAAAATTCAGCTGAGTGAGATTAACTCACCTTTACTTTTTGTTTTGCCAATCCGATCCAATCCTGACTTTTTCCCCCCGGTATTAACCCTTGTAAAAATAAATTTTACGATTTATTAACATCGAACAAATCAAACCATTTATTATCCATTTTATAAATTTAACTAACTAATGATTTAATATTTCCTTTTTTTCTTTTTAAACTAATATCTTAGATTTTAAAACCAATTCCTCTTAACAAATTTATTTAAATAAAAACTAAATTTACAACCAATCTTTCCTTGTAAATAAATTATTTCAGTAACTAAGATAAATTAAATTAGTTTATTAAATACAATAATTACCTGAACACAGATTTAAAAATTCCTTCTTTGATTCCTGTAACCCCATTTAAAAATATTTGAATTAATCAACAATTTATTAACATTCTTAAATAACTGATCCATCAATTTTCCTTCCAAATAAGTTTAATCAACTGGTATTTTAATTTAGACCAGTAATTTAAAATTTTAAATAAATTTCCCTATGATAACTAATTTCCTAGTAACCAAAATAGTTAAATGAGTTACTTAAACTGTTTATCACCAACACATTATTTCAAATGAAATTTTGATTTTAAAACATGTATATTTCTTTTTCTTCTTCCAGTAAGAATAAATATATTTCGGCTGTTTTTTTTTTCTGTAAATAATTTAAAACAATATATGTTTATTAAATTTAAACATAATTTAACTTTTATATCCTACTGTATTTATTATCCTATCTGAAAATTAAGCTAAATCGAAAAAACGAAATCAAATACCTCAATCCAATCACGATGAACGAGATTCCATCGGCCTTCACTGCCGCTGATTTCCTCGACGAACCCTCAAATGCAGTCGCTAGGTCCATCGCGTCATTCCACCTCTCGCGCGCCTCGAGACCAACCCCAGACTTTGCCTGCGAACAACCTAATGTCATCGAAGCCGCTGCCATCACGTGAGCTCGCGACCTTCCTGCCGCTGCGACGTCCCATAGCTCGAGATCGAGCTTACCCATATCTCGTCCTTACGATCTTGAGTTGCATACAAATTCGATTCCTCTCAGGCGAGCAAATAGTTCTGGATCCAATTCGAGAATCGAATTCAGGGGAATTGAACGCGATTCTCTCCTCGATGTCAGCTTTGAAGATTTCGAACAGTCGTACCTATTTTATTTTATTTTCGGTTGGTTTTCCTTTAGAACGACGAAGACTGGAAGGGAAGACAAAGTTTCGTTCCTTTGCTTTGATTCGAAACGAAAAAGAATGGAGGAAAGGATTCACTCGACCATTATTTATGAAAGAACTGAGAAGAGAATCTCATTTGATTTTTTTGATCAGATCTGCTTGAAAGAAGTAGATGGAATACGTGACTTAACCATTGGTAGGGCAGCGTTTTTCAGGAGTCGGGTGGCTGGAAAAGACAGAAAGGTAGCTGATGATATGGATTTACAAATTTATATAAATTGTTTAAATTGAATTTTCGATAGAATTCCAACGCGTTTGTGTATCATACGCTCACCCAACAACTCCAATCGCTACGAAAATTGAAATCCGATAATAATACACTATTACGGATCCAATGGAACTGGTTTCGTCGAATTCCGAGACTATACCTCGGAAGGCTAATTTCAAATTCAATTTAAACAAATAAAATTTTAAAACTGAACAAAACACTTTTACTACCTTCTGTACTATCAATTTAAATTTTACAAGCATTCAATTTATTTTTAAAAGGCTTAAAATTCCAAATACAAAATTTTATCCATCTTCCAATTATTTAATTTAAAAATTAAATTTCTAAATAAATAGTGATATTTGAAAATTCAAGTTAAAATCCACTTTTTAATATTTAAAATCAATTAAATATTCCCATTTCAAATATCCAAAAAGTACGGATCGTCACATTCCTCCCCCCCTTAAAAGAATTTCGTCCCCGAAATTACTAGTTAAGAGAAATGGTCTTTAACCCATAACTATTTTCTAAATCCAAATAGTCTTTAACGACAACCCAATAATCTTTTATTAAAGATATACTATCATATTTATCAACTTTCCAAACTTTTCCATAAGTTCCCATACAATATTACTTACTTAACAATTCAAATTCAAATTTAAATTCAAATTTTAAATTATCAAAAATTTCTAAAAAAATTTCTAACTCCCTAAATTCCCGAAAATTTTTGCCAACGTCTCCTTTGCACGGCTAGCTCGGTACTACTACAAAATGGCTCTACGGCCTCCCAAATCTCAAAAGAAAACAAAAGCCAAGTGGTTTTATCAAAAATCCAATCCAATTTCATACAGAAATTTCAAATACATACCTTTTAGTCGGGCAATTCAATTTATCTTCTAAAATCGAAAATCCCAATTCACTTGCCTTTAAATTACCTGTACACAACCCTGTAATAATATCCAATCACAGCGTTCCAATTTGATTTCCATTCCAATACCAAATTTACTTAAGAATTTCATCATTTCATTCTTAAGTTCAAAATAGAAATGTGGTATACTTTGTATAGTTATTTCCACTTTACCACTTTGGGTTTTCCCATAGTTCATTTCAAATTCGTTTGAATCCAATCTCTCTTTTAATTAAAGATTGAATTCCATTCACTACCCCATTCATTTTAAATTTCCCACTTTCACTATTTTAGTCCATTTTGAATTGATTCTTCAACTTTTCTTTACTTAACCCATTTCAAATGAATTCCAATATTAGTTTCAATTCTATTTGCTTACAAATCTTAAATCATTTGTTGTTAATGAAAATTTCAAAAATTCCAAAAAATTTCTAACTCCCAAAATTTATGGAAAATTTTGGCAAAGTCTCCCTTGTACGGAGGTGTGACGACCGCCCGTGACCCCTGCACCGAATCTAAAGATAGAGCGCTGTAAAGTGTGCCAGGCGACCATGGACGATTGTCAAGGTAAGATTAAAAAACAACAGAATCTATCGTAATACTCACAGCGCATGGACAAAATACAATAGAACATATATATAGTGAAGCTTTACAGAACAAAATGACATCATATAAAACTCCATAATAGTTGAGTACAAGCACCAAAATAGTCAATACATCAAGCCTCACTACATATCTCTCAGAGAATACAAAACAGCGGAATATCCAGTACATATAATAAGAAGATAATATGCAACCCTCCGGCTCGCCTTCGATATCAGCATCGTGAGAAGAGAACAGCACCTGTCACCTGCTACCTAGTCTGCCCGTCCCAAAATGGACGAACAGCCCAAGGCAATAAGAATTAAAAACATAAAGCCTTGAGTCAGACAACAGTCTTAGTGAGCAGTAAATTAACTAACAACATACCAAAAGAGCATAAAGGAAAAGGAACAGGAATACGACCCTCCCATTCCAACCTCATTCTACAGTGATAGCCCCCAGACACACACTAAGCAGAAGCAAACATAGCAGAGCATACAATTTAAAGTAAAGCTACTACCACTCGAGTCAAGGGTGATGTTTTCCAAGTACCAAGGCCTAAATCAGATAAGCACCCAGAAAATACCGCTCTTGAGTTCGAATGACGATACAACCAAACATCCATGACTCTGGCTATCACTGTTATCATTGCTTCGATATCACCGTTAATTGAATGACCGGCACATTCTTTCAGCCGTCCGTCAAGGGCTAATGAAAACCCCGGTTCTAGACATAACTCCCGCACGTCGTCGCAGCCCGTGCCTAGGACTATCGAATCTGCCCAGAGTACTCGACCATCAACAGTTGGCCGTTGGGACTATCGAATCTGCCCAAACGTACCCTTGCTTAGAGCATGCTAGAACCTTCAACAACGATGCTATCCAAGCCTCCTAGTCATCCTCCTCGACGACTATTCTCATAACCATTCATTATCCTCAACTCGAATCATATCACCGAGTTATCAACATGCTTAGAATGATCCCGTCTGGATTAGACCAAGTCTTCATCACATGATTGCCTCGCTTCATTACATCCTCGCAAAGCCTCATCTCATCATCACATCATCAAATCTATGCATAAGAGCTTCATCATCCCGCTACATATGCCACGAGCAGCTTTCCCAATTCAAGAGCCTTTCCCTTAGCTTTTGAATCGTCTTCGGTCTAAATCTAATCATTAATCATCTAGTTCATAACAATCAATCAAATCAAACATCAATCCAAACAATCAAGCATTCAAATAAGATCTAAGTAGACAATTATAACAATAATGGCATTTTCGTAATTAAAGAGTTGAAAGTCCAATAAGCATGAAAGCATGGATTATATCTCTACAAACTTAATGAATGAACTTGCATAGGTTAACATATGATAAAATGGATGTAACATCATCATGAACAATGGATCTATATGGATCTACACTTAGGATGAAGAAAATGCATGGAAATCACTATTTTAACACCAAATCGGGCCAACAATCCGATATACTCCTTTGGATCCGTGTGAGAGATAATCACCACTCACCAAATCACCTAAACAACCTCAAATCAACACGCTTCAGATCTGGACAGCGAAGGATGAAGCTTGATCTATCACGAATCCGCTTCAAACGATGAAATCTCTCTTGAAAAGATGAAGATCTTCAATCTAAGCTCTTGAATCTTCAATCTTGATCTTCGATTTGGATGGAAGGAAGCACTAGATTAGAGTGGAGAAAAGAAGTGAAGAACTGTAGAAGTCGAGCTCTCAAAATGGCAGCACTTCGTCGCTTCAAAATCCGGATCCCAAAAATGAAGAGAAGCTCTCCTATTTATAGCAGAAAATACCCTAAGTCGTAACTCGGCTATCTCCTTAAGTCGCTGCCGACTTAACACTGCCGACCTACGACCTAACACTTTGCCATCCTACGACTTAACCAGAAGCATCTACGACCTAACAACTGCTATCTCCTAAGTCGGTCACGACTTAACAACTTAGCACCATTCGACTTAACACTTATACGACTTATAAAACCTTGCGACCTAATAGTGTTATGACCTAACACAGACTGCCTCTACGACCTAACACATAGCCTAACTCCTAAGGTCGCCAACTTGTTAACTCCTTAGGTCGCTAACCCACCCAGTCGACTTAACTTGGTAACAACTTAACCCTTAGGTCGCTTACGACCTAACCAACCAAGCCACCAGACGACCTAACACATAGCGACCTATCCCTTAACTCGGTTACTACGACCTAACTCTAACCTTAGGTCGTCTACAATCATAAGTCGGTCAACCCACTAACTCGTCCAACCGACCTAACTTCTATACGCTCTAAGTCGCTAACCCGGAACCACTAGGTCGCTAACTTTCCCAGCCGACCTAACACTTAACAAAAACTTAGGTCGCTCACAACATTTCCTTAAGTCGGCAACTCGACCCAGACTTATCCTTTAACTTGCCTATCCCCTTAGGTCGCAGATCTTCTCTAAGTCGCCAACAACATTTAGGTCGCGTACGACCTAGGACTTAGACAAATCTGCCTAAAAATCTGAAATGACATGAAAGTGCTAAAATTCCAGATTTTGACGAACATGTCGATCCGTAAAAATACGGGTCGTTACATTCTCTCCCCCTTAGAAATTTCGCCCCCGAAATTCCAAGCAATCAAAAACTATTCTGTACGCCTACCATCCATAGCAATCAACAAACCATGCATCCAATTCTAGCTTAGCGTACAGAATTCTAAGACTTAGAACAAGTTACAATATCGCGAGATGAGACGACACCTTAGGGCCATACCTTGAAGAGTTCAGGATGAGCTGCCTTCATCCTCTCTTCCACCTCCCACGTACAGTCGTTATCATCATCACTCCATTGTATCTTGAGCAACTTAACTACCTTTCTCCTAAGCTGTTTCGTGTCGGTTTCAACAACACGAAGCGGCTTACGAGGTCTTCTATCAACTGGATCAACTTCAAAATCTTCATAGCTATCTGCAGAAACTACTGCATTTGAGTCGTGCACATACTTCCGTAGATATGATACATGAAAAACATTGTGCACACTCGACATCTTCTCTGGTAACTCTAATCTGTAAGCGAGCTTTCCAATTCGCTCGATAATCGGGAATGGTCCAACGAATCTCGGAGTCAATTTTCCTTTCTTCCCGAATCGAATAACATTCTTCAGTGGAGAAATCTTCACAAAAACCATATCTCCTACGTCGAATTCCAAATCCTTTCGACGCTTATCGGCATAACTCTTCTGACGATCTTGGGCTGCCTTCATTCGTTGCCGAATGATTTCTATACAATCTGAAGTCTGTCGAATCATCTCTGGCCCAAGTATCAGCTTCTCTCCGGTTTCCAACCAACATGTCGGAGAGTTACACGGTCTTCCATACAATGCCTCATATGGTGCCATACCAACACTTGACTGGTAACTGTTGTTGTACGCAAACTCCACCAAATGAAGGTGATCTTCCCATGATCCTCCGAAATCCAAAACACAAGCTCTGAGGAGATCTTCCAAAACTCGGTTGACTCTCTCAGTCTGACCATCTGTTTGAGGGTGATAAGCTGTACTCAAACACAACTCGGTTCCCAAGACTTTCTGGAAGCTCTTCCAAAATCCACTAGTGAACAATGGGTCTCGATCGCTCACTATACTCTTCGGAATACCATGAAATCGGACTATCCACTTAACATACAATTCAGCCAACTTTGATGCCGTTCTAGTCGATCGAACAGGAATGAATCGTGCACTCTTAGTCAGACGATCTACAATGACCCAAATCCCTTCATTTCCCGTTCTGGTTCTAGGCAATCCATCAATAAAATCCATCGACACTTGTTCCCACTTCCATGTAGGAACTTCTAAGGGCTGAAGCAATCCACTTGGCTTCTTCTGTTCAGCCTTTACCAACTGGCAGTTCATACACTTGGAAATGAAATCTCCAACATCCTTCTTCATGCCTTCCCAGTAGTAGGTTCTCTTCATATCCCGATACATCTTATTTCCACCTGGATGAATTGTCAGCTTCGAGTGATGACTTTCCTTCAGAACTTCACTCCTTAATTCATCTATATCGGGAACAACTAGTCGTCCTTGCTTCCGAAGCCAACCCTCTCGATCGACCTCGAATCCTTTATCCTTTTCTGGATCCAATCCAGATTCCAATTCACGGATAATCTTGACAAGCTTATCATCTCGCTTTTGGCTCTCACCAATCCTTTCCACAAGAGTGGGTCTTATCGATAAGTTTGCCAACATCTCAGGTTCCAATTCGCATCTAGGCTTGAAGTCAAATCCAGCTAAATACTCGAGACTCTTCCATTCGGAAAACATGGCTCCCAATCCTGCATGTCTTCGACTTAACGCATCTGCCACTGCGTTACCTTTTCCCGGAGTATAAGCTATACCAAAATCATATGATGCTAAAAACTCTAGCCAACGTTGCTGCCGAAGATTCAAATCCTTTTGGGAGAAAAGATACTTCAACGACTTGTGATCCGTAAACAACTCGAATCGAACTCCCAACAGATAATGTCTCCACATCTTCAGAGCAAATACAATCGCCGCTAACTCCAAATCATGAGTCGGGTAATTCCTTTCATGCGGCTTCAATTGTCGACTGGCATACGCAACAACTTTATCCTTCTGCATCAGCACTGCTCCAAGTCCAGTACCACATGCGTCGGTGTAAACCACCATCTCATCATTCCCACTTGGAATAGTCAAAACAGGAGCACTCGTCAATCTCTCTTTCAGGATTCCGAAAGCTTGCTCACACTTAGCATCCCAACTGAACACTTGGTTCTTTTTCGTCAATCCTGTTAACGGTGCAGCTACCTTGGAGAAGTCTTTGATAAACCGTCGATAATATCCTGCTAATCCAAGAAAACTTCTCACATCTGATGCATTCTTAGGTCTAACCCAATCCTGGATTGCTGCCACCTTAGCGGGATCAACCGCTATTCCATTTCCAGAAATCACATGGCCTAAGAACCTCACTTCACTCTTCCAGAAGTGACACTTCGAAAACTTAGCCTTCAGCTGATGTTTCCGCAAGGTCTCTAAAACAATACGCAAGTGCGTCTTGTGTTCTTCTTCCGTTCTGGAATAAATCAGAATATCATCCACGAACACAAGTACAAACTTGTTCAACTGATCTCTGAACACTCTATTCATAAGATCCACAAAATATGCTGGCGCGTTAGTCAATCCAAACGGCATTACCAGCCACTCAAAGAACCCGGATGGTGTCCTAAAAGCAGTCTTCGGCACACTATCCTTAGCCACTCTCAACTGGTGAAATCCCGTTGCCAAATCCATCTGAGAAAACACCTTAGCTTCGTGAAGCTGATCAAACAAGTCGTCTATCCTCGGCAATGGATACTTGTTCTTCTTAGTCACTTTATTCAGCTCACGATAATCCACACACAATCTCAACAACCCATCTGCCTTGGTTGCAAACACAACTGGTGCACCCCACTCGGACACACTACGCCGAATGAATCCTTTCTGTAAAAGGTCATCAACTTGCACCCTCAACTCTTGCTGTTCCCTAGGCGCCATCCGCCTAAGAGGCATTACAACAGGTCTGGCTCCTTCAACTAGATCTATACGAAACTCGATCTCTCTATGCGGCGGCAACCCTTTGACTTCGTCAAAGACATCCTCGAATCCATTTGCGATTGGCACTAAAGACAGTCCATCCCGTGGAACAACTAGCGAATACATGAAGCTCATGAAGACGCCTTCCTCATGCTTACATCGTATCACAATCTTTCGCCCTTCCACATTCTCGACTGTCACCTCCAGCCTCTCACAATCAACCTTAGCCGCATACTTCCTAAGCCAGTCCATACCCAAGATAATTCCGAACCCCGCAAAGTTCAGAACAAAACAATCACAAACAAAAGAGCAACCATGACTCGACACAACTAGACCACGGCATAACATACACAAACAAGACGAACCCCCAACTGGATTAGTCACAACCAATGGCCTATCAACAATATCCGGTTCCAAACCTAACCGGCCTACTAGTTCATTACAAACAAATGAATGCGACGCTCCAGTATCAAACAGAACTCTAACTGGAACACCACATAGGAAAAGAGTACCTTGAACCACCACACTCTTTCCCTTCTCTTCAGCAGTAGGAGCTTTCGAAGACGACGGAACAGCCCCCAAAGCATAGGCTTGCACAATCTGCCTGTCCTTCCTTGGTTCTGGACAATTCTTCCTGAAATGCCTCGGCTTGTCACAGTTGTGACACTTCATCGGCACCTTAGGATTCTTACAATCCTTAGAGAAATGGCCCTTCTGCTGACAATTGTAGCAAGTCACCTCGCCTTTCGGCTTCTTCTGGCCATCCTTACCCTTCTGCTGCTGCTGCTTCCTCTTCTGGTTTCCACCCTGCTGTGGTTTAGATTCTCCCTTGGTAACAGCAACAACAGGTCCTTCCTTAGGAAACAGACTCTCATGCCTAAGAGCTTTCTCCACAAGCTTCTCAAATGAATCGTCCAAATGATCCACCAACTGTCTCCCAAGATAGCTATCCAAGCCGGTCACAAACTTCTCATTCTTCTGATAAGCAGATTCAATATATGACCGAGCATATTTGGACAAAGCTTCAAACTCAGAAACATACTCAAGAACAGATCTTCCACCCTGCTTGAGCTCTACAAACTTCTTGAACAGAACAGACTTCTGAGCTGTAGAAATGAACTTAGCTTCAAATCTGACTTGGAATTGCTCCCAAGTAATCTCCTCCTCCGCAGTATTGATGGTAATAGAGTTCCACCAATCAGAGGCTCTCCCTTGAAGCTGCCTTGATGCCAACTTCCTCTTAGTTGCATCATCAATTCCCAAATCACCAAAGATCCTTCTACAAGCATCTATCCATCTCTGGACTTCGATAGTTGATTCTGTTCCTAAGAAAACCTTCCCTCCAAGAGCAGTATAATCCTTGCACAACTTAGCAAAATCCACTGGTTTCGGAGTTTGGACTTGAACTCCAACATCAACCGCTGCCCCCGGAACTGGTATCCTTCTCATGATCGAAGTCATCATAGCTTCGAACATGGCTGCATAATCAGCAGTCTCTTCAGTAGCACGGCCTTCCCTAGCAGCTGGTCTCCCTCTTCGACTCATCCTCAATATCTATAAAAAGGAATGATTAGAACATCTAGAGAAACAACTGCATAAAGGACTCAACTCTACTAAGCTACTATATTATATATAGTATTCATCCATCAAAATACAATTACGTCTCTCATACGTAGTTACGACGGCAAGCGTTGGGTAAAATCGATTAACCTGGCTCCGATACCAAATGTGACGACCGCCCGTGACCCCTGCACCGAATCTAAAGATAGAGCGCTGTAAAGTGTGCCAGGCGACCATGGACGATTGTCAAGGTAAGATTAAAAAACAACAGAATCTATCGTAATACTCACAGCGCATGGACAAAATACAATAGAACATATATATAGTGAAGCTTTACAGAACAAAATGACATCATATAAAACTCCATAATAGTTGAGTACAAGCACCAAAATAATCAATACATCAAGCCTCACTACATATCTCTCAGAGAATACAAAACAGCGGAATATCCAGTACATATAATAAGAAGATAATATGCAACCCTCCGGCTCGCCTTCGATATCAGCATCGTGAGAAGAGAACAGCACCTGTCACCTGCTACCTAGTCTGCCCGTCCCAAAATGGACGAACAGCCCAAGGCAATAAGAATTAAAAACATAAAGCCTTGAGTCAGACAACAATCTTAGTGAGCAGTAAATTAACTAACAACATACCAAAAGAGCATAAAGGAAAAGGAACAGGAATACGACCCTCCCATTCCAACCTCATTCTACAGTGATAGCCCCCAGACACACACTAAGCAGAAGCAAACATAGCAGAGCATACAATTTAAAGTAAAGCTACTATCACTCGAGTCAAGGGTGATGTTTTCCAAGTACCAAGGCCTAAATCAGATAAGCACCCAGAAAATACCGCTCTTGAGTTCGAATGACGATACAACCAAACATCCATGACTCTGGCTATCACTGTTATCATTGCTTCGATATCACCGTTAATTGAATGACCGGCACATTCTTTCAGCCGTCCGTCAAGGGCTAATGAAAACCCCGGTTCTAGACATAACTCCCGCACGTCGTCGCAGCCCGTGCCTAGGACTATCGAATCTGCCCAGAGTACTCGACCATCAATAGTTGGCCGTTGGGACTATCGAATCTGCCCAAACGTACCCTTGCTTAGAGCATGCTAGAACCTTCAACAACGATGCTATCCAAGCCTCCTAGTCATCCTCCTCGACGACTATTCTCATAACCATTCATTATCCTCAACTCGAATCATATCACCGAGTTATCAACATGCTTGGAATGATCCCGTCTGGATTAGACCAAGTCTTCATCACATGATTGCCTCGCTTCATTACATCCTCGCAAAGCCTCATCTCATCATCACATCATCAAATCTATGCATAAGAGCTTCATCATCCCGCTACATATGCCACGAGCAGCTTTCCCAATTCAAGAGCCTTTCCCTTAGCTTTTGAATCGTCTTCGGTCTAAATCTAATCATTAATCATCTAGTTCATAACAATCAATCAAATCAAACATCAATCCAAACAATCAAGCATTCAAATAAGATCTAAGTAGACAATTATAACAATAATGGCATTTTCGTAATTAAAGAGTTGAAAGTCCAATAAGCATGAAAGCATGGATTATATCTCTACAAACTTAATGAATGAACTTGCATAGGTTAACATATGATAAAATGGATGTAACATCATCATGAACAATGGATCTATATGGATCTACACTTAGGATGAAGAAAATGCATGGAAATCACTATTTTAACACCAAATCGGGCCAACAATCCGATATACTCCTTTGGATCCGTGTGAGAGATAATCACCACTCACCAAATCACCTAAACAACCTCAAATCAACACGCTTCAGATCTGGACAGCGAAGGATGAAGCTTGATCTATCACGAATCCGCTTCAAACGATGAAATCTCTCTTGAAAAGATGAAGATCTTCAATCTAAGCTCTTGAATCTTCAATCTTGATCTTCGATTTGGATGGAAGGAAGCACTAGATTAGAGTGGAGAAAAGAAGTGAAGAACTGTAGAAGTCGAGCTCTCAAAATGGCAGCACTTCGTCGCTTCAAAATCCGGATCCCAAAAATGAAGAGAAGCTCTCCTATTTATAGCAGAAAATACCCTAAGTCGTAACTCGGCTATCTCCTTAAGTCGCTGCCGACTTAACACTGCCGACCTACGACCTAACACTTTGCCATCCTACGACTTAACCAGAAGCATCTACGACCTAACAACTGCTATCTCCTAAGTCGGTCACGACTTAACAACTTAGCACCATTCGACTTAACACTTATACGACTTATAAAACCTTGCGACCTAACAGTGTTACGACCTAACACAGACTGCCTCTACGACCTAACACATAGCCTAACTCCTAAGGTCTCCAACTTGTTAACTCCTTAGGTCGCTAACCCACCCAGTCGACTTAACTTGGTAACAACTTAACCCTTAGGTCGCTTACGACCTAACCAACCAAGCCACCAGACGACCTAACACATAGCGACCTATCCCTTAACTCGGTTACTACGACCTAACTCTAAAACCTTAGGTCGTCTACAATCATAAGTCGGTCAACCCACTAACTCGTCCAACCGACCTAACTTCTATACGCTCTAAGTCGCTAACCCGGAACCACTAGGTCGCTAACTTTCCCAGCCGACCTAACACTTAACAAAAACTTAGGTCGCTCACAACATTTCCTTAAGTCGGCAACTCGACCCAGACTTATCCTTTAACTTGCCTATCCCCTTAGGTCGCAGATCTTCTCTAAGTCGCCAACAACATTTAGGTCGCGTACGACCTAGGACTTAGACAAATCTGCCTAAAAATCTGAAATGACATGAAAGTGCTAAAATTCCAGATTTTGACGAACATGTCGATCCGTAAAAATACGGGTCATTACAGGAGGGACTTCTGCGATATCGCAGGATGCACAAATATATATATACATCGGCCTTAGGCCGGAAATCACAATATATATCAATATATACCGTTCATATCTCCTATTCTGAATTTTTGCGTAAGCGTACCTTATTTTTAGCATTTTAAAGCAAGCAGCTATTTATTTTAGCAAATTTCGCAATCAAATCCAGCCAAACGGCTTCCATGAACCTGTACTAACTCAATTAAAACATGTAAGTGACAAATATATAAGGTTTATTAACACTTCACTAAATTTTAATAGCTAAACACATGTTTAACATAAGCAATATACCCAAAACGCTGTCCATAAATAAATTTATAAGGTTTCGACACAACTTTAAATGCTTTCAATTCATTCACCCACCATCTCACTTAATTCATTCTTATTTCGTTCCATTTAAATGGCCTACTCCCCATTTCTTACATCCAATTCATTTAATCCAAACGAACTCATTACATAATATATTTACAAGTCGAACATCAGTCACATCAAATTGGTATTCAACTTGCATTTCATTTTATTAACTAAACGAGTTTTATTTAAGATCATTTCATTAAACTCGACACAATCATTTCACAATTTTGCCTAAGTCAAGCTTTATTCAAATATTACTTCAGTTATTTATTTCCTTCAAGATATTTCAACTTTAAAACTCAAGTTATATTTAGTTTTTATAAGCACTTCCCAATTTAAATCCTTAATTTGATTTTCAATTATCAAACCAATCCTATTTACTAATTTAATTAAATTAGTTTATTTAGTCACTTCTTTAAACTTCAAACTTCCATACTCAATTCATTCTGAATTTATTCCTACTAATAACAAGGAAAGTTTTAAATTTACGTCTACTTGGATTTTTATCCACCAATTCAATCCATCATTGTTATAAACCACTTTTATTTTATTCGACTACACTTCCAATTACATTTAATTCACCAACAATCCAAGCTGAGTTCATTTATGCTCGAGTTCACTTCCCATTTCATTAACTAATTAATTATCTATTGGTTTATTCCAATTTTATACCCAATATTTGATTTTTATTTCGAAAATCACTTTAACTATTTTACTGGTGTTCAATCTATTTTATAATTCAAGTTTTGGATTTTTATCCGTTTCCAAAATACAAAACTAATTTATTTTGGCTTACTTCTAAATTTTAGGAGTCACAAACTTATTTATATCCATTCTTTTATCTATTTAAAATCAATTCATCCACCTTATACTTTAACTCGGGATTATACATTTCATTTAGCCAATATATCTATATTATTCCATAAACAACCTTTAAATAAGATTCTAGAGTTTTTAAACAATTTCAAAATCACCTTTGAAATCAACTATATCCAAAATCTTTTGGCAATTCAATTTTTCTTTTGAATTTTAAAACCGAACCCAGTTTGCAAACAACTTCAATTCAAAATAATTTGGTAGCAATTTCTCTTCTGGAAACTCAAAAATGAATATCGATGATGCTGCAGTCATCGCCGAAGTTATTTTCTAGCGACCAAAAGAGTTAAATGCTTTTATTCTCTTTCTAAAACCCTTCAAATATTTTTAAATCCCAAATCTCTCTAGATTTCAAATCCGGTTCAAAAATATTTCTCAAATAATTCCACTATTATTTCTCCAACACCTTTGAAAAACATTCCAAATCTAAAGGAATTTTAAATCCATTCTAAAAAATTCCCAATTTCCAATCCATCCAATTAAATTTAAATCTTCTCTGGAATTCTATTTTAAATTACAATCTCATTTGTATATGGAGTTTATCCCAATTTATAAATTACATTTATAATCTATATTTCAAATTTTATTTTATTATAAAATTTTATTCTTTAATTTGGTTATAAATTTCAATTTCTAGTTAAGTTTCCATAATAATGATAATAATAATTCCATATTATCACCTCTAACCCCCAAACAACCATATATATATCAACTAGAATAGTTTACAAAACTTTTCTTTTTATATAAAAAAATAATTTGGATAAAATTATTTCATTTACCCTACTTTAAAACAATACTGTGTCGGTTTATCTTGTTTAAGAGTTTAGAAACCCCTATCGATGTTGTGGTGTCCCACCCATCGACCAGAATCCATAAACACCCAACCGATAAATCAACACAATATAAAACCATTTTATATTCACTAGCAAATACGCGCTCATATCTATTAATACACTCAAAATTCCCACCAGAGCCAAGGTTGTCGCCAGCCTAGGCTCTGATACCAACTGTAATATCCCGATTTTTCTTACATGAAAAATCGAAACATTAGTGCTAAAGAAGAAGAGGTAGAAGAAGAAAGTAGGAAAACAACATCAGAATCTAACCATCGCCGCGGAATAAAATATAATATATACAAACAGATCTTTACACAAATCAAACTATATCTGTTTTATACAATACATCATCCGAGTATACATCAGAGTTCAACAGCATCAATAACATACAACTGGACAGTAATCATATCATGTCCTCAATATAACAGAGTACACAGCTAAACACAGCGGAATATATATATATATATATATATATATATATATATATATATATAAAAACAAGTACGGGAGATACGTCTCGCCATCCAGCTCGTCTCCTGAGCTCCACAGCATCATCCTGTATCCTATAATACTCGGTCTGACCCGAGCATCATATAAACAATACCCGAGTCAGTCTGGAATACCAGCGTGAGAAAATCACACTCAAATTTATTATTAAATTTTCAAAAATCCTTTGAAATCAAAAGCATCTCGTAAGACCACGCCACAAATAAACATGTCGGGTTTTTACCTTACGATAGCTAAAACACTTTTTATCAAAATCCTCTGATATTATAATAGTTTCTATATACAAATACTTATTAAAATAGCCGAAATTGTTACATCTATTAAATTCTGGCATACTAGCCACAACGTGGGTAATACAAACAAAACTCGTACAAGGCACGTAGGGAGAATGGATTTCCAACGAATGACTAGGCACTGGGGTACCACCTGTCACAGTACGTGGCCTAGATCACAGTACCGAGGATCACGCCCGACCCCCTGCAACACAAGACTGGAATCACCTATGGGCAATTCCGAATACGATCACCCCACGGTTGGGATCAGCAACCGCACCACTAAGCCGAAATAAAAGGGACCTCTAGGCAGGGATGACCATACTCTCAAGTGGGCGCTACCCACGAAGCCTTGCTGCATAACCCCTGATTTTCAGTCATTCCCGGTTGATGAGGCCTGAGGCTAAACGTTACCTTTATAGAACGTTTCACTTAGAATGCCCATCGTCCCCTGACGATGTTCCAAAAGCATTCGTCCATACAAGTCCGTCCCAGGTTCGAACGGAACTAAAGACACTATCCCATCTTCGATATCAATCTCGTTTCCCCACGAAACGTACAAACCGGATCGAAGTGGGTTTCATGAAATAAATCTCGATCCCGGACTCTTCGAAACGATCAGCGCATTTGGCCAATATTGATAGTCGGTTATTTAACTATCAATTAACATCCATAACATCCATCAAACAATAAATAATTTTCCCAATTATTTATTTGCCTCAAATATCCTTCCAAGATATATTTCCAAATTTGAAAACTCATTTGAAACAAAATTCAAACAGTTTCCTCTTTCGGAATTCATTTCCCAAATATTTATTTCCCTCTGAAACACCAAGTACAAAATACTTTTAGATTTAAAAATAATTTAAAAACACTTTACTATAAATATACTTTATAACATTGAAATTTTAAAACTACTTTAATACTTTATCAAAATATATACTTAATATTTAAAATAAAACCACTTTATAAATATAAACTAAATTTCTCTTTTTTTAAAACATAATACCAAATCACATTTATATAATTACTACAATAATAGATTTTTGAAAATACTTACTCTGGAAATTAACATTTAGAAAAAAACAATTTTCCAAAACATGCTTTTTTAAAAAAACATACTTAAAACTTTTACCTTATATTTCAAATTGTTTCGAAAACGTACTTGGCTATCCAAGGAAATACACTTCTTTTCACATCTTTTAAAATAAATCAACATTTATTTTTAAACCAATTCATATCCCTTATAAATTCCCACCTTGAATTTATATTTTCAAATATCCACTGATATTTTAATTTACTTTATAAACCCAGTTTATAAATTCCAAAATCTCATTTCTCTTTTTAAAAAATCCCGTTTTTAAACACTTAAATCAATTCCCAAGATTGATTACCAATTTATTTTACTTTTAAATAAATTTCTTTCTTACTCCGTTTATTTTCAAAATCCTTTAACTTAAATTTCATTTCTTTATTATGATTGAAAATCCCTTTAAAATGAGAATATCAATTTCAGATTTCCCAAATCCCTTTTCTTTTCCCTTTTAATTAAAGTTAAACCTTGAATTAAAATAAATTCTTTATTCTTTAAATAAAATTGCTTAAGCTTAATATTCATCATTTTTCTGCTTATTCAAGATCCCATTTTCCCATATTTATTAGAATTCTGAATCGCTTTTATTTTTATTTTCCTTTCAATTCATTATTAAATTTTATTCCAATTTACTTGAATTATTCTACTCAAAATTCTCTCTTTTATTTCTTTTCAAAAATCCAATTCTATAGAATTTAATAACTCATTATGCTTGGATATTCAATCCAACTATATCTTCCAATATTTCAATCATCAATAATATCATCACAGGATATTAATATTCATAACACAGAATATCAAATAATCTAAATAAATTTAAGGAATCCAGTTGGATCCCTCCAACCTGTTTCTCTGCATCCACAAATGTTAGCACAATACCAATTCCACTTCGAGGTGGAATATCGCGGTATATGGGATTTTATAAAAATCATCCGCTATTATGCAGCGCATAGGGTCTCATCCGCTATAAAATGCGGGAATATCAATTCCAATATATACACATGCCAATATATATATATATATATTGGTATATACTACTATATATGATATAGCACATCCAAATCAATTCAACCATTCAATCAATTATTTAAAATTAACTATTTAAATTTAGAATAAAAATTCAACTGAGTGAGATTAACTCACCTTTACTTTTTGTTTTGCCAATCCGATCCAATCCTGACTTTTCCCCCCGGTATTAACCCTTGTAAAAATAAATTTTACGATTTATTAACATCGAACAAATCAAACCATTTATTATCCATTTTATAAATTTAACTAACTAATGATTTAATATTTCCTTTTTTTCTTTTTAAACTAATATCTTAGATTTTAAAACGAATTCCTCTTAACAAATTTATTTAAATAAAAACTAAATTTACAACCAATCTTTCCTTGTAAATAAATTATTTCAGTAACTAAGATAAATTAAATTAGTTTATTAAATACAATAATTACCTGAACACAGATTTAAAAATTCCTTCTTTGATTCCTGTAACCCCATTTAAAAATATTTGAATTAATCAACAATTTATTAACATTCTTAAATAACTGATCCATCAATTTTCCTTCCAAATAAGTTTAATCAACTGGTATTTTAATTTAGACCAGTAATTTAAAATTTTAAATAAATTTCCCTATGATAACTAATTTCCTAGTAACCAAAATAGTTAAATGAGTTACTTAAACTGTTTATCACCAACACATTATTTCAAATGAAATTTCGATTTTAAAACATGTATATTTCTTTTTCTTCTTCCAGTAAGAATAAATATATTTCGGCTGTTTTTTTTTTCTGTAAATAATTTAAAACAATATATGTTTATTAAATTTAAACATAATTTAACTTTTATATCCTAATGTATTTATTATCTTATCTGAAAATTAAGCTAAATCGAAAAAACGATATCAAATACCTCAATCCAATCACGATGAACGAGATTCCATCGGCCTTCACCGCCGCTGATTTCCTCGACGAACCCTCAAATGCAGTCGCTAGGTCCATCGCGTCATTCCACCTCTCGCGCGCCTCGAGACCAACCCCAGACTTTGCCTGCGAACAACCTAATGTCATCGAAGCCGCTGCCATCACGTGAGCTCGCGACCTTCCTGCCGCTGCGACGTCCCATAGCTCGAGATCGAGCTTACCCATATCTCGTCCTTACGATCTTGAGTTGCATACAAATTCGATTTCTCTCAAGCGAGCAAATAGTTCTGGATCCAATTCGAGAATCGAATTCAGGGGAATTGAACGCGATTCTCTCCTCGATGTCATCTTTGAAGATTTCGAACAGTCGTACCTATTTTATTTTATTTTCGGTTGGTTTTCCTTTAGAACGACGAAGACTGGAAGGGAAGACAAAGTTTCGTTCCTTTGCTTTGATTCGAAACGAAAAAGAATGGAGGAAAGGATTCACTCGACCATTATTTATGAAAGAACTGAGAAGAGAATCTCATTTGATTTTTTTGATCAGATCTGCTTGAAAGAAGTAGATGGAATACGTGACTTAACCATTGGTAGGGCAGCGTTTTTCAGGAGTAGGGTGGCTGGAAAAGACAGAAAGGTGGCTGATGATATGATTTACAAATTTATATAAATTGTTTAAATTGAATTTTCGATAGAATTTCAACGCGTTTGTGTATCATACGCTCATCCAACAACTTCAATCGCTACGAAAATTGAAATCCGATAATAATACATTATTACGGATCCAATGGAACTGGTTTCATCGAATTCCAAGACTGTACCTCGGAAGGCTAATTTTAAATTCAATTTAAACAAATAAAATTTTAAAACTGAACAAAACACTTTTACTACCTTCTGTACTATCAATTTAAATTTTACAAGTATTCAATTTATTTTTAAAAGGCTTAAAATTCCAAATACAAAATTTTATCCATCTTCCAATTATTTAATTTAAAAATTAAATTTCTAAATAAATAGTGATATTTGAAAATTCAAGTTAAAATCCACTTTTTAATATTTAAAATCAATTAAATATTCCCATTTCAAATATCCAAAAATTACGGGTCGTCACAGGTGTATAAAGGAATTGGGATTTTGATTTCAAAGATAAATTTGAATTGCTCGACAAAAGGTAAGTATTTGAATTTCAATATGAGATTTGATGATTTTTGTAACAACCCGCATATCTATCGATTCTATATTTAAATATTTTATTTAAATATTTTATCGTTAGTCGGATGTTAGTCCGAAAAGCTACTTTTTGCATACGGTCAAATTAGGACTCGAGACCACCCCCATTGAGTTCAAAATGACGTTTGCGATCTTTTTGAGTGTAAACTTCGATATGTTTGGAGATAGTGAAATTTTCAACACTTTTTCCCGCCTTTGACTTTGGTTTGGACTGCACCCCTTTAGTTCAGCCCAACCATCTTCCTCACTCTATCAAAACACTTCAAGCTTTGTCAAAAATGGTGGTGGGAAGTGGAAATTAAAACTCCAAACACAAATTCCATTGCAAATCCGAGATTCAACATCAAATTCACGTGAAGACCATTGATTCAAGCTTGTTGGTGTTCTTGCTTTGCTCTCAAATCTCCATCTTCATCAAATTCCGTGAAAAGGTGAGATTTTTGATCTCACATCTTGCCTATATCTATCTTGGACTGTTGGGAATGATCCCCTATTGCATTTGCATCAACATTTGCATTTGGTTTGGATTGGATTGGCGAAAAACTTCAATTTTCAGCGTTTTGGTGATTTTTCTGGCCTTAAGTCGTTTCTGGCCATCCCTAGGTCGTCCACGAGTTAACTCCTTAGGTCGTCCAGGCTGCTAGCTCGCGTGTTGAAAAGTCTCCTAAGTCTTAGGTCGTTGCCGACCTATAATTCCCAGGCAAGATGTTAAGTCGTTCGCGAGTTAAACCTTAAGTCTTAGGTCGTTGCCGACCTATAATTCCCAGGCAAGATGTTAAGTCGTTCGCGAGTTAAACCTTAAGTCTTAGGTCGTTGCCGACCTATAATTCCCAGGCAAGATGTTAAGTCGTTCGCGAGTTAAACCTTAAGTCTTAGGTCGTTGCCGACCTATAATTCCCAGGCAAGATGTTAAGTCGTTCGCGAGTTAAACCTTAAGTCGTAGGTCGTCTCCGACCTAATATTTCCCCTGCTATTTCACTAGGTCGCTTGACCTTAAGTCGTAGGTCGTCTCCGACCTATGCCCCACTAAGTCGCATCCCACTTAGGTCGCAGGACTCTGTAAGTCGTAGGTCGTCGCCGACCTTACACTTGGTCTTTTGAGTTCGCGATTTCCTTAGGTCGTATGACCTAGTTTTCCTTAGGTCGCTGGACCGCTTGCCTTCACTAGGTCGTACCGTGACGGGGCAGGTCGAACCCCGAATTACTCTGCGTAGGCAAATCTTATCTGACAAAGCATTTATTAGAATTTCTACTTTGATGGTTTTGGGATTGACTTCTTTGGACTTTACTCACGTCTTCGAACGTGAATTGATTTGTTTCTACAATCGTTTTATGACTTGTCACTTTAAAGATATATGAAGGTTTCAATACTAATAGTAAATATCAAAACTCTTTCATCAAAGCGATTTCAACACTATTTTAAATATCAAAAGTTCATTTTCTCAAACCGATTTTCAATCTACTAGTATATACAAGCCTTTACTTCACTCGAATGAGAAATCGACTTAAACGACTTAGTAAAACGGGTGGTATGAAATGCTTGCGTTCACTTCGTCGGTTAGCTCTTGGACTTGTTCGATTGAACCCTTTTTGTGACAATTTCCTAGTGAAGATTTACAGCTTGTTCGTAAATATTTAAGTTAAGCAAGTGGTTATGGGACATGAAGCTAAACTCATATATTTACTAGCTTGGTGTGATTGACACTTCCTTATGATCATGACGATCATTTTTGTGATTTAGACTAGCGATTGAGCGATGTCTCTTTGTCTACGTGGGAGACTATACCCCGATTATGTGATGTTTCGCCATCACATTTCCTACGGTCTTCGGGCCATTCCTGTGTGAAAATTTAATGGATAGCTTCCATGAGATATCTTCTCGTCATGTGTTTACGCGTAGGTGAGTTTTCATGCTCCCATTCATGTGTTAGGCCTCCCCCCTTTATGTGTTTTCTGGATTTCTGATGATGATTTCTGGAATTTTGTGCTTCACCAATTTTCATGATTTTCATTGATATGATATCAGTTTTTGTGCATTGGTGAATTCATGTGTTATTGACTTGTTATGAATACAAGTTTAGGGTATGATACCCTATTTTATCTTTGAGAAGATTCTTGTGATATTGATTAATCTTTTGTTGATTATCATTTACATACTTATAGTAGTATGTCGCTATGGTTATTACATGTTCATGTCATGCCTTTTACTGTATACCATATCATCTGATATTTATAGTTAGACTGATCCGTTTATTATTTTCTTATAAATAATACTCGGGTCAGACCGAGATGTTACAGGTGCTTCTGCTTGAATTTTCTTCAGGATTATTCTGACTTTTGGCTAACTACCTAGATTAGTAGTTTTTGGATGTACACCTTTGAGATATAGACTCTATGTTGTGTACTTATTCTTTTGTATAGCACGTGATGCTATTCTTTTGTATTATCGTGGATCTTTCCGACCACTACTCTGATGTACACTTTCATGTGATATATATATTTATTCATATCTTCTTCCGCCTTTGTGATATGGATGTCTGTGACTGATTTATGTTATGATTATTTCTATGTTTGTTTCCGAAGATTATATATAGCCACCGTGTGATAGCTTTGTGTTTGTATCGGTATGTCGGATTTCCTCCTTAAAAGATATGCATTCTATTCTATCTGACGTATCGATGCTCGCACAAAGAAGTTACATGGATGGTCGCTCCTCCACAGCCTTATTCTCCGCGCTAATTGACAGCACTACATCGTAGTGTTCTTGGTTAGCGTGGGTATAGAGGTGGAGCTGTAAATTTTCTTGTCTAGCCGCTTGGCTTTTTCTTTTCTTTTTGAAATTTGAGAGTCCGTAGGGACATTTTGTAGTCGTACCGTGTTAGCCGCGCAAAGGAGACGCTGGCGAAATTTTTCGAAAATTTCGAGCGTTAGAAAAATTTTGAGAAATTTTGAAAGTTTGAAATTTGAATTTGAATTTTGAAGTAAACAATGTTGTTTGAAACTTATAATTGAAGTTGGAAAGCTAGTTGAAATGATAACGAATCTTTAGTAGAAAGATTTGTTTTGAAAATTTGATAAAACTATTGGATTGTGAAAAATAGTAGACGAGTTAAGGACCATTTTTTCTAACTTGTAATTTCGGGACGAAATTCTTTTAAGGGGGAAAATCTGTAACGACCCCGAATTTTGAACAATTTAAATTGAAAATATTTAATTGATTTTAAATTTTTGAGTGATGGTTTGACTTGAATTTCAAATTATCAGAATGAATTTGGCGATTAAATTATAAAATTTAATCTATTGTATGTTGAATAAAAATTTGAATTTTCAATTTTAAGCTAAAGAAAAATATTTCAAAAGCTTTTAAAATTCATATTGATAATACTGAAGATAATAGAAGCTTCAGAATTTAATTTCAAACTGTTTTGTTCAGTTTTGAAATTTTATCGTTTGAATCGATATTTAAAAATAGCGTTCCGGGGCACAGTCTCGGAATTCGACGAAACCAGTTCCATTGGGTCCGTAATATTGAATTATTGTCGGATTTCAAATTTTGTATTTTTCGGAGTTGTTATGTGAGCGCACGACGTATAAACGCATTGAAATTAAATCGAATTCGATTTAAATTTAAATTTTAAAATTGGTAAACATCAGCACGTTGTCTTCCCTGTATTTATGCCTAAAATCACGATGCGAAATCGTGCAGACCATACTTCCTTCAATTTTAAATATCTCGTCCCCTCCCTCTTTAAATCAAAACCGAGCTTCTCATTCGAAATCAAAAGAAGAAAATCATGGCCGAAGCCTCTTTTGAAAAAAAAGGAAACAAAATCAAAGTCGTATATTCCCACTCCTCTCTTCGTTCTCAAGGAAATCATCTTCTAATAAGGGTGGCTGCGATTTCAAATTAGAGTTCCCCTTTCCTCTTCTTCATTAGTAACCGAGTGAATCATAAAAGAAAAAAAACGTTCGAACCAAGTCGAACGCGAGCGATTCGATCTCGCGCGAGGGGGCAAGGCAACGTTGGGTGGTAGCGCGATCTTGCGGGGAGGCGGAAGTGTCTGGTCGAGAAGAGGCGGCGGTAACTGGAGTCGCGAGCGAGTATGGGGAGGGGGTCGATTCGAGTTCATCGCGGCGATGGAGGGTGGCGTCGCGAGTTCGACTGGAATTTGGGTGTTTTCGCATGTGCGACGCCAGGAGTAGGCGAAGCAGGGACGTGGTCGAAGTCGAGACAGTGGATGGCGCGTGGGCATGCGAGGTTGAGAGGAGACTTCGTCGTGGTCGTGGTGATGACCGAGGCAACAAGGAGCGTCACCTCGTGCTGAGCATTTGAGCAGCAGCTCGTCGTTTTCGTTTCCTGCCGATTTGAGGTAATATAATAAAAAAAAAATTAATTTAGCATTTCAAATTCAATATTACTCAAGTTTATATCGTTAAAATTAATTAGTGGTTATTATTTCTCTTATTAGAAACTTTACAGTAAGGCAAGGATAATTTGTTTTAGGTTAAACAAAGATATATTGTTAGAACAGTATATATACTTATCCCCATATATACTTCAATTTAAGACAGTAAATGTGTATATAAAATATGTAACAGTAAGTTTATGAAAACAATCTATTTTCTTCAATTGACAGATTTTTATATATATGCAGAAAAATATAAGTAAGGTTTCAAAGGAAAAGAAAGAAAATATTTTTTTTTTGTTTCAAATCAAAAATTTATTTTGTTATTTACTGAGAGAAAATATAAATCTGATTTTGCGAAAAAAACTATATAGATTATTTGTGAATCTGTATGTAGTTCTAAAGAAATATATTACAAACATTTGTATTGCAGTAAGCTGTATGAAGAAAGTAATAAGAGTTGGTTTAAAATTTAAAAATATTAGTCTAAAAATAAAAATCTGGGTTGAATAAATTTATCTAAAGGAAATCGGTTCAAAATTTTATATTGTTAGTTTAAAATAAACTTACCGGTAGTTAAATTTATCAAATAAAAAAATTTAATCATTCGATTAATTTGAATATTGATAAATTATAAAATTGTTATACAAGGTCTAAAATGGTGAAGAAAACAAATTTGGATTGGAAAAATGGGATGGCAAAATAAAAGGCAAAGGTGAGATCTTCTCACTCAAATGAAAATTAAATTTTACAGTTATTGATTGATTGATTGACTGTTTGGATGTGATATTAGATATAGTAGGATATATCTATATATATAGCAATATATACATATTGGCATATGTATATATTGGATTGATTGATTTCTCGCACTATATAGCGGATGAGACCCTATTGCGCCGTTAGTAAGCGGATGATATATTTATAAATCCCATATACCGCGATATTCCACCTCGAAGTGGAATTGGTATTGTGCTAACATCTGTGGGTGCAGGGAAGCAGGTTGGAGGGATCCAACTGGATTCCTCACCAGTATTTATTTGATTTCAGATATTGTGATATTTGTTGATTTTCATATCGATATATGATGTTTGTTGTTGTGATTGACTAATTGGTGCGTTGCATCATCAGATCCATTCTTTTTGAAGTTTAAAAATAACGACTTTGATTTTAAAGAGATTTTTAAAGTGATTTTTGAAATAAATAGTTGATTGATTTATTTTGAATGGTTTATATATAAAATATTTATAAAATGGATATTTATAAATTAAGATATTGGAATTATAAAACGAGTTTTTATAAGTGTTAAAGGAAGTATAAATGGATTTCATAAGTGAATGAAATTAATAGATTTATAATGTGAAGTTATAAAATGAAAGATGTTGTAAAATAAAAGATTTATAAGTAATTTACTTATAAATTAGATGTTGGCACTTAAATGGGATATAAATAGAATTTGCTAAATAAAAATGATTTTTTTAAGTTAAAATTGTTATAAAATATAAATGTGATTTATAAACGTTGTTTATAAATCCGAAATCGCTTATTTTGATAAGTGAATTTTTGAAGTTAATTAAAGGAATTTTATCCACGATTTTGGACAGTGGATAGTCCTTTAAATAAAATGTGTAGAAAAAAGTGAAATTTGGTTAGTGAAGTATATTCACGATTTTGGACAGTGAATATATTATTAAGTAAAATGGATCTGTTTTGGGAAAGTGATATTGGAATAGAATGAAAACGATTTAAAGATGTTTTAAAAACGGGTTAAGTATCGAAACCATAGATTTCAACATTCATTGTTGAAATAGACGTTTTCGAGAAATAAGGAAATGGTGGACTATAACACTGTTGTTATAGTAAATGGTTTCCGAAAGGAAATGTTTTTATATAATATTGGGATTTATATATCTATCTAAATTTCGAATCACTATACTAGTGATTTTGGGTCGTCGTAACCATGTTTTACGTAACATTCGTTTTGACTCAAATAGATGTTGTTATAGTAAATAATTTTCCTTAAAGAATGAAATATATACTTAACATCTATTTAAGTATATCGAATATTTTCAAATGTTGAAAATAAATAAGATTTGTGAATTACTTATTATTAAATAAGTATGGAAATGTTTTTCCAATATTAAATGAACGTTTTTGAAAATTTATCTTTGTAAAGATAAATTGAAAGTGAATATTTGAAATCGATTGAAAATCGTATATCAGTAGATATTCGAAAAATATAAATTCAATATGGAATTTATAAAAGAAATGGAAATTCGTTTTAAAAATAAACGTTGATTTATTTTTGAAGTGTGGAAATTATATATCTAGTAAAGATATTTTGGAAAATAAATTATTTAGGAAAATTATTTGGAATCTGATGATGTTGCGCATCTCTATTGATAGTTAAATAACCGACTATCAATAATTACCTTGAATGGGTATTCGTTGTTATTTCCTTGAATTTGAATGCCACACTTATTTTTGAATAAGCGCTCACTATTCGGGTTAGCCGGGAAAGGACCATGGGGTCGTATATCCCATTCCGAATATGTGATACGTCGTTATGAATTGCATTTGATGACCGGTGTTGAAGACCGGATATTTTTGAAAATGGAAGGATTACCGTCGAGTTACTCTACATCGGCTGATCTCCGATATAGAGGTTTTATCACCCTTAGTGACGGGAAGTCCGGACGTGATTAGAAAATTATCCGGATTTGCAAGGGCTTCATGAGAAGTGCCTTCGGTTCTGTTCGATCCCGGAACAGACTTGTATGGTTGTATGTCTGACGTTACAAATTGAGATATAAAGCTGGTTTCTTTCAAATACATTTCTGTTGGTGGCGGAGAGTTTATTCTCTTAGCTTAACACCCTTCTCTGAGACGTACGAGCTCTGAGGTTATGTAGTTGAAGGTTATCAGCGATATATTCCCAATTTGGTAATGTGGCATGCTGAGTGTTGCTGTGAAATGATCGTTGTTTGATCATTCGTGATATGATCTTTTGTTTGATCATTTATCTTTGTGATCATTTCTTTGATCATTTGTTTGACCTGAAGCATGGCTTTGTGAAAAGCGTAGCTTTGTGGACGAGACTTCGTCAGACCTCACACCCCGGAAATGGTCAAAACAGGAAGGATGCGGCAAGGTTCTAGGGAGTAGCGCCCCTTAGTGTATGTCATTCCTTCTGGATAGAGGTGGTATCATGGTATGGAGCCCAGATACTTAACCTATGTTGTTGCTGCATTATTATTCTTATGTGGTTGTTAGAAGTCGAGGATCCTCGGGAAGATCGGTTACGATCGGGGGATGGCATACACGTGTCAGTAGTTACCTATTTTTGCAGAGGTAACCCGGCCTTGTGTTGGCAGAGATCTAACCGTAATGTTAGGTTATTTCTCGGGACGTCTTTCCAGGGGCGTACCTATGTGGCAATGGAAAGTTCCTTGGCCTGACCATTTGTTGGAAATCCAAAGAAACAATATGAGCCTTGTACGGTTTTAGTTGTAGAACCTGCCATTTAATATTTTAGCTATAGTAGGCATACTATAATGGTACCTATGGTGGCTAAGATTTATATTATACTTTCGAAATGTTTTCTACACTATGCACTAATAATAATATCAAAAATGATTTGATTCTGCGTATCAAACATCTTTGACTATTATAAGGAGAAATCTCCTCCAAATTCTGCGTTTGCATTGTGTGTGTGGCGGGAGGCCTTATGGTAGTTTCATTTTCCAAAAGCATTTCGAATTGACTTTAAAAATTATCCCGTTTTTGTTTTAAAAATAATAATTGTTTTACGATCTCACAACAGTCACCATGACTGACTCGGAGTTTATTGTTTTCCTTCTAAACTCTGGGTGCCCATAATTTTCCACACGGGCAGCCTAGAGTTATGTTATCAGGATATTCTGGAGCTTTGGAAGCAAGCTGGTTGGCGAAACGTTGTATTTTTATCTGATATTATTTATTCCGCTGTGTATTCTGTATGAGGACAAGTTTATATAACTGTCCATTGTTGTATTGAGTTGTATATTGACTCTGATTGATGTATGTATAAACTGATATAGTTCTTTGTTTTAAAAGACTAGTGATTATCTATTATATATTGTTCCGCTACGATATGTGAGATTCTGATATTGTTCTGTTTCTGATGTTGTTCTGTTGTTCTTCTTTCTTTTTCTTCTATCTTTTCTTCTACCTCTTCTTTCTTTAAAACCATAACGGTTGGGATTTCCGGCATTCGACTGGGCGACATTCGATTAAGTAAGTATCGATGTCGATTTTCGAAAGTCGAAAATTCTTGAACGTTACATATATACCCCACTTTCCCCTTATATGCGCGGGCAGTTGTTGTATTTGCATGCAACATCAAGTTTTACAGTATTTTTTAATTCTAAAAAGAATAAACTCTGCCAACAACATTTATGCTCCAGTCTATATCACATATACCAAATCCAACACTTGCTAATTTTCTTCATAAAGGGTCTTCAAATATTAAACTCAAAAGACAAACACATTAACTAATACGCACTCCATTGAAGTTCACATTTACCAGGTAGTTTCAGAAGTAAAGCCACACATTTTTGTGCTATAACTACAAGCCTTCATAAACTATTCAGAGCAGAGTTGAACAAATTTGGGGATTAAGCAAATATCACTGTCAGTATAATTAAATCATGAGGACATGCATAGTACAAAGCTTGAAAACAATGTAAACATATGTCTACATGAATAACAGCAGCGGCATATACATATACAAATGACGTACATATTCTCCTCCGCTTACTGTTCTGAAAGACTTCAACACGGCTCACCACCTATTGATCTCTTACTCTTGCTTCCCCTTTCTGCTCTACATTCATCTTTTCTCACCCTCTCTATTTCACGCCACATACATCCCAACAACTGCTTCACTTCAGCGAAGATCACCGTGCACAATTGATGCAGCAGCGGAATAATTGAAATGGGTAAATTGGTGAAAGTAGCGATCGGGGAATTAAAGATACCAAATGGCCCAAATCCGTTGATCCAAAGATACCGAATTCTAGCTATCCCAAACACGTTGATCACGCACGATACCGTGTTTAAAGATCTATGACTCTTCGTACGTTGATCTAGCGCACTAGATTCCGTGAATCGGCTTCAGCGATCGTTGATTCGAGCGCACTCGAATACCGAAAGTGGAGATAGGAGATCACACTCAACTACCGATTTGAGAAGTGGCACAAAGCTCACAAACAAGTTTTATTCAAAATCAACTAAACTATTACAAATGACTCAACCCCGCTATTTATAGAGTTTTACAACACACACGACTCAACATTTGACAACACTTAGGTCATGAACGACCTAACAAAATACGACCTAAAATAAAGCCATGCGACCTAACAAATAGCGACTTAACAGATACAATTTACAATAAGTAAACGACCTAATACATTACAACACAACAAAGTATAACAACACATAATGTCGAGCGACCTAAAAATACACGACAGTGACCTATCTTGAGCGACCTAAAGAAGCGGCTTCAGGAAATCTTCGAGCGACCTAAAGTTGAGCGGCATAGAGTAAAGCGGCAAAAGAGTCTTCATCACATGTGAATTATAGGATTGAGCAACCTAGCCTTTATGCGACCTAAGATAGGTCGTAACTGATTAAGGTCGTAGCTCGGTAGGTTTGAGCGACCTAAGGTAGGTCGTAGCTGATTAAGGTCGTAGCTCGTTAGGTTTGAGCGACCTAAGGTAGGTCGTAGCTGATTAAGGTCGTAGCTCGTTAGGTTTGAGCGACCTAAGATCTTCAGCAACGGACTCTTCTTCTCGTGACCAATCTTCACGCGACTTATCTCCATGCGACCTAACTTAGGTCGTAACTCATCTTTCTTCCCGCAACATAAGATCGAGCGACCTAATAAAATGCGCTTTAGTTTGTCTATCTCCTTAGGTCGTTTGCCTGCTTTTACGCTGAATCCAGTAACTCGTGAGCGACCTGCACTAGGTCATGAGCGACCTAAGGAATCACTAGGTCGTGAGCGACCTAAAGGCTTTGAACAATTTAAATCAGACGAGCTAGTAGATCGCACTGCATCATCCTCCCCCGGTTGGCAAAAATTCGACCTCGAATTTGCACCTTCCTCTTCCACAACAAGCTCATCTCCATGATACAGAATCAGGTATTTGACATTGAAGACATCAGAAGTATGAACATTATCTGGTAGTCTCAACTGATATGCATTCTCATTGATTTTCTTCAAAATTTCCACTGGACCGATTTTTCGAGCTTTTAACTTATTGTACGTTCCCACTGAAAAACGATCTTTTGTCAACACGGCGTAAACCAAATCGCCTTCTCTAAAGTTCACACTCCTTCGCCTCTTATCCGCCAGTTGTTTATACTTTTCATTTGATGCAAGCAATCGTTCATGAACAGTTTGTGGCACTCCTGCAACTCGGTCACAAAATCACAAGCACGCTTAACCACTCCCTTCTGATATGGCACTGTCGTCAAATCCAATGGACCTTTCGGACTTGCTGAGTATACAACTTGAAACGGACTGAAACCCGTACTACGGTTAACAGCGTGATTATGTGCAAACTCTGCCTGACATAATTTCATATCCCAACTCTTCAAATTATCCTGTACAAGACATCGCAACAAGTTTCCCAATGATCTGTTGACCACTTCCGTCTGCCCATCTGTTTGCGGATGATAGGCACTACTAAAATTCAGTTTCGTTCCAACCATCTTCCACAAACTTAACCAAAAATGGCTTAGAAATCTAGTATCCCGATCTGAAACAATTGATTCAGGTAGCCCATGTAATCGATACACCTCTTTAAAGAATAATTGAGCAACACGGACGGCATCAGCTGTCTTGTTACAAGCGATAAAATGTGCCATCTTGGAAAATCTATCTACCACCACATATATGGAATCATTCCCACGCTGAGTTCTTGGTAACCCCAAAACAAAATCCATGCTGATATCAACCCATGGTCTAGTAAACATAGGTAATGGCATATACAATCCTGCATTCGTTGTTGTCCCTTTAGATACTTGACAAATATGACATCTCTCCACCAACCTTTCAACTTCTCTTCTCATAGTAGGCCAAAAATATGATTGCGAAATCAACTGTAATGTACGGTCTCTCCCCACATGACCTTCCTCATGCAACTCCTTCACAATCTTCATTCGTAAGCTGCACTCGGGTATACATAATCTGTTTCCCTTGAATAGAAAACCATCCACCAGCACAAACTCATCAGTCTTTTCCTCCTTGACTTCATCTACAAACTTCGCAAAATAAGGATCATCAACTAATAATTCTGGCAACACATCAAACCCTGTCACTTCAACCTTCATTGTAGTCAACAAATGATTCCTTCGACTCAATGCATCTGCCACTCGATTCGTAACTCCCGATTTATGCTTTACCACAAATGTAAATTGTTGTAAGTATGCAATCCACGAAGCATGCCCAGCTGCAATCTTGTCCTGTCCCTGCATATGCTTCAATGCTTCATGATCAGTATATAAAACAAATTCTTTATGAAACAAATAATGTCTCCAATGCTTCACAGCTTGTACGGTAGCATAAAATTCCACATCATAAGTATTATATCTCATCTTGGCTCCCAATAGCTTCTCACTGAAATATGCAATAGGTCGTCCCTTCTGACTTAACACCCCTCCAATTCCAACCTTCGATGCATCAGTATGCAATTCAAACAACAACTGAAAATCCGGCAACATTAGAATTGGTGCTGTCATCAAAAGTTCCTTGATTCTCTCAAAAGCAAATCCTGCTTCTTCTGACCATGAAAATTGCTTCCCCTTCATGCAATCAGTCATTGGTGCCATCACGCTACTGAAGTGTGGAATAAATCTTCGGTAGAATGATGCTAGACCATGAAAACTTCTAACTTTTGTTATCGTCCTGGGTTGTGGCCAATTTCTGATTGCTTCAACTTTATTCTGATCCACTTGTATAGCTCCATCCGAAATAACATATCCCAAAAATAAAACACTATGCGTCATGAACACGCATTTCTTCGTTGCAGCATAAAATTGTTCCTGTCGCAATATCATCAACACCTCTCTCAGATGATACAAGTGCCCTTCTGTGCTTTTACTATATATCAGTATATCATCAAAATACACCACCACGAACTTCCCAATAAAAGGTCTAAAAATCTGATTCATCACCCGCATAAATGTACTAGGTGCATTCGAAAGACCAAATGGCATGACCAGCCATTCGTATAACCCTTCTCTCGTCTTGAATGATGTCTTCCATTCGTCCCCTGGTCTAATTCGAATTTGATGATAACCACTCTTCAAATCAATTTTCGAGAATATAGTAGCCCCGCTCAACTGATCCAACAAATCATCAAGCCTCGGCATCGGAAATCTGTATCTAACAGTGATTTTATTGAGTGCCCTACTATCCGTACACATCCTCCATGTTCCATCCTTCTTCGGCACTAACAAAGCTGGCACCGCACAAGGACTTAAACTTTTCTGTACACGCCCCTGTTCAAGCAACTCTTCCACTTGCCTTCTCAACTCTTCATGTTCCTTTGGACTCATTCTGTAATGTGGTCTATGAGGTAATACAGCTCCTGGAACAAGATCAAATTGATGTTGAATGCCTCTCAACGGTGGTAACTCCGTTGGTAGCTCCTCGGGAAATACATCGTCAAATTCTCCCAGCACTGGCTTTACTTCTTCAGGAATCTCAACCACTTCATTACTCTCACGTCCAATCAACAAGAATACTTCAGGCTCCTATTCTACCTCCTTAACAAACTCCTTCAAAGATAGTAAGGTTTTAATTTCTTCGATCTCCTCCAACTTGCTTTCTTCTTGTTGTCGCTTCTTAGGAACTAGAGTGATTTTAGTACCTTCAAACATGAAACTGTAACTGTTAGCACGACCATCATGTTACACCGCCCTATCATACTGCCACGGTCTCCCCAGCAACAGATGACATACATCCATATCAACAACATCACACCAAATTTCATCTTTGTATTTCTTCCCAATCAAAAAATTCACACAAGCCCTTCGTCTAACCTTCACCTTTCCACCTTTCCTCAACCAAGCTAACTTGTAAGGTTTAAGATGCTTCTCAGTTTTCAATTCCAACTTCTTCACAGCTTTTGTAGAGATAATATTGTCACAACTTCCTGCATCAATAACAAACTTGCAAACCCTTCCCAAGATAGTGTACGTTGACTGAAAGATGTTACTCCTCAACCAACTTGAATCATCCTCTTGCTTTGGTGTCAAACACGACCTCTTCATCATCAATGAATATCCTTCATCTCCTTACACATTTTCTTACTCCTCATCATGTAGTGAATTAGAACATTCAGCTTCTGCATCCTCATCTTCCACTTCAGCAATCATAGTTCTCTTCTTCGGTTTTGGACATTCGTTGCTCTTGTGACCCACTTCCTGGCAATTAGAACATTTGAAATTGGGGTTGACTTTTGGTTTAGCCACTTCATGAACAACCGGCTTACTCGATGCTTTAGGAACATTCGAACTACTACCCGCTCCTTTGTTCTGCCCTGTAAAACTTGGAAACACACCTCCCCCACGTCTACCTTGTTTCTCCCAAGCCAACACCTTTTGATGTGCTTCTGCCACAGATCTGGGGTCGAACATGTTCACCATATCCTGGATCTGTGTTCTAAGTCCACCAACAAACCTAGCGGTCAATTGTTCTTCTGTCTCCATAATGTCATTTCGAGCAATCAACTAGTAGAACTCATCTGCATAATCAGTAACAGCCTTCGTCCCTTACCTCAGGTTTTGTAATCTCTGGTACATTAGTCATTGGTAATTGTAGGGTAAGAAAGTAGCCTTCATCAATTTCTTCATCTTTTCCCAAGCAACAATCTTTGACTTCCCCATCCGCTCTCTAGTAAGTTTGGTTTGCTGCCACCATGCCATAGCTCTTCCCTTCAACCTAGTAGCAACCAACTTCACTTACGTTCTTCCGGAACCTCCTTGAAGTCAAAAATTTCCTCAACATAAGCTAACCAATCAAGAAATTCCTCGGCTTGCATACCTCCCTTGAATTCCAGTATTTCAGTTTTCATTCCAGACTCCCACTTGTGATCATATTTCGACTGATTTCTTCCTTGTCCTCGTCCTCGTCCATGAACACTACCACCATCAAACTCCTCTTCAAAATCTGATGTATATCGATGTCGATCCTGACCACCAACATCTCTACTACCATCATTTCTTCCACCAACATCCCTTCGATCTACATTCCTCCGATCACGATCATTCACATTTCTATCACGATTTCGATCATCAACATTTCTACCATAATCTCGATCCACACTTCTATGATCACTATCAACACTTCTCTCTCGATTGGAATGTGGTGAAACTCTACTTCCCCCATGGTTAGCTTCAGGTGAAACCCTTCTCTGATTTTGATTCATCTCCAACATCATCTTCTCTAATCGACCAATCCCTTCATTAAGCTTCTCATTAAAGTTTTCGTTAATTCTTTGCTCCATCTCATCGGTTTCTTCTCTTCTATACAATGCTTCAACATTTTGATGGCGATTAGCTCTTCTTGGAGGCATGATTTGAAACTTCACAAACACTTCAATTTTCGGCTTGGACTTTCAAAATGACACCCAATGATGCACGGCCTTCAACTTCAAACTCTCGGCCTTGAATAACAAAGTGATGCACGGCTTGAACTCTTGAATAAGAATTGGCTCCAAGACTCGGCTTAGCTATGATTGGCTAAGTCTAGCTCTGATACCAAATGATGCAGCACCGGAATAACTGAAATGGGTAAATTGGTGAAAGTAGCGATCGGGGAATTGAAGATACCAAATGGCCCAAATCCGTTGATCCAAAGATACCGGATTCTAGCTATCCCAAACACGTTGATCGCGCACGATACCGTGTTTAAAGATCTACGACTCTTCGTACGTTGATCTAGCGCACTAGATTCCGTGAATCGGCTTCAGCGATCGTTGATTCGAGCGCACTCGAATACCCAAAGTGGAGATAGGAGATCACACTCAACTACCGATTTGAGAAGTGGCACAAAGCTCACAAACAAGTTTTATTCAAAATCAACTAAACTATTACAAATGACTCAACCCCGCTATTTATAGAGTTTTACAACACACACGACTCAACATTTGACAACACTTAGGTCGTAAACGACCTAACAAAATACGACCTAAAATAAAGCCATGCGACCTAAAAAATAGCGACTTAACAGATACAAGTTACAATAAGTAAACGACCTAACACATTACAACACAACAAAGTATAACAACACACAAGGTCGAGCGACCTAAAAATACACGGCAGTGACCTATCTTGAGCGACCTAAAGAAGCGACTTTAGGAAATCTTCGAGCGACCTAAAGTTGAGCGGCATAGAGTAAAGGTCGTAGCTCGTTAGGTTTGAGCGACCTAAGGTAGGTCGTAACTGATTAAGGTCGTAGCTCGTTAGGTTTGAGCGACCTAAGATCTTCAGCAACGGACTCTTCTTCTCGCGACCAATCTTCACGCGACCTATCTTCACGCGACCTAACTTAGGTCGTAACTTGTCTTTCTTCCCGCAACATAAGGTCGAGTGACCTAATAAAATGCGCTTTAGTTTGTCTATCTCCTTAGGTCGTTTGCCTGCTTTTACGCTGAATCCAGTAACTCGTGAGCGACCTGCACTAGGTCGTGAGCGACCTAAGGAATCACTAGGTCGTGAGCGACCTAAAGGCTTTGAACAATTCAAATCAGACGAGCTAGTAGATCGCGCTGCATCAACAATATACAACATCTACAACAGATATAGCCTGCTACGCATGGATATGCTAAACTCAGAACAAGTCATTGACTCGAATGCAACAGCAAGGAGCCGGGGGACATACACTGCACTTACCGCCATCCTTTTCAAAACTTTGTTTTACAGGCTACAGGTGAAAAAAAGTTAGACTGACGTACTGACATTACCCGATGTACATGAGCTACGGCTAAACCTCTGTCTGGTTATTGCTTCCTGCTTTTATTCTCGGTATCCCACTGTTGCTCCACCAGCACAGCTGCATATCAGACACACCACGTTCAGCATTCACATTCTTCATCCACATTTACACACTTGTCATATTTGATCACCATTACCGCCCTCCCTTTACACACTACCCAACGAACACGGGTTTTCACTTCAACTTTCCATACACGCACACACACGTACACGCACACACACCCATATACATACTTATATATCCATACACATATACATATATGTGGACATACTACACACACACACACATATATATATACACATGTTTGCAATTTTCAATTCGCAAACACCTATGTTCGGTCACCAATATTGCCTATATTCCATCACTGTGGCCTCACTGTTCTCATTCGTTCCATGCTCTCATTCCTTCCATGTTGTAGCTTCTCCAGCCATGGTTACTAAATTATTTCTGGTATGGATACTTTCTGCTCACTAACCGCTGTTATTACATAAATTATGTTTTATGTTCAACACTATCTTTTTACTTAAGATTAACTTTATGTCCATTGTTTACTCTTACATTTGATTCTGTAGCTCCAACCACCTACTAGGTACAACTGACCCAATCACCCCTAAGTTCAATGGTTTTTATTGGCTACTAGGAGTCTTTCCTGAATTTTTATGATGGTTAGACTCACTGAACCTATTACTCTCCTTTTTACTACAAACATTTAATGATAATTTGCATTTATTGCAAATGAAACTTTCGATAGGAGTTACTCACTGATCTCTATCCATTTTTCCACTAATAAAAGTATTCTTTATTCATAATGTTAATTTAAATCTGTATAGATTGAAAACATATGTAAATTGCAATCCTAACATGAATTTGATAGAAAAATTGTAATATAAATCAACTCTTTTCAACTTCCACCTTTTATTTTAATGCAAAATTCTATGCAGCATCAAAGTTTCATTATGCTTTTCTTCTTTTGGCCAGCACATATATATTTCCTCAACGATAAAATGGAATATAGTTTGGTCACTAAAATATTGTACACGCAATTATTTTTCACTCTTTCTCATAATATTAAATTTCCATGAGTCAGGTTAGTACTATCCAGCATCATATTATATTGACTACTGATATCCAAAAATTAGATGGTGTCAAGGTCCACTTTAGAGGAGTACTTAATATTACTCTGTATTACAAAATTGCAAAGAAGCACTGTCATTCTAATTTAGAATTCAAATTGGTAATGAATTGTAAACTCAGTCATTCTGCATGAATCATAGTCCAATATGAACTACCAATTTTCTCCACCGTTATCATTTATATCAATTACTATTTCATTGTATCATTTTATATGGCATTTATTATACTTATATATTTTACGTTGTACACAACAATTTTAAACTGTATTTGAAAAAAATTAATTTTACACTTAGAAAAGTGGACATATCTATTTTTGATTAGAATCGTTTATTAGAATTGAAAAACAACAGTCATTATATTAGTTACTTCCTTTGACTAGTGGTGCATCTTGGTTGGGTTTCACCGCATCATTGCTTGATAACATTTCATTTTAAATTCAATAACGCATTTTGTGGTTTTTTATATGATTTAAACAACGTAAAATTATCCATCTTTAATCAATTACAAAACCTAAATGGATTTAGTTTCGAAAACAAAGAGGTTTTTTTACTGAATTGTCTATACCGATCGTTTTATTTTCTGAAAATTTACAGCTAACCTATTTTTTAGAAACTCACACAATAAAAAACTAAGGGCCCGACTGGTTTCAAAATAATTTTTGAGTTTTCCGTTTTCAATTTGCACATCAAATGACATGGTAGAACAATGCGGCACGGTGAGGAATAACGGGAAAGGAGAGGACGAAGAGCGAGTTTTTCAAACAAAATTTTATTCCTTTCCGCTTTTTGAGGATGAGCAAAATCTCCCTCTAACCCATTCCACATCCCCTCATCTCCCACCACTCTTTTAATACAAATTAAAAACTAAAAACTCAAAATTTATTTTGAAGCCAAACGGGCCCTAACAAATTAGACCTTTAAAAATTTTCAACTGTACATAAAAAATTTGAATTGGATAAATTGAAGTCAAAGAAGATAGTTTGGTTTTATTAAATATGGTTTTAATTTTTTCCTTACAATAATGACTTCCTACGAATGAATAACTGTTGATCCACTACTTCTGACTTTGGTTTTTTCACTACTTCAAATTTTCAGCAATAATTTTTTCTTCCCATGGTTTCCTAATACCGCAGGAGTGAAGAAAAAGTTGCAGGGGTAAAGAACTAGCGTTGTACATGAGCTCTACAGAATGCTTTAAGATTCAATTGGATTGCATTCAACTGGACCTACAATTACAGACAACTGATCCAATTGAGATGGGTGTAGATGTTTTTCAAAGTCGCGCCAATTGATCGTGCAATGTTCTTGGACTATGGTTGTTCTTACTGTATTTACAGCAACTACCTGCCATTACAATTGTTTACATTTGGCTTATTGCATCCTTCATTTATATTATGTGAAACTTACGAGATGCAATGAATCAGTTATATGTCTTTGTTTCCATACTCAGCTGTACTAGCTAAATAAACTAGATGTAATACTAAATTCACATATTGTACAGTGAACACTGTTCTTTTTCTTAAATAAATTAGTATTTTCGTCCAATTGTCATATTTTGTGTTTGATATGTTGATGATTTTGCTTCAAGTTTTCATCCACTTCACTGAAAACTCAAGTAATTGACTAATAAAATTGTCGTATTCCTGTTTGAGATCAACTTTATGAAACACTGGTAATGAATATATTGGGAATCACTGATATTTGATTGATCTCCATGTTTCGACATTTGAATTTGTATACGGTTAACTTTCTTCTTAAATTAAGACAAAGTGATTGGTGTTATTCTTAGAAAAAATAACCTAAAGTCTTCCATTCTGTTTTTTTCAAACATTCTTTTTTTCTTATATTTTTATGTGGTGGTATTCTTCATTAATTTATCATTACCACCATATATCCTTTTTTACCCAACTGTTTGACTAAACTTTAATTGTTGGTCTACTAAACTACCACATTGTAGATAGAATGAAGATGTCAACTTATATTAAAAATTTACTATATTGATAAACTAAGCCATATATATAATATATGTGTGTGTATACACACATACACATTACATCTTCATGCACACATCAAAGAATTATACAACTCTACATTTATCTCTATATAAAATTCATTTATTTGGGTTATATTCTAATAAACTCTACATTCAGTCTGTACGTATGTATACTACGATAACCTCTACCCAACAACATATTCTTTATCTCCTCATTCAACACCTACATATATTCGGAATATGTTCACACATCACATTCTAAAATAGCTTTTCCTACCCATTACACTACCAACACTGCCCGTGTGCATAGCACGGGCCACATACTAGTTTAATTTTGACTTAATTTTGTGATTTAATTCAGATGTTTTTAAAATTGTTTATAAATTGACCACGGTGTGGAATAAGTGTTTGGTTGTTAAAGAGACCGGGATCGGATATTGTCATACTCTCTACCAATACCGAAAACCACTTTAACAACTATGCACATGTTGGAGATTCCAGAATGAAGTAGGATGGTTTGACGAAGGTCTGTATGAGATATGAACGCAGCCCTGACTCCCTCTAGTCAGCTTGATATGTGACGTAGCGGATTAATCAAAACGATGTAAAACGGTGAATGTAGTAATCGGTGGATTGGAAGATACTGAAATGCCCAAATTCGTTGATCCGAAGATACCGAATTCTAGCTATCCCGAACTCGTTGATCGCGCACGATACCGGGTTCAAAGATCTTCAATTCTTCAAGCGTTGATCAAGCGCACTTGATTCCGCGAATCGGCTTCTACAATCGTTGAATCGAGCGCACTCGATTATCCGAAGGAGGAGATTGGAGTTGACACTCAACTACCAATTTGAATGAAAGCACAAAGCTAACAAAAGAGAATTTTATTCAATATTCAACAACCTTTTACAAATGAGAGACCCGGCCTATTTATAGGCGTTTTACAACTCACACGAAAAAAACAAGAAAAATTACATCTCCTAAGTCGGTTCCGACCTAACAGTCACGACCTATCGTAAGTCGTACACGACTTAAGTCCAAACAGTTACAACTCAACACACACAAAAACTTCAAAGAAAATACAAGTACTTAGGTCGTGAGCGACCTACGACCTATAATGGTTCGACCTAGGAATATACGCGACTTAGCATAGGTCGGCAGCGACCTAACAACAAACAGTTACAACACTGACTTGACGACTTAACAGTATGTACACAAGACACAAGCTTCCATCAAAGGCAGAGATTAACTCGGTAGAAGAATCAACGTCCACAAGCTTCAGCGACTTAAAAATATGCGGCATTCCAGATCAATGACTTAAGGAAATCGATGGCATCCAGAGCTTTGCGACCTAAGAATGAACGGCATCCTTTCGTTTGCGACCTAACAAAAGCGGCTTCAGAAATTCTCCGCGACCTAAGGCCTTGCGACCTAAGTCTCCACAATCCAAGACTTTGCGACCTAAGCCTTCGCGTCCTAACTTAGCTCGTTCCGTTTTCTCGCGACCTACCATAGGTCGTGATTTGTTAGGTCGTAGCACCTTCTCAGCTCGTTCCAACGACCTATCTCCTTGTTTTAACTCGGCATCCCCAAACCCGTTGGGTCGTAGTTCTTTCCCTGGTGATATGTTAAGTCGTTCCCACGACCTATACCTTAACTCGTTAGCTCGTATGCGACCTAAAAACAAGTTAGGTCGTAGACAACCCAGAACCTTCTCCTTAGGTCGCAAACTCAAGTTAACTCCTTCCCCTGGTCTCCAGTTAAGTCGTATCTCCTGCTCACATGAGTCGCATGCCTCCTTAGATCGAAGACGACCTATAGTTACTTCTTTAAGTCGTGTGCGACTTAGTCCTTCATCCTGAGCTGCATCATCCTCCCCAGGTTGAGAAAAATTCGACCTCGAATTTGCACTTTCTGCATTCACCACAACAAACTCATCCCCATGATATGGTACGAGATGCTTAACATTGAATACGTCAGACGTATACACATCATCTGGCAGCTTCAATTTATAAGCATTTTCGTTGATTCGTTTCACAACTTCCACCGGACCAATTTTCTGTGCTTTCAATTTATTGTAAGCGCCTACCGAAAAACGATCTTTTGTTAACACTGCATAAACCAAATCACCTTCCTGAAATTCAACACTCCTTCGTTTCAAATCTGCAGATTGTTTGTACTTCTCATTTGCTTTCTCAATCGTTCCTGAACGATTTTATGACATTCCGTCAACCCTTCAACAAAATCAGCAGCTTTCTTAACTGTCTTCTTTGATTGTGGCACTACCGTTAAATCCAATGGTCCCTTAGGTAAGTTTGAATATACTATCTGAAATGGACTGAACCCAGTACTTCGATTCACAGCATGATTATGAGCAAACTCTGCCTGGCATAACTTCACATCCCAACTCTTCAGATTGTCTTGAACAAGACACCTCAACAAATTTCCCAATGATCTATTAACCACCTCTGTTTGTCCATCAGTTTGCGGATGATAGGCACTACTAAACTTCAACTTCGTTCCGACCATTTTCCACAAACTCAACCAAAAATGACTCAGAAATTGAGTATCTCTATCCGACATAATAGATTCTGGTAATCCATGAAGTCGATAGATCTCCTTGAAAAACAACTGAGCAACATGAACAGCATCCGCCGTCTTCTTACAAGCAATAAAATGTGCCATTTTCGAAAATCTATCAACCACCACATAAATGGAATCATTACCTCGCTGCGTTCTCGGCAACCCCAACACAAAGTCCATACTGATATCCACCCATGGTTTTACAGGCACGGGTAACGGCATATATAAACCAGCATTAGTCGCAGTTCCTTTCAAAACCTGACAAATATGACAACGCTCCACAAACCTCGCTACTTCTTTCCTCATCGATGGCCAAAAGTAGGATTGTGAAACTAACTGTAAGGTACGGTCTCTTCCAACATGTCCTTCTTCATGTAACTCCTTGATAATCTTCATTCTCAAACTACCCTCCGGTATGCACAATCGATTTCCTTTAAAAAAAAACCATCAACCAACATAAACTCATCAGTCTTCCCTTCATTGTCCCCTTCAACAAATTTCGTAAAATAAGAGTCTTCTGCAATCTGTTCCGGCAATAATTCAAAACCTGTCACTTCAACTTTCATTGTCGTCAACAAATGACTCCTCCTGCTCAAAGCATCAGCCACACGATTTGTTATCCCTGACTTATGCTTTACGACAAAAGTAAACTGTTGCAGATATGCAATCCACGATGCATGTCTCGCTGAAATCTTTTCTTGTCCTTGTAAATGTTTCAATGCTTCTTGATCAGTGTAAAGAACAAACTCTTTCTGAAACAGATAGTGTCTCCAGTGTTTAATAGATTGCACAACAGCATAGAACTCCACATCATACGTACTGTATCTCATCTTCGCTCCTGACAACTTCTCACTGAAATATGCAATTGGACGTCCCTTCTGACTCAACACTCCTCCAATTCCAACCTTGGATGCATCAGTATGTAGTTCAAACACTAACTGAAAATCAGGTAATACTAGAATTGGTGCAGATGTCAGCAACTCCTTGATCTTCCCAAAAGCATTCCCTACTTCCTCTGTCCATGCAAACTGTTTATCCTTCATACAATCCGTAACAGGTGCCATCACACTACTAAAGTGTGGAATGAACCTTCGATAGAATGAAGCCAACCCGTGAAAACTACGAACTTCCGTTATCGTCTTGGGCTGCGGCCAATCTCTGATCGCCTCAACTTTACTTTGGTCCACCTGTATACCCTCCTTCGAGACAACATATCCCAGAAATAAAACACTATGCGTCATGAACTGTAATGACCCAAGATTTTAGGAATCTATTCTGAAAAATATAAATGAATTCAAAATAATTTTTGAATAAATTTTGAAAGGGGAGTGATATAGCTTGATAGTGTATCAGTATGTGTGTACATGTGTGCACAGGAAATGCACATGAACTAAAGCTAAAATCCCTGAACTCTAAGAATAAATACATATTGATATGTATGGGAATATATATATATATATATAGATTAAATCCTTAAAAGCTGAATGCATAAGTAAATATACATATATGGATGCTACTGAATATTTTTGAGTATACATGTGCATGTGTGTGTCAATACAGAATGAGGTGTAAATATATATATGGGTGTGCTAATTATTTCAGTAAGACTTATATGAATATATATGTGTTAATAAAATTACTAGAGTTCAATTCAGCAAAATAAAACATACCAATATATTTTATAGATAGGCAGAAAGAAAGAAAGAATGAAGATATAAAAAGAACTAATCCTCTTATAAATAAATAAAGGAAGCACATACCATTTACATGAAAGCTAAAAATAGGAAAAATAAGACAAAACAGGGAAATGTTTGCTATAGGCAAAATTAGAAAGAGTATTTGATAAATAATAAAATCAAGTCACATTTTTGGCATGATTGTAGACAAAGGAAAAAAGTATTTTCTGAAAAGCAAAATTCTGAAAAGAATGTAACCACTTTTCTCTTCACCTAAATTAAGCCGGGAAGGGTAGAACTTTGGGTTTAAATAAAATGCAGATAACATGATTTTTCTGGTGGGCAAAAATGGCTTTAGCCAATACCCAAAACCCTAAGGAAGACCCTGTATATATACATGTATATGCAGCAGCCTCCTCTCCTTCTCAGAAAAAGAACTTTGAAAAAAAAACACCATAGAAATCATAAGACAAGGGAAGGAAGAGAGCTTGAGGCTAAAGGCAGAAGTTCATCAATTAATTAAGGAAGCAAAGAAGAGAGCTAGGTGAGAAAACTCACTCAAAAATCTAAGGCAATAAGTCCTAATGTAGGCAGCCAGTTATAAGTAATTTTCTTAAAAGAGTATTTTCATATATGAATGCTTATCTGTGAATTTAAATCTGAAAATGTTTTGATCCTCTTTGGTTGTTTTACTTGTTTATTTATAAGAAAGTTTTATGTGTAGTTAGTATACATATATGTTTTATAAATCCAGATCTCTGATATGTTAATGTTTAGGAACATAAACAAATACCCAGAAAATAAAATGTTGAAAATAGGCAAGTAGTATTGGTTTTGGCTCAACCCAGAAAGATGTAAATAATGTTGAGCTGCAATATACTCATGTATAAGTGCTGAGGCTTGAGACAAAAAGGAATTAGGGGTGCAATAGGGTTGCCTATGTGCTGATGCTCCTGATTCAATGAAAATATATATATGTTCATATGCATAGCAAACAAAATTTTGTGATTTAGTGAAACCAGGTCATTCTGAGTTTAACTCAAGCACAAATGTTTGCAAAAAGGAAAAACTCTCTCAAAAGCCATAAGCCAATGTTAGTTGCCTATACCCTTTTTAAAATACCAGAATGTATACATATACATACAGAACCTTATTTATTTAGTCACCAATGGTTGTTTGCTTGCTTGTCTCTGTATGGTTTTGAATAATATGAGATGCCATGATATGGATGTTTTAGTTAGTGAAATGGATCACTGAATGGTTTAGTCATGAAAAATCAAAAGAGTTATTATTAACTTAAACCTGATTAGGAAATTGGGGTCAAGAACACTGCAGGAATGACTTGTGTTCTTGAGTAGCACAAGTTGACACATGGCTTGTTTAAGTCCTGAGATCTTTGTGTAATGGAGTGAATTAGTTCATTACAGTGTGTCCATTGATTCATAAATATTGCAGATGAGACCAGGATAGATAAATATACCAAGGGAATAATATTTGAGATGATGAGAAAACTAGAGTTTTTCCCAGAATTGAAATATGAGGATTGAATAAATGATTTAACTCATATTGGTTATTTTCCTGTTTGGTATGAATGATTGTTTGATTATGACTGAATTGTATGCTTGAATGTATGTGCCATATTGATATATGTAGTCTCTGGAAAGGAAAATTAAAGTGTGCACATGCACAATGACACAGAGCATGCACACAAGTATAACCTGATTCCAAAGGGTAGAACTTTATGTATATGTATTTAATTTGATTTTAACCTGATTAACTAATTGCTTTGGTGAATTTTCTCATACCAGACATGTGTCTGACCCTAGTGTGCTAATGGCATCTGGGGTGTCTCATTTAAAATGAGGCAGCTTAAAATGCTTTTTCAGGGATTGCAGCAACTAAGTAGGAGTAGGAGCAAGGCTTTGAGAAGAGGATTATAACATGCTAAACTTAGTTAGATAAGAGCCAAAATGATAAAATCCGCATGTATTAATGATTTAAATTGTTACTTGTATTAAGTGTTGAATATGGGATGGATATTTTGTTAAGTATTTTATTAAGAGATTGACTTGTATCTGGAATTTATGAATCTAGTTAATATCTGATATTAAAGAAGTTAATCAATATATTGTAAGTGGATTTAGTAAGAACACCATGTTGAAAACTGAATGATTACATTTTATAAATGTATTAGTCAATTTTGAGTCTTTAGAAAGGATTTAAGTTTTGGGGAAATCTGGATAGTTGATTCTCAGAAAAATTAAATGGTTTTATCTTTCAAACATGGTAAGTGTATACAAAGATAATAGGCATAGGTTGAATGTTTTTATATGACTGCAAGGTTCCCATAATCTAACTTGTTTCATACAAATGTTTCATGTCTTATTTTTAAATAAAGGAAGGATCTGTAATAAGGGAATTGGAAGCCAGATCCAAATAGTTGCAGTTATATATACACATAAACATGTTTTGTGCAAATATTAACACACCTTTTCCTTTGTATCTGTAATAGGAATCTGAATTTTCATTCAGATTTTAACCAAATGCATTTTAAATTCCAGACAGATTTTATAAGAAGAAAATCAAACAGGAATGGAATTTTTATTGCATATAACATTGTACTATGTGTGGATTGATTAAATCCAATCAATCCAATCTCCTCTTGTTTTCCAGAACTCTGATTTAAACAAGAGAGGCATATACATCCTCACATGTATGTGCTTATCTTTGTGAAAGTACTGATATATTTATATTGGTTAATTGTTTTGATCCTGGATATATTTTGGTTTATTGGGAAAAGAAAATGACCCTGGAAAATATAATTGTAATAAATGATCAATCTATATATCATCTCTGATAGTTCTAAGGAAGTTTAAATCGAACTTAAAAGTGTAAATGAATGTAGGTGGACATCCAGACACATATAACTTGAATGTGCATATGCATGTACATAGAAATCGAATTTAGACGTCAGTCTTAATAATTTAGACGTCTGAGATTAAACTTAGACGACAGTCTAAATAATTTAGACGTCTAAGGTTAAATGTAGACGTCTGTCACAAAATAATTAGATGTCTGAATTCAGTTCAAAATGTCTTTTTCTCTCTGTTTCAATTTTTGATCTCTGAGCCGTCTGTCATAATTAGATAGACGTCTGTAATTAAGTTTAGACGCCTGTCATAATAATTTAGACGTCTGAACTGCTGATTTTGCCTAATTTGCCTATTTAGAAAAGAAATAAGTGGCTATGTCAATAGCTTGTATGGCATTTTGATTTCTACGTGATTTAAATTCCCTTTGATGGAAAAAAAATCCTTATGAAAATATGGTAGAAATAGGAGGGTCATTTCAGTTGGTATCAGAGCTATGTTATTCAACATAGTAAAAGTAATGATCAAGTTCTTAGAAAGAAAAAAAAATTTTAAAGGAACTAAATATATATATATCAATGTTTTCAGTGTGAAAAAAAAACCACTGAAATAATAAAATTACCAATCAAACTAACCAGCTATGTAAATTATTATTAGCAAACTATGGTAGGGAGACCACCAAATCAGGGAGCAGGATCTTCCCATGCACCACCAATGGTCAATCTGCAAGACTTGGTGAGAGCATTTAGGGATGGGGCAGGACAAAGGAAAGAAAATCCCTATGAAGAACTCTCAAAATTACTTAAGACATATTCTCATTTAGGAGGCAAAAGCTTTGAAGGGACAGAGAGTATCATGGAAATTCAAACATGGTTGAGAACATTGGAAAGAATTTTCAATGACATGCAACTTGATGACCAAAGAAAGAGGCAAGTGGCTTCAAGACAGCTAAAAGGAGTAGCTTTAGGCTGGTGGGAAGTTATCATTGCAGGAAGAAATGAGAATGAAATCACTTGGAATCAATTCAAAGAGATGTTGGAAGCAAGGTTTGTACCAGCATCAGCAAAGACTACCTTGCTAGAAGAATTTATTAGACTTAGACAAGGAACCATGACTGTCACAGAATACACTCAAAAGTTTGAGGGGCTTTCCACATATGGAGCAATACTTGTGGCAGATGAGGCATCCAAAAATGATAGGTACATAAAAGGGTTAAACCCAGGACTTAGCAGAGCCATGTTACCCTATGCAGACAGGACTTTTGACCATGTGATAGACTTAGCTTTGAGGTTGGAACAGTATGACAAGGAAAGGGAGAAGTTCAGAAATTTTAAGAACAATAATACCAAGAAGAGTAAGGGGAGGTATCACCCTTATGATAAGAAGAAGGAAGAGGCCAGTAACAAAGGCACTGGAGATGTCAAAGCTAAGGAAACCAAGAAGAAAATTGTGTGCCATCAGTGTGGAAAAGAAGGACATATCAAACCAAGATGTCCAGAATTGAAAGGAGGAGCTTTCAAGTGCTATCTATGTGGGAAAGAGGGGCATATGAAGAGGAATTGTCCTGAGTACAAACAGCAAGGAAAATTGGCAAATTTGGAAGGAAAAGGCAAAGCCACAGTGGAGAGTAACACAGAAAACCATAGCCAAGTGGAAGGTTAAGGGAAAAATATTTAAAGGAAAAATTTTCAAAATGTGTATTTTGGAAAGAGGAAGTACATTTCCTTGGCCATGTTATATCTGCTCAAGGAATTTCTGTGAACCCCAATAAAGTAGTGGCTATTCAAGCATGGAAGAGGCCAAGCACTGTGAGTGAAGTGAGGTCATTTATGGGGATGGCAGGGTATTATAGGAGGTTTATAAAAGATTTTTCAAAAATCTCTACACCACTCACTAACCTAACCAGGAAGAACCAAGCTTTTGTTTGGTCAGAAAAATGTGAAAAGTCTTTTGAATAGTTGAAGGAGGCATTGGTGAATGCTCCAATTTTAAAGGTACCTCATGGAAATGAAGAACTAGTTGTATACACTGATGCTAGTGGATCTGGCTTGGGTGCAGTGTTGATGCAACAAGGCCAAGTCATTGCATATGCATCCAGACAACTTAAACCCCATGAAGTAAGGTATGCCACACATGATCTCGAATTAGCAGCTGTGATCTATGCTTTAAAACTTTGGAGACATTATTTGTTAGGCACAAAGTTTGAACTGTACACTGACCACAAGTCTCTGAAATATTTATTTTCACAAAAAGATTTGAACATGAGGCAACATAGATGGGTGGAGTTCTTAGTTGCCTATGACTTTGACATACTCTATACACCAGGCAAAGCAAACAAAGTTTCAGATGCTCTAAGTAGACAACATGCTAAATTGGCTATGATGATGATAGAAGAATTTAAAGACTTGTCTTTGCTAACTGAGTTAGAAATTGGGGAGAATGGTTGTGTGCACATTGATGAGCAGATGCATGGTGCACAAGAAGATAAAGGGAAGTTAAGCTTAATGACACTTCAACCAGATTTAATTCTGAAGGTAGGAAAAATGCAAGAACAAGATGCCAACTTATTAGAGAAGAAAATGCTCCTCTCAAGAGGGGAGGAAGTGATGAATCACCATATTGATAAAAATGGTTATATGAGATACCAGAATAGGATGTGTGTACCAGAGGACACAGAATTGAAGAAAGAGATATTGAATGAATATCACAGAAGTAAATACTCCATACACCCAGGCAACACAAAAATGTACCAAAATTTGAAAAGAGACTTCTGGTGGAAGGGGATGAAATCTGATGTAGCTAAATACATTGCCAAATGTATGACTTGCCAACAAGTCAAGGCTGAAACCCAAAGACCATCAGGGTTGATGCAGTCTCTTAGTGTACCACAGTGGAAGTGGGAAGACATATCTATGGACTTCATAGATGGACTGCCTAGATCTAAGAGAGGTAATACAAGTATATGGGTGATAGTTGATAGGCTAACCAAGGTAGCACACTTCATCCCAGTCAAGTCAGAAAGAACAGCACCAAAATTAGCTCAAATTTTTATAAAGGAAGTGGTAAAGTTACATGGCATTCCCAAAACCATTGTGAGTGATAGGGATACCATCTTCACTTCAAAATTCTGGAGAAGCTTTCAAGAAGCAATGGGAAGTGAACTATGTTTAAGTACTGCCTACCATCCTCAATCAGATGGGCAGACTGAGGTAGTAACAAAGTTTTGGAGGACATGTTGAGGGCATGTATACTGGATTTTGGAGGCAACTGGGAAGATTATCTTCATCTAGTTGAATTTACATACAACAACAGCTACCAAAGCACCATAGGAATGGCTCCATTTGAAGCCTTATATGGTAAACCCTGTTTGTCACCTGTTTGTTGGGTAGAAGCAGGAGAAAGGTCTATTTTAGGACCTGAGTACATACAAGAAACTAAGGAGAAAATTGAGTTGATAAGAAGAAGAATGGCAGCAGCTCAAGATAGGCAAAAGAAATTTGCAGACATGAGAAGAAGGCAGGTAGAATATGAAGTGGGAAATTTTGTTTTCATCAAAATCTCACCTATGAAAAATGTGCTGAGGTTTGGAAAACAATGCAAATTAACCCCAAGATATATTGGACCATACAAAATTCTGGAGAGAATTGGTCCCTTGGCATATAAGTTGGAATTACCAGAAAACATGCAAGGTATACATGATGTTTTTCATGTATCACAATTGAGAAGGTGGGTCCATGACAAGGCAGAAATTCTTGAGACCCCAACCCAAGTGCAGATAAATCCTAATTTGATTTATGAAAAGGATCCAGTGGGAATTTTGGCAAAAGATGTGAAGAAGTTGAGAAATAAATCTCTGAAACTTGTGAAGGTACAGTGGAGTCTTGATCCTAGTGATTGCACATGGGAATTAGAGGACAAAGTTAGGATGAATTATCCTAAGTTATTTTCAGATTAAAGGTAATTCTGATTTTTGATTGTTTTCTTTTGTTAGATGCATATGTGTTTAGTTATAATAAAACTAAAAATTTATTTGGTTGAGAATGTACTTGTTCTCTGAATTAAGTTTAAAATTTATTTTAAGCTTAGGAAAATTGTGGGACACAATTTCTAAAAGGAGGGGTGTATGTAATGACCCAAGATTTTAGGAATCTATTCTGAAAAATATAAATGAATTCAAAATAATTTTTGAATAAATTTTGAAAGGGGAGTGATATAGCTTGATAGTGTATCAGTATGTGTGTACATGTGTGCACAGGAAATGCACATGAACTAAAGCTAAAATCCCTGAACTCTAAGAATAAATACATATTGATATGTATGGGAATATATATATATATATATAGATTAAATCCTTAAAAGCTGAATGCATAAGTAAATATACATATATGGATGCTACTGAATATTTTTGAGTATACATGTGCATGTGTGTGTCAATATAGAATGAGGTGTAAATATATATATGGGTGTGCTAATTATTTCAGTAAGACTTATATGAATATATATGTGTTAATAAAATTACTAGAGTTCAATTCAGCAAAATAAAACATACCAATATATTTTATAGATAGGCAGAAAGAAAGAAAGAATGAAGATATAAAAAGAACTAATCCTCTTATAAATAAATAAAGGAAGTACATACCATTTACATGAAAGCTAAAAATAGGAAAAATAAGACAAAACAGGGAAATGTTTGCTATAGGCAAAATTAGGAAGAGTATTTGATAAATAATAAAATCAAGTCACATTTTTGGCATGATTGTAGACAAAGGAAAAAAGTATTTTCTGAAAAGCAAAATTCTGAAAAGAATGTAACCACTTTTCTCTTCACCTAAATTAAGCCGGGAAGGGTAGAACTTTGGGTTTAAATAAAATGCAGATAACATGATTTTTCTGGTGGGCAAAAATGGCTTTAGCCAATACCCAAAACCCTAAGGAAGACCCTGTATATATACATGTATATGCAGCAGCCTCCTCTCCTTCTCAGAAAAAGAACTTTGAAAAAAAAAACACCATAGAAATCATAAGACAAGGGAAGGAAGAGAGCTTGAGGCTAAAGGCAGAAGTTCATCAATTAATTAAGGAAGCAAAGAAGAGAGCTAGGTGAGAAAACTCACTCAAAAATCTAAGGCAATAAGTCCTAATGTAGGCATCCAGTTATAAGTAATTTTCTTAAAAGAGTATTTTCATATATGAATGCTTATCTGTGAATTTAAATCTGAAAATGTTTTGATCCTCTTTGGTTGTTTTACTTGTTTATTTATAAGAAAGTTTTATGTGTAGTTAGTATACATATATGTTTTATAAATCCAGATCTCTGATATGTTAATGTTTAGGAACATAAACAAATACCCAGAAAATAAAATGTTGAAAATAGGCAAGTAGTATTGGTTTTGGCTCAACCCAGAAAGATGTAAATAATGTTGAGCTGCAATATACTCATGTATAAGTGCTGAGGCTTGAGACAAAAAGGAATTAGGGGTGCAATAGGGTTGCCTATGTGCTGATGCTCCTGATTCAATGAAAATATATATATGTTCATATGCATAGCAAACAAAATTTTGTGATTCAGTGAAACCAGGTCATTCTGAGTTTAACTCAAGCACAAATGTTTGCAAAAAGGAAAAACTCTCTCAAAAGCCATAAGCCAATGTTAGTTGCCTATACCCTTTTTAAAATACCAGAATGTATACATATACATACAGAACCTTATTTATTTAGTCACCAATGGTTGTTTGCTTGCTTGTCTCTGTATGGTTTTGAATAATATGAGATGCCATGATATGGATGTTTTAGTTAGTGAAATGGATCACTGAATGGTTTAGTCATGAAAAATCAAAAGAGTTATTATTAACTTAAACCTGATTAGGAAATTGGGGTCAAGAACACTGCAGGAATGACTTGTGTTCTTGAGTAGCACAAGTTGACACATGGCTTGTTTAAGTCCTGAGATCTTTGTGTAATGGAGTGAATTAGTTCATTACAGTGTGTCCATTGATTCATAAATATTGCAGATGAGACCAGGATAGATAAATATACCAAGGGAATAATATTTGAGATGATGAGAAAACTAGAGTTTTTCCCAGAATTGAAATATGAGGATTGAATAAATGATTTAACTCATATTGGTTATTTTCCTGTTTGGTATGAATGATTGTTTGATTATGACTGAATTGTATGCTTGAATGTATGTGCCATATTGATATATGTAGTCTCTGGAAAGGAAAATTAAAGTGTGCACATGCACAATGACACAGAGCATGCACACAAGTATAACCTGATTCCAAAGGGTAGAACTTTATGTATATGTATTTAATTTGATTTTAACCTGATTAACTAATTGCTTTGGTGAATTTTCTCATACCAGACATGTGTCTGACCCTAGTGTGCTAATGGCATCTGGGGTGTCTCATTTAAAATGAGGCAGCTTCAAATGCTTTTTCAGGGATTGCAGCAACTAAGTAGGAGTAGGAGCAAGGCTTTGAGAAGAGGATTATAACATGCTAAACTTAGTTAGATAAGAGCCAAAATGATAAAATCTGCATGTATTAATGATTTAAATTGTTACTTGTATTAAGTATTGAATATGGGATGGATATTTTGTTAAGTATTTTATTAAGAGATTGACTTGTATCTGGAATTTATGAATCTAGTTAATATCTGATATTAAAGAAGTTAATCAATATATTGTAAGTGGATTTAGTAAGAACACCATGTTGAAAACTGAATGATTACATTTTATAAATGTATTAGTCAATTTTGAGTCTTTAGAAAGGATTTAAGTTTTGGGGAAATCTGGATAGTTGATTCTCAGAAAAATTAAATGGTTTTATCTTTCAAACATGGTAAGTGTATACAAAGATAATAGGCATAGGTTGAATGTTTTTATATGACTGCAAGGTTCCCATAATCTAACTTATTTCATACAAATGTTTCATGTCTTATTTTTAAATAAAGGAAGGATCTGTAATAAGGGAATTGGAAGCCAGATCCAAATAGTTGCAGTTATATATACACATAAACATGTTTTGTGCAAATATTAACACACCTTTTCCTTTGTATCTGTAATAGGAATCTGAATTTTCATTCAGATTTTAACCAAATGCATTTTAAATTCCAGACAGATTTTATAAGAAGAAAATCAAACATGAATGGAATTTTTATTGCATATAACACTGTACTATGTGTGGATTGATTAAATCCAATCAATCCAATCTCCTCTTGTTTTCCAGAACTCTGATTTAAACAAGAGAGGCATATACATCCTCACATGTATGTGCTTATCTTTGTGAAAGTACTGATATATTTATATTGGTTAATTGTTTTGATCCTGGATATATTTTGGTTTATTGGGAAAAGAAAATGACCCTAGAAAATATAATTGTAATAAATGATCAATCTATATATCATCTCTGATAGTTCTAAGGAAGTTTAAATCGAACTTAAAAGTGTAAATGAATGTAGGTGGACATCCAGACACATATAACTTGAATGTGCATATGCATGTACATAGAAATCGAATTTAGACGTCAGTCTTAATAATTTAGACGTTTGAGATTAAACTTAGACGACAGTCTAAATAATTTAGACGTCTAAGGTTAAATGTAGACGTCTGTCACAAAATAATTAGATGTCTGAATTCAGTTCAAAATGTCTTTTTCTCTCTGTTTCAATTTTTGATCTCTGAGCCGTCTGTCATAATTAGATAGACGTCTGTAATTAAGTTTAGACGCTTGTCATAATAATTTAGACGTCTGAACTGCTGATTTTGCCTAATTTGCCTATTTAGAAAAGAAATAAGTGGCTATGTCAATAGCTTGTATGGCATTTTGATTTCTACGTGATTTAAATTCCCTTTGATGGAAAAAAAAATCCTTATGAAATTAGGGTAGAAATAGGAGGGTCATTTCATGAACATGCATTTCTTTGTTGCTGCATAAAACTGTTCTTGTCGCAGTACCATCAGCACTTCCCTCAGATGATTCAAATGTTCCTCCGGACTTCCACTATATATCAGAATATCATCGAAATACACCACCACAAACTTCCCAATGAATGGTCGAAAAATCTGATTCATCACCCTCATGAAAGTACTCGGTGCATTTGATAAACCAAATGGCATGACCAACCATTCGTATAGACCCTCCCTGGTTTTAAAAGCAGTCTTCCATTCATCACCCGGTCTGATACGAATTTGATGATATCCGCTCTTCAAATCAATCTTTGAAAAGATAGTAGCTCCGCTTATTTGATCCAATAAATCGTCAAGCCTCGGCATCGGAAATCTGTATCTGACTGTGATCTTATTCAATGCTCTACTATCTGTGCACATCCTCCACGTTCCATCCTTTTTGGGTACCAATAAAGCTGGTACAGCACAAGGACTTAAACTCTCTTGCACACGCCCCTGTTCAAGCAATTCCTCTACCTGTCTCCGCAACTCTTCATGTTCCTTCGGACTCATTCGATAATGTGGTCTGTGTGGTAAAACTGCTCCTGGAACAAGATCTATCTGATGTTGTATATCCCTCAACGGTGGAAATTCCGTTGGTAACTCCTCTGGAAATACATCGTCAAATTCTTTCAAAACTGGTTTAACTTCTTCTGGAATTTCAACCTCTTCACTGCTCTCTCATCCAATCAACAAGAATACTTCCGGCTCTTTCTCAACTTCTTTAACAAACTCCTTCAGAGATAATAAGGTTTTCAACTCTTCAATTTCTTCTGACTTACTTTCTCCTTGTGATCTCTTCTTCGGAACTAGGATAATCTTCGTGCCTTCAAACATAAAACTGTAACTATTGGTCCGACCGTCATGTTGTACTGCTCGATCATACTGCCATGGTCTTCCCAATAATAAATGACAAACATCCATCTCTACTACATCACACCAGATTTCGTCTTTGTATTTCTTCCCAATAGAGAATGGAACACGAACTCGTCTATCCACTTTCACTTCTCCTCCTTTTCTCAACCATGCTAACTTGTATGGGTTTGGATGTTTCTCTGTCTTCAATTTCAACTTTGTCACAGCTTCGGTTGAAACAATATTGTCACAGCTTCCTGCGTCGATCACAAATTTACACACCTTTCCCATTATAGTACATGTTGACTGAAAGATATTATTCCTCAACCAACTAGCTTCTTCCTGCTTCGGTGTTAAACACGATCTCCTCAGCATTAGGTTACAACCTTCATCTCCTGACGCAATATCCTGCTCATCCTCCTCCACTGGACTAGAACAATCTCCATCAACATCCTCATCCTCAATTTCTGCAATCATGGTTCTCTTCTTTGGCTTTGGACACTCACTGCTTTTATGACCCAATTCCTGACAATTGTAACATTTGAAACCATTGTTAACCCTTGCCTTCTCAGCCTCTTTCACCACCGGTTTACTGATAGGTTTAGACACATTAGAACTTCCACTAACACCCTTTATTTGATTGTTGGAACTAGTAAACACACCACCTCCTCGTCTACCCTGTTTCTCCCAAGCCAACGCTTTCTGATGTGCTTCCGCTACAGATCTTGGATCGAACATATTAATCATATCCTGGATCTGCATTCTCAATCCCCCAATGAACCTAGATGTCAGCTGTTCTTCTGTTTCCATAATATCATTCCTTGCAATAAGTTGATAGAATTCATCAGCATAGTCATTCACAGATTTCGTGCCTTGTCTCAAATTTTGCAAACGTTGATACATCAAAGATTGATAATTGTAAGGTAAGAACGTTGCTTTCATCAACTTCTTCATCTTCTCCCAAGATTCAACTTTTGACTTCCCCATTCGTTCACGTGTAAGCTTGGTTTGTTACCACCATGCTAAAGCTCTACCCCTTAATCTCGTAGCAACCAACTTCACTCTACGCTGTTCTGGAACTTCTTTGAAGTCAAAAATCTCCTCGACATTAGCCACCCAATCTAGAAACTCCTCTGCTTGCATATCACCTTTGAATTCAGGAATTTCAGTCTTCATCCCCGACTCCCACTTGTGATCATACTCAGAATAGTTTCTTCCTTGTCCTCTTCCTTGAATACTACCACCATCACACTCCTCTTCAAAATCAGATGTATATCGTTGTCTATCTTGTCCACCCACATCTCTACTACCATTACGCCTACCACCATCCCTTCGATCTACATTCCTCCGTTCACGATCATTGACGTTCCTCCCACGCCCTTGATCATTTTCAACACTTCTGTCTCGATTGGAATGTGGCGAGACTCTACTACCCCCATGGTTAGATTCTGGTGAAACCCTTCTCCGATTTTGATTCATCTCCATCATAAGCTTCTCTAACCGGCCAATTCCTTCGTTAAGCTTTTCACTAAAGTTTTCATTGATTCTTTGCTCCATCTCATCAGCTTCTTCTCTTCGATACAAAGCTTCTACGTTTTGGTGGCGATTAGCTCTTCTCAGCGGCATACTTGAAATCTTTACAAACACTTCAAAATTCAAACACTTTTCGGACTTTGATTCAAAATGAAACGGATCGAAAACTTCCACTTTGTAGCAAATCGCGATGAACACGATGGACAAAGTTTCGGCCTCCAATTCAAATCCGATCTTCCAACTTCAAACAAATGCGAACAACTTCTACTTGCTCACGGCTCACTCTTCAAGCTTCTCGGCCAAACAACTTCAAACTTCTAAATGAATAGGCTCCAAGTCTCGATCTAGCTATGATTGGCTAGAACAAGCTCCGATACCAAAACTGACGCAGCGGATTAATCAAAACGATGTAAAACGGTGAATGTAGTAATAGGTGGATTGGAAGATACTGAAATGCCCAAATTCGTTGATCCGAAGATACCGAATTCTAGCTATCCCGAACTCGTTGATCGCGCACGATACCGGGTTCAAAGATCTTCAATTCTTCAAGCGTTGATCAAGCGTACTTGATTCCGCGAATCGGCTTCTACAATCGTTGAATCGAGCGCACTCGATTATCCGAAGGAGGAGATAGGAGTTGACACTCAACTACCAATTTGAATGAAAGCACAAAGCTAACAAAAGAGAATTTTATTCAATATTCAACAACCTTTTACAAATGAGAGACCCGGCCTATTTATAGGCGTTTTACAACTCACACGAAAAAAAACAAGAAAAATTACATCTCCTAAGTCGGTTCCGACCTAACAGTCACGACCTATCGTAAGTTGTACACGACTTAAGTCCAAACAGTTACAACTCAACACACACAAAAACTTCAAAGAAAATACAAGTACTTAGGTCGTGAGCGACCTACGACCTATAATGGTTCGACCTAGGAATATACGCGACTTAGCATAGGTCGGCAGCGACCTAACAACAAACAGTTACAACACTGACTTGACGACTTAACAGTATGTACACAAGACACAAGCTTCCATCAATGGTAGAGATTAACTCGGTAGAAGAATCAACGTCCACAAGCTTCAGCGACTTAAAAATATGCGACATTCCAGATCAATGACTTAAGGAAATCGATGGCATCCAGAGCTTTGCGACCTAAGAATGAACGGCATCCTTTCGTTTGCGACCTAACAAAAGCGGCTTCAGAAATTCTCCGCGACCTAAGGCCTTGCGACCTAAGTCTCCACAATCCAAGACTTTGCGACCTAAGCCTTCGCGTCCTAACTTAGCTCGTTCTGTTTTCTCGCGACCTACCATAGGTCGTGATTTGTTAGGTCGTAGCACCTTCTCATCTCGTTCCAGCGACCTATCTCCTTGTTTTAACTCGGCATCCCCAAACCCGTTGGGTCGTAGTTCTTTCCCTGGTGATATGTTAAGTCGTTCCCACGACCTATACCTTAACTCGTTAGCTCGTATACGACCTAAAAACAAGTTAGGTCGTAGACAACCCAGAACCTTCTCCTTAGGTCGCAAACTCGAGTTAACTCCTTCCCCTGGTCTCCAGTTAAGTCGTATCTCCTGCTCACATGAGTCGCATGCCTCCTTAGATCGAAGACGACCTATAGTTACTTCTTTAAGTCGTGTGCGACTTAGTCCTTCATCCTGAGCTGCATCAATATGACTAAAACAGGAGCTATACTTGGGCCAAGTGAGGTCGCACCTCCGATCGAGCATGCTTCTTCGAAACCATTCTATTACTTTATGATTTGATTGGTGCACACCTTTGATTATGGGAGTGTGTCTCGAGGTGGGCGGTAGTAGCTGCTATGCGTTACCACCAGCCCGGTTATGTAAAACGGTAGAATCATACCCTAGGCATTGCCTCGCATGCCTTGTCATATGCCTTATCGCGCACACTACGAGTTTGGTTTGCATCGTACCTATGGAGTGCTCACTGAGTATCCCACCGGTTTGGTGGAGCTTACAGTATCTGTATAGACTACGATATTTATATAAAAATGTGTTAAGGGGGATATAGGTAACGCCTTAACGCTATTTTGATATTTTAATTTACTATAGACATTATCCATGTAGCGTATTGTATTATGTATGTAGATAGTTTCACGGATCCTTAAAGGGTGGAATCCCAAACATCCTTTAAGTTATATTGCATTTCACTTGAGTTGATTTACTTGCATAAGAATGTTAATCCCGACTCGAGTGTTTTGTGTTTGCTTTATGCTCGGGTCAGCCTGAGTGTCACAGCATTTGAGACTCACCTTTGGAGCTTGGAGCTTTGCTTTGGAGATCTATCTTTATCTATTTCAGCTTTTCGGTTATTTCAGTTATTTCCAGTTGTATGTTCAGACTTGTCATTTGTTTTTGTATTAGAGACTTCTTTGTATTTGGGATTTCTGTTGTATTTATTTTGGACTTTGTTATTTCTATAATAGCTTCATGAACTACTATTTATCTATTACAATGCTTATTGTTGTATTACTCTGTGTCTATGATTCTGTGGTTGATTTATTTACTGTACATGCTAAGTTTTTCCAAATATAAAATTAGCAATATGTTGTTTTGAGCAATTCAAGTCTGACATGTGTGGATTATTGTCGATTTGAATGGTTCGAAATGGCGGGTCGTTACAGGTAGACTCATTTCTTTCGTGTGTTATGAATCAAATTTGACTCGTGTTTCAAAATAACACCCGACGGAATGATTTTGTACACTTCATATTTCGAACACCGTAAAAGGCTTTCTTAACAAAAGAAAAGCCAACGAGTTATGAGCTTCAAATTTATTCAGGTAAAGAGAGGCATTCACTTGTAGAAGCTGATTTGGACATTATATATAAACTATTATTTAATAGCTTTTATGTACCTTCTTTTACATGAAATTTTATTTTTATTTCAAGATTTTCAAGTTTGAACTATGTTTTTCGATTTCATATAACTTTTTTCTGTAATAAAAAATAAAATTGTTGGTTTTGGAAAACTTATTGAAAATTATATACATTTAATTCAGATTCCATATTTGAACATAGCTTCTTTTTACTGCATAATGAAAGTAGTGGAACTAAAAGAAATATTATCAATAGACACTCCATGACATTACAGAATAAAAGACATGGTCATATCTCCCTTGAGATAAGAAAAAGACTAGTAAGTGGTTGAGTTCTGGAAACTCTTGATTTTTTGATTTTGGTGCTCGTATGGATTGCATAAAGCACAGGCAGACTAACAAGGTCAAGAAACATTTAAGATGTTAATCAGACTTGTAGCTAGAGTATTCACTCCGAAAGCAGATGTTAATCATCATGAAATATTTTCTCTACATTCCTCAAAGGAATCTCAAAGAATCACAATGGTTTTACTGGCCTGTTATGGTCTCAAGTTGCATCAGATGAATGAGACAACGATATTTTTGAATCCGCATACCGAGGATGAAAAGCATAACAAAGTAACCAGAATAATTTTCCAGCAAACAAAAGATTTAATAGCTAAAGAACTCTTTATACGAATTAAAATGAGCTTCCCAACGATGACATATACAATTTTCACAATATTATTAGTTCATACAGATTCACTGAGAATATTGTGAATGAGAGCATTTATACTAAAGTCGATGGAAATAAATTTGTTGTTTTAGTTCTGTACGTAGATGATACACTACTTACTACCAATGATATAAAGTTACTGACAAAGACTAAAGGATTTTTGTCTCAAAATTTATATATAAAGATATGAATGATGTCTCTTATGTCATTATCACAGAGACTCATAGAAATAGAACCTTAATACTCATTATTTATCCCAAAAGGCCCTTCATTAAAGAAAAACAATGGTTTGAAATGCAAGATTGTGTTCTTAAGAACTCACCTATTGTCAAAGGGGATAAGCTTAATTTAGAGCATTGTCCTAAGAACGCATAAGAACGTAAAGAAATGTAGAATGAGCCATATACCCCCATTGTTGGAAGTCTCATTTATGTAATTATGTACTTGTTTGCACAAGGTGAGCTATCAAATTCCTTGTAGGAATGTTAGAAAAACCGAGGCCATTGTGGCCTCAGTTGAAACTTAGGCCACTGTGGCCTTTGTTTCAACTGAGGCATGTAGCCTCAGTGCAAATGTACATGCTTAAATTGAATTTTTTTTCATAACCCTTCCACTATTTGAGTTACCAACTTTAAATAAAATTTGTAATCTGAACCATAAAATCTTATGACTATGTTGCAATTTCATGGGGACGGTAATTTAGTATATTGCTAAAGAAAAAATAATACAATAAACCTTTTCTTTAATTTCATATAATGAGCAACAAAAACATGAGCAATATTGTAATCCTATACACATATATAAAAAATAGATGACAACTTAGAGAGTGTAATTTGTTTTCCGATTCCCCAACAAGGCTCTCACCATAAGTTGGCCATGACCTAAGATTGATGACCCTTCCATTCATTCCTTTTCAAGACAACCATGATTTTAAAAACTATAACTAATTTAAAAGCCATATAATAGAAGAGATTATATTCCACTACATTGATGACAGAGTTTTACCTAGTTGTATAATTAAATCTTTCTATTTTTTATTTGAATAAAATCATATGTATATTCGATCATTTTTAATTGCTAAGTTCAACTTCGATTGTCAACATCGTACAACATTCCTTTGAAGCTTGTTTCTTTCCAGTTTACTTCTTTCTATTGTTAAAGTTATTTTAATATCTAGATAAAATGAATCAGGCTCATGAACTCCTATTGAAATTATTTAATCGGTTATAAAGTTGTTTTGAAGATATATGGGCACAGTGCTCATAAACTGAGTGCTATGGGCACGGTGCTAATTTGTTGTTCAAGCACTATGCTCAGTTGGATAACCAAGGTGCGCTCAGTTTTGTTGCAAATGCAACTAAGCACTACCCAATTGCATTTGCAACAGGGCATAGTGCTTAGTTGTTGCAACTGAGCATTATGCTCAGTAACTTAACTGAGCACTGCTCAGTTCAATTGCTAATGAAATTGAGCACTAGTCGGTTGCTATGGTGTAGTGATCCATATTTTATAAACATATATGTAAAGTCTTTCCAAAATTTCCCAACCCAACTAGCAATTAACAAGTCGAACAAATCCAACTTTTAAATAGTTCAAAAGAATTTGGCATACATAGAGCATCTTTTTTACCATAATTAGTGGCATCAAACAAGTATAAACTACAATTACAACCATATAAAACTGAGGATAATTTTTAATTATATGATAGTAAATATTAGAAGTAAATCCTCGATCCACCTCTTTTCCCTTCGCTGAAGCAAGTAAATATTTAATTTTTCATAATTACGTGGATCTATCATCGAATAAAATATATATACTATACTGAAATAATTAAATATAAATTTGCAGACTAAACTGACTATTTTTAGTTCAGTAATGACATAGAAATATAATAGTTAGAAGTAATTTCAAAACTGTAGCATTTTAAACAAATCTATTAAAAATGTTACGCCAATATTTATGGGCGTGCGCACACACATGGTGAAAAAAAATTGATCATTATTTGACTGAATATGTTTTAAATAATTTCAAGAAATCAGACAACAGAATCAGATTAACTTTAATTTGTAAGGAAATAGTAGTTTTCAAAAACTAAAAGAGTTAAAATATGTTTATGACTTATAAAAGTTTTCTAAATTCATATCTAAATGACAACTTTTTAGAAATCAAGCTATAATTACATAAATATCAGAGGAAAAAACCCATTTGGTGTAAATCCAAACAAATGGGGAGTGAATGTTCAGGAAAAAGACGTATGATGTATTGATAATAGAAAAGGATTAGACATAGAAATGAACTAAGGAAAATTGAAAAAGATGCATAAAAAATGTCATGACAAAAAATCAAACACTGATCTATGGTATCAAAATAAATTCATCCTTTTCACCTCATGTGTCATACTAAATTTTCTTTCAAAACATAAAGCAAATATAGCATATTTACGCTTTCAAGTAAACTTCTAGCGATTTAAAAAACCTTTCATGACCGAAATGAATTAAGAAAAACATATAAAAGATAGAAGAAAGGTCAAGAATGAAAATCAAACATGTGCTATATGATATTAAAACTGGTTATCTTTGCTACTTCGTGTGTTAAATTAATTTTTTTTGTAAAATCAAACACATTGTTAAGACCAAAAATAAAATACGTGATGTATGTTTTTTACTTCATTTATTACACTAATTTTTCTTTTAGAAGTAAGGAGAAACATAGAGAATATACAAGAAAAAGTATCGCATAAAGGCATTACAACTGTTATTGAAAATATTTTGATGTTTTCGAAAATTTAATTGTTTTTCTTAACCGATACCTTTATCAGTGCCTACCTTTACAAAGAGCTGTCTTGAACGGAAAAATTATAACTTAAAATTAGAAAAAAAAATTCACAAAATCAAATCTAACCAAAGCATTCAATCTATCCAAACATAGGTCTTAATCGACTTCTACGTTCAATCATAAGCTCACTGCTAGCAGATAGTTAGAGGTTTCAATGCATAGAATAATATCAAAAAAATCTAAAATACAAAATCAAAATCGAACCCAATGTTTTTGTGATACGTAGAACCAAATGTTGCAAGAGTCCTTAATGTTCCATCGAATCGCGTGTACAAATGCAAATCTTAACCCTAAATTGGATGTGACGAATCGTAAGAGCCATCAATCAATGTATAGCTGATTGATGTCGTAGGCGCTGCGAGAGAATAGCTGATGGAGGTCTCGCCATCGTTGATTCATCGAGAAAAGCTGTCGGATGCCTCGAGCGTCGTTGATTTGTGGAGAGTCTATAAGAAGGAGAAACCTAAATTGAAAATAAATAAAATGCGGTATAAAATGGGAATATGAATGGATAACCGTGAGAAATGAAATGTATACTAAATTACAAACGAGAGCACTTATTAACGAATTATTTACAAATTTACCCAACATTGCAACGCTTATTTGTGACACAAATCATAACCAATGTGTTGTAAAGTTTATTTAAAAAAATATTTATTTTTACTAACACTTTTCCAGCTATCTTAACATTTTTTTACTATTAGTAGTTTGTAACATTTATAAGTGTTGCAAGTTTACAAATATAAATGTTGCAAAATCACTGATTTGGTGTAGTGATAGTTAAGAACTTCAAAACTCAAAGAAGAAATTCCCGACTCTAGGTCCATGAGCTCCATAGAGACAAAGTAGGTGTATACATTGGGTGATAGCTAGATAAGAGCAATGCCAAGATGACTTAAGAATCTCGACAAGAACTCTGGAAAAGGGATGAAACCCCCATGCTAACATGAATGGCGATATAAGCAAAGTATCCCTCAAGAGGACTTTGAATTGTTTTGTTATCGCTAGGAGGGATAGCTTCAACCACTGTGATTTCGAAATCGTTGAGGATCGCATCTACTTCACCTTGAGAAGTTACAAGAGAGTGCCTTGAAACTGCTTCAACATTCTTTGGAGATAATTATAATTCCGGAACAATATCCTTATCGTATTTCTTAGTCCTTTTGATACCCATGATCCTGCCAGGTGATATAATTTAATCAAAGTTATGATTTATTCAACTATTAATACCTTTCAAAGGTGTCGGAAGCCTATTATAACGGCTCAAGTACCCGCCGTATCACTTGGTTCCATGCCTTCGAAAGGAACGTCGAAGCTAATTAGAACTATGTGAATTATTGAGCATTCAACAGTGTCGAAACCATTATCAACATCCCCCATTTTTTAGCATACATTCACTTGGACTTACCCTTTGATAACGTCGAAGCCCACAAATTTTACTCTATTTTATAGTAAGAGTAGCTATCCGTGTAATATCTATTCGAAAATATACATTGTCGAAACACCATACTCCAATTAAGTTGATAGACTTGCAACAAGGTGGCATTGACACTAATAGAAGGACATTAAGATGTTTCGATAATGTTTATGTTGGAAAAGTGATAATAGCTACATTCCAATTGACTACAGTGGGTTTCGAATAACTCGAAAAGGCATAATAGTGTTTTGAAATTGTCAACACTAAATTGAGATAATGCAAACAGATTTGCTTATCTCAGTTTTGGGTTATCGACCAATTTGAAAAGGTTCGACATTGACAGAAAGTATATTTTTCTTAACTCAATTTACAGTAAGAGTCGTCAATTTTTAACTCTTAGTATCCTTCAAGATAAATTAAAATGGGCATAATGGGATACGAGTTTGAATCCGCATCCAACAGCGGCAAATAACCCTAAGTTTGGGAAATTCATGTTCGAACCCAAATTGATGCCATGGATTAATCAAAATCAGCATGAAATTCGAGTCTAAGATCATCTTACATGATTGATTAACTCGAATCATTTTTAAAATTCAAAACAGTAACATGAACTTAAACCCTAGAAATTTGAATTTAAAAAAAACTAGTTTCTAATTTGAAATCATAAATACTCGCCTCAAATATGAGAGTTTCGCTTTTTAAATTTAGAGATTGATGGAAATTGGAGGAATATTTGCTTCAAATTTTTTTAATTGCAGATGAAGAGAGAGGAAAATTAGGAGCGCAATTTATAAGCTGAATGAATGGGAGGATGACCGTCCGATCGGATTTGAGTAAACGGTCGAGATCAGCTTAGGAATAACAATAGGTGGGAAAAGTTTTATGCTCAAGCAATGAAAGGTGCCATATTAAAACAGTTGACTTGAAAAGTCAAGAACATTCCTTCGCTAGAGGGGTGGGTGGGTAAATGTTACTACCAAAAATCACTTCAACCTTGTCGAAGCCAAAAAGATTATGAAGGAGAGCTTTATGAAGAACAATAGTGATAGCAAGGCCTTTTGAAAGAGTCGAAGGGATGCTTCTGCAAGTATTAAATGAATCATGGCCTTCCGAAGGGGTCGAAAGGGGTCAAGACTACCCTTCCGCTTCAGATCAAACCTTTCGAAACAATCGTTTCTGCCACTGTCTACCTTTCATAGGAGAAGATTTTACCAAAACTACCCTTTAGAAAGCATGGTTTTGCAAAGACTAGCCTTTCGATTCGGCTGAACCCTTCCATGGGTATTGGGGAAATTTCACATATGTCGGTATTGCTTCAGCAAGCGTCAAAAGATGGGTTTCCGCATTAATCAAGGGGATTGCCTTCGAAAGCCATCTTTCGCAACCAACCACGTAGATGCTTTGGAATCAATTGACCATTCCGCGGGGGTCACATCATCATTTACCATTACATCCTCAATAAATGCTTCCGCAACCATCGGAATAAAAGCTTTCGAAAGCATCATCACCTTTCTTAGGTATTGTTTATATACCTTCCGCACATGTGGGACACCCTTTCGTGCTTATCCAAGACATCTATAGCAACATAAGTACTGCATCTATACCTACCAATGAAGTCAAAGACTTTCGGATCTTATGCGAAAGCAACATTAGAGAGGCACTTTGGAGTGAACAGCGGCGGAAGGTTCTAAAGACATCCTTTCGGCTGAGTCGAAAGGACGTGTAACACCCCGATATTTTTTGGGAAATATAATTAAAAATAAATTAAAAGCGCATTTGGTACAATGGTTAAGGCGCATGTTGACTTCCTTAGTGATCAAGTATCAAGCCCCGTCGTCGCCCAAAATATGGAGCGATGTTTTTTTAGCTGGTTCGTTTTCATGGATTTTCCTACGTATTTCAGCATTGTTTCTGATATGTGGTGGCCTCACATTCGCTCCAGTGATGTAATAGGATGAGATGGCTAAATTTTATTGGTTGAGTGATGTGTATGGGCTAGAATGGATAACCGTTAAGTGTACGAAAGAACCAGATTTAATCTAAAATAATCTAATGGATTATATTCACTCAACAAATCTATGAATAAACCATCTAACCTAAACCTAATCTCTTATTCAACCGTCGCCATAATTCTACAGTAAAATTAGTGTGTATTATTCTTCCTCCTTTTCTCTACTAAATAAACAAATCTCTTACAAATTAAATTATCTATATATATTCAAGCAATTTGGGGAGTTTAGAAGAATCAAAGGGAGAAAGATTAAAGCAAAGCTTTTTCAAATTTATACAAGCTCAAGTGCCAGGTGAGTGGGAATTAATATGAAATAGAAAAATAAAGTAGTTCAATTTCAGTTCTTTTCTGGCACGTTAATATGAATTAATTTCTGTTATTAATTGAGAATATATGTAAATTATTGCAACTTCTTCTTCTTCTTTCACTTCTCAAATCTAATTCATGTTTGGTTTAAAATATGGGACGTATAAATTGTCTACTCACATTTTATGGCATAAATAAGATTGAAATTTATGTAGATTATTGCGTCTTCTCCTGATACCACTTCTCAATTCTAATTCATGTTTGGGTTAAAATTTGGAACAAACAAATTGTTATTCACGTTTCATGGCGTAAATAAGATTGGTTTAATTAAATTGAATTAGAATTGTTATTCAATTTATAATGGTAGAACATGCTAGTTGAATAAATTCAGAATATGTTACTTGAATAAAATTGTGGTTTTGATTGATATAATTACATAATTTTGAATATGGTTTTGGACCAAATTGGGAAGTCTAATTGGCAAAATTGTTTGTTTCATATGTGGCCTAAAAATGTAGAAGTGGAATTTGTGTAATTAAATATTTTGTGGCTATTGGATAAAAAAATTGTACAAATTAAATCTCTAAAAGGAGAACGTAAATTAAGGTGGAAAAAAATGTAAATTAAATGGATCCTAAAGGCTAGTGTAAATCTGTAACAAAATGGTGCAAAAATTAAAAACAAACCATACGGACCGAACGGACGTGAAATTGAAACACCATTTATGTAAGAAAAGGAGAAATTGTGAAACAACCAAATCGAATGTAAAAATGGCCTAAAACAGATTAATGGAAATAAATAGTATGCAAACTGTAACGGTAAAATTAATTAATCTGGAAGCGATTTGGTAGGCAGACCTTGTAAAGGTCTGGATATGTGTTTCATGCAGTTAAGACCAAAATATAGTATTGACTATACGTATTAGGAGCGGACAAGTAGATTCGCAAGGATGTTTGTTACCTTTCATAGGTTGCTAGTGTGTAGGATAGATAGCATCCGCAATCGTAGGCTTCTTCAGGCTGATCGACGCGGACGGAACATGACAAGTGTGCTCCGACGTAGGCTTCTTTAGGTAGATCGTTGGAGGATTTTGCGTAGTCGACCCACCTGCGGGCGCTCTTTCGGAGGACCGACACTTTGGATAGGGGCAAGTCCGTGTTGGTGACCGAGGAGATAGGAGGATGGGAGTCCAGTTTGGCGGAGCCTGAGCGCAACTTCGTGGTCCTACGAGGTAGTTCAAGTCGGCGCCGGTCAGACGTAAGAGGCATTTTGATGCAGCGCAATCTGATGATAGCTTAGGTCGCGAGCGACCTAACGAGTTGATAAGTCGCTCAAGCGACCTTGCGAGTTATGAAGCGAGTTATGTCAAGCAAAATGAGCCACGACCTAAAGAGCTCCGACCTAGTAAGTCTCGACCTAAGACTAACGAGTTATGTTTTAAGTCGTTCTAGCGATCTAATGATGGTAACGAGTATGCTTTAAGCCGCTCCAGCGACCTACCGAGCCAAACAACAAATTGTATCGGCCAGGTTGCCTTAGGTCGCAAGAAGTTAAGTCGCATTTCTGAAGTTCTTAGGTCGTAAGACCTTATCTCTTAAGTCGCTCATGAAGCCGAAGTTCAACCTGAAGATGTGTTATCTATTTAGGTCGTTCGAGTTGTTAGGTCGCATTGCTTTTGAGTTGTAATTTTCTTAAGTCGATTGCATGTTGTTAAGTCGTTTGAGATGTTGTATTTGTTTGTTTTTAAGTCGCGTCTGTTAGGTCGATAACGACCTATGTTAGGTCGTAGGTCGTCTGTGCTGTATGTAGGTCGTGAGTTGGCTGTGTTGTGTTCTGTGATGTAAATCGTTTGTTGTGTGTGAATCCTATAAATAGCGGGGTCGTGTCATTTGTAAAGAGTAGTTGATTTTGAATAAACTTTTGTTTGTGTGCTTTGTGCCACTTTGAAATTGGAAGTTGAGTGTGATCTCCTTTCTCCATCTTCGGTTATTCTAGTGCGCTCGAATCAACGATTTTGAAGCCGATTCACGGAATCTTGTGCGCAAGATCAACGTAGAAGAATCGTAGATCTTTTAACACGGTATCGTGCGCGATCAACGTGTTTGAGATAGCTAGAGTCCGGTATCTCGCGAGATCAACGGATTTGGGCATTTCGGCATCTTTAATTCACCGATTCATATTGCTTCATCGAATCGTTTATCGATTTGATTGACACGAATACTTCAATTCGTCGTCAAGTGTTATATCCGCTGTGTCAGTTTGGTATCAGAGCTAGTCTTAGCCAATCATAGCTAAGCCGAGCCTGCTGGAGCCAAGGAGAAGTGTTTGTTCAATTTCAGCCAAGCCATGGAGAAGAGTTTGAGCCGAGTATAGAGTTTGATCAAGGCCGAGAGTTAAAGTGTGTTTGGATTTGTTAAAGATTAATTATGCCTCCGAGAAGAGCTAATCGTCATCAAAATGTTGCAGAGATGTATAGAAGAGAAGATGCTGAGCAAATGGAGCAACGAATTAGTGATAAGTTCAATGAGAAGTTTGATGAGGGGATTGGTAGATTGGAAAAACTCATGTTGGATATGAATCAAACCCGAAGAAGAACATCGCCAATTTCGAACCAAGGTGGAAACAGGGTTTCGCCGTCGGTTTTGGTGAAAGGAGAATGTCGCCGCAATCTCATCAAGGTAGAAGAGAGTCATCAGTTTCAATGGTGAGAGATCATCATGGGCATAGAGATGAAGAGAGAAGAAGTCAACGGGGATTTGAAGATGAACCATACCATGATGTTGAAAGACATAGTAGAAGGGACATTCATGGTCGTAGAGATGTCGATGGTCAGGATCGATATCGCAGTACATCTGATTTTGAAGAGTATGATGATAGAGGTAGTGTTCATTATCGAGATCGAGACCAAGTGCGAGATCGAAATAGAGATTTTGAAGATGATCGTCGATGGGAGTCGGGAATGAAAATGGAGATTCCAGAATTTAAAGGGGGAATGGTTGCGGAAGAATTTTTGGATTGGTTGTCTAATGTTGAAGAAATTTTTGACTTCAAAGAAGTACCCGAGCATCGTAGAGTGAAGTTGGTTGCTACACGATTGAGAGGAAGAGCTATGGCATGGTGGCAGCAAACTAAACTTACACGGGAGAGAATGGAGAAGTCGAAGATTATTTCATGGGAGAAGATGAAGAAATTGATGAGGCTACTTTCTTGCCTTATAATTATCAGTCTCTTATGTATCAGCGCTTACAGAATCTGAGACAAGGGACCAAGTCGGTTAATGATTATGCAGATGAGTTTTATCAACTTATTGCCAGAAATGATATCATGGAGACGAAGGAGCAGTTGACAGCTAGATTTGTTAGAGAATTGAGAATGCAAATTCAGGATATGGTGAATATGTTTGACCCTAGATCCATTGCAGAAGCACACCAAAAGGCATTAGCTTGGGAGAAGCAAGGCAGAAGAGGAGGTGGTGTGTTTACAAATTCCAACAATCAAGTGAAAGGAGCTAGTAGCAATGCTAACGTTTCCAAGGCTGTTAATAAACCGGTTGTCACTGAAGTTGCAAAGACCAAAGTCAACAGCAGTATCAAGTGCTTTAATTGTCAAGAGTTTGGCCACAAAAGCAATGAATGTCCAAAGCCTAAGAAGCGAGCGATGATTGCTGAGGTTGAAGATGAGGATGCAGAACCTTCTAATTCACTACTAGTTGAGGAGGAAGAAGAATTGTTGTCAGGAGATGAAGGGTATTCTTTAATGATGAGGAGATCTTGTTTGACACCAAAACAGGAGGAAGAGACTAGTTGGTTGAGGAGTAATATTTTTCAATCGACGTGCACTATTCTGAGGAGAGTTTGCAAGTTTGTTATTGATGCAGGGAGTTGTGACAACATTATCTCTACAGAAGCTGTAAAGAAGTTGGCATTGAAGACAGAGAAGCATCCAAAACCTTACAAGTTAGCATGGTTGAGGAAAGGTGGAGGGGTGAAGGTTAGTCAGAGAGCTTGTGTAACTTTTTCTATTGGAAAGACATATAAGGATGAAATTTGGTGTGATGTTGTGGATATGGATGTATGTCATTTGTTGTTGGGGAGACCATGGCAATTTGATAGGGCCGTGCAACATGATGGAAGAACTAACTGCTACAGTTTCATGTTCAATGGCACTAAAATCACTTTAGTTCCTAAAAAGCAACAACAGAAGGAAAGCAAGTTGGAGGAGATTGAAGAACTGAAGACTTTGCTATCTTTGAAGGAGTTTGTTAAAGAAGTAGAAGATGAGCCGGAAGTATTTTTGTTGATTGGACGTGAAAGTAATGAAGTGGTTGAAATTCCTGAAGAAGTAAAGCCAGTGCTGGAAGAATTTGAAGATGTATTTCCTAAAGAGTTGCCAAAGGAGTTACCACCGTTGAGGGACATACAACACCAAATTGATCTTGTTCCAGGAGCTGTGTTACCACATAGACCACATTATAGAATGAGTCCAAAGGAGCACGAGGAATTGAGAAGGTAGGTGGAAGAGTTGCTTGAACAATGGCGTGTACAGGAAAGTTTAAGTCCTTGTGCAGTTCCAGCCTTGTTAGTGCCGAAGAAGGGTGGAACATGGAGGATGTGTACTGATAGTCGAGCACTAAACAAGATTACAGTGAGATACAGATTTCCTATGCCTAGATTGGATGACTTGTTGGATCAACTTAGTGGAGCTGCTATCTTTTCGAAGATCGATTTGAAGAGTGGTTATCATCAAATTCGAATTCGACCAGGGGATGAATGGAAAACAACGTTCAAGACACGGGAGGGGTTGTACGAATGGCTGGTTATGCCGTTTGGTCTTTCGAATGCACCTAGTACGTTTATGCGGGCGATGAATCAGATCTTTAGACCATTTATTGGGAAGTTCGTGGTGGTGTATTTTGATGATATACTGATATATAGTGGAAGCACAGAAGAACACTTGCATCATCTGAAAGAAGTGTTGATGATACTTCGACAGGAACAATTTTACGCTGCAACAAAGAAATGCGTGTTCATGATGCATAGTGTTTTATTTTTGGGGTATGTTGTTTCTGAAGGAGGTATACAGGTAGATCAAAGTAAAGTTGAAGCAATCAAGGATTGGCCACAACCCAAGACTATAACTGAAGTGAGAAGTTTCCATGGGTTAGCATCATTCTACCGAAGGTTTATTCCACATTTCAGTAGCGTGATGGCGCCAGTTACTGATTGTATGAAGGGAAAACAATTTTTGTGGACGGAAGAAGCAGGATTAGCTTTTGAGCGGATCAAGGAGCTTTTGACGACAGCACCAATTCTAGTATTGCCAGATTTTCAGTTGTTATTTGAGCTACATACTGATGCCTCGAAGGTTGGAATTGGAGGGGTGTTGAGTCAGAAAGGTCGACCAATTGCTTATTTTAGTGAGAAGCTTTCGGGAGCTAAGATGAGATATAATACTTATGATGTGGAGTTCTATGCTATTGTGCAAGCTGTGAAGCATTGGAGACATTACTTGTTCCATAAGGAGTTTGTCTTGTATACAGACCATAAGGCGTTGAAGCATTTGCAAGGGCAGGATAAAGTCGCAGCTAGACATGCTTCATGGATCGCATACTTGCAACAGTTTACATTTGTGGTGAAGCATAAGTCGAGAATTACAAACCGTGTGGCAGATGCATTGAGTCGAAGGAATCATTTGTTGACTACAATGAAGGTTGAAGTGACGGGTTTTGATGTGTTGCCAGAATTGTTTGTTGATGATCCTTACTTTGCCAAGGTGGTTGATGAAGTCGAGAAGGGGAAGACGGATGAGTATGTGTTGGTGGATGGTTTTCTTTTTAAAGGGAATCGATTGTGTATACCAGAGTGCAGCTTACGAATGAAGATTGTGAATGAGTTGCATAAGGAAGGTCATGTGGGTAGAGATCGTACTTTGCAGTTGATTTCTGAATCATATTTTTGGCCATCCATGAGGAAAGAAGTTGAAAGATTTGTGCAGAGATGTCATATATGTCAAGTTTCCAAAGGGACAGCTACAAATGCAGGGTTATATATGCCATTGCCCGTGCCTACTAGACCATGGGTTGATATCAGCATGGATTTTGTTTTGGGTTTGCCGAGAACTCAACGTGGGAATGATTCCATATATGTGGTGGTGGATAGATTTTCCAAGATGGCGCATTTTATAGCTTGTAAAAAGACCGCGGATGCAGTCCGTGTTGCTCAGTCATTCTTTAAGGAAGTGTATCGACTACATGGGCTACCTGAATCCATTGTTTCTGACCGAGATACGCGATTTCTAAGTCATTTTTGGTTGAGCCTGTGGAAGATGGTTGGAACGAAGCTGAATTTTAGTAGCGCCTATCATCCACAATCAGATGGACAAACGGAAGTGGTGAACAGATCATTGGGAAACTTGTTGCGATGTCTTGTGCAGGATAATTTGAAGGGTTGGGATATGAAGTTGTGTCCGGCGGAATTTGCACATAATCATGTTGTTAATCGAAGTACTGGATTCAGTCCATTTCAAGTTGTATATTCAGCAATTTCGAAGGGACCGTTGGATTTGACGACAGTGCCATATCAAAGGGGAGTTGTTAAATGAGCTGGTGATTTCGTGAACGAGTTGCAGGACTGTCACAGAACTGTTTATGAGCGATTGCGTGCATCAAATGATAAGTATAAACAACTGGTAGATAAGAAGCGAAGAAGTGTAAACTTCAAAGAGGGTGATTTTGTTTACGTGGTATTAACGAAAGATCGTTTTCCAGTTGGAACTTACAACAAGTTGAAAGCTCGAAAATTTGATCCAGTGGAAATTTTGAAGAAGATCAATGATAATGTGTATCAGTTGAGGTTGCCGGATCATATTCACACTACAGACGTTTTCAACGTTAAACATTTAATTCCGTATTATGGGAATAAGCTTGTTGAAGAAGAGGAAGGTGCAAATTCAAGGTCGAATTCTTGTCAACCGGGGGAGGATGATGCAGCGCAATCTGATGATAGCTTAGGTCGCGAGCGACCTAACGAGTTGATAAGTCGCTCAAGCGACCTTGCGAGTTATGAAGCGAGTTATGTCAGGCAAAACGAGCCACGACCTAAAGAGCTCCGACCTAGTAAGTCTCGACCTAAGACTAACGAGTTATGTTTTAAGTCGCTCCAGCGACCTAACGATGGTAACGAGTATGCTTTAAGCCGCTCCAGTGACCTACCGAGTCAAAAAACTAATTGTATCGGTCAGGTTGCCTTAGGTCGCGAGAAGTTAAGTTGCATTTCTGAAGTTCTTAGGTCGCAAGACCTTATCTCTTAAGTCGCTCATGAAGCCGAAGTTCAACCTGAAGATGTGTTATCTATTTAGGTCGTTCGAGTTGTTAGGTCGCATTGCTTTTGAGTTGTAATTTTCTTAAGTCGATTGCATGTTGTTAAGTCGTTTGAGCTGTTGTATTTGTTTGTTTTTAAGTCGCGTCTGTTAGGTCGATAACGACCTATGTTAGGTCGTAGGTCGTATGTGCTGTATGTAGGTCGTGAGTTGGCTGTGTTGTGTTCTGTGATGTAAATCATTTGTTGTGTGTGAATCCTATAAATAGCGGGGTCGTGTCATTTGTAAAGAGTAGTTGATTTTGAATAAACTTTTGTTTGTGTGCTTTGTGCCACTTTGAAATTGGAAGTTGAGTGTGATCTCCTTTCTCCATCTTCGGTTATTCGAGTGCGCTCGAATCAACGATTTTGAAGCCGATTCACGGAATCTTCTGCGCAAGATCAATGTAGAAGAATCGTAGATCTTTTAACACGGTATCGTGCGCGATCAACATGTTTGAGATAGCTAGAGTCCGGTATCTCACGAGATCAACGGATTTGGGCATTTCGGCATCTTTAATTCACCGATTCATATTGCTTCATCGAATTGTTTATCGATTTGATTGACACGAATACTTCAATTCGACGTCAAGTGTTATATCCGCTGCGTCACATTTAGTCACAGTGCACGAGTGAAGAGCATGACTTTCACGCTGTAGCACGTAGATAGGTAAGGACAGCAGGTCCGATAGGTTGATTGGCGTTTAGTATTACTTCATGGTTGACTTCCCTAGAGTGACTATGGACTCTGGCTTCTTAGGAACTGTATCTAAGAAGGATTAACTGCATTATATTATTCACCCTCTGCGATATCCGGGGAAGACCTGGAATTAAACTGTTTAATTCTTTCTGCTTCATTTTATTTCTCATTCACCAGACTATATGTCCGACCCATTCCTATTTTTCCTATTTTCCCTAAATCACAGGAGGGCAGGTCTAGGTTGTAGTTCTTTGCAGCTTGGAGGGTCATTGGAGCAATTGTTATCTTCAGCTTTTGTTTCTTTTATTTCATGTACTTCATTTCTCTTTTCTGTACTTTACTCTAAATATGAGGACCAATATTGTGAACTTTGTTATGTTTTATGTTTGGGGGAGACTACTTAGTACTTTTGGTTTTAGAAATAAATTTGGGATAATGTTGTTTTTAATGAAGCTGTTTTGCTATTAATTTATAATTAGTTAAAATTTTCTTCCGCTGTAATATTTTAATCATTTTATGTCGTTGCCTTAGTCTCTGTGCTATGTTATGGATTTTTATTTCACCCAACCACCCGTTCTTCTAGTCATGTCCGATTTTTGGGGTGCCTAGACGTATGGGGTGTCACAGGACGGATGTGAAAGGGTTCAGCTTGGGCCTATAAATAAGACCCTAGAGGTGCTGTTTAAGGGATCTGAATTCATTGCTTCCATGCTTGTACTTTTCTCGAGTTTGTAAATATAAGTTTCTAAATCAAATTGGGGATTTCACTTCATTGTAATACCTAAGCCCTTGTATTCATAAAATTATGAATAAAGTAAATACATGGCACTTTCGAATGCATGGAGTATGATTCACGGCTTATATGTGATTTTATTTATGGAACATGCACATCTATACCTTTCGAAGGGGTTCCTTTCGAAGGAATATGATCCTTTCGAATTAGTTAATACCTTTTGTTCCCAATGGTTATGACCTTAGGTCACTCCAACTAATTCGAAAGGGGTTTCAAAGGGGTCGGTCACTCTTCTAACCTTGCTTTGGGGTGTTGACAAGATTTCTTGTCAACATAAGCTTAATGCTGATTTTGTGTATCTTGAGTGATACATATATGAATTGTCATTAGTGTGATGTTATGTTGGTATATTTATTTGATATGTGTTATTTTGATATGTTCATTTTGTAATGCAATTTGGTTTTCATTTCATTAAACTTTTAATAGTTATAGTTTTAATCACGTCGAACTATGAAAATTTCTACTTAAATTTTATGTCAATTTTCAATGAGAAATTTGTATCATATTGTTATATGAATAAATATATGCTATATTCAAACATCAATGTTAGTTTGTTCGTATTTTATTCATAGTTTTTAAAATATGATTTTGTGTATGCCTACGGGATTAAGCTCAGGACCTCTAACTACTCAAACTAGATCTTAACCAGGTTCCCAAAATGGGATTTAAATTGTAATGGATTTAAATCATGAATCGTATTATGAATATTCAAAAATATCATATTGTAGTTGTGTACACATACTGAAATGCTAGGAATTTCGCTATGTAGGTTATCAGACGACATTTATGTATATGAAAAGATCAACATAAATATCTTCACTTATCTTCATATTTTCGAATTACCATATACCTAAATACAAGCTTTTCTATTCCACATATACCAATTATATTGTGCCAAAAAATATTAAAAATCCATTATATACCTTGTTTTCTTGAACGAATTTGTTATATACTAGTAGTAAATTTAAATTTATTCAAATATTTTTCTTAACAAATTTAATTTCAATCTCAAATAAAGAAATAAACTTAATCAATTACTATTCATTTCACGTAACAAATACAAAATCATGGAGAAAAATAAAAGTTGATATTATATCCCATTTATTTTCAAAAAATAAGGTTTTTAGACATAAAAAATGTACATATAAAAAAATTCTAAACAAAAGTAGGTAGTTCAATCTGTATCTCATTTATGTTAATTTATTTTTTAAGTTCAACCCATAAAAACTTCATCCCTGAACAAAAGCAAGTTTTGGTTAATTATAATTCATGTTAATCACCTTTAGAAAACTAGAATATTTCCTAAAAGTATATTACACACATAACAACATAAATCAAAATGCTTAATTTTCATCAACCTACAATAAGATATCTAAAAATTTAATATTATGCGTGTTATTTTTTTTCTTTAATTTTTTTACAACACTCAAGTTGCACAGTGGTTCGTCAATTCCGCTCTATTGCATCCTCTAAACTTCATTGTCAATCATTTAATAATAGTTTATTTACTAGTTACTATCAATTCACTCGAGCAACTTCATCAACTGGACCCTTAATTTGGATCAATTTTTTGCTCTAAATCTGAATTTTGACAAGGTATTTTGTCAAAAGTTGGGATATTCTGGGTTAAATATGGATGTGTTGGATTTGACTATGGAATAGGTTTTCATTTCCACGTTATCAAACTGAATTTTATTTATTAACACTTTCATTTCAATTTTAGATTTTCTTGCTAATTTTAGGAACTTTGTGGTGTTAAGTTGATTGATTAAGGTCACGATTTCCCACTTAACCTTTATTAGTAATTTACAAAACAAAGCGAGTAGAACTAAAATGAAATAAAATTGAACTATAGCACAATCACGTGCTTATTATATTGTATAGGTGGTAACAATAATCATGTCAATAACACTGTTTTCTTTTAGGTGTGTACAAATATTGCAGTAATTAAATACTTAAAAGAAAAATCAGTTACATGTAAAGAGTGTTGTTGTATACATCCTAATACTCTAAAAAAAAGAGCATGTGCGTGTATACAGAAATATAAGAATATGCGTTGCAAAAATGCAATTTTACTTAGTTGATAATGTTGAATAAGTTCATTATTCGCTCAACAAAATTTTTCTTAGTAGAATATTAAATTAGCGAAAGATTGAAGGATCTATCCTGTTCATTCCATCAAATGAAATCTGGAATAAAATAGAAAAATGCTATGTAGAATGTAACTGAACGCTTCTATTAGTTGATACAATATTTTATACCAAAATCTAATTTCAAAAGAAATTATCATGTGAATTGCGAATTTCCATTCATTGAAGGGAAGTACAAATTGAAGAGAAGAAGGGAATCAACGTAAAGTAATTAACTTAGTAAATACACATTGAAGAGGAAGATGGACAACAATGAAAGTTTCTTTTTTAAACCATCTTGGAGTGTATACACGTTTAGGAAGATGATTAAAAAAGTTTACTGGATATTTCAGAAAGTCGCGTTTAAGAACTGTTTGGGCCTTTGATGTGTATATATAATATATAAACCAGTACTATGATTATTCGATGGGAACTGACCAATAATCTTTTTACTATATTAGTGCATTAAAAGCTTATCAAATGTCGACTAAGTAAACACAATATCATATATATTCAATTTAATAAAACTTTTAGTTCATCATTATTGAATGTTGAAATTCATTTTCACATGATTTATTCATAATACATATTGTTTAAACAATTGATTTTTGTGAAAAATATTTTTTTCTTGGATAAACTAAAAATTTATCGGATTCTTATGGGAAAATTTCATTTTGCTGATAAAATTATATTTTTGAGATATTTTCTAAATAATTTTTCTTTACATCTTTTAGGCAATGATATGTTTTCCGAGAAACTTGGGAATTTTCTTGTGAAAATATAATTATTCTAAACAAAATAGTACTGTATAAAAAGAAAATAAATGTACCTTTTCATATGTTATCGTTATGAATTTATGTATTTTTGTCCTTCATTCAAACGTTTGGGAGCATCTTATACCCTAATTGTTCATTTTTATTTTTATTTTTGTGCATCACATCACATGTGCCAAAATACTAGGGCCGATTGGTTTAAACTACAAGTTTGGTGTTTTGCATTTTCAATATGCATTTGAAAAAGCAAGGGAGATGAGAAACGTGGAAAAATTCTAGCCATTACAATAAAGGAAGAAGCGGAATGAAGAAAATAGTTTTCCTTGATTTTTTTGATATTTCCCAAAACGCAGAAACAAAAAAAGTCATTTCAATTTATATGTTAAAACCATTTTTCAAATTGACCGTTCTCTATAAAGGTTTTCAAGAATACATAATCAAATACATGTCTTGTTTCGAAAACCAAACAAGACCTTAGTTTTTTCTTACTTGGCTATTATATATTCCTAAGGGATTAAACACATGACCTTTAGCTACACAGATAAGTGCCGTTGGCTAATTTTTATTAGTATAATTTAGCTGGATTTAATGTTTATCACTTGTGGCATTTCCTTCAAAAGTTTGACAATGCAATTTGTTTTTAGTTCTTATCCCTTCAGCTTTTAAAAAGTGGTTATAACCGCTCGTCTTTATTGAAGATTGTTTTTTCCAATCCTTGTCATTTTTGGATTCCAAATATGTCTTTTTATGTGCTGGACTTTTTTCGTTTTACCCTAAGGATGATGACAAAAGACTAGTTTTGGAACATTGTTTCAAATTAGTATATCTAGAACTAATTTTTAAAACAATGGATAAATAAAGGTAGCCTCTCAACATTAGTGAAAGTTGTTTAAATTTTCTCAAACATGTTTGAAAGAATTTTGAAGAATAGTCTTCTAATGTAAACCTATTCTCTTATCTCATCTTGGTGAATTACTTTGAAGTCAAAGCTTCTATTCATTTTTAATGTGGAATTAAAATTTATCACTTAGATTTCGTGAAACTAGTTAATCATTCTACATTACTAAAACTAGTATGTGGAAAATGGTTGAAATTTTTATTTGATAAAATGCATTATGTATGTTGGTTGATTGATTTATGAGTTAAAGAAACCAGATTGTACATAATTAACACACATAACTATAACTGATGTATTTTTTTGTTTGGTTACGAAATATCTACATCTACAAATGCACATAATACTGAAAATGCATTCAACATATTTTGGAATGGTAAGGAAGTTTATTACATATATATATATACACACACACACACATACATATATATAGTGCAAGGATTTACTACACCTTATTTTTGCTGCACTTCAAATCCTCCTTGATTTCAACCACATGTTTCAATTTAAACAATAGAAGAGGTAAACTACAGTACCCGAAAAGTAGGGTAAGAAAAAGCTGTGAGCGGGTGGATAATAGGAGGGAGATAAAATTGTGTGGTTGTGATTGTTTCGGGTGTTAGTTTCGGATAAAGCGGCATTTGCTATAATAGAATGAAGTGACAAGTGAGAGAAACTATATTTATTCGACCACACCTCATTTTTGCTACACCTCAAATCCTCCCTGATTTCAACCACATGTTTCAATTTAAATAATATAATAAAGCGACAAGAGAGAGAAACTATAAATATTTAAATAGTAACATGTGGTTGAAATCAAGAGAATTTGAGGTGTAGTCTATCCTTGTCTTCATATATATTGCATTATATACATTGAGTTAAATATTTTTAGACAGTTTAATTTGACATGTATGATTTAGAGGTTAAGATACCTTCATTTAGTTTCCTTTCACATAAGGATGTCGGATTTTGAAACTTTCATTTTTTACTAATTTTGTTTTTATGCATGCATGACGTCCATTTGTAGGACGACACGGCGTGGGTGATATTATGGTGGAAAAAAGATATTAATTTCAATTTTTTTAAGTAACATATCATGTTTTAAAAATTCATATTTTCACGATTTATTTTTTTGGCACACACAAAGCACGTGCATATAATAATATCTTTGTATATTTAGATTAGAAATTTATTATATTTCAACTGTAAGTAGTTTTAATAAACAAAAATTGAAAAATATTAAGAAAAGAGAACATAAACTTTTTGCATAGGTTAAGATTCGAAATTGGAACCTCATTTATATAACAAAATTTCCATTTGAAAATAAACGTCATGTTTTACCTTTGTGCGATTTGAATTCCTGACCTCTTATACGCATCTTAGGTATATTTGAAAATTCATGGATCAAAATAAATGTTGCTCTATTCCAGTTATTAATAAAGAAAACCTAGGACTCATAGTTTTTTTGGTAACTCAAAATTTATTAAGTGTTTCAAATTTTTTAGACTATATTTTACAAATCCTTTTACAAAAAGGACATTTTTTGGATTTATTAAAGAAAACTGATAAATACACTCTTTCTAATATCTTCTACTATCCACGCTCCAATTTTCTATATAATATATTCATGAAAGAGGTGCAAATGTTAAAGGGGAGTTTTATATGTTAGTTTCCTGACTAAATTATATGAAAAGTTATTTTAGTATGTACATGCAAATTTCACATGATTCACCCTAACAATTGTCACATCTCCTAACTTATTTCATTGTTTCACGGTGGCATTGTTTTCTTGCAGCAAGTGGTAACCAACAAGTATGAAATTAATTTATATTATTCCATATATAACCTTAAAACGTGATAAATGACATCAGAGAATAACATCCAAATTTTCATAAAATATTAAAACAAGAAAAATGACCTTCAAAAATAATTTTCAGTTAGCTGGAAAGAATATTAAGACTTCAAAGCTATTTAAACAGGGTGAAGGGCAAACACTTAATTTATCCCCTTATGCTTCAATGATTCATCAAGGTTATCTTGTTTTCTGCATCTTTTTGTTCACAGTTTTCATATCAGGAACTTCTTCTGATTCGCATGTGGTTAGTTCATTTAACCGGAGTAGTTTTCCATCTGGTTTCGTGTTTGGAACAGCCACTTCATCTTATCAGGTTCCATAAACTACCACATTTCGAATGCACTTTGAATTTTTGCTGAGTTGATCATAAAATTTTATGCTATCTTGCAGGTTGAAGGAGCTGCAAATGAGGGTGGAAGAGGTCCTAGCATCTGGGATACATTTACACAGAAACATCCAGGTTTATTGTTTATTTACTTTTCTTCTTCTCTATTAATTAAGCACATTCAATCTTCTTCGTTTTCATCACAAGGCCCAATTTTTACATTAATTTTGTGAATAATAATGGCATGGAATTTACATTCTCTATGTTATACAAAAGTTGTCTTCTTGTGCCTTTATGAAACAACTTTTCTACTAGAGAAAGCAAGCACCACCTAAAAATACCTCAGGTTTTCCCACAGACAGACGCAATATTAAATTATGGTTTGAGTAAACTAGTGGGGGAATAATAAACTATGCAAGGGTAGTTGAGATTTGGTTTGATTTTTCATATGGGAAGTCAGCTTAGAAAAGGGATATTTGTTGAGTAGAAGAGGTGGTTTACTGTTTATTCTCGTATGAATAAAACTATAATATATAAGGAAAGAAATTCCTGTTTGATATAAATTCATAGACTATTGAATGTGTGAATTTTGCGTACAAACCATTCATTCTTACTAAAAAGAAAAGGAAGTGTGGAAACTCATTAAACTGAACCTATGCGTAGGAAGCTTTAAAATGACCATGCCCTGTATGTTGTGTGCCAAGTTACAAATTTTTTTTCCACTTTTGGGTGATTATTTACTTAAATCAGCAACATTAATAGGTAGTGCATATATTAGGATATAGTCCACTTAATTCAAAAAGGATATAGAAAAGTATATGGTTAAAGTGGTTGATAAAATATTCATCATGCTAATTTACTGAATCTTATATCTATAATCTAACCTACAAATACTTTGATTTCTTGTTAATTGCCTATTGTACAGAAAAAATAAAGGATAGAAGCAGTGGAAATGTTGCTATTGATGCATACCATCACTATAAGGTAATTCTGATAAATTAATGTATTCTTTGCCAAATTTACATTTGATTTATTTATATAATTAATTACCAACAAATAAATATCACAGGAAGATGTTAGGTTGATGAAAGACCTTGGTATAGATGCATATCGATTTTCCATCTCTTGGTCTAGAATCTTGCCTAGTAAGGATCACTTGCTAAATACTTCATGTTTTATTTAATATTTACAGTTTAGATAGATTCAAACCATCCATCTGCAATTTATTGAATCAGAGGGAAAATTGAGCGGTGGAATCAACCAAGCAGGTGTAGAATACTACAACAATCTTATCAACGAGCTTCTATCCAAAGGTGCTCATTTTTCACAAGTGTCTAATTATATGTAGAATTACATCAGCCTTTGATCGGTTTTTGCTACATAAACCCTGTTTAGGTATTCAACCTTATGTGACAATTTTCCATTGGGATCTTCCTCAAAATCTAGAAGACAAGTACCTAGGCTTCCTTAACCCACTTATAGTGTGAGTTGCGTGTACCCTTTTTGGTTATATACCCAACATCGTCCGTGTTATTTTCTAATTTAGTCAAGTTAATATTTAGGGATGACTTCAGAGACTACGCTGAACTTTGCTTTAAGTTGTTTGGTGATCGAGTAAAACACTGGATTACACTGAATGAGCCATGGACTTACTGCGTGAAGGGTTATTCAGAGGGGGTGTTTGCACCCGGGCGTTGTTCACCATGGGAAGCTGGTCATTGCAGTCTTGGTGATTCGAGCAGAGAACCTTATCTTGTAGCTCATAATCAATTGCTATCCCATGCTGCTGCTGTCAAAGTTTACAGAGACAAGTATCAGGTGTGTATGTCAACACACACACACACACACACACAATGGGATACGATGTAGAATACGATATCAATTGCTATCCCATGTAGCTCCTATGTATCCCCTTTTTTTATAGCTATTGGATACGATTTAGAATCCAGTGGTTTAATTCAAGGGACTAAATTCCAATGACTGTATTCCCCTAAGCATACTACATAATTGCCATTAAAACTAAAAGCAGTATGAAAAAGGGCTCTACTTGTTTGACAATGCAGGCGTCGCAGCAAGGAAAGATAGGAATAACGCTGGTCACTAGTTGGTACTTGCCTTACACTCTCTCGAAAGAAGATCTTGATGCTGCTGATCGAGCTGTTGATTTCAATTTTGGATGGTGTGTAATTCCTAGATACCTTCAAATCAACAGTGCCATTTTCTTTGAATGCTATAGGCTTGGTGCTGTGAACTTTTAAAAAGTGTACCATATGACCCCAGACATTGGGATACTAACAAAATGAATTTATCAGCAAAATTAATCTTTATCTCTGTTCACGACTACTATAGGTTTGATCATCGTCGTGTTCTTTCTGTGTTATGGAAGAGAATGTCAAACCATATCAGCAGAAGTACAAAATGAAATGTCAATGAAAATTGCTTACATAGACATGCGTTCACTAGATTAACTGTATATATATGACTATTTGTTATATACACAGGTTCATGGAACCCATAACTGGAGGTGACTATCCTTTTAACATGCGAGCACTAGCCGGAGATCGTCTGCCTCAGTTTACCAGTGAGCAGTCAGAAACGTTGAAGGGATCATTCGACTTCCTTGGTTTGAATTATTATACTGCAAACTATGCCAACAGTATATCCCTGTTGGCAAAGGTTAATGTCAGCTATAGTGGTGATATACATGCAAACCAGACAGGTATTTAGTTTCTCGCTGAAATTTGATTATTATTTGCTGCTACGGATTATCTGCATCCTTTTATTTTCTTTGAGTAAACATTATGGGATCCTATGATAGAGAATTAAAAATTTTAAATGATGATAAACTGTATGTGATTTTATCATGTATTTTTTGAGATTAAATTTATATTGTGAAAAATCATACGTTTGTATTTTCTGAATTAATGAAATAGTTGAATAAATGGTTGCTTGTAATACATTCAAGTATACTGTAAATGTTCAATGGAAAGCTATCAAGTATCAACTGAAAATTATACTGCTAGAGTTTTTCAGTCATATATGCTGGTAATTAATATTTTTTCATTAAATATTGATTGTTGAACAGGTGAGCGTCATGGTAAATTGATTGGTCGTCAGGTACGATTTTGTCTACACTTTATTTTTGATAAAGATAAAATGCATAAATATCAAAAAGGAATTATGTATACATGGTTGTAGTTTGGCAATCCTTACCACAAAATAACCATGAAACAGTTTATTGACACTTTCTTATTTGAACGTGGATACAGTCTTTTGTATATTTCAGTATTATCACAGACTGAAGATTTATATTTCAACAAGGTACGTACTTTATGCTTTTGAACAGGCGGCTTCAAACTGGCTCTTCGTCTATCCCCAAGGAATTCTGGAACTTCTCCGCTATATAAAGAACAAATACAACAATCCTACCATATACATAACAGAAAATGGTACATCGTAAATGCGTAAACTATGTATAAATCTTCAAATATATCTTGTTTAACTAACTAAAATACTCATTCTTTTTATTATTCTTAAAGGAGTTGATGAGGTCAATAACTATGGCAAGGAGCCAATCAACACTCTCTTGAAAGACAGCTATAGGACGAACTATTATACACAACATCTACTAAATGTGCAAAGAGCTGCAGGGTTTGTTCAAGAACTCCAATTTTGAATGATTTACAATTTGGAACATGCTCAAATAAAATGAAATAATGTATGCGCGTTTGCTAATTTTCAGGGAAGGTGTGAATGTGAAAGGCTATTTTGCATGGTCAATGTTTGACAACTTCGAATGGGCTGATGGCTACACAGTTCGGTTTGGATTGTACTTTGTAGATTTCAAGACTTTGAAACGTTATCCAAAAAGCTCTGCTCTGTGGTTTAGTAAATTTTTGAAGAATAACTGAGTTGTAACTCAAAATGAAGTGGTTGTGTTTCCCTTGCACTGAATAATGATATCAAATTGGTATTAATATTGCATGAGCACGTTCCCTAACCGCTACTAATATCCTAATTTGCATTCTGTGAGCATAAGTAGTCAGCACTCTTAAATAACTAAGAAACATTAATTAATAATGATTATATAATAATTTGATGTTTGTTATTTTTGAATGATCTTATTGAATAGTGTTCTATTAAATAGAGTTATATCGCATAAGAGCACTTTTAATAGTGGGTAGGTTGCCCAATGCAAATTGCATTGGCTGGTTCTCGACCTATCCGGTTTTGTGAAAGCCACTTAAGTTATCCGGTTTAATAAATGTCGGTAGCCATCTTGCTCTATATGAAGTTAAGCATTTATTGGTTCAAACCGAATAAATCAACCGAATGTAGAACTTCAACTAATTATAAGAAACATAACTAAAAATGAAAAATTATATTGTTTTTGGCAAAGCCAGCGGGGATTAATGGCCCCTGCCATATATTTATACCATGTAAGAAACTCTTACAGACATAACGAATAACATAGAAACAGAGAGGAAGCAACAAAGAAAAAGAAAATTAAACAAAAACAACAAAAGGACAAGAGGATGAAGCTAGGAATTATGTCAGGCATGAGTTGCAGCATTATCAACTCTTGCCCATTTCAAAGCTTCATTAGTCTTGAGAATTATTAAGTTTAGGAGATCCTTCCTATTCTTTCTGTCAGCAGTGAAGATCCTTCTATTTCGTTCCTTCCATATTTCATATACAAATACTTTAATTATTATCAGCAGCATTTCAGCTTTTTCAGTTTTCCATCTGGTGGCCTTGTAGAGACTGGACCATTCTTCTTTGTTGTCCCATCTTGGTTGATCATAGTTTCCTTTTGTCTTTAGCTTTTTCCATATATAGAACGCAAATGGGCAATTGAAGAACAGATGTAGAGTGTCTTCTTTTCTGGCATTACATAGAACACATTGAGTGTTATTGACTAAACCTTTGTAGTTTAGATTTGAGAGAGTATGTATTGCATTCTTCATGACTTTCCAGAGCATGTGGTTTAATTTCTCATTGGTTCTTCTTCTCCATATTCTTTTATGCCAAGGGAAGGTAGGAAGGGAGGAATTATCAGATATAACATTATAGGCCATCTTAGTTGTGTGCGGTTTGTTCTCGCTGTTCAGTAAGTACACTTCAGACTCTGCATAGGTGTATTGTCTCCCTGAGAGAGATCTCCAATATTCATTCAAAGAATTGCTTAGTTCTCTTGGCAGCGTTACCCTACCATTCCTTATATAACTTATAGCTCTGGCGTTGACTGGTATGGTACTGCTAGAGACTAGTTCGTAGGATAAGGCATTATCAAGTATAAGACCCCGCTGGAGCCACGGTTCACCCCAAAATTTTGCTGTGCTGTTGTTGCTTAGTTGCAAAATGTAATGAGGTTTGAATATGTCTCTTATTTTCAGCACTAATTTCCACACCCAGCTATTAGCTTGCCTCGGCTTGATTTTCCATATATCTTCCCCTTTTAGATTGTGTTTGTAACACCACTTCACCCACAGGTTATCTTTTTTATTTATGAAATTGTCAAAATGCTTTGATAAGGCTGCATAGTTAGTATTTCTCAGATTTTTGATTCCCAACCCTCCTTTTTTCCTGGGTATTTCGATTTTTTTTAAAGCAATAGGAGGCAAAGCTTTATCGTTCACGTTACCAGACCATAGAAATCTAGTTATAGCTGTTTTGATCATGGCTATCAGTTTTGAGGGGAGAAGGAAAGTTCTGCCCCAATAGATCATCGTAGAAATGACTAGCGAGTTGACAATAACTACTCTACCAGGCTGAGATATGAATCTGTTTTCCCATCTAGACATAACCTTAGTTATCTTTTCATATAGAGGTAGACATTGATTATAGGAGATTTTCTTGGTAGCCATAGGAATGCCAAGGTATGTCATGGGAACTAAAGGAGGATTCATCTTGATTATGGAATAGCATAGTTGGATTTGGTTTTCAGGAAGGCCAACTATTAGTATGTGCGACTTATCATAGTTCATCTCAAGGCCGGAGAAGGATTTGAAGGAGTTTAGAGTGCTCATTATGGAAAGCAAGGATTTTGTGGTTGGCTTTGTGAATATCATGAGGTCGTTAGCAAAGGCCAGGCATGTGATAAGAGGAGAAAGACATTTCGGATGAGGAATGAAGTTCTTTTGGGTCACTTGATATTTGAAAGCTTGGGTGAGAGTTTCCATCATTATTATGAATAAGATGCCGAGATTGGATCCCCCTGTCTTAGACCATTTTTAGCTTTATAGTAGCCAACATTATGGGAGTTGATTACTATAGAGTATCTAACTGTAGATATGCACTGAAATACCCAGTTCCTGAATTTGCAAGGAAAGTTCATTTTGGTCATTACAGTCATCATGGCATCCCAGTTGATAGAGTCAAAGGCCTTTTTTAGGTCTATCTTAAGAGTGGCTTTGGGAGATATGTTTTTGTGGGAGTATCCATTCATTATCTCATGAGAAAGTAGGATGTTGTCTATTATGCTTCTGGAAGGGAGGAAGGCTGATTGGTTTGGAGAAATGATGTGAGGCAGAACAATTTTCATACGAGCAGCAATTATTCTAGATATGGATTTATAAATAACATTGCAGCAAGCTATCGGCCTAAATTGTGCTACAGAGGAGGGGGATGGGACTTTAGGAATGAGGATTAGATTAGTTGAGTTTATGGAGGATAAGATTTTACCAGTTGTAAAGAAGTTGTGAACAGCTTTCTTAACATCTGAGTGTACAATATGCCAGCATGAATTGTAGAATGTGGAGTTGAAACCATCTGGGCCTGGAGAGGCAGACTTTCTCATTGTAAAGAAGGAGGCTTTGATCTCTTCATCCGTTACAGGAGCCTGTAATATCTCTTGCATCTCTGAGGATAAGGTCGGCAGGGAAATGTTGTTGAGAAAGGCATGATCCATGGTTGGAGGGGAGGAGCCAAGTAGGTTGATGTAGTAGTTCAAAAAGGCACTGTCAATGGAGTCAGGTGTAGTAAAAGAGTTTCCTTCCATGTCTTTTATAATGTGAATGTTTTCTCTCGTTTGCTTTATCTTCAAGGAGGTATGATAGTATTTAGTGTTTCTGTCACTTAAGAGATTCCAGTCTTCCTTTAGTTTTTGCTTTGCCATATTTGTTTCAGTCATGATTGCTTTTTCCAGGAGAACTGATAGGTCTTGCTCCTTCTGTATCATGGTTGGATCCGAGTTGGAGTTGAATATTTCTGATTGTACCTGCTGTAGTTGATAGGCTATTCCAGTAGAGAGTTTGCTGCCTTGACCATAAACATCCTTAGCCCATGTCTTTAAAACTGCTTTTGTGTGCTGCAGTTTTTTTTGAAGCTTATGCATTGGGTTCCCATAGACTCTTGTATTCCAAGCTTTTTCTACTACCTTCATGAAGGAGTTACGCTCTGTCCAAATATCAAAAAATTTAAAGTTATATTTTTTGTTTATGGCAGCAGTCCCCAAGTTAAGGATCAAGGGACAATGATCGAATAATAAGGGCATAGGAATGTCAAGGTGTAAGGAAGGCCAGGTTTGGAAGGCTTTGTAGTTGGAGAAGGCATGATCAATCTTAGAGAGAGTTCTAGGCCTTGTCTTAGATTTATTGGACCAAGTGAAGAAGGAACCTGAAGTAGGGATGTCAAGAAGATTGCAAGAGTTCATGGTGTTTTGAAGCGGGATCAGATCAGTCATAGATAGGGGATTCCCTCCTTGCCTATGAGAGGATTTGAAGCAACAGTTGAAATCTCCAATGACAACCCAGGGATGGGTGTCTTGCCTCAGATGAGGGAGGTAGTTGTGGAGAGCAGTTCTTAGTTGGGGGCTATTATCGGCATATATGAAGGTTATGTACATGGAGATGTTGGTGAGGGAAAGGGTCAGATGAGCATGTATGAATTGTCTGTTGTAGATTATGGGGTGAAGTTGGATATAAGAGGGATTATATAGAATTAGGAGTCTACCATATGGAGCTTGAGAGAGATTGGTTATGTATTTCCAAGAGGGGCTTATCAACTTTGCAGCTTTTTGAGTCAAGGAATCATTGAGCTTTGTTTCAGAAATTGAGATTAGTGATAGGTTTCTTTCAGATATCATATTTTTGATTTGATAGATTTTTTCGTCTTTGTGACCTTTCCTAATGTTCCATGCTCCTATGTTGTACTGCATCATGTAAACTTTTTGGAGGAGGTGGGTTTCCTTCTTGTTCTTCTAGCTGAAGAGGTTGTTGCAATGGTTTCTGGATGTAGTGAGGGGTTGTCGGATTCATCAGAGGAGGTAGAGGAGAGATGTGGGGGTAGAAGGAACAGGTTTTGGTTTTATTTTGGGTTTCTTTTTGGTTGTAGGTTTGGTATTGGTGGGTTTGATGGATGAATTGGAAGTGGAGGGTAACCTTTTGGTAGTTATGACAGGAGTTGCCGCATTGTCAAATAAGGAGGAATTGCCTATTTGTAGTAAGCTTAGCTCGTCGGAATAGTGGTGAGAGGATGGGTGTTAACGATCAAAAGTGAACGCTAACACCCAGTGTGTGTAATAGAATCGTGAAAGCACCACCCGTTGGTACGGGAACAGAGTATAAGCTGAAAATAGCAGAAAAGCAATAAATGAACAACAGATTTATAGTGGTTCGGCCCGTAATTGAGCCTACGTCCACTTTATAGTCTTTTATTGCTGATTCGGTTACAATTTGATACAATATCCTTCGAAATACAATACAACTTGATCATGAAAGCACTCTTGACTACTAGCTCAATCTTTGATCATGAAACTCGACGAATCCGTGTTGGATGTAAGGAGTTCTTCTCGAAGCTTGTTGTAGTGTCATGAATGCTTGAAGATCTTTGATTGTTGAATGAGAGGAGACTTCGACAGCGTAACGGCGCTTGAAGAAATGAATCGCCAAAAGTCCTCTTCATGTTGGAAGTGGTGGGGTATTTATAGGAGCTGATTTCTGAGCAGAAAATTCGCCTAAGTCTTAGGTCGCGTACGACCTTAGTTAAGTCGTAGGTCGCGAGCGACCTAAGCTAGGTCGCGGTCTCCTTGCGGCTTAAGAGATTAGCTGGTGAAGCAGTACTTGACTTTATTTGATCAAGTGGTAGGTCGCAAGCGAGTTAAGGGATTGGGTTAGGTCGGTGACGAGTTAAGGGATTGGGTTGTTCTGGGCTCATCCTGTGGCTGTCTTCGACAAGTGTTGAGTCGTAGCCGACTTATCAGACAGGTAGTATAGGCATGGGCTCTGGACTTTAACCTCGTAGCCTTTAAGTCGTAAGACCTTAACTCGTAAATCCCTTAAGTCGTAAGACCTTAACTCGTTGAGTCGTTAAGTCGGAACCCCTTTCTTTAAGTTGTAGATTGCTTAACTCGTTGAGTCGTTAGGACCATGAGTCGTAGGCTGTGAAGCTCTTAAGTCGTACACCCACTAGGTCGTAAACTGTTAAGTCGTGGCCTGTTGAGTCGTAGACTGTTAAGTCGTATACTTCCTAAGTCTTTAGGAACTGGAGCTATAAGTCGTGAACGACTTAAGCTAAGTTGTAACTCATTAGGTCGGAATCTTCTTAAGTCGTAGTCTTTAGGTCGCGACATTGCTAGGTCGCGAAGTTACCTTCAGCAGTTAGGTCGCAAGCTTCTTCAGTAGTTAGGTCGCAAGCTTCTTTAGGTCGCAAGCTTCTTCAGTAGTTAGGTCGCAAGCTCCTTTAGGTCGCTACACTGCTAGGTCGCAATGTTCCCTAAGTCGTAGGTCGCTGGACTACTTCAAGAGTTAGGTTGTGATATTCTTAGGTCGCGTCTTTCTTAGGTCGTGACATTCCTTCAGCTTAGGTTATAGCTTCACTAAGTCGCGGAATTCCCTAAGTCGTGACTTTGTTAGGTCGCAAAGCTTCTCTTAGGTCGCAAAGTTTTAGGTCGCTTAAAGGAATTAACATTTGCCCCTCGAGGTATATGACTATGCCATAGGTCGTATACTTCGATTCAACCTTGCTAAGTCGTGGACGACCTAAAACTTGTGCCTATTCGCCTTCCATTCTCAGCCCATATAAACTGTTAAGTCGCTTTCTTCCTCCTAATCCTTCTGCTCTAATTTCCCGTTGCTATTGGCAAATCTTCGAACCCCCAAGAGAGAATTCAACTTGTTTAAACGACGATTCATCCTTTCTAACACACTACGTAAGTGAGTTTCGATCTCTATCCCACCATAATCGCCGCCCAATCACGAGTTCATGTTCTCTAACCCAAGTTTAATTCCATGCATTTGTGTTTCGTTTTTTGAATGATTGTCACAATCGACATGTTAACATGATTCGTGAATGCACGGTAATGTTTGTAATGAATTGAAGAACTTGAAATTGATTTACTGGGCGATTCGGTTGGTATGTAGAGATGAATGGGATTCAAGAAGAGGATGAATCGTTTTCTTTATACTAGCAGTATCGGGTTATTGGATCAGTAAGATTGTTTGGAGAAGAAGCGAGCAACCTAGCAGATCCGGATGGCTTTAAAAGTTAGGTCGTAAGGTTGGGCGACCTAAGCCTTGCGATCTAAAAAACATCTTCAACTAAAACGAAGCTGACCAATCTCTTTTGCGACCTAAGAATGCTCAACCTATGCTAAGTCGTATGCGACCTAGGACATGGAGTAAATTGCATTGCCTTGATCCAGTTACATTGCGCGACCTAAATATGCCCCGACCTATGATAGGTCGCTGAACGACCTAGTACTTGAAACAAATTTGTAAAGCCCTGAATGCTTCAAATTGGACAGCACGACTTAAAACTGCTCCGACTTATGTTAGGTCGTGAACGACCTAGGACTTAGAAATTTAGGCAGAATTTGGCTGATTTTTGAATTTGAATTGTTTTAGACTTCGTTGTACTTCTTTTCAGATTGCCTTAACTTTAATGTTGACAACCTGTTTAGAAGCAATATCCACAGAAAAAATGGGACGAATATACTGCCATTGATTGCCCACATCAAATGACAGATTAGTCGACTAAGAATATCTAACTTAAATGAACTTCGCGAATGAAATGCTGTGAACTAACAAATCTAAGTGAAGTATTAAAGCAAAATTGAAACGATCAACTAAAGCTGATTTATTTGCATCAACACAACACTGTTCTTGGACTTAAGATATCAAGCCCCGAAACTTTATAATCGACAAGTATCAACTAATTTAGTTTCATTTATATTTGCTTGTTATTGCGTTAGTTTTGCACAACACTTCACTCTTTTTTAGGAAACGTGCACCTTAATATTTGATCGTCCAGTTCCTTGTGTAGAATGGCATCTCAACAGGAAGACTTGGAAATAGCTGGAGAAGCTTTTCCAATTGCTACTCCACTGAACGACCCTCCGGAACGGACTTCTACTACTCTGAGCCACAAGGTCTTCAGACAATTGTGCATCCAATTCGGCATTGCCGAAGCAGATGCTTTACTTCCTAGGTCAAGCGACACTGCTGACAGGCCGCCTCTTGGCTTTGTTGCTGTGAATCGTCAGATGTGCTTGAGCGGAGCTATTCCGCCCTTTAATGATTGTCTTCGAGAACTTCTCCTTCGGCTATCTATCTCCCCTTTTCAACTGCACCCTAATGGATACTCCATCCTGCTGGGACTGTGCGTGCTTTTCAGGAGAACGTTGGGCCGTTTTCCCAGTTTTGCCGAAATTCGCTTCTTGTGCACATTTGCAAAGAACAAAGATCATCCCTCTATTACACTTGTGAGGAGTGCCAGGAACCGTAAACTAATTCTGGACTTGCCCGAAAGTGCCCATGGGTTCTTGACTCAATTCTTTTATGTCCGCTGTCCTCTGGGATTTTATGCCATCTTGAGAGTCGGAAGTAAGATTGTCTCTTTCCGATTTGTTTTTAAGACATTCCAGAACTCGAACTGTCAAATGCTTAACTCCATTCTTTCTTTTTGCAGCACTTCCTCCTCCACTTCGAGATACCAGTCACAAATTAATTTTAGATACTTTGAGTGCCGTTGATGTTGAAGAGAGGAGTGCCAAATTCTTGTTGAAAGATGAATTTCTGCATCAGTTTGGTCTTTTACATCCTTCTAGGTCGACCCAGATTCATGAAATTTCTAGTTCTGATGCGGAAACGTTAGCTGTTTCGGGCTCTCGAGCAGAGGCCTCGAATGCCCCAGCTTCTGTAGAAGAAATTGAATCAGAAGCACCCGTCGTAGAGGCTGCTTTGATAAAGTGTTCTGCGTCCACTAACGTTGTAGAGTCAGTCAGCAAGTTCGCACTTGCCCCAATTATTGAAGAGGAAGAAAATCCTCGAGTTTCTGAAAAATCAACTGATGTGGAAGTTGAGAAGAAGAATCCTGCTGAGCATCATAATGATGACACCTTTGATGACTTGAGTGACATAATGATAACTTCTCAAGAGCTTTTCAAGGATAATGTTCCAAAGGCGAACTCTCCTGTCATTGAAGCGACTTCCTCTTTGAAACAGACCTCGACGCCTTCTACACCCGTCGTCTCCGTCCCCGCACTAAAGCGTGGTTTGTAGTTTGACGCACGTAGTTCGCACGCCGCACACACTTAGGATTTTTCTGCACTTATAAGCATTTACTCTTTCTTTCTGGAAATTTCTAAACTTTACTTCTTTTCCGTTTTCAGATTCTTCGATGGGACGCTCCGGCTCATACTATGACTCATTTCAGCGCCATGGAGGTCGTGGATCCTATGACTTTAGGAAATATCTTGGTGACCAGAGAGAGACAGATGAGGAACGAGCCCAAAGGAAGGCTCAAGAGAAATGGGATTATGAACAGCGACAGAGAAGAAGAGATGCTGATCGATATGATTCTTCTTACAGAACCTACGATTCTCATAAGCGAAAGTCTTATGATGACAAAGGGAAGACTCATATTACTGATGAATCGAGCAAACGGTCTAAGACAAGTGACGCGTCTGCTATTTCTGAGAAGGCTAACGCTCCCATTTCTTCTGATATTCCGGCCGGCTCTCCTCCTCTAAAGGAATCTGATATTCAAACAATCATTAACAGACCACAATATCAAGTTAAAGACGGCCCTCCAACGCTTCAGAGCCGGTTTCCGAATTGGTGTCTAAGAGGAGTCCGTTTTGACTTAGATTTGGTTCCCATTGATAAGCAGGCAATGCTGAGAAATGTCGATGCTGTCAAGCTTGATATTGAAAGAATGTCTGGATGGCAGAAGCTGGTTGATGAACTCCAAAGGATCAACCACATGAATCTTGAGGCGATGATGACCATGGAGAATGATAAATCAGAATGGGACAAATGGCGTAAGCAGCATGATGCGGAGATGACGAGCATTGCAGACGACAATGCAAAGCTTGCGTCTGAAGTTAAGCAGCTTAAGGAAAATCTCGCTTCTTCTTCTGCATCATATACTCAAAAAGAAGAAGTCTTTCAGAAGCAAGTGCGGGATGCACATGCTGCACAAAGAGATGTAGAAATGAAGCTTGCCGCCGAACAGCACGTTAATGAGAAGTATCGCACAGAAAACGCCGAACTGCGGGAATAAGTCACCTCCCAGAACGTGGAGATTGAGTTACTAAAGTCTCGACTCGCTAAAGCTGAGACAGCTCGTGATGAGGCTATTACTGGTAGGGTTGCTGCCATCGCCGAAAAAGAAGCGGCTGAGCAATCTCATGAGGCAACGAAAGCAAACATCAGTTCTACCTTATTCGACTTTTATTTACACTGCGTTCTGGGTCGTGGGAGCCTTGCCTTTCTGGGTCCTGATTATGAAATCACTCTGGCTGAAGTGTGGGAAGCCGCACTTGATATGTTTAAAGGTGCCGGCTATGATGAAGCAAAATTCGAGGAAGCAAAATTCGAAGCTCGCTATCTTGATGATGAGGCTCGTGCCGCTCTTGTTAGAGGGAAGGAGCAGCTTGCTAAAGCACGGGCTGAATCACTGGGAGAAGAGTTTTCAAAAGAGGAAGCTCCTTTAATTGCCCCTGTTCATACTTCCACTTCGGCTGATGCAAACATTATGGATTCCAGCTCTCATCCTTCACATCCAGTTGTGACCACTCCTACAGAAGAAGAGGCAATGAAGGACTTTCAGGCTCGGGAATTTGAGATTGATCTCGCCAAACCGGCTTCTCCAGGTAACTTTGATGAGATGAATTCAGTGAATTGCTTATTCGATTCAACCGAGTTCGACAAACTTCTTACTTATTTACTTAAGCTTTGACAATCCACTGTTTTCTTTTTCCTCGGAGAATACTGATTTTGATTTCTTTTATTATGCAGCGGATGTGCCGAAAACTGCACCAATTTCTCCTTCTTCAGCTGCCGTTCCTCCTCCTTCTCAAGTTACTTCTCTTCTAGCTTCTCAACCAGGTCCACAGGAAGAACAGATAGCAGCCCTTCAAGGCTTGGACGAACCACCTGCTTCCGAGGAGCAGAAAGCAGAAGATCTGGAAGATAGCGAGAGGACCCTGGAGCAGTCTTTTGACTACGACACAAAACTTTCTACATTTCTTACTCCGGGGAATGAGTCTTCTTCCAAGAAGAAGGGGAAACGTGTGGCTTCGAAGAAAGGAAAGAAGAGTTCTTCTATTGCTGGGGATGAAGCAGAGATCGATCCGGCTGAGTCTCTTTCTCCTTCCTCTCCGATACGGCCTACGAAACTAATTACCAGGCCGGGTAAAAGCTCCAAGGGTGGAAAGAAGGAGAAATGAGTTTGATTTTGTCTTTTCTGCTTTTTGTATTGACCGGATATTGTGCGGATACCGGTCTCCGCTTCTTTTTGTAATCTGCACAATGTAAAAAGTTTCCATAGTATTGAATAAAATAACTATTTTACTTGTACAAATTCTTGTGTATGTAGGAATATATCTGTTTTTCATTTGAAGTGTAGAGTAAACGATTCTTTTTACTTGTACAAACTTTTGTCTGTGTTTCAAGAACGCATTTATTCCACATCTTCTTTATGTGACATTGCAATGAACTTGTGGTGTGTCGCTTGTACATTACTTTTATTAACGTAACTGAATTGTATAATGTTGCCCCCATACCACAAGTGCATTGCAATATTTCTCGCTTTTACAAGACTGATACTCTTATATTAGAGAATAACTATTCCATTTTTGAGGTAGGAATCATTCTGCTTTAAATAGAGTATATCTCGTTTTTGGAGAAATTTTTACTTTCTCTTTCTGTCAGAAGAACACTTCGACTTTTGGGAATGATCACTTTTATTTGTTTAAAAATGAATTTTCCTGCACAGTGAAATGAGCCTCTGAAGAAGGTTTTGATTTTTGTGTCCCAGTAAAGGGTTCATTTTTGGTACTTCAAGCAAGGTGAAGTATGCCTCTGCAGAGGTCTTTTGGTCTCCGAAGAGAAGCAATTTTGGTCTCCGAAGAGAAGCAATTTTGGTCTCCGAAGAGAAGCAATTTTGGTCTCCGAAGAGAAGCAATTTTGGTCTCCGAAGAGAAGCAATTTTGGTCTCCGAAGAGAAGCATTTTGCACTTCTACACGGGTGAAATGTGCCTCCGAAAAGGGCTTTTGCCTCCGAAGATGGCTTGTGCCTCCGAAGAGGGCTTGTGCCTCCGAAGAGGGCTTTGGATTGCCTGGAAGTTACTTTCTCATGGTCGGATGGGTCCACGGGACAGGCGTAAGTTGCTTGATTGGATGTTTGTTTGTACAAACGATCGCAATCAATTAACAAGGTGCCCCTTTGGTAGTCCCACCGATCTTTTTGATTGAGGAAAGCTCTTCCATTTATTGGCGTGCCTCGTTAGAGGGCTTTGTTGACCTTTGAGGAGGAGCATCGGTTGGTTGGTGTGCCAGGAAAGTTGCTTCTCAGGGGCGAGTAGATTCACGGGACGGACGCAAGCTGCCTGATCGAATGCATCACGATCAGTTAGCAAGGGCCCAGTTCCTTCTGCTTGGGAAGGTGTCCCTTCTGTGGTTCTACCGGCCCTTTTATTGAGGAGCGAAATTCCTTTTGGTTGCTTCCGTGCTTGCTTGGCCATGTTCTCCCACCATCTGCCCATTAGCGATCTTTTATCATCATTTCCAAGCGTGTCTTTGTTCCTTTTGTAAGTAAATTGCCTCATCCGAAGAAGTGGACTTCACTGTTGAATAACTTCATGGGACAAACGCGAGTTACCTAGCTGGATGTCTGTTCATATTGACAATCACAACCGGTTCACGAAGGCTTGCCCCAGTGAAGTTGCCAACTTTTTATGTAAGGTTCTTCTTGTATAGGATTTGAATATGGAATTTTTTGTTGCTTGGTATTTGCTTTAGTAAATGATTTGTAAGGCTCGCTAAGCTTTGCGATGGGTGAGCTTTGCTTTAATGACCTGCAATATTAGATCGACATTTTAGCAATACATTTAGAGTATTTACACATCGAAATATAACAGGCATTTTATAATAGAAAACACAGAATGCATAGTTTTTCATTATTCAGTCACGCTGATTTCTCAGCGGTTTACAATGCAGAAGTTACACATCCATCATTATCTTTACAAATTCAAGCAATGCTGTTAAGTAAAAATGAATGCTAGTTATTGTTGTTTCAGAATCTCCAAGCTGGATTTCCATTTGTGCTTGATTCATAGCTTTTGGATTTTTATGCCAGAGAAAGTGAGAGATGCCCCAGCCGCAGTTTTGTGGGTAATTAGTAGTCGTCCCAACTTCTGCTTGCTGGGCATGGTCCTCCTGTGACAACATTAATGACAAGCTTTTCTGAATCTTGTACTGCAGTGTTGTCGAGAGAATCGGATTGACGGGTAGGACATTGTTGATCCCGAGTGGATGAGGTTGGAGCGACTCCGCTTCTCTTAACGTATTGTTGGAGTTTACCCTGCTCCAGCAATTCTTCAATCACATTCTTTAATTGGCAACATTGGTCAGTGTCATGGCCAGGTTGATTGTGAAATTGGCAGAATTTTCCATTACGCTTTGCACCTCTCGTCATCTCAGGTGGCTTAGGATACCTGACAACGTCTTTTGTTGCAAAAAAGATATTTCTTGGTGTATCAGTTAAAGGAGTATAATCCGAAGGATTAAAGCGGCGAGGTTTCTTCTCATTTCCCTGGCTCTTTCCCCCTTCATTCTCCCTTTTCTGACTTTCAGATTCTCTTTTATTAGATGGGACATTGTTATTGTTAGTTTGGGCAGCAACCACTTTCGATGTCGTAGAAAGGCTTTCAAGGCAAATGAACTCGTCGGCCTTTTTATAAAATTTATCAAGTGAGTTCGGTTCCTTCATCTTTAGCCATATTCCAAATTTACTCGATTTATCAATGGCTCACACCAAATAAGTCAGGATCATGCGTGGTTCCGCATTTTCTACTTCGGCTAAAGCTATATTGAAACGGCTCAAGAAAGATTTGATTGATTCTCCGGGCGCTTGTTCAAGGTTAGACAGTGACATTATATCCTTAGCTTTTGAAGCATACAATCTGAACTGTTCTTTGAACTTTTGCGTTAAATCGGAGAACTTATCTACAGACCGAACTGGAAGCTTTGTGAACCAAAGTAAAGCCACACCTTCCAAGTATACTGGAAAGTATCGACACTTGATCTCGTCTGATGCTCTTGCACCGGTCATATGCCAATCGTATTTGTATAAGAAATGATTAGGGTCACTGGTTCCCCTATAGGCTTGGATAGTAGGAGGTGCAAATTTCCTTGGAAACTCCGCTTTCAGGATCCTTTCAGTAAACGGAGTTCTGCTTGGCGCAAATCCCCAGTCGTTCTCATCCTCTTCCCTTTGCATGCTCTCTTTCATGATGCGGCTAACCATTTCGGACAGGTATTCTTTATTGTTCAAAGATACCTCCGAACAAGCACCAGTTCTTCCCTCGGAAGTTTGCCCGGGCATATGTTCATGACAAGTTGGTTGTGGCATAGAACCATTAGCCTGGAAAGGTGGCATTTCAGGAAGAGTAGTTTGATTGTTTTCTGGTTGACGATTTTCCCCGAGCAGAGCAGTTAACCTATCCATCATCAAAGCGTTTTGGGTTTCAATCTGTTGGTATAATCCAGAAACTGCATCATCCAATTCAGCCCTGGTGACTCCAACGGTTGGAGTTGCTTGGTCTGTTGTTGGGGAAGCGGAAGTCCCTTCGTGACCATTTCCGGATCTGATAGGTCTACCTCTTCTTCCAGGAGCCATTACTTCGGATCTGGTTTTTAAGAGAGGTTCTTTTTATGAATCTTTGCGAAGCAACGGTGGATGATCGCCTGAGTTGGGTTCTCGGTGAAAGCACCAAAATGTTAATGATCAAAAGTGAACGCTAACACCCGGTGTGTGTAATAGAATCGTGAAAGCACCACCCGTTGGTACGGGAACAGAGTATAAGCTGAAAATAGCAGAAAAGCAGTAAATGAACAACAGATTTATAGTGGTTCGGCCCGTAATTGATCCTACGTCCACTTTATAGTCTTTTATTGCTGATTCGGTTACAATTTGATACAATATCCTTCGAAATACAATACAACTTGATCATGAAAGCACTCTTGACTACTAGCTCAATCTTTGATCATGAAACTCGACGAATCCGTGTTGGATGTAAGGAGTTCTTCTCGAAGCTTGTTGTAGTGTCATGAATGCTTGAAGATCTTTGATTGTTGAATGAGAGGAGACTTCGACAGCGTAACAGCGCTTGAAGAAATGAATCGCCAAAAGTCCTCTTCATGTTGGAAGTGGTGGGGTATTTATAGGAGCTGATTTCTAAGCAGAAAATTCGCCTAAGTCTTAGGTCGCGTACGACCTTAGTTAAGTCGTAGGTCGCGAGCGACCTAAGCTAGGTCGCGGTCTCCTTGCGGCTTAAGAGATTAGCTGGTGAAGCAGTACTTGACTTTATTTGATCAAGTGGTAGGTCGCAGGCGAGTTAAGGGATTGGGTTAGGTCGGTGACGAGTTAAGGGATTGGGTTGTTCTGGGCTCATCATGTGGCTGTCTTCGACAAGTGTTGAGTCGTAGCCGACTTATCAGACAGGTAGTATAGGCATGGGCTCTGGACTTTAACCTCGTAGCCTTTAAGTCGTAAGACCTTAACTCGTAAACCCCTTAAGTCGTAAGACCTTAACTCGCTGAGTCGTTAAGTCGGAACCCCTTTCTTTAAGTTGTAGATTGCTTAACTCGTTGAGTCGTTAGGACCATGAGTCGTAGGCTGTGAAGCTCTTAAGTCGTACACCCACTAGGTCGTAAACTGTTAAGTCGTGGCCTGTTGAGTCGTAGACTGTTAAGTCGTATACTTCCTAAGTCTTTAGGAAATGGAGCTATAAGTCGTGAACGACTTAAGCTAAGTTGTAACTCATTAGGTCGGAATCTTCTTAAGTCGTAGTCTTTAGGTCGCGACATTGCTAGGTCGCGAAGTTACCTTCAGCAGTTAGGTCGCAAGCTTCTTCAGTAGTTAGGTCCCAAGCTTCTTCAGTAGTTAGGTCGCAAGCTCCTTTAGGTCGCTACACTGCTAGGTCGCAATGTTCCCTAAGTCGTAGGTCGCTGGACTACTTCAAGAGTTAGGTTGTGATATTCTTAGGTCGCGTCTTTCTTAGGTCGTGACATTCCTTCAGCTTAGGTTATAGCTTCACTAAGTCGCGGAATTCCCTAAGTCGTGACTTTGTTAGGTCGCAAAGCTTCTCTTAGGTCGCAAAGTTTTAGGTCGCTTAAAGGAATTAACAATGGGGGAGGATCTGGAGGAGTAGTTGAGGTGGAGGATGGTTGTGTAGTGGTGACAGTTGGTGGGGATGAGATGGTTGAAGGATTAGGGGAAGTAATGGGAGAAGTTGAAGGTTTGGAAATCTCAGTAGAAGTGTTTGCAAGTTTGGTGTTCACGTCTGCATGTATATGGGTGGGTGATGAATGCTAGTGGGTATTTGCATGGTTTTGGTGCACATGCACAGTGGAATTCTACTCTTTCGTGTTTGTATCAGATTTCTTTTTTCCTTTTTTGTTGCTTATGTCTGTTTCGTGTATTTCTCTCCTCTGGTTCATGCAGCTAGCAGTTTTCAAAATAATTACTTCATTTTCAGAATCATTTTGGTCATTATCACCTTCTAGATCCATGATGCTCAGTATATGAAACTTGTTTTTTTGTTGGAGATTTTGTAGTTCACTGAGGTTTTGTTTTTGCGTGAGATTTTCACTGTTTGCTTGGCTGTTCATGCTACGTGCTTGGTCCTGATTTGCTGTATTGAGTACTGCAGGGGAGATTGTATTTGAAATGTTTTTATTTGCCTCACTCTCGTGTCTTGTATACTGTGCATTAGAGTATTGGTTCTCTTCGTGGCGTTTTTTTATTTTCAGAATGTTGTCGGCTGGGTCCACCTACTTCATGACTTCGGCGATGTTTATTGATTTGCTGTTGCAAAGTACTAGTTGCTGTTTTCGTAGTCCTTGTGGCACCTTTTTCCTATAGTTTTTCTCTATCACCATACTTTTCGGTTACTGTTTCCTTGAGCTTGAAATTCCTTGTATTTCTCTGTACTTTTTGCCATATTTTATTATTATTATTTTCTGAATTATCTCTGTTGCTCTCCAAAACAACGTTTGGCCCTATGTTATTATCTTCCTTGCTTTTCATATATTTGCTTTGTTTCTCTGCCTGTTTTGCTTTGTTAGCTCCATTGTTTTGACAGTCTTTCGAACAGTGCCCAAATGCTTTGCAATTAACACAGATGTCTGGTTTCCACAGGTAGCTTACATACACCATTTGCAAGGATCCATCAGGGCATTGCACTAGAAACTGATCTAAAAGTTCTTCATTTGGGGATATGTCTATTAAGCACCTTGCATTATGCAATCTTTCAACTTTTTCAGTTGTTTCATGCAAGCAGATCAGCCTACCCAATCTACTCGCCAACCAGTTGATACCAGTAGGTGACCAAGCGAAAATTGGAATATTATTCAATTGTATCCACACTGGCACCGATTTGACGAGACCATAGACATTACTTATTGTGGGTTCCCATTCCTTTATGATAAATAGTTTGTTTCTCATAACTATGGGGTCTCCTCTTATAATTCTCTCTCTGTCAGATGTATCAGTGAATGGGAACCGAAACAAGATCCCATCAGATTTAACTTTTACATTACCTTTTAGTTTCCATCTTCTGAGTAGAAATTCAACCACAGAAGTGTATGAAAGTGGCGCATCCAGAAAAAAACCAACTAGGTAGTCGTGCCAGACCTCTTTGCCAGCTGCTATCACATTTTCAGGAGGAACAATAGCATCACCAAGATATTCTAGATCCATATGAACAGGCGTGTACTTCCCAGCAGAAGGAAGTCCAAGCATGTTCAGAGGGTTGGGGGGGAACAGTAGACGATTGATAGGTAGATGAGCTAGTTTTTAAGTTTGATGAAGAGGGTGGTTGAGAAGTTTGGGGCTGAGGAACCAGATCAGGAGGGGGGTCAGGGAGCGGATGTGGTGGGGGTGGAAGTGGATCAGGAGGGGGGTCAGGGAGCAAAAGGGATGGGGGAGGGTCAGGAAGCAGTTGGGGTGGGGGAGGGTCATTGGGCAATTGCAGAGGGGAATAGGCATTGGTTTGAGAGGTGTACGAAGAAGGGACAGGGAAATGAGGGTGGAACGGCTGTCATGAATCCCATTTATAACTTTTTGAGATTCATATAATTAAAAATTATATTGTTATCTTAATAGTAATATTTTTATTTCAATTTATATTAGTGTTTGTTGGAGGAAAGTAGTTTGTTTCTTAAAATTACAATAGTGTACTACTAAATAGCGTTTTATCAGATAAGAGTACTTTTAATAGTGGGTAGGTTGCTTAATGCAGATTGCATTGGCGGGATCCCGACTTATTTGGTTTTGTGAAAGTCACTTAGTTATCCGGTTTAATAAATGTTGGCAGCCATCTGTCCTATATGAAGTTAAGCGTTTATTGGTTCAAACCGAATAAACTAACTAAACTAAATGGTTGGTTCTGTTTGGTTAGTTAACTGGTGAGTTTGATTTTTATTTTCATAATTCTTTGGTTTTTGACCGGATTTGATTGTCGATTTTTTTGGAACCAAACCAACCGAATGTAGAACTTCAACTAATTATAAGAAACATAAGTAAAAATGAAAATTTATATTGTTATCTTATAATAGTAATATTTTTCTTTCAATTTATATTAGTGTTTGTGGGAGGAAAGTAGTTTGTTTCTTAAAATTACAATATTATTGTATCTTTATATAAATTTTGATTATTGTTACAGTAACAACCCGCATATTTTACGATTGTATATTTAAATATTTTATTTAAATATAACATCGTTAGTCGGATTATAGTCCGAAAATCTACTTTTTGTAAACAGTCGAATTGGGACTCGAGACCACTTCCATTGAGTCCAAAATGGCGTTTACAACTTTTTTTAGTATAAACATCGATATGTTTAGAGTTGAGTAGAATTTGCTATTTTTCTACTAGGGCTTTGGGTTTGGGTTTCAGCCCACTAACCCATCTTAACACCCTAGCTCAGTCCACCTCTCCTCTTCACTTCATTCTTATTTTCCTAACATTCAAGCTTCAGTAAAAATGGGGAGAGGAATGGGAAATTAAAATTAAAAACCCTAATCTTCTTTGCAAACTCAAGTTCTAGCTCCAAAATTCAAAGAGAAGCTTAGGTGAGCATCTCCTTCTTCTTCTCCAACTCATTCTCTCTTCAATTTCAGAAATTTCCTAAACCTAACTTAGGAAATGTTATTCTTTTGAGCTTAGATTCAAGCCTCTTGGGTTGAAGTGAAGAGTGGTTGATCTTTCCTTTGTGATTAAGCTTCTCATTCATTGTTTTTGGGTTTAAAGGTGAGATTTTTATCTCACATCTAAGTATATAGCTTTTGTTGTTGTTGGGTAAGAATTCCTAACATCAACTCATGTTCATTTGTGTTCGATTTGGATCGATTTGGTGAATTGTTCAATTTTGGGTTTTTGGAAATCCAATTTTTTAAAAATCATAGCTTTGATATTTGAACACGTTAGTGGAGTGTTTCGGAGGGCCATACAAGGCTGGGTTGTCGGTTGGCATAAATCCTTGGCCGTTGTTGCTCGCTCGTCGCTCCCGTTTCGTGTTATCGAATTTGCCCCAAGGGGGCTAGGCTGAATGTGCTTCAGAAGCAGGTTCAGTCGACTGAACCAGTGGTTCAGTCGACTGAACCAGAAGGCAGGAAATGTCTTAGAAGCAGGTTCAGTCGACTGAACCAGGACCCAAGAATTTGCCTAGGTCTGTATCAGTGGACTGACCATCTGGGTCAGTCGACTAACCCTGGGGATACAAAATTCGTATCCCTGTGTCAGACGACTGACCACCTGGTTCAGTCGACTGACCTGCTTGTTTCAGTCTATTTTTCCTATTTTGCGCGAGGTTCCAATTTTTATCAATTCATGATTTTTCGATTTGTTGTTATCATTTATTATCGACTTTTATTACTTCTTCTTCGGGATTTTTGGGAATATCCATTTTGATGGATTCGGCATCGATTTATATGGATTTAATTCACGTCTTCGTATGTGAATTTTTGATGATTGATTGTTTCTACAATTATTTCTGTGATTTGTCACTTTAAAATACAAAGGTTTTTATACTAGTAGTAAATATTCAACTCTTTTACAAAGATGATTTCAAACTCTATTTTTAATACAAAGCTCGTTTATAAAACCGTTTTCTAATCTATTAGCATATAGAAACCTTTACCTCATTCGTATGAGAAATCTAATTAAACGGCTTAGTAAAACAAGTGGTATGAAACGCTTGCGTTTACTTCATCGGTTAATTCTTTGACTTGTTCGATTGAACTCTTGTGACAATTTTCGAGTGGAAATCTACCATTTGTTCGTAAATATTTAAGTTAAGCTAGTGGTTATGGGACATGAAGCTAAACTCTTATATTTACTAGCTTAGTGTAATCAACAATTCTTGATGATCGATGATGATCATTTTATGGTTTAGACTAGCGATTTGCGATGTCTCTTTGTCCACGTAGGGGAATGTACCCCGATTTATGGAGCTTCAGCTCATTTGGAGGAGCTTCGGCTTAATGTCCGCAATGGGGGACTGTACCCTGTTTGGAGGAGTTTCGACTCAAAGTCCGCAATGGGGGACTATACCCTGTTTGGAGGAGCTTCGGCTCAAAGTCCGCAATGGGGGACTGTACCCTGTTTGGAGGAGCTCCGGCTCATTTGTGATACACGTGTTGGTGAGTTTTCATGCTCCCATTTGTGATAGGCCTTCCCTCTTTTGTGATTTCTAGATTTCTCGTTGTGATTTCTAGAATTTGTGTTTCACCAATTTTTGTGGATTGAATTGATAAGCTCTATCAATATTTGTGTTTTGGTGAATAATTTAAAGAATGTGATTCTTTTTGGTGTTTTGAGATGATTTGAGATATTGTATGATTTTTGATTGTTATTTGATGTATACTTGACACAGAATGGCATTTCTTTGTTATCATACGTTTTTGGTCATATCTCTTATCCTATCTCATTTTATATGATATTTATAGCTTGACTGATCCGTTTATTATTTTCTTCTTAAATAATACTCGGGTCAGACCGAGATGTTTCAGGTGCTCCTGCTTGACTTCTTATCAGGGTCCTTCTCCTGACTTTTGGCTAACTACTTTGGCATAATAGTTTTTGTTAGTATACATTTGAGATAGAGACTCATTGATGTATACATATTCTTTTGCTAGCACCTGTATCTATTCTTTTGTGATGTAGTGGATCTTGTTTGACCACTACTTTGATGTACACTTCTTTGTGTTATATTCATATCTGTTTCCACCTTTGTGATATGAATATCTATGACTGATTTGTGTTATGTTTATTTCTATATTTTTTTCTGAAGGCCACTTAGCCACTGTGTGGTAGCTTTGAGTTTGTATTTGATATGTCGGATTTCCTCTTGAAATGAAATGTAAGTTATATTTTCTGACATATCGGTACTCGCACAAAGCAATTACACAGATGGTCGCTCCTCAACAGCCTTATTCTTCGTGCTAGTCGACGGCATTACCCCGTAGTGTCCTTGGTTAGCGTGAGTATAGAGGTGGGGCGTCACAGCTTGGTATCAGAGCTAAACTTCGGAACAATGTAGAATAATCTAGCAAGGATCATTGTCCTAAGTCTTTCTTAGGAATCATGCCATAGGATTTGATTCGAGCCTTCGTACCATTCTATCCTATTTTCTTTTGTGATGCCTTGTTTTATCAATCAAGGGTGTTTGATATTCATTTTGAGAATAACCTTTTTCCTCTTCTTTCTTTCTTTCTTAGAGAAGAGAAATGGTTAGACCTGGTCGTCCCAGCGCCGGTCAATCTAGTGCTACTCCTCAGGATGGAGTATTTATGTCAGCTCAACAACTTTTAGATCTTGTGAACAATGTCCGAGCTACCGGACCCGTTCCAGCGCCTACTCACCCTAAATTCGGGTTTGCACGCTTGTGCAGAGATTATACCGCTTTGGGTGGAAGGCCATTCAAGGGTTCCGAAAATGTTATAGAAATCCAAGCTTGGCTTAGATCATGCGATAGCATCTTTTCCCGCATGGATCTTATTGATTCACTTCGTGTTCAAGTGGCTTCTAGCATGCTCCAAGAAAGAGCATTAGATTGGTATGAGCTTTTGATTTCTGAAATTATCGAAGCGGATCTTACTTGGGAGCAATTTCGGAAAAGATTCGAATTGAAGTTTGTGCCGGAGGCTGAAAAAGTAACTTTAGCCCAACGCTTTATTGACCTTTTTCAAGGTGAATCTTCTGTGACGGATTACGTTGCATCTTTTGAATCTCTTTCTAAATATGGGGTCGAATATATTAATACCCCGTTGAAGAAAAATCATAGGTTCGTCTATGGGTTGGATAAGAACCTCAAAAAGCCTTTACTTCTGAAACTGGAAGTTTCTTTCGATCAGCTTGTAGATATCGCTCTTCGACTTGAAGAGGCCGATAGAGAAAGTGATGTTGAAGTTGTGTGTGCCAAACAAAACCTCAACATCAATAAGAAGAGGCACCCCTTTACTAAGTTCGAAAGTTGTAATCCCAACAAGAAAGTGAAGCAAGTAACTTCGGTAGCAAAGACTCCAATCCCTAATCGTGGCGAATGCTACAATTATGGCTCTAAGGACCACTATATAAATAGGTGTCCAAGGCCTATTTCTTGCCGCTTTGCAAAAGTTCGGATCATTATATATCTTCATGTCCCAAACTTCAGAGTAGGAGAGAGGGAAAGTTAAATGTTGTGCAAGCCTCTACTAGCACTTCTTTTGGTCAAGGTATTTCTCATTCTATCCTTGACGATATTTGTTTGTGATTATCTTATTCGAGTTCTTCTTGATTTGGGTTCATCTCATTATTTTATATCAAAAGAACTTGATGATTCTTTCTCTTTTAATATTATGGGCTTGATGACTTCATTGAGAATTGCGAATTCGATTGATGGATCCGCAACACTCAATTTACTTTGTGAAAATGTCGAGATTATTTTGTGTGATTATTTTTTTTCAAGCCGATTTGCATATCATGCGTTACTTAGGCTTCGAAATTTTTTTTTTGGGAAAGGATTGGCTTAATTATTATGAAGCCAATATCCTATATTCAATGTGGACTATTTATCTTCGACATTCTCAATCTGTTAACCAGATTTCTATTGTTTTTAAAGATTTTGATTTCCAAATTTTGTGGCAACATTTTTATTCTTTAAACCCACTTGATGAGGAAAGTGTTATTTCTCTCATTCATGTAGTTTGTGAGATTTTACGGTATATTTGAGCTTGTCTTAGGATTACCACCTAAGCAATCTAATGTGTTGTGCTAAGGTCTTTTCACCTCGACCTTGCCATCGGTTTTCATCAGCTACGAGTTGTGGAGGATAGCAGTCCACTTACCGCATTCCACACTCGTTATGATTCTTATGTGTGGTTCGTTATGTCCTTCGGTTTGACGAACCTTCTACCTTATTTCATCCATCTTATGAATCGAGTATTCTATGAATATCTCGATGAGTTTATCCTTGTATTTATTGATTATGGATGAAAACAAAAAATTTAAATTTGCAACTCTTTTTCATAAGATATTTATAAGTATGATTGGATTTTGTTCTTAAAACGAGCAAAGAATATTTGTAAATTTTATAAGAGGCATGTTTATCATACAGAAGATGATTTTGTGTTATTTTGCCCAATGAGTGCTTTAAGAATTCTGGTCGATGCGCTTGATCAACATTATCGATAGGAATCTCCTAAATGCTATGATGAGACAGTCAAACACAGTAAATTCTTGTAAAAAGTTAATTTTTCTAAAAAGATGAATATATAAAGTTAATTATAATTTTGGAAAGTTTTAGCTTTCCGGGAAAGAGGATCAATTGAAAGAACTCTTTTCCGATGCTTTTATTCTTACGGTTCCCGAAGGGAACCAAAACTTTATTATTTGTACCGATACTAGTCGTGTTGGTTTTAGTGTCATTCTCTTGCAAAGGGAATGTGTTATCGCATTTGCTTCTTGACAATTAAAGCTTGTCGAGACTAGATATGACATTCATGATCTGGTGCTCGCGGCTATTGTTTTCGCCCTTAGAATTTGGCATCATTATCTTTATGGGAGAGAAATTTGTTCTCTACACCGATTGTAAATCTTCGAAGTATTTGTTTTCTCAAAAAGGAACTCAACTTGCGTCAACAACGTTGGCTCGAGTTCCTTGCATCTTATGATCTTGATATTTTTTATACTTCCGAAAAGGGCAATCGTGTTGTCGATGCCCTTAAGCCGAGAGCTGCAAGCGGTTGTTTCCATGATGATATCCGAATGGAGTGATCTCGAGACTTTATCCACTTGTGAGATTCGAGATCGTGAATCCAATTCATGTTCATCTCTTGTTTTTTGTAGCCTTGAGGCTCGTCCTTCTCTTTTGGACTATAACTCTTTTGGCTAAACTCTATGTCAAATAAAATTGCATGGAGTTCCTACTTCTATTGTTAGCAATCGTGATCCATTATTTTACTAGTGGATTTTGGTAAGGTCTTCAAAAGCTTTGGGAACAAAGCTTAATTTTAGCACCGCTTATCATCCTTTGTCCGATGGACAAACCGAGCGTATGAATCAAACTCTTGAAGATCTCTTTCGTGCATGTGTTCTTGATTTTGGTGGAAGTTGGGAAAATCATATTTCTCTTGTTGAGTTTTCTTCCTATAATAGCTTCCAATCTTGTATTGGTATGGCACCTTTCGAGCCACTCTACGGAAGGTCGTGCCGATCTTCTTCTTGTTGGCTTGAAGCCGGTGAGAAGCTGGTTTTAGGTCCAAATTTTATTGGCGTTCATTTGTGTTTCACCTATGAAGGGTGTTGTGCATTTCAGTTGATCAGGAAAATTAGCACCTCGATATGTTGTTCCCTTTCCATCACCAAATGTATTTGTTCTGTGGCTTATCGCCTTTTTATTACCGGCTCACTCTTTTGCTATTTATGATGTTTTCCACGTCTCTTTACTACGGAAATACCTAGGGATTCCGATTTTTATTCTTGAGTCCGGTGTAATTGTAGAAATTGAAGTTTTACCAAATTTGACTTATGAGCAACATTCTATTCGTATCATTACTTCGGAGGTTAAACGCCTTCGAAATAAAGATGTTCTTCATGTGAAAGTTCGATGGTCCTCAAATCCTAAGGATTGCTCTTGGGAAACTTGACAATCCATCGAGCAAACACATCTGGACTTTCTCTTTCGTGCTCTTTATGGTGAACTTCTTATTTCAAATTTTCTTTTGTGTTGATATGCTTTTATGGTTGTTACTCTTTATTTTATTCTTAAGTATTGCGAAGACGCAATTTCTTTAAAGAGGGGAGTATGTAACAACCCACATATTTTACGATTGTATATTTAAATATAACATCGTTAGTCGAATTATAGTCCGAAAAGCTACTTTTTGTAAATAGTCGAATTGGGACTCGAGACCACTTCCATTGAGTCCAAAATGGCGTTTACAATTTTTTTGAGTATAAACATCGATAAGTTTGGAGTTGAGTAGAATTTTCTATTTTTCTACTAGGGCTTTGGGTTTGGGTTTCAGCCCACTAACCCATCTTAACACCCTAGCTCAGTCCACCTCTCCTCTTTACTTCATTCTTATTTTCCTAACATTCAAGCTTTAGTAAAAATGGGGAGAGGAATGGGAAATTAAAATTCAAAACCCTAATCTTCTTTGCAAATTCAAGTTCTAGCTCCAAAATTCAAAGAGAAGCTTAGGTGAGCATCTCCTTCTTCTTCTCCAACTCATTCTCTCTTCAATTTCAGAAATTTCCTAAACCTAACTTAGGAAATGTTCTTCTTTTGAGCTTAGATTCAAGCTTCTTGGGTTGAAGTGAAGAGTGGTTGATCTTTCCTTTATGATTAAGCTTCTCATTCATTGTTTTTGGGTTTAAAGGTGAGATTTTTATCTCACATCTAAGTCTATAGCTTTTGTTGTTGTTGGGTAAGAATTCCTAACATCAACTCATGTTCATTTGTGTTCGATTTGGATCCATTTGGTGAATTGTTTAATTTTTGGTTTTTGGAAATCCAATTTTGTAAAAATCATAGCTTTGATGTTTGAACACGTTAGTGGAGTGTTTCGAAGGGCCATACAAGGCTGGGTTGTCGCTTGGCGTAAACCCTTGGTCGTTGTTGCTCGCTCGTCGCTCCCGTTCCGTGTTATCGAATTTGCCCCAATGCGGCTAGGCAGAATGTGCTTCAAAAGCAGGTTCGGTCGACTGAACCAGTGGTTCAGTCGACTGAACCAAAAGGCAGGAAATGCCTTAGAAGCAGGTTCAGTCGACTGAACCAGTGTGTCAGTCGATTGAACCAGGACCCAGGAATTTTCCTGGGTCTGTATCAGTCGACTGACCATCTGGGTCAGTCGACTGACCATGGGGATACAAAATTTGTATCCCTATGTCAGTCGAATGACCACCTGGTTCAGTCGACTGCCAGCTTGTTTCAGTCTATTTTTCCTATTTTGCTTGAGGTTCCAATTTTTATCGATTCGTGATTTTCCGATTTGTTGTTTTCATTTACTATCGACTTTGATGACTTCTTCTTCGGGATTTTTGGGAATATCCATTTTGATGGATTCGGCATCGATTTATATGGATTTAATTCACGTCTTCGTATGTGAATTTTTGATGATTGATTGTTTCTACAATCATTTCTGTGATTTGTCACTTTAAAATACAAAGATTTTTATACTAGTAGTAAATATTCAACTCTTTTACAAAGATGATTTCAAACTCTATTTTTAATACAAAGCTCGTTTATAAAACCGTTTTCTAATCTATTAGTATATACAAACCTTTACCTCATTCGTATGAGAAATCTAATTAAACGGCTTAGTAAAACAAGTGGTATGAAACGCTTGCGTTTACTTCATCGGTTAATTCTTGGACTTGTTCGATTGAACTCTTGTGACAATTTTCGAGTGGAAATCTACAATTTGTTCGTAAATATTTAAGTTAAGCTAGTGGTTATGGGACATGAAGCTAAACTCTTATATTTACTAGCTTAGTGTAATCGACACTTCTTGATGATCGATGATGATCATTTTATGGTTTAGACTAGCGATTTGCGATGTCTCTTTGTCCACGTGGGGGACTGTACCCCGATTTATGGAGCTTAGGCTCATTTGGAGGAGCTTCGGCTCAAAGTCCACAATGGGGGACTGTACCCTGTTTGGAGGAGTTTTGACTCAAAGTCCGCAATGGGGGACTGTACCCTGTTTGGAGGAGCTTCGGCTCATTTGGAGGAGCTTTGGCTCAAAGTCCGCAATGGGGGGCTGTACCCTGTTTGGAGGAGCTCCGGCTCATTTGTGATACACGTGTTGGTGAGTTTTCATGCTCCCATTTGTGATACACGTGTTGGAAATCCAATTTTTTAAAAATCATAGCTTTGATATTTGAACACGTTAGTGGAGTGTTTCGGAGGGCCATACAAGGCTAGGTTGTCGGTTGGCATAAATCCTTGGCCGTTGTTGCTCGCTCGTCGCTCCCGTTTCGTGTTATCGAATTTGCCCCAAGGGGGCTAGGCTGAATGTGCTTCAGAAGCAGGTTCAGTCGACTGAACCAGTGGTTCAGTCGACTGAACCAGAAGGCAGGAAATGTCTTAGAAGCAGGTTCAGTCGACTGAACCAGGACCCAAGAATTTGCCTAGGTCTGTATCAGTGGACTGACCATCTGGGTCAGTCGACTAACCCTGGGGATACAAAATTCGTATCCCTGTGTCAGACGACTGACCACCTGGTTCAGTCGACTGACCTGCTTGTTTCAGTCTATTTTTCCTATTTTGCGCGAGGTTCCAATTTTTATCAATTCATGATTTTTCGATTTGTTGTTATCATTTATTATCGACTTTTATTACTTCTTCTTCGGGATTTTTGGGAATATCCATTTTGATGGATTCGGCATCGATTTATATGGATTTAATTCACGTCTTCGTATGTGAATTTTTGATGATTGATTGTTTCTACAATTATTTCTGTGATTTGTCACTTTAAAATACAAAGGTTTATATACTAGTAGTAAATATTCAACTCTTTTACAAAGATGATTTCAAACTCTATTTTTAATACAAAGCTCGTTTATAAAACCGTTTTCTAATCTATTAGCATATAGAAACCTTTACCTCATTCGTATGAGAAATCTAATTAAACGGCTTAGTAAAACAAGTGGTATGAAACGCTTGCGTTTACTTCATCGGTTAATTCTTTGACTTGTTCGATTGAACTCTTGTGACAATTTTCGAGTGGAAATCTACCATTTGTTCGTAAATATTTAAGTTAAGCTAGTGGTTATGGGACATGAAGCTAAACTCTTATATTTACTAGCTTAGTGTAATCAACAATTCTTGATGATCGATGATGATCATTTTATGGTTTAGACTAGCGATTTGCGATGTCTCTTTGTCCACGTAGGGGAATGTACCCCGATTTATGGAGCTTCAGCTCATTTGGAGGAGCTTCGGCTTAATGTCCGCAATGGGGGACTGTACCCTGTTTGGAGGAGTTTCGACTCAAAGTCCGCAATGGGGGACTATACCCTGTTTGGAGGAGCTTCGGCTCAAAGTCCGCAATGGGGGACTGTACCCTGTTTGGAGGAGCTCCGGCTCATTTGTGATACACGTGTTGGTGAGTTTTCATGCTCCCGTTTGTGATAGGCCTTCCCCCTTTTGTGATTTCTGGATTTCTCGTTGTGATTTCTAGGATTTGTGTTTCACCAATTTTTGTGGATTGAATTGATAAGCTCTATCAATATTTGTGTTTTGGTGAATAATTTAAAGAATGTGATTCTTTTTGGTGTTTTGAGATGATTTGAGATATTGTATGATTTTTGATTGTTATTTGATGTATACTTGACACAGAATGACATTTCTTTGTTATCATACGTTTTTGGTCATATCTCTTATCCTATCTCATTTTATCTGATATTTATAGCTTGACTGATCCATTTATTATTTTCTTCTTAAATAATACTCGGGTCAGACCGAGATGTTTCAGGTGCTCCTGCTTGACTTCTTATTAGGGTCCTTCTCCTGACTTTTGGCTAACTACTTTGGCATAGTAGTTTTTGTTAGTATACATTTGAGATAGAGACTCCTTGATGTATACTTATTCTTTTGCTAGCACCTGTATCTATTCTTTTTTGATGTAGTAGATCTTGTTTGACCACTACTTTGATGTACACTTCTTTGTGTTATATTCATACCTGTTTCCGCCTTTGTGATATGAATATCTGTGACTGATTTGTGTTATGTTTATTTCTATATTTGTTTCCGAAGGCCACTTAGCCATTGTGTGGTAGCTTTGAGTTTGTATTTTATATGTCGGATTTCCTCTTGAAATGAAATGTAAGTTATATTTTCTGACATATCGGTACTCGCACAAAGAAATTACACAGATGGTCGCTCCTCAACAGCCTTATTCTACGTGCTAGTCGACGGCATTACCCCGTAGTGTCCTTGGCTAGCGTGAGTATAGAGGTGAGGCGTCACAGCTACATTCGTATATTATCTTAGCAACTGACAATATAACTCATTTAAAGACAAATCAATTAAACCAATCAAGTCGAACTGATTTTTTTTGTTTTGGTTGGTTTCAATTTTAGAAAATATCGGTTTGGTTTGATTAGGTTTTTGTCTGTTAAATGATTAATTCGATTTTGATGTTTTTATCGGTATAATACTAACTATTTGCTCCTCCTAACTCTATATAAAACACCTCAATTTATTTTGTATTCTACAAACTCAACTCATGTTTATTAAATAAAATGACAAATAATCAAACAAGAAATTAACATGTGAATTTTTCTTACCCAACCTTTTGGTCACAATCATCACATGATTTACTAGTTTTAATGAAGCATACATAGAGCAGATCATATGTATGATCAACGAATGGATCGAGGTGATAGGTGAGTTTAGAAGATTAGTGAATTCGAGTGAACGAAATTTACAGTACTCACCCTTGTAATGTGCGACATACAACTTTGAAAAGAACTTACTTTAATTTTATTAGTGCTTGTGACCAACACAACACAAATCGATGAGGGATATATGAAGATTTGTTTGTCCAAATCGTTCCACTCATGACTTTGGTTATAGGTTTGAATATCATATCGATTTCATCACTCATGATGCATTTAAACTTCGTGAAAGTTGACTTACCCAATTTTGAACATTTTAAATAATGTTTCTTGCTATTATTAGTATGTGTTCTCTTTAAAACCATGTTGTATTTTCTTTTCTAGTGCCCATTTCATATAACATTTGTATATTTTCTCGACTTGTTGTATTTCAATTCTTTTTGTATTTGATTTCTATTTATTCCATTTGATTCCAAAGTTACTTGATTTGGAGAAGTGTTTCGTTGTGAATATTGGAACTAAGTCGGCACATGGCTGTTAAATGAGTGAATTAAAAAAAATTACCATTTTGGATCTTGTTGGGCCTATAAGTCCAAATTGATTTAAATCTGGTCTAAGTAATTTTAAATAAAATTATCATTTTATTTAATTTATTACTAAAATGATTTTGTTTGGTATTATATATATAATATATTGTGTGTACAGATGTGTCATATACACGTGAACGTGCACGTATAAGATAGACATTGTTCATGGTTTAACATGTTAGTGTCTAAGTGTTGAGATTTATACCACAGCGAACATGTTAGCTCATGTGTATACATAAATGATGTCGTGTGTGTGTGTGTGTTAATGTGATATAAAATTATATTTATATTTCACTAAATTTGTATATATACATATAATCATGTATAAGCAATCTTACACACACACAAATATACATATACATAAAATAATATTTATGAATATAAATATAAATAATTTTGAATTTCAAATTTAAATTTCAAATTTCAAATTTTAAAACTAGATATTGATTTGAAAATATCTTTTGACTTAAATTCAAAATTTAAATTTTGCAAATGAATATATGTATGTGTGTGTATGGAAATTAATTTTTCTTATAAAACGAAATATATGTATATATAATTTCATTTAGGCCAAATATATATTTTGCAAAATTCATTTATTTAAATTGATAAATTCATATTGATTTATTAATCCTTTTTTAATTTAAAAATTAAAAATCCCCATAGAAAAATCCCTATTTTTTAAATAAAATATATTGTAATGTTTAAAATTGTGTGTATATATATATATATGTATGTATACATGTGTATGCATATTTAAATATACATGTATATATTTACAAATTATTAAAATCTAATTAATATGTTATGTTAAAAAAACTAATATACACATACACACACATTTCAAATTTACTAAATATATACATAAATAAATATTTATTATTTATTATCTTTTTATTTCCGAAAACAATATGTATAAAATTTAATAAAATAATTTAAAAAATCAACTTTTTATTTAAAACACTTTTTAAGTTAATTTTTTATTCGATTTTTTTAAAATTTAGATCGAGAATGAAAACACACACATACACATATATATAAAAAAAATTATTATAACAAAAATTAGTTTATATATATATATATTCTAGATTGACAACACACAAATATAAGGACGTGATATAAAGCTAATCTAAAAATATATAATAACATAATAAATTACAAATACATATAAATAAATATGAATTAAAGTGTTACCTCAACCGTGGCCTAACAATGATACCTCCAATGCTAAATCTACAGAACTCCCAAGATTTGAATCCAATCTCTTCCAAAAAGCGTTGTCAGTCAGAGAGATCTAAACACCTTTCCTTTCTTTGATTCAAATTTGTGCTTTTGGTCTAAAATAATGGAGGAGAGGATGATGGTGATTTTGGCCGGAGGTAGAAGGAATAAAATAGCAAAAGTTAAGCGAAAAATAAGAAGTAATGGATTTAAATAAGTGATAAAAGAAAGAGGAAAATGTAGATTTTGATCCACCATTTTCTCTACCAATTCAAACTCAAAAATATCACTAAAAAATCCTTCCTCCCCTTTAATTTTTGGTCGGTCATCCCATGGGTCCCAATGGCTTCCATCCTATTTCAAATCAGATCAGACAATTTACATTTAAATTATTTAAATGTACATCGATATCACATATTGATACATATGTATATAACTTTTATATACGCACTATTTTCAATATTGTAGTCGAAGTATTCAACATTATGATTGTGTGACTCTTAGGTGTAAACTCTATTAGCAATTAATACCGACTATTTAAATATTAATGTTCACAAATCGTCTTAGTTAGCAGTGTGATAATTTGACCAAATTTACCGCTTACACTGTTTGCTAAAATCCAATTTTGCTTATTTTTAGCAGTCGTCGGTAGTGACAATTATTTACACCAATTTTCCTCGTCAAAATTATATTACATTAGGACTTACAGAATTTGGTAATGGTCAAAATTCTAGTATCGTCTATATTCTATTTGTAGTCCAAATACAAAATCCCGGTTTAATAATAAAAATTATTATTAACTAAACTACCCCGCCTAGAGTCTTTGACTTTGAGTTGACTTCAGTTGACCATGATACTAACATTATATAACCGAGCAGACGAATTCTCTGTTCAATAGTGTTTCACTTCCAATGCTTCAACTTAGATCCAATTATAGTCATTCGATGGAAGCCCTGCCACAATTTAATTATAATTAAAGTGGAGTGTCTAATTTAAAGTTAATCGGTATTCTCAAGTTGAGGGAACTGTGTAATATTATCACTTCGATATTTTCTGTTTGACCTTAGTTATCTTAACCAACATAAAATTATCGAGTGGGTCATTCCATAGTTTTCCAACTACTTTCAGTACGTAACCACTTGGTGCCTCAAGCAGCCATGATTAATACACTGCCTAATATTTGGAGAGTATTACGTTTTTTGGTCCCACTATAAGCAAAGTGGTAATTTATTGCACAATAGTGTGTTTGGCCATACCGCAATTTTTAGTTATTTTTTCTTTATTATTTCCTAATTGCATCGCTGTCACTTTAAAACTATTGAGGAAATTCTTAAAACGAGCTTCTAAAATTTTTGGCTGCTCATTTCATCTTTTTTCAACACATCCTACCGTCTTCTCCTCATAATCGTAGTTTATTCCTTCCATGTTCGCTCTCCCAAAATGTTGAATAAATTCTTAAATCATCGTAGTTGCCATCGACACTCTCTCAAATTGAAATATGAAAGTCCTCCTCAGATTCCTCATCGTCGAAGTCAGTGATTGGAATCCTCATCATCCTGAAATTTGTTCGTTCTTTATCGAAGTTACCCTGCAGCTGAAGTCAAAATGGGTGAGTCATCCAATAGTTTTTTGTAAAATTAGGTTTTTAAACTCAGTAATTGCATTTATACCAATTATATGAACTATGAACTATGTCCAACATATGAATCGGTTTGGAGCAAAGCATATCAGAAAAACAACTTGGATTATACCAACTATGCTGCTTAAAATGGTTAATCTAAATATATGTTTTAGATTAGCGTCCATCAATGTAAATTTGCTCTACTTTATTGATTCTTTGCATCTGTTTTGTTTGACTCATTCTTTTGTTTAATGCAAGAATGGAACCCCTATTTTTTGTTTTTTCTTCTTCTGAAAAGGTGATATAGGATTTGTGTTATGTGAACAGTAAGTTCAATCTGTCTATGTGTTGACAAACTTGGATTTTTATCATTCAGTTTGCTGATGCGGATGTATTAGTCACTGATATTGAGCTACCTTGCTTTGGTATAGTTTAAACGGAATTTGCAAAGTATTCAATTTGAAAAGTTGAGTCCTCACCCTAAGCGGGAACCTGTACACTAACCACATCGTTATGAGATTATTGTTATTATTGTAATTAAAAGACAAGTGGAAGTGAGATAGTTTGAAGTTGTTATAGTCGTTAGTTATCAAGCAATGTGCACATTAACCACTTCCATTTTCTTTCTTTTCTTTTCTTCTTATTCCTAAATTTGTTCGAACCTGCATCACAATCAATGTAAATAGAAGTACATAATTAATGATAACAAATAACATATTTAAATGAGCGACTAAAAGAAAATGTGTACAGGTAAAACCGATCTATAGCCTTGGTTCACACTCTATCTGAACCAGCATTTTGTTTCTTTTGTCAATTTGAATTCCAATACAATGGACTCTGCACTGACTGCCCTTTCCCTTTTTGATCTATGGATCTCTCAAGGAAAGTGAACGTTAGAAATTTCTTTCCCCTCTATTTTATTATTATACAAATCTGTGGTATTTTCGTTCTCAGGTATCCTAAATTTTTGTTCATTTCCACCAATGGGTTATTTTCTCAATCCGTATATTTAAACCTAATATTTTTTTTCAACTTCCATGTTGTGGTTAATGTTAGCATTTGATTTTGTTAAGTGGTATTATTGACCGTGTTAATAAAATAGATTGCATGGACCTGTAGACTAGAACAACTCACAGAACTATAGATATTTATCTATTAATCGGTTTTAAATATAATTTTGGGTGTATAATGTGCTGGTTTACACTTTACTTTAGATGGCGAGTTTAATACTTTAATTATACAAGATGCATATGTACTTGACATTAAAGATTTTGCGTGCATGATGCATATATACATAATTTACATGCATTATTCTCTTCTTTGCAGTAAATAACTAAACCGACCTCTATTCTTTTGCAGCTAATACACTCTGGTGTACCATCAACCTCATGAGAAGGGCAGTACTTTTGCAACTAAATGGATGTCTCTATACTCAATCAAGCCATTCATATTTGTTGGAATTTTTTTGATGACTGAATATATTAAAGGGATAGATCTTATCCAGCAGAATTCCATAGATAAGGTATTAAATGAAATATATAACTGATAAAAAACTGGCAAACTAAGATATAGCACATACAAATTTCTTATAAACATCATAGTTTGGATGGTAATTTTCCTTGTAGCAAGCTTTGTGATATGGGTAGTTCCTACTTCCTAGACATAGAAAACTATGAGAAGAATAGCAAGTTCCAAATCAAATCTACAAATATGCCTCTAGTTCTACACCCTATACTAATATAAATAACCTCATAGTTGATAGTGTTAAGGGCATGCCTTAGGGGCAATTCTGTAATTTATTAACTCCAAATCAAATCTTTTTTGAAATAAAGGTGTTTCTTCTTTCTGTTATATATTTGTTATAATGTGTTATAAATAATTAAATGTTTAATTAAAAATATATTTAACAGAAAATCCATAAATGACGTGTTTGTGATAGTAATTACAATTAGTTGTAATCATGAGTATTGTATCACATTGGTACAAAACACATCATTTTAAATGTTATTAGTCAAAATGCATCGGCACTGGATATCGATGTATCCGTTGAGAGTAGAGTACGTAATGCTCTCTAAATGTTGGGCAGTGTGTTACTCATGATTGCTAGGGGCACCTAGAGGTTATGTACTGATAGTTATTGGATAGCTATAGAACAACTCACTCGGTAGTTTTCTGTTGGTTAATATAACTAAGGTCAAACAGAAAATATCAATGTGACTAATTTACACAATTCTTTCGACTTGATAATACTGTCAACCTTCAATATGAAAAACTCTGCTTTGATTATAGTCAAATCATGGAACAACATCCATCAAGTGATTATAGTTGGGTCGAGTGGAAATATTGGAAGGAAGACACTATTCAAGAGAGGATTCGTCACTTCAGTTATATGAGATTAGTATCATGGTCAACTCAAGTCAACCCAAAGTCAAAATCTCTGGCCAGAGTAGTACGATTAATAATAATTGTTATTATTGAATAAAGGATTTTGTGTTTGGACTATAAAGTTGAATATGGACAATATTGGAATTTTGACCATTACCAAATTCCATAAATCCAAAGTGATACGGTTTTAACGAAGAGAATTGGTGTATATAAATGTCACTAACGGGTAACGCTTATTAAATTAAATAAGATTTTACTGAAAATGAATAAGCGATAAATTTGGCCATAATGTCACACCACTTGCTAAGTGACGTGTGAACGTTAACATTCGAATAGTTCGGTGTTAATTGCTGAACAAATTTACACCCAAGAGTTACACAACCGAAATGATGAATTCTCTTAAGACCAAATGATTTAATTAGTTTATAATTGTTATAAATAAATTAAATTAATTAATATTTATGAAATATTAATTATAAAATTTTGAATATGGTTTGAGAAATAAAAATTGTTATATATTTATAATAGTTATAAATGTACCAATCGATATACGATATCGATAAGCGATTAAATTAGATTTAATTGCATAGCATTTTAGCTTGGGCTTAAATGGGTTTATAGCCATCATTAGGGCTGCAAATTTTGGTTTTTGACAAGTTATTGGAGGCAGCTAAAACTTAGGATTATACCTAGAGATGGATGGCTAAGATTAAGAGAGAATATGTAATGATATTTTCCTAATATCTCTCTTGTATAAGGCTATATATATGGATCTCTAAACCCTTGTATATTTATATATTAATTTAAATATAGACTAATGTATATTTTAAACATATAATTACATATATGTATATTTATAATGTATAAACAGCCTAGAATTTTTCCTTACACCTGTTTATACATAATATGAATTATCAAATTTGAAAACAAATTTTTTTAATATATAAATAATTTTAAATTATCTTTTATTGATTATTTGAATTATTTATTATATCTAAAATAATTATTGGACTAAAAATTCAATTTTTTTTTAAATTACTACATCTATGAAGTAACCCACGGAAAAAAATTAGAATTTTTTGTTAATATTTAATATTTTTAATAATTAAATTACTTTGGTTGAACATTTCTTCTATTTATTAAAAATAATATTTTATTTCAAAAAATCATGAAAAAAATTTAAACCTGTATTTTATGATCCTAAATTTTCGTAAATTTTAAATTTTGATTTTTTAATAATTATTACAAATATTTTTAATTATTATGATCAAAACTATTTATTATATATATAATAATGATAAAATTATAAAATTATTATTTTATGTTTGTTATACTAATTTCGATCTGGAAATAATTTTAAAATATATATTTATATTTTAAGTATTTGAATGTAATTGATTATTCATATATATACATTTTATTTAACCTTATATATATAATTTTAATTATTATATATATGTATGTATGTATGTATGTATAATTTTGTATGTTTAATTATGTATATATATTTATACAAATGTTTTAAATTATATATTTATTTAATTTTGAGACTTTTAGTTATAAAATATATTTTAAATATATGTATACATATTTATATAAATATACTTTGCATTATAGATTTATGCACATATTTTGACAACATACAATACATACAAAATGAGCTAATGTGTCCGTTGCGATGTAAATCCCAACATCTATATACGGATATGTTATACCTTTCACGGATTATTATGTTACACAGCACATACATATGTATATTTATATGATACATGTATATATATAAATTAAATCATTCAAATTAACTTTACATTACAAAATACTTAAATTTAAATAAAATACATGATTTTATTTAAAACAAATTTAGAATTCTTCTAAATGAATTAGACTTCATAGGCCCAATAAAGATCCAATATGATAACAAAATTTGAAATACACCCACCACTACCACTACAGGCTGGCCCAGTTCCAATAATAGTCAGATACTGCATGATTGCAGGCATGACAGCGGAGACATTCTGGATGCCAAACAGGAGCCACACATCTAAGAAAGCGACCATGGCTAATTTCGCTATTACAACCTGCACGTATCCTGAACCAAGAAGAAATGATATATGGTGATGGTTGGGAATTGTGCATGATCTCAGTAGGTATATGAACATAAGGAGGAGAACCAACACTGGCAGCACATTTATTTTGTAATATGGTGATTCTATGGTCCATAGTAAGATTTTTTTTACAGAAATAAATAAATTCATGTCATGTTTTGTATTGAATTTTATCATATGAAGTCTCTTGGAAGATGTTCTCCCTAATCTTAGATATCTCATGTATATGTATAACTTTTTTGATACTTTTTTGTTAAAGCTACCTAAATAATGTAAAACAATTTGAACTGAATAGATTTGATATCTGAATTACCTTTCGAGTTGAAATTCCATGGTAGCATTTTTCATATTGCACAAATATTAATAGATATCAACTTTTGTTTTAGTAAAGAAATATAACATTAAAAGAAAAAGAAAAAAATGTTAAAAGGAAGCATTACAGATACTCAACATTGCTTTTTTGTGCGTGCATGCTTCACCAATTCTAAGACCTGCAATGTCTTAAGTTATAAGCATTATAGGAGGATCAATTCCTTTACAACCCTTTCTTAATCATATGAATTTATCAACAAATATTTTCATAAGTTCAGGAATCAGAAGAAACTTATCTATTTACAACCCTTGCTTTTATAACCATATGTGTACAGTTTATCTATTTATATTTAAATATATACTATGGACTTCAATCTCTTCAAACTATATAAGACATTGCAAAAATGTGAATCAAAATACTAAAACAAAAGGAATTACATAATTTATGCACTATAGAATTCAAGCAGAGTATAAGGAAGAACAGAAGCAGCTGTGGTGTTGCATTTCTAATAAAAACATACATGCGTACATACATATATATACATACGACGTTGGACTTGTAGAAATCTCATGAGCATATGGTGCAATGTTCTGCTTTGGCCATGTTCTGGAACGATAGGTTTCAATGGTTAAGGTGCTTTTGAATGTGATAAATGTGAAGGCATCAAAATGATTCTTTTGCATGTTTTATCTTAATGTGGAAGAAGGAACTAGTAACTATAATAAGATTCCATTAGTACTTGGAAACTGTGATGATTTAGAGCTTTGTATTTTGATTGTATGTTTTATAATATGAAAAGTAGTATCTCATTATTTATTGGCTGCATGATTTATAGTTCGGTTACATTCTTTTTGCATATTCTTTATGCACTAGCATTTGAATTTTTGTTAGTTGATTAAACGTTTATTGTCATTTGGTTCATTTAATCATCAATAGTTCAATAGAACATTTTATGTAGACGAGAAAGATGGTCCATGAACCCAAAAAAGAGAGTGTCACTCTTGGCCCAGCAATATGTGAAGGTGCGGATGTATTTTGTGTTTCTCGCATTTTGCGTCTTTTAGTAATATTTTCATTGTGAGTTTTTGACTTAATCTGTGCTCAGCTTCTCTTTGGTAAATTTTGTTAATTTATTTGTCTGGCTTTTTGTAACATGTTACAGATTTGGTTAGAAGGTAAACTCTTATTCACATTACAGGTACTTTTTATTTGTCATTCAATTTTCAATAATTAACTTTTATCTAGACAACTATTGAAAAAAAATTCCATTTTTACGTAGGAAAAAATGGTTCATTTTGCAAAGAACAAAAAGACATAATAAATTTATTATGTTTGAATAAAATAAGCATCCTATAGTCATTTTCTTGAAAATCTTATTTTATGAAGTGTGATGAAACTGGCATATTTTCAAATCTTCACCGGTACGCCGAAATATTGAAAATCCTATCTTTTGTTGTCAAGTGAGGCTTGGTATACGTACATTAAAATTTCGATGCCACATGGATCCATAGTTCACAAGATAATAAATTGGCTATTATTTTTTGTTCTACTTCTATGTCACGCTTCCCTTGGAGTCTCAGAGTAACAATAATGTCTTTATCCCACATAACGCTTTGATTGACCAACACCTAAGAATCAAATATAACTACATAACAAGTGAGACTAAAGATACTAAAGCAGGCATAAAGAAAAATTAAACCAAGTTATAACTACATAAAAACATTCAAGTAAACTAAGTTTACAAAATTAAACTATGCTAACTAAATTTATAAAAATGAACCACGTTAACCAAGTTTTATAAAAATTAAATAATTTCTAAAATTAACTAAGTTTTAGAAAACTTAAGTAAATTAATAAAAATTAACTAAGTTATATAAAAATTTAAATAAGTTAAACAAGTTTTATATAAATTAAATAATTATCTAAATAGTGAATTTTTTTCATAAATGTAAATAAATTTATAAAAAATAACCAAGTTTATAAAAATTTAACAAAAGTTATCTAAGGTTTATAAAAATTAACCTAATTATAAAAAAAATAACCAATTTTTATAGAAGTTAACTAAGTTACATAGAAATTAAGTAAGTTTATAAAAATAAATAAGTTTATAAAATTTAGTTGAGTTTTAAAATAAACTAAATTTATAAAATAATAAAGTTAATAAAATTGAACTAAGTTTTATAAAAGTTAACCAAGTTTTGTAAGCATCCGATTAAATTAATTAAGTTTGTAAAATTTAACCAAGTTTTATAAAAAGCTAACTATGTTTTATAAACATTTAATTAATTTTTATAAAATTAAACTAAGTTAAATAAATTATAAAAATTAACTACGTCAACCAAGTTTTATAAAAATTAAATAATTTTCTACCTTAACTAAGTTTTAGAAAACTAAAATAAATTTATAAAAATTAACTAAGCTGTATAAAAATTTAAATAAGTTAAAAAGTTTTATATAAATTAAACAATTGTCTAAATATTGATGAAATTTTGTAGAAAGTAAGCAAATTTATAAAAAATAACTAAGTTTATAAAAATTTAATAAGGTTATCTAAGTTTTAGAAAAATTAAATAAATTTATAAAATTCGACTTAATTTATAAAAATTAACTAATTTCTATAGAAGTTAGCTAAGTTTTATAAAAACTAAGCAATTCTATAAAAAATAACTAAGTTTATAAAATTTATTTAAGTTTCTAAAATAAATTAAGTTTATAAAAATAACAAAGTTAATAAAATTTAACTAATTATTATAAAAGTTAACCAAATTTTATAAACATCCGAATAAATAATTAAATTTGTAAACTTTAGTCAAGTTTGATTAAAAAAATTAATTATGTTTTATGAAAATTTAGCTAAATTAACAAAGTTTATGTAGAATTTATTAAGTACCATAAGCCTTTTGCTAAGTTAATTAAGTTGCCAAAAATTAAACAGGTATTGTAGAAATAAATCGGGCTTTATAAAAATTAAATAAGTTTTAAAAAATTAATGGTATTTGAACTAGTTTAAACAATAGTGATTTAGAATTGAATAAGTTCATAAACATCATATATTGTTGTTCAAAAGTGTCACTTTATATGCATATTTTTCATGAATCGTGTCTATTACGACTAATTACTGAACTTTTTCTTTATAGGTAATTAAACCATTTGGTGCTAGCAAGTAGCAACAAGGTGATTTGAAGTAGTATATAGTGTCATGTTATCTTTAGAGTTTGAGTACATCTACGTATCATTTTGGTAAGAATGTTTGCGAATAATGTTAGTTTTGTTTATTTGCGTTTGTAACCTTCATATGTAGTTATGAAATATAATAAAGACATGTTGTTTTAATGTAATTTTATTTGTTTACATATAACGTACTTACAAGGACCCGGGTTTTTGGACTACAAAATCGCTGAAAAACCTGTCCTTTCTAAACTACGAATGAAAACTACCAACTTAATACAAAATATTTGATAAATATTCAACATCTCTAAATGTATAGGATGCAACTTTCAATTATACAAGTTATCAGAGTAATCATTTATTCTACAGTGTACTTTTATACAAACCCAAAATCAAATACTACAAATAAACTCTAAATCTACCGCTGCGTAACTCTGTTGAGAAACAACAATATCCTTACCTGCAAACTCAATAAACAATGTAAATGCGGAATAAAATAGTAAGTAGGAAAATACATCAACACAAGACAAATAGCAATCAACAAACAGAAAAATGTTATGTTATTATGGGGGCTGCATCACTACCACTTGTGACTGCCTACATACCCCTATCTAATTGGGTACCCAATTAGATACATGATCAAGCCAACATAGTTTTCCTCCAGCAAATAGGACTCATGGAGCCTACGATGCAACGAACAATATGCAATTTCAAAACTATCCACTTAGGCTTAATCTTCAATTTTAGATTTTCAAAATCTAATTAACTTTACGGAAATTATCTCTTTGGACTTTATTCCCGAATTCTTATTTCAAAACTTTTGAAGTATACATATATACCTTTCATATTCAAACTAGTCTTTTACTTGGGGATCTGAAAACAAATCACCTTTTGAAACGATACCAATATACAAGCATACAAAACTATATGCTACCTGATCGGGAGGTTTCTAGCCATAACAAGGCAATTGGGTCCCCACCTTCCAAAAAATAAATATAGATATGTATATCCCTCTACAACGAGAGCGGACTATGCCGAGGCTATATAACATCTGCACCTCCCTTGGCCACCTTTTAGTTATAGGTCACCCGAATCATCGGTAACATAACAAATCACTTTATATCCCGAAGTGATAACTCATTTACACTAATAATTACAAATACTTCAAATCTATAATAATTTCCATTTCCAAATCCTTTCAAAAACCATCTTAAAACCATCGGGCTTAGTCCTCGAAATTCTTTCCGTGTTAGAAAACATTTTTATAAAATCATTATACAAATTACTTTTATATAATATAACTTCAAAATATTCATTTCCAAATATTTTGATTTCTCCAAAAATTTAAAAACTTTCATTTATGAAAACCAATGTTTGAAAACAATTCCACTGACATCAAATTATTATAACTAATTAATTATGATAAATAAATGAACCAATATTATCGCTAAACACCTTTTCGTCAAATTGTGAAATAAATCACAAGGTGTTAGCCTACAATCATTTTTTACCCAGCCCATGCATATGGATAATTAATTGCTCATAAACTGGTCAAGCAATATCAATAATTGACAAATAAGAATCAGCGCTCATAAACTGGCCAAGTGCAATCCAAATAACCAAACAATCATTCAACAACAATAATAAATAGCAACATATCTATTTATTAAATAATTAACAATCAATATCAAATAGATCAATTATCGAATAATAATAAATCTACACAATTTATAAAAGCAGAATGAGGATTTGTTTTGCTAATAAAATGTCACCAATATTTTATCAATATTTTATATTTCTCTAAACGTGTCAATAAACTATACCGGTGTGTTTTATTCATGAATACAAATATAACGTCGAAATCCGCGGGTTAAAAGAATTTCATATGGATCAGATAAACCTTTTTAGAGTAAAGCTATTTAATTAAAAAATCAATTTAACTAAATTAATTAAACCTCACTCCATACAAACTCATGCAAAAGCCTATGCATGCCTGGCCCAACACCAAACAACGCACACTCCTGCTTGCATGCACGTTCTACTTTCACGTTCACCTGCCTGGATGTTTTAAAACTCACGCCTGCACACACTTTCCTCGACCACGCATGCATCCAAACGCATGCTAACCTAACAGCATGTATGTATATCAATGTTTTCTTTTAGGTAAAGGATTTTTGAGATATTATACGTTATCTTTCCGCATGTGAGATTCTGATATTGTGTTTTTCTTCCTTGTTCTGTTTCCTTTTCTTTTTCTTTTACCCTAATGTTATGTCATCCCGACACTTAGGTGATTGGCACGTGAATACCATTGTATTAGTGTCAACATTCGGGGGTTGTAAAGGCAGACCATTATATGTGGTATCAAAGCTGAAGGTTAAGCAAGAACCTTGGCTTTGGTGGGTATAACTCATTAGAAGATAGGATAATGGAATGTCTTATTATGAGTTGAGCGTGTTATATATACTAAAGTGCGTTTTTGTTATTGTTACAAAAATGTTTTGCATTATGTTGATTGGTCTGTTGAGTGGCTTATGGATTCTGATCGATACGAGGTTCTATCGTTGGTTATAGGGGTCTCTAAACACTTGAATAAGGCAAACCGATACGGTATTGTTTTCGAAATTGGTAAATGAAATAATTTTACCTAGGATTATGTTTTATATATAAAAGAATAATTTTTATAAATTGATATAGATATTTATGATGTGTTTGTTTGTTGGGAAATGATGATATTCGATTATTATCATTTATTGCTTGATTAGTTGTGCCCGACTAGTTTATGAGCAGTTTTATCTGTTCACCACATGAGTTGGGTGGATAGTAACTTGTGGGGACATTGAAATGAACACCTTGTGAATTAAGTTTCACAGTTTGACTATAAGGCATTCGATGATAATGTTGGATTAATTTTTTTTTTTAATAAAAGTTGAATCTAGTAAAAGTTGGATCTAGTAAAAGTTGTTTATTATAGTTTTAATGGAAGGTAAGATATTTTAAAGATAAATGCTTGTGTAATAGTTTTATATAAGAAAGTGACTTATATAAATATGCTTTATAAATATTGTTTATAAAAAAAGGATTTAAACTGAGAATTTGAGAACTTAAATCCTAGTGTTTTTGGAAATGGTTTTTTCAAAGTTTGCGAAGAGAAAATAATACTTGTATTATTTGGAAATAAAAATTTGGGAAATTGGTTTCTGAAATTGATATCATGGTACTTAGTAATATTTACGAAGTATTTGATACCATTTTGGAAATAATTTTGGTTAAGTCCGAAAAGCATGATTTAGAAGTATTGAACTTGCTTCTACCGCTGGAAAATTATTCTGGTGATGGTTGTGGCATCATTGGTGTTTGTTTTCGAGTTTCAAAGTGGGGAATGCTACTATAATAGTTATGCGATAGAGTTGTTTTGGTTGAAAATTTTGATTTAAATACCAGAAGTATGATTTGGTCTACAAAAATATATCTTTCATTATTTCAAAACGATTTGAAATGAAATCGAGTGTTCAGTTCTGAAATTTTCTGTTAAGATATTTTGTGGGCTCATGTATCCTATGCATTTCGGTAGGTTTGGTGGTGCATCTTGTTTGATCTGTTGATTAGTAGTTTTCATTTGTTGAAATGAAATGGAATTTTCGATGATTTTGGATGGTCGAAACTTTGGAATTTGTATAAGAACTTAAAGCTAAGTGTTTATAAAAGTTAAGTTTTATATAATGCTTGATTTGAAAAGATAGTAAAATTTAAACAAGTTTTAAATTGATTGAATATCCATGTTAAGTAAAATGAATTAGATGATTTTTTATATACTCTTAGGATGAAGTGAAGTATCATACAAGTAAGAACTTAAGTTATATAATGTTTAATAACTTGAAGTAAGTTTTATGAAATGATTTATAAGTAATTTTAGTATTAAAGGAGGAATATTATAAGTGATAATGAATGTGAATTAAAATGAAGAGAAATTGGTATAGTTAAGAAACCAATTGAAAAAAGTATGTAAGTTGTATGTAGATCATTTTATTCGCTTGGAAGTCCTTGATCTAGGATTCAAGTACACGATTTCGAGGTTATTCACACCGGTCCAAGTTTGGATTTTTCACTCGATTCTTGACGGTTAATGATTGATATGGATTTTTAATATGATCCTGAAGGTTTCTATCATAGTATAAGGCTATGTAAGGAGAACAGAGGTTTCTAATAAAGGAATCTGATCGGAGTCCGCACTAGGGTTGTTAAGTTAGATATATTAGTTCGAAAGTGAAGTCTATGTAATCGAGCTAACGATCAGATTTGGTACTGTGTACGGATGGTATATGTGCATTGTACGGGCTTTAATATATTTGTATGCTATGTGTGTTGGCTTGTGGAGAGTTTGGGAGGCGACTCTTTGAATTGCTTGAGGCAGAATGAGTGATCGACTGAGTAATACCTAAGATTGTTGAGCGTAAGGTATGCTTATTAGATTATTTATCGTCCTTGTGCAATGAGATGATTTCTGTACCTGTGCGAACCATGAGTTTTGATTGCTAGTGGTTGCAGTACTGTGTAGTATTATTATGTGATTGTTTTTTTTAAATGCTAGTGATTGTAATACCATTCGGTATTGATGTATGATTGTTGCTTTTGTTGCTTGTATTGGTATTTAGGGGATGAAATTCTTATAGGGAGAGAATGTAACGATCCAGATTTTCGAACGTTTTATAATTAAATATTGGAATTATTTAAATAATTAAATATTGGAATTATTTAAATAATTGAATCTTGGATTTGATTCGAATAAAAATGGTTTCGAAATCTTATTTATATTATTTTTAAATAATAAGTGATAATGGCAAAATGTTCATTTATAATTAAAGTGATTAAGTTTGTTTTAATAACATTTCTTTTTAATTAACGTACGAAATTATTGTTCCGAGGCACTGTCTTGGATTTTGACGAAACTAGAGGCATTGAATCTGAAATAATGAGTTATTATACGCGGATGAGTTTCGTGGAGATTAGACATACTTTATGGTTGTGCGAGCTCGAAATGCATAGCGATTAATTTTACAAATTAAAATATGTTATAAACTAAAAGCTAACTTTTGTATACGATGGAATTGGGTCCCGAAACAAGTTCCATTGAGTTTAGAATAGGAGTATTTGGCTAGGAATGCCAGTGAGCATGCCTTGTTTAGAGTAGGTAATTTGTAGGGGTGAATAGTGTCAAAGATTTTTTTATAAAAGGACCCATTTTTCTTTTATTTCCCAAAACTAAATCCATGCCCTAACCCTAGCCCCTCCATCCGATAGCCAAAGTTGATCGACGCCACTAGAGGCTGAATTAGTCTTGGCTCCCAACCAGAGAAATGTGCACACGGGCGAGTGGAGTGAGATGATCGGTTGGATCATCGAATGGTGGCCTGCGACGGCGTGGATCTGGGAAAGACGTCGGCAGCAATTTTGGGTTCGTTAGGGAGATCGAGGCATCATGGGGAGGAGCTGCTGGTGGTGTGGGGTCGGAGACAACGAGGGCTACTTTGGGTGAACGAGCGACGACGTTGGAGGTCGACGACGATGGTGATGGGAGAGAAAACGCGACGATAAGGGTTTTAGACGAGGCGGCCTGAGGTTTGAGCAAGGTAATTAAGCTAATTACCGATTAATTAAGTGATTTATAAATTAATTAACCTCAAAGTTCTAATGTCTGTATGTTGCTCATACGAGGTCAGATTTGGATGTAGTCTTTTGCATTGGACTCGTATCGATGATATATATGGATTGGAGTTGAATTCATCGAGTTTGGACCTAGTGGAATTGTTAGCTAAAATCGAACGGCGTCTGATTTTGGACCATTCGAAAATGTGTAAGCGTTGGCTTGAGCTTGTATGTGTTTAGTCACCAGTTGATTGTATATTGTTGTGTATATAATTATTGTATTAAAATATAAATTTTATAATGAACAATGCAAGTTATTACTTTTGGACCACACCTTGTTTGTAAAACAAGTGACAACATTATTATGTAGTATAATTTCCCTTGTAATTATCTATAACATGTATCGTGGTCCAGACTACTTGTTTACATGTTTGATATTGCTATTTGTTAAGTTGGAAATTATGCTGTGAATGTTTGAAGCGATATAGTCGTATTAAACGTGCTTTGAAATCCTTGATATTTTACATATGTTAAATTGGATAAATTATGATATATTGTGAAAATATATATGCATATATATTTGGCTACACATGTTTTCGTGTGTTTGACATCAATGATTTGGTTTGGACATTTATGGAAATTGGAATTGGAAGTTGTAAATGTTAGAAGCGAAAATGTCGCTATGGATGCACTTTAAAATCGTTGTGATCGGCGATTTTAAAGTTAACTTTGGAAGACATCCTAGGGCTTCTTTGTATTTTTAATAAGTACTATGAGTGTACTTATTACCGAAAAATAACAAGGTTTAAATATATTACTGATAATCATTTTTGGATTTTTAAAGTAATGGTTTTAAATTATAAAACTGTTTTTTATGGTCTTTAAATAAATTATAAAATAAGTATCTTTAAGTAGTGTTTTAAATAAAGGTTTTAAAATACAATATAAGTATTTTAAAAGTATATTTTTAATTTATATATGGTTTTAAAAACTTGTTAAAGATTTTATTTAAGAAATAAAAGGCTTTTATATTATAATATCTATCAAATTGTTTATAGTATGCTATTAAATAGTTTTATAAATAAATTAGTTTGTGTGTGTGTGTGTCTTTTTTAAAGGTATTTTAGTATATTTAGAAGTTTGGAAAAGAAGTGCGGTATTTTGAAAAAGAATATAAAGGAGTTTTTTTTATTATAACACTTACTTTATAATGGATTCTTTTGTAAAATTAATTAAAAAGGTATATAACCATGTATAATAAGTGAAGATGTACTTAGAGTTTCAAATGAATGTTTCAAAGTTAATGGCAAGTTTAAAAGTGATTTTAGGTTTATAGTAACGATGTTTGGGCAATATTTGTTTTAACCCGTTCAACTATACTTTTAGAAAGCAATTATGTTTAAAAAAGGAGTTTTAAAGATAACAATTAAGTGAAGTGTTTTAGGCTTGTTGTAAGTAATGTTTTAGTAACATTTGTTTTTAAACTCTTGAATAATATTTTAAAGTGGTAAAATATTGTTAAATGAGTTTGGAAAATACTTAGATCTTTAATAGTGGATTTTTATAGAGATTAACAAGTATGAATTAGATTTGGGTTCGTTATGATAGTGTGTTAATAACATTCGTTTTAACCCGTTTTGATTATACCTAAGAATGCAAATAGATCTTTGAAAGGAATGTTTTAAAGATCATCATAAGTAAAATGGTTTTTGGGTTTGCAGTGACAACGTTTGAATAACATTTGTCTTGAGCCCTTTGAAATTGATTTGGGAATATACTTGAGATAAGTATTTGAATACTTTTGAAAAATGTTGGTGTATAGAAATGAATATGGAAGTTTTAATTAAATAGTGAAGTTTAATTAATAAAATGAAGTTTAATTTATGTAATAACCCGTAATTTTAAATGGTTTTTATAACATAATTAACTGCAATTTTTCTTGAAATTTAATTATAAAATTTAGCAATGAAAATTTGATATTTGGAATGCGTCTATTCAAACATAGCAAATGGAAGATTTTCATTGATAAATATGGAAGTTAGTTTTGTTGTGTAATTTCAATTTCAATTTAAATCAGTTAAAAATTGATGAAAATAAATATTTTTCAAAACTTGAATATTTTTTATGTAATAAAAATGTTTATCATCTTCTGAGCGAGACATCGTATTTCGTTTCGCCAAATTTGGACTGCCCTAGCTCCGTTTATCTTATTTTCGGAGTTTTAGCAGCATTTTTGCAGCGAATATCAACTTTTGATAGGATGGTCGTATCATTGATATATGTGTACCATTCTGTTCGTCTCGTCGTGCCGATCTCCGCAGTATATTCATTTGTGTATTTCGGAGTTCGGTACGCGGTGAAATCCGTGAAAAATGGTTAACCGTATCGGTATCCATTTTTGAACTTTTGATATTCTGGGTCCATTCAAATTTTCAAACGGCTGAGATAAACAGCTACTAGCATTTAGTTATTTTCAGTATTGACTTTTGTTATTCCCTGCCCTTTGCTATTTCCATTCATTATTGGTTCGTTCAAATTTTTTTTCTATTCATATTGCTCTTTCAGTTGGAAAAAAGAATATATAATAATAAAATTTGTATATAATGCTCAAACACTGTTCGTCTTCTTTACATCCAAATCTACCTATTTTGCTTCCTTACCCTGCTCTCGTCCTCTTCCATTTTCAATCACCTCAAACCCGTTCTCTTCGCTATTCGTTCTCCATTGTAAAAAAAGCTTATATATATATTTAACTATAGCTTGTATACACCCTTTCCATCAGCCACATGAAGCAACAGCCCGCCGCCTTCACCCCTTATCCAACATACCCGAGCACCCATAAGCCACCACCTCTCACCACCGAATGACCACCATAGCCGCCCCAATCTGCCCCTCTCCTATCAATCCGCCTCCACACAACTGACCTCGTCAGCCTCAGCAAATAAGCATCCATCTGAACAAACTCCAACGCCATGACTCACCTCTGTCGTGTCCATCAACCCTCAACACCCCTAGCCCATTCATCGCCACAACCCGCGACAGCCCCTGAACTCCGCCTTATTCCTCTCCGACACCCTGCAACCGAACCTATGGCAGTCGAACCCTATGCTCCTCTTTGTATTAATATATATATATATATAAGGTACGCATATATATATATATATGCTTGTTGTCTTCTTCTTTTACTCGAAGGCTCTCTGCTCATTTTTTTTATTTCACCCGAAGTAAAAAAATTTCTTCACAAATGCCCATCTCTCCAGGTGGCCTTATGTTTTATTTAAGAAAAGCTTGATATATATCGGTTTGCTTTAGGAAAACCTGCTTCTTCGTGCAGTTTTACTTCCCCGCCTACAACTCGTGCAGCCTTGCCTGAGGCCGAACATCCTAGCAACAACTCTTCTTTTTATTTATATATGTATATTATAATATGTTAGTATAATATATGTTATGTTATATTAATGTTAATATTTTGAACCGTATATATATAATATGTTCATTTATTTTAAATTTGTGATTTTGAAATGGATTTTTGTAATGATTTTAAAGCATATATATGGACATTATGTTTATATGTAAACTATGTTAGATTATGATATTTTGATTTTAATTGTAGAATTTTGTAAATGATGGGTATTAAATATAGATTTGTAAGTATTGATTTTAAAAATAATGGCATATATATATAGTTTGACTTTATATATGTGTTTAATAAATATCTATTTGAAAATGTATAACATGAAGACGTTTATTTTTTTTGAGAAAAATGTGTGATCCTCTATAAATAGAGGAGAGCACACATATGAAGACATTTATTTTAATATGTGTTTTAACTAAATATTGATTTTAATATATATATATATATATATATAGTTTGGATATATATAAGATCACTTATATAATTGATCTTCATCAAATCCAGTTCATCATGCTTTGATTTTGTTTCATTACTGTATAGAATTGGTCGTAGCAACCTCTAGCTTGTCAGTACGTATCTGCGTCTGTGCATCTCATTTTTATATTTCTCTAGCCTCGAAAGGTGAGCAATCACTCACGATTAACACCCTTATATTTAGTAAATTTAAATTTACATGAAATGACGATTGAAATATGCTATTAAATTTGAATTGTTAGTTATTTAATTGTTAAGCATGATATGCCATTATCTGTAATTGTTCGCCTATGATATATTACACCATATCCTATTGTATATATATTATATTTAATTTGTTACTAATGATATATGCATGTTGGTGATATGTGATATTATTATCATATTTGTTCTTACTCTGCAAGTTCCTTGTTAGTTTAGAAATCCCTATGGGTTGAAATGATACATACCCGAACGATCTTGTAGAATAAGGGAAAATCATTATGGGTTGAAATGATAAACCCAAGCGATTTTCTTTTATTTCGAAATTTTGGGATTGCGAGTTGAAATGATATATACCTGTAAATATTTAAATTATGGATTGAAATGATAAATATCTGTATCATTTGACCATAGGATAGAAAATTATATACGGACACCGTTGGTCTATTTTGAAAAATGATTTTTATAGGGAAGGAAATATATGGATTTTATTAAATATTTATTTTTAAATATAATATAAAGATATTTTATTTTGTAAAATTAGATTTTTAAATTATATGTTTGGAAATTTTAAAATTTACAAGTTAGTTTTGAAAATATAAATTTTAAAATTTTACTTATAATTTTATTATTTTTAAAATATATACAATAAGTTTTAAAATAGATTTATTAATAAGATTTAATTTAATATAAATTATTTGAAATAAATTTATTAATAGTTTACTTTACTATAGACATATTATAATAGCGTATTGTACTACATAGTAGATAGTTCCACGGATCCTTAGAGGATGTGTATCCCAAACATCCTTTAAGTTACTTGTATTTCAGTTGATATTTCACTTAAGTTAAATCAACTAATATAAAAATGTTAATCCTGACTCGAGTGTTTTGTGTTTTGCTTTATGCTCGGGTCAGACTGAGTGTCACAGCATTTGAGACTCACCTTTGGAGATTGGAGCTTTGTCTGAAGATCGATCTATCCAGCTTTCAGTTATTTCGATTTATTCCAGTCATCTATGTTCAGACTCGTCAGTTGCTTTGTATTTGAGATTCTGTTGTATTTTGTTTCAGACTCTGATGTTTTATAGTAGCTTCATGACCTACTATTTATCTATTCCGCTACTTATTGTTGTAATACTCTGTTTCTGTGATTCCGTGATTGATTTATTTATTGTATATGCTGAGTTTTTCCAAATATAAATTAACAATCTGTTATTTTGAGCAATTCAAGTCTGACATGTGCGGATGCGAATGGTTCGAAAATACTAGGTCGTTACAATTTATAATGAGTTTTTTGAGTAAAAATGAGTTTTACTAATAAAAGAAGTTTTTAATCAATAAAGAAAGATTAATCAAAAAGGGGATTAGAAGTCGTTTTTGTGTGTTTGATCAGCTTGTGTGTTCGATCGTGCTTTGTGCGTTACTTGTTTATGGAAGGTATATGGACTTGGTTTCCCATTTAAGATTGTTCTCGTTGTTATTGAAATTGACCAAAATATAACACTAAAAATATCTAGAAGAAACATGAGAATTACATGTTACAATTATCTTTGGTGATGATATACTGTACCTATAACCTTAATTTTCTCTTCTAAAAAAATGGTATGGAAACCCATCCGCTTAAACTGGTTGGAGGCAATCTCCGCTCTTATGAATTGTCTGTTGATTTTCAATAAAACCAGAGTTGAGTTTACTGAAAATCCATCGATTATTTTTGGAGCAGATGGTAAGTAGGGGAGTGTACTCGTATGAGATGACTTGAAACCGTAACCACTCTAAAACCGTATGCGAGTTCTATGCTTTGGAAGAAGTTCATGATTGGTTCGAGATGTTGTAATGTATATGGAGATTCGAGATCTGTTTGAGATGCTCGAACACATGTAGTTGTTTGTGATCTATTCAAGATGTGAGGATCCATGTGTGATTTCGAGATCTGTTGAGATATGAGAATCCATGTGTGGTTCCGAGATCTGTTCGAGTTTGGGACTCGTGTGTCGAGATCTGTTCAAGTCGTGACTTCACTGTCGGTAATGGTAGAAACCAGAGGCAGGAGATATAGCAAACAGGGTTTGGCTAACTTAAAGGGTGCAGGCACTCCATTCTAGTGATACTTACGGATATGCATGCAGGAGTGACGTGACCCGGTGCCACGTATTCGGGTGTGGACCAGCTATGTTTTTCCTATGTTATATGTTATCTAGAGATATACGATGCTCGAATGGATATCTCTAATCCTTGTGCAGGGGGACCGTTCTAGAAATACTGAGGGCACCTCCGTGGAATCCTATAAAATTAGCGAATGCACCTTAGCGATTGTGATTATATACCTATTATTGTTGTGACGTGCACTCACGTGCATCACAGCTATGTGGTTATTTATATTTCATACCTTAGACATTTTTATCACTGGATTTTATAATAAAATTGGTTTGTATATCATAAGGTAAAAAGCCGTTCGTGTTTATTTGTGGCGTGGTCTTACGAGATACCCTTATTTTGAAGCGTTTCATAAATATAGTAATCCATATGATTTGAGTTTCTCACGCTGGTTTACCAGACTGATCCGGGTGTTATTTTTTTAATGCTCGGGCCAGGTCGAGTATATTTCTAGATTTAGCTGTGGTTCATTGGAGCTCTTGGAGAGGAGCTGGATGATTTCCTACCGTACTTACTTTCTGCTACATTACTTATTTACATCTATTAGCATTTATGAGGATAGGCAGTTATACCTGTCCAGGCTGATGATAGGATAGCTTACTTTGATTGACGCATGTATATCGAAGTTTTCTTTCTGGTAAAGGCCTTTTGAGATATTATATGTTATCGTTCCGCGTGTGAGATTCTGATATTGTTTTCTTCTTTCTTGTTTTGTTTCTTTTATCCTAATGTTCTATCTTTCTGATACTTGCATGCTACGCATGTAAATACCGTGGATGTATTAGTGTGGACGTTCGAAGATCGAAAAGGTGGACCGTTACAGTCCTAGTGATTTAATTGTCTCATACATTTTCACTACATTTCCTTATTGCCATTATTTATTAAAAAGGAATATCAATGGACTCATTAATGTTTTATAATTAAATTCCCAGTATACATCTTAAAAGAAATACCAACATACATTTTAGACATTTATTAGCTTCTATTTCTATCACTTTCACTACTACAAAACATGCCATTTGCATCGCCTCATTTGAATCGGTTGAAGTAAAAACTGATGCAAATAGAACTATTTGCATCAGTTCTGTCTTAATAACCGATGCAATTGGTACGTAGAAAGCAATAGGTAATAAAAAAATCAAATTTGCATCAGTTGTCACCAACAACCGATGCAAATACGTCGATGCAAATAGTTGTAGTTGCATCAGTTTTAAAGTCAACCGATGCAACTAAATTAATTTGCATCCCTTTCGTTACGCACTTTCGTTAATTCCCGGCATCCCAATTTTTTCTACCGCCGCTTATTTCCCCATTCGTTTCCCGTATTTCGCCTGCTTCCAAAAAAAACCCTAGACCTTAACCAAATCCATGATTTAATCAACCGAATTCCTCTCCCATTTTCTCCTTCACCTTCTTCTCCTCTCTCTCGTCTTAAACCCTAATTTCCTCTAATTAGAAGAAAAAACCCAACGAAGATAAGAGAGATATAGTTATGGCAGATCTTTGGACCCGATAACTTCATATTTGGCAAAGCAAAGCCGGTAATAACTTAGCGAAAGGTCATTATACCGAAGGAGCAGAGTTGTTTTATTCCGTTTTGGATGTCCTTTGGAAGAAGGCTGAGAATTGTGATTGCTTGCAATGTGAGTTTCTATTACATTTCGATTATTTCATTTCACTAAGAATTGTAAAAACGCGGTAACTTCCTTTTCTTTCAATTTTTTTTTTAAATCGAAATCAATGAAAATCAAGTGGCGAATTTGGGTCGTGTTCGATGCTCGCTTGCTGTGAGATTTGCGAGTTCATGTGTTCGAGAGTAGCGTTTCTGGTTTTGTTCGTGATTGTTTAATGGCGAAGGGGAGTAGGGATGGCCGTGGTGATTTCAGAGGAGGATGGTGGGATGTAATGAATTGATGGAGCTTTGGTCATGGAATTGCGGTGGCGATTAGTTCAGGGAGGCACCTTCAATCAGGTAATATATGGTTCGGATCTATTAATTGTCAAGTGAATACAAATTGAATTCGATGAACCGTCAATGTGATTTCTCATTTGATTAACTAGTTAGATAGTTTGGCTACGAAACCATTTTTTGCCTTATATGCAATGTCTAAGAATTTATAGTTTTTTCGTTGATTCGTCTAATCAACAAATGTAGGTTACAACTTAGTCCTTTTGAATTTCCGCATCAGCCTATTTTTGTTGATTACGCAAAGTTTTTTGCTTCTGTAAATTCATTATTTGATCAGCAATGGTTATTACAACAACCAAACATCGTCAGATTATAATATATTTACTATAGTTGGTTAGTGCGCCAATATTCTTTCAATATTCTTATCACTGTAGTTATTAAAATTCAGATTATAATATATTCATTGCTCATTGTTCTGGTATTAATGAAATAGCATGTTTTTGATTCATGTTGATCTAAGTTGGACACTTACAATATTTCATTCATTTAGGTTGCTTGAGATCTACCAATCTGGGCATCGCTTGGTAGGTAAGATTTGGATAGCCTCCAGTCAGCATCCACATGTCACAACAGGCTAAAGGTAATTTATGTAACCATCATTTACTGTCAACAAAATCACCCATTGAATTCTAGGAATACTATAAAATGTAGGTATTATTTAAAAAAATAATATAAAAAATGGGATTTATACCTTCTTACACTATTTTATTTGTTCTGTACTCTAGCTTCCAACTTACAAGCACCCAAGCACTTTAAGGAGCAAGCTTTTGCATGCAATCTCTTCATATACTGGTTTTGAAATTTCATAGAGGTACTGAAACTTATTGATTTCATTTTCTTGGTTCGGTTTACATGTTTCTGGAAGTTTCTGTAGTTACCGGTTATTTCATTTATGATTCAAGTTGTTTGATTTAAAGTTAATAGGATTGATTAGTTCAAAGTTAATTAATCCTATTGTTTGATTATTGTTGATAGATCTAAAGTAAAGTTGATCTTTAGTTTAATTTGCATAAGTCTATTATACTCTCAATGATAAACTATACTAGATAAACTTTCAAAAGATGATAAATCTATAAGATCATTTTGGGATGCACTAACTAAACTAAAAAACAGCATCCAAAGATTCATTCTCGATTCCGATGCAGCTTACAACCAGTTGTTTGCTAGTGTTTAATAAGTCAGGCTATGTTTGCTAGTGTTTAATAACTCCTTTATCATATCACACTTTCTTTTTGTGTCAAAAGTTTAAGGAGTCAACAGATTATACTTTACGAGATTCGTCTTTGTTCTAAATTTTGGATTCCAGATTTAAAAATACTTGACTTCCTGCTATGATAATGAAGTGAAGGTTGCTTGTGATTTATCCCAAAATTGTTCTTAATATGCATACTAACTGGTTTGCCTATCTGTGAAGAGTTATATCAGCAGTTACTTGCAAAAGGCTTGGCTCATTGCTTTGAGGCAAAGCTGTTGTTACTTGATGTTACTGATTTTGCACTGAAGGTAAAAACATGTGATTCGGCAGTCATGTTTATGTTTGCAATATCAAGTTACACTGACATGAGCATCAAAATTTAACTTACAGGTTCAAAGTAAATTTGGCTCTGGCAAAAAGGATTCTATAAGATTCCAATACCTCTTTGTTCTTTTTGATCATCTTGTGTATACGTGACAATATATTTAAGTTCTGTTCTTCAATCTATCCACTTTTACATTTCAGTGGTGTAAGAGATGAAGAATGTTGTTGTATGGAGGGAATATAGATATATGGGGAGATAATAAGAGGTGGCCATGATCAAAGGTATATAAGCTCTTATGTACTATTGTTGATATTGGTTTGGATAATTTGCTTGATGGACGCATAAAACGAGATGGAATTGATGGAGATCAGGTATCATATATGATTTATTTTACCCAAGTGGTAGATTTCTCCTTAATAAGCATATCTGATTGTGAAATTGTTTGTCAATTTTGTTTGTGGTTCTATTGAAAGTTTTGTGTGTAAATCTTTTTTTTGTCCAACATTGGTAAGCAACAGAATGAGTAGTTAATAGCAACTTCTTTGATTCAATATACGTTCGATGATTGCAGTTTTAGGCTTTCAACGTTTGCACTTTTGAATTTTTACTTCTTATATGTCTGTTTATTGGTTGCCTAGGCTACAGGTTAAAGAGATTGAAACAATTTTGGATTGTACACTCATCCTTTTTCTTTATGCTAAACTGTTTGCATTTCCATATCCGAATTTGTACTTTATCGAAGAAACATAAATCGACACTGTTGCAGTGATATTTCTACGAACTGATGAGTTTTGGGTTTATTCAGCTTGAGTTTACTGATAATAACTTGTTGTTAATGGTATCGTCTGTCGGTGCTCAAGTTGCATAACTGTAGGTGTAATAGTTTCATCACACGTTAATTTTGCAAAATGGGAAATAATGTTAATGCGTCCGCCAATAGTCATCTTGGTATGAAAAGACGATGCAGGGACAAAAGGGGAAGGGAAGCGGTCCCCCTTCACATATGCTGCTTCCGACATAATATCAACTCAGAGTAAAAACAAAACAACCTTCAAAGCGTATTGCAAAAAGGGACAGAATTGTCATTTGTAAAATAGCTAGGTCTCTCCACTCCCAAAGTTATGCATGAAAAGTCGCAATTGATGTGATGGGAGTTGACGCTGTCATCTCTCATCTTTACTGCTGACTGTCTGATTATGTACCATGGAATTTATTTATGTTTTTCATTCTTTTGTAGAATTATTAAATCTGATTATGTATTTTCCATCAAATTTAATTTTGAATGATACTAATATTGCATGCAATAATTGTTTGTTATAATCAATAATATATATATAGTCTATTTGAGTACTGTAATAATGGTATCTGAGAATGTTTTTTTTGCATCAGGTGTAAATAGCTGATGCAATAGAGGGATTAGTTTGCATCAGTTGTTATAAAAAACCGATGCAATAGAGGGATTAGTTGCATCGGTTTTCATTACAACCGATGCAACATAGGGGCTGTGTCCAAGCAACCAACCATGATATTTTGCATCAGTTGTTAGTAACAACCGATGCAAAAAGGACCTTTTTGCATCGGTTTCAGAACTGATGCAAAAGTGTTAAGCCTGTTGCATCGGTTGCATATGCATCGGTTGTTGAACTGATGCAAAAGGGGGGTAAACAACCGATGCAAATGGCCTGTTTTGTAGTAGTGTTTCATTTCATTTTCTCACAACATCATCTCTTCCTTTTCCAATTTCATGTGTGTCTTATAATTCAAAAAAAATTCTACTCCTAATCTAAATCAAAATAAAAATTCTTTCCAAACATTTTTTCCCTTTAAGTTTTTTAATCTACCTAGAATTAATTGAACTCACCAATAGTTTTTCACTTTGTATTCATTTGGACTTATTTATGCATTTTCTCATATTTAACAGCGATTGTTTTTCTACCAATCGCTTTCAATGTTATTATTTTTATGAAAAAATAATATATAGACCTCCAAAAAAAACTTATTTTAGTAGTTCAGTCGAGCTTGATTAAAAGATTAGAATTTTTTATTATTCGTCTTTTCATTTAATTTAATGTTGAATTTGTAGGTTTCAATCTAGCTATAGTAGACAACTTTAAATTTTTGTTTAAAGTTTAATTCTAAATAAGTGTTTTATAAACCTTTTATAATTTAAATGTTTTATATTATGTTACACCACCCAACCTTATTTATAATTCTATTTTTATATGTTTCAAGAATTAATGATACCATTAATGCTTATGAGATACATAATGATATCATTAATGCCTGAACTTTCTATATACTTATTATGTTAGATTGAATTCGTCAGTTTTTCACTTGGTACGATTAGTAAAATTTATTACAGGTAAAGTTGAAAACTTTATTTTATTCTTAAGTTTTGTATAATAATTGACCTTCATTTGATTTTTTAATTGGTATGATTTTGCATTTTTCTTAATTCATTTATTTTGTAGGGAATAATTGGTTTTTACCACATAGATATCAACTCCGGTTTTGTATAATCTATTAGAGGTAATGTTCATCCATTACCTATTCTAACCTATATAATTATATAGGAAAATAAATTTGGGTAGAAAACATTATATATGAAGTGAAAGAATATTAAAACAATACATTTTTATAGTATTTTGAAGAAAATGTAACAATTTTGATTTAGTCAACAGTTAAATTTTGTTAGAAGTTTAATTCTAAATAAGTGTTTTGTAAACTTTTTTATTTAACTATTTTATATTGTATTATACCACCTAAACTTACTTAAAGTTCTATTTTTGTACGTCCCAAGTATTAATGATACCATTAATACCTATATAATTAAATAATTTTTTATATTAATGATATCATTAATGCTTGAACTTTCTATATAGCTATTTTGTTATGTTATATATAATATTATATATATAAAAGTTTTCTTCGAGTTTATTTTTATGTACAACAATCATGCATTTATTATTTCATTATTTATTTACATCTCAAACATTTGTCATCTTCTAATTCTTTCACTTCCATTTTATTTTCACACAATATTGTTTCTTCTCCTTTTCTAGTTTCTTATGTGTGCTATGATTCAAAAATAATTCTATTCCCAATCTAGAACTAATTAAAAATTATTTCCAAACTAAATGTTCTAATCTAACTAAAATTTGATTGAATTCATCAATAGGTTTTCATTTTGTATTCATCTAGAATTATGTATGGTTTTATTCATATTTTACGGCGATTGTTTGCCTATCAATTGCTTTCAATTTTATTGTTTTTATGGAAAAATAATCTGAAGAACGATAAAGAAAAAAATTTAGCTTACAAGTTTGATAAATCTTATTTAAAGATTAGGCATTTTATTATTATTTATCTTTTTAGTTAGTTTGATGTTGAATTTGTAGTTTTTGTTCTAATTTCTAATTTCTGATTGAAGTTTCAGTTTGTAAGTTTATGAATATAGTTCTCTTCATTTGTCTTTTAAAAAGTTACTAATGTTTAAATATACGGATTTGAATAATCATTTGGAGGCGACGTTTATCCTTTTCCAATTCTAACCCATATAGTTATATAAGAACAAAATTGGGCAAAAAACATTACATGTGAAGTAAAAGAACATCAAAATAATAAATTTCTTTTATAGTGTTTTGAAGAAAGCATAGCATTTTTTATTAGCCACAATAGATAGCTTTGGAATTCTATTAGAAGTTTTATTCTGAATAAGTGTTTTTTTAAACCTTTCGTTTGTATTTAAATGTTTTATTTTTTATTAACATAATCTATACTTTTGTTTTGCAAAATCTTATAATAACCATCTTTATCAAACCTATCAAACAAGACTTTAATACAATTATCATGTTTTAGAGTTGATGTTCATGGTGGTGTTTTACCAATTTTTGACAGATTAGGAACTTGTTCAGGCAGTTTGAATCATGAAAGATGGAAGATGCATAGTTGACGGATCAAGATTCTTGGAAAGCTAATATATAGTACAAATAATGTAATGTTCACTATATATATAATTATTAATTTATATAACTTATTATTACATGATCTATAAACTTAAATGATATACATGATACAAAAGTTTAAAGATCAAATAGTGAAGCTCTTAATGCACATCCATGTCAATTTCAAGAAATAATGTTAGGTTTATGTTTTTATACTTTTAGTTTTAAAATAAATACTTAGCTTAAAAGGGTATTTTTGTAAACAAGAAAAGAGTCTCAGGTCCCTGTTTTTGATGTTGTTATAAGAAAAGTCCCTGTAGATATAAATATGTAAATTTAGTCCCTATTTTTTGAAAAATAGAAAACACAAGGTGTTTTGCATTTTTCTGACAGAAAATGCAAGCTAACTTGCAACTTTTTGACTATGATTTTTTTTTTGAAAATTGTGAAAGTTTTAAAACTTTTGAAATTTTTGAAAAGCGCAAGTTAACCTGCGCTTTCTATCAAGAAAGCGCAAGCTAGTTTGCGCTTTTATTTTGAATTTTTTTTAAAATGTTTGAAATTTTTGAAAAATGCAAGTTAACTTGCGCTTTCCATCACTTTTTGATTTTGAATTTTTTTTTAAACTTTTAAAATTTTCAAAAATTTTGAAATTTTTGAAAAGCGCAAGTTATCTTGCACTTTTTATCAGGAAAGCGCAAGCTAGTTTGCGCTTTTTGATTTTTAAATATTTTTTGAAAATTTTGAAATTTTCAAAAAAAAAAATAAATTTTTGAAAAACGCAAGTTAACTTGTACTTTCTATAAGGAAAGCGCAAGATAGTTTGCGCTTTCTGATTTAGAAAAAACAGGGACTTAATTTACATATTCATTATCACAGGGACTTTTCTTACAACAACATCAAAAATAGGGACCTTCGGTACAAAGCCCCTTTTGTAAATTCGCTAGAGTAAATGCAATATTTAGTTAATTTTGTAACATACCAATTTTTTTAATTTAGCTGTTAATTTTAGAAATGAATATGATGTAATTTTCTATCTCCACTATTTGATTATAACTATATGAATATGTCTATTAATAGTCATTAATTCATTTAATTAGTATCAATGGGAACTAATTCGAGAATTAGTACATGAATAATTATCTTGAAGAAATCAAATCAAAATATTTTGGAGTTAACTATGATTAACTATGTACTTAGTTTGAACTAAAACCTAAAATAATGAATATATCGATCATAATTTATTTCCTTTATGGTTCCTTCTTTTATATTTATTTATGGATAAAGTTTTTATATAATATTTGATTATTCATACACTAAAATTAATCTTACGTCATTTGTTTTTTCTTTCTTTTATAATTGTGGTGCAGACTAAATTTATTACAATATAATATATGCATTTGTTTTAAGTTTCTAAATTTTTTATTTTCAACTTCAATCAATTTAAAAAATACTAGAAATACACTTCATTTTTTTCTAAATTTTAAATTTATTAAAGAACATGTGTAATACGTATTAGTTAACATTTATTTGAGAATTCAATTACGATTTAATTGAATACTAAGGATGGATAATATGGTATTCATTCATCATTGAACCTTAGTCTGAAATCATTAATAATATTGATAATCAATTAAATTAAACAAGGAATGACTGCCAACTCTCTAGAATTGAAAGATGATGAAAGAAAAGTCCCTCCCGAAAAAGTTAAGAAAATCAGGTCCCTATTTTTAGTTTTTGGTTAATTTATGCTACTTTTACTCCTAATTTCAATGCTGGGCTGATTTTCTAAAAGGGGACAGTTTGGTAAAAAATAACAAAACGGTGACCTAATTTACATGAGTTTATGAGTAGAGACTTTTTGTGTATGGACTTTGAGAATATGTAACTGATTCTTTTATTTAATTTGGAATAAAAGAAAAGTTACATTCTAAAATTCTAAATAGTAATCAAATATCAATTCTCATAATATCCTTTTACTTCAAATTTCACTAGCTAAATCAATAATATTAAAATCTTAAATGGAAGGAGATGAAGAATTTGATGCCGATTAAGATAACAGAGATTTAAATTAGCAACCCTTTATGATTTAAATTTTAGTACTTACTTAAATTAGGGAATTATATTTTCAGTATTTTGAGGATGAAATGAAAAAAAAACCAGTTTTGAAGTAGTATAAAAGTCCGTAAAGGATGAAAGAAGAAATATAATCATGAAACGTTTAATCTAGTAATTTGATATTAATTTTGTGCATTAAGAATTAATGATTAGTTTGCTTTGCTATTCGAATTATCCAATTAAAAAAGTGCTCAATTTTTTAATCTAATTAAAAAATACATTTTTTCTTTTATACAAATTGCTTTTTTCTTTAACAATTCCCAATGTGAATAAAAATAATCAAAGAATGATCTTATATATAATAAAATAGATAGGATGTATTAGTCTAATAAAATAATATCTAGCATATAATAATAAATAGACTTAAGCATAATGTAACGACCCGTAAATTTATCTGGTTTTAATAACGTTATTAATTGAAATTTTGCGAAATTTTAAACGATAAAATTTTGAAATATAGATTTGATATTTGGAATGCGTCTAGTTAAACATAGCAACTGGTAAATTTTCGTCCGAAAATATGAAAGTTTATTTCGCGCGTAAATTTACTTCATTTAATCAGTTAAAAAGCGATGAAAATAAAATGTTTTCGGAACCTAAATATTTTTACATACAAAAATTCTAAACCATCTTCTGAGCAAACGTCATTTTTCGTTTTTCCAAATTCGGACTTCTTTGGCTCCGTCGATCTTATTTTTCTACGTTTTCTTGCATTTTCCGCTAGTAGAAAAATTCGAATTTTATAATTCAGATCGTGCCGCTGATATTTGTATACTGTTTTGATCTTCTCGTCGTGCTGATCTCTACGGTATGTTCAATTCTGTGTTTTGAGGTCCGTTACGCGATGGAAACAATAAAAACGATCCGTTATAACGGTACTAAAGTAGTGGCTTTTCACTTCCCTTTGCTTTTCAAATCTAAACGTCAAGCCCAAGCAATATAATATATTGCTTTAATTATTTCACGTGGTTCAAGCGAGTGACCGTTGCTCTTTTCCTTGATTTATAATTATATACGGTACCCTTTTTCATCTTGAGACGATTCAGAAAAGGCTTACGCTCTTCTCTTCTGCTGTTTCATTCTTTTCCATTTATATTTTTGTTTTGTTCTCTCTTCCCCTTCACTTTAGATCTGAGAGAGTTTTAGCTTGAGCTTTCATTTTGTAGCCTGCTCACCATATTCTTTCCCAAGGCCACGTGTTTCTCTCCCAAACACGTATACTGCTTTGCTCCACCAACGAGTAGCAGCCAACAACCTAAAACGGTGCTCCATCCACTCAGCCTTGCCCGCCTCCATGTCACCCACATCAGCCACGTGTCCACTCCACCTCGCCTGAACTTCCACCGAGCCTCACACGCAACCTCTGCCCCTGACCGAGCACCGCCTTCACCACCCGTACCCTCCCTGACAGCAGCAACCATGGCCGGCCATGCTCAAATCATGGACCCATTTTCACTGCCGATCACATTTTCGACCTCGCCACTTCTTCCCTTGCCGTATCACCTATTCCGCGTGCCATCTACGAGCCTTCCTCTCTTTAAATAAATATATGATATGCTGTGAAGGTAATATATCATCCTATTAGATATTGATTTTAAAAGTTTTTATATGTAAATATACATATGTTTGCATTTTCTTCTGTATAGTGTTATATATTCTAGTGTGTTATAAGATTTGTCAGTAGTTCTGTTTAGGGAAGAGAAAAGTATTACATGCGCCAGATTTAAGCTTATACAGTATATGTATTTAGTTATACTATGCATTGCATTCTCTTTCTCTGCCTAGCATTTACAAAGTGATGTATAAATTTTAACGTGTACAGGCAATATATATTTCAAGTTACATAGAAAATATATATATATATATATAAGTTTATGATTCTAAGTCTTTCGTATTTGCAGTTTTATAGTTTTGGAGTATATTGGTTTTATATCTTGATAACCTGATTTGATTTAAAGGTACACATATATTACAGTAAGAAAGACTATATGTATAATGTGATGTTGATATTTTGCAGTGAATAATATATACTATATATAAGTATCTTGCATTTTAATAAGTTTATATATATATATGTGTTTGTACAAGTTGTACTTATGTTATTCTATGTATAAATATAGGCTGTAAAGATTTTGAATATGATATGTATTAGTACCTTGATTTAATGTGTATATATATAGCAGTAAGATACAGGTTTTATATCACAGTGATATAATATAAAAGTAATGGATTTTGTAATAAAAAATATATATTTTTTTAAATCATAAGTATGTTAACATTGACTTTTCTGTCATCTATGGTTTTAAAATATTGCATGTAAGCTGTACTTGATTCAAGTTAAATATATGTATATATATTTCTAAGTTGCATGCATATTTTTTTTCTCGGTCTTCAAGTCTGCATATATATGTTCATTTGTATATATTCTTAAGTATTTTACAGTGATATATAGGAAGTATGTAAGTTGATTTTGTAAATACTGATTTTATATTAAATATTGTTTAGCTATAACATACAGTGTTTATATATATATATATATATATCAGTTTCAAACTTTGGTTTGTTGGTTGATTTTATAAGTTATATAAATATATATGTTAAACTGTTAAGTTTTAATGTATAAATTTAAAATTTATTATATATATATATATTTCACTTTAATATTTGAGTTTTAGTTTAAAACAACAATTTTGAAGTACATATATATTTAATTTAATATATGCTTAAATTTAAGATATGAATTTATATATACAGTTATATATACATATTTGTCCACTTATACTATTTATCGTCATCGATCCAGCTCTAATTTGATTTCATCAATTCTTTATCTACCAGCTTGTCCGTCGAATCCATATCAATCTAACTTTTCTTTGGATTTTGTGCTTGGATTCTCGACTCATCTCATTCTCGTCCATCTCTAACCTCGAAAGGTGAGCAATCACTCACGATTAACGTTCTTTTATTTATTAAATTTGATTTCAATTGAAATGACAATTGAAATATGCTGCTGTTAGTTATTTATATTACTATATCTATGCCATCATCTGTATCTGTTCACCTGTGACACCTGACATCATTATCTGTTATTTATATTGATATATATATATATGCCATCATCTGTATCTGTTCACCTGTGACATCTGACACCCTTATCTGTTATTTATACTGATGATATATGTCTGTTACCGTTGTTATATTATTATCATATATGTCATCACTCTGCAAGTTCCCTGTTAGTATAGAATCACTATGGGTTGAAATGATACATACCCGAACGGACTTTAGAATAGGAGAAAATCGTTATGGGTTGAAATGATAAACCCAAGCGATTTTCAAATTAAATTGAATTTGGGATTTCGGGTTGAAAAGATATATACCCGAATATATTTTAAATTGCGGATTGAAATGATAAATATCCGTATCACTTGACCATAGGATATAAAATTATATACAGACACCGTTGGTCTATATATAATTGTTTTTGAAAAACATTTCTACGGTTTTGAAAGAAATATATGGTTTTAATAAATAATGATTTTAAATATTTATTAAAGTTGATTTAATAAATTTGATTTGAATCAATATGAAATATGTTTAAGTATTTATGTAAAATTTATATTTTTAAATATAGAATTTATAATGTTTCAGGTTGAAAGATAAATTTGATTTGATTTGGAATTCTTAATTATTTAAGAATTATACTTAAATAAGTTGATTTGAAATCTATTAAATTTGAAATTTTAAGATATGTTTTATAACTTGAATTAATTAAGAAGTGGCTTAATGAATATTTTAAACTTATATAAATTTAAATGGGATATTTTGTCTATATAAATTTGTAAATTGAAGTTGTATTTTGATGTATTGAAATGATTAAAGAAATATTTCAGAAACTAAATGTAATGAAATTAAATTGGGACATAAATTGAATTATCGAATTTAGGTTTGAAATGTCGAATATTTAAACTTTGAAATATATGGAAATTGAAATGGTTTATTTATGGTTCAAATAGGCATTTGAAATCAATAATTTGAAAGGGTTTATTGAGAAACTAAATTGAATTGAAATTGATGATTTGAGATTTAATTAAATTTTAATTTTGGAATTCGAGTTTATATGAATTGATTTGTGAATTTGAGGAAGCTATTTTTATATAAAGTATTTAAACTATATCTAAAACTATTTATATTTTACTTTATAAATTTTAATATAAATTATTTTAATATAAATCATTTTCAATATAAATTATTTTATTTTAACTTATAACTATTTTATATAAACTATTTTATTTTAATATCTAAACTGTTTAAGAGGAAAGTGTTAGGATTTCAAAGTGTTATGAATTTCAAGGTTTTGATTTCCAAAGTGTTTTGATTTAAAAGACTTACGATTTCGAAAGCGATGTAACTCTGGAAAGTGATATGATTTTGGAAATGGATTTATTTAAAGGAAAAGTGATATCGTATTCATATGGTTTTTAAATGGCAATGATATGTCGGTTTTGAAATATAACTATTTTGAAAATTTATTAAATGACCATCGGTGTAATAATACGTAGTTATTAAAGAGACCGGGATCGGATATGGACATACTCTCTGTCGATACCGAAATCACTTTAATAACTAATATACGCGGAGTGTTGATCCAGACTGAAGTGGGTGGTTCTGATGAACCCGTTGACTGAAGAAAGAGAACGATTTTGGATGACCCCTGACATGACTAAAACAGGAGCCGCGTCGGGCAATTGAGGTTCGCCACCTCTAGCGGACACACTTCTTCATTACCATATCTATTACTTTTGTGATTCGATTTGGGTGCACCCCTCGATTATGGGAGTGTTGTTTCGCGGTGTTGGGGTAGTAGCTGCTATGCCCAACATCAGTCCGGATCACGCAACTACTAGTATCCTAGTTGGTATTGCCTCATGTACCTTGTCATACTGATTATCCTATTCGCGACCACTACGATTTTGGTTTGTACCTTTAGTATATGGATTGCCCTCTGGTGACTTCCGGTTTTGGGGAAACTACGGTCTTGTATATGCTCTTGGGAATAAAAATGTGTTAAGGGTGGAATGGGCCATGACTTAATGCTATTTTGATATCGTACTGTACTAATTAGACATTATCTACTTAGCGTACACTATTACATAGTAGATAGTTTAACGGATCCTTAGAGGATGGTTATCCCAAACATCCTTTGAGTTACTTGTATTTCAGTTGATATTTCACTTGAGTTGGATTTATTGATATAAGAATGTTAATCCTGACTCGAGTGTTTTGTTTTTCTTTACGCTCGGGTCAGACTGAGTGTACCAGTATTCGAGACTCACCTTTGGAGTTGGAGCTTCGCTTGGAGATCCAGCTATCTATCCAGCTTTCAGTTGATTCCAGTGATGTATTCAGATCTTGTATTTGACTATTGTATTGAGATATCTATGTATTCGAGACTTCTGTTGTATCTTGTTTAACTCTGATATATATATAGTAGCTTCAGGAACTACTATTCTTTTGTTTCCGCTGCATTATTGTTATATTACTCTGTGTCTGTGATCTGTGATTATTTTATTTACTGTATATGCTAACTTTTTCCAAATTTAAATTAACAATCTATTATTTTGAATTATTCAAGTCTGACATGTGTGGATTATTGTCGATTTGAATGGTCCAAAATAGTGGGTCGTTACAGTTGGTATCAGAGCTTTGGTAGCTCTAGGCAAAACTTAGCATATAGGGTAAATGTATTTACAGAATCACTCTCATTCGAGTTTCAATCTCTTCCTTTGACTCAATTCCTTTGAATTTTGGAACGTTTCCCTCGGTTCCGAAATTCATTCGTGTCCTTCACTATTCGTCTTCTTTCAATTCTGGAGCACCCCATAACTCCATTTTTGAATGGTATCTATTATAAGATCGGCGGTCTCACAAATCTTCGAATGGTTCGTAAAGGAGCAAAACTCCTTTATAATAGGCAATCGATTTACCGGAGATTTCTGTATCCTCGGTTTACGATGTTATCTATTCCCTGCTATACCTGAATTCAATCTCTTGAGATCGAGCGTTGATTTACCTCGGAATTCAGCATCGATCTTATTCTTGAAGTTACGGATGACCCGGTTAAGGTTTCCCGTGAATTAAATAAACTCATCCATCTTCCGATTGTGGTAATTAAATTATCTTATCTTCTGTTTCAAACTCATTTTCGAATCAAAATTCTCTTTGATTTTATTTCCATCAAATTTGAATCGCTATACATGTTTGGAAATCTATTCTTGTATCGTCGAGCGAGGAATTGTATTTGTAAAATTATATTTAAAATGTTTTAAAAATATATTGTGTTGTTTGAGTTGTTGATGTTGATTTGGGTTTCCGATCGATTCGTCTGATCAACGCTATCGATAGGATTTCCAAAACACTTGAGCAGAGCAAACTGACACAATATCATTTTCAAATTTGGTAAATGAAATAATTTTGTATGATTATATTATAATTATTTAAGTAAAATTTTCTGAAAAAAAAAGAAAAAAAAGAAGAGGTAAATTAATTCATTGTTTGAAATGATAATATTTGATTTTCATCTATTGTTCGATAAATGAATTTATAAACTTGGTTTATAAACTGATTTAGAATATGAAATGAATTAAGAATTTGAGAATTTAATTTCCAATGATTTCGAACTATGGTTTTAAAGGTTTAAAATGCACAATTATTTAAAAGTATTTTGACTATAATTCGTTTCCAAAGAATTTTAAATGTATATTATTGAACGTATTTTCAAATAAAACCGTTTTCAAAGAATTAAAAAAAAAATTGAAATCAGTGCTCTTCTCTTTGTCGTTGGAAAATAATCTCGGTGATGGCGGCCGCATGATCGACATTCATTTTCGAGTTTCGAAGTGGAGAAACCATTCTGTAGCTTTGTTACGGTTTTGTTTAAAAAAAAATTGATTTGAATTTCTTAAATATGACTGGATTTATATATATATATATCAAATTTAATTTGATTTAGTATATATAGTATATACGTAATTATTTCTAAAGGGTTTGAAATTAAACGGAAATTTAATTCTTAAAAATCATGTTAAAAGATGTTTTCAATTATAAATAAAGCTAAATTTTGAATAAGTATTTAAACTTGAAATAATTGAATTTGAAAATTGTATTTGTATAGTACTAAATTGCATTTCAAAATAACTTACCTAAATTATTCAGAAGTTAAAATGTAAATTGGATAATATACAATATAAAATAATTTTATAAATACAATTTGAGTGTTTATAATAAATGTTATGCACTTAGATTTTAGTTATAAAAAAAATGCAAGATGATAGAATAATAAGTTAATTGAATGAGATAAAAAAAGTAAATTTTGTTCTGAAAGAATTAACAAATTGAATTGAATCAGCTTAATGAAAAACCTTGAATTAAGATCAATTATTGGATATTAATTGATTTAAAATGAAATTTATATGATTAGAATTATCACTTGAACTAGCAAATTTAAATCGAATGACTATTTATTGATTTAATATCAATGGATTTAACCAAATTGAAAAAAAAAAATTTAAATTGAAATTATTATGGTTTAAATATACGTAATAAGATATATTAAGTGAAATAAACTTTATAATAATTTGGAATAAAGAAGAATTAAATTTGTTGAATAAATATTGATTTTATTAAATAACTATTCTAATTTATGATTTTTGTTAATTAAACATAATTGGATAATAAGATAATAAATTTAGAAATAATTAAGATTGATTTCACTTAAGTGAAATCAAATGGATTAAATCAAATTATTGAATATTAATTAATTTAAGTTGAAATTTATATGGCTTTAAATTAGCTGTTTATCTTGTTTCAAAGCCATTTTTCTTTCTAGATGGTTCTATTCTCCTATCTCCTTCCTTTTCGAGGACGAAAAGTTTTGAGTGGGGGAGAATAACGACCCGTAAATTTATCTGGTTTTAATAACGTTATTAATTGAAATTTTGCGAAATTTTAAACGATAAAATTTTGAAATATAAATTTGATATTTGGAATGCGTCTAGTTAAACATAGCAACTGGTAAATTTTCGTCCGAAAATATGAAAGTTTATTTCGTGCGTAAATTTACTTCATTTAATCAGTTAAAAAGCGATGAAAATAAAATATTTTCGGAACCTAAATATTTTTACATACAAAAATTCTAAACCATCTTCTGAGCAAACGTCATTTTTCGTTTTTCCAAATTCGGACTTCTTTGGCTCCGTTGATCTTATTTTTCTACGTTTTCTTGCATTTTCCGCTAGTAGAAAAATTCGAATTTTATAATTCAGATCGTGCCGCTGATATTTGTATACTATTTTGATCTTCTCGTCGTGCTGATCTCTACGGTATGTTCAATTCTGTGTTTTGAGGTCCGTTACGCGACGGAAACAATAAAAACGATCCGTTATAACGGTACCAAAGTAGTGGCTTTTCAGTTCCCTTTGCTTTTCAAATCTAAACGTCAAGCCCAAGCAATATAATATATTGCTTTAATTATTTCACGTGGTTCAAGCGAGTGACCGTTGCTCTTTTCCTTGATTTATAATTATATACGGTACCCTTTTTCATCTTGAGACGGTTCAGAAAAGGCTTACGCTCTTCTCTTCTGCTGTTTCATTCTCTTCCATTTATATTTTTGTTTTGTTCTCTCTTCCCCTTCACTTTAGATCTGAGAGAGTTTTAGCTTGAGCTTTCATTTTGTAGCCTGCTCACCATATTCTTTCCCAAGGCCACGTGTTTCTCTCCCAAACACGTATACTGCTTTGCTCCACCAACGAGTAGCAGCCAACAACCTAAAACGGTGCTCCATCCACTCAGCCTTGCCCGCCTCCATGTCACCCACATCAGCCACGTGTCCACTCCACCTCGCCTGAACTTCCACCGAGCCTCACACGCAACCTCTGCCCCTGACCGAGCACCGCCTTCACCACCCGTACCCTCCCTGACAGCAGCAACCATGGCCGGCCATGCTCAAATCATGGACCCATTTTCACTGCCGATCACATTTTCGACCTCGCCACTTCTTCCCTTGCCGTATCACCTATTCCGCGTGCCATCTACGAGCCTTCCTCTCTTTAAATAAATATATGATATGCTGTGAAGGTAATATATCATCCTATTAGATATTGATTTTAAAAGTTTTTATATGTAAATATACATATGTTTGCATTTTCTTCTGTATAGTGTTATATATTCTAGTGTGTTATAAGATTTGTCAGTAGTTCTGTTTAGGGAAGAGAAAAGTATTACATGCGCCAGATTTAAGCTTATACAGTATATGTATTTAGTTATACTATGCATTGCATTCTCTTTCTCTGCCTAGCATTTACAAAGTGATGTATAAATTTTAACGTGTACAGGCAATATATATTTCAAGTTACATAGAAAATATATATATATATATAAGTTTATGATTCTAAGTCTTTCGTATTTGCAGTTTTATAGTTTTGGAGTATATTGGTTTTATATCTTGATAACCTGATTTGATTTAAAGGTACACATATATTACAGTAAGAAAGACTATATGTATAATGTGATGTTGATATTTTGCAGTGAATAATATATACTATATATAAGTATCTTGCATTTTAATAAGTTTATATATATGTGTTTGTACAAGTTGTACTTATGTTATTCTATGTATAAATATAGGCTGTAAAGATTTTGAATATGATATGTATTAGTACCTTGATTTAATGTGTATATATATAGCAGTAAGATACAGGTTTTATATCACAGTGATATAATATAAAAGTAATGGATTTTGTAATAAAATATATATATATATATATATATATATATATTTTTAAATCATAAGTATGTTAACATTGACTTTTCTGTCATCTATGGTTTTAAAATATTGCATGTAAGCTGTACTTGATTCAAGTTAAATATATGTATATATATTTCTAAGTTGCATGCAAATTTTTTTTCTCGGTCTTCAAGTCTGCATATATATGTTCATTTGTATATATTCTTAAGTATTTTACAGTGATATATAGGAAGTATGTAAGTTGATTTTGTAAATACTGATTTTATATTAAATATTGTTTAGCTATAACATACAGTGTTTATATATATATATATATATATCAGTTTCAAACTTTGGTTTGTTGGTTGATTTTATAAGTTATATAAATATATATGTTAAACTGTTAAGTTTTAATGTATAAATTTAAAATTTATTATATATATATATATTTCACTTTAATATTTGAGTTTTAGTTTAAAACAACAATTTTGAAGTACATATATATTTAATTTAATATATGCTTAAATTTAAGATATGAATTTATATATATAGTTATATATACATATATGTCCACTTATACTATTTATCGTCATCGATCTAGCTCTAATTTGATTTCATCAATTCTTTATCTACCAGCTTGTCCGTCGAATCCATATCCATCTAACTTTTCTTTGGATTTTGTGCTTGGATTCTCGACTCATCTCATTCTCGTCCATCTCTAACATCGAAAGGTGAGCAATCACTCACGATTAACGTTCTTTTATTTATTAAATTTGATTTCAATTGAAATGACAATTGAAATATGCTGCTGTTAGTTATTTATATTACTATATCTATGCCATCATCTGTATCTGTTCACCTGTGACACCTGACATCATTATCTGTTATTTATATTGATATATATATATATATGCCATCATCTGTATCTGTTCACCTGTGACATCTGACACCCTTATCTGTTATTTATACTGATGATATATGCCTGTTACCGTTGTTATATTATTATCATATATGTCATCACTCTGCAAGTTCCCTGTTAGTATAGAATCACTATGGGTTGAAATGATACATACCCGAACGGACTTTAGAATAGGAGAAAATCGTTATGGGTTGAAATGATAAACCCAAGCGATTTTCAAATTAAATTGAATTTGGGATTTCGGGTTGAAAAGATATATACCCGAATATATTTTAAATTGCGGATTGAAATGATAAATATCCGTATCACTTGACCATAGGATAGAAAATTATATACAGACACCGTTGCTCTATATATAATTGTTTTTGAAAAACATTTCTATGGTTTTGAAAGAAATATATGGTTTTAATAAATGATTTTAAAGATTTGTTAAAGTTGATTTAATAAATTTGATTTGAATCAATATGAAATATGTTTAAGTATTTATGTAAAATTTATATTTTTAAATATAGAATTTATAATGTTTCAGGTTGAAAGATAAATTTGAATTGATTTGGAATTCTTAATTATTTAAGAATTATACTTAAATAAGTTGATTTGAAATCTATTAAATTTGAAATTTTAAGATATGTTTTATAACTTGAATTAATTAAGAAGTGGCTTAATGAATATTTCAAACTTATATAAATTTAAATGGGATATTTTGTCTATATAAATTTGTAAATTGAAGTTGTATTTTGATGTATTGAAATGATTAAAGAAATATTTCAGAAACTAAATGTAATGAAATTAAATTGGGACATAAATTGAATTATCGAATTTAGGTTTGAAATGTCGAATATTTAAACTTTGAAATATATGGAAATTGAAATGGTTTATTTATGGTTCAAATAGGCATTTGAAATTAATAATTTGAAAGGGTTTATTGAGAAACTAAATTGAATTGGAATTGATGATTTGAGATTTAATTAAATTTTAATTTTGGAATTCGAGTTTATATGAATTGATTTGTGAATTTGAGGAAGCTATTTTTATATAAAGTATTTAAACTATATCTAAAACTATTTATATTTTACTTTATAAATTTTAATATAAATCATTTTAATATAAATCATTTTCAATATAAATTATTTTATTTTAACTTATAACTATTTTATATAAACTATTTTATTTTAATAAACTATTTTTCTATATATACAAATTTTAATATCTAAACTGTTTAAGAGGAAAGTGTTAGGATTTCAAAGTGTTATGAATTTCAAGGTTTTGATTTCCAAAGTGTTTTGATTTAAAAGACTTACGATTTCGAAAGTGATGTAACTCTGGAAAGTGATATGATTTTGGAAATGGATTTATTTAAAGGAAAAGTGATATCGTATTGATATGGTTTTTAAATGGCAATGATATGTCGGTTTTGAAATATAACTATTTTGAAAATTTATTAAATGACCATCGGTGTAATAATACGTAGTTATTAAAGAGACCGGGATCGGATATGGACATACTCTCTGTCGATACCGAAACCACTTTAATAACTAATATACGCGGAGTGTTGATCCAGAATGAAGTGGGTGGTTCTGATGAACGCGTTGACTGAAGAAAGAGAACGATTTTGGATGACCCCTGACATGACTAAAACAGGAGCCGCGTCGAGCAATTGAGGTTCGCCACCTCTAGCGGACACACTTCTTCGTTACCATATCTATTACTTTTGTGATTCGATTTGGGTGCACCTGTAACGACCCAGAATTTTGAACAAATTAAATTGAAAATATTTAATTAATTTTAAATATTTGAACGATAATTTAATTTGAATCCCCGATATAATTCTGAAATTTGCGATTAAACTTTAAAATTTAATCGATTGAAAGTTGAATAAAAATTTAAATCTTCAATTTACAGTTGAAGAAAAATATTTCGAAAGCTTCTAAAATTCGTATTTATAATACTGAAGATAACGGAAGCTTCAGAATTGAATTTTAAACTGTTTTGCTCAGTTTTGAATTTAATTGTTTGAACCGATATTTAAAATTAGTCATTTTTCAAACAGTCTCGGAATTCGACGAAACCAGTTCCATTGGGTCCGTAATATCGAATTATTATCGGATTCCAAATTTCGTATTTTTCGGTGTTGATACGTGAGCACACGACACATTAACGCGTTGAAAATTTAAATTGAATTCAATTTTAAATTTAAATATTTAACTAAGTCAAATATCAGCACGTTCTTCTCCTCCCTTTCAGCCAGAGATCACGCCTAGTATCACGCAGGAAATCACGATAAAAATCGTGTGAAACATCCCTCTCAGGTTCAAAACGAAATCCCTCTTCCTTTATCTGTTCAAAACGAAATCATCTCGTTCAAAAATAATTATGGCTGAAGCCTAAAAGAAGGAAATCTCGTTCCATCCACACTCCTCACAACCGAAAACAAATGAAAACAAAAATCGAGCAGTTTAAAAATGGCCGCGTATCCTTTTTCTCAGTTCAAAATCAATAGCTCCACGCGCGAGCACGCAATGGTCGACGCTGAGCATCTCGAGTGGCGCAGGCGTACGCGAGCTAGGGCACGGCGCTGGGCTTGGAGGCTTGCGTGAGCAATTTCGATCGAGTTAGGTTCTGGAGATTGCGAGATCTAGGGGTTTGGAGGATCGAACTCGAATTCAAACGTGGAGGCGTTCAGGCGATTCGCGTGGTCGAAGGCGGCGCTGGGGTTTGGAGTTCGAGGTCGTGCACACGAGGGGGGCAATCAACAACTAGTGGTAGGCGCAGCGGCGACTTAGGGTGGCGTCGCGAGTTCATCTGGATAGAGGTGGGTTTCGCGATGACCGGAGGCAGTTTGCGATTTATGGCTAAGGCTTCAGTTGGTCTCGAATTCGACTGTGAGGTAGTTTTTTCTTTTGAAATTTATTTATACAATAATATACTTGCAGTAAAAGAAATGATATAAAGAAATAAATAAATAAAAGATTTTGTGAAGAATAAAATAGGAAAAAAAAATATGAGTTACTGTAATAGTTCTTATGTAAACAGTTAGGGGTTCTTATTAAGGTATAAATTTGGCTGTTAATCTAAATGTACTGGAAAACAGTGAGTATAAATTTTATATGAGATTTTAGGAAACATATATAATATACAGTAAGGTATAGTCTATTTTTGAATTTAAATTTATATACAAGCAGAAAAAGAATACTTGTAGACAAGATCTAGAAAACAGAAGTTTAAATGATTTATATTGAGATAGTATAGTTAATAGAACATTTGTTTAAATATAAATCATTCGATGAAATTGAATTTTTGGTTTAAATAAATTAACAGATGAAAAATTGTTATCCGACTGATCCAAATATTAATAAATTGTATAAAATATTTATACAAGGTTTGAAATCGAGAAAACAAACTGGATGGAAAAATGGATAGCAAATTAAAAGCAAAGGTGAGATTTTTCTCACTCAAAATATATTTGGTATTGCAGTTATTGATTTGATTGATTGCTATTGGGTGTGATGTTAGATATAGTAGGATATATCTATATATATAGCAATATATACATATTGGCATATGTATATATTGGATTGATGATTTCCCGCCTCGTATAGCGGATGAGACCCTATTGCGCCGTTAGTAAGCGGATATTTTTATAAAACCCATATACCGCGATATTCCACCTCAAAGTGGAATTGGTATTGTGCTAACGTCTTTGGATGCAGGGAAACAGGTTGGAGGGATCCAACTGGACCCCTCACATTGATTGGATTTATTTATACTATGATATGAATCTGTGAATGATTATATTGATGTTATTAATCATATTGATATCTGGAAATTGTTCGAAAGCTAAAATTTAGCTGAATGGATGTTTGATATCATTGGATTCCAAAAATAAATGAAATTGAATTTTTGAAATCAAAATAGAAATTTTTAAGTAAATAAATTTTTAGAAATTGAATAAATTCGAAGAAAAGAATTTAAAAGTATAAAAGCTGATTTTTATAATCTTATTGAATAAATTCCAGAATAAAGTGAAAATGCTAAATAAATGGATTTTCATAAAACAGTGATTATAAATTGAAGAATTTAATTTAAATTTGGATTTTTAAATAGATTGAAAGAGATAAAGAAATTTATTTTCTTTAAAAGAAATTTATTTAAAAAGAAATAAGTGGGAAGTCCTATTAGAAATTTAATTGCAAATTGAAACGAATTTGAAAAAAAAAAATGAAATTTATAGATGTATAAATTGTGAAGTTTTGAAAAGAATGAAATTTATAGATGTATAAATCGTGAAGTTAAAATGAATGAAATTGTAGAATAGAAGATTTATAAGAAATTAACTTATAAATTGGATTTTTGCCTTCAAATGAAATATTGATCAAATTTGTTAATAAAGGAGATTTACAAATCGAAGTGGTTATAAAGTAGGAATAGAATTTATAACCGTGTTCATAAATTCGAGATCAATTGAATTTGATAAATTAAATATAGAAGGTTGTTAAAGGAGATATATTCGCGATTTTGGATAGCGAATTATTATTGAAATAAAATGTGTAGAAAATAGTGAAATTTGGTTAAGTGAATTATATTCACGATTTTGGACAATGAATATATTGTTAAGTAAAATGGACTTATTTTCGAAGAAGTGATATTTGAAATGAAGTTAAACGTTTTAAAGATGTTTTAAAATGTATTATGAATCGAAATCATAGATTTCAACATTCATTGTTGAAATAGACGTTTTCGAGAAATAAGGAAATGGTGGACTATAACACTGTTGTTATAGTAAATGATTTCCGAAAGGAAATGTTTTTATCTAGTATTGGGATTTATATATCTATCTTAATTTTCGAATCCCTATACTAGTGATTTTGAGTCGTCGTAACGATGTTTTACGTAACATTCGTTTTGACTCAAATAAATGTTGTTATAATAAATGGTTTCCTTAAAGAATGAAATATATACTTAATTTGATTTAAGTATATCGAGTATTTTCAAACATTGAAAATAAATAGATTTGTGAAATACTTATTAATAAGTATGGAAATGCTTTTCCAATATGAAATGAACTGTTTTGAGATTTTATCTTCAAAGATAAAATGAAATGTGGAAATTGATTTGAAATTGTTTTCAAATGGTTAAGTGTGGAAATTATATATCTAGTAAAGATATTTTTGGAAAATAAATAATTTGGAAAATTATTTGGAATCTGATGATGTTGCGCATCTTTATTGATAGTTAAATAACCGACTATCAATAATTACCTTGAATGGGTATTTGTTGTGAATTGGATGAATTTGAATGCCACACTTATTTTTGAATAAGCGCTCACTATTCGGGTTAGCCGGGAAAGGACCATGGGGTCGTATAACCCATTCCGAATATGGGATACGTCGTTATGAATCGCATTTGAAGACCGGTGTTGAAGACCGGATATTTTTGAAAACGGAAGGATTACCGTCGAGTTACTCTACATCGGCTGATCTCCGATTTAGAGGTTTTATCACCCTTAGTGACGGGAAGTCCGGACGTGATTAGAAATTTATCCGGATATGCAAGGGCTTCGTGAGAAGTGCCTTCGGTTCTGTTCGATCCCGGAACAGACTTGTATGGATTGTGTGTCTGACGTTGCAATTTGAGATATAAAGCTGATTTCTTTCAAATACATATCTGTTGGTGGCGGAGAATTTATTCTCTTAGCTTAACACCCTTCTCTGAGGCGTACGAGCTCAGAGGTTATGTAGTTGAAATTTATCAGCGATATATCCCAATTTGGTAACGTGGCATACTGAGTGTTGCTGTGAAATGATCAGTGTTTGATCATTTGCGATATGATCATTTGTTTGATCTTATATCTTTGTGATCATAGGTTGATCATTTGTTTGACCCGAAGCATGGCTTTGTAGAAAGCGTAGCTTTGTGGACGAGACTTCGACGAGCCTCACACCCCGGAAATGGTCAAAACAGGAAGAATGCGGCAAGGTTCTAGGGAGTAGCGCCCCTTAGTGTATGTCATTTCCTTCTGGATAAAGGTGGTATCATGGTATGGAGCCCAGATACTTAACCTCTGTGGTTGCTGCAAATTTATTACTTTGTGGTTGTTGCGAATCGGGGATCCTCGGGAAGATCGGTGACGATCGGGGGATGGCATACGCGTGTCAGTAGTTACCTATTTTTGCAGAGGTAACCCGGCCTTGTGTTGGTAGAGATATAACCGTAACGTTAGGTTCTCGGGTCGTCTATTCCAGGGACGTACCCATTGTGGATAGGAAGTTCCTTAGCCTGACCATTTGTTGGAAATCCAAAGAAACAATACGAGACTTGTACAGTTTTAGTTGTAGAACCTATCATTCACTTATGGTGGTCACCACTGTTTGGATGGTAGCTATAGTAGGCATAAGTGCGGAATGCCTATGCTGGCTAAGATTAATATTATACTTTCGAAATGTTTTCTACACTATGCACTAATAATAATATCAAAAGAATTTGATTTTGCGTAGTAAGCATCTTTGACTATCATAAGAAGAAATCTCCTCCAATTCTGCGTTTGCATTGTGTGTGTGGCGGGAGGTCTTATGGTAGTTTCATTTTCCAAAAGCATTGCGAATTTGTTTTATTTTCTTTGTGAAAAATAACTGTTTTACGATCTCACACCAGTCACCATGACTGACTCGGAGTTTATTGTTTCCCTTCTAAACTCTGGGTGCCCACCAATTTCCACACGGGCAGCCTAGAGTTATGTTATCAGGATATTCTGGAGCTTTGGAGATAAGCTGGATGACGAGACGTAGTATTTGTATCTGATATTATTTATTCCGCTGTGTATTCTGTATGAGGACAAGTTTATATAACTGTCCATTGTTGTATTGAGTTGTATATTGACTCTGATGATTGATGTATGTATAAAATGATATAGTTCTTTGTTTAAAGATTATTCAATTATCTATTATATGTTGTTCCGCTGCGATATGTGAGATTCTGATATTGTTTCTGTTTCTATTGTTGTTCTGTTGTTCTTTTCTTCTTCTTTCTCTTTTCTTCTATCTTTTCTTCTACCTCTACCTTTTCTTCTTTCTAAACCATAATATTTCGGGTTTCCGACATTCGATTGTTCGGCAGTCGATAAAGTGAGTATCGATGTCGAATTTTCGAAAGTCAAAAATTTCGGGATGTTACATTTGGTATCAGAGCATATGGTTAAGCGACAACCCTGCTCTGTTGGGTGTTACTCATTAGAGATAGAGTCAGTAGTACTCTAGAATGAGTTGAGTGTAATAATAGATACGAGTGCGTATTTGTTAGTGAATATAAAAATGTTTTATATTGTGTTTGCTTATCCGTTGAGATGTTTATGAATTTTGGTCGGTATGTGGGACGCCATATTATCGATAGGGATTTCTAAACACTTAAACGAGGCAAGACGACATAGTATTGTTTTAAAATAGGGTGAATGAAATAATTTTGTCCAAAAATATTTTTGTATGATAAAGAAATGATTTTCTATGAGATATTATAATAAATGGGTGTTTGGATGTTAGGAAGTAATAATAGTGAATTATCATCACTGGAATTGAATAAGAAATTGAAATCATAACTCCAAAGTTAAGAAATTAATTCACATACGAATGAAATTTAAGAATGTAAATTATAAATGTAACTTATAATTGAAAACGGAATTCCAGAGAATTTTTTGGAAAGGTTTTGAAAAGAATTTGGAAAATTTTGGAGATTTAGAAAGTTTAAATCCTTTTTGATTTGAAAATGAATTTCAAAGGTTTTGAAAAGTATTCTGAAGGGATAAAAGCTCTAAACTCTTTTCGGTCGCTGGAAAATAACTTCGGTAATGATTGCAGCATCACCGGTGTTCATTTTCGGGTTTCCAAAAGAGGAATTGCTGCCAAATTGTTTTAAATGGAAGTTGTTTGAAAATTTTGGATTTTTGTTTTGGAAATTCAAAGGATAATTTGAATTGTTTTCAAAAATGGTTTTGAAAGATTGAATATAAGTTGTATAACTTATAAAATGAGAAAACGAAAGTGAAATAAATGATGTTTAATGGGAATATAACTTAAGAAATGATGAATGAATTTGATTTTGGGTATCAAAATTTATTACTGAAATGAATATGAACTTGAGTCATATAAGTGAAATTCAACTTGAAATGTTAAGTGAATTATCAATTGAATAAATAAATGTATTGGATGTTAATCAATCTAATGAAAGTAAATTGATATGGAAGAATGAATGTAAGTGTAAATTCATCAAAGCTAATTGAAAGGTGTTGAACCAAATTGAATGCTAAAATTTATTTTGAAATTGTAAGTAAGTAAGACTGAATTGAATTCAGATTTATGGAAAACAAAGTGAACTATTAAACTAAAATTAGTAAGTGAAGCTAATTGAATGAAGTGAATAAGATTAAAACTGAATGTTGAAACCAAATTTGAATAAATGAATTAGAGTCTGTGATAAATTAGTAAATGAAACTAATCTAAAATAGTGCAGTTGAATGAAAGATAGTTGATAAACATTCAATATTCAGAATAGAAGGTAAAATTGAATTCAAATGGAATTGAAATGTAAAGATTGAACGAAATTGAATATGCAACTTCAATAGTAAGCTAAAAATGTATAAGCAGTTTATATTGAAAATTTTGTAATAGAATTTGCAAATTGGTTTGAATGTTGTAACTAGATATTATGGCTAGTAGGACATACAGGTGCTATAAAAGGAATTGGATTATATTTCAAAGATAAAATTTGAATTGCTCGACAAAAGGTAAGTATTTAAATTTCAATATGAGATTTGCTGATTTCTTCTCTAGCCGCTTGGCTTTTTCTTTTTCTTTTTGAAATCTGAGAGTCCGTAGGGACGTTTTGTAGTCGTGCCGTATTAGCCGCGCAAAGGAGACGCTGGCAAAAATTTTCGAAAATTTCGAGTGTTAGAAAAATTTTGAGAAATTTTGAAAGTTTAAATTTGAAATTTGAATTTAAATTTGAATTGAAGTAAAGCAATGTTGTTTGAAACCTATAATTTAAGTTAGAAAGATAGTTGGAATGATAACGAATCTTTAGTAGGAAGATTTGTTTTGATAAATTGATAAAACTATTGAATGTTGAAAGATAGTAGACGAGTTAAGGACTTTTTTTTTCCTAACTTGTAATTTCGAGGACGAAATTCTTTTAAGGGGGGAAGTCTGTAACGACCCAGAATTTTGAACAAATTAAATTGAAAATATTTAATTAATTTTAAATATTTGAACGATAATTTATTTTGAATCCCCGATATAATTTTGAAATTTGCGATTAAACTTTAAAATTTAATCGATTGAAAGTTGAATAAAAATTTAAATCTTCAATTTACAGTTGAAGAAAAATATTTCGAAAGCTTCTAAAATTCGTATTTATAATACTGAAGATAACGGAAGCTTCAGAATTGAATTTTAAACTGTTTTGCTCAGTTTTGAATTTAATTGTTTGAACCGATATTTAAAATTAGTCATTTTTCAAACAGTCTCGGAATTCGACGAAACCAGTTCCATTGGGTCCGTAATATCGAATTATTATCGGATTCCAAATTTCGTATTTTTCGGTGTTGATACGTGAGCACACGACACATTAACGCGTTGAAAATTTAAATTGAATTCAATTTTAAATTTAAATATTTAACTAAGTCAAATATCAGCACGTTCTTCTCCTCCCTTTCAGCCAGAGATCACGCCTAGTATCACGCAGGAAATCACGATAAAAATCGTGTGAAACATCCCTCTCAGGTTCAAAACGAAATCCCTCTTCCTTTATCTGTTCAAAACGAAATCATCTCGTTCAAAAATAATTATGGCTGAAGCCTAAAAGTAGGAAATCTCGTTCCATCCACACTCCTCACAACCGAAAACAAATGAAAACAAAAATCGAGCAGTTTAAAAATGGCCGCGTATCCTTTTTCTCAGTTCAAAATCAATAGCTCCACGCGCGAGCACGCAATGGTCGACGCTGAGCATCTCGAGTGGCGCAGGCGTACGCGAGCTAGGGCACGGCGCTGGGCTTGGAGGCTTGCGTGAGCAATTTCGATCGAGTTGGGTTCTGGAGATTGCGAGATCTAGGGGTTTGGAGGATCGAACTCGAATTCAATCGTGGAGGCGTTCAGGCGATTCGCGTGGTCGAAGGCGGTGCTGGGGTTTGGAGTTCGAGGTCGTGCACACGAGGGGGGCAATCAACAACTAGTGGTAGGCGCAGCGGCGACTTAGGGTGGCGTCGCGAGTTCATCTGGATAGAGGTGGGTTTCGCGATGACCAGAGGCAGTTTGTGATTTATGGCTAAGGCTTCAGTTGGTCTCGAATTCGACTGTGAGGTAGTTTTTTCTTTTGAAATTTATTTATACAATAATATACTTGCAGTAAAAGAAATGATATAAAGAAATAAATAAATAAAAGATTTTGTGAAGAATAAAATAGGAAAAAAATATATGAGTTACTGTAATAGTTCTTATGTAAACAGTTAGGGGTTCTTATTAAGGTATAAATTTGGCTGTTAATCTAAATGTACTGGAAAACAGTGAGTATAAATTTTATATGAGATTTTAGGAAACATATATAATATACAGTAAGGTATAGTCTATTTTTGAATTTAAATTTATATACAAGCAGAAAAAGAATACTTGTAGACAAGATCTAGAAAACAGAAGTTTAAATGATTTATATTGAGATAGTATAGTTAATAGAACATTTGTTTAAATATAAATCATTCGATGAAATTGAATTTTTGGTTTAAATAAATTAACAGATGAAAAATTGTTATCCGATTGATCCAAATATTAATAAATTGTATAAAATATTTATACAAGGTTTGAAATCGAGAAAACAAACTGGATGGAAAAATGGATAGCAAATTAAAAGAAAAGGTGAGATTTTTCTCACTCAAAATATATTTGGTATTGCAGTTATTGATTTGATTGATTGCTATTGGATGTGATGTTAGATATAGTAGGATATATCTATATATATATAGCAATATATACATATTGGCATATGTATATATTGGATTGATGATTTCCCGCCTCGTATAGCGGATGAGACCCTATTGCGCCGTTAGTAAGCGGATATTTTTATAAAACCCATATACCGCGATATTCCACCTCGAAGTGGAATTGGTATTGTGCTAACATCTTTGGATGCAGGGAAATAGGTTGGAGGGATCCAACTGGACCCCTTACATTGATTGGATTTATTTATACTGTGATATGAATCTGTGAATGATTATATTGATGTTATTAATCATATTGATATCTGGAAATTGTTCGAAAGCTAAAATTTAGCTGAATGGATGTTTGATATCATTGGATTCCAAAAATAAATGAAATTGAATTTTTGAAATCAAAATAGAAATTTTTAAGTAAATAAATTTTTAGAAATTGAATAAATTCGAAGAAAAGAATTTAAAAGTATAAAAGCTGATTTTTATAATCTTATTGAATAAATTTCAGAATAAAGTGAAAATGCTAAATAAATGGATTTTCATAAAACAGTGATTATAAATTGAAGAATTTAATTTAAATTTGGATTTTTAAATAGATTGAAAGAGATAAAGAAATTTATTTTCTTTAAAAGAAATTTATTTAAAAAGAAATAAGTGGGAAGTCCTATTAGAAATTTAATTGCAAATTGAAACGAATTTGGAAAAAAAAATGAAATTTATAGATGTATAAATTGTGAAGTTTTGAAAAGAATGAAATTTATAGATGTATAAATCGTGATGTTAAAATGAATGAAATTGTAGAATAGAAGATTTATAAGAAATTAACTTATAAATTGGATTTTTGCCTTCAAATGAAATATTGATCAAATTTGTTAATAAAGGAGATTTACAAATCGAAGTGGTTATAAAGTAGGAATAGAATTTATAACCGTGTTCATAAATTCGAGATCAATTGAATTTGATAAATTAAATATAGAAGGTTGTTAAAGGAGATATATTCGCGATTTTGGATAGCGAATTATTATTGAAATAAAATGTGTAGAAAATAGTGAAATTTGGTTAAGTGAATTATATTCACGATTTTGGACAGTGAATATATTGTTAAGTAAAATGGATTTATTTTCGAAGAAGTGATATTTGAAATGAAGTTAAACGTTTTAAAGATGTTTTAAAATGTATTATGAATCGAAATCATAGATTTCAACATTCATTGTTGAAATAGACGTTTTCGAGAAATAAGGAAATGGTGGACTATAACACTGTTGTTATAGTAAATGATTTCCGAAAGGAAATGTTTTTATCTAGTATTGGGATTTATATATCTATCTTAATTTTCGAATCCCTATACTAGTGATTTTGAGTCGTCGTAACGATGTTTTACGTAACATTTGTTTTGACTCAAATAAATGTTGTTATAATAAATGGTTTCCTTAAAGAATGAAATATATACTTAATTTGATTTAAGTATATCGAGTATTTTCAAACGTTGAAAATAAATAGATTTGTGAAATACTTATTAATAAGTATGGAAATGCTTTTCCAATATGAAATGAACTGTTTTGAGATTTTATCTTCAAAGATAAAATGAAATGTGGAAATTGATTTGAAATTGTTTTCAAATGGTTAAGTGTGGAAATTATATATCTAGTAAAGATATTTTTGGAAAATAAATAATTTGGAAAATTATTTGGAATCTGATGATGTTGCGCATCTTTATTGATAGTTAAATAACCGACTATCAATAATTACCTTGAATGGGTATTTGTTGTGAATTGGATGAATTTGAATGCCACACTTATTTTTGAATAAGCGCTCACTATTCGGGTTAGCCGGGAAAGGACCATGGGGTCATATAACCCATTCCGAATATGTGATACGTCGTTATGAATCGCATTTGAAGACCGGTGTTGAAGACCGGATACTTTTGAAAACGGAAGGATTACCGTCGAGTTACTCTACATCGGCTGATCTCCGATTTAGAGGTTTTATCACCCTTAGTGACGGGAAGTCCGGACGTGATTAGAAATTTATCCGGATATGCAAGGGCTTTGTGAGAAGTGCCTTCGGTTCTGTTCGATCCCGGAACAGACTTGTATGGATTGTGTGTCTGACGTTGCAATTTGAGATATAAAGCTGATTTCTTTCAAATACATATCTGTTGGTGGCGGAGAATTTATTCTCTTAGCTTAACACCCTTCTCTGAGACGTACGAGCTCAGAGGTTATGTAGTTGAAATTTATCAGCGATATATCCCAATTTGGTAACGTGGCATACTGAGTGTTGCTGTGAAATGATCAGTGTTTGATCATTTGCGATATGATCATTTGTTTGATCTTATATCTTTGTGATCATAGGTTGATCATTTGTTTGACCCGAAGCATGGCTTTGTAGAAAGCGTAGCTTTGTGGACGAGACTTCGACGAGCCTCACACCCCGGAAATGGTCAAAACAGAAAGAATGCGGCAAGGTTCTAGGGAGTAGCGCCCCTTAGTGTATGTCATTTCCTTCTGGATAAAGGTGGTATCATGGTATGGAGCCCAGATACTTAACCTCTGTGCTGCAAATTTATTACTTTGTGGTTGTTGCGAATCGGGGATCCTCGGGAAGATCGGTGACGATCGGGGGATAGCATACGCGTGTCAGTAGTTACCTATTTTTGAAGAGGTAACCCGGCCTTGTGTTGGCAGAGATCTAACCGTAACGTTAGGTTCTCGGGTCGTCTATTCCAGGGACGTACCCATCGTGGATAGGAAGTTCCTTAGCCTGACCATTTGTTGGAAATCCAAAGAAACAATACGAGACTTGTACGGTTTTAGTTGTAGAACCTATCATTCACTTATGGTGGTCACCACTGTTTGGATGGTAGCTATAGTAGGCATAAGTGCGGAATGCCTATGCTGGCTAAGATTAATATTATACTTTCGAAATGTTTTCTACACTATGCACTAATAATAATATCAAAAGAATTTGATTTTGCGTAGTAAGCATCTTTGACTATCATAAGAAGAAATCTCCTCCAATTCTGCGTTTGCATTGTGTGTGTGGCGGGAGGTCTTATGGTAGTTTCATTTTCCAAAAGCATTGCGAATTTGTTTTATTTTCTTTGTGAAAAATAACTGTTTTACGATCTCACACCAGTCACCATGACTAACTCGGAGTTTATTGTTTCCCTTCTAAACTCTGGGTGCCCACCAATTTCCACACGGGCAGCCTAGAGTTATGTTATCAGGATATTCTGGAGCTTTGGAGATAAGCTGGATGACGAGACGTAGTATTTGTATCTGATATTATTTATTCCACTGTGTATTCTGTATGAGGACAAGTTTATATAACTGTCCATTGTTGTATTGAGTTGTATACTGACTCTGATGATTGATGTATGTATAAAATGATATAGTTCTTTGTTTAAAGATTATTCAATTATCTATTATATGTTGTTCCGCTGCGATATGTGAGATTCTGATATTGTTTCTGTTTCAATTGTTGTTCTGTTGTTCTTTTCTTCTTCTTTCTCTTTTCTTCTATCTTTTCTTCTACCTCTACCTTTTCTTCTTTCTAAACCATAATATTTCGGGTTTCCGACATTCGATTGTTCGGCAGTCGATAAAGTGAGTATCGATGTCGAATTTTCGAAAGTCAAAAATTTCGAGATGTTACAGCACCCCTCGATTATGGGAGTGTTGTTTCGCGGTGTTGGGGTAGTAGCTGCTATGCCCAACATCAGTTCGGATCACGCAACTACTAGTATCCTAGTTGGTATTGCCTCATGTACCTTGTCATACTGATTATCCTATTCTCGACCACTACGATTTTGGTTTGTACCTTTAGTATATGGATTGCCCTCTGGTGACTTCCGGTTTTGGGGAAACTACGGTCTTGTATATGCTCTTGGGAATAAAAATGTGTTAAGGGTGGAATGGGCCATGACTTAATGCTATTTTGATATCGTACTGTACTGATTAGACATTATCTACTTAGCGTACACTATTACATAGTAGATAGTTTAACGGATCCTTAGAGGATGGTTATCCCAAACATCCTTTGAGTTACTTGTATTTCAGTTGATATTTCACTTGAGTTGGATTTATTGATATAAGAATGTTAATCCTGACTCAAGTGTTTTGTTTTTCTTTACGCTCGGGTCAGACTGAGTGTACCAGTATTCGAGACTCACCTTTGGAGTTGGAGCTTCGCTTGGAGATCCAGCTATTTATCCAGCTTTCAGTTGATTCCAGTGATGTATTCAGATCTTGTATTTGACTATTGTATTGAGATATCTATGTATTCGAGACTTCTGTTGTATCTTGTTTAACTCTGATATATATATAGTAGCTTCATGAACTACTATTCTTTTGTTTCCGCTGCATTATTGTTATATTATTCTGTGTCTGTGATCTGTGATTATTTTATTTACTGTATATGCTAAGTTTTGCCAAATTTAAATTAACAATCTATTATTTTGAATTATTCAAGTCTGACATGTGTGGATTATTGTCGATTTGAATGGTCCAAAATAGTGGGTCGTTACAGTTGGTATCAGAGCTTTGGTAGCTCTAGGCAAAACTTAGCATATAGGGTAAATGTATTTACAGAATCACTCTCATTCGAGTTTCAATCTCTTCCTTTGACTCAATTCCTTTGAATTTTGGAACGTTTCCCTCGGTTCCGAAATTCATTCGTGTCCTTCACTATTCGTCTTCTTTCAATTCTGGAGCACCCCATAACTCCATTTTTGAATGATATCTATTATAAGATCGGCGGTCTCACAAATCTTTGAATGGTTCGTAAAGGAGCAAAACTCCTTTATAATAGGCATCGATTTACCGGAGATTTCTGTATCCTCGGTTTACGATGTTATCTATTCCCTGCTATACCTGAATTCAATCTCTTGAGATCGAGCGTTGATTTACCTCGGAATTCAGCATCGATCTTATTCTTGAAGTTACGGACGACCCGGTTAAGGTTTCCCGTGAATTAAATAAACTCATCCATCTTCCGATTGTGGTAATTAAATTATCTTATCTTCTGTTTCAAACTCATTTTCGAATCAAAATTCTCTTTGATTTTATTTCCATCAAATTTGAATCGCTATACATGTTTGGAAATCTATTCTTGTATCGTCGAGCGAGGAATTGTATTTGTAAAATTATATTTAAAATGTTTTAAAAATATATTGTGTTGTTTGAGTTGTTGATGTTGATTTGGGTTTCCGATCGATTCGTCTGATCAACGCTATCGATAGGATTTCCAAAACACTTGAGCAGAGCAAACTGACACAATATCGTTTTCAAATTTGGTAAATGAAATAATTTTGTATGATTATATTATAATTATTTAAGTAAAATTTTCTGAAAAAAAAAGAAAAAAAAGAAGAGGTAAATTAATTCATTGTTTCAAATGATAATATTTGATTTTCATCTATTGTTCGATAAATGAATTTATAAACTTGGTTTATAAACTAATTTAGAATTTGAAATGAAATTAAGAATTTGAGAATTTAATTTCCAATGATTTCGAACTATGGTTTTAAAGGTTTAAAATGCACAATTATTTAAAAGTATTTTGACTATAATTCATTTCCAAAGAATTTTAAATGTATATTATTGAACGTATTTTCAAATAAAGCCGTTTTCAAAGAATTAAAAAAAAAATTGAAATCAGTGCTCTTCTCTTTGTCGCTGGAAAATAATCTCGGTGGTGGCGGCCGCATCATCGACATTCATTTTCGAGTTTCGAAGTGGAGAAACCATTCTGTAGCTTTGTTACGGTTTTGTTTAAAAAAAAAATTTGATTTGAATTTCTTAAATATGACTGGATTTATATATATATATCAAATTTAATTTGATTTAGTATATATAGTATATACGTAATTATTTCTAAAGGGTTTAAAATTAAACGGAAATTTAATTCTTAAAAATCATGTTAAAAGATGTTTTCAATTATAAATAAAGCTAAATTTTGAATAAGTATTTAAACTTGAAATAATTGAATTTGAAAATTTTATTTGTATACTACTAAATTGCATTTCAAAATAACTTACCTAAATTATTCAGAAGTTAAAATGTAAATTGGATAATATACAATATAAAATAATTTTATAAATAAAATTTGAGTGTTTATAATAAATGTTATGCACTTAGATTTTAGTTATAAAAAAAATGCAAGATGATAGAATAATAAGTTAATTGAATGAGATAAAAAAAGTAAATTTTGTTCTGAAAGAATTAACAAATTGAATTGAATCAGCTTAATGAAAAACCTTGAATTAAGATCAATTATTGGATATTAATTGATTTAAAATGAAATTTATATGATTAGAATTAACACTTGAACTAGCAAATTTAAATCGAATGACTATTTATTGATTTAATATCAATTGATTTAACCAAATTGAAAAAAAATATAAATTAATTTAAATTGAAATTTATATGGTTTAAATATATGTAATAAGATATATTAAGTGAAATAAACTTAATAATAATTTGGAATAAAGAGGAATTAAATTTGTTGAATAAATATTGATTTTATTAAATAACTATTCTAATTTATGATTTTTGTTAATTAAACATAATTGGATAATAAGATAATAAATTTAGAAATAATTAAGATTTATTTCACTTAAGTGAAATCAAATGGATTAAATCAAATTATTGAATATTAATTAATTTAAGTTGAAATTTATTTGGCTTTAAATTAGCTGTTTATCTTGTTTCAAAGCCATTTTTCTTTCTAGATGGTTCTATTCTCCTACCTCCTTCCTTTTCGGGGACGAAAAGTTTTGAGTGGGGGAGAATAACGACCCGTAAATTTATCTGGTTTTAATAACGTTATTAATTGAAATTTTGCGAAATTTTAAACGATAAAATTTTGAAATATAAATTTGATATTTGGAATGCGTCTAGTTAAACATAGCAACTGGTAAATTTTCGTCCGAAAATATGAAAGTTTATTTCGCGCGTAAATTTACTTCATTTAATCAGTTAAAAAGCGATGAAAATAAAATGTTTTCGGAACCTAAATATTTTTACATACAAAAATTCTAAACCATCTTCTGAGCAAACGTCATTTTTCGTTTTTCCAAATTCGGACTTCTTTGGCTCCGTCGATCTTATTTTTCTACGTTTTCTTGCATTTTCCGCTAGTAGAAAAATTCGAATTTTATAATTCAGATCGTGTCGCTGATATTTGTATACTGTTTTGATCTTCTCGTCGTGTTGATCTCTACGTATGTTCAATTCTGTGTTTTGAGGTCCGTTACGCGACGGAAACAATAAAAACGATCCGTTATAACGGTACCAAAGTAGTGGCTTTTCACTTCCCTTTGCTTTTCAAATCTAAACGTCAAGCCCAAGCAATATAATATATTGCTTTAATTATTTCACGTGGTTCAAGCGAGTGACCATTGCTCTTTTCCTTGATTTATAATTATATACGGTACCCTTTTTCATCTTGAGACGATTCAGAAAAGGCTTACGCTCTTCTCTTCTGCTGTTTCATTCTTTTCCATTTATATTTTTGTTTTGTTCTCTCTTCCCCTTCACTTTAGATCTGAGAGAGTTTTAGCTTGAGCTTTCATTTTGTAGCCTGCTCACCATATTCTTTCCCAAGACCACGTGTTTCTCTCCCAAACACGTATACTGCTTTGCTCCACCAACGAGTAGCAGCCAACAACCTAAAACGGTGCTCCATCCACTCAGCCTTGCCCGCCTCCATGTCACCCACATCAGCCACGTGTCCACTCCACCTCGCCTGAACTTCCAACGAGCCTCACACGCAACCTCTGCCCCTGACCGAGCACCGCCTTCACCACCCGTACCCTCCCTGACAGCAGCAACCATGGCCGGCCATGCTCAAATCATGGACCCATTTTCACTGCCGATCACATTTTCGACCTCGTCACTTCTTCCCTTGCCGTATCACCTATTCCGCGTGCCATCTACGAGCCTTCCTCTCTTTAAATAAATATATGATATGCTGTGAAGGTAATATATCATCCTATTAGATATTGATTTTAAAAGTTTTTATATGTAAATATACATATGTTTGCATTTTCTTCTGTATAGTGTTATATATTCTAGTGTGTTATAAGATTTGTCAGTAGTTCTGTTTAGGGAAGAGAAAAGTATTACATGCGCCAGATTTAAGCTTATACAGTATATGTATTTAGTTATACTATGCATTGCATTCTCTTTCTCTGCCTAGCATTTACAAAGTGATGTATAAATTTTAACGTGTACAGGCAATATATATTTCAAGTTACATAGAAAATATATATATATATATATAAGTTTATGATTCTAAGTCTTTCGTATTTGCAGTTTTATAGTTTTGGAGTATATTGGTTTTATATCTTGATAACCTGATTTGATTTAAAGGTACACATATATTACAGTAAGAAAGACTATATGTATAATGTGATGTTGATATTTTTCAGTGAATAATATATACTATATATAAGTATCTTGCATTTTAATAAGTTTATATATATGTGTTTGTACAAGTTGTACTTATGTTATTCTATGTATAAATATAGGCTATAAAGATTTTGAATATGATATGTATTAGTACCTTGATTTAATGTGTATATATATAGCAGTAAGATACAGGTTTTATATCACAGTGATATAATATAAAAGTAATGGATTTTGTAATAATTTTTTTTTTTTAAATCATAAGTATGTTAACATTGACTTTTCTGTCATCTATGGTTTTAAAATATTGCATGTAAGCTGTACTTGATTCAAGTTAAATATATGTATATATATTTCTAAGTTGCATGCATATTTTTTTTCTCGGTCTTCAAGTCTGCATATATATGTTCATTTGTATATATTCTTAAGTATTTTATAGTGATATATAGGAAGTATGTAAGTTGATTTTGTAAATACTGATTTTATATTAAATATTGTTTAGCTATAACATACAGTGTTTATATATATATATATATATATATCAGTTTCAAACTTTGGTTTGTTGGTTGATTTTATAAGTTATATAAATATATATGTTAAACTGTTAAGTTTTAGTGTATTGATTTAAAATTTATTATATATATATATTTCACTTTAATATTTGAGTTTTAGTTTAAAACAACAATTTTGAAGTACATATATATTTAATTTAATATATGCTTAAATTTAAGATATGAATTTATATATATAGTTATATATACATATATGTCCACTTATACTATTTATCGTCATCGATCCAGCTCTAATTTGATTTCATCAATTCTTTATCTACCAGCTTGTCCGTCGAATCCATATTCATCTAACTTTTATTTGGATTTCGTGCTTGGATTCTCGACTCATCCCATTCTCGTCCATCTCTAACCTCGAAAGGTGAGCAATCACTCACGATTAACGTTCTTTTATTTATTAAATTTGATTTCAATTGAAATGACAATTGAAATATGCTGCTTTTAGTTATTTATATTACTATATCTATGCCATCATCTGTATCTGTTCACCTATGACACCTGACATCATTATCTGTTATTTATATTGATATATATATGCCATCATCTGTATCTGTTCACCTGTGACATCTGACACCCTTATCTGTTATTTATACTGATGATATATGCCTGTTACCGTTGTTATATTATTATCATATCTGTCATCACTCTGCAAGTTCCCTGTTAGTATAGAATCACTATGGGTTGAAATGATACATACCCGAACGGACTTTAGAATAGGAGAAAATCGTTATGGGTTGAAATGATAAACCCAAGCGATTTTCAAATTAAATTGAATTTGGGATTTCGGGTTGAAAAGATATATACCCGAATATATTTTAAATTGCGGATTGAAATGATAAATATCTGTATCACTTGACCATAGGATAGAAAATTATATACAGACACCGTTGGTCTATATATAATTGTTTTTGAAAAACATTTCTACGGTTTTGAAAGAAATATATGGTTTTAATAAATAATGATTTTAAAGATTTATTAAAGTTGATTTAATAAATTTGATTTGAATCAATATGAAATATGTTTAAGTATTTATGTAAAATTTATATTTTTAAATATAGAATTTATAATGTTTCAGGTTGAAAGATAAATTTGAATTGATTTGGAATTCTTAATTATTTAAGAATTATACTTAAATAAGTTGATTTGAAATCTATTAAATTTGAAATTTTAAGATATGTTTTATAACTTGAATTAATTAAGAAGTGGCTTAATGAATATTTCAAACTTATATAAATTTAAATGGGATATTTTGTCTATATAAATTTGTAAATTGAAGTTGTATTTTGATGTATTGAAATGATTAAAGAAATATTTCAGAAACTAAATGTAATGAAATTAAATTGGGACATAAATTGAATTATCGAATTTAGTTTTGAAATGTCGAATATTTAAACTTTGAAATATATGGAAATTGAAATGGTTTATTTATGGTTCAAATAGGCATTTGAAATCGATAATTTGAAAGGGTTTATTGAGAAACTAAATTGAATTGAAATTGATGATTTGAGATTTAATTAAATTTTAATTTTGGAATTCGAGTTTATATGAATTGATTTGTAAATTTGAGGAAGCTATTTTTATATAACGTGTTTAAACTATATCTAAAACTATTTATATTTTACTTTATAAATTTTAATATAAATTATTTTAATATAAATCATTTTCAATATAAATTATTTTATTTTAACTTAGAACTATTTTATATAAACTATTTTATTTTAATAAACTATTTTTCTATATATACAAATTTTAATATCTAAACTGTTTAAGAGGAAAGTGTTAGGATTTCAAAGTGTTATGAATTTCAAGGTTTTGATTTCCAAAGTGTTTTGATTTAAAAGACTTACGATTTCGAAAGCGATGTAACTCTGGAAAGTGATATGATTTTGGAAATGGATTTATTTAAAGGAAAAGTGATATCGTATTGATATGGTTTTGAAATGGCAATGATATGTCGGTTTTGAAATATAACTATTTTGAAAATTTATTAAATGACCATCGGTGTAATAATACGTAGTTATTAAAGAGACCAGGATCGGATATGGACATACTCTCTGTCGATACCGAAACCACTTTAATAACTAATATACGCGGAGTGTTGATCCAGAATGAAGTGGGTGGTTTTGATGAACGCGTTGACTGAAGAAAGAGAACGATTTTGGATGACCCCTGACATGACTAAAACCGGAGCCGCGCCGGGCCATTGAGGTTCGCCACCTCTAGCGGACACAGTTCTTCGTTACCATATCTATTACTTTTGTGATTCGATTTGGGTGCACCCCTCGATTATGGGAGTGTTGTTTTGCGGTGTTGGGGTAGTAGCTGCTATGCCCAACATCATCCCGGATCACGCAACTACTAGTATCCTAATTGGTATTGCCTCATGTACCTTGTCATACTGATTATCCTATTCGCGACCACTACGATTTTGGTTTGTACCTTTAGTATATGGATTGCCCTCTGGTGACTTCCGGTTTTGGGGAAACTACGGTCTTGTATATGCTCTTGGGAATAAATATGTGTTAAGGGTGGAATGGGCCATGACTTAACGCTATTTTGATATCGTACTTTACTGATTAGACATTATCTACTTAGCGTACACTATTACATAGTAGATAGTTTAACGGATCCTTAGAGGATGGTTATCCCAAACATCCTTTGAGTTACTTGTATTTCAGTTGATATTTCACTTGAGTTGAATTTATTGATATAAGAATGTTAATCCTGACTCGAGTGTTTTGTTTTTCTTTACGCTCGGGTCATACTGAGTGTACCAGTATTCGAGACTCGCCTTTGGAGTTGAAGCTTCGCTTGGAGATCCAGCTATCTATCCAGCTTTCAGTTGATTCCAGTGATGTATTCAGATCTTGTATTTGACTATTGTATTGAGATATCTATGTATTCGAGACTTCTGTTGTATCTTGTTTAACTCTGATATATATATAGTAGCTTCATGAACTACTATTCTTTTGTTTCCGCTGCATTATTGTTATATTACTCTGTGTCTGTGATCTGTGATTATTTTATTTACTGTATATGCTAAGTTTTGCCAAATTTAAATTAACAATCTATTATTTTGAATTATTCAAGTCTGACATGTGTGGATTATTGTCGATTTGAATGGTCCAAAATAGTGGGTCGTTACACATAAGTTCTCTATTATTGAAAATTATTCTCACAATCCACCAATATCACAATTCAAGCATGCATGATTGTCTCATAGTTTATTATCACAAATTAGAATAGATGGTCATTAATATAAAACGATACCTAAAGAAATCAAAACACTAAATAAAAAGTTCAAATTGCATTATGTTAAAATACGAAAATTGTTATATGTAGTTGAAACTAAAAGGGAAGTGAATTAAATATAAATGAATAATACAAATCGAAACATGTATTACAAAAAGAATTCAAATTGATTTGAATTCAAATTTAAGTTTATATTAGTAAATGTCTTAATTTACTTTTACTCTAAGTTCTATATGAAATTAAATATATTTTCATTCTCACAGTTTTTATTCATATATTCATGTACATTGGAAAATAAGTGGAGTTTTTTTAAACATTTTAATCATCATAGGTTTTGGTAGCTGTTTACAAACAAAAAAGGTTTCTATGTAGGAGATGCAACTTTCTAAAAATGCACAAATATCTAAATTATAATCGTTCATATTTTACAATTATTTTTAAACTTTCAAAATATATGTTTAGTTTTATTTTTTTTAATTTTTATAAATTTATTACAGAGTATGCATGATTTACTTAATATGTTTATTTATGTAGTTTAGTTGATAGTTTATATTAATATATTATGGGATGGTGACACACTTCAAACTTTCTTTTACAAATTTGGACATAAATATGAACCTCGCTAGATTTATTTTCTCAACGATTTGAACACTTCATATGGTTAGCAAAAGATTATTTTAGTAATGTGTGTACAAATAGTTCTTTCATTTTCTTTCAATATTCGTGCATAAGTATTATTTGTGAACATATATGTCAAATTATATATATTATGAAATAAATTTTGTTAGATGTTTATTTACATGCTTATAGCGAATATGCATACATACTAACAATGTTTATAAGTAAACAAACTTCAAATAAGAAGGATCATGTTGAATATTATTATCATGCAATTTATAAAAGAGACTAAATTAATATCAATTCCATTAATTTTGTTTTAGACTAATTAGAATATTAATTAATTTGTTATCTTTAATTGAAATTAAATCAAGTTAAAGAACCGATTGCACATTAATTCTCATTAAAGTAAATCAATTAGAGAATTAGATTTTACTAATTAATTCTTTTTAGTTAAGTTCTTTTATTAGAAACTTTTTGGAAGCATTATAAGTTTTAATTCTGCAAGAGAGCATGTAATATGCAGTGTTTTATAACTTTAACAAATACATCTATACAATAGAGAAATATAAAATTAGGAACTCGACCCGTTCTTAGAAACTACTTTTATTTTTAAGCAAATTTAGCAAAAGGATAAAATAAATGAAATATATGTTTGTAGATAATTGTCTTCAACAAAAATAACTGAAATATTATTAGGGTAATATGTTTTATGCTATTAGAGGCAATATCATGTTTCACATATTTGTTAAGCTTGAAAGACAACATTATATGTTATATATATTATGGAACATAATTATAGTTTTCATGTTACATGTATAACAATCAATATATTATAAATAATATACCGTGTTGATGTTTTAATGTACAAAGAAAAAATATATTAGAAACAGTCGTACTGATGTTGAATCGATACTCAAGAAAAAAATCTTGTTTAATGTCTCATTGGATCGCCAATGAAAACTCACAGTCAATATTAGAAGTCATGATATTATTTCAAGGACGTAAATGAAAATATGTTGATTACATAAAGAAACAAGTTGAAAGTGAAAAATTACAGATTTAAGAGTCTGCTTCAAATTTAAAATATGTTTGAATATAGAGTTGGGTAATAAGCAGCGTACGTACATTGGCAAGTTAGAGGTATATCTTACGTTTCCACTCAGTTGATTATTGTAAATAATTTTCCAACAATAACGCACACTGACTAATATTATTAGAATGCAAATTTTGCATTTTTTTCCCCTAGAAAAAAGTAAATTTTATCTTTGAGCAAATCATGGTTTCTAATTTCTATAGGTCTTGGTTTACAATAGAACAAGTTCGCTTTAGCTATTTTTTGCATTTTATAAAATCATTATTATGCTACAAATCACTCCTACTTCCATTTTAGTATTTGTTTTTTCGTTACAAACATAGGTGTCTATTTTAAAGTATACTTTATTTTACATTGTAATTATAACCTTTTATAATGATTTATTCAAATAACATTAGTAACAAATTTCAGCAGTTCCTATCATTGAATGGTGTCTTACACCTTTTGATCTAATTGTTCTCTTCAATGAAATATCATCTAAAGTATGTACATGTATTTTGTGTTATATTGATATTAGTTTACTTTGAATTATGCTTGTTACTACATTATTTAGTTTTACGTTTACTTGGACATCTGATTAATAGAAAAGCTATTTGTTTTTTTCAAAAATTTGACCGCATAATGTGTATTGTGTATAATTTGCATCTTATATTACATTATATGTAGGCCTGTCAACGGATGCTGATAGTGTCATATCTGCATCCGCATTCGAAATCATTTTCGAATATCGAAAATCCATATTCGTGGATACGGACGAATATCATTTCTTGATTGGAAAAAAAATCCAGATCAGGGCTAACAATGCATCAAAACCCGGGCTCATTTACTGTTGGTAAATGGGCCAACTGGAATGGCGATCGCTGATACTAAACAAAAGCTTAATCCATTGAATTTGAGCCATACAGCAAGACCGTTTATCAATTGGGTATTATTTTTGTCCCCGAGTCTGAGATTGTTAATTCACAGGAAGGTCATTCAGCTGCTTTTGATGGTATTCTGGTAACAAGAGAAGCTGAACCGAGAGGGCAAAAGGAAGTAGAAAGAAGAAGCGAAGGGGGCAAAAGAGGACCAAAAGCAAAATTCAACGTGGTCGGCAGGATTCGAACCTGCGCGGGCAAAGCCCACATGATTTCTAGTCATGCCCGATAACCACTCCGGCACGACCACATGTTCTCAAAGAAAGGACGTGGTCAGAAAGATTCAAACTTGTTTGGGAAAAACCCACATGATTTTGGTCATGCCCGATAACCACTTCGGCATGACCACACAATGACTATTGGTTTCGTTTGTGAACCAAAAGCTGTAACCCTTGCAATAATGGTGGATTTCATATGATGATGCACCAGTCAACCTTCCATTGGAGATATCTGAAAATGTTACAATCACAAGTTAAATGCTTTAGCTGGTTTGTATGAAGTATATTCTTCATTTACATTTTTTTTATTGGTGGACATATGTTTGTATTGTTTATTTTGTTTGCAAGAAATATTAAACAATCAATCTGATCTATTTCTAAGTGACACAAAAACTGAAGTTCAAACATGGAAGAATGATCTTTGAGATGATTATGGATTGCTTGGTAGTTAAATGGTACTTATCTTCTGTTGATTTGAACCTTTGCTTTTAGGCATTATAATAACAAAAATGAATTTAAATGAAGATATACAATTTTTGATCAGGAATATGGTCAGTCACAAATGAATGCATGAACATAATAGTGATGTCAATTTCATTAGTAAGTAGATCAATATAATCTTAATTTTTTAAATGGCAGGCCAATTTAGACAGATTTCTACATGCAACATTTAATGTAAGGTTGAGTTGATCAATTTGAATTTATCTAACCAAACATCAAACTATAGTATAGAAAAATATCTTTTAATTTTTGTTCATGGTTAATAGTTGGCCAAGTGTTCAAAATTACGTCAAGGAATAGGAAGAAACGTTTTATATGTCACTTTTTGGTCTACATTTGTTTCTTGATTTAGAATTCGATCCTTGGTTTCTTTCATTACCGAGATATTGATTAATATTCCAAACTATCACCACAGGTGGTTGTGGCCTTGCTCTTATGTGTTCTTTAACTACAAGGACCCGCAAATGGGAAATATAAATGTGGAAATTAGCATCCACTACTTATTTTCAAACTTAATACTTGAAATACCCTTTCAAAAACAAGTTTCACAAAACACTTCCATCAAAGTTTTCAACGAAATGCATTTTAAATCGTGTATATTTATAGTTAAAATTGCAAATATTTATAGTTTAAAATTCAGATATATGCATGTTAAAATGTACATATTTATAAAATAAATATTTGCAGTGTGAACTATAAATATTTAAAGTGTTGAATTCAACTACTAAGATTGCAAATTTTTATTTCATAAAAATGTACGGTTAGAACTGTAAATATTTGCAGTGTAGAATACATTTCCACTGCAAATAACTGCAAATATATGCAGTTTAAAATGCACATTTTTAATGGAAATTTTGACATGGTTGTTTCGGGTAACTTATTTTTGAGAAAAAGTGAAAATGAATATTGAAACTTTTGAAGGATGTTTGAAAAAAAACGTCCCAATATAAATTCAGGTCATTTTGGGTGGTACCAGCATTAGCTTGGTATTTTGTATTTTGTACTATCCCGTATCTATTGTTAATTCTGATTTTATTCGTACCAGGGTATCCATATATATTACCAACAGAGATACTGTATGAACAAATGAAACTGTAATATTAAAAAGTAAAATGGTTAATACTTATTAGACTTGTAGCATCTTCATTATGACACAGTTGAGGTTCATTGCAAACGACTAGATTAGATGCAGAATCGTTCGAGATATTTTCGTAAACGAAACATAGTTGGACCTATTCAAATTATTTGGAAGGGGCCTTGCACGAAAGGTTCCTATTTCTGTTATTGTTATAAGAAAAGTCCCTGTAGAAATGAGTATGTAAATTAGATCTCTATTTTTTCTAAATAAAAAAACGCAAGTTAGTTTGCCCTTTTTAAACATTAAATTTTCTTTGAAAATTTCAAAATGTTCAAAAATTTCAAAATCAGAAAGTGCAAATTAGCTTGTGCTTTCCTAATAGAAAGTGCAAGTTAACTTGCGCTTTTCAAAATTTTGAAAATTTTGAAAAATAATATAAAATTTCGAAAAAAATTCCAAAATCAGAAAAGTGCAGGTTACCTTGCATTTTCTGTCATAAAAGTGCAAGGCACCTTGCGTTTTTTATTTTTCAAAAATAGGGACCAAATTTACATAGGGGAATTTTTTTTAAAGGACAAATTATTTAAATTTTTTATTCATAAGGACCGGCACAAAAAAATTTCTTCCAAAGGACAGGCCCAGAGCCCATTCGCGCGTCAAAACATATTTCCATTCCGTTCATTCGTCTTCCAGTGCAATTTTGAAATCCACACTCATCTTCACGGTACAAAATTAAAATTAAGAAAAAATGGCAAACGAAACCACAGCAAGATCGCTACCTCCAGCTCAATCGCATTCGTCAGAAAATAAAGAACAAGCAGAGTTTGAGAACGAATCTGATACCTTATCCCCTCGATATGATATTCGACAAAAACCTAATACCATAGCGCCTCATTTTCATCATCAGCTCGAATCTGGAAACAAAGAAACTAAATCTAAGAATCGAGACGAAATTGAAAACCTAGCAGTTGAGACGCAGCAGAAATCAACAAAATTAAAACTATCAAAAAGGCTAATGGAAGAAGATATACAACAACAAAGGGAAAGAAGAACAAAAATGAAACATGAACAAAACAGAACAGAAGAAAAGGTAAATGATATTATTAAATGTAGCGTAACAAATCCATTGTACATTGATTATGATACTATTGAACTTATTTTACATAAGAATGAAGAAACCATGCAGGAAAAAACACCTCGTGACAAATCAACTGGACAACAAATGCAAAAAAGAGAATTAAGATCGAAGAAAAAAAATGAGAAAATAATTCAGCAGCAACTTCAAAAGGCAATAATACCATTCAGTTATAAAACTGATACTATTTTAATCTTTAGATGTATTTTAATATTTATAACAGGAAAAAGCAGAAACAAATAAGGCAAAGCAAATAGCTGTTGAGGAATCTGAAGACGAACAAGCGAACACGGTAAATGTACAAGCCATATCACTAATAAAGATTTTCATGTTCAAAAAGTGATAGTCATAGTTTGTTTGGTAGAAGTCAAAGATTAGTTGGTTTAAAAATAGATTTCATTGCTATTTGTTACAAAATTGATACTAATATATTGAAAATATGATACCAAACATCTGTTAGAATTAATGTGATACTTTGTATTTAGGAAAATTAAATTAAGCACACAAATAAAACTGATACCAACATACTGCAATAGTGATACCTATAGTCTAATTGTGTGTAGCTGTCTCATTTTAGTTTACAAATTATTTCACCATCTTTTTTCTAGTATAACTGAAACTAAATTCTTACAAAATGGTACCCACTGTATAAAATGTTTTAGTTCATTTGACAATGTTGTAATTTTTCAATAAAATGATACCTATAATTCACAAAATGATACCCACTGTATAACAAACTGATACCTATATTTCAAAAAATGAACCTATTGTTTGTTTAATTGAAGGCAAAACTTCATAATGTTTTAAAAAAAATTATATACTTTATACCAAAACTGATATAGGTATATTCATAAAACAATACCCACTATCACAAATATAAAATTGAAATCAATGAAATGAAAAACTGATACCTACTATCTGTTTTTATGGACATCATATCTTAAAATTGATATACTGTTTGTTAGAACCAAACTGATGCATACACCTTATAAACATGCTACTCACTTTATCTTTTGTAAACTTTGTACTTTTAATTATACAAATTACTGTCATTGTAATTTGCAACAAAAATAACACAAATATAAGCTAAAAATTATACATGCAGTATGTTTCTTTTGAAGTTATTATGTACCAATTTTAGAAGTATTTCAACCATAATTATTAAAAAATTGATACCTACATTTAGCAAAAATGATAGCAAATTTTAGTTAAATAAAAATACCATGTTTTATCTCATGTTTGTAGAAACTGAAACCGGTATATCATGTTATATATTGTTATGTTTCAATGCTGTTTGTTTCACTAACAACTTAATGCCACATTTTCATGAAATAGGACGATGATGATTTTGTCAATCCATGTCGTAAAAGCATGCATGCAACATCAGAACAAACAACAAAACAGATAGCAAAATCGGAACATGTTAAGCCAGAAACTGCTTATAGATGTGGCTTACAAGCTATCTTCAAGATATTAAAACTGGTCAAAGAAAAAAATGGATTGACCAAAAAGCAATTTGACATCTTAAAGAAGACACCATTTTACAACTTCTTCAAAGTCATCTATGAAGAAAAAATAACAATGAAAGAGTGCAAAAAGCATCAACAAAACTTGGATGCTTTATACAACTGCTACTGTATGGAAACTGATATCTTCATCTTAGGAGAAGACAAAATGAAGGTAACTGCCAGAGATATAAGCTTGCTGTTTGGTCTGCCATTAAAAGGAATAAACATAGAACCGACAAAAAAATTGACGAGTAGAACCATTCCACCAGACTGCAAAGACTTTGCAACTAGAAACTTTGGCACAAATACTTACATAACAAGAAATGTTGTGGAAAGAAGAATAAAACAAGAAATATCAAAAAGGAAAAAAGAAAATGAAGAAGATCTCCCTTTGTTGATAGTAATGCAAATACTATTGGTATTTTTCTTTCCCAACAACCAACAAAAGCTGAGATGGGGAATTCTACCCTATTTGATTGACAGTGAAACAATGCAAACTGTCTCATGGCCACAAACAATAGAGAAAAATTTTAGTAAATTTGTCAAAAAGTTTATCTCTAAGCCAAGAAACATGTCTGGATGTTCAATGCTTCCATTGGTAAGATGTGTTATGCAAAATATTATTAATTTAAAAAAATTGTTATATTCAACATTCTTATCTAATTATATCTTTAAATTTTTATAGTATTGCATCTATGAGAAAATGAACCTTAGTCAACCAAGAAAGCAACTTGCTGAAGATTTACCCAAATTTGCACGATGGGATGTAAGAAAACTTAAAGACATTGTTGTGAAACAATTGTTGAATGATATAAAAGTTGGCAATATAAGTTAAAGTTAATTCTTACTTACAGTAGTATTTATTAGTGTACATTTTATGTTCTCTCTATCTGTAGTATCAGTTTCAACACTTAGAATAATTATTTGTCTCTGCATAGTATCACATATGTCTCTTTGCAGTATCACTTTAGCTTATGATTGGTATCAGTTTCAATTTGTAGCTTTAAATTTTTGTTTAGTATCAATTTTTCCTCAGCATAGTACATCTTGTCATTTTGCACAGTATCAATTATAATATACAATAATACTTGGTATCATTTTTAACACTGCACACAATCATTAGTAAGTGTACATAGTATCAATTTCATTACTATTCTATTTTATTCTATTAAACTAATCACTTATTAATGTCAGTTATAACTTATAAGTTACAACATATTAGCATAAAACATTTTCATTTAAATTTTTTAACAAAATTACTATTTCAATTACACAGGTGAAAGAAATAAGCAATATTCTTCCACATGAACAGAAGCTACTCCAAACAGGATCGATAAAAGAAGAATCAAGTGACAAAAGAAAAGAAAACCAAAGGAAAAAAAGAAAAATTGAAGAAGCCGAACAGAGTGCTCGATCTTTTGAAGATTTTGTAAGCCTTAATATTTTGCAAACGCACATTAAAGATTTGGAAGAAGAAGATAAGAAGACAAAGAAGCAATTAGACAAAGAAAAGAAGTTGAGGATAAAGGTTGAAAAAGAAAATTTGAAATTGAAAGAACAATTGAAAGAACTCAAATCAAGAATAGAAGAAAATGAAAAGAAAAATTCAGAAGTTGAACTAGAGAGTAAGCACATGGAAGATGAACCTGACAACATTCTAAATGAACATGCACATGTAGAAACAGAAATAGAAAACAGAGAAAAGAAATCCACAACTGAAAGCAATGAAGAAGAGAATGAAGACAAAAATGCTGAGCCTCATGTGGAAAAAGTTAACACAGCAAATAAAATAAATGAAGATGAATGTTTAAATATAGAAGCCCAAAATGAAGAAAAAACATTCACAGCTGAAACTATCGAAGAAGAAAATCCAGAGTGTCAACAAGAACCTACAAAGTGTCAAGCAAAAATAACACAAATGGACAGGTACATGATTTTTTACTATTGAAAATAACACTGTTTGATTCAAATTCATGCTTGCTTATATTATAAATATTATAAATAATTCTGAGTATAAGTTAAAATAAACTGATACCTAAATGTATTAAAAAATGATACATACGTTCCATTGCTTATAACTTAATGGTATGTAAATTGAACTATTTATGTTCACCATCATTTAGTAGAGAACTAATACCAAAATAATGCACAATTTATATGCATCAGTTGTTTGATTATAACTGATGGTTGGTTATTTTACAAACAATTTTCACTATGAAATAAATCAAAACCGATACCTATATGTATGAAAAACTGATACTTACTTTGTGTTTGAAAAACTGATATCTATGCAAAAATGATACCCATAAACCGCCACTATTAATATTATTGATACTAATAATATTATATTCATTCACCAATAACAAAAACTGACAGCTTCTTATTGTTAATACAGATTCTCAACTGAAAAAAATGTAGAAGAAGTTGAAGACACAACTACTGACACTAATACAGAACAAGTTCATCAAACAACTGAAACAGTGTTGAACAAAACAAATGAAACAGTGTTGGAAACAAATGAAGATAAAACAATGAAAAAAGATATAAAAGATGCTCAAAAATTGGAAGAAGATACCAATAAAGAGAGCAAAGTTGCACAATACAGTGATGTAGTACAAGACCTAACACCTCCATCTTTCAATCTCAATATCACACAACAGTTGCAAGAGGGAATAACAGAAAAGGACAAAGAAAACAAACCAGCAAAACCTTCTGGTCGGAAAAGGAAACAAATAGTTCATAAGCCATCTTCTTATGTGAAAAGAATAAAAGCAAGAGCAAGGAAAAAAAAAGAAATCCCCAGCTTTGAATATGGTCAGAGAATGAAAAAAACAGCAAAAAAAACAAAAACCTTAAACAAATGAAAATGTTGAAAAACTGGAAGAAAATGATGAAAAAGAAAGTGCAGAAGAGTCAATCCCAATGCCAATTCAAGTAATAGAGCCAACACTTTCAAATTTAGGACTAGGACACTGCAGCAAAACTTTGGCATACTTGAATATAGAACAACAAAATACAATCAAAACTTTCTTTGCTATGACATCATCAAAAGAGTAAGTATACAAACATATATACTAATTTTGCTGGTTAAAATAACATTGTATAATTGATATGTGCCTTATTTTCTTAAAACAGAGATATAGCATGGACAGATAATGACACAATTAGAGGAGGATGTACAATAACAAAAAAAGTACTACAAGAACTTCTTAAAGAAAATGCCACACATGGATCGGTACACACTTTTTTTTTGTTTAATAATACTGCTACCAATAAAAATAATTACAAAAAATAATGTGTAATAGCTATGTCCACTGCTATTTGTACCAAAACTGATACCTTTTATAGCCAAAAATGATACCTAATTACTATTTATTACAAAGTGGTGGTCTATTAGTTGAATTATGTATTAACTATCATGTATGACAAAATAAATACCAAAATAGTGCAAAACTAATTCCTAGTGGCAGTTGATATAAATTCATACTTTTGTTTTCTAGTAGCAATTGATTTAATAGCATGTCCAAAAATGATACTAAGTCAGTGCAAAAATGATACCCAGAAACTATTTCATCATATTTCATGCTTAATTATTCTTGTAATTTGTATATATATTACCACTATTTAAACAAAAGATACTAATTATCATTGAATATTGCTTCACCAGTAACAAAAAATTACATTTTCTTGTTGTTAATGTAGATAACTGACTGGTATTTATCTAAATGTGGGCTGAAAGAGCACAACTATGCATTCACAACAATAATGACGGTAAATAAAACTGTAATATACAATAATATGATAAATGCTAAATATATATTGAATTCTAACTTATTTTTTTATTTAACAGCAAGCTATAGTTTTCAATATACATGGAATTATAAAATCTTTAGTGCTGCCTTTCCTTGAACAAATTGTGGATGATGAATACACAGATGCTATATATTTTCCATTGCATTGTGAATTCCATTGGACAGTAGTAACTTTGACATACCCAATAATGCAATGGAGTCATCTAGATTCTAGACGTCCAAGAAGGAATTCTAATGAAAGAAACAACCCCAGTCTAAAGCACGCAATGATATTGGTATGATATATTTTTGTTTGGAAATAAAATAATTTAATTAAACAAATCGAACATTAACTAACTTTGTATTGTTTTGTCTTCAATAGAGAAATAAAATTGAAGAAATGTTGAAAGAACTTTGGAAAAAGAAAAACATACAGGATAAGGAGGTGAAGGCAAATGAAATGCATCAGATACCATGTGCACAACAAGGATCAGACACGTAAGTTGTTTATGTTGTTCAAAATGATACCTACTGACACTTAAACTGACAAAACTGATATTGCTAATATTCTTTTAAACAGACTTGACTGTGGTATATACGTGATGATATTCATCATATCAATGAACAAAAGTCAAATACCACTCAAAATAGCCCCTGAACAAATGCTGAAATCAAGAGCAAGAATTGCACATCAGATATTAACTGACAAAGAGCACTGCTGGAGCTTAGCCAAATTCATGTCAAGTTTGGAAGAAGAAAGATAAATGAACAAATCAAACAACTTGCAAAAAGTGCTACTATTTTCACATGAACTGATGTACATTTTAGATATTTTGTTATATGTAGTTGAATTTAATTTCTGTTTTAATGTTGGTACAATCAATGCTTTATATTAGTACAATTTGTTGTACAAACTATGAACATATTTCTGGTGATGTTCTATTCTTAAAACAATGTTGATCTTACTTGTAAAAACAATGATGATCTGGTGGAATGATTTGCTGTAATTGATTTTCATTTCTTAACCTGAAGTTTATATTATAACAAGATTATACAGTGAATGTTCTATCATGCAACTATTGATCCTACATAATATTATCAGTTTTATGATTCAACTACCAGTTGTATAATAATATTATAAGATTTCATATCATATATCAATAGCAAACAGTAACTGGGTATCGGTTTTAATAACTAATAGTATCAGTTTTGCTCAAACTGACACTCAACATACTTTATGAAACAACAATTAACGCCAGTGTCAGTTTTTGCTAACACAAGATATCATTATAATTATTAATTAGTACTAATGTCTGTTGTAGAATGTATTATAATACACGAAACTGATACTAAAAACTAACCAAAACTGATACTAAAGTCCTTATATCCAATCAAACAAACATTATCTCCGACCAAAAGAAAGCATATATCAATTCAATCATCTTCTTCAATCAATTACACAATGATTATCATATCCCATATACTATAATATCTACTTTATTATAAATAACTAAAATATACAAAATTAAACAAAACTGATATCACACAAAGAAAAAATGATACCATAATTTATACCAACAGAATGCGTAACATGATACTAAACAACTGATATTAATAGTATGCAACAAATATCAAAACAAATGTTTGAAATAAATAAATAAACACAAAAACTGATACTGTAAAAACATATAACTAATACTAAAACCGATACTATCATTTATTCTACATAGCTGAAATTAAAATCAAGTTGATAATATGCTATACTGAACACAAATTAATAACAAGGTTCAATTACAGTAAACAATCAAAACAAGTCACACAACCAGTTATTAATCTAAACAAATTCAAAATGTAAAATCAAATCCTCTTTGAAGCTTGACAATTCCGTTTATTATGACCAAACTGCTTGCACTCGCCGCATCTATTTTGCTTGTTCTGAAAATATGAAAATCCTCCTTTGCGCTTGATTAATGGTCTACCAGCACCACGTTTCTCCTTTGGTGGCTTGATAACATCTTGAATGCTACCATCAACAATAGGTCTATCATAATTTGGAATAGGATTTATAGCATTGGCATAAGAACATCGATAAGCATCAACAGTGATATACTTCTCGACAAAATCATATACAAACAACTTAGACTTGTTCATACACTTTATAGCATGAGCACAAGGAAATCCCGTAATTTTCCATTGGTTGCAACTACAAACCCGCTCCTTCAAATCAACACAATGAGAGTTTGGAGATTTCACTTCATAAGAAAAATCAGAAGATTTATATACATCCCATCCAAATCCTTCTTCAATCAACTTATCTAAACGTAACTCCATAGAAGGACATAGACTTGTTCTCCACAAACGACATTCTTCTCTTCTTCTAGCCATTTGTTCCATAATCTTAACACGAATACCATCTAAACACAAAGTAATAGGCAATGTTCGTTCATTTAAAATCCAACTGTTAAAACTTTCTGCAACATTGGAACTATATTCGCCATAACGTTTCCCTGGAAAAAATAAATCCACCCACTTATCAAATGGCTTATCCTTTAAAAAATTAACACCAGCAACACCACCAATTTGACAAAACTTAGAATATGCTCCTTCAAATTCATATAGATTTGAAGCTCTAGAACACATTTTGAATAGATCAACAATAGACACATTTGCATTTTTGGCTTTCACTGCTGAAAGAAGATTTTGTTCCATATGCAAATAGCAATAACTGTGATAATCTGAAGGAAAAACATCACGAACACCTGAAAGCAAACCTTGGTGGCAATCTGACATAAAAACTAAAGTACGCTCTTCTTGAAGCATTTGTCTTAAATGGTTCAAAAACCATGTCCAGTTATCCACATTTTCTACAGAAACTACACTCATAGCTAAAGGGAAGAAACCTGCAAATGCAAAAATAATTAGTAAAAAAAACTAAAAGTAATTACGACCATAAATATAAAACAATTCATAAAACTGATACTGACAGTAACAAAACTGATACCTAAAACCTGATATTAATAACCACAACATTATGCACAGTAATCTTCATTCTAAAACAACAAAGAAACAAAAATTGACATATATTATGATACAAAGGAAATTTCAATACTACATAACTATAAATGATACCATATATGAACATACTTGAAACTGATACTAAGATTATACAAAAACTGATACTAATCTCCTGTTTAGCAGTATGAAATTATTATACCAAATACAAACTTACAATTCAATACAATGAAAATTCTGATACTAGAAACTTGCTACTTATAAACTACATTTCTTAAAACTGATACCAACAGAATACAAATTATGATAAAAAATGTATATTAATGATTATGCCAAGTATTATGATCTCAATACAAATAACTCAAATATGAAAACAAAGACATACCTTGATCACCATTTTTTGCAGTAGCACCCATCAACACACCAGGACGTCCCTTCAAGTGAGTATCATCTAAGAATATCATAGGACGACAAGACTTGAAACCAAGTAAACAAGCGCCAAAAGCAATAACCACCCTTTCAAATTCATTACTACAAGGATCAACATCCATATCAACATAACTATCTGGATTAGATTTCTTCACTGCTTCCAAATACCAACTCAAATCGTTATAAGACAAAGCATCATTACCGTGTAACTCCATCAATGCAAGTTGTTTCTTAAGCATAACCATAAGACAACTGAAAATTGTATTCTCTTTTAAAATCAAGTATAATATCCTTAGGCTTTTTACTTGGACAATCGTGGATCTCATCAATAATCATCGATTTAACAAACGAACTAGATATATGTGGATTATTCACATGTCTAAGACCAGCCCCACAAGAATGATCAGGAACCAAATTTCTCATAAAGAACCTTTTCAATTCTCCAGAATCACAGGAACCATGGACTTTGAAAAGACAACCATCCTTATATGAAGAGAAAATCACAGTAACTCTTGTAGCACAATTCTTTAAAAATACTAATTCATACCCCTTTTGAATTTGATATGCCATCAAAAACTCTCTAAAATGTTCAGCTCCTCCAAAACAAAAACCAACAAAATTGGAAATGCTTAATGTCGACCCTCTCCTCAACATATCTTTTAAATAACTTTTACTGTTAACAACAACATTTGAACAGACAGATACAGTAGAAGATGAAGAAGCACGAACAACGGATGAACTTGAAATAGAAGAACCATCAACATATTCCAATTCAGAACCCTTAACCATAACAGTAAAACCAAAAAAAGAACTTTTCTTGTATAACTGAAAAAAAATTATACTATGAATACCAGAATCAGTGTCAACCATAATAACTTTGTCCTCAAGTACATAAGAAATCTGAATAGAAAGAGGAGTTAATTGAGACCAACATCGACATATCTCATTCTTCAAATCATACAATGAGCAATCAATAGACAATCGAGTGCTAAAAGTGTTATTATTCAACACAAACAGACAAAGAAGACTGTTATCCCCACTGTTAAATAAAAAAAAATAAACATTAGTAAAAATACATTCAATTTAGAACATTAATTATTCAATTTCACAAAACTGATACCTACCGTATACAAAACTGATACCTAGTTACTGATAATAAAAAAATGATACTAAGAAAAAATAAAAATGATACCCAGAAACTGAACCTAAATTACAATAGTTTTCCACTATATCACAACTTTATATACAACCCAAGCAACGATACTTTTTCAATCATCCCAACATTAATGCAAGAAAATGCAAGATAAATTAAATGAAAAGCTAACTAGAATACAACACTGCATAAAGAAACGAGTATAATAATAAAAAACCTACTGCTACTTCCACAATTTTCCATCGACGAACGAACAAACAATGAGAAGAACAACACTGCATATCATTCAAAAAAATAAACACAAATAGAAAGCACAGACAAACTTTTTTAACTCGAATAGAAAAACAACAAAAAATAGAATAATATAAGCATACCTAAAAAGAACGAGATCATGGTACAAATATGAAAAGAACGAGATCAACAAACGCACGTAAGAAAAAAAATGATCGATGAAGTACAATTTTCAGAAGGACGGAATTGAAAAAAACAAACGAAGTTGATCGATATTATTTTCAGAAGGACGGAATTGAAATAAACGAACGAAGGTGATCGATTTTATTTTCAGAAGGATGGATTTGAAATATACGAACGAAGTTGATCGATATTATAATTGGGAGAAAGAGATTTGATCGCGACTGAAAAAATTTGATCGAAAGAAAAAAGAAGAATAAGCGCGCGAAATTGGGCTGGAAAGGGAAAAACGATAATTTTTCCTTTGGAGAAAAATATTAGCGGGCCGTCCTTCATCCAAAAGAAGCCCTAAAACGTGTCCTTGAGGAAAATTTCTTGATTTACATATTCATTTCTGTAGGGACTTTTTTTATAACAACATCAAAAACATGGACCTGAGACTTTTATCTTGTATTTGGAATGTTACATGGAGCATGTATATCGCTCTTTGCGACTCAGTCCAATTCAAATCAATTAGAATGTTACGCTGCACATGTTGTCTTTTTATATTGTATTTTGTCCAAGGGGACAAACTTTAAATTTCAACGTCAATGTCCTACTTTAATTTGTTAGCAAAGTGATTCTCAAATTAACCATATATTATAGGGAAAATTTCCAAACCAGGCTTCGCCTAGAAACTACCTTCGACTAGATCATCATCTTCTAACGACATTGTGTGATAGATAGAGACCAAAGACAAATACTTTTAATTTAAGAGGGGTGAAATGATGGTAAATCTAGCCGATGTTTACTTTTTGTTTGGTCTAGGCACAGACGGTTTCTCGGTATGTTCACAAAATTTGAATATTGATTACATGGAATTGTGTCGTGATTTGCTTGGTATTTTTCCACCAAAAGAGGCTGTAAAGTCTAAAAGTGAGCTAGTAATGACATGGTTTAAAAGTGAATTTTCTGAACCATTAGCTGAAGGTGCGACAGATTTAGATATACTTCGTCGTAGTCGTGCTGTTATCTTGTATTTTTTAAATTGTCGTCTTTTTCCAGATCATTCGAAAGGTAGATTGAATTTGAAATTTTTACCATTTCTGGAAGATTTAGCAAATTATAGTTACCATTCATGGGGTAGTGCTGTACTTTGTTATTTGTACAGTGAGTTGACAAACATTGCTTTACAAAAAAGAAAAGTTTTAGACAGTTCTGCAATATTATTGCAAATATGGTCTTGGTCTCATATTGCTATTGGACTGCCGTCTATAGGAATTCCTATTGATTTAGATCCTTATCTTTCATTCGGGTGTCGGTGGAATTTTACTAGGAGTCGGCGTGAAACTCTAAAAAATGTACAATTTTACCGAAATGAATAGGATTTGTTAGCGGATGACGTCGTTACCTGAGAACCATATTCTTTGTTGATTACATTTGGGCATCCTGACATTGAGTATATGTATGCGGGTTGGATCGCTAAGAGCAGACTAATTCTTTTTTGGACTTTAAATTATATGCTCATGACCGAGTGATGAGACAGTTTGGCTTTGACTATCACCATATTCTCAATCCCATGGTGCCATTAGACCCAGAATCCAATAGTTAGATGGACTTCCTTCAGGAAAATATAGCTTTATGGAATTCAAGAATTAATCGTGTCGAACAAGCACGTAATCCTGCGACAATGTTAGCGAGTATGAGTATTGGTATTGGAAAATAACTCGTCTTTATATTTTTAAAAAGTCGGCTAGGAAATTGGTTGCTTACATTCCCCAAGCTCTATTAGAGTGTGATGTGGTTAGTATTTTAATTTATAAATTTTGATTATTCCTACTTTTAGATCATCTTCGTTGTTACATTGTTTTGTATTTCGCGTAGGTAAGCAGGATATATAGCGCTTTGATTGTGGTTGACGAAATTGAAGAGAGCCATATGGAGCTAGAGAAGGTGAAAAGTAAATGAATTGACCTATGACATATACTCGATACGATTCTAGGTAGAAACAAGTTAAGAAGACCAGCAAAACCTTCGTGTATTGCAGAAGAACGACCACGTACTTGGGAGGAGACACATACAACAGTGGAGGAAGTGGAGGGAGGACAAACGGCATTGGAGGAGCCACATACATAAGTGGGGGGAACACAATGAAGTCGGCGGAGAAATTCAACCTCAATGGCCTGTTTGGAATGAAGGAGAACAATAATTTGGATATCTTGGTCAATCCATTCAAGAGCAAAAGGAAGAGTAGCCGCAGTGGGAGAGACAACAAGAAAAATTAATTTTCGGTCCTACTCAAGAACATGAAATACCTGTTTCAACCTTTGACAAAGGCCAAAGTTCAGCTCCAATCGCCTATAAAAGGAGGAAGAAGAAGAAAAGAGACACATCTCTTGATATTAGAAGGCTCTACGATTGAATTGTTTTGTTGTTTGGCTGATATATCTTGTTGATGTTTATTTAGCTGTAAATGTAGTTGTTGATGTTTATGTAGTTTATGGATGACATATTTTGTTCAACTTAATGTTGGCGTTGGTATGTGTTGGTTTGTTGGAACATCGTCTTGATATGTAATGTGGATAGATTGTGCTGATGATATTCAATTGTATCATGACAGTTTGTTGGTTGTGTTGCGTATGAATGATTTTACGTTGATGAAATGTTAATGATATGGTAGATTGTGTAGGGGAGGAAGGAGCAGCAGCTCACTGTTTTTTTGAACAGTAGAATATAGCTAGCGCAATTTTAAATGCGCAAGCTATATTTGTGTATATAATTTGCACAATTCAAAAATATGCATGCTATATTTGCATATATAGCTTGCGCATTTCAAAAATGTGCAAGTTATATTTATTAATATTGCTTGCGCATGAAATGCGCAAGCTATATTTTACTGTTCTAAAAGACAGCGAGCAATTCAATGAGGACAAACATGAAACAAACATATGAAATAAGAAACAAACATATGCAATAAGAAGTTAACACAATTCTTACATTGAGAAGAACAGTAGAGTTCAACAATTCATAAAACAAACATATGCAATAAGAAATAAACACACCAACTCATACATAGGAAACAATTCAATGAAGACATGTTTTTTCTTATGGCCAAAAGCACCACATTTGCTACATCTATTATGACCGGATGAAGATGGCGGATCCATGAAACCTTTTATTCGAGCAGACATCGGACATCCTGAATTTCTACGCACTGGTGGTGGTTGTATAGTAGGACCTTCATAGACATCCCAATGTCGTCTATCAGGTACAGGGTGGTATAAAGGAGCATAAGCTGCGGTATACTTAGCCGTTGTGTACCACGTTGAGATTAGGTCAAAATACGCTCTATTCGCACCGCCTGACCCACGTGAGCATGCTGCTAATACTTGGGAGTACGGAAAATGATCTAAAATTGGCATGTTGCACGAACATTTGGCGACATTATCTTCGATAGTCACCGTATAATCAAACATATGAACATCTTTCACCTGCCATTCTATGAAGCTATATCTCTCTATGGACATGAGCCTTGATTCTTCCATTCTTCTCCTCGCTAATACTTCCCACTTCGGTGTGAACTATGATGTCCACTCTTCTCCTTGAGTTCGACGTTTGAAAAAGTAATGGTTCAATCGATGAAACGTACGTGCAACCAATGATCGAACATGTAAATTCCTAGTCCCTTTAAGCACACCGTTAAAGCTTTCAGAAACATTAGTTGTCATCATATTGAACCTTATGCCACCTACATGACAAAGAGTCCAGCTTGATTCCTGATTTTTCAAACTTCTTTCAATCCATGCATTGGCTTCTCGATTTACAGCCTTCAACTGTTTTGGTAGTTCGTTATATTTTACAACCTCCGATGGTACATGCATGTAACAAATTTTGTAGCTTATCCGCACCAACCCCTGCTTTCTTGAAATTTGCTTTAATATGACGAATACAAAAGCGATGATGATGTTCAATTGGCTAAGCTTCTCTTAGCGCACGTGGAATTCTTTCGTACGATATGAGATAAATGTATTACATCTTGTACGTACAAATGGAATATAATTCCATATGCAACGAATAAAACAACTCCACATTTTCTAAGACTATGTTTGTATAATAGCAAAGGCTAACAGAAAAAGACCTTGGTTTGCGTCTATACCAGTAGCTACTAGTAATGTACCCAGATACTTTCCGTATAAATGAGTGGCATCAATAGACAGTATAGGTCGACAGTGGTTAAACTTGAATCCATCAATAGAAGGCCCGAAAGCCCAAAAAGCACCATAAAAAACACCACGACTATGAATAACATCATATACGGTTCCAGGGTTGGTACATTGCAGGGCTCGAAGATATTTTGGCAATTCAGCATATGACGATTCACAATCTCCATAAATTAGCGTAACTGCTTTCTGTAGTCCGTGCCACGCTCGAGAATAACTCACTTTAATATGAAAAATATTTAACATTGTCTCTTGAACTGTTCTTGCAGTCATTCATTTCGGCTTTAATCAGGTGAAGTATTTTGCCAGATATAAACTTTGATGTTGCCCGTCGATGGTTTGATTTGACGGTTGCATTTAAACAAGTGTGATCGCTGCCATACGTTGATATTTTCCACCAATTTTAAGATTTTCTCACTAATAGGCTAGCATGCACTCGCCAGGGACATGTTTCATCCACATCACAATGAACCGTGTATTGATTTGCACGCGATTTCAGAACTTGAAAAGAAACTGAACATTTAATCGCCCATTCATATAACTATTCAACAAGCTTCTCCTTACTTTCAAAAATTACCTCAACTCGTAGTATTTTTTCAGCACATTCTCTTCCAAACACTTCCACGTTTAATTGACAATTTTCCATAATTGATTTCACCGTCATTGTTGTAGCGCATAATCATCCGCTAGGGACTCCTCATATGTGATTTGTTCATCTTCGACATTTTCATCATCAGCCTTCTCACTGTCTGCATATATGATTGCATCATTGTTAACTTCCATTTGATTGATCCAAGTTCTATCTACATCATCTTCACAAGCTACTTGCATGCTATCCAATGCACTCCGCTCTCGTTTGCATTATCAACATGATCATCATCGTCGTCGTCAGCACAACCAATATATGCTTCTTCCCCTGCATTCATTTAGACACTACAAATACAAAAAGTAACGGTAAGAGTAAATTCCATGAACGTAAGTCAAAATGCAAGTGCTAGAGTATAATATTACTCACTTTCCCAATGCTTGCGATTGATTTGGATGTATGGAGTTATGCATCATATTTTGTTCTTGACTTGAAGATACTCCAACCATTCCACTGTACCTATGCAATAAATTTGTAAACTCCCCGCCTTGATGACTGGTCAAATAAGAAGGATACGTCGACCATTGTGTTTCTTGTAACTGTGTGGTGGGAACATGCTCATCCACATAAATTACAGACGGATGTGTTTCTACCACATTAACATGTTCTACTTTCACAATATGTATTTCTATCACTCTCATTTCAACCGAAAACGTAGATTTCAAATCATCGTCATCTTCCAAATCAATAGCGAATGAATCATCATTTCTAACCCATTTCATCGCTAATTTTAAATCATATTGTAGAGGATTGAATTTTGTCATTTCAAATGCCCGTTGTTTAAGCTCTACAAAACTACAATAATTTTTTATTTTCGATCCTTTCCGCTTTCCACGAACATATCCAGGTTTACCTTCATCATCAACCAATAATTCTCCATCATAGTAAAATATAGTTGGAACCGTTGACATTATCTACAAAATCAATTGCAAGACTACATTCAAAATATTGATTTTGTGACAAAATGCTAAACAAAAATTTGTTGAATTAATACTATATTTTCCCAAGAAGATTTTGTCTCCGTAGGCAATCTTCAACCAAAAGCACTCAAATCAATCTTCAAGCAAGCAAATCAATATAATAACGTAACCAATATATTTCACCAACAGAATCAAGACTATAGTTCTACATTACATATAAACCCAAAATCACTTCATTGTTTATCCAACTGATTAACTAGAATACAATACGGGTTAAAAAAAACAAACAATTAGGAAATTTATATTCAAAACACTACATTTCAACAAAAACCAAAAATTGACAACGTTCTGTTAAGCTCAAACGACTACCAAAATCTTGGCCTTCCACTGGTTCCCCTTAGTACTTCATTCACCTTTTTGAGACGCCTAATTTTGGCTTACAATTCGTAGGCATACTCGAGTCCTCTTTCGTACAATGGTTGATCAATCCATTTAAAATACTTACAACAATCAACTTTACGAGGATTCAGTCTGTGTTCGTTTTACGAACTATAACCGAAAAATCTTCGCCTGACATTCTTTTGCTTTCCGCAAACGACCACTACACACATATCTCCATAATAACAATTTGGACATGGCCGTTGCCCTCGTGGCATGGATGGACCAACAGGATGTAGAGGCATCAGCATATTTCCATCAACGCGAATTTGATAATCGGGTCTTTCGCTAGAAACAACTTCGCGTAAACAAGCGTGTAAGGTTGATGGTCCAGAATGAAATTTACGCGGTATTGTTTCTAACCGTGTCTCCGGAACATGATCAACATTAACGTCAATATGACTTGAGCTTGCAATACCGATTTGCGCTTCAAGTACATCATAATGTTTCATCAACGTTTCATCATTAATCTCCCAAAAAATCATGGCTACCGACAAAATAAACAATAAAACATTAACATATCAATTAGGGTTTCCAATTTCCAACCAGGTTTTCCAATTTCATTAAGCATTAACTAATGTTTCAACAATAACAACACAATTACATAGTACTTATCAACACTAACAACGATAAATATTAATTTTCAACAACAAAAATTAAAAATTTGAACTACATTTTGAACAACATTTTGAACAACATAAACTATTACTTTTTTTGTAAAGTTGAAGAAGAGTCTTCCACATAAAATTTAACAACTATTTGGTTGAAAATGTAATTGAGAAGTTTGATTTGAGAAAATAGCGGGTTGAATTGGGGATTGAGTTGGATTTTGAGAAGAAGGTGAAGTTTTGGGAATTGATAGTGAAATCTGTGCTTGCCGGAATTATGAAGGTCAAAATAATGCTTGCGCATTTCATATTTGCGCAAGCATTATATAAACAGCTTGCGCAAATATGGATTGCGCAAGTTATATGCATAAAGCTTGTGCAAATACGGAATGCGCAGGTCTTACTTTTGAAAAAAATATAACTTGCGCAATCCATATTTGCGCAGGCTATATGGAAGACGAGGCCTATTTTCGCGATTAGTTTTCCTCCGAACTTATTTGCGAAATTAGTTTCTGGGCCAAGCCTGGTTTGGAAATTTATCCTATATTATAATCATAAAAAAATATTATTTTTATTTTTATTTAAATGCAGCTGAGGTCTAAGGCTATTTATAAAACTATTGGATTTTCTTTTGAATTGAATATTAGTTGCTGATATTTGATATAGAAAACACAGTTATCTTCTTAATTAATGAAATCACTCTTAATGTGTAGCTGCATCCTTTAAATGGACATGCAATTATTAAGGTACCATAGAAGTTTAATTACTCTGGTCAAATCTTCCTTATATTAGCATAACCTCATAGTCATATCTGTATTGTCTATTCTTTTTATTTACACACAAGAAACACAAAGCAATGTTATCTCTTTTTGAGATGAATTGCATCATGGTATGTGTATACATGGAAGGATCCATGACACTTTTTTAGCACCTTTTTATATTTTGGCCCACAATTCTCCGAATGCTACAAATTTCATAGATATGTTCTCATTGTACATAAAATCAATCTTTACTAAAATTGGACACTCATTTGAGTATCTAACACAATGGAATTGGCATTTCAAACCAACATCTAAAGTAAACGTTTTAACAAGCAATATTGATTTATTAATTAAAGAGTTTGAAATTTTAAAATGATCTTGTGTTCTGGACATATGACATTCATAATGTAGATTAAACACAACATTTTACGTCATTTGAAATATAATATAGCTGAAAATATAATAAACGTAAAAATAAATGCTACAAAAGAGGAAAGTTGTGGGTACTTATTTTCTAAACATAAATATGTGTGAAGTGTTGTGTAGTTAATCATCAAATTGAAGTGTAAAAAGATGCAAAATACTTATAATGCATAAAACCCTTGATTTACTTAAATGTATCCTAGGAGATGATTTACATCCTTTGGGGTTTATGAGCAAAGTTTGATTTCTTGGATCTAGGTCTATTTATATTATGTGTGTATAAATTATTTGCTGCTTAGATCTATTTTTTATCATAATATTTCTTTTACTATTCCAAGCATTGGTACTAAACAATTTTATTAAACCAATTTTTTTAATTCTTTTGCATTACCAATTGTGACCGAATAGGTAGAATTCTGATATCCACAATACATGTATTCAAAATGATTTTGGGTATAACGCGGATATCACACTATTTTAATTTGTATCGGTCCGTTGACCACATGGTTGGATCTATAATATACTATACATATATTACAGGTTTGTATGCATGCGTGCATATTATATAATATGATGTTGGCCCATAGGTTGATGTGAAGTTGGATACTATGTTATGAATTAAAATTGGATAACAAAAGAAAAGGTTAATTATCAATTTTTGATATATATGCATGCATGTATGTATGTATGTATGTATGTTTGTGTGTCTATGTATGTATGTATGTAACATATTATGCTGGTATGTAAATCACATATGCAAAAATGTCAAACTACAATCTTAGATGTTGGAAAACGAATTGGGCACAAATCGAGAATGCAAAACCTTAGAATGTGGATCCCTCAAGGTTCATAGATACTGGAAAATGAATTGAACACAAGTTAGGGATACAAAATAGTCGAGATGCTGATTTCTCCTCATGTTTGTGTTTTTCTATAGGACAAATTTTTGAATAGGACCTCCAAAAAATTATTGCAAGTTTATGCCTCATACAAAACTAACTGTAGAAATATGCTTCTTTCTACGGCATGCGCATTTATGGAATACACAAGCTATATTTATTTAGCTTGCGTAGTATTTACGTATTTTTGGAATGCGCAAATACATTTTTGGGGCTAAAATAAACAGTTAGCCCTTTTCTTCCTCATTCTCCTCTTTCCTTCTCCATTTTACAAAATCCCTACTCTACCCCATTTTATCTTCCAATTTCAATTTTGATTCAAATTAATCCTTAAATCGGTTTCAAATAAATTGTTTAATATCAAATGGAAAGGCTCGTCTTCATCTTCTCAAGCTAGAATTAAAAAAATTTGAATTGGGATTAGTTGATTTTTGGTCATGTTTAATTTATTCCGGTTATTGTTATTATAGTTAATTGATTTAGCATTAAAATTTTACCAGCTAACTAATTGAAATTGGAAACCCTAGTTTTAATTTTGATAGTGAATAATTGAGTATTATTGGTTATGTATTGGATGATTAATTTGTTGTAACTGGACTAGCCTGCAACGGAAGTTATGAATGAATTTTAAAATTTTTACCTTATTGGATCTTTTATTGGGCTTATGAAGTCTAACTGAATTAGAACATTTCTAAATTTCATTTAAATAAAATCATTTATTTCATTTAAATTCAAATATATTAAGATATGAAATTAATTTTATTTGATTTAGTTTATACATAAATGTATCATATACATATATGTGTGAGTGCATGTGTAACATAATAATCCATGAAAGGTATAATATGTCAATATGTAGATGTTGAGATTTACATCGCACCATACATATTAGCTCAATTTTTATGTCATGTATGTTGTCCAAATATGTGCATGTATATATGCGTTACAAAATACACACACATATGTATGTATAAATATATTATATATAATATATGAATATAAAACATTTATATATAGATAAATATATATATAGAAAGAGAGAGCAATTATTAAAAATTATTTATAATTCAAATTTAACATAGATTTGCAAACATAATAATTTTAGTATTTTATTTTGTATATATTATGAATAAAATAATCTATTGATGAAAATTCAAATTTTACAATTTTCGAAAATCTAGGATCATAAAATAGAGCTTAGGAAAAATCTGAAGATTTTTCAAAGTTGAAATATTATTTTTAAAAATAAATACATTGATTTCGGCAATAATTATTTAATATAAATTAATATATTATTAAAAATTAAAATTAAAGAAATTCTAGGATCATGAACAAAAGTTTACGAAAATTTTTGAAGAATTTTTCAATTAATTTATTATTTTTAATAAATCATAAACAGTTTTTCCAAAATAATATTAATTATTAAAAATAATAAAATTTATTGAAAAATTCCTAAATTTTTTCTATGTGTTTCTGAAATGATATAATATTTTCTAAAAATATAAAATTGAATTTTTAATTTAATAATTATTTTATATATAATAAACAATTCAAAAATTCAATAAATGTTAATTTAAAAATATGAATATATGTATGATAATTAATTTTCGAATTTGTAAATTCATATTATAAATAAATAAGTATACTAAAATTTTTAAATCATATATATCTTATATATATATGCATATATGCTATTATGAGAGAGAGAGAGAGAGACACACACACATATATGAATTTATTAATAAATATATATAAAACAATTATTAATAACAAAAATTGATTTTGTACAGTAAACAACATTTGTCTAAACATAAATCAAATAGTATAATAAACAAATTATGCACATAACCAAACTGATTTGTGACAACCACATCTACTTACAAAAATCCCACCTAACTAAACATATAGTAGCAATATATTTAAACAGATATGAAATTGCTCATTATAGGATCATATAATATAATTTAATTACTATAATATGAATTAAAATTACCAATTTAATGATGCCTTTGAATCCACGTTGAAGCAATGACTTTCCTTTCTTTTACTGTTCTTGATTCGTCATATTGCAAGTCCGGAATCACCGACCTCTAACTATCGAATAGTATTATTTTAATTTGAAATATATTTGAGAATTTTGGAGTGGATTGAGAGCTATGTTTTAACCAGCAATGTAGAAGGTAATGGCGGCCAAAAAGGTTAGTAATTATCTTATATATATATATATGTGTATATATATATATAGGGTTGTATTAGAGAGATGAGAAAAACCTTTTTACCCATTCTCACTTGATCTCAACCCATTATCTCCAAGTCAATTCCCTATGTTTTAGCCACCCCTAGACCTTCCCAAAACCGAAATTTTGCGGCCTTAATGATGGGCTTTAAACCCATCTATGCCCAAGCCAAATACTATGCAATTAAATCTAATTTAATCGCTTGTCGATATTGTATATCGATCGATATATTTATAACTGTTATAAATATATATTACATTATTTATTTCCCAAATCATATTCAAATTTTATAATTAATATTTCAGAAATATTAATTGATTTAATTAATTTATAACAATTATAAACTAATTAAATCGTTCGGTCTTAAGGGAATTCATCATTTCGGCTGTGTAACTCTTGAGTGTAAATTTGGTCAGCGATTAACATCGAACTATTCTAATGTTAAACGTTCACACGTCACTTAGCAGGTGATGTGACATTATGGCCAAATTTATCGCTTACTCATTTTCGGTAAAATCCAATTTTAGTTTAATAAGCGTTACCAGGTTGTGACATTTGTTTACACCAATTCTCTTCGTCAAAACTTTATCACTTTGGACTTACAGAATTTGGTAATGGTCAAAATTCCACCCTCATCCACATTCAACTTTATAGTCCAAGTACAAAGTCCTTGGTTCAATAATAACAATTATTATTAACCGAAATGCTCTGGCCGAAGACTTTGACTTTGAGTTGACTTGAGTTGACCGTGACACAAACCGCATATAACTGAGGAGACGAATCCTCACTTGAATAATGATTCAATTCCAATACTTCCACTCGACCCAACTATAGTCACTCGATGGGCGCCATGCCATGATTTGGCTATAATCAAAGCGGAGCTTCCATATTGAAGATCCACGGTATCCTTAAGTCGAGAGAACTGTGTAAATCAGTCACATCGATATTTTCTGTTTGACCTTAGTTATATTAACCAACAGAAAACTATCGAGTGAATCATTCCATAGTTATGCAATAACTATTAGTACGTAACCCCTAGGTGCCCCCAGCAGTCATGAGTAATACACTGCTCAATAGTTGGAGAGCATTACGTACTCCAGTCTCAACAGATACATCGATATCCTGTCTCAATGCATCTTGACTAGGAACATTTAAAGCGGTATATTTATTTCGTTGTGATAAATTACTTACGGTTACAACACTTTGTAACTACTATCACAAAATATACCATTTATGGATTTTTTTCTATTAAATATACTTTAATTAAGTTAATTAATTAATATAATCACATTATTTCAAGTATATAATAGGAAGAAAATACCTTTTATTTCGAACAAGATTGGTCAACGAGTTAGATATATGTAACAAATTACATAATTGCCCCTATGACATACCCCTAACTCTATCAATCTTCCACTTACACTTGGGGTCAATTATGGAATCTAATTCCAACTTCTCCAATCAGTTTTCTCAAAATCAATTAAGTCAGTCCCTTAGTGAATGAGTATGCTATTATGTTTTAATTATCTACTTTGTCGATTAACTCTCTCTGACACCCATAAACTGCCTTTATCATATGGAACAATTCGAAGTATGTCTTTCGACTTCTAGTGAGCTTTAAGTTTTATCATGACCAATTTCATGACATTGTTATCTTATAACAATATTATGGGATTCTCAACATTTGGAATCACCTTTGGCTCAATTATAAATTTGTGCATTTATATCTATATACATTGGTTTATTGTAGCGCTATTCAAGTTAATGTTCTCAACATTTCGTTGAATCGACCACAATCACCTTTATTTTGAATCATTTTCAAATTAAAGATTTTAACTTGAATTTTATCATTATTGACATGTTATACCCAATATCACTTATAAAAGTCCGTGTCCAAACGTTCCATCATAACGAGTTCATTGTTTCTATAAACAATTCTCTAGTATTTCATAAATACGCGAGAACACCTCAAACAACCATTTAGTGATATCAATTTAGATTTTACATTTGCTCCATGTATCAAATACATAAAGAAAACACAATATCATACACAACATAACATGTATGATAATTCCTATTGCTAATGCATAAGGAATCCAACTTACATGTTCTTTTTTTAATAGGTTGCTCTTATATATTGTTTTGGGACAATTCTTATATCTTTTATACTCACCATAAAAGACATCATTTATAATTCAAAATTGAGTATTAAAACAACTAAAGTTGATTTTAATACAAGCATATTGTTAAAATCAACAATGTGTTGTTTACTTATAGTTTAGAAATATCAATGTACCTTTTAACGTTCTTTCTTATGAACACACGCTTCCTCTGCACTTTGATTGAAAATCATACTTTTTGATATTTCTATCAAAATACTTATTCAATCTTGATGCTTATAAAATGATACATTCGTATCATTTCTTGGATCATATCCAAAGACTCACAAACCCAATATCGCTCTCACCGACTTTGAAGCATTTTTGGTTAATATGTGTAAACGGCTTATTCTAGATCATTATTTGGAATTTTCTATTTCAATACATAAGTACCAAACTCTAAGTCTTATCGAGCGATAATTTTGTGAGTAAATTTGAAGTAACTTGAGCATGTTGAATACCGAATCTGCTTTGCTAATTTCAATAATTGAAATTTGTGATATTATTCTTACCAACATTGCTCATTTAATTCCAACCACATTAGTCTTTCCAATAAAGACACAATCTCGTTCGATCGGTCACATCTCTTGGTTACGACCACCAAAATCATATTTCGATAGCGTATTTGGAATTCTTTCAGATTTAGGCATCATACCATATAGAGTCAATAATCTTAATGGTTTAATTGAACAGCCGAGGGTAATGTATATTTTCAACATTAATAAGTTTCTCTTTGATGTATGTGAATACTTATTAGACATTCTAATGCTATATGTTCATTTAGGTTAGTTAATTTCACTTCATCTCATATAATCAGTTCTATCTATAGATCGGATCCAATTCCATTTAACTACAAAAATTTCTCAAAGAAATTCCTTCACAATGAAGTTAATATATCTTGAAACAACAATTGTTTCTTAGTGCAAATAGAATAGGGATTCATAAACGCTTTATGAACCTTTTTATTTATAAAACTAATTTTAGTTTACAAAAATTATGTTCAAAAGATAAATTTGTCATTTGATGACAGACCTTTCCAAAAACTTTTGGAGATTCATACAAGATCCCTCATGAACAATTATTACATGCAATCTTTCGACTCGCACAACTTGCCAACTCCTTGACCTAAGATATGTTGGGATTTCTTACAAACCCTTATCTTGTATGATTTTGTAAACTGTTGTTTAGATGAAATAATATCAACCTTGTGTACTAATCTTAAGTACATGACCTTATAGAAAGAAACTAACTCAACTTCACTCACAATTAATCATAAATTGTCCAACAATGTCTGATTACTCCTTATCGATGCATCATTATGTATCACCTGGAGGAGTGATTTTGAGATTGAATCTATATTCATTTTTAGGTACATTTGAAACTCTTTCCGATATACTCACTTATTCGACCAAATCAAATCAATTTATTCTATTGCATGTTATTTTATTTACTTTTCTTTTATATTCTATGATTTTATCATAAACTTACTACATGTGTATCTAATACACATGTTCATGTTGGTAATAAATCATCGATGAATATAACAAAGTATGTGGAACCCTTTCGGTATTAACAGACTTGTGATTGCATACATCAATATGTATTAATTCAAAGAGTTCATCAACTCTTATGATGCTCCCACTGAATGGGTGCATAGCCATTAATTGTTTGAGATATAATTAACCTGTATCATATGATTCATAATCATATAGTAAAATTATTTCTCAAAACTACGGCTTAGTCTATAATTCCAAAACAACTGTAAATAATATTAGATACATATGTATTTTTTGTTGCATCACTTTTACTATGAAAACAAATTCCATAATATAGTTCTATTTCATAATGAATATTCATAATACTCATATTGAAATATAGTTATATCTATTTTTCAGTCAATATCAAAAAATAAACATTATTTCACAAATAATGTTTGGTACATTTTACGAAAACAATTTTCGTAATTTGATGCAATCATTAGGTGCTATATGGCATGCTCCCACTATTTCCGCCATTACTATAATATCGTACTAAATTTAGAGGTCTACCATTCACTTAATATTGTTAATATTGTTTACTTATTTCATATGCTGCAACTAGTTTACAAAGGAGAGTTCTTTGATCAAATATCTTGAATTCAAAGAAATAAATGTTATAGAAAACAATTTTCTATATGAAAATACATTTTGGAATAAAAATCATATTCCAATATTGACGCAACGGATTAAACAAAAACAAGGTAGATCGATGAAAGTAGCAATCGGTGGATTGATGAATACTGGAATGCCCAAATTCGTTGATCCGAAGATACCGAATTCTAGCTATCTCTGACACGTTGATCGCGCACGATACCGTGAGGAGAGATCTACAATTCTTCGAGCGTTGATCAAGCGCACTTGATTCCGCGAATTGGCTTCAACGATCGAAGATTCGAGCGCACTCGAATGTCGAAGGTGGAGATAGGAGATTACACTCGACTACCAATTTGGATGAAAGCACAAAGCTAAAAAAAACAAAATTTTATTCAAATCAACTAAACTATTACAAATGGCACCACCGGCCTATTTATAGAAGTTACAACACACGCCACAGAAAATGTACAACTCATAAGTCGTCCACGACTCAAGACACCACACGAACCACCTTAGGTCGTATGCGACCTAACAGACCCTACGACTTAAGAATGTATTACAAACACATTACAACATAATTCCAACGACATACGACTTATAATGAACGACTTAAAAACATACGACTTAACAAAATGTTTAACGACTTAAGAAATATACGACATATTACAACATACGACTTATACAACTCACACGACCTAAAAAATGAACGGCATCTGGAGCGAGCGACCTAAAAATGAACGACATCCCCATCAGCGATCTAAAAGAAGCGGCTTCAGAAAAACTTCGCGACCTAAGTCTTTACGACCTAAGGCTTCACGACTTAAAGCCTCGCGACTTATAGTGAACGGCTTATCTCCCCAGATCTTCCCACGACCTAGCTTAGGTCGTAACTCGTTAAGTCGTTCGAGCGCCTTTCCCTTTAGCTTGTTAACTCACGGTTCTCCACTAGGTCGTTCACGACTTATGGCTTCTTTAGGTCAGTCACGACTTAGTCCCTTTAGCTTGTTAACTCGCAGTTCTCTACTAGGTCGGTCACGACTTATGGCTTCTTTAAGTCGGTCACGACTTAGTACTTCCTCGCGAACTTCCTTGCTAGCTCCCATGGTCTTAGGTCATAAACGACTCAACCTTTCTGAGCGACTTAAGATTTCGTTAGGTCGGTCACGACCTAACACTTGGCCTGCATCATCCTCCCCTGGTTGAGAGAAATTCGTCCTCGAATTTGCATCTTCCTCCTCCGTAACACACTCATCCCCATGGTACGGAACTAAGTGTTTGACGTTAAACACATCAGAAGTATGAATATTATTCGGCAATTCCAATTGATACGCGTTCTCATTGATTTTCTTCAAAATTTTTACTGGACCAATCTTCCGTGCTTTCAATTTATTGTACGTTCCCACCGGAAAACGATCCTTTGTTAACACTGCATAAACCAAATCCCCTTCATTAAATTCAACACTCCTTCACTTCAGATCTGCAGATCGTTTATACTTCTCATTTGTTTTCTCCAATCATTCCTGAACGATTTTATGACATTCAGTCAATCCATCAACAAAATCTACAGCTCGTTTTACCGTCTCCTTCGGTTGTGGTACTACCGTTAAGTCCAACGGTCCCTTTGGCATACTATAATATACAATCTGAAATGGAATGAATCCCGTACTATGATTCACTGCATGATTATGAGCAAACTCTGCCTGACATAACTTCATGTCCCAACTCTTCAGATTATCTTTCACCAGACATCGCAATAAATTCCCCAGCGATCTGTTAACCACCTCTGTTTGCCCATCAGTTTGTGGATGGTACGCGCTACTAAAATTCAGCTTCGTTCCGACCATCTTCCACAAACTTAGCCAGAAATGACTCAGAAAACGAGTATCCCTGTCCGACACAATAGATTCTGGCAATCCATGAAGTCGATGTATCTCTTTGAAAAATAACTGAGCAACATGAACAGCATCCGCCGTCTTCTTACAAGCAATAAAATGTGCCATTTTCGAAAATCGGTCAACCACCACATAAATGGAATCGTTTCCCCTTTGAGTTCGTGGTAAACCCCAAACAAAATCCATACTCACATCAACCCAAGGCTTAATTGGTACAGGTAACGGCATATATAATCCAGCATTGGTCGCAGTTCCTTTCGAAACCTGACAGATATGACATCGCTCCACAAACCTTTCCACTTCTTTCCTCATTGAAGGCCAAAAATATGACTGTGAAATCAATTGTAATGTACGGTCTCTTCCCACGTGGCCTTCTTCATGTAGCTCCTTCACAATCTTCATTCTCAAACTACAATCAGGTATGCACAATCGATTTCCTTTGAATAGAAAACCATCTACCATCATAAACTCATCCGTCTCTCCCTCCTTGACTTTATCAACAAACTTTGCAAAGTAAGGATCATCGACAAATAATTCTGGCAACACATCAAACCTCGTCACTTCAACCTTCATTGTTGTTAACAAATGATTCCTTCGGCTCAACGCATCTGCCACACGGTCTGTAACTCCAGATTTATGCTTCACCACAAATGTAAATTGTTGCAGGTACGCAATCCACGATGCATGTCTCGCTGAAATCTTGTCTTGCCCTTGTAAATGCTTCAACGCCTCATGATCAGTGTAAAGAACAAACTCTTTCTGAAATAGATAGTGTCTGCAGTGTTTAATAGCTTGCACAACAGCATAAAATTCCACATCATATGTACTATATCTCATCTTCGCTCCTGATAACTTCTCACTGGAATATGCAATAGGACGCCCCCTCTGACTCAACACCACTCCAATTCCAACCTTCGATGCGTCAGTATGTAATTCAAACAATAACTGAAAATCAGGTAATGATAGAATTGGTGCTGTCGTCAACAGTTCCTTGATTTGTTCAAAAGCATCCCATGCTTCCGTTGTCCATGCAAACTGTTTACCCTTCATACAATCTGTAACAGGCGCCATCACACTACTAAAGTGTGGAATAAACCTTCGATAAAATGAAGCCAACCCGTGAAAACTACGAACTTCCGTTATCGTTTTGGGTTGCGGCCAATCTCTGATAGCTTCAACTTTACTTTGGTCCACCTGTATTCCTTCTTTCGATACAACATACCCCAGAAATAAAACACTCCTCGCCATAAAAACACACTTCTTCGTAGCAGCGTAGAATTGTTCTTCACGAAGGATAATTAACACTTTCCTCAAATGTTGAACATGCTCTTCTGTACTAGCACTGTAGATCAGAATATCATCAAAGTAAACTACCACAAATTTCCCAATGTACGGCCTGAAAATTTGGTTCATCACCCTCATGAATGTACTTGGTGCATTCGATAGACCAAACGGCATCACCAGCCATTCATACAATCCTTCCCTCGTCTTGAATGCTGTCTTCCATTCGTCCCCTGGACTAATGCGAATCTGATGATAACCACTTTTAAGATCAATCTTTGAAAAGACCACAGACGCACTGATTTGATCTAACAGATCATCAAGCCTCGACATCGGAAATCTGTATCTGACTGTTATCTTGGTCAATGCTCTACTATCTGTGCACATCCTCCACGTCCCATCCTTCTTTGGTACCAGCAAAGCTGGCACTGCACAAGGACTCAAACTCTCCTGAACTCGCCCCTGTTCCAGTAATTCCTCCACCTGTCTACTTAACTCTTCGTGTTCCCTTGGACTCATCCGATAGTGTGGTCTATGAGGCAATGCAGCACCTGGCACCAAGTCAATCTGATGCTGTATGTCTCTAAGCGGTGGTAACTCCTTCGGTAACTCCTTTGGAAACACACCTTCGAATTCCTCCAAAACTGGTTTCACTTCCTCTGGAACTTCAGCAACTTCACTGCTTTCATGCCCAATCAACATAAAAACTTCAGGACTCTCCTCTATCTCTTCCACGAATTCCTTCAAGGACAACAAGGTTTTCAATTCCTCAATTTCCTCCATCTTGTTCTCATTCTGCTGTCGCTTCTTCGGAACTAATGTGATCTTCGTGCCTTCAAACAAGAAACTGTAACTATTCGTTCGACCATTATGCTGTACTTCCCGATCGTACTGCCACGGCCTTCCCAACAGCAAATGGCAAACATCCATGTCAACTACGTCACACCAAACCTCATCCTTGTATTTCTTTCCAATAGAAATTGGAACATGAGCTCGCCTATCTACCTTTACTTCTCCTCCTTTCCTCAACCAAGCAAGTTTATATGGACTAGGATGTTTCTCCGTTTTCAGTTTCAACTTTCTCACAGCTTCCGTTGAAATGATATTATCACAACTCCCAGCATCAATGACAAATTTACAGACCTTTCCCAAAATAGTGCATGTTGACTGAAAAATGTTACTCCTCAACCAACTCGACTCTTCCTCCTGCTTCGGGGTTAAACAAGATCTTCGTAGTATCAGTTATTATTACAATTCTTGTTTCCAATGTTTCTCTATGAAGCAGAAGTGACTATTCATTCTCTTCATTCCAACTTTACCTTAAATTACATCTATTCTTATACATTCGTTTTTCTTTCAAATGGTCAAACTATTCAAAAGAAAACCTTACTACAATATCATAACAAACCTTTTACAAAAGCGCATTCGATTATTCTTAACTTTAGGACATCAAATATGTTGCACTTTATGTAAACCGATCAAGATGACATTTCAACGATCGAGTTCTTAGATGTATCTCGTAGTTTATGGTCTTGTGTTACATTAACACAATATGATCCTTTTGAAATCGTTCAAGTTGAATACAAGATCTTAAAACACTGTTTATTAGCTTACTTCGAATGAACTAACTTCATCGAAATATTGTACCCCACAAACTATGACTGTTCACCATATAACATTTATATGTGAAAGTACATGGATCAAATATCCATAGTCTTGAATTGCATTTAGAGTTCAAAAACTCATAAAATGCAATACACGGTCTAAACCAAATAAACATATAAGTGACCAACTTACGAATGTATTAAGTAGTAGAAATTAGGCACTTGCATGGGTATAGAAACATTATATAACATGCAATTAGAATTATTAGTAAGTATATATTATATTTCTTTTTTTCAACTTTTAATTCAGTTTGTTTATATATGTTAATTGACAAACATTTTATCAATCATATTAAATGTACAAATTTATCATTGTAGATAATTATAACATTATATAGCATATGTTCTTACAATATTAGAAAGTTTAAATGTTACCATTTCATTGTTCTAATAAGGCTCCCACTAGTCTTTTATATTTCTCCAAACCCCAAGATGAAACATAGAAGTCTTACAACTTAACTAGTGGGTGTTAGGACTCGTTTGTTTTTGGTATTCTGACCTTGAGTTTGCTCAACAAATAATAGCCCTACAAACGATGGATAACTCCTTATAGGTTGTATCATATACAACTCCTAACCCATTTTTCCTTGTTCTAATCTAATTTCGACCTTGAGTTTGCTCAACAAATCGAAAGAGATTATTCACTCATACCTACCATATCGTGATGGCCTAAGTATAGTATATGTACCTTGAGTTTGCTCAACAAATACATATAGTTATCTTACCTCATCTGTTCAATATATTAATAATACTACGCATAACATCCCTAGCTTGAGTTTGCTCAACAACTAAGGAGTATGTAAGTAATTTATTAATATATATATGGTAGAGGACAATATTATATTGAAGATTCATAATCTTCAATATATATATAGAGTGATATCGACTTAGAGAATAATATATTTCTTATGAAATACCCCAGCGCTTCAAGTGTCAAACACATCAGAAATCACGGTATATGTACATTTACATATGTATTTATTTCTCAAGTCTATTTGGGTTTCTTTAATGTTCCACATTTAGTTTATACACATATCATATAAGTTTTATTGTTATATAACTTTTATATTTCATATTACTTATATGATAGTCTTACGTATAATATATCATTAATTAAATCTTATCTAATTAATTTTAATCAATTAACTCTTTAATTAATTTTAAATTAGTATTCCAATATAACTTTTATATTGGACATATCTACTATAACATTTATAGTGTATACTATAACCTTTATAGTGTAACACACATATATCATATATATGTGTATTTTATTTAATTAATTAACCTTTAATTAATTTATTCAATTTAACAATTTTTATTAAAATCTATTAATTTCAAAATTTACCTTGTATACATACACATACACTTATGTTATCTTAAACATTTTAAAATAACATAACATATATCAACATATGTAATATATGCATATATGCATTAATTAATTAACATATTTAATTAAATTATTTTATTAATCTTATTAATAAATTTAAAATTTGAAATTATTATATAAATATTTTCAAACATTTTGAAAATATCATTATCCTTTCAAACATTTTGAAAACTTATGTATTATTATAATTTTTATAATAAACATGTTTTATTTTAAATTTAACTATTAAATTTAAAATCTTTAACATTAATTTTCAAAACAATTTTAAAAATTAGCCCAAGGCCCAAATTAAGTTAGGCCTTTTCTATTAGGACCAATCTTTGGGCGCACTTCACCTTTCGGGCCAGGCAGGTAATCAAGTAGGACATGGTACTTGATTATCCAATTCCAATCCTAGACATTACCTTTCTAGACACCATACTAAGTGGGCAAGCTTAATTAGTTAGCCCTAATATGACTAATTTAGAACGCATAGGTTATTGGGCTATGATACCATTGTTGGAAGTGGACTAGCCTGTAGTAGAAGTTATGGGTGAATTTCAAAATTTTTACCATATTGGATCTTTTATTGGGCCTATGAAGTATAACCGAATTAGAACATTTCTAAATTTCATTTAAATAAAATCATTTATTTTATTTAAATTCAAATATATTAAGATATGAAATTAATTTTATTTGATTTAGATTATACATAAATGTATCATATACATATACATGTGAGTGCATGTGTAACATAAAAATCCGTGAAATGTATAATATGCCCATATGTAGATGTTGAGATTTACATCGCAACAGATATATTAGCTCATTTTGTATGTCATGTATGTTGTCCAAATATGTGCATGTATATGTGTTACAAAATACACACACACATATATGTATAAATATATTATATAGTATATGAACATAAAACATTTATATATAGATAAATAAATATATATATATATATAGAAAGAGAGAACAATTATTAAAAATTATTTATAATTCAAAATTAACTTAGTTTTGCAAACATAATAATTTTAGTATTTTAATTTGTATATATTATGAATAAAATAATGTTTTCATCCAGAAATAATTAACATAAAATAATATATTGATGAAAATTCAAATATTACAATTTTCGAAAATATAGGATCATAAAATAGAGCTTAGAAAAAATCTGGAGATTTTTCAAAGTTGAAATATTATTTTTAAAAACAAATAATTGATTTCAATAATAATTATTTAATATAAAATAATATATTATGAAAAATTCAAAATTCAAAATTTAGAAATTCTAGGATCATGAATGAAAGATTACGAAATTTTTTAAAGAATTTTTATATTAAATTATTATTTTTAATAAATCATAAACAGGTTTTCCGAAATAATATTAATATTAAAACAATAAAATTTATTGAAAAATTCCTAAATTTTTTCTATATATTTTTGAAATGATATAATTTTTTTAAAAAATAAAAAATTGAATTTTTAATGTAATAATTTTTTTATATATAATAAACAATTCAAAAATTCGATAAATGTTAATTTAAAAATATGAATATATGTATGATAATTAATTTTCAAATTTGTAAATTCATATTATATATAAATAAGTGTGCTAAAACTTTTAAATCACACACATATATATATCTTATATTTGACGACCCAGTATTTTGGACCATTCAAATCGACAATAAATCCACACATGCCGGACTTGAATAATTCAAAACAATGGATTGTTAATTTATATTTGGCAAAACTCAGCATATACAGTAAATAAATAATCATAGAATCACAGACACAGAGTAATATAACAATATGCAGCGGAAACAAATGAATAGTAGTTCATGAAGCTACTATATATATAACAGAGTTAAATAAGTTACAACAGATCTCGAATACAATAGTCAAATACAAGAATAAGAATACATCATTAGAATCAACTGAATATCTGAAAGCTGAATAGATAGCTGGATCTCCAAGCGAAGCTCCAACTCCAAAGGTGAGTCTCGAATACTGGTACACTCAGTTTGACCCGAGCGTAAAGAAAAACACAAACACTCGAGTCAGGATTAACATTCTTATATCAATAAATCCAACTCAAGTGAAATAACAACTGAAATTATAAGTAACTCAAAGGATGTTTGGGATAATCATCCTCTAAGGATCCGTTAACTATTTATATATAGTAGTGTACGCTAAGTAGATAATGCCTATCAGTAATATAAAGTATCAAGATAGCGTCAAGGCGTTACCATTATCCTCCTTAACACATTTTATATAAGCGTCATAGTCTATACAACACTGTAAACTCCACCGTAAACTAGTGGGCTATCAGGGAGTACTCCATAGGTATAACACGAAACAAATCGTAGTGGTCGCGCATAGGGATACAAGTATGACAAGGCACATGAGGCAATACCCAAGGTAGTGAAACTACCGTTTGCCTGATCCGGACTGGTGAGAACGCATCACCGCAACAATCGCAACACCGCGAAACAACACTCCCAATTCAAGGGTGCGCACCAATCAAAAACAAGTAATGAGTAGTTTACGAAGAAGTGTGTCCGCTAGAGGTAGCTAACCTCATTGGCCCGGCACGACTCCTGTTTAAGTCATTTCAAATTTGACACAAGTGTCAAGGCTATCCTTTATCGTTCTCTTTCTTCAAATCCAGCAACGTCATCATTCCAACCACTTCATTCTGGATCACACTCCGCGTATAATAGTTATTAAAGTGGTTTTCGGTTTGGACAGAGAGTATGTCCCTAACCGATCCCGGACTCTTCAATAACTACGTAATTATTACACGGATTGGTCATTTAATAAACCTTCAAAATAGTTTATATTTCAAAACCGAAATATCATTGCCATTTCAAAACCATATCCATACGATATCATTTTCACTTCAAATAAATCCATTTTCAAAATCATATCACTTCCCAAAGTCATATCGCTTTCGAAATCGTAAGTCTTTTAAAATCAAAACACTTTGGAAATCAAAACCTTGAAATTCATAACACTTTGAAACTATAGTTTGAAATCATAACATTTTGGAATTCATAACACTTTCCTCTTAAACAGTTTAGATATTAAAATTAGTGTATATAATAAAATAGTTTATAAAATAAAAATAGTTTATATAAAATAGTTATAAGTTAAAATAGTTTATAATCAAAAAAAATATTGAAATGATTTATATAAAATAGTTTATATTAAAATAATTTATAAAGTAAAATATAAATAGTTGTAGATATAGTTTAAAAATACTTTATAAAATAAAATAGCTTCCACATATTCACAAATCGATTCAAATTAACTCGACTTCCAAATTCAACTTAATTCAATCTCAATTCATAAATTTCAACTCAATTTCTCAATAAATCATTTCGAATTATAACGATTTCAAATACAGATTTGAAACACAAAATAAACCATTAAATTTCAATATATTTCAAAGCTTTAAATATTCCACATTTCAAAAACTAAATTTGATAATTCCATTTATATCTCAATTTAATTTAATTTAATTTAGTTTCTGAGATATTTCTTTAATCATTTCAATACATCCAAATACAACTTCAATTTACAAATTTAAATAAACAAAATATCCCATTTAAATTTATATAAGTTTGAATATTCATTTAAGTCACTTTTAATCAAATTCAAGTTATAAAACATATCTTTTAAATTTTCAAATTTAATAAATTTCAAATCAAACTTATTTAAGTATAATTCTTAAATAATTAAAAATTCCAAATCAAATTAAAATTTATCTTTCAACTTGAAATATTATAAACTCTATATTTGAAAATATAAATTTTACATAAATACTTAAACATATTTATATTGATTCAAATCTAATTTATTAAATCAACTTTAATAAATCTTTAAAAACAATATTTATTAAAACCATATATTTCTTTTCAAAACCATAGAAATCATTTTCAAAATATTTATATATATAGACCAACGATGTCTGTATATAATTTTCTATCCTATAGTCAAGTGATACAGATATTTATCATTTCAATCCGCAATTTACATATATGTATACGGGTATATATCATTTCAACCCGCAATCCCAAATTCAATTCAATTGAAATTCGCTTGGGTTTATCATTTCAACCCATAACGATTTTCTCCTATTCTAAAGTCCGTTCGGGTGTGTATCATTTCAACCCATAGTGATTCTATACTAACAGGGAACTTGCAGAGTGATAACAGATATGATAAAAATATAACATGCATATATCATCAATATAAATAACAGATAATGGTGTCAGATGTCACAGGTGAACTGATACAGGTAGTAGCATATATATATATATATAACAGTGTAAATAACTAACATCAGCATATTTCAATTGGCAGATAATGGTGTCAGATGTCACAGGTGAACTGATACAGGTAATAGCATATATATATATATATAACAATGTAAATAACTAACATCAGCATATGTCAATTGTCGTTTCAATTGAAATCAAATTGAATAAATAAAAGAACATTAATCGTGAGTGATTGCTCACCTTTAGAGGTTAGAGATGAATGGACAATGAAGTTGAGTTACAAATTCCAAAGCAATGCTAGATTGGCACGAATTCGACGGATAGAGCTGATAACAGAAATCGATGAAATCAAATCAGAACATGATTGATGACGATAATTGGTATAAGTGAACTATATATAATCGTATAAAAAAAATCATATTCTAAATTCAAACATTATTAAATTAAATATATATTTATTTCAAAATCCCATGTTCCAAATTAAAACACACATAAAAAAAATCAAACATATATATATATATCCATTATATTTGAAATAAATACATATATATCTACTTATAGCAGATAAAATAATTCACATAAACTTATGTACATACTCAGCAGATCACAAGATTATAAATTTACATATATACCATCTAATATATATATACCCATACTTCATATACAATACTGCCATACACATGCATCTTTCTAAAACCGAACATATATATATATATATATATATATATATATAGAATTTAGACTGTTATACAAAAATATTATTAGTAGATTACTAATTATACTGCCGTGGCAAGATATATAATATATACTAATTAAACTACTAATTATTATATATACTTGTAATTCAAAGTTTTTAAAATAACATGAACAACATGTATAGCCCAACCGATTATATGTGTACACTTTATATATATATAAAACAAACAGATCATTTATATATAACAATAGATAGGATATAGGTATAAACTAATATATATACTTATAAATTCAAGCTCAACAGATATGCTCTGGGTAATAACTTATATACGTAATCTGCTGTAACCATTCGTATGCTAAATACGGCTGTCATTTTAGACTTATGCATACAACAAGTTTTATAACTCAATATATATAAACTGTATATAGCCCATATCATATATTTACATTTCAAATTATTAACTTTATAAATCATATAATACAAAACATATACAAAAAAATAAATAAAATATATATAGGCATACCTATACATCCTGACACAAGTACATAACTTATACAAAATATACCACTAAAAAAAAGACAAACATATAATACTGTACCCAATATAAGCGAAATTACCTATATAACAAATATATATATATAGCAAATAGGTAATCAATGAAAAATAAAAGGAACGGTTGAAACTATATATAAAATACTTCTTTATATAATATAGTCAACAACTGGATCATATAAATTACAAATTACAAAATATATTAGTTAATATATTGTATATACTTCATTTATATATCTTTCTTATATATATACGGAAATCATATGTATATATAAACTACTGTAATTACAACATAACAAACATAGATAACTAACATATGTATCAGATTTATATGTATATATCCATGTATTCACATTCAAATTCAAAGACACATATTAAAAATTTAAACAAAACCCATATATATATATATAAATAAACTTATTAATACTAAATATATATACATACCTTACTGCCGAGTTTTCAGAACTTGGACACATAAAAAAAATACTGGCATACAAGTTTGTAAAAGTTATATATATATATATATATATATATATATAACTTAACTTATCCCAATGTATATATATACCTTTAAAAGAAGAAGGCTAAGGGTCCTCGACTAGCATCTGCAGAGGACTAGGAGGTGGCAGAGCAAGGCTGTGTGGTGGAGGAGTTCGGCTGGGGAAGGTGCGACCATTGGTTGGTGGGCTCGGTTGTTATGCTGTCGAATACACGGGGAAGAGGTGCGTGAAGTGATGGCTAGCAGTAGATCTGGTTTCAGCAAGCAAGGGAGCACGGCTACAGAGAAGGGGCTGTCGCCAAGGGACTGCGTCGGTTTGGGATCTGTGCGCGGAAGGTGGTAGGTGAGGTTTCGGGTTGAGCAATCATGGAGGAAAGAGTGGGTTCAGGCGGAGGGGAAATGGGTGAAGGCCTGGGTGATGATCTAGGGAGGGAAAGAACAAGTAGGGGATGAGCGGGGAGAGGCAAGGCAAAGCGATGGGAGGCAACAAAAAAAATGATGGAGTGTCTGCTTTTAAAATAATAATAATATAGTATACATATTTTCTTTTCAAGGCAGAGAACAAAAGAAGTGAAGTATACGGGTAGAGTTAGCAAATGAAAATGAATGGCCGACCAGAATTCAAAGTGAACCGTTGGAATAGTAAAAGCCAGTGGTTGAATTCTGTGTATTATTAATTGTTAGTGGCTGACAGCTTTATCACGAAGAACAACGAAGGGACGTAGGAAAACAAAAGGGTTTAAAACGAGTACCGGCACGACTAACCATTTTCGTAGCTTTCGCCGTGTACCGGACTCCGAATCACACAAACAAATATGCTATAGAGATCAGCACGACGAGACGGTCAAAACGGTACATAGATATCAGTGGTACGATCATCCGATCAAAAGTCGATATCAGTACCAAAATGCTGCTATTTTGCTGAAAATAAGATCGACGAAGCAATAACAGTCAAAATTTGGAGAAACGAAATATGACGCCTTGCTCAGAAGATGATTTACAAATTTTCTATATAAAAATATTCAGGTTTGGAAAACATTTTATTATCATCGACAACTGATTTGAATTGAAATAAAATTACATAAGAAAATAAACTTCCATATTATCTGATGAAAATTTATCATTTGCTATATTTATATAGACGTATTCCAAATATCAAATTTAAATTTCAAAATTTTATTGTTTAAAGTTTCACAAAATTTCAATTAAATATTAAATAAACGAATAAAATTATCTAAAATTTACGGGTCGTTACACTCTCCCCCACTCAAAACTTTTCGTCCCCGAAAAGGAAGGAGGTAGGAGAATAGAAACAACCCCAAAGAAAATTAGATTGAAACAAAATAAAATAATTAATTCAAACCATATAAATTTAAATTTTAAATTAATTAATCTTCAATAATTGATTTAATCCATTTGATTTCACTTAAGTTAAATCAATCTATCTATTTCTAAATTCATTATCTTATTATCTAGTCATCCTCAATTAACAATTTCTAAATCATCAATTTGTATAATCATTTATTGTACTCATATTTTATTAAACAAATTTAATTCTTTTATTCCAAATTATCATTAAGTTTATTCCACTTAATATATCTTATTACATATATTTAAACCATATAAATTAATTTAAACCATATAAATTTCAATTTAAATTAATTTATATTCAATAATTGGTTTAAATTTAAAGTATTTCCATAAGTTGATCTAATTTCAATTTGTTAATTCTTTCAGAACAAAATTTATTATATTCATCTCATTCAATTAACTTATTATTCTATCATCTTTATTAGCATTTTTTTATATAAATGTTATACACTTAAATTTTATTTATAAAATCATTTTATATTGTATATTATCCAATTACATTTTAACTTCTGAATAATTTAGGTAAGTTATATTGAAATGCAATTTAGTACTATACAGATAAAATTTTCAAATTCAATTATTTCAAGTTTAAATATTTATCCCAAAATTTTGACTTCAGTTTATAATTGAAATCATCTTTAAATCATAAACTTAAGAATTTAAATCTCCGATTTACTTCAAACAATTTTGAGATAAATATATATAGTATATATCAGATCAAAATTAAATCTTTATATATATATAATAAATCAGATCATACCACAGACATTCAAATCAAATTAAATTTCCAAACAAAGTGTAGCAAAGCTACTGAATGGTCTCTTCACTTCGAAACTCGAAAATGAATGTCGATGATGCGGCCGCCATCCCCGAAATTATTTTCCAATGACAAAAGAGAAGAGTACTTATTTAAACATTAAAATTCTTTGAAAATCATTTATATTCGAAAATACTTTATATAATATACATTTAAAATTTTAAAACCAGAGTTTGGAATCATTGGAAATTAAATTCTCAAATTCCTGATTTAAATTTATTTAAATTCCAAATCAATTTATACCATGTTTATAAATTCATTTAGAACAATAAATTATAATCAAATATTATCATTTCAAACAACCAATTAATTAACCTCTTTTTTTTTATTCCAGAAAATTTTACCTATATATTTATAATATAATCATAAAAAATTATTTCATTTACCAAATTTGAAATCAATATTGTGTTAGTTTGCTCTGTTCAAGTGTTTTGGAAATCCTATCGATAGCGTTGATCAGACGAATCGATTGAAAATCCAAACCAACATCAACAACTCAAACAACACACTATAAACATAAAATATTTTATATTAATTACAAATACACTCCCTCACTTGGATATCCTCGAATGGATTTCAAAACAAAGATAGAGATTCAGATTAGAGAAACTCTAACTAAAAGAATTCAACTAAAAGGTAGACGCGATAGGGAGATAAGATAATTGAGTTTTCAAACAGAAGATTGACAAACTTATATAAATCGCGGGTAACCTTAACCGCGTCAACCGTGATTCCAAGAATAAATTTGATGTAGAATTCTGCGACAAATCGACATTCGATCGCCAGAGATAGAATTCGGGTATAGCAAAAGATAACAGCATCGTAAACCGAGGATACAGAAATCTTCGGTGAATCAATGCTGGTTGTACAGGAGTTTCACTCTTTTACAAATTATTCAGATATTGGCGAGACCGCCGATTTATTATAGAGATCATTCGAAGTGGAGTTATGGGATACTCTAGAATTAAAAAGACACGAATAGGGGAGACACGAATGGACTTTGGAAACGAAGGGAACGTTCCAAAATTCAAAGAAACCGAGTCAAAAAAGAAGGAATTCAAGCTCGAACGAACGTGATTCTGTAATTGAATTAAATCTATATGCTGAGTTTTGCCTAAAACCAGAGCTCTGATACCACATGTAACGACCCAGTATTTTGGACCATTCAAATCGACAATAAATCCACACATGCCGGACTTGAATATTTCAAAACAATGGATTGTTAATTTATATTTGGAAAAACTCAGCATATATAGTAAATAAATAATCACAGAATCACAAACACAGAGTAATATAACAATATGCAGTGGAAACAAATGAATAGTAGTTCATGAAGCTACTATATATATAACAGAGTTAAATAAGTTACAACAGATCTCGAATACAATAGTCAAATACAAGAATCAGAATACATCATTAGAATCAACAGAATATCTAAAAGCTGGATAGATAGCTGGATCTCCAAGCAAAGCTCCAACTCCAAAGGTGAGTCTCGAATACAGGTACACTCAGTCTGACCCGAGCGTAAAGAAAAACACAAACACTCGAGTCAGGATTAACATTCTTATATCAATAAATCCAACTCAAGTGAAATAACAACTGAAATTACAAGTAACTCAAAGGATGTTTGGGATAATCATCCTATAAGGATCCGTTAACTATTTATATATAGTAGTGTACACTAAGTAGATAATGCCTATCAGTAATATAAAGTATCAAGATAGCGTTAAGGCGTTACCATTATCCCCCTTAACACATTTTATATAAGCATCATAGTCTATACAGCACTGTAAACTCCACCGTAAACTAGTGGGCTATCAAGGAGTACTCCATAGGTATAACACGAAACAAATCGTAGTGGTCACACATAGGGTTACAAGTATGATAAGGCACATGAGGCAATACCCAAGGTAGTGAAACTACCGTTTGCCTGATCCAGACTAGTGAGAACGCATCGCCGCAACGATCGCAACAACGCGAAACAACACTCCCAATTCAAGGGTGTGCACCAATAAAAAACAAGTAATGAGTAGTTTACAAAGAAGTGTGTCCGCTAGAGCTAGCTAACCTCACCGGCCCTGCATGACTCCTGTTTAAGTCATTTCAAATTTGACACAAGTGTCAAGGCTATCCATTATCGTTCTCTTTCTTCAAATCCAGCAATGTCATCATTCCAACCACTTTATTCTGGATCACACTCCGCGTATAATAGTTATTAAAGTGGTTTTCGGTTTGGATAGAGAGTATGTCCCTAACCGATCCCGGACTCTTCAATAACTATGTAATTATTACACCGATTGGTCATTTAATAAACCTTCAAAATAGTTTATATTTCAAAACCGAAATATCATTGCCATTTCAAAACCATATCCATACGATATCATTTTCACTTCAAATAAATCCATTTTCAAAATCATATCACTTCCCAAAGTCATATCGCTTTTGAAATCGTAAGTCTTTTAAAATCAAAACACTTTGGAAATCAAAACCCTGAAATTCATAACACTTTGAAACTATAGTTTGAAATCATAACATTTTGGAATTCATAACACTTTCCTCTTAAACAGTTTAGATATTAAAATTAGTGTATATAATAAAATAGTTTATAAAATAAAAATAGTTTATATAAAATAGTTATAAGTTAAAATAGTTTATAATCAAAAAAAAATTGAAATGATTTATATAAAATAGTTTATATTAAAATAATTTATAAAGTAAAATATAAATAGTTGTAGATATAGTTTAAAAATACTTTATAAAATAAAATAGCTTCCACATATTCACAAATCGATTCAAATTAACTCGACTTCCAAATTCAACTTAATTCAATCTCAATTCATAAATTTCAACTCAATTTCTCAATAAATCATTTCGAATTATAACGATTTCAAATACAGATTTGAAACACAAAATAAACCATTAAATTTCAATATATTTCAAAGCTTTAAATATTCCACATTTCAAAAACTAAATTTGATAATTCCATTTATATCTCAATTTAATTTCATTTCATTTAGTTTTTGAGATATTTCTTTAATCATTTCAATACATCCAAATACAACTTCAATTTACAAATTTAAATAAACAAAATATCCCATTTAAATTTATATAAGTTTGAATATTCATTTAAGTCACTTTTAATCAAATTCAAGTTATAAAACATATCTTTTAAATTTTCAAATTTAATAAATTTCAAATCAAACTTATTTAAGTATAATTCTTAAATAATTAAAAATTCCAAATCAAATTCAAATTTATCTTTCAACTTGAAATATTATAAACTCTATATTTTAAAATATAAATTTTACATAAATACTTAAACATATTTATATTGATTCAAATCTAATTTATTAAATCAACTTTAATAAATCTTTAAAAATAATATTTATTAAAACCATATATTTCTTTTCAAAACCATAGAAATCATTTTCAAAATATTTATATATATAGACCAACGGTGTCTGTATATAATTTTCTATCCTATAGTCAAGTGATACAGATATTTATCATTTCAATCCGCAATTTACATATATGTATACAGGTATATATCATTTCAACCCGCAATCCCAAATTCAATTCAATTGAAAATCGCTTGGGTTTATCATTTCAACCCATAACGATTTTCTCCTATTCTAAAGTCCGTTCGGGTGTGTATCATTTCAACCCATAGTGATTCTATACTAACAGGGAACTTGCAGAGTGATAACAGATATGATAAAAATATAACATGCATATATCATCAATATAAATAACAGATAATGGTGTCAGATGTCACAGGTGAACTGATACAGGTAATAGCATATATATATATATAACAGTGTAAATAACTAACATCAGCATATTTCAATTGGCAGATATTGGTGTCAGATGTCACAGGTGAACTGATACAGGTAATAGCATATATATAACAATGTAAATAACTAACATCATCATATTTCAATTATCGTTTCAATTGAAATCAAATTGAATAAATAAAAGAACATTAATCGTGAGTGATTGCTCACCTTTAGAGGTTAGAGATGAATGGACAATGAAGTTGAGTTACAAATTCCAAAGCAATGCTAGATTGGCACGAATTCGAAGGATAGAGCTGATAACAGAAATCGATGAAATCAAATCAGAACATGATTGATGACGATAATTGGTATAAGTGAACTATATATAACTGAAAGGATCAGTAATTCATCAACTCTTCTCTGATTTTAAGTACGGAAGACATGAGAGGTAAAAAGAATTCATACCCTTTTTTATTATTTTTGAATGAGAAGAAAGTAAAACTATTTCATAGCAAAAGGATTACAAGCCTATTTATACAAAGAAGAAAAAATAACAAAGCTATGCCAGGCTGGCAGTAACAACTTGGTATAACCAACTATGCCAGATTGGCAGTAACAACTTGGTAGAACAACACATACCAATACCGTAGAGCAGCACATACCAATACCCCCCTCAAGTTAGAATGTCATGAAACTAATGGATTGACATTCCTAACTTGGATAAAAGCTCTTTATGCTGAGATGATGGTAGAATCTTGGTGAATACATCTGCAAGCTGAGATTGAGTAGGTAGGTAAGTCAATTGTATCAATCCTTCAAGGACCTTTTCTCTTGTGAAATGACAATCAATGTCAATGTGTTTGGTACGTTCATGAAACACAGGATTGCGAGCAATGTGTAAAGAAGATTGGTTGTCACAATGTAGAATCACTGGCTTAAGATTTTGAACTCCTAGCTCTTCCAACAGCCTTACAACCCAGGTGACTTCAGATGCTGCAGCAGCCATTGCCCTGTATTCAGCTTCAGATGAGGATTTAGAAACAGTACTCTGCTTCTTTGATTTCCATGTAATGGGTGACTGTCCAAGAAGTAACACATAACCAGTTATGGATCTTCTGGAGTCAACACAACTGGCCCAGTCAGCATCTGAAAAGGCTTGTAGCTTAAGTGTATCACACCCTTTTAATAAAATCCCTTGCCCGGCTGTGTGTGCTACATATCTCAAAGTATGATGCAGTGCTTGCAAATGACTAGTACGAGGAGCTTGCATGTACTGGCTTAGATTTTGCACAGCAAATGAGAGATCAGGCCGAGTATGAGTAAGATAGTTAAGCTTGCCCACAAGAGAACGATATATTTCAGCATTTTGTATCACATCACCATCAGTAGTAGTGAGTTTAAGGTTCAGAGGCAAAGGTGTAACAGCTTTCTTGCTTAGATCAAAAGAACAATTAGTTAACCTCTCTTGGGTGAATTTTTGTTGACTTAAAAGAATCCCATTTGCAGTATCTCTAATCTCAATACCCAAGAAATAACTGAGAACTCCAAGATCTTTTATACTAAAAATATGGTGAAGGTGGGCTTTTAAGTCAGCAATTGAATTGAAATCGTTACCAGTGAGCAAAATATCATCAACATATACTCCTGCAATGCAAATCAAACTTCCAGTCTTCTTTATAAACAAACTGTAATCATTCTTGGATTGATAAAACCCTTTTTCTTTTAAACAAATATGCAATTTCTCGAACCATTGTCTGGATGCCTGTTTAAGGCCATAAAGCGATTTCTTCAACTTGCACACTTTATTGTGAGGGTTGGAAAAACCTTCAGGCACTTTCATATAAACTTCTTCTTTCAAATCTCCATGCAAAAATGCATTATTCACATCTAGTTGGAATAATTTCCAACCTCTACTAGCTGCCAAAGCAATTAAGCATCTCACTGTACTCATCTTAACAACTGGACAAAAGGTTTCATCATAATCAATTCCATATTTTTGATTAAAACCTTTAGCCACTAGTCTTGCTTTACATCGTTCAAGTTCACCATTTGCTTTAAGTTTTATTTTATACACCCATTTACATCCTATTGCTTTCTTCTCTTTAGGTAAGTCGACTAGTTCCCAAGTCCCATTTTGTGTTAAAGCTTCAATTTCTTTATTCATAGCTTCTGTCCAAATAGGATCAGTAGCTGCTTCTTCATAAGATACTGGTTCATGCAATTCACATGCATGGGATAAAAAGGATTTATGATCATCAGAGAATGAGGTGTAAGTTATCAGATTGCACCAGTGTGCATTGACAGTAGTATCTTCATGAGCAACCGCATTACATTCGTAATCATTTAAATAAGAAGGAGCTTTGTGAGTACGAGTAGATCTCCTGATAGTTTCACTGGGAAAATTTTCAGTTATATCAATCACGATTGAAGGATCAATGGAGTTAGGATCAGTAGAAGAAGTAGGTGTAGTAGTATTTTGTATTTCTGATGTTGGAAGATTAGTGCATGGGAAAACACCATCAAGACAATGTTCTGATGGATTGTCATGAGAAGGAAATGTAGTACTTGGAGAAGATAAATCAGGAGAATTGTGAAAAATAGGAGCTGTGGAAGCAGGAAGATAAATGGCAGTATGCATATGTGAAAGAGACCTTTGTTTGTGAAAAAGATGATATGGAAAGTGCTTTTCATGAAACTTAACATGTCTGGTTACTGTCAGTTTTCCAGTGGCAATATCAACAACTTTATACCCCTTCTGACTAACTGAATAACCCATGAAAACACAAGGAGAACCCCTCTGATCCATTTTCCCTCTGTTAATTCTGGAAGTATAAACATAACATAGGCAGCCAAATGTCCTCAAATGATCTATTGAAGGAGTTTCATTGTAAAGTCTTTGGTAAGGAATATCATTATTTATTGCTTTTAGGGGCATTCTGTTGATCAAGTAAACAGCACACATAACACATTCTCCCCAAAATCTGTCTGGAACCATTGATTGAATATACAAAGCTCTTGCAGTCTCAAGGAGGTGTCTGTGTTTTCTTTCAACGACCCCATTTTGTTGAGGTGTGTCTGAACAGCTAGTTTGATGTAAGATCCCCATGTTCTTGTAAAATATTTTCATCTCTCCTTCACACAACTCTTTTGCATTGTCAGATCTGACACACTTAATTTTAGAATCAAATTGTGTTTTGATCATTTTAGCAAAATCAATCATGATACTAACTGATTCATTTTTATTTTTTAAGAAATGTACCCAAGTAAATCTTGTGTAATCATCAACAATAGTCAAAAACTGATTACATCCACTAGGAGTCTTAACAGAATTTGGACCCCAAACATCAATATGAATCAATTCGAAAGGAGCTTTGGTTTTTATACAACTTGAAGGAAAAGGTAGTCTAGTTTGTTTAGCTTTAGGACAAACTTGACAAATAGTATCTGCTGAACAAGGCTTTATTTCACAATTTGTATTGACAAACTTTATCTGATTAAAAGGTAGATGTCCTAACCTCAAATGCCACAGTTTAATATCTTCTACTGCTAACATACAAACTGTATTACATTTGTGAGACTGAACCTCATTATTACTTGTTTTCTTTTGATCTTCCACATTGTATAAACCAGCCCTCAAATTACCAAGAAGAATCAACTGCCCTTTCTGTGTGCACGTGAAACACTTATCATGAGTAAAATGTAATTCACATTTCATGTCTTTGCATAATCTGTATACGGAAATGAGATTGAATCTAAAATCTGGAACATGTAGCACTTTATTCAGAATAATTCCATCATTCAATTTCACAGTTCCGACATGTTTTACCATAATCTTACTCCCATCAGGAATGGTTATGTGATTGTTATGACTAACTAAAGGTTTATATTCAGAGAAATATTTTAGTTCAGAGCAAATATGGTCACTGGCTCCACTATCAAGAAGCCAATTTAAGTCAGAGCAAGATAAAAAACAGAAATTACCTGCCACCATGGCATGGCTGTGAGATGTCTCTACATGGCCATTTGACTTGATGCTTTGCTGTTGTGACTTGAGCAAGTTAATCAACTGATTATATTGTTCCACAGAGATGGATTGAGTAGGTTGATCATCAGTTTGCATGTTATCAGTGTCATTGTAAGCAGTAGCTGCTACTTTCTTCTTTTTAAATCCCTTGAAATTGGGAGGATAACCATGTATCTTGAAACATATGTCAATGCTGTGTCCAGGTATCTCACAGTGAGTGCAATAATATTTAGAACCTGGTTTGGTATTGCTCTTGTTACTTTTAGCCTGTTCTGCACTACCAGTGTAAGTTTTGGAGCCTGTACCAGAAAACATCTTCTTGTCAACCATGAAAGCCATAGATTCAGATTGATTAACTATTTGAGAGATCTCTTTGTGTTTTTCTTCTTGTGCAAACATTCTATAAACCTCTGTGACTTTCGGTAGAGATTGCATCATTAACACATTTCCTCTGATTGTTGCAAACTGATCTGAGAGTTTCATCATAAATTGTATAACCATCACATCTTGATGCCTTTTAACCAATCTTTTTGTCAAGTTGCACGTACAATTGTTACAAGTACAGCATGGAAGTGGATGTGCTTCATCTATAGCATCCCAAATTGATTTAATAGAAGTGAAAAATTCAGAAATAGAACTGTTGCCTTGATTGATATCAGCTAGCTTTTGTTCTAAAGCGTAAATATGTGCTAAGGATGTATAACCAAACCTTTCTTCGAGATCTAACCAAATTTCTCTAGCACTCCTTAGAAACATAACAGAACCAGCAATGTTTTCATCGAGATTGAACAAAATCCAAGAACAGACCAAATCATTGCATCTCTCCCACGCCTTGTATTCAGATCCATCTTCATCAGTAGGCTTTCTATAGGAACCATTAACAAAACCTGTCTTGTTCTTTGCTGAAAGACTTAGCAACATAGCTCTTTTCCAGCTGGTGAAACCATCACCATTAAATTTGAATGATACAAGTTGTGCAGAATTAGCATCCGATGGATGAATGTAGTAGATACTTGCAGGATTTTGATTCAAAGGCAGATCAGAGTTATTTTCAGGCATATTATCAAATAACAGATCAACAAAATTTCAGAGAAAAAAAAAATCAGCGGCAAGAGAAAATATGAAATAGATCTGAGAAATATTGATCTATTTGAATCAATTTAGATACAAATTAGAAGGAGTCGATGAGAAACATGGCTCTGATACCATGAAAGGATCAGTAATTCATCAACTCTTCTCTGATTTTAAGTACGGAAGACATGAGAGGTAAAAAGAATTCATACCCTTTTTTATTATTTTTGAATGAGAAGAAAGTAAAACTATTTCATAGCAAAAGGATTACAAGCCTATTTATACAAAGAAGAAAAAATAACAAAGCTATGCCAGGCTGGCAGTAACAACTTGGTATAACCAACTATGCCAGATTGGCAGTAACAACTTGGTAGAACAGCACATACCAATACCGTAGAGCAGCACATACCAATAATAACCGTATAAAAAAAATCATATTCTAAATTCAAACATTATTAAATTAAATATATATTTATTTCAAAATCCCTTGTTCCAAATTAAAACACACATAAAAAAAAATCAAACATATATATATATATATATCCATTATATTTGAAATAAATACATATATATCTACTTATATCAGATAAAATAATTCACATAAACTTATGTACATACTCAGCAGATCACAAGATTATAAATTTACATATATACCATCTAATATATATACCCCACTTCATATACAATACTGCCATACACATGCATCTTTCTAAAACCGAACATATATATATATATATAGAATTTAGACAGTTATACAAAAATATTATTAGTAGATTACTAATTATACTACCGCGGCAAGATATATAATATATACTAATTAAACTACTAATTATTATATAAACTTGTAATTCAAAGTTTTTAAAATAACATGAACAACATGTATAGCCCAACCGATTATATGTGTACACTTTATATATGTAAAACAAACAGATCATTTATATATAACAATAGATAGGATATAGGTATAAACTAATATATATACTTATAAATTCAAGCTCAACAGATATGCTCTGGGTAATAACTTATATACATAATCTGCTGTAACCATTCGTATGCTAAATACGGCTGTCATTTTAGACTTATGAATACAACAAGTTTTATAACTCAATATATATAAACTGTATATAGCCGATATCATATATTTACATTTCAAATTATTAACTTTATAAATCATATAATACAAAACATATACAAACAAATAAATAAAATATATATAGGCATACCTATACATCCAGACACAAGTACATAACTTATACAAAATATACCACTAAAAAAAAGACAAACATATAATACTATACCCAATATAAGCGAAATTACCTATATAACAAATATATATATAGCAAATAAGTAATCAATGAAAAATAAAAGGAACTGTTGAAACTATATATAAAATACTTCTTTATATAATATAGTCAACAACAGGATCATATAAATTACAAATTACAAAATATATTAGCCAATATATTGTATATACTTCATTTATATATCTTTCTTATATATATACATAAATCATATGTATATATAGACTACTGTAATTACAACATAACAAACATAGATAACTAACATATGTATCAGATTTATATGTATATATCCATGTATTCACATTCAAATTCAAAGACACATATGAAAATTTTAAACAAAACCCATATATATAAATAAACTTATTAATACCAAATATATATACATACCTTACTGCCGAGTTTTTAGAACTTGGACACATAAAAAAAAATACTAGCATACAAGTTTGTAAAAGTTATATATATATATAACTTAACTTATCACAATGTATATATATACCTTTAAAATAAGAAGGCTAAGGTTCCTCTACCAGAGCATCTGCAGAGGACTAAGAGGTGGCAGAGCAAGGCTGCGTGGTCGAGGAGTTCGGCTGGGGAAGGTGCGACCATTGGTTGGTGGGCTCGGTTGTTATGCCGTCGAATACACGGGGAAGAGGCGCGTGAAGTGATGGCTAGCAGTAGATCTGGTTTCGGCAAGCAAGGGAGCATAGATACGGAGGAGGGGCTATCACCAAGGGGCTGCGTCGGTTTGGGATCTGTGCGCGGAAGGTGGTAGGTGAGGTTTCGGGTCGAGCAATCATGGAGGGAAGAGTGGGTTCAGGCGGAGGGGAAATGAGTGAAGGCTTGGGTGATGATCTAGGGAGGGAAAGAATAGGTAGGGGATGAGCGGGGAGAGGCAAGGCAAAGCGACGGGAGGCAACACAAAAAAATGATGGAGTGTATTCTTTTTAAAAAAAAATATAGTATACATATTTTCTTTTCAAGGCAGAGAACAAAAGAAGTGAAGTATACGGGAAGAGTTAGCAAATGAAAATGAATGGCCGACCGGAATTCAAAGTGAACCGTTGGAATAGTAAAAGATTTTTTCAGTGGTTGAATTCTGTGTATTATTAATTGTTAGTGGCTGACAGCTTTATCATGAAGAACAACGAAGGGACGTAGGAAAACAAAAGGGTTTAAAACGAGTACCGACACAACTAACCGTTTTCGTAGCTTTCGCCGTGTACTGGACTCCGAATCACACAAACGAATATACTATAGAGATCAGCACGACGAGACGGTCAAAATGGTACACAGATATCAGTGGTATGATCATCCGATCAAAAGTCGATATCGGTACCAAAATGCTGCTATTTTGCCGAAAATAAGATCGACGGAGCAATAACAGTCAAAATTTGGAGAAACGAAATATGATGTCTTGCTCAGAAGATGATTTACAAATTTTCTATATAAAAATATTCAGGTTTGAAAAACATTTTATTATCATCGATTTTTAACTGATTTGAATTGAAATAAAATTACATAAGAAAATAAACTTCCATATTATCTGATGAAAATTTATCATTTGCTATGTTTAAATAGTCGTATTCCAAATATCAAATTTAAATTTCAAAATTTTATTGTTTAAAGTTTCACAAAATTTCAATTAAATCTATAAATAAACGAATAAAATTATCTAAAATTTACGGGTTGTTATATTATATATGCATATATGCTATTATGAGAGAGAAATATACACTAATATATATATATATATTTGAATTTATTAATAAATATATATAAAACAATTATTAATGATAAAATTTGATTTTGTACAGTAAACAACATTTGTCTATACATAAATCAAATAGTATAATAAACAAATTATGCATATAACCAAACTGATTTGTGGCAACCGTATCTACTTACAAAAATCTCACCTAACTAAACATATAGTAGCAATATATTTAAACATATATGAAATTGCTCATTATAGGATCATAGAATATAATTTAATTACAGTAATATGAATTAAAATTACCAATTTAATGATGCCTTTGAATCCACGTTGAAGCAATGACTTCCCTTTTTTTTACTGTTCTTGATTCGTCAGATTGCAAGTCCGGAATCACCGACCTCTAACTATCGAATAGTATTATTTTAATTTGAAATATATTTGAGAATTTTGGAGTGGATTGAGAGCTATGTTTTAACCAGCAATGTAGAAGGTAATGGCGGCCAAAAAGGTTAGTAATTATTTTAGACACACACACACACACATACATATATATATAGGGTTGTATTAGAGAGAAACGAGAAAAACCTTTTTACCCATTCTCACTTGATCTCAACCCATTGTGTGAATATAAGTATTGGTATTGGCAAATAACTCGCCTTTTCATATTGAAACAATCTTCGAGAGGCCTAGTTGCTTACATTCCTCGAGCACCATTGGAGCGTGATGTTGTTAGCAGGATTTATAGGGCTATCGATAAGGTGGATGATATTGAACTCAATTGATTTAAGCCCGATAAGTGAAAATGAAATGCTTTGGACTCAAAGATTTACTCAACACAATTTTAGGTAGAAACAAGTTACATCGACCTTCTGCGCATCATGCTCAACCACCTCCTTCTACTCATGCTTGAGGACCTTCTAGTTCTCGTTTGGAAGCTAATGTAGAACCTCCCGTCATGCATGGAGAACAACAATGACCACAATGGGAAGCTACAACCCAAACTTTTGGATATACAGAAGGATCAACCTTCCAAGCACATGAGGAAATTGTATACGGACCATCTCAAGGCGAAGATTAACCACCACAGCATACTCAAGAACAACCCGAACAATCTCAAATGCTAGTTTACCGAAGGAGGGAAAAGGAGAAAAGAAATACACCATTAGAAGTTCAAAGGCTTAAGGATTAGCTTATGTATTTAATTATGAATTTGATTTTAAACTTTGAATTTGCTTGTTTGGAACATAAGGATAGTTGGAATGTATGAAATTTATTTTTCTTGTGTATATATGCATATATGAATGTCTCTATGAATGTTTGTATGAATGTATGGATGCAAGTTATGGATGGAAAACATCAGGCTATTTTTTGAAGCAACAAAAATGAATAGGCGTATTTGGAGAATGCGCATGAAGGAACATACATCTGTGCATTCCATAAATGCGTGTGTGTGTACCCCTTCATGCGTATTCTACAAATGCGGCTATTCATTTTTTCCGCTTCAAAAATTAGTCTGTTGTTTCTCATCCAAGAATTCATCCACACCTTCATACAAACATACACACACACACACAAATATATATATATATATATATATATATATATAAACACTAAATTCATAAACCCATAAACCTTGCATTCAAGCAAAAGCACTAAGTTCATCGATTACAACAAGCAAGTTCATTACATAAGCAAGTTCGTAGTTCCATGCATAAACCCATTACAAAAAGTTCATCGATTACAAGATCTTCTCTTATGTCCAAGAACACCACATTTGCTACACCTATCTTGTCGGTTGGTATTTGATTGATCCAGTGCTCCTTTGATTCATGCGGATCGTGGACGTCCTAAGTTTGTTCGTTCCAGAGGTGGTTATATGCAAGGACCTTCGTACGTTATCCAATAACGATTGTCTGGGACAGGATGAAACAACGTAAGAGAATAAGAAGCATTATAATTTGCAGTTGTGTACCATGGTGAAATAAAATCATCATATGCTCTATTAGCACCACCGAAACCTTGTGAACATGCTGCTAAAACACGTGAACAAAGAAAATGTTCCAATGTTGCATATTACACGAACATGTAGCTTCGACATCCCCAACATTTATCGTATAATCGAACATATGTAAACCTTTCACTTGCCATACCATATAGCTATACGGTTCGATGTTCTAAATGTCTTGATTCTTCCATTTTTTCCTTTGCAATTGCTTCCCACTTTGGCATCAAACGTGACATCAACAACTCCCCTTGAGTATGATGCTCGTAGAAGCGGTGGTTTCCACAATGAAAAGTACGTGCAACCAATGATCTCACGGGTAATTTCCTTGTTCCTTTTAATACACCATTGAAGCTTTCAGACACATTTGTAGTCATCATGTCAAATCTCATTCCACCATCTCTACATAGTGTCCAATTATCTTCTTGGTCTTTCAAACTTTTTTCGATCCATGCATCGGCTTCGGGACTAACAAGCTTTATTTGCTTTCGTAACTCCTCATGTTTCACTAATTTGGAGGCAACAGTCGAAGCATGTAATAAATTTTGAAGAACATCCGATCCAAATCCAGTTTTTTTTTTGAAATTAGCTTTATTGTGTCTAATACAATATCGATGATGATGATGAGCAGACCAACCTTTAATTATTGCACGTAGAATTCCTTTCGTATGATTGGACACAAACGTAATACATCTACTACATGAAGAGGGAATATGTTTCCATATAGAACTATTTAAACCACTTCCATGTATTCCATGACTCAGTTGGCACAATAGCAAATGCTAATGGATAAAGACACTAATTTGCATCAACACCAGCGGCAACAAGTGCCTAAAAATTTCCTGTATAAATGAGTGCTATCAATAGAAAGTAACGTGCGATAATGCGCAAAATCTTTAATTGAAGGCCTAAAAGCCCAGAAAGCAGCATCGAAAACACCTCGAGTGTGAATGACGTTAAATACTGTTACAGGATTGCTGTTTTGCACCACTTTAAGATACTCTGGTAATTCCACATATGATGTATCCCAATCTCCATATATCATTCCTAAAGCCTTTGTTAACCATTGCTAAGCTTTGGAGTAAGCAACTTTCACTACACCAGAGAAGCCATTTTGCCATGGCCCAGAGCCGTGGCAAAATGAGAGTGGCAAAATTTTTGCCACGTCTCCGAGCCGCGGCAAACTTTTATTCAGCCACGGCTCTGAGCCGTGGAAAAATTAATATTAGCCATGGCTGAATAAAATTTTGCCACGGCTTTGAGCCGTGGCTATTTGTTATTTCATTAAAATTAACCATGGCTTCGAGCCGTGGCTGAATGAACTGAAGCACAAACATCACAATAAAAGCTGTAATACATCACCAATAAACTTCAAACAATACAGTAAAATTAGCCACGACTCTGTATAAAAGCTTCAGACTACATAAGCAAGCTAGAATCAAGAATAGCTATACAAAGAGATATGACAACCAGAAACAAGAGCACATACATCACCATAGAAGAACGTCCATTTCAATAGAAAAGTTCCATATAAAAGTTTCGAAAACAAAATAAATGGGCATAAGGACTATTTTTGCACCAAAAAAATAAGTGTAGAGGATATATTTAAGAGGAACAAGCTCTGATTTTAAACCAAACATACATACACACAGTCTCAAGTCAAAATATCATAACCAAGTACAAATCTATGTTTTCGACAATAGGGAAATTAAGTATTATTACAAGTCTGAAACAACTATGAGTTGAGCCTGAGCGCTAACTAAAAACACTGAACTCCAGTAAAGAAGTGCAACTCCACACCTGCAAGAAACAAATATATAATGCAACATTTTCACAACAATTTAGATAGAATATTAGATTTAGAAAAACAAAAACAAACGAGATAAATCCAAAAGGATTTCTTCCATAATAAAATACAAAAACAAATGAGATAAATCCAAAAAGATTTATATAATAACGAACAAAAACATGTAAGCGATTGCACACATATTAATGCATATCCTTGTTTGTAATATAAAATAAGAGTATGATAGCTTAAACGTGTACTATTCAAATCACCCATGACTGATTTTGGAATCTGGAAAACAATCATGCATCTTATGCTGTCATGTATTGATTAACAAGCCCAAGACGATATGTAATTCGAGTAGCTAAACATATAAACAAAAGTGGCAACAATAGTAGGAACATCGGTAAAGCTTATAAAAAATAGTAATAATAATAATAAAAGCACTAAAATGGACTCACAGCCCCGTGCTCTTATGCTGCCATTCCCAGCTCAAGGCCATGTCACTCCTCTAATGGAACTTGCCCATTGCCTTGTCGATCAAGGTTTCAATATTACATTCATCAACACGGAATTCAATCACAACCGAATCATGAATTCACTGTCAATGAAGAAGGGTAATGGAATAGATAGAATTCATCTAGTCAAGGTCCATGATGGATTGGGGTCAATAAAGAATCGCAATGACATGGGAAGGCTGTACGAGTGCACTTATAATATCGTGTTGTTTTTTCTAGAAGAGATAATACAAAAAAATAATGAGAAAGGAGGAGAAAAGTTTACTTGTTTCATTGGAGATTTGGCAATGCCACAAAAACTAGAAAGAGCTCACAAATTGGGATTGAAAACAATAGGGTTTTGGACGGCCTCTCCAGCGGTGCTAGCATCAGTTCTGGGATTCAAAATCTTATAGAGGATGGCATAATTGATGGAAATGGTTAGTTTTACCTCTTTTTTGTACTAGTGATTATATAAATATTCCTTGTTATAATAGAAATAACCTTTGAATTTTACTTCTCATTGCCTTTCCTTCAATATATTTCATTTAAGGTAGTGTACTTTATAAATAATGGTGCATGTGTGTAATTGATTTTTTTAAACAATATATCTTGCATATAAAAGTTTAATACTTTGTTAATTGATAATATAACCAGGCTGATATTACACTTTACTACAAATCTCTAATAACCATGATGTACAAATCTCCTATGTATTTCATTGTAAATACAAGAACTATGATGAGTTATATTTTAAAGTTGAAACTAACCAACCAATTATGTAGTGGTCAAAATAATTCAGTATCCTTGAAAGGATAAATGAGCAGATGTGGTAGATATATGTACAAACAATGGACCCTTATATATACTATAAAGCTAACAAATACCTTTAACCGCGGACATGGTACAGAATTTTAGTGCTCAATAAAAACTAGAAGTTGGTTGTAATTTTCTTTTGTATATTTAATTAAGTACAAACTTTGTATGTTCGACAACTTTACCAATCAAATGACCTTCAGGTATATGGTTAAGTGTATATGGAGAAAGTTTTGCCTTAAAAACTTGTTATGTTATTCTAGCTTCCTATGTAAAAAAGCGGAAATCTGGGTGATGCTTACCCGACGCAGACACAATTTATAAGTAAGATGTTCAACATTCATTGTCTGCTTAAGTTAGTTTCATTGCAAGGGTAGAATGGAGTATCTTTTTAAATTTTCTTATTGTGTTAGAAATATTCAATTTAATATAGACAGATTTAGGTGAAAATAAAAAATTGATACCTTCAGCAAAGGATTTCAGCAAATGTGAAGCCAAAATGAGGTGCTGTTGTCTACAAATCGCCTAAAGGAAAAGGAGAAAACCTCTGTACTACAACAAAAATGTGTGAACAACTTGGCAACCAAAACCGAACCTGATGCAGTTGATATTCCTGCAAATGAAAAACAGACAGATTTTGTAATGAGTGAAGAAAATGGTGTGCAAAACTTAGAAATGAATTATAAGGGAATATTATGGTTCAAAATAATTTATTGTTAGCATTTATAAATGATATTTTAGCAGTTACACTGATATTTATAAATGCTTATAAATATTAGTATAACTTGTATTTATTTATATTGATGTTTATTTATATCAATATAAATATCAATAGTATAGAATGATACTGGTATTTATCTATATTGCATATATCATTATAATTGATATTTTTCTATTGCTCATATCATTCTATATAGATATTCAATTATTTTGTTACATATATTGTTTTATTGCCCATAATAGAATGATATATGCAATATAAATAAATGAATATCAGTATAGAATGTTATTTAGTTATACCAGTATAACTGATATTTATTTATATCAGTATAACTGATATATATAAATGAATAACTGCTGATATTTATACCAATGTAACTACTATTTATTTATAATGCTTATAAATATCCGTGCAACTGGTATTTTTCTATTTAGAAGTTTCAAAATATTATGCATAATAGAATGATATATGCAACAAACTATAGCAACTTGCAATTAGTACTTAAAATAATCTGAACTAGAAAACAAAAATTGCTCATCTAGATGTAAAACTTCAAATCTCAAATAGTCACTGTAGAAACTCAAGTTTGTTATATCCCAATTGAAAGTTACTTCACATCTTTAAAACAAACAAAGTAGAAATAATCTTCGAACGTACATGTTCAAACTGATAAATATCATTCATGATATTCACACACCAAACTAATATTTATCAATTAGTAATATTCAAAATGCTATATTTTCTATAGTGGATAAAATTCATAATATTCAAATTGATACTATATCAGTTCATATATATGATATTTATGTTCATTTATCGTATATATCAGTTCACAATTTTAGTTCGAATTTAATATAATTTCAGTTCAAACTGATATTATGAATTTACTCTTATGAACTGATATGTAACCGTTTATAATATTATATAAATTAGTTAATATATATGATATAATTATATATAAGTTCATATATATGATATATTAGTTAATACGATTTATAACAGTTCATATAATTCTACATGTATTCTCTTTCATATATTTAGATTTTCATGCACACATCCAAACTGTAGTATGCATATTATGACGACCCGCCCTTCTCGACCCTCGAAAATCGACACAAAATACTCAACAGTATAATATGCCAACGATCGAATGCCGGAAAAAGACAGATTGTAGAAGAATAAGAAAGTAGATAGAAGAAGAAAGAACCAACCAAATCAGAATCTCACAATCGCAGCGGATAAAATATAATATATAGAACAGATCTTTACACAAATGAAAACTATATCTTTTTATATACAATACATCATCAGAGTCCATCACAACACAATCAATAGTAATCAGATACATGGCTAACAATAATCATAGCAGCGGAATATAAACAAGTACGAATAATACGCCTCGACTCCAGCTCCTCTTCTGCTCCATAGCAACCTATCCTGTAATATACTCGGTCTGACCCGAGCATTATAATAAAATAACACCCGAGTCAGTCTGGAATACCAGCGCATCATAAATACATCCAAACTGATTATAAAGTTTCAAAAATCCTTTGAAAACAAAAGCATCTCGTAAGACCACGCCACAAATAAACATGTCGGGTTTTTACCTTACGATAGCTAAAACACTTTTTATATCAATCCTCTGATATTATAATAGTGTCTAGATACAAATACTTATTAAAATAGCTGAAATTGTTACATGATTAAATTCCAGCATACTAGGTATACAAACAAAACGCGTACAAAGCACGTAGGGAAAATGGATTTCCAACGAATGACTAGGCACTGGGGTACCACCTGTCACAGTACATGGCCTAGATCACAGTACCGAGGAGTACGCCCGCTCCCCTGCAACACAAGACCGGAATCATCCCTTACTGGATAATTCCAAGTAATATCACCCCACGGTTGTGATCAGCAACCGCACCACTAAGCCGAAATAAAAGGGACATCTAGACAGGGATGACCTTACTCTCAAGTGGGGGCTACCCACGAAGCCTTGCTGCATATCCCCTGATTTTCAGTCATTCCCGGTTGATGAGGCTTGAGGCTTAGCGTTACCTTTATAGAACATTTCACTTTGAATGCCCATCGTCCACCTGACGATGTCACGAAAGCATTCGTCCATACAAGTCCGTCCCGGGTCCGAACGGAACCGAAGGCACTACCCCTACTACATCCATTTTGGAAATATCCTCAAGATTAGTAGCGACTAGCCCTTGCACTTCACTGCTCCATCTTCGACTCCGAAATCGTTTTCGCGAAACGTACAAACCGGATCGAAGTGGTTTTCGAGTCTACAGACCTAGAATCCCGGTATACGGAAACTCGATCCCGGTCTCTTCGAAACGATCAGCGCATTTGGCCAATATTGATAGTCGGTGATTTAACTATCAATTAATGTTCACAAACATCCATACACATCCATCACACAATAAATAATCTCCATATTATTTATTTGCTTCTAATATCTTTCAAAGATATATTTTCACATTTTCAAAACTCGTTTGAAAACAGTTTCCCAAAATTCTTCCTTTACAAGGTAAATCTCTTACCCTTTATTCCCATCGGGAATAACCAAGTATAAAACAATTTGCATTTAAAACAGTTAAAAATACTTTATACTGAAATATACTTTAAAATATGAAAATTACTTCTATTTATTTACTCAAAATATAAATTTAAAATATGTGAAGAAAACTAGTTATTAACACATAAACTTTGATTTTAAAAAATAAGGGTTTTAGTTTAACTAAATTCAAAATAGCGTTATAAGAAGAAAAATGCTAATTTTAACAACTTAAGCTAAAACCAACTTTTAAATAAATCCATTTGTAAAAATAATTGCTAATATACTCCCAAATTATTACGGTATTAAAAATTATTAATTTATTCCTTTTAAAAATAACGATTTCTTAAAAATACTTTTTAAAACGATTTAAAACTTAACCTTAGTTAAATAAAATCTTTTCATAAACATTTGCTTGGTTTTCCCAAGGAAACACTTTCCCGTTTCTAAACATTCCAAAGTACTCTTTCATATAAATCCACTGATTTATTTCAAGTCAATTATGTTTTACAACATAAATCCCAAATCCCATATTTAACTATGACTTCATCCGAAGTTCACACCCAATTTCCCATATTCGGAAATTCATTTTTAAATCATAGTTTAAAACATTTTAAATTAAACATTTTTGGTGAATTTCCAATGGAAGCCAAATTTCCAATTCACTTAATTAAATTCCAATGAAATACGGCATTTCAAAACATTCTATTTTTCATTTGAACTTGTTAATTTATAGTTGGAAACTCCATTTAACATATTTTTAATTTTCGGATAACATTAGCCATTATTAAAATAAACATCGTTATTTTAAACAATTTATAATTTCATAAATTTAATTTCCAGAAAACTATACTTTCCATTTACCCATTTCATAAACTTCCCATTATATTCAAAATCCCAATTTGACCCAATTTACATTTTTCTTTTCAAATCCGATTTCAAATTTTATTCTTTGAAATTCTAAATTTAATAATTCATTTTATTTCGTAAAAACACAATTTATCCATTTATAATTAAATTCTGTGATTATACTTTATACAACAATTTCACAGTACAATTAAACTTCCAGATTTATCAATCACCACATATAAACAGGTATGACTATCAACTATAAATAATTGCTACATTTTGAGGAATCCAGTTGGATCCCTCCAACCTGTTTCTTCCTGCATCACAAATGTTAGCACATCACAATATAAATATCAATCCAGACAGATAAACACAAATATAGACAATCAACCACACAGATATTTAAATATCAATTATTTATAATGTCTAGCATCCAGATGTGAGTGAGAATAACTCACCTTGAGTTTTCGACGAGCGTTCGAAATTTTGAATTAAACCGAACGACGTCCGATTTAACCCCAAATTCCTACTTGCCCGGAATGAATCCGGATCTACACCATCGCGTAGTGCTCTTTTCTGCACTTCGCCCCTAATAGCTCTGAGCTCGGTCCTCCCCATTGCTCAAAAATCGAGCACGAACTGGCCATGAACGGGCCTTGAAATCTCCCTCCACGCGACCCTAAAATCCATCACTACCGTCCACCTTGAAGATCTCGACATCCCCTTCAATCTTCTAGTTGGAAATTTTGTGAATTAATGCGTGGATTGATTGCAAATTAGTGAAAAGGGAGAATCGTTTCCGACCATTGAACGAATACAAGCGGCGGCTGAACGTTTTAGCTAGGGTTTAGAGAAAAATGCAATTATATAATAGTTTTAATATTATTTAATTAATAAAATTTCTCGTTTTAACAGTAAATGCAAACGACCTCCAATTCTCACGTTTCGACAGGCTATCCTGGGGTTTTTCCGTGTTCCGGACGTAATGGAATAGGTTTCGTAAGCTAATTTGACCGTATGCGCCAGTTGCAGAATAAAACGATCAAATTTAAAATTAAATCGGTTAAATCGATTTCGATGCGTTTCGAGCTGCCACGGTCAAACGACAACTCCGATAGCTACGAAAATTGAAATCCGATAATAATTAACTATTACGGATCCAATGGAACTGGTTTCGTCGAATTCTGAGACTGTGCCCCGGAAGGCTATTTTAACTCGTCTATTAAATCAGGCGATTTTATGAAATTATCAGAAACGCTTAAAATTTTCACTTTTAAAATTTTAATAACTTAACAATAAATCATATAAAATTTATAAACACATTAAAAATCATTCTGGCTCATTCCAGACCAAAATCTGATTAATTTGCATTTTAATAATATTAAATTCATTTTTAAATTAATATAAAATTCCAAATAATAATTTATCAACTTTAAAATTCATCTAAAAATCCAATAATATTATTTATAACCAATTGAACTTAAAAATACATTTAAACACCATTTTTATAATCATTTACCCCAAATTCCCCTTTTATCTAAATTTCGAATATTTAATTATTATTTTTCCATAAATCAAATTCAACCCGAAATTACTATAATTAAAAATTACAGCTTATTTCATTGATTGAATCTGAATCTATTCATTTTAAAATCAATTAAGAATCCACATTAACATTTAGAACGAATTAAATGTTCAAATTCAATAGCTTAAAAATACGGGATGTTACATTCCTCCCCCCTAATAAAAATTTCGTCCCCGAAATTTGCTAAGGTAGGAACATACTTCCCAACCCATTTACTTACTCAATTTGCTTAGCTAAAGTTTATATTCACTTTCCAAAATCCTTTAGCCCAATCCCAAACTCAATTGCTACAATTTACTCTAAAGCCTTTGTTTTAACTTTATTTCAAAATAACTTTACTAGTTATTAAAAGTTTTCCCAAAACCCCAAAAATTTTCTAACTCCCAAAATTTCTGGAAAATTTTGGCGGAGTCTCCTTTGTACGGAGGAGCTTCTGCGATATCGCAGGATACACAAATATATATACATCGGCTCACATGGCCGGAAACCCAAAATATATCACTATATATATCATTTTTCCAATTATATTTGCGTAGGCGTACCTCTTAGCAAATTTTTAAAAACAAGCGGCTAATATCTCGCATATACGCGCTCCAACTCTCTCGAACGCCTCCCGCACCTGTACTAAACTCAACAAACTCATCAGTTTCAATGATATGAGCATTTTAATAACATTTCCAACACAAATGCAAGCCAAACATATCCATTTCATAACCAAACCAAGCAAATTCATAATGTAATAATGTTAATCATACTTTATCAACAATTTAAAGGTTTCAATCGCATTCGAATTACTTATTCAAGTCTACTTCATTTTATTTCATTTGAATGCTTTAAATTCAAGTTTTCAATCACCTTTCAAGTTACTTATTCAGGTCCAACTATTTTATTTCATTTGAATGATTTACATTCAAGTTCACCATATACAATTCATATTTATTTCAACCAATTCACCTTTATTTTAAATTTAAAGTGTTCGCATTACTACAATGATCCACTTCCATTCATATGCAAATCACTAAATAAAATCCCAATTCATTCCAATTACTTCAAAATCAATTCCATTTGCTACCTTTAACCAATTCACTTGCATTCATATACAAAACTCTCTGAATTGGATTCCAACTCATATCAATTTATTCAAAATTCAATTTCAATTGCCTGTTAAACAACACAATTCCGATTACAAGCAATTTCATGTTATTCAAGTAAAATGAACTCCATTGCATGGTTCACAATTCAAGTATTTTCTTCCCAAACGCAATTGTTAAATTGAATATTTCCTTTACATCTTTATTTCATCTCAATAATTAATTAATACAATTATACATGCATTTCCATTTTTATTATTTAGCAAATTGCATTCAAGATTACTTAATAAAGCTCATTCACAAAAGTTTCATTATCTTCTTATATCAATTTTATTTTATTTCCATTTGATTCTCATCCAATCAATTTCAATTCATTTACAAAGTTTAATGCTCTTTGTTTATTTATCCAATCCATGTACAAATTTATTTTATTAACAAAGAGACCATTTAAATTATTTCTCTCAATTGAATTTTATTTACAATTCAAATTCATCATTATTATAGCTAATTCCATTATTTATTTACACTCTCAACATTTATTATCAAAATTAAACCCCAATCCAAATCAGGCGTTTTATTTACCTTTCAAATTTTGACTAAACTATCAAAATTTCATTTATTGCAATACAAATTCCATTTAATTTAGCTTACACAAGATTTATTTCCAAACAATCATTTGGATTTAATTGAGTAAGCATTTACTTCATTCAACATCCCTTCAACTAAATTAAATTTCCAGAATTAATTCAAGTTCATCTAAATTTTATTTAGCCCACCTGAATTTAAACCATTTCCTTTACTACTTTAAATAAGAATTTAATTACATTCATTCTTATTCATAACACAACAGAAATTTTAATATTCAGCTTAATTCCATCTTAGTCAAAGTTAGACCAAATTCAATTAAATCTTAATTCTCCATATCCAAGTTCAACTTATTTACTAACTTCAGTTCACTTACCTCTTTTATATTTTATAATTGTTTCACCTTACTTTGCATTCCATTTAAAATTAAGTTCGAATTCACCATTCCACTTATTATTTCCATTTGTGATTATAATTCCATTTTACTTGAGTTAAAATAAAATCTTCCATTCTCAAGTTCTCCAACTTATTTACTTGTAAGTTTATATTGCTCATTTCAAACCAATCCACATTTTTATAATCACAATGTCAAATTTTAACACTTAATAACTTAAGAATATGAATTCATTTGCATAATCATAAGCATTTACATTTCACCGTTATCTCAACTTCCATTTAATTCCAATTCATTTAGATTTAATTCCATTTCAAATTCTCAATTTTTATTTAACTTATCATAAGTTAAATCCAAATATATTCCATTCACCTACATTTATTCAAAGTAAATTTACATTCCATATATACTCAATTCTTCTTTAAATCAACTTTCCTTTATAAGTTATTTAGTTGAATCATTTCAACTTTCACATTTTTATTTTAAAATAGAATTTCCAGAATTCAATTTACCCGGATTTATTTCAAAACCAATTCGAAATAAAAATCAACACATTCCTCTTTTGATATTCAAATCAAATACCAAATTCCAAAACAAACTGCTTTTACCAAACAATTTTCCTTTTGAAAATTCCAAAATCACTTGTTTCCCAAACAAGTCCAAACAATGTCATAACCAACTATTTTGGTAGCAATCCATCACTTTAGAAACTCGAAAATGAATTCTAATGATGTGGCCAGCATCATCAGGATTATTTTCCAGCGACTGAAGTGAGTTCAATGCTTTCCACTTCCAAAATCCACCTCAAAACAATTTCTATTCAAAAATATTTCCCCAAAATATACTCCATTCTTACAAATGCTTTTGAAAACATTTCTAACATTTCCACAAAGTCAAACTCCCAAAACTTTGTTTAATTCCATTTGAAATCCCTTTCAAAATTTCCGGGGTCAAAATTCTAGTTTAAATCAAATTTTAATTTTTACTTTTTCTTATTTAAAACATATCCAGTCAATTCCATTTGGTTATAAACCATTTTAATATTTAACTTCTTATTGGCTTATAAATCATTTTGAATTTTAGATCATATTTTAATTTCTTACTTGATTATAGAAGAAACAACCAAACAAACATCCAATATATATAATTTAGAAAACTATTTCTTTATATCAAAATATAATTTTGGGTAAAATTATTTCATTTACCCGCTTTAAAAACAATACTATGTCGGTTTGTAATATCCCGGAAATTTAGGGCAATATCAATTTAATAATCTGTTTAAATAATTAAATTGATTTGAAATCTTTGATAATAAAATTTGAATTAGTTTAATAATCTAATTAAATAAGTGTTTAATTAGTGAGAATTTATCTTTTAAAACTAATAAAATGATTTCTATTTATAATGTAAATATATATATGTGAATATATATTGTAAATAGATAAGCTTGGGTTTGAAATTTAATAAATAAATAAAATCTTGTTTTTAAATTTCTAATATATATATTGATAGTTTGGAGATTTGGATTTATTTAATATTAGCTTTTCAAAGTTATTTAAACAAATAACTATATGGTTTAAATAAGATTAATAGTAAAGTTAATTTATTTTCTTTTTAAATATGAATAAATTATTTTAAATTGACAAATTTGTTACTTCTAAAACAATATTAATAATGTATTGTTTTGTTTATAAATATGAATAGATTTGTAAGAAATTGAATGGTTATTTTCAATTTGAATGTGTTGTTTTAAATTTACTTTGGATTGGATTTTAAAATATAATTTACATTTGAATTTAAAATTAATTTGAAATTCAAAAGAGGTAATATTTAAATAGTTTTGATTTTATAAACATATGTATAAGCTTTATATATATATATAATTAGTTTTTATTTCTTTAAAGGTAATATATATATATAGGTAAGTAATAAGTGTTTAGTAAATAAAGAAAAGGGTTTTTACATTTTAAAAAATAAATATGATTTATTAAAAGACATGTGTGATTCTCTAAAGACCTTGTTATAACAAATGTAAACAAATTAACACATATAAAGACAAGTGTCAATCCTTTAATTTCAATTTTCTTTTATTTTTAATAAATTATTTTCAGCCTATATAGACATACATCTTCCCTCTATTCTATTTCTTTCCTTATCTTCTCATTTTCAAAGTGAGAAACTTCAACCTGTAAATCAAAAACATTCCTCAAACCATAATCTCAAAACAAAAATAAGTATCTCAATCACCTCATAAATCAGAGAATCAAACTCCACAAACCAAAATTTATAAAAATGTAAACCCTGTAAATCACTTCCCTGTAATACATTTTTCAAACAAAAGTCTGTCTGCAATATCTTTTCAAAATCTGGAAGCAAGCAAACCTGAGTTTAAACAGCATTCAAAAGTTTAAAGTTCAAAGGCACTCTGGAAATCAAAGCATGCATGCAAATTTCTATAGCTAGCATTCCAATTTTCAAAGAAATCAAGCATTCAATTTTAAAGATTTCAAATCAAAAACAGTTTCAAAGAATAAGCTCTGTTCATCCTCAAATAGGTGAGTAACATTCTTCTTATAAATTAAAGTATATAGATATTTGTTTGCATGTGAAATGCTGGAATAAAATGAGTATTGAATGGATGTATATGATTGAATATCTGCATATAGATTTGAATGTATAGATGCATGTTACTGTGATATCTGTTTTTACCTATTCTTACCTTTAGAAGTTAATATCATGATAAAAATTCAATCTCTCTTAATATAATCTCTGTTAGGATTTAGTATTCAAACACATTCGATTGTTTAATCATAATTTAAGGTTTAAACTTTATTTAAACAAATTAAAATGGGAATTTGCTCTGGAAAACTAAATAGAACAGGAAGACTTGAGTTTTTGTTAAAAAATTCGAGCTCCTTAAATCATTGATTCAGGCATATGATCTGGATCCCTGATCGAAACCATGAATTTTAAAATTCGAATCATGATTTTTAGAAGTAGGTTGAGGGAGCAGTTCTAGTTTGATCGAAATGGGAGTTTTAGGTCGCCTCTGATGATCTAGTCGATCGGAAAGGTCGGGTTTGGTTCTGGAGATAGTTGAATGATAGGGGAGGACCGGAAAAATAGTGGATGGTCGTGTAGACTACCGTGGAGATGGAGGTTGATCGGAAAAGTCTATAACCCTAGTTTTGGTGAGGTTGGAAAAGGAGTTCGTCACGGCATCTAGGTTGGATCGGGTTACACCGAACTCTGGGAATCGGAGGCTTGAAGGAGGGCGAAGGTGTGGCCAGAAGTCCTGATGCTCCGGTGATCGAAGTGGAGCGGCGTCATCGTGCACGTGCACGGTAATGATATATCCTGGTGATGTTGGTTTTGGCAGAGAATGATTCTCGAGTTAAATGCGTGAGAGTCTCGAAGCATGAAGGGTTTTGACTCGGGGGAATTTGAGTTGGGCTCGGGTAAACTATGGGTTACAGTTTAAACCTGGCAGTGTTTTAAAAATTTAAATTTGAGTTTTAAAATTTGAAGGCAGGATTTAAACAAAGTTTTAAATCAAGTTTAAAGTATGGTTTTCAATATAAAACTTTATTCTAGTTGAAATAAATAAGTTTATAAAATTTATAATGTTTTTAACATTTTTAAATTGTTTAAAGTATAGTTTTAAAAAGAGTTTCAATTTAAATAAATTGGTTTAAAATCTTTTGAATGTTAAGTGTTCTTTAACATTTGGTTTTAAAAAGGTTTGGTAAATTGATTTAAAATTTGGTTAAAGTTAAATTTATAATTTATTTAAATCTTTAATTTGAAATAAATTAAAAGAAAGATTCAAAAGTAAAAAGATTTCAAAGCCTTTTGTTAATAATAATTTGAGTACTTATGAAGGTTAATATTTTAATTTAGAGATTAATTAAAATTTAATGATTTAGGATTCATTAAATTAATGTGGTAATTAAAGAGTAATTTAATAATTTAATTAATTAATGATTTGGTGTTAATTAATTAAGATTTTAAGTAAATTAATTAAAGGTAATTAATTTGAAATTAAGAATCATTTAATTAGATAAGTATAAATTATTAATAAATGATTAGGGATTAATTAATCAAAGGATTAAAGATTAATTAAGCAATTGATTAAGTAATTAGAGATTAATTAGTAATTAAGAATTAATTATTTGTAATTAGAAATGGTTGATTTAAGTTTAATTACTTAAATGAAGAATTGTTAATAATTAATGAGAGATCATTAATTAGGGATAATTAAATAATTAATTAATGGGATTAATTTTGATAATCAATTAGAATGATAATCTTTTATGAATTGGTTAAGTAATTACTTAATGGAAGTAATTAAAGAATTACTTAGGAAAGTAATTAAAGGTAATTACTGGATGTAATTAATTAAGGGAGATGAAATAATGGAAGTAATTTGAATTTAATTACTTTTGTATAATTAATCAAGGGATTAATTAAAAGATAATTAATTAATGAGTAATTAATTTATGGAAGAGTAATTAAGGATAGTTAATTACTAAATGAGATTAATCAAAGGTGATTAATAAATGTGACTAATTAATTATTAATTTAAATAAGATAATTAATTAAGAATAATTAAGGATCATTAATTAATTTATGATGTAATTAAGGATTGGTTAATTAAGATTAATTAATAAATAATTAGTGATTAAAGTAATTAATTAATTGTAATTAATTAAGGATTAATGTAATTAAATATAGTTAATTAATTAATGAAGTAATTAAAGATTAATTACTGAATAGTTTAAGATAATTAATTTGTGAAATTAATTAAGTATTAATTACTTAAAGTAATTAAAGGGTAATTAATCAGGAATAATTAATTAAGATGGATACTTAGAGTAATGATTAATTAATTGGTTTAATTAATAATTAAGTAAGCAGGATTTATAGAATGAAGTAATTAATTTAATTCATTTTAAATTAATTAGAGATGATATAAATCATTACTTAGGATGGATGAATATTATTGAATGCTTTGCATTGTTTGATATCTCTGATGAGATATATGATATGTGATAGGGATGTTTGGTTGAATTGTAATGATAATATGAATTATCTGTTTGTGATAATGGAGATTATCTATTGTGAATTATCTATCTGTGTAGTATAGATAACTGAATTGAATTGTTTTAACCTTAAAACAACTTGGCCTTAAAAGATACGTTTTGGATTTCGATGAGACCGGGATCGGGTTTCCGTATACCGGATTTCCAGGTCTGGAGACCCGAATACCACATCGATCCAAATTAACGATAGGTCGTGAATCTCAAGTGAAGATGAAGATTCAGAGTGCAAGGGTTATTGTCGTTAACTCTGAGGGTGATTCCAAAACGAGTGTACGAGATAATGCCTTCGGTTTCGTTCGAACCCGGAACGAACTTATATGGATTGAATGCTTTCAGCACATCGTCAGGCGGACGATGAGCATTCTAAGTGATATGTTCTGATTAAAGGTAATCGTAACCTCAAGCCTCATCAACCGGGAATGGCTAAAACAGGGGAGGTGCAGCAAGGCTTCGTGGGTAGCACCCACTGAGAGCAAGATAGATCCCTGTCTAGAGGTCCCTTTTCTTTTATTCGGCTTAGTGTGTGGTTGGTCGCGCCAACTACGGGATTGTCTTGTTCGGAATTATCCAGTAAGGGATGGTTCCGGCTTTGTGTTGCAGAGGAGCGGGCGTACTCCTCGGTACGGTGATCTAGGCCACGTACTGTGACGGGCGGAACCCCAGTAGCCCTGCCATTGTATGGAATCCAAACTCCAATAAGTGCCGTACGTATTAGTTGTGCCCAACTATGTTGGAATGTGAGATGTAAGCATTTCAGCTATTTCTGTAATTTACTTGAAAACCCTAGACCCTATTATAATAAAAGCAGATTTCCTATCAAATGTTTTGGTTAGCGTAAGGTAAAAACTTACCCATGTTTATTTGTGGGGAGTCTTACGTGATACCTTTTCTTTCTAAAGGTTTTGAAGTTAAGCAAGTTTAACCTGTTACTCACACCAGACCCATGTCTGACCCAAGTTGTTTATTTCTGTTTTATAAACTCTTGGGTACTCAAATTTTTACGAGTAGCCAAGGGATTCAGGTTTAGCTTTGACGAATATTCTGGAGGAGCAATGGAGCAGGAGGCTTCGGCGTTCGTAGATATAGTAGTTCCGCTGTGTTTGTATCTCTGTAGTGTATTGAGTTGTAATGTCTAGACAGATGTTTATAACTGTCTAGTATGTGTTGTATAGTTGTGTAAACTCTGATATGTGTTGTATACTATGTAATAGTTTGTGTTATTAATATAATTTATTCGTTCCGCTGTGTGAGATTCTGACGTTGTTTCTTTTCTCTTCTCTTCTTTTCTCTTTCTATCCCTTTCTTTCTTCATAATGATCCGACTTTCGGGGCATAGGAAGTCGGGTCGTTACAATTGGTATCAGAGCATAGGTTGAGCGAATGCCTAAGCTTTTGGTTAAGTGAATATCAGAACACTAGGTTGAGTGAATACCTAGGTTCGGAAGGATTATTCATTAGAGATAGGATCTGTAGCAACCTGTTGAGTCTGAATATATATATACGAGAGCGCGTATTTGTTAGTTATATAAAATGGTTTTATATTGTGTTAATTGATCGGTTGAGTGGTATATGGATTCTGGTCAATACGAGTAGCTAACGTTATTGATAGGGATCTCTAAACACTTGAACCAGGCCAACGGACACAATATTGTTTTAAAGAGGTAGATGAAATAATTTTACCCAGAAATAATTTCTATATAAAATGTATCATTTTAAATGTATATGGTATTTGTATTGATTGGTTGAGATGATAATAATTTATCATCTAGGATTAGGAGTCTGAGTGTTGAGGTTGGAAGTGTATCTGACGAGACTGTAGACCTAATACCGTCTCAAATAAGCTTTGCTGTGGTGTAAGGATTTCACCAATCTGAAGGAATTTGTTAAGGTTCGGAGTTTATCTTTGAAGTGCAATTGGATGAGTAGAGTGTGGATCTGTCGGTTAGGCAGAAGTGTATAATGGTATCTCAGGAGTAGTAGCTACGTGAGGAGATGCAGTGACTATGGATTGTTTCCGAAGATGTTTTCTTTGGAACAAGTTTGAGGAAGTGTATCTGCTTCGATGTTGTGGCTGAATTCAGCATGGTGATTTTGTCTAGTTTGAGGTTAGAGTTTCTCGAAGAGCTTTGGATTGAGAAGTCTTTGGCATCTGTGGCAGTAGTGCAGCTTGGAGTATTCTGTGCATTGGCAGGAAGTTTTCTGGCTGAGCAGTTTTTCTGAAGATAGAGTTCAGAAGCAGTATAGTGAATCCATTTCTTCGATGGATTGGATAGTTAAGTATGAACTGTTCTGATTGGTAAAGAGCGAACAGTTTTCTTTGCATTTTGGCTGGGTTGATCGCAAAAGTGACTTGCGATTGCTGAGTATTCTTTTGAGTTATTGGAGATTTTCCGGATGTTTTCGGGAAAGTCAGAGGTTTGCTTTAGCATATGGAGATTGAGTTTTCTTATCAACTAGGTTTCCGGGAGTGATACCGATGGTTCAGTTTAGTTGAAAGATGGTTCCTAGAGATAGAGTTTGGTGAAGCAGCCCGGGATTTGATGGAACTTCTGAGTTTTCTTTTATGGATCTGTTGAACTATTTTTCTAGGATGTGTTGTCCAGTTTGTGCTTGTGTTCTTCATCAGCATTTTCATTCTACTCCAGATCGGAGTAGTGCAGTGGAAGCAGTTTGGGAGTGCATCTCTGGATAGGAGAAGTAAGTTTGGAATCTACTGATGTTTGTGGAGTAGAGTTATTCTTGGTCTTGGTTGATCTTGAGGAGATCATTGTGTTAGGTTGTTTTTGGTCTAGTTTGTTTTTAGAGGCATCAGCGAAGGATGAGCTGATCAGGAAGGTTGTAGGCAGCCCAAGATTGTCCGAAGAGTTTTGTGAATAAGAGACAGAGGAATATTGGATCTCTTCTATGTTCAGATTTGGATAAGTGTTTGGTCTTCAAGTTGAATGGTCAGTTTGGATGACTGGGATTCATTGTGTTTTACGTATCTCTGAGGGAGTACGTGTTTGATCTATATCTGGTTTTAGAACCAGCAGTTCTGGAGGAATTGGTTGTTGAGTCAGACTCGTCTGTAGTCTGATATTCTGTTTAGTTTTGTAGATCTAGAGAGTAGAAGCTCTATAGCTTAGTAGTATTGATTGTTTGGATTCTGTAGTGCGAGTATCCCGGTATATATATACTTGGGAAAACTCGAGGAAATTCTATCCAGAATTTTGTCTTGATAGTTAGAATTGTTTGATTGGATGAATTGGTTGCTATGGTTGTTAGCATATAGATGATAATTTATGCTTGTGATTTAAATAGATTATTAAATTACCTTTGTTTTAAATTTCGGGGACGAAATTATTTTAAGGGGGGAGGAATGTAATATCCCGGAAATTTAGGGCAATATCAATTTAATAATCTGTTTAAATAATTAAATTGATTTGAAATCTTTGATAATAAAATTTGAATTAGTTTAATAATCTAATTAAATAAGTGTTTAATTAGTGAGAATTTATCTTTTAAAACTAATAAAATGATTTCTATTTATAATGTAAATATATATATGTGAATATATATTGTAAATAGATAAGCTTGGGTTTGAAATTTAATAAATAAATAAAATATTGTTTTTAAATTTCTAATATATATATTGATAGTTTGGAGATTTGGATTTATTTAATATTAGCTTTTCAAAGTTATTTAAACAAATAACTATATGGTTTAAATAAGATTAATAGTAAAGTTAATTTATTTTCTTTTTAAATATGAATAAATTATTTTAAATTGACAAATTTGTTACTTCTAAAACAATATTAATAATGTATTGTTTTGTTTATAAATATGAATAGATTTGTAAGAAATTGAATGGTTATTTTCAATTTGAATGTGTTGTTTTAAATTTACTTTGGATTGGATTTTAAAATATAATTTACATTTGAATTTAAAATTAATTTGAAATTCAAAAGAGGTAATATTTAAATAGTTTTGATTTTATAAACATATGTATAAGCTTTATATATATATATAATTAGTTTTTATTTCTTTAAAGGTAATATATATATATAGGTAAGTAATAAGTGTTTAGTAAATAAAGAAAAGGGTTTTTACATTTTAAAAAATAAATATGATTTATTAAAAGACATGTGTGATTCTCTAAAGACCTTGTTATAACAAATGTAAACAAATTAACACATATAAAGACAAGTGTCAATCCTTTAATTTCAATTTTCTTTTATTTTTAATAAATTATTTTCAGCCTATATAGACATACATCTTCCCTCTATTCTATTTCTTTCCTTATCTTCTCATTTTCAAAGTGAGAAACTTCAACCTGTAAATCAAAAACATTCCTCAAACCATAATCTCAAAACAAAAATAAGTATCTCAATCACCTCATAAATCAGAGAATCAAACTCCACAAACCAAAATTTATAAAAATGTAAACCCTGTAAATCACTTCCCTGTAATACATTTTTCAAACAAAAGTCTGTCTGCAATATCTTTTCAAAATCTGGAAGCAAGCAAACCTGAGTTTAAACAGCATTCAAAAGTTTAAAGTTCAAAGGCACTCTGGAAATCAAAGCATGCATGCAAATTTCTATAGCTAGCATTCCAATTTTCAAAGAAATCAAGCATTCAATTTTAAAGATTTCAAATCAAAAACAGTTTCAAAGAATAAGCTCTGTTCATCCTCAAATAGGTGAGTAACATTCTTCTTATAAATTAAAGTATATAGATATTTGTTTGCATGTGAAATGCTGGAATAAAATGAGTATTGAATGGATGTATATGATTGAATATCTGCATATAGATTTGAATGTATAGATGCATGTTACTGTGATATCTGTTTTTACCTATTCTTACCTTTAGAAGTTAATATCATGATAAAAATTCAATCTCTCTTAATATAATCTCTGTTAGGATTTAGTATTCAAACACATTCGATTGTTTAATCATAATTTAAGGTTTAAACTTTATTTAAACAAATTAAAATGGGAATTTGCTCTGGAAAACTAAATAGAACAGGAAGACTTGAGTTTTTGTTAAAAAATTCGAGCTCCTTAAATCATTGATTCAGGCATATGATCTGGATCCCTGATCGAAACCATGAATTTTAAAATTCGAATCATGATTTTTAGAAGTAGGTTGAGGGAGCAGTTCTAGTTTGATCGAAATGGGAGTTTTAGGTCGCCTCTGATGATCTAGTCGATCGGAAAGGTCGGGTTTGGTTCTGGAGATAGTTGAATGATAGGGGAGGACCGGAAAAATAGTGGATGGTCGTGTAGACTACCGTGGAGATGGAGGTTGATCGGAAAAGTCTATAACCCTAGTTTTGGTGAGGTTGGAAAAGGAGTTCGTCACGGCATCTAGGTTGGATCGGGTTACACCGAACTCTGGGAATCGGAGGCTTGAAGGAGGGCGAAGGTGTGGCCAGAAGTCCTGATGCTCCGGTGATCGAAGTGGAGCGGCGTCATCGTGCACGTGCACGGTAATGATATATCCTGGTGATGTTGGTTTTGGCAGAGAATGATTCTCGAGTTAAATGCGTGAGAGTCTCGAAGCATGAAGGGTTTTGACTCGGGGGAATTTGAGTTGGGCTCGGGTAAACTATGGGTTACAGTTTAAACCTGGCAGTGTTTTAAAAATTTAAATTTGAGTTTTAAAATTTGAAGGCAGGATTTAAACAAAGTTTTAAATCAAGTTTAAAGTATGGTTTTCAATATAAAACTTTATTCTAGTTGAAATAAATAAGTTTATAAAATTTATAATGTTTTTAACATTTTTAAATTGTTTAAAGTATAGTTTTAAAAAGAGTTTCAATTTAAATAAATTGGTTTAAAATCTTTTGAATGTTAAGTGTTCTTTAACATTTGGTTTTAAAAAGGTTTGGTAAATTGATTTAAAATTTGGTTAAAGTTAAATTTATAATTTATTTAAATCTTTAATTTGAAATAAATTAAAAGAAAGATTCAAAAGTAAAAAGATTTCAAAGCCTTTTGTTAATAATAATTTGAGTACTTATGAAGGTTAATATTTTAATTTAGAGATTAATTAAAATTTAATGATTTAGGATTCATTAAATTAATGTGGTAATTAAAGAGTAATTTAATAATTTAATTAATTAATGATTTGGTGTTAATTAATTAAGATTTTAAGTAAATTAATTAAAGGTAATTAATTTGAAATTAAGAATCATTTAATTAGATAAGTATAAATTATTAATAAATGATTAGGGATTAATTAATCAAAGGATTAAAGATTAATTAAGCAATTGATTAAGTAATTAGAGATTAATTAGTAATTAAGAATTAATTATTTGTAATTAGAAATGGTTGATTTAAGTTTAATTACTTAAATGAAGAATTGTTAATAATTAATGAGAGATCATTAATTAGGGATAATTAAATAATTAATTAATGGGATTAATTTTGATAATCAATTAGAATGATAATCTTTTATGAATTGGTTAAGTAATTACTTAATGGAAGTAATTAAAGAATTACTTAGGAAAGTAATTAAAGGTAATTACTGGATGTAATTAATTAAGGGAGATGAAATAATGGAAGTAATTTGAATTTAATTACTTTTGTATAATTAATCAAGGGATTAATTAAAAGATAATTAATTAATGAGTAATTAATTTATGGAAGAGTAATTAAGGATAGTTAATTACTAAATGAGATTAATCAAAGGTGATTAATAAATGTGACTAATTAATTATTAATTTAAATAAGATAATTAATTAAGAATAATTAAGGATCATTAATTAATTTATGATGTAATTAAGGATTGGTTAATTAAGATTAATTAATAAATAATTAGTGATTAAAGTAATTAATTAATTGTAATTAATTAAGGATTAATGTAATTAAATATAGTTAATTAATTAATGAAGTAATTAAAGATTAATTACTGAATAGTTTAAGATAATTAATTTGTGAAATTAATTAAGTATTAATTACTTAAAGTAATTAAAGGGTAATTAATCAGGAATAATTAATTAAGATGGATACTTAGAGTAATGATTAATTAATTGGTTTAATTAATAATTAAGTAAGCAGGATTTATAGAATGAAGTAATTAATTTAATTCATTTTAAATTAATTAGAGATGATATAAATCATTACTTAGGATGGATGAATATTATTGAATGCTTTGCATTGTTTGATATCTCTGATGAGATATATGATATGTGATAGGGATGTTTGGTTGAATTGTAATGATAATATGAATTATCTGTTTGTGATAATGGAGATTATCTATTGTGAATTATCTATCTGTGTAGTATAGATAACTGAATTGAATTGTTTTAACCTTAAAACAACTTGGCCTTAAAAGATACGTTTTGGATTTCGATGAGACCGGGATCGGGTTTCCGTATACCGGATTTCCAGGTCTGGAGACCCGAATACCACATCGATCCAAATTAACGATAGGTCGTGAATCTCAAGTGAAGATGAAGATTCAGAGTGCAAGGGTTATTGTCGTTAACTCTGAGGGTGATTCCAAAACGAGTGTACGAGATAATGCCTTCGGTTTCGTTCGAACCCGGAACGAACTTATATGGATTGAATGCTTTCAGCACATCGTCAGGCGGACGATGAGCATTCTAAGTGATATGTTCTGATTAAAGGTAATCGTAACCTCAAGCCTCATCAACCGGGAATGGCTAAAACAGGGGAGGTGCAGCAAGGCTTCGTGGGTAGCACCCACTGAGAGCAAGATAGATCCCTGTCTAGAGGTCCCTTTTCTTTTATTCGGCTTAGTGTGTGGTTGGTCGCGCCAACTACGGGATTGTCTTGTTCGGAATTATCCAGTAAGGGATGGTTCCGGCTTTGTGTTGCAGAGGAGCGGGCGTACTCCTCGGTACGGTGATCTAGGCCACGTACTGTGACGGGCGGAACCCCAGTAGCCCTGCCATTGTATGGAATCCAAACTCCAATAAGTGCCGTACGTATTAGTTGTGCCCAACTATGTTGGAATGTGAGATGTAAGCATTTCAGCTATTTCTGTAATTTACTTGAAAACCCTAGACCCTATTATAATAAAAGCAGATTTCCTATCAAATGTTTTGGTTAGCGTAAGGTAAAAACTTACCCATGTTTATTTGTGGGGAGTCTTACGTGATACCTTTTCTTTCTAAAGGTTTTGAAGTTAAGCAAGTTTAACCTGTTACTCACACCAGACCCATGTCTGACCCAAGTTGTTTATTTCTGTTTTATAAACTCTTGGGTACTCAAATTTTTACGAGTAGCCAAGGGATTCAGGTTTAGCTTTGACGAATATTCTGGAGGAGCAATGGAGCAGGAGGCTTCGGCGTTCGTAGATATAGTAGTTCCGCTGTGTTTGTATCTCTGTAGTGTATTGAGTTGTAATGTCTAGACAGATGTTTATAACTGTCTAGTATGTGTTGTATAGTTGTGTAAACTCTGATATGTGTTGTATACTATGTAATAGTTTGTGTTATTAATATAATTTATTCGTTCCGCTGTGTGAGATTCTAACGTTGTTTCTTTTCTCTTCTCTTCTTTTCTCTTTCTATCCCTTTCTTTCTTCATAATGATCCGACTTTCGGGGCATAGGAAGTCGGGTCGTTACACGGTTTATCTTGTTTAAGAGTTTAGAAACCCCTATCGATACGGTTGTACTTCCCGCACCGACCAGAATTCATAAACACTCAACCGATAAGTCAACACAGTACAAAAACAATTTTATATCCACTAACAAATACGCTCTCATAGCTATTATTACACTCAACTCATTATAGAGTACTTCCGACTCTATTTAAAAATGAGTAATTTTCCCACCAAAGCCTAGGTTGTCGCCAATCTAAGCTCCGATACCAACTGTGACGACCCGCCCTTCTCGACCCTCGAAAATCGACACAAAATACTCAACAGTATAATATGCCAACGATCGAATGCCGGAAAAAGACAGATTGTAGAAGAATAAGAAAGTAGATAGAAGAAGAAAGAACCAACCAAATCGGAATCTCACAATCGCAGCGGATAAAATATAATATATAGAACAGATCTTTACACAAATGAAAACTATATCTTTTTATATACAATACATCATCAGAGTCCATCACAACACAATCAATAGTAATCAGATACATGGCTAACAATAATCATAGCAGCGGAATATAAACAAGTACGAATAATACGCCTCGACTCCAGCTCCTCTTCTGCTCCATAGCAACCTATCCTGTAATATACTCGGTCTGACCCGAGCATTATAATAAAATAACACCCGAGTCAGTCTGGAATACCAGCGCATCATAAATACATCCAAACTGATTATAAAGTTTCAAAAATCCTTTGAAAACAAAAGCATCTCGTAAGACCACGCCACAAATAAACATGTCGGGTTTTTACCTTACGATAGCTAAAACACTTTTTATATCAATCCTCTGATATTATAATAGTGTCTAGATACAAATACTTATTAAAATAGCTGAAATTGTTACATGATTAAATTCCAGCATACTAGGTATACAAACAAAACGCGTACAAAGCACGTAGGGAAAATGGATTTCCAACGAATGACTAGGCACTGGGGTACCACCTGTCACAGTACGTGGCCTAGATCACAGTACCGAGGAGTACGCCCGCTCCCCTGCAACACAAGACCGGAATCATCCCTTACTGGATAATTCCAAGTAAAATCACCCCACAGTTGTGATCAGCAACCGCACCACTAAGCCGAAATAAAAGGGACATCTAGACAGGGATGACCTTACTCTCAAGTGGGGGCTACCCACGAAGCCTTGCTGCATATCCCCTGATTTTCAGTCATTCCCGGTTGATGAGGCTTGAGGCTTAGCGTTACCTTTACAGAACATTTCACTTTGAATGCCCATCGTCCACCTGACGATGTCACGAAAGCATTCGTCCATACAAGTCCGTCCCGGGTCCGAACGGAACCGAAGGCACTACCCCTACTACATCCATTTTGGAAATATCCTCAGGATTAGTAGCGACTAGCCCTTGCACTTCACTGCTCCATCTTCGACTCCGAAATCGTTTTCGCGAAACGTACAAACCGGATCGAAGTGGTTTTCGAGTCTCCAGACCTAGAATCCCAATATACGGAAACTCGATCCCGGTCTCTTCGAAACGATCAGCGCATTTGGCCAATATTGATAGTCGGTGATTTAACTATCAATTAATGTTCACAAACATCCATACACATCCATCACACAATAAATAATCTCCATATTATTTATTTGCTTCTAATATCTTTCAAAGATATATTTTCACATTTTCAAAACTCGTTTGAAAACAGTTTCCCAAAATTCTTCCTTTACAAGGTAAATCTCTTACCCTTTATTCCCATCGGGAATAACCAAGTATAAAACAATTTGCATTTAAAACAGTTAAAAATACTTTATACTGAAATATACTTTAAAATATGAAAATTACTTCTATTTATTTACTCAAAATATAAATTTAAAATATGTGAAGAAAACTAGTTATTAACACATAAACTTTGATTTTAAAAAATAAGGGTTTTAGTTTAACTAAATTCAAAATAGCGTTATAAGAAGAAAAATGCTAATTTTAACAACTTAAGCTAAAACCAACTTTTAAATAAATCCATTTGTAAAAATAATTGCTAATATACTCCCAAATTATTACGGTATTAAAAATTATTAATTTATTCCTTTTAAAAATAACGATTTCTTAAAAATACTTTTTAAAACGATTTAAAACTTAACCTTAGTTAAATAAAATCTTTTTATAAACATTTGCTTGGTTTTCCCAAGGAAACACTTTCCCGTTTCTAAACATTCCAAAGTACTCTTTCATATAAATCCACTGATTTATTTCAAGTCAATTATGTTTTACAACATAAATCCCAAATCCCATATTTAACTATGACTTCATCCGAAGTTCACACCCAATTTCCCATATCCGGAAATTCATTTTTAAATCATAGTTTAAAACATTTTAAATTAAACATTTTTGGTGAATTTCCAATGGAAGCCAAATTTCCAATTCACTTAATTAAATTCCAATGAAATACGGCATTTCAAAACATTCTATTTTTCATTTGAACTTGTTAATTTATAGTTGGAAACTCCATTTAACATATTTTTAATTTTCGGATAACATTAGCCATTATTAAAATAAACATCGTTATTTTAAACAATTTATAATTTCATAAATTTAATTTCCAGAAAACTATACTTTCCATTTACCCATTTCATAAACTTCCCATTATATTCAAAATCCCAATTTGACCCAATTTACATTTTTCTTTTCAAATCCGATTTCAAATTTTATTCTTTGAAATTCTAAATTTAATAATTCATTTTATTTCGTAAAAACACAATTTATCCATTTATAATTAAATTCTGTGATTATACTTTATACAACAATTTCACAGTACAATTAAACTTCCAGATTTATCAATCACCACATATAAACAGGTATGACTATCAACTATAAATAATTGCTACATTTTGAGGAATCCAGTTGGATCCCTCCAACCTGTTTCTTCCTGCATCACAAATGTTAGCACATCACAATATAAATATCAATCCAGACAGATAAACACAAATATAGACAATCAACCACACAGATATTTAAATATCAATTATTTATAATGTCTAGCATCCAGATGTGAGTGAGAATAACTCACCTTGAGTTTTCGACGAGCGTTCAAAATTTTGAATTAAACCGAACGACGTCCGATTTAACCCCAAATTCCTACTTGCCCGGAATGAATCCGGATCTACACCATCGCGTAGTGCTCTTTTCTGCGATTCCAACGCTTCGAGAATCGTCAAATTTTGAGAACGTATGAATTTGTTATGATTTTACAAAGTTCGAACAATATTTAAAAACAAATTTCTTTTATTTAATTTATTACCCACATCCAAACCGTTCGTTCAGCCCAGAGAAAATCACGGCCCTCTCTACTTCTCCTTCCCCCGCGCGAAGTACACAGGAGCACAAGAAACCCATCCACGCAAAATTAGGGCATCGAACCGCCTCCGCTTCGCTCGACGTGACATCGATCGGAACCTCCCATCTCGAAGCCCCAACCACCCTCTCACTTCGCCCCTAATAGCTCTGAGCTCGGTCCTCCCCATTGCTCAAAAATCGAGCACGAACTGGCCATGAACGGGCCTTGAAATCTCCCTCCACGCGACCCTAAAATCCATCACTACCGTCCACCTTGAAGATCTCGACATCCCCTTCAATCTTCTAGTTGGAAATTTTGTGAATTAATGCGTGGATTGATTGCAAATTAGTGAAAAGGGAGAATCGTTTCCGGCCATTGAACGAATACAAGCGGCGGTTGAACGTTTTAGCTAGGGTTTAGAGAAAAATGCAATTATATAATAGTTTTAATATTATTTAATTAATAAAATTACTCGTTTTAACAGTAAATGCAAACGACCTCCAATTCTCACGTTTCGACAGGCTATCCTGGGGTTTTTCCGTGTTCCGGACGCAATGGAATAGGTTTCGTAAGCTAATTTGACCGTATGCGCCAGTTGCAGAATAAAACGATCAAATTTAAAATTAAATCGGTTAAATCGATTTCGATGCGTTTTGAGCTGCCACGGTCAAACGACAACTCCGATAGCTACGAAAATTGAAATCCGATAATAATTAACTATTACGGATCCAATGGAACTGGTTTCGTCGAATTCTGAGACTGTGCCCCGGAAGGCTATTTTAACTCGTCTATTAAATCAGGCGATTTTATGAAATTATCAGAAACGCTTAAAATTTTCACTTTTAAAATTTTAATAACTTAACAATAAATCATATAAAATTTATAAACACATTAAAAATCATTCTGGCTCATTCCAGACCAAAATCTGATTAATTTGCATTTTAATAATATTAAATTCATTTTTAAATTAATATAAAATTCCAAATAATAATTTATCAACTTTAAAATTCATCTAAAAATCCAATAATATTATTTATAACCAATTGAACTTAAAAATACATTTAAACACCATTTTTATAATCATTTACCCCAAATTCCCCTTTTATCTAAATTTCGAATATTTAATTATTATTTTTCCATAAATCAAATTCAACCCGAAATTACTATAATTAAAAATTACAGCTTATTTCATTGATTGAATCTGAATCTATTCATTTTAAAATCAATTAAGAATCCACATTAACATTTAGAACGAATTAAATGTTCAAATTCAATAGCTTAAAAATACGGGATGTTACACATATACTTAGATGTAACAACCGATGATAACCAATTCTACGTGGACTACAAATGGTAGTAATAAAAAAGCCTAATACTATTGGTTTGAAAACAAATTTTTAACTACAAAAATATCATCAAATTGAATACCATGAAATAATTGTCAATTTTATTTTATATCAGTTGCATATGTCAATTGTGAATCATGTATACCTGTAACGACCCAGAATTTCGTACAAATTAAATTGAGAATATTTAATTAATTTTAAATATTTGAACGATGATTTAATTTGTATCCCGAATATAACTTTGAAACTGACGATTAAATTATAAAATTTAATCGATTGGAAGTTGAATAAAAATTTGAATCGTCAATTTTAAGCTGAAGAAAAATATTTCGAAAGCTTTTAAAATTCATATTGATAACACTGAAGATAACAGCAGCTTCAGAATCGAATTTGAGAGTGAATTGTTCAGTTTGAGATTAAATCGTTCGAATCGATATTTAAAAATAGCCGTCCGGGGCACAGTCTCGGAAATTGACGAAACCAGTTCCATTGGGTCCGTAATATTGAATTATTGCCGGATTTCAAATTTCGTGGCATTTGGAGTTGTTATGTGAGGATACGACGTGTAAACGCATCGAAATTTGTTCGAATTCGAATTTAAATTTAAATTTAAATTTGTCAGACATCAGCCACGTTTTCTTCCTTTGAATACGCCGAGAATCACGAAACAAATCGTGCCAACCATTCTCTTCCACTTTTAAATTCCCCTCTCCCTCTTCGTAAATCAAAACGAACGAGAAAAATCAAAAACCCAGTCGCGTCTTTGCCTTCCTACCTCTAATCGAAATAAATCAGTTCGAACCTCGTTTCTCCCTTTTCTCCCAATCCAGTTCGAGATTTTCGTTCGATGGTAGGAACCTAAATCGCGAGTTTCGTTTGCGGGGCTGCTGGTAGGAGGCTAAAGAGGCGACGCTGATTTGGGGGTTCGAACGTCGATGGCGGCGACGTTGGCATGTGGGCTAGGGTTCGGAAGTCGCGGAGGCTCGAGTCGAGCGTGATGGCAGGAGCGGAGCGACGTTCGCGATAGGCGATACAGGCAGGCGACGAGGTCGCTGATGTGAGCGCGACTGACGAGTCGAGCATGGGCTTGGAGTTCGTATTGATGGCGTGGTCAACATCGACTTCGAGGACCTGGAAGTGGGAAGTTAGCGATCGCTTAAGGAGGAGGCGACGATGGTCTCGACTGTGATGGTGGCGTGGAGACGGGGGATAGGTCATCTCGAGTAGGGTTCGCTGGTTCTTTGTAAGGTATATGCTATTGTTCGACTTAAATGAAAATTTGAAGATAAATTTAAATGAGTACATAGCCTGTCTTTGAAATTAAAAAAAAATGATGACAGAAAAGAAAATATAGTCATAGTAAAGAAATTATCATTTCGATTTTACAGGAAATATATAGTTAGAGTTTCTGTTAAAAAAATAAATATAAGTATATATGAAGTTTTGAGAAAATAAAAATAACCCATCTTAGATCTGCTTGTTATTTTAAATAAGGTATTAGGGTAATTAATTTGATTAATTATTTTAGTTACTGAAAGATTTTATTTATAAATGGAAAATTAATTAAAATAAAAATTTTGGTTAAGAAAATATATTTAACGGTAATCGATTATTCGATTTATTTCGAATATTAATAAATTTTATAAATTATTTATACAAGGTATAAATCAAAGAAATCGAGTCAAGATGGAAAAAGGATGGCAAAATAAAGCTGAGGTGAGATCTTCTCACTCAAATTGAAAAGTGGAATTTACAGTTATTGATTGATGATTGCTATTGGATGTGATATTAGATATAGTAGGATATATCTATATATATAGCAATATATACATATTGGCATATGTATATATTGGATTGATGATTTCCCGCCTCGTATAGCGGATGAGACCCTATTGCGCCGTTAGTAAGCGGATTTTTATAAAACCCATATACCGCGATAATTCCGTACTGGAGCGGGATTGGTATTGTGCTAACATCTTTGGATGCAGGGAAACAGGTTGGAGGGATCCAACTGGACCCCTCACATTGATTGATTTTATTTATACTGTGGTGTGAATCTGTGAATGATTATATTGATGTATTAATCATATTGACATCTGGAAATTATTTGAATGCTAAAATTTAGCTGAATGGATGTTTGATATCCTTGGATTCCAAAAATAAATGAAATTGAAATTTTGAAATCAAAATAGAAATTTTTAAGTAAATAAATTTTTAGAAATTTAATAAATTCGAAGAAAGAAATTTTAAAGTATAAAAAGTTAATTTTTATAATCTTATCGAATTTATTTCCAGAATAAAGTGAAAATGTTAAATAAATGAATTTCGTATAATAGTGATTTTAAATTGAGGAAATTAATTTAAAATCTGGATTTTTAAATAGATTGAAAGAAACAATTGAAATTTATTTTCTTAAAAAGGAATTTATTTAAAAGGAGATAAGTTGGAAATCCAATTAGAAATTTAATTGGTAAATTGAAATGATTTGGGAAATCAATGTCAAATGAGTTCAATTTAAAGAATCCATTTAAAAACAGGATATTGAATAGTTTGAGAAAAATAAGGAATTTATTTAGTAGTGATAAATAAAATTAGAAATCAAAAATAAATGAAAATGAATTTTTGAGAAATCAGTATGGAATCTTTTATTTAAAGTTGAAAATAAATTTAGAAATCAATATTGAAATTGATTTGGTATTGAAGTTTTTATAAATAGAATTGAAATTTATAAAAGTTGTTTATAAATCCGAAGTCACTTATTTTGATAAGTAAAATATTGAAGTTAATAAAAAGAAGATTTATAAGTTGAAGTTGTTATTAAAACAGAAATAGAATTTATAAACTTCGTTTTATAAATTCGAAATCGATTGAATTTGATAAATTATATATAGGAGATTATTGAAGAAGATATATCCGCGATTTCAGATAGCGAATTTTTATTGAAATAAAAATGTGTAGAAATGATTGAAATTGGGTTAAGTGAATTATATTCACGATTTTGGACAGTGAATATATTGTTAAGTAAAATGGATTTATTTTTGAAGAAGTGATATTAAAAATGAAGTAAACATTTTTAAAGATGTTTTAAAATGTGTTAAATATCGAAATCATAGATTTCAACATTTATTGTTGAAATAGACGTTTTCGAGAAATAAGGAAATGGTGGACTATAACACTGTTGTTATAGTAAATGATTTCCGAAAGGAAATGTTTTAATGTAGTATTGGGATTTATATATCTATCTAAATCCGAATCCCTATACTAGTGATTTTGAGTCGTCGTAACGATGTTTTACGTAACATTCGTTTTGACTCAAATAAATGTTGTTATAGTAAATGATTTCCTTAAAGAATGAAATATATACTTAATTTGATTTAAGTATATCGAATATTTTCCAAGTGTTGAAAATAAATGATTTGTGGAATACTTATTATTAAATAAGTAGGGAAATGCTTTTCCAATATGAAATAAACGTTTTGAGAATTTATCTTTGTAAAGATAAATTGAATTTGAATATTGAAAACGATTTGAAAATCGTATATCAGTAGATATTTTGAAATATAAATTCACTATGGAATTTATAAAAGAAATGGAAACTGTTTAGAAAAATAAATGTTGATTTATTTTTGAAGTGTGAAAATTTTATATCTAGTAAAGATATTTTGGAAGATAAATAATTTGGGAAATTTTTTGGGAATCTGATGATGTCGCGCATCTTTATTGATAGTTAAATAACCGACTATCAATAATTACCTTTAGATAGGTATTTGTTGTGAATTGGATGAATTTGAATGCCACACTTATTTTTGAATAAGCGCTCACTATTCGGGTTAGCCGGGAAAGGACCATGGGGTCGTATAACCCATTCCGAATATGGGATACATCGTTATGAATTGCATTCGAAGACCGGTGTTGAAGACCGGATATTTTTGAAAACGGAAGGATTACCGTCGAGTTACTCTACATCGGCCGATCTCCGGTTTAGAGGTTTTATCACCCTTAGTGACGGGAAGTCCCGACGTGATTGAAAATTATCCGGATGTGAAAGGGCTTCGTGAGAAGTGCCTTCGGTTCTGTTCGATCCCGGAACAGACTTGTATGGATTGTGTGTCTGACGTTACAATTTGAGATATAAAGCTGATTTCTTTCAAATACATTTCTGTTGGTGGCGGAGAATTTATTCTCTTAGCTTAACACCCTTCTCTGAGACGTACAAGCTCAGAGGTTATGTAGTTGAAATTTATCAGCAATATATCCCAATTTGGTAACGTGGCATACTGAGTGTTGCTGTGAAATGATCAGTGTTTGATCATTTGTGATATGATCATTTGTTTGATCTTATATCTTTGTGATCATAGGTTGATCATTTTTGTTTGACCCGAAGCAGGGCTTTGTAGAAAGCGTAGCTTTGTGGACGAGACTTCGTCGAGCCTCACACTCCGGAAATGGTCGAAACAGGAAGGATGCGGCAAGGTTCTAGGGAGTAGCGCCCCTTAGTGTATGTCATTCCTTCTGGATAAAGGTGGTATCATGGTATGGAGCCCAGATACTTAACCTCTGTGGTTACTGCATTATTTTTTCTATGTGGTTTGTTGGAATCGGGGATCCTCGGGAAGATCGGTGACGATCGGGGGATGGCATACGCGTGTCAGTAGTTACCTATTTTTGCAGAGGTAACCCGGCCTTGTGTTGGCAGAGATCCGGTTAGGTTCTCGGGTCGTCTATTCCAGGGACGTACCCATCGTGGATAGGAAGTTTCTTAGCCTGATCATTTGTTGGAAATCCAAAGAAACAATACGAGCCTTTACGATTTCAATTGTATAACCTGTCTCCTCAGGAGGCAGCTATAGCAGGCATAATATAATGGTACCTATGCTGGCTAAGATTTATATTCTACTTTCGAAATGTTTTCCACTATGCACTAATAATAATATCAAAAAGAATTTGATTTTTGCGTAGTAAGCATCTTTGACTATCATAAGAAGAAATCTCCTCCAAGTCTGCGTTTGCATTGTGTGTGTGGTGGGAGGTCTTATGGTAGTTTCATTTTCCAAAAGCATTGCGAATTGACTTTAAAATTTTTCTGTTGTCTATTTTAAAGATAAATAACTGTTTTACGATCTCATACCAGTCACCATGACTGACTCGGAGTTTATTGTTCCCTTCTAAACTCTGGGTGCCCACAAATTTCCACACGGGCAGTCTAGAGTTTAGTTATCAGGATATTCTGGAGTTTTGGAGATAAGCTGGAGGACGAGACGTAGTATTTGTATCTGATATTATTTATTCCGCTGTGTATTCTGTATGAGGACAAGTTATATAACTGTCCATTGTTGTATATTGACTCTGATGATATGATGTGATGTAATGTAATGACAGATATAATTCTTTTGTTTTTAAATGATATTCATTTATCTATTATATATTGTTCCGCTGCGATATGTGAGATTCTGATATTGTTTTCTGTTTCTGTTTATGCTCTTGTTCTGTTGTTGTTCTCTCTTTCTTCTGCTTTCTTCTTCTTCTACCTTTTTCTTCTTTCTTAAACCATCATAGTTCGTATTCCCGTTCATTTTGAGTTAATCAATGGAGATTAGTGGTTAATCAAGAGGTACGGATTTGCGGGCCATGACATTTGGTATCAGAGCATATGGTTAAGCGACAACCCTGCTCTGTTGGGTGTTACTCATTAGAGATAGAGTCAGTAGTGCTCTAGAATGAGTTTGAGTGTAATAATAGATATGAGCGCGTATTTGTTAGTGAATATAAAAAAAATTGTTTTATATTGTGATGATTGATTTATTGAGTGGTATATGGATTCTGGTCAATACGAGTAATTAACGATCATTGATAGGGATCTCTAAACACTTGAATAGAACAATTCGGCATAGTATTGTTTTTAAATAGGGTGAATGAAATAATTTTGCCCAAAACTATTTTTGTATAGAAAAGAAATGTTTTCTATGAATTATCATAGTATTTGGATGCATGGTTGTTAGGAAATAATAACATTGAAATGTTATCATTACTATTGAAATTGAATAAGAAATTTAAATCATAACTCCAAAGTTAAGAAATAAATTCATATACAAATGAAATTTGAGAATGTAAATTATAAATGTGATTTGTAATTTAAAATGGAATTTCAGAGAAGTATTTGGAAATGTTTTGAAAAGAATTTGAAAATTTTGGAGATTTGGAAAGTTTAAATTCCCTTTTGATTTGAAAATGTATTTCAAAGGTTTTGGAAAAGTATTCTGAAGGAATGAAAAGCTCTAAACTCTTTTCGGTCGCTGGAAAATAATTCCGATGATGATCGCGACATCACCGGTGTTCATTTTCGGGTTTCTGAAAGAGGAATTGCTGCCAAATTGTTTTAAAAAGGAAGTTGTTGGAAAATTTGGGTTTTGTTTTGAAAATTCAAAAGGTAATTTGAATTGTTTTCAAAATGGTTTTGAAAGGTTGAAAGGACTCTGGAATACTTTATAAGAATATTTATGGAATATTATTGAATTGATAACTTATACAAATAGAAATTGTTAATGTAAAATATGTAAATGTGATTGGAATTAAAGTTCATTAACAAATGAAATCTATAAATGTGAATTGAAAGTATAAGGAAATAAATTCATATATGAATAAAATGGTGAATATAAATTGTAAATGAATTTATAAATGAAAATAAAATTCCTTAATAAAATGGAATTGTGAATGTGAATGTATAAATGATTGTATAAATCAAGATGTAAATAAGTTGTTAACTTATAGAATATTTGAAATCTGATTGGAATGGAATTCAAATTGAAGACGAATGAATTAGTAATTGGAACTAATTTAAGATAGTGCAGTTGTAAATGACAGATAATTGATAAAATTCAATATTTCAGAATTGAAAGTAAATTGAATCCAAATTAGATTGGAATTGTGAATTGAACTCAAATGAGAAATTGAAATGTGAAATTGAATTCAAATAAAATTTGAAATGTAAAATTGAAGATAATGGATATAACTTCAATAGTGAACTAAAGATGATATAAGTAGTTTATATTGAAATTTTTGTAATAGAATTTACGAAATGGTTTGAATATATGTAACTAGATATTATGGCTAGTAGGTTATACAAGTGTTATAAAGAAATTGGGGTTTTACTTTCAAAGATAAATTTGAATTGCTCGAAAAAAGGTACGTATTTGAATTTGAATATGAGCTTTGATGACTTATTTCTCTAGCCGTTTGGCTTTTTCTTTTTCTTTTTGAAATCTGAGAGTCCGTAGGGATGTTTTGTAGTCGTGCCGTATTAGCCGCGCAAAGGAGACGCTGGCGAAATTTTTCGAAAATTTCGAGTGTTAGAAAATTTTTGAGAAATTTTGAAAGTTTAAAATTTGAATTTAAACTCGAATTTGAATTTTGAAGTAAACAATGATGTTTGAAAATTATGAAAATGTTTAGAAAGTTAGTTGAATTAATAACGAATCTTTAATAGAAAGATTTGTTTTGAAAAATTGATAAAACTATTTAGATTGTGAAAAATAGTAGACGAGTTAAGGACCTTTCTTTCTAACTTGTAATTTCGAGGACGAAATTCTTTTAAAGGGGGGAGTCTGTAACGACCCAGAATTTCGAACAAATTAAATTGAGAATATTTAATTAATTTTAAATATTTGAACGATGATTTAATTTGTATCCCGAATATAACTTTGAAACTGACGATTAAATTATAAAATTTAATCGATTGGAAGTTGAATAAAAATTTGAATCGTCAATTTTAAGCTGAAGAAAAATATTTCGAAAGCTTTTAAAATTCATATTGATAACACTGAAGATAACAGCAGCTTCAGAATCGAATTTGAGAGTGAATTGTTCAGTTTGAGATTAAATCGTTCGAATCGATATTTAAAAATAGCCGTCCGGGGCACAGTCTCGGAAATTGACGAAACCAGTTCCATTGGGTCCGTAATATTGAATTATTGCCGGATTTCAAATTTCGTGGCATTTGGAGTTGTTATGTGAGGATACGACGTGTAAACGCATCGAAATTTGTTCGAATTCGAATTTAAATTTAAATTTGTCAAACATCAGCCACGTTTTCTTCCTTTGAATACGCCGAGAATCACGAAACAAATCGTGCCAACCATTCTCTTCCACTTTTAAATTCCCCTCTCCCTCTTCGTAAATCAAAACGAACGAGAAAAATCAAAAACCCAGTCGCGTCTTTGCCTTCCTACCTCTAATCGAAATAAATCAGTTCGAACCTCGTTTCTCCCTTTTCTCCCAATCCAGTTCGAGATTTTCGTTCGATGGCAGGAACCTAAATCGCGAGTTTCGTTTGCGGGGCTGCTGGTAGGAGGCTAAAGAGGCGACGTTGATTTGGGGGTTCGAACGTCGATGGCGGCGACGCTGGCATGTGGGCTAGGGCTTGGAAGTCGCGGAGGCTCGAGTCGAGCGTGATGGCAGGAGCGGAGCGACGTTCGCGATAGGCGATACAGGCAGGCGACGAGGTCGCTGATGTGAGTGCGACTGACGAGTCGAGCATGGGCTTGGAGTTCGTATTGATGGCGTGGTCAACATCGACTTCGAGGACCTGGAAGTGGGAAGTTAGCGATCGCTTAAGGAGGAGGCGACGATGGTCTCGACTGTGATGGTGGCGTGGAGACGGGGGACAGGTCATCTCGAGTGGGGTTCGCTGGTTCTTTGTAAGGTATATGCTATTGTTCGACTTAAATGAAAATTTGAAGATAAATTTAAATGAGTACATAACCTGTCTTTGAAATTAAAAAAAAATGATGACAGAAAAGAAAATATAGTCACAGTAAAGAAATTATCATTTCGATTTTACAGGAAATATATAGTTAGAGTTTCTGTTAAAAAAATAAATATAAGTATATATGAAGTTTTGAGAAAATAAAAATAACCCATCTTAGATCTGCTTGTTATTTTAAATAAGGTATTAGGGTAATTAATTTGATTAATTATTTTAGTTACTGAAAGATTTTATTTATAAAAGGAAAATTAATTAAAATAAAATTTTTGGTTAAGAAAATATATTTAACGGTAATCGATTATTCGATTTATTTCGAATATTAATAAATTTTATAAATTATTTATACAAGGTATAAATCAAAGAAATCGAGTCAAGATGGAAAAAGGATGGCAAAATAAAGCTAAGGTGAGATCTTCTCACTCAAATTGAAAAGTGGAATTTACAGTTATTGATTGATGATTGCTATTGGATGTGATATTAGATATAGTAGGATATATCTATATATATAGCAATATATACATATTGGCATATGTATATATTGGATTGATGATTTCCCGCCTCGTATAGCGGATGAGACCCTATTGCGCCGTTAGTAAGCGGATTTTTATAAAACCCATATACCGCGATAATTCCGTACTGGAGCGGGATTGGTATTGTGCTAACATCTTTGGATGCAGGGAAACAGGTTGGAGGGATCCAACTGGACCCCTCACATTGATTGATTTTATTTATACTGTGGTGTGAATCTGTGAATGATTATATTGATGTATTAATCATATTGACATCTGGAAATTATTTGAATGCTAAAATTTAGCTGAATGGATGTTTAATATCATTGGATTCCAAAAATAAATGAAATTGAATTTTTGAAATCAAAATAGAAATTTTTAAGTAAATAAATTTTTAGAAATTTAATAAATTCGAAGAAAGGAATTTTAAAGTATAAAAAGTTAATTTTTGTAATCTTATCGAATTTATTTCCAGAATAAAGTGAAAATGTTAAATAAATGAATTTCGTATAATAGTGATTTTAAATTGAGGAAATTAATTTAAAATCTGGATTTTTAAATAGATTGAAAGAAACAATTGAAATTTATTTTCTTAAAAAGGAAATTATTTAAAAGGAGATAAGTTGGAAATCCAATTAGAAATTTAATTGGTAAATTGAAATGATTTGGGAAATCAATGTCAAATGAGTTCAATTTAAAGAATCCATTTAAAAACAGGATATTGAATAGTTTGAGAAAAATAAGGAATTTATTTAGTAGTGATAAATAAAATTAGAAATCAAAAATAAATGAAAATGAATTTTTGAGAAATCAGTATGGAATCTTTTATTTAAAGTTGAAAATAAATTTAGAAATCAATATTGAAATTGATTTGGTATTGAAGTTTTTATAAATAGAATTGAAATTTATAAAAGTTGTTTATAAATCCGAAGTCACTTATTTTGATAAGTAAAATATAGAAGTTAATAAAAAGAAGATTTATAAGTTGAAGTTGTTATTAAAACAGAAATAGAATTTATAAACTTCGTTTTATAAATTCGAAATCGATTGAATTTGATAAATTATATATAGGAGATTATTGAAGAAGATATATCCGCGATTTCAGATAGCGAATTTTTATTGAAATAAAAATGTGTAGAAATGATTGAAATTGGGTTAAGTGAATTATATTCACGATTTTGGACAGTGAATATATTGTTAAGTAAAATGGATTTATTTTTGAAGAAGTGATATTAAAAATGAAGTAAACATTTTTAAAGATGTTTTAAAATGTATTAAATATCGAAATCATAGATTTCAACATTTATTGTTGAAATAGACGTTTTCGAGAAATAAGGAAATGGTGGACTATAACACTGTTGTTATAGTAAATGATTTCCGAAAGGAAATGTTTTAATGTAGTATTGGGATTTATATATCTATCTAAATCCGAATCCCTATACTAGTGATTTTGAGTCGTCGTAACGATGTTTTACGTAACATTCGTTTTGACTCAAATAAATGTTGTTATAGTAAATGATTTCCTTAAAGAATGAAATATATACTTAATTTGATTTAATTATATCGAATATTTTCCAAGTGTTGAAAATAAATGATTTGTGGAATACTTATTATTAAATAAGTAGGGAAATGCTTTTCCAATATGAAATAAACGTTTTGAGAATTTATCTTTGTAAAGATAAATTGAATTTGAATATTGAAAACGATTTGAAAATCGTATATCAGTAGATATTTTGAAATATAAATTCACTATGGAATTTATAAAAGAAATGGAAACTATTTAGAAAAATAAATGTTGATTTATTTTTGAAGTGTGAAAATTTTATATCTAGTAAAGATATTTTGGAAGATAAATAATTTGGGAAAATTTTTGGGAATCTGATGATGTCGCGCATCTTTATTGATAGTTAAATAACCGACTATCAATAATTACCTTTAGATAGGTATTTGTTGTGAATTGGATGAATTTGAATGCCACACTTATTTTTGAATAAGCGCTCACTATTCGGGTTAGCCGGGAAAGGACCATGGGGTCGTATAACCCATTCCGAATATGTGATACGTCGTTATGAATTGCATTCGAAGACCGGTGTTGAAGACCGGATATTTTTGAAAACGGAAGGATTACCGTCGAGTTACTCTACATCGCCTGATCTCCGGTTTAGAGGTTTTATCACCCTTAGTGACGGGAAGTCCCGACGTGATTGAAAATTATCCGGTTGTGCAAGGGCTTCGTGAGAAGTGCCTTCGGTTCTGTTCGATCCCGGAACAGACTTGTATGGATTGTGTGTCTGACGTTACAATTTGAGATATAAAGCTGATTTCTTTCAAATACATTTCTGTTGGTGGCGGAGAATTTATTCTCTTAGCTTAACACCCTTCTCTGAGACGTACGAGCTCAGAGGTTATGTAGTTGAAATTTATCAGCAATATATCCCAATTTGGTAACGTGGCATACTGAGTGTTGCTGTGAAATGATCAGTGTTTGATCATTTGTGATATGATCATTTGTTTGATCTTATATCTTTGTGATCATAGGTTGATCATTTTTGTTTGACCCGAAGCAGGGCTTTGTAGAAAGCATAGCTTTGTGGACGAGACTTCGTCGAGCCTCACACCCCGGAAATGGTCGAAACAGGAAGGATGCGGCAAGGTTCTAGGGAGTAGCACCCCTTAGTGTATGTCATTCCTTCTGGATAAAGGTGGTATCATGGTATGGAGCCCAGATACTTAACCTCTGTGGTTACTGCATTATTTTTTCTATGTGGTTTGTTGGAATCGGGGATCCTCGGGAAGATCGGTGACGATCGGGGGATGGCATACGCGTGTCAGTAGTTACCTATTTTTGCAGAGGTAACCCAGCCTTGTGTTGGCAGAGATCCGGTTAGGTTCTCGGGTCGTCTATTCCAGGGACGTACCCATCGTGGATAGGAAGTTCCTTAGCCTGATCATTTGTTGGAAATCCAAAGAAACAATACGAGCCTTTACGATTTCAATTGTATAACCTGTCTCCTCAGGAGGCAGCTATAGCAGGCATAATATAATGGTACCTATGCTGGCTAAGATTTATATTCTACTTTCGAAATGTTTTCCACTATGCACTAATAATAATATCAAAAAGAATTTGATTTTTGCGTAGTAAGCATCTTTGACTATCATAAGAAGAAATCTCCTCCAAGTCTGCGTTTGCATTGTGTGTGTGGTGGGAGGTCTTATGGTAGTTTCATTTTCCAAAAGCATTGCGAATTGACTTTAAAATTTTTCTGTTGTCTATTTTAAAGATAAATAACTGTTTTACGATCTCACACCAGTCACCATGACTGACTCGGAGTTTATTGTTCCCTTCTAAACTCTGGGTGCCCAAAAATTTCCACACGGGCAGTCTAGAGTTTAGTTATCAGGATATTCTGGAGTTTTGGAGATAAGCTGGAGGACGAGACGTAGTATTTGTATCTGATATTATTTATTCCGCTGTGTATTCTGTATGAGGACAAGTTATATAACTGTCCATTGTTGTATATTGACTCTGATGATATGATGTGATGTAATGTAATGACAGATATAATTCTTTTGTTTTTAAATGATATTCATTTATCTATTATATATTGTTCCGCTGCGATATGTGAGATTCTGATATTGTTTTCTGTTTCTGTTTCTGCTCTTGTTCTGTTGTTGTTCTCTCTTTCTTCTGCTTTCTTCTTCTTCTACCTTTTTCTTCTTTCTTAAACCATCATAGTTCGTATTCTCGTTCATTTTGAGTTAATCAATGGAGATTAGTGGTTAATCAAGAGGTACGGATTTGCGGGCCATGACAATACCAGTTCATATGCAATACACAGTTTATACGCACAGTTTAATACAGATGTAAATTAGATGTAACTGAAGAAGAAAAATGAAGAAGGGCAATTTAGTTCATATGCAATACATAGTTTAATTAAATACAAATTAAATGTAAGTGAATTAATTCATTGTTTAATACACACTTTAATACAGATTAACCTGCTAAACTAATTATATGAGTTTGAACTATATCAGTTTAATAAACAGTCGCAATTTAGTATCAGTAACTATATGAGTTTAGTAGACACTATATGAGTCAATTTACACTATGAGTCTAGTATCAAGCTATCGGCCATGATAATTTAGACTGTAAATTCAAACTGTAAATTAAAGTAATAAACTGAAACTGTAAATTAAAATTATAAATTAAAGTTATAAACTCAAACTTAAAAGTTATTAATTGTGCATTGCTATAAGTTCATAATAATTAAAAACTAAAATCTACAACATACTAGCTGGAGTCGATTTGTGACGACCCGGAATTTCTGGATATTTGAAATTGAAATATTTAATTGATTTTAAATATTTGAAAGTTAGTTTAACTCGAATTTCAAATATCACTATTTATTTGGCAATTAAATTATTGAATTTAATAATTGGAAATTGGTTAAAATGGTGAACCTTGGTTTGTAAGCTTGTTAAAAATATTTTAAAGGCTTAGAAAATTCATATTTATAATACTGAAGGTAATAAACCTTTTAAAATTAAATTTGAAAGTGATTTGTTCAGTTTTGAAAATATATTATTTAAATCGATATTTAAAAATAGCCTTCCGAGGCACAGTCTCGAAATTCAACGAAACTAGTTCCATTGGATCCGTAATATTGTATTATTATCGGATTTCAATTTTTGTAGTGTTTGGAGTTGTCGTGAGGTCGTACGATATATAAACGCGATGGATTTTTATCGAAAATTCAATATAATAATTGGGTTCAAAAAGCCATCTTCTCCATACGATCGAATTTGGACTCGAAGCCTTTTCCATTGCATTCGGGATAGGGGTTTAACATCATAAACGCCTAGCGGCATGCTTCGATTGGAGATCGAGATTTTGAGTTGCATTAATCGAGACGATTTGAATTTAAATTAAATGTATATATATTCTTATACAATCGACAAATTTAAACACGTGTCTACTACCTTCTCTAATTTCATACTAGATGTCCATTTCCTCTCAATCTAAAATCAAAACCCAAAACAAAAATAGCCGAGCACAGGAATTCCAAATATAACTAAATCATGCGAAAGAAAAAATGGCGGAATCGTTTTTTTCTTTTCTTCGAATAAAATTCGATTCCATATAGAATCGAAATTTCTTCCTCTTATCTTCGTTCGATTCTCGAAATCGAAGGCGACGCTGTTCTTTAAAAACATCTGGCTATCACGTGTTGGAAATCATCAAGGGCAGAGGCGAGTTCGACTGAGGTGGTGGCTCATAACCTCGAGCAAGGAAGCGTAGACACAAGGATCGACGAGGCTAGGGTTTCGAACTCGAGTTCGAGGTGCTGGCGAAAAGACAATTGATTCAAGGAGGAGGCAGAATCTATTGCGACCTCATCACGAGGGCAGGAAGGTCGAGGCTTGCTCGCATGGGCGAGGCTCATGGGTTTCGACGATAACAGCAAGGTTTGTGTTTCAATTTTAAATATTAATACATATATGAATATATAGAAAGGAAATTATATACAGTAAAATCATAAACATACGGTAAGGTTTATGTAAATGCAGATTTCAATATATATATATATATATATATAGTTTCCAAATAAAATAAATATACATATTTTAACTACTTGTTATCTTATATTATAATGCAAAACCTTGGGTCAACGAGTCAAAGTGAAGCCTTTTTCAATCTTTCAAAAATGTCCATAGAACTAATTAGTGAATTAGGTAGACCAAGGACATTTATGTCATTTTGTTACCCGTGCCTTCCATCTCCCACCCACGTTTGTGCCTTCCATCTTCCATCGATGTTTCTTCTAACTTAAGAAGCAATGCCATTTTTTAATTCCAACGTTCAAAACTCGAAACCGCCTCGAATTAATGGTGTCATCATTTTTTCAGTCTGTAATTTTAGCTTATTGTAATTATATAGGAATAATAAAATTTAGATTTGAGATTAGCATCCAACAATTGCTTTAGTAAGGAAGACATGGACAAGGATTAATTCGGATAGACATTTGAGCTTTGAACAGCCCTAACTAATTGTGACGACCGCCCAAGACCCCTGCACCGAATCTAGAGATAGAGCGCTGTAAAGTGTGCCAGGCGACCATGGACGATTGTCAAGGTAAGATTTAAAACAACAGAATCTATCGTATTACTCACAGCGCATGGACAAAATACAATAGAACATATGTATAGTGAAGCTTTACAGAACAAAATGACATCATATAAAACTCCATAATAGTTGAATACAAACATCCACATAGTCAATACATCCAGCCTCACTACAAATCTCTCAGAGAATACAAAACAGCGGAATATCCAGTACATATAATAAGAAGACAATATGCAACCCTCCGTCTCGTCTTCGATATCAGCATCGTGAGAAGAGAGCAGCACCTGTCACCTGCTACCTAGTCTGCCCGTCCCAAAAATGGACGAACAGCCCAAGGCAATAAGAATTAAAACATAAAGCCTTGAGTCAGACAACAGTCTTAGTGAGCAGTAGATTAACTAACAACATACCAAAAGAGCATAAAGGAAAAGAAATAGGAATACAACCCTCCCACTCCAACCTCGTTCTACAGTGATAGCCCCCAGACACACACTAAGCAGAAGAAACATAGCAGAGCATACAATTTAAGGTAAACAATTGTCACTCGAGTCAAGGGCGATGTTTTCTAAGTACAAATCCCAAGGTCTAAAACCAAGGTCAGATAAGCACCCAGGAAATACCGCTCTTGAGACCGAATGACGATACAACCAAACATCCATGACTCTGGCTATCACTGTTATCATTGCTTCGATATCACCATTAATTGAATGACCGGCACATTCTTTCAGCCGTCCGTCAAGGGCTAATGGTAACCCCGGTTCTAGACATAACTCCCGCACGTCATCGTGACCCGTGCCTAGGATTATCGAATCTACCCAGAGTACTTGACCATCAACTTAGTCTTTTGGGCGTCCCCATGTACTCTTGCTTAGAGCATGCTAGAACCTTCAACAACGATGAGATCTCAACCTCCTAGTCATCCTCCTCGACGACTATTTCCATACTAGCTCAAGCGCCTCTCGAGCATCCATTATCCTCAACTCGAATCATATCACCGAGTTATCAACATGCTTGGAATGATCCCGTCTGGATTAGACCAAGTCTTCATCACATGATTGCCTCGCTTCATAACATCCTCGCGAAGCCTCATCTCAACATCACATCATCAAATCTATGCATAAGAGCTTCATCATCCCGCTACATATGCCACGAGCAGCTTTCCCAATCCAAGAGCCTTTCCCTTAGCTTTTGAATCACCTTTGGTCTAAATCTAATCATCAATCATCTAGTTCATAATAATCAATCAAATCAAACATCAATCCAAGCAATCAAGCATTCAAAAATGATCTAAGTAGACAATTATAACAATAATGGCATTTTCGTAATTAAAGAGTTGAAAGTCCAATAAGCATGAAAACATGGATTATATCTCTACAAACTTGATGAATGAACTTGCATAGGTTAACATATGATAAAATGGATGCAACATCATCATGAACAATGGATCTACATGGATCTACACATAGGATGAAGAAAATGCATGGAAATCACTAATTTAACACCAAATCGAGCCAACAATCCGATCTACTCCTTTGGATCCGTGTGAGAGATAATCACCACTCACCAAATCACCTAAACCAACCCAAACCAACACACTTCAAATCTGGACAGCGAAGGATGAAGCTCGATCTAGCACGAATCCGCTTCAAACGAAGAAATCTCTCTTGAAAAGATGAAGATCTTCAATCTAAGCTCTTGAATCTTCAATCTTGATCTTCGATTTGGATGGATGGAAGCACTAGATTAGAGTGGAGAAAAGAAGTGAAGAAGTGTAGAAGTCGAGCTCTCAAAATGGCAGCACTTCGTCGCTTCAAAATCCGGATCCCAAAAAGTGAGAACAACCCCTCCTATTTATAGCTGAAAACTGCCTGATTCGTAACTCGGCTATCTCCTTAAGTCGTTGCCGACCTAACATTATGCCGACCTACGACCTAAAAACCCCCACGACTTAATAGAGCCTCCGACCTAACCCTTAGCCAACAACTCCGACCTAACAGATACGCGCGCCTCAACTCCTACGATCTAATACTTCTGCGCATACGACCTAACTATTAAGTCGACCTACGACTTAACACATACTTCGACCTAACACTTAGACGAAACCCAGCGACCTATGACTTAACAGGTTATGACCTAACACTTAGACGAAACCCAGCGACCTACGACTTAACAGGTTACGACCTAACACTTAGACGAAACCCAGCGACCTACGACTTAACAGGTTACGACCTAACACTTAGACGAAACCCAGCGACCTACGACTTAACAGGTTACGACCTAATTCCTTAAGCCTCCACGCGACCTAACATAAGTCGCGAACAACTGGGATGCGACCTAACTCTACCCAGACTTACGACTTAACTCCTTAAGTCGCTCACTACTACTTAGGTCGTTGCCGACCTAACTACACTGACACGCTAACCCTCTTAAGTCGCTCAACCCTATAGGTCGCTAACTCCTATAGGTTGCTAACTTCTATAGGTCGTCCCAACCGACCTAACAACTTAATGACTAAGTCGCTAACCCGGAACCACTAGGTCTGCCTACCCTTGAGTCGCCATATCCTTAAGTCGGTCAGTCTTTTAGGTCGTTAACTCGCCCTGCCGACCTATCACTTAACTCACCCAACACTCAGGTCGCTCACAATAGTTCCTTAGGTCGTTGCCGACCTAACTCTACCCCAGAATACTTTAGGTCGCCTACTACTCTTCCTTAGGTTGCCTAAACCTCTTAAGTCGGTCACGACTCATCACTTAGGTCGGTCACTGCCTTAAGTCGGTCAACCACACTTCCTTAACTCGGTTAATTACTTAAGTCGGCAACTCGACCCAGACTTATCTCTTAACTCGCTACCATCCTATAGGTCGGTCACGACTTAGCTCTTAGGTCGTCTACGACCTAGGACTTAGACAAATCTGCCTAAAAATCTGAAATGACATGAAAGTGCTAAAATTCCAGATTTTGACGAACATGTCGATCCGTAAAAATACGGGTCGTTACATTTTCTCCCCCTTAGGAATTTCGCCCCCGAAATTCCAAACAACCAAAGCAATCAAAGACTATTCTGTACGCCTACCATCCATAGCAATCAACAAACCATACATCCAATTCTAGCTTAGCGTACAGAATTCTAACACTAGAACAAGTCACAATATCGTGAGATGACACGACACCTTAGGGCCATACCTTGAAGAGTTCAGGATGAGCTGCTTTCATCCTCTCTTCCACCTCCCACGTACAGTCGTTATCATCATCACTCCATTGTATCTTGAGCAACTTAACTACCTTCCTCCTAAGCTGTTTCGTGTCAGTTTCAACGACACGGAGCGGCTTACGAGGTCTTCTATCGACTGGATCAACTTCGAAGTCTTCACAGCTATCAGCAGAAACCACCGTACTCGAGTCGTGCACATACTTCCGTAGATACGATACGTGAAAACATTGTGCACACTCGACATTTTCTCTGGTAACTCCAATCTGTAGGCGAGCTTTCCAATTCGCTCGATGATCGGGAATGGTCCAACAAATCTCGGAGTCAATTTTCCTTTCTTCCCGAATCGAATAACATTCTTCAGTGGAGAAATCTTCACAAAAACCATATCTCCTTCGTCGAATTTCAAATCCTTTCGACGCTTATCAGCATAACTCTTCTGACGGTCTTGGGCTGCCTTCATTCGTTGCCGAATGATCTCTATACAATCTGAAGTCTGTCGAATCATCTCTGGCCCAAGTATCAGCTTTTCTCCAGTTTCCAACCAACATGTCGGAGAGTTATACGGTCTTCCATACAATGCCTCATACGGTGCCATACCAATGCTTGACTGGTAACTGTTGTTGTACGCAAACTCCACCAAGTGAAGGTGATCTTCCCATGATCCTCCGAAATCCAAAACACAAGCTCTAAGAAGATCTTCCAAAACTCGGTTGACTCTCTCGGTCTGACCATCTGTTTGAGGGTGATAAGCTGCACTCAAACACAACTCGGTTCCCAAAACTTCCTGGAAGCTCTTCCAAAATCCACTAGTGAACAATGGATCTCGATCGCTCACTATACTCTTCGGAATACCATGGAATCGAACTATTCACTTCACACACAACTCAGCCAACTTTGATGCAGTCCTAGTCGACCGAACAGGAATGAACCTCGCACTCTTGGTCAGACGATCTATAATGACCCAAATCCCTTCATTTCCCGTTCTGGTTCTAGGCAACCCATCAATAAAATCCATCGACACTTGTTCCCACTTCCATGTAGGAACTTCTAATGGCTGAAGCAATCCACTTGGCTTCTTCTGTTCAGCCTTTACCAACTGGCAGTTCATACACTTGGAAATAAAATTTCCAACATCCTTCTTCATACCTTCCCAATAGTAGGTTCTCTTCATATCCCGATACATCTTACTTCCTCCTGGATGAATTGTCAGCTTCGAGTGATGACTTTCCTTCAGAACTTCACTCCTCAATTCATCTATATCGGGAACAACTAGTCGTCCTTGCTTCCGAAGCCAACCCTCTCGATCGACCTCGAATCCTTTATCCTTTTCTGGATCCAATCCAGATTCCAAATCATGAGTTGGGTAATTCCTTTCATGCGGCTTCAGCTGTCGACTGGCGTACGCAATAACTTTATCCTTCTGCATCAGCACTGCTCCAAGTCCAGTACCACATGCGTCGGTGTAAACCACCATCTCATCATTCCCACTAGGAATAGTCAAAACAGGAGCCCTCGTCAATCGCTCTTTCAGGATTCCGAAAGCTTGCTCACACTTAGCATCCCAACTGAACACTTGGTTCTTCTTTGTCAATCCTGTTAATGGTGCAGCTATCTTGGAGAAGTCTTTGATAAACCGTCGATAATATCCTGCTAATCCAAGAAAACTTCTCACATCAGATGCATTCTTAGGTCTAACCCAATCCTGGATCGCTGCCACCTTAGCGGGATCAACCGCTATTCCACTTCCAGAAATCACATGGCCTAAGAACCTCACTTCACTCTTCCAGAAGTGACACTTCGAAAACTTAGCCTTCAGCTGATGTTTCCGTAAGATCTCCAAAACAATACGCAAGTGCGTCTTGTGCTCTTCCTCCGTTCTGGAATAAATCAGGATGTCATCCACGAACACAAGTACAAACTTGTTCAACTGATCTCTGAACACTCTATTCATAAGATCCACAAAATATGCTGGCGCGTTAGTCAATCCAAACGGCATTACCAGCCACTCAAAGAAACCGGATGGTGTCCTAAAAGCAGTTTTCGGCACACTATCCTTAGCCACTCTCAACTGGTGAAATCCTGTTGCCAAATCCATCTGAGAAAACACCTTAGCTTCGTGAAGCTGATCAAACAAGTCATCTATTCTCGGCAATGGATACTTGTTCTTCTTAGTCATCTTATTCAGCTCACGATAATCGACGCACAATCTCAACGACCCATCTGCCTTGGTTGCAAACACAACTGGTGCACCCCACTCGGACACACTACGCCGAATGAATCCTTTCTGTAAAAGGTCATCAACTTGCACCCTCAACTCCTGCTGTTCCCTAGGCGCCATCCGCCTAAGAGGCATCACCACAGGTCTGGCTCCTTCAACTAGATCTATACGAAACTCGATCTCTCTATGCGGCGGCAACCCTTTGACTTCGTCAAAGACATCCTCGAATCCATTTGCGATTGGCACTAAAGACAGTCCATCCCGTGGAACAACTAGCGAATACATGAAGCTCATGAAGACGCCTTCCTCATGCTTACATCGTATCACAATCTTTCGCCCTTCCACATTCTCGACTGTCACCTCTAGCCTCTCACAATCAACCTTAGCCGCATACTTCCTAAGCCAGTCCATACCCAAAATAATTCCGAACCCCGCAAAGTTCAGAACAAAGCAATCACAAACAAAAGAGCAATCATGACTCGACACAACTAGACCACGGCATAACATACACAAACAAGACGAACCCCCAACTGGATTAGTCACAACCAATGGCCTATCAACAATATCCGGCTTCAAATCTAACCGGCCTACTAGTTCACTACAAACAAACGAATGCGACGCTCCAGTATCAAACAGAACTCTAACTGGAACACCACATAGGAAAAGAGTACCTTGAACAACCACACTCTTTCCCTTCTCTTCAGCAGTAGGAGCTTTCGAAGACGACGGAACAACTCCTAAAGCATAAGCTTGCACAATCTGCTTGTCCCTCCTCGGTTCTGGACAATTCTTCCTGATGTGCCCTGGCTTGTCACAGTTGTGACACTTCATCGGTTCCTTCAGATTCTTACAATCCCTGGCGACATGGCCCTTCTGCTGACAATTGTAGCAAATCACTTCAACTTTCTGCTTCCTCTGGCCACTCTTCCCCTTTTGCTGCTGCTGCTTCCTTTTCTTGTTTCCACTCTGCTGGGGTTTAGATTCTTCCCTGGTCGCAGCAACAACAGATCCTTCCTTAGGAAACAGATTCTCGTGTCTGAGAGCTTCCTCCACCAGCTTCTTAAATGAATCGTCCAAATGATCCATCAGTCTGGGAGCCTGAACTTGATCTCCAACATCTACTGATGGCCCCGGGGCTGACATCCTTCTCATGATCGAAGTCATCATGGTTTCGAACATAGCAACATAATCAACAGCCCCTTCAGTAGCACGGCCTTCCTCAGCAGTTGGTCTCCCTCTTCGACTCATTCTCAATATCTAAAAAAAGGAATGATTAGAACATCTCGGGAAACAACTGCACAAAGAACTCAAACTCTACTAAGCTACTATATTATATATAGTAATCATCCATCAAAATTACAATTACGTCTCTCATACGTAGTTACTTCAGCGAGCGTTGGGTAAAATCGATTAACCAATGCTCTGATACCAAATGTGACGACCGCCCAAGACCCCTGCACCGAATCTAGAGATAGAGCGCTGTAAAGTGTGCCAGGCGACCATGGACGATTGTCAAGGTAAGATTTAAAACAACAGAATCTATCGTATTACTCACAGCGCATGGACAAAATACAATAGAACATATGTATAGTGAAGCTTTACAGAACAAAATGACATCATATAAAACTCCATAATAGTTGAATACAAACATCCACATAGTCAATACATCCAGCCTCACTACAAATCTCTCAGAGAATACAAAACAGCGGAATATCCAGTACATATAATAAGAAGACAATATGCAACCCTCCGGCTCGTCTTCGATATCAGCATCGTGAGAAGAGAGCAGCACCTGTCACCTGCTACCTAGTCTGCCCGTCCCAAAAATGGACGAACAGCCCAAGGCAATAAGAATTAAAACATAAAGCCTTGAGTCAGACAACAGTCTTAGTGAGCAGTAGATTAACTAACAACATACCAAAAGAGCATAAAGGAAAAGAAATAGGAATACAACCCTCCCACTCCAACCTCGTTCTACAGTGATAGCCCCCAGACACACACTAAGCAGAAGAAACATAGCAGAGCATACAATTTAAGGTAAACAATTGTCACTCGAGTCAAGGGCGATGTTTTCTAAGTACAAATCCCAAGGTCTAAAACCAAGGTCAGATAAGCACCCAGGAAATACCGCTCTTGAGACCGAATGACGATACAACCAAACATCCATGACTCTGGCTATCACTGTTATCATTGCTTCGATATCACCGTTAATTGAATGACCGGCACATTCTTTCAGCCGTCCGTCAAGGGCTAATGGTAACCCCGGTTCTAGACATAACTCCCGCACGTCATCGTGACCCGTGCCTAGGATTATCGAATCTACCCAGAGTACTTGACCATCAACTTAGTCTTTTGGGCGTCCCCATGTACTCTTGCTTAGAGCATGCTAGAACCTTCAACAACGATGAGATCTCAACCTCCTAGTCATCCTCCTCGACGACTATTTCCATACTAGCTCAAGCGCCTCTCGAGCATCCATTATCCTCAACTCGAATCATATCACCGAGTTATCAACATGCTTGGAATGATCCCGTCTGGATTAGACCAAGTCTTCATCACATGATTGCCTCGCTTCATAACATCCTCGCGAAGCCTCATCTCAACATCACATCATCAAATCTATGCATAAGAGCTTCATCATCCCGCTACATATGCCACGAGCAGCTTTCCCAATCCAAGAGCCTTTCCCTTAGCTTTTGAATCACCTTTGGTCTAAATCTAATCATCAATCATCTAGTTCATAATAATCAATCAAATCAAACATCAATCCAAGCAATCAAGCATTCAAAAATGATCTAAGTAGACAATTATAACAATAATGGCATTTTCGTAATTAAAGAGTTGAAAGTCCAATAAGCATGAAAACATGGATTATATCTCTACAAACTTGATGAATGAACTTGCATAGGTTAACATATGATAAAATGGATGCAACATCATCATGAACAATGGATCTACATGGATCTACACATAGGATGAAGAAAATGCATGGAAATCACTAATTTAACACCAAATCGAGCCAACAATCCGATCTACTCCTTTGGATCCGTGTGAGAGATAATCACCACTCACCAAATCACCTAAACCAACCCAAACCAACACACTTCAAATCTGGACAGCGAAGGATGAAGCTCGATCTAGCACGAATCCGCTTCAAACGAAGAAATCTCTCTTGAAAAGATGAAGATCTTCAATCTAAGCTCTTGAATCTTCAATCTTGATCTTCGATTTGGATGGATGGAAGCACTAGATTAGAGTGGAGAAAAGAAGTGAAGAAGTGTAGAAGTCGAGCTCTCAAAATGGCAGCACTTCGTCGCTTCAAAATCCGGATCCCAAAAAGTGAGAACAACCCCTCCTATTTATAGCTGAAAACTGCCTGAGTCGTAACTCGGCTATCTCCTTAAGTCGTTGCCGACCTAACATTATGCCGACCTACGACCTAAAAACCCCCACGACTTAACAGAGCCTCCGACCTAACCCTTAGCCAACAACTCCGACCTAACAGATACGCGCGCCTCAACTCCTACGATCTAATACTTCTGCGCATACGACCTAACTATTAAGTCGACCTACGACTTAACACATACTTCGACCTAACACTTAGACGAAACCCAGCGACCTACGACTTAACAGGTTACGACCTAACACTTAGACGAAACCCAGCGACCTACGACTTAACAGGTTACGACCTAACACTTAGACGAAACCCAGCGACCTACGACTTAACAGGTTACGACCTAACACTTAGACGAAACCCAGCGACCTACGACTTAATAGGTTACGACCTAATTCCTTAAGCCTCCACGCGACCTAACATAAGTCGCGAACAACTGGGATGCGACCTAACTCTACCCAGACTTACGACTTAACTCCTTAAGTCGCTCACTACTACTTAGGTCGTTGCCGACCTAACTACACTGACACGCTAACCCTCTTAAGTCGCTCAACCCTATAGGTCGCTAACTCCTATAGGTTGCTAACTTCTATAGGTCGTCCCAACCGACCTAACAACTTAATGACTAAGTCGCTAACCCAGAACCACTAGGTCTGCCTACCCTTGAGTCGCCATATCCTTAAGTCGGTCAGTCTTTTAGGTCGTTAACTCGCCCTGCCGACCTATCACTTAACTCACCCAACACTTAGGTCGCTCACAATAGTTCCTTAGGTCGTTGCCGACCTAACTCTACCCCAGAATACTTTAGGTCGCCTACTACTCTTCCTTAGGTCGCCTAAACCTCTTAAGTCGGTCACGACTCATCACTTAGGTCGGTCACTGCCTTAAGTCGGTCAACCACACTTCCTTAACTCGGTTAATTACTTAAGTCGGCAACTCGACCCAGACTTATCTCTTAACTCGCTACCATCCTATAGGTCGGTCACGACTTAGCTCTTAGGTCGTCTACGACCTAGGACTTAGACAAATCTGCCTAAAAATCTGAAATGACATGAAAGTGCTAAAATTCCAGATTTTGACGAACATGTCGATCCGTAAAAATACGGGTCGTTACACTAATGTGAGTTCTTTTGTGCATTTTCCTACTTGCCCTAACTAATGTGAGTTCTTTTGTGCATTTTCCTACTTTTATTTGTTTACTGATGGTGACCATTATCCAAGTTCATTGTCCATGCCTCAAGTTATGAAACGATAACATTTAGTTTTTGCAGTCCAACTATTTGACGAAATGACTAATAGTTTGGAACATTCACTATATAACAATGAATGATTAAATGACTTAGGGATTATTACCAAGGGAACACAATATATCAGAGCAAATAGTTTTGATTTGTATGAGTTTTATAGTGGATACATTTTCTTTATTTCCTTGCTTTGTACATACATTGTAACGACCTGGAATTTTCGAACCCGAAAATTCCAGATAGTTAGGAGAAAAAGAAAAGAGATAGAAGAAGAAACAGAACAAGACACAGATTCTCACATTCGCAGCGGATCAAAATACAATATCAAATAATAATATCAGTTATACAAAGAAAACTGTATTTTCATCAATACATCAGAGTTACAACTTTTTCCCAAACACTGAACAGTTAAACAACATGTTCCAGATACAAATCAATAATACTCAGCGGATTATACTCCTTACGTTCCTGCCATCCAGCTCGCCTCCTGAGCTTCCGAACGTCCTTACTTGAAAATCTGTAATACTCGGTCTGACCCGAGCATTACCACAAAGTAACACCTGAGTCAGGCTGGAAACCAGCGTGAGTAAACTCATCTAACATGAAATATTAAGTTATAAAACTTCTTTGAAAACCAGGGTAACTCGTACCTCACTACGAGTTCTTACTTATTATAGTCAATCATTTTCACACACAACCATTCTTAGGTTAAATGTCCAGGTTACTTAACTTATTCCATTCTAGCCTGATAAATCTCACATATCCAATTTATAAGGAATTTAGATTTCTAATCGAAGTGGTTTCGGATATCACTAATATCCGACCCCAGTCTCTTCGAATTCAAATGTCATCCTTTTTAAGCCAAGTTGTTTTAAGTTTAAACAATTCAATTTATATTCGAGATATCATATTCACATGGCAATTCTATCATACATAGATAACTTACATTATCACAATTCATCCAAAGCATTTCATATCACAGAGCATCACAATCACATATCAGATATATCAAATAATCCAAGGAATTCAATATAATTAAATTATCCATAAGCAGGGTTAATTAGTTATACAATTCCTAATTAATTTAATTAAATTAATTAGGAATAATTCCTGCTTAATTAACATTAATTAATTACAAACCATTAGTTAATAATTAATGAAATTAATTAATCATCCTTAATTATCCATCTTAAGTAATTATTCTCAATTACTTATATTAATTAATTATCCCTTAATTAACCACATAAATTAATTAACCTTTAATTAATTACATTAATTAATTAACCCTTAATTAATTATCCTTTGATTATAAATTAATTAACCTTTAATTACTAATTATCTTTTAATTACTTACATTAAGTAATTAACCTTTAATCACTTAAATTAATTAATTAACCCTTAATTACTTAAGTCCTTAATTAATCTAAGATAAACCATTATCTTAATTAATTACTTAATTTTTATTTAAATCTTTATTAAATTAAATGCTTGAAATTAATTTATACAAAATCTCCTGAGACCTTTTGATTAATTATAAGCTTAAAACATTTATTTTTCTTTAACCAACTACTTTGGAATTAATTAAATAAATTAACCTAATATATAATTATTCAAATCAACTCAACTTAAATTCAAATCCCATTTGACTTTATAATTAAATTTTGAAACTTGTTTTAAACTTGACAAATATTATACTTAGAAAACTTGTTTAATATTTGCTTTGAAAACTTAGTTCATACTTTTATTATTATTTTTTTAAAAACTTGTTAAATCATTTCTAAAATACCCGGGCCAAAACCCAAAAATTTCCGAGCCACTCTCCCTTCTTCTTCTCTTCGAGTCAACACGCGTACAACTCGATGTTTCCTCGAGTCCACCTTCATCTCCTCCCCTTAAATCTACAGCAACAAAACGTACCCAAAGATATGCATGCACGTGCACATAGCTTCGCCGCAGCTCCGATCATCATCACCATCACCAGCAAGTCGCCGTTGTCACCCCCGTTCGACTCGACCATCCAGAACTTACGACGACTCTTCGAATCAAATTTGAACGAATTCGAACAGAAATACCATCGCCTGAACGAAAACCAGACACCTTCTCTCCCCTCATACCACCGCCACAGACCACTGGAACACTCGTCGCTACGCCTGGAGCTACGTCAGACCCTCTCCTTCCTTTTCCCCCTCCACCGAATCACTCCGGCGCCACCACGTCACTGCACTGGCCATGGAAACAACCTCGACTAAACCAAAGCCTAAAACCCTACTTTGCCTTCACCTCTCCACCACGACGGTCAGAAAAATGCTACACCATTTTTTTTCGAGACCGCGGACCCACGACCTTCCTCCGGCCACAACCCCGACCTCACCGAGCCTCGTGATCGCCTGAATTCGAATAAAATCCCAATTCCGATCATCCCATAATTCCTCTCAAACCACAAGCTTAAAAATCTTGATTTTATCATTAAAAATCATGGTTTTCATAATCGAATAAGATTATATAGGTGAATCAAGAAATCATGAAAGTCGATTTTTATGAAATGTTCAATTCTCACTGTATATTTCTATTTTTCCCAGAAAATACTAAATAAATTCATTTGAAACCATTTTTAGAATTAGGATTTTATCAATACAAACATATTTCTTATAGACTTCATAACCTATAGTTGCTTAATGAAGAGGATATGAATTCATTTTGAGTGAATTGGAGTTCTGTAAACAAACAGAGGCTTTCATGTCTACCTACATGCATACACATAGTATCTCAACCTATATACCCAGACAAAACTTCAATTCATTCATGCAAATTATATTCAAGACGTTATTACCATTAATTTGTTGCATGCATAACTATACAGATGATTTAACTTAAAAAAATTTAAAGTTACTCACCTTTTCTTCTGAAACCAGAGTATTGCTTCCATGTTTTGTTTGATCTTACTTTGAAAACTGGGAATTTTGGTTTGCCTGACTTTGATCCGATCTTCTACAATTGAGTTGAATATTGCTTACTTTTTCTTTGATTACTTCAGTTTGAATTTGAATCCTTATGTTTGCTTTTGCTTCCAGGTTTGAGATTGTTCCAGTTTAAAATGTTTTGAATTTGTTTTTGTTTTAATCTGCTCAGGTTTTGATCTTGTTTACTGGTGTTTCTCTCAGGTTCAAGATTTTGAATCATATAAAAGAAAATTATGAAAAGAAGAGAAGTAGATGTATATAACTTGTTTTCCCTTTATTTATTGAAATTAAAAAAAATGAAAAGAAAATTTTGAAGTATGACACTTGTTTATTTCATGATAAAATCAAGCTAACACTTGTAAAATCCCATGCTAAGATGATTACACTTGCCTAATTTCTTATTATGATGCTTACACATGTAATTTGCATGTATTAAATGTTTTTATATGATCTTTATATTATATATCAATTTGTTTTTATATTTATAAATGAATATGTTTTTAAATCTATACATATTTTAAATATTCTTATTCATGTGTAATTTAAAAGAAAGAGTATTAATTCTTTATTTAAATCTTTTCTTATGTTTTTATATTTATTTTCACTTTAAATAGCCTTGGAAAATTATTATATTTGCAAATCCATTTATATACATCCAGATATTTTACAGAATTTTTTATTTGTTTAACATACAAACCAGTGTTTTAATAATCTTAATCCTGTTAATTACCAATCAACAGATGTCCAAAAATCCGGGTTATCACATTCCTTCCCCCTTTAAATCTCTTCGTCCTCGAAAAGGAATGAAGCCAAAATTTATTATTTACTTATTATCAGATAAATTTCTTTTGATCATTTTTAAAACACTTTAAAATCTATATATTATTACAAAAATAGTTTTTATAAAAATACTTTTATAACTCGATGTCTCAACAAGTCTGTGACGCCCCACCTCTATACCCACGCCAACCAAGAACACTACGGTGTAGTGCTGTCAACTAGCACGGAGAATAAGGCTGTTGAGGAGCGACCATCCGTGTAATTGCTTTGTGCGAGCACCGATATGTCAGATAGTATAACATGCATTTCTATTTCAGGAGGAAATCCGACATACCGATACAAACTCAAAGCTACTACACAGTGGCTATAATAGTGTAACGACCCGGCTTTCTTTGCCCAGAAAGACGCATCGTTATAAAGAAAGAAAGGGATAGAAGAAGAAAAGAAAAGAAGAAAGAACAACAACACATCAGAGATCTCACAGCGGAACGAGAAATATATTATATCACATAAGATATTACATAGTATCATATACATCAGAGTATACAATTTATACAACATAGAATAGACAGTTATAAACTTCTGTCTATTATACATCACAAGTACATCAGTACAATACAACATACACAGCGGAAACTCTATATATCTACACGCTGAAGCCTCCTGCTCCTCAGCTCCTCCAGTATTCGTCAAGACTAACCTGAATCCCTCGACTACTCAATACAATATTGAGTACCCAAGAGTTTAATAAAACAGAAAATAAACACTTGGGTCAGACATGGGTCTGGTGTGAGTAAACGGTTAGATTGCTTAACTTTGAAAACTTTTGAAAACAAAAGTATCACGTAAGACTCCCCACAAATAAACATGGGTAAGTTTTTACCTTACGCTAACTAAAACGTTTGATAGGAAATCTGATTGTATTATAATAGGGTCTAGGGTTTTCAAGTAAAATACAGAAATAGCTGAAATGCTTACATCTCACATTCCAACGTAGTTGGGCACAACTAATACGTACGGCACTTATTGGAGTTTGGATTCCATACAATGGCAGGGCTACTGGGGTACCGCCCGTCACAGTACGTGGCCTAGATCACCGTACCGAGGAGTACGCCCGCTCCCCTGCAACACAAAGCCGGAACCATCCCTTACTGGATAATCCCGAACAAGATAATCCCGTAGTTGGCGCGACCAACCACACACTAAGCCGAATAAAAGAAAAGGGACCTCTAGACAGGGATCTATCTTGCTCTCAGTGGGTGCTACCCACGAAACCTTGCTGCACCTCCCCTGTTTTAGCCATTCCCGGTTGATGAGGCTTGAGGTTACGATTACCTTTAATCAGAACATATCACTTAGAATGCTCATCGTCCGCCTGACGATGTGTTGAAAGCATTCAATCCATACAAGTTCGTTCCGGGTTCGAACGAAACCGAAGGCATTATCTCGTTACACTCATTTTGGAATCACCCTCAGAGTTAACGACAATAACCCTTGCACTCTGAATATTCATCTTCACTTGAGATTCACGACCTATCGTTAATTTGGATCGATGTGGTATTCGGGTCTCCAGACCTGGAATCCCGGTATACGGAAACCCGATCCCGGTCTCATCGAAATCCAAAACGTATCTTTTAAGGCCAAGTTGTTTAAAGGTTTAAACATTTAAACTTATATTCTGAATGATATAAACAGATAGATAAATAACATTATCACAATAGATAATTCATATCAACATTCATCTCACAAAGCAGCATATATCATATATATATCAGAGACATACAAATCATCCAATATCAACCAATCACCCAATATCAAACATCCAGTATTAATCAATTATCTAAACAGAATTGATTTACTCTAATCAATTTAATTAACCTTTAATTAAATTAATTACTATCCTTTAATTACTTGGATTATCTTAATCCTGCTCACTATCATCAATTAATTTCAAATTAATTAATTAAACATCTAAATGATCTTCCTTAATTAATCTCCTTTGATTAATTATCTTTAATTACATCAAGTAATTATCCTTAACCATATACAGTAATTAACCTTTAATTACTATCATTAATTACAATAATTAATGAACCTTCATTAATTAATTAACTATAATTAATTATATTAATCCTTAATTAATTACAATTAATTAATCATACTTAAATTAATTGCTTTTATTAATCAACCTTGATTAATTAATAATCCTCTAATTACTTCATTAATTAATTACCTTCTAGTTAATTAAATAATTAATCTTTAATTAACTACATTCCTTAATTAACCTTAATTAATTATAAACAGTAATTAACCATCTTTTAATTACTTACCTTAATTAATTACTCTCTTTTAATTAATTACCTTAACAAGACATTAATCACATTATAAATTAACCTTAACTCTTCAATTAATTAATTACTCTTTAATTAATTAACTTCAAATCAATTATATTAATTAATCCTTTAATTAATAACATCCAATGATTAACTCTTAATCACTTCCATTTAATTACTTCTATAAGTAATTATCCATTTTAATTAATTACATTGAATAATTATCTATTAATTACCTCACTAAATAATTACACTTAATAAAAACATAAGTGATTATCTTTCTAAAATTAATTACATTAATTAATAAATAAATTAATCATCACTCAATCTCTAATTCATTTATTTCTTAATTACATTTATTCCCACTAATTACTTTATTAAGTAATTATTCTTAATTACAACAAGTAATTAAGCTTTAATTAAATTTACTTATTTATTATCCTTAATTAAACTCAAATTATTTACTTAATTTAAAACCCATTTAAAAATCAATCATATATTTAAAAATGTAATTTTACTTTAAAACAATTTAAACCCTAGATTTTTATTATACTTAAAATCTTTGAAAATGCTTTTCAAACATGGTTAATTAAATTAAACAATTATTTATCTTTGAAATAATTATCATATCCTTTAAACTTATCTATTTAAAATATATTTGAAATCTAATTAAACATTACTTTAATTACTTTGGATATAACTTAACAACTTGAAACATGCTTATTTAAACTTGTTTAAATTTCTTAAAACTTATTAACAACTTCACCTTTAAACTTAACTAATTCAGCTAAAAAAAAAACCCGGGCCATACTCCAAAAATCCCGAGCCAAACCCTTTACAAGACTCGAGCTCTCACAATCTTCCCCTGCTTCGATACAAACACGCATCATCTACGAGATTTACCCGAGAGCAATCCTTCTTCTCCAACCTTAAAACCACACAGACATCACCGAAGTGCACGCGTGCACGTGCACCATGCTCCGACCACCATCGATCAGCGCCGCAGCTTCCAACAAGTCAACGATGACCTCGACACTAATCACGATCACTTAGGTCGTTGATATCACTCTCGAATCGAAAACGAACCATCTCGACCAAACTGGAACCCATACCCCCATCTGAAAATCGACTCGTGCCACTGCCCTAAGCGATCAGAGGCCCAGATACCTCGTCCATAGCTGCACCTCGACATCCTGCTTCTAAACCTCCACATGCGATCATCTCCGATGATCCACCGACGCCACACGAAGCTCAGCAACCAAGACACCCAAATCGAGTCGACGAACCCTAATTCGCCCCATCCTGGCCACCACGGTTATCATTAAAAATCCTCACTATTTTTCACGTGACCACCAGATCACCAACCACCTCCAGCCTTGGTCTCGCCACCATCATTACCTCCATTCGTCATAAATCGACCACTATCCAAATTCTGATCAACTCAGAATATCACCATATTTCCAAACTATAAAATCATGATTATAACACCTAAATTCATTATTTTCCTATACACATTAGATCCAATAATCAAAAGTTGAAAATATCAAGTTTGATTTTTACCTTATTTGATTTTTCCTGTAATTTATAAATTTTCGAAATGAAATCTTAAAATAAATTTCTATAATCATTTTTAAAATTTACAATAACATATTAGAGTTCTTTTCCTTTTAAACATTATGGTCAAAAATCAATCCATTTGGAAGATAGTAATTTTTGTTGTTGAGATAGACTCTGTAATACAACAGAGAAGTAAACAGACATATACATATACATTTCATATTTATATATGCATACATTCACATCATAAACATATACAATCATATCCTACAGAAATTAATCACAAACATTTAAGCACTATCATAGGTTTTAAGAACTGTTTTTAATTTCAAATGTTTACTCACCAAAGTTTTTAAACAGAAAGATGAACATCATTTTCCAGGCATGCACCCAGATATATACACAGCACATTATATATATACATACATGCATTCATACACATAATCATAAGCAACCATATTCCCACACAATCCATCCTAAGCATCTGGTTATGATCATAGATTTTAAACTGTTTTTAAAATAAATTTACTCACATTTTTAAAGCAGAGAATAGAGCAGAGGCATTTTCCCAGGCTTTGAAAGCTGAGTTGTTTTAAATTGCCTTGCTGTTGAATTTGAATACTTGTATGACTTCAATTTTTGATGATTTAAAAGTTGCTGTTGATCTTCATTCGAAATGCATGCTTGTTAATTTTGATGATTTAAACTGCTGCTGATCTTCCTTTGAAATGCAGGTTTGAAATTGCAGATTTGATTTAGTTGCTTCCATGATCTCAGGTTGAAACAGTTTGATTTACTTGTTGAGTTTGATTTTTGTTATAGTTTTTGATTTTTCTTTTGAATTTAGAAAAGATGGAAAGAAAAGAAGATGGAGGAAGAAGATTTCGAACTGAGAAAATAAGTTTTGAACGAAAGAAAAATGCCAAGCTTCTCTATACATATGTCATTTAATATAATTTAGTTTTCTAAATTTTCAAATAATATTAAATGAAGGCCACTTGTAATTTTATAAGTTAGACAAATGTCCATGCATGTTTAGTTTTCTTACAAATGTTATTACCATGTGTTAAGATATTAACACATGTACTTAAATACATTAAATAAATTTTTAATTAATTTAAATGTTAATATAAAGCTTTTCATACTTACTTTATTAATAAATAACACTTATCTTACTTTAAAGAAACATATTATAAAACAAATAAAATCTTATATATTTTTAAATCCAATTTAATTATCTTATTTGTTTAAGAGATATAAATTAAAATACCAAATACCCTTTGAAAAAGTATTATATTAAATTATACTTTCCAAATTATACTTTATATATATATATATATATAAATTTGAAACACTTTTATTAAATTCAAACCAAAATCCCAATATATACAAATATACATATATATTTAAATAGAAAATATTTTTAACATAAATTTGAGAATTATTATATTAAATTTCAATACAACTTCAAATCATAACATATACATACATATATATTACAATTTGAAAATACATCTTTTATTTAAACAAAAGATTTCTATTCACAATATATATAGCAAAATATATATTATAAATAGATTAAAACTTTATTAATTTTAACAATCAAATCTTATCAATATTGCCAGATTCAATATTTATTAACTTTTAAAAGATTAAATTATCAATTTAAATTAGAATTATAAGGGAAGATTATCAATCCAAATAAATTATTAATACAGATTATTAAATTTATATTACCCAAAAACCCGGGATATCACATTCCTCCCCCCTTAAAATAATTTCGTCCTCGAAATTAAAAGCAAAGTTAATTTAATAATCCAGTAAAGATTTTTACAGCAAAGCATACCTATCATCTAATTCCTAACAACCATAACAACCAATCAAACAATCAAACCTAACTAACTATTCTGATATAAATCAGGATAGACTTTACTAACACTATCTCGAGTTTCCCCAGGTATATATATATATCGGGATACTCGCTCTTCAAAATCCAAACAACCAATACTACTAAGCTATAGAGTTCTTACTCATCTAGATCTATAGAACTAAACAAGATATCAGACCACAGACGAGTCTGACTCAACAACCAAATCTTCCAGAACTGCTGGTTCCAAAACCAGAGATAGATTAAACACGTACTCCCTCAGAGATACGTAAAATACATTGAATTCTAGTTATCCAAACTGACAATTCAACCTAGTAGATCAAAGTACTTATCCAAATTAGAACACCGAAAAGATCCAATATAACTCGGAGCTAACTTCCCAGACTTACCCAATCTTATAGCTCCCTTTAACTAGAGAAAAAACTTCACAACAACGAAGTCTCCAACTTTGAATTTCAAATTCCTTCGTCTCTTATCCACAAAATCCTTCAGACGATCTTGGGCTTCCTACAAATCCTTCTTGATCAGCTCAACCTTCGCTGATGCTTCTCGAAACAAACTGGACCAAAAACAGCTCAACAAAATGATCCTCTCAAGATCTACCCAAAACAAAACACAACTCTACTCACAAACATCAGAAGACCGAACTAACTTCTCCTATCTGGAAAAGACAAACAGGAGCACTCGCCAAACTGCTTCCGCTACACCACTCTGATCTGGAGTTGATAAGAATGCTGATGAAGAACACAAGCACAAACTGGACAACATATCCCAGAAAATCTTAGATACCCAAAAGAATACTCAAACTATCGCAAGTCACTTTTGCGATCAACCTAGCCAAAATGCAAAGAAACTGTTCTCTCTTTACCAATCAGAACAGCTTACGCTTATCTATCCAATCCATTGAAGAAATGGATCCACTCTGTTGCTTCTGAACTCCACCTTCAGAAAACTGCTAAGCCGGAAGAACTTCCTGCCAACGCAAAGAACACTCCGAGCTGCACTGCTGCCACAGATGCCAAAGACTTCTTAACCAAAGCTCTTCGAGAAACTCGAACCTCAAACAGAATCACCATGCTGAACTCAGCCACAATACCGAAACAGACACACTTCATTAACTTGTTCCAAAAGAAAACATCTTCGGGAACATCCATATTCACTGCGTCTCATCACACAGCTACAATTTCCTGAGATACCATCACTCGCTTCTGCCTAACCGACAGATCCAACTCTACTCATCCAACTTCAAAGATAAACTCCGAACCATAACAGGTTTCCTTCAAAGATTGTGAAATCCTTACACAACTGCAAAGTTCACTCGAGACGGTATTAGGTTTACAGTCTCGACAAATACACTTCCAACCTCAACACTCAGACTCCTAATCCTAGATGATAAATTATTATCATCTCAACCAATCAATACAAATACCATATACATTTAAAATGATACATTTTTTTTTTATATAGAAATTATTTCTGGGTAGAATTATTTCATCTACCTCTTTAAAACAATATTGTGTCCGTTGGCCTGGTTCAAGTGTTTAGAGATTCCTATCAATAACGTTAGCTACTCGTATTGACCAGAATCCATATACCACTCAACCGATCAATTAACACAATATAAAATTATTTTTATATACTAACAATTACGCGCTCTCAAGATAGACACCACTTCAGAGCTAGGTATTCACTCAACCTACAGCTCTGATACCAAATGTAACGACCCGGCTTTCTTTGCCCAGAAAGACGCATCGTTATAAAGAAAGAAAGGGATAGAAGAAGAAAAGAAAAGAAGAAAGAACAACAACACATCAGAGATCTCACAGCGGAACGAGAAATATATTATATCACATAAGATATTACATAGTATCATATACATCAGAGTATACAATTTATACAACATAGAATAGACAGTTATAAACTTCTGTCTATTATACATCACAAGTACATCAGTACAATACAACATACACAGCGGAAACTCTATATATCTACACGCTGAAGCCTCCTGCTCCTCAGCTCCTCCAGTATTCGTCAAGACTAACCTGAATCCCTCGACTACTCAATACAATATTGAGTACCCAAGAGTTTAATAAAACAGAAAATAAACACTTGGGTCAGACATGGGTCTGGTGTGAGTAAACGGTTAGATTGCTTAACTTTGAAAACTTTTGAAAACAAAAGTATCACGTAAGACTCCCCACAAATAAACATGGGTAAGTTTTTACCTTACGCTAACTAAAACGTTTGATAGGAAATCTGATTGTATTATAATAGGGTCTAGGGTTTTCAAGTAAAATACAGAAATAGCTGAAATGCTTACATCTCACATTCCAACGTAGTTGGGCACAACTAATACGTACGGCACTTATTGGAGTTTGGATTCCATACAATGGCAGGGCTACTGGGGTACCGCCCGTCACAGTACGTGGCCTAGATCACCGTACCGAGGAGTACGCCCGCTCCCCTGCAACACAAAGCCGGAACCATCCCTTACTGGATAATCCCGAACAAGATAATCCCGTAGTTGGCGCGACCAACCACACACTAAGCCGAATAAAAGAAAAGGGACCTCTAGACAGGGATCTATCTTGCTCTCAGTGGGTGCTACCTACGAAACCTTGCTGCACCTCCCCTGTTTTAGCCATTCCCGGTTGATGAGGCTTGAGGTTACGATTACCTTTAATCAGAACATATCACTTAGAATGCTCATCGTCCGCTTGACGATGTGTTGAAAGCATTCAATCCATACAAGTTCGTTCCGGGTTCGAACGAAACCGAAGGCATTATCTCGTTACACTCATTTTGGAATCACCCTCAGAGTTAACGACAATAACCCTTGCACTCTGAATATTCATCTTCACTTGAGATTCACGACCTATCGTTAATTTGGATCGATGTGGTATTCGGGTCTCCAGACCTGGAATCCCGGTATACGGAAACCCGATCCTGGTCTCATCGAAATCCAAAACGTATCTTTTAAGGCCAAGTTGTTTAAAGGTTTAAACATTTAAACTTATATTCTGAATGATATAAACAGATAGATAAATAACATTATCACAATAGATAATTCATATCAACATTCATCTCACAAAGCAGCATATATCATATATATATCAGAGACATACAAATCATCCAATATCAACCAATCACCCAATATCAAACATCCAGTATTAATCAATTATCTAAACAGAATTGATTTACTCTAATCAATTTAATTAACCTTTAATTAAATTAATTACTATCCTTTAATTACTTGGATTATCTTAATCCTGCTCACTATCATCAATTAATTTCAAATTAATTAATTAAACATCTAAATGATCTTCCTTAATTAATCTCCTTTGATTAATTATCTTTAATTACATCAAGTAATTATCCTTAACCATATACAGTAATTAACCTTTAATTACTATCATTAATTACAATAATTAATGAACCTTCATTAATTAATTAACTATAATTAATTATATTAATCCTTAATTAATTACAATTAATTAATCATACTTAAATTAATTGCTTTTATTAATCAACCTTGATTAATTAATAATCCTCTAATTACTTCATTAATTAATTACCTTCTAGTTAATTAAATAATTAATCTTTAATTAACTACATTCCTTAATTAACCTTAATTAATTATAAACAGTAATTAACCATCTTTTAATTACTTACCTTAATTAATTACTCTCTTTTAATTAATTACCTTAACAAGACATTAATCACATTATAAATTAACCTTAACTCTTCAATTAATTAATTACTCTTTAATTAATTAACTTCAAATCAATTATATTAATTAATCCTTTAATTAATAACATCCAATGATTAACTCTTAATCACTTCCATTTAATTACTTCTATAAGTAATTATCCATTTTAATTAATTACATTGAATAATTATCTATTAATTACCTCACTAAATAATTACACTTAATAAAAACATAAGTGATTATCTTTCTAAAATTAATTACATTAATTAATAAATAAATTAATCATCACTCAATCTCTAATTCATTTATTTCTTAATTACATTTATTCCCACTAATTACTTTATTAAGTAATTATTCTTAATTACAACAAGTAATTAAGCTTTAATTAAATTTACTTATTTATTATCCTTAATTAAACTCAAATTATTTACTTAATTTAAAACCCATTTAAAAATCAATCATATATTTAAAAATGTAATTTTACTTTAAAACAATTTAAACCCTAGATTTTTATTATACTTAAAATCTTTGAAAATGCTTTTCAAACATGTTTAATTAAATTAAACAATTATTTATCTTTGAAATAATTATCATATCCTTTAAACTTATCTATTTAAAATATATTTGAAATCTAATTAAACATTACTTTAATTACTTTGGATATAACTTAACAACTTGAAACATGCTTATTTAAACTTGTTTAAATTTCTTAAAACTTATTAACAACTTCACCTTTAAACTTAACTAATTCAGCTAAAAAAAAAACCCGGGCCATACTCCAAAAATCCCGAGCCAAACCCTTTACAAGACTCGAGCTCTCACGATCTTCCCCTGCTTCGATACAAACACGCATCATCTACGAGATTTACCCGAGAGCAATCCTTCTTCTCCAACCTTAAAACCACACAGACATCACCGAAGTGCACGCGTGCACGTGCACCATGCTCCGACCACCATCGATCAGCGCCGCAGCTTCCAACAAGTCAACGATGACCTCGACACTAATCACGATCACTTAGGTCGTTGATATCACTCTCGAATCAAAAACGAACCATCTCGACCAAACTGGAACCCATACCCCCATCTGAAAATCGACTCGTGCCACTGCCCTAAGCGATCAGAGGCCCAGATACCTCGTCCATAGCTGCGCCTTGACATCCTGCTTCTAAACCTCCACATGCGATCATCTCCGATGATCCACCGACGCCACACGAAGCTCAGCAACCAAGACACCCAAATCGAGTCGACGAACCCTAATTCGCCCCATCCTGGCCACCACGGTTATCATTAAAAATCCTCACTATTTTTCACGTGACCACCAGATCACCAACCACCTCCAGCCTTGGTCTCGCCACCATCATTACCTCCATTCGTCGTAAATCGACCACTATCCAAATTCTGATCAACTCAGAATATCACAATATTTCCAAACTATAAAATCATGATTATAACACCTAAATTCATTATTTTCCTATACACATTAGATCCAATAATCAAAAGTTGAAAATATCAAGTTTGATTTTTACCTTATTTGATTTTTCCTGTAATTTATAAATTTTCGAAATGAAATCTTAAAATAAATTTCTATAATCATTTTTAAAATTTACAATAACATATTAGAGTTCTTTTCCTTTTAAACATTATGGTCAAAAATCAATCCATTTGGAAGATAGTAATTTTTGTTGTTGAGATAGACTCTGTAATACAACAGAGAAGTAAACAGACATATACATATACATTTCATATTTATATATGCATACATTCACATCATAAACATATACAATCATATCCTACAGAAATTAATCACAAACATTTAAGCACTATCATAGGTTTTAAGAACTGTTTTTAATTTCAAATGTTTACTCACCAAAGTTTTTAAACAGAAAGATGAACATCATTTTCCAGGCATGCACCCAGATATATACACAGCACATTATATATATACATACATGCATTCATACACATAATCATAAGCAACCATATTCCCACACAATCCATCCTAAGCATCTGGTTATGATCATAGATTTTAAACTGTTTTTAAAATAAATTTACTCACATTTTTAAAGCAGAGAATAGAGCAGAGGCATTTTCCCAGGCTTTGAAAGCTGAGTTGTTTTAAATTGCCTTGCTGTTGAATTTGAATACTTGTATGACTTCAATTTTTGATGATTTAAAAGTTGCTGTTGATCTTCATTCGAAATGCATGCTTGTTAATTTTGATGATTTAAACTGCTGCTGATCTTCCTTTGAAATGCAGGTTTGAAATTGCAGATTTGATTTAGTTGCTTCCATGATCTCAGGTTGAAACAGTTTGATTTACTTGTTGAGTTTGATTTTTGTTATAGTTTTTGATTTTTCTTTTGAATTTAGAAAAGATGGAAAGAAAAGAAGATGGAGGAAGAAGATTTCTGTAATATCCCGGAAATTTGGGGCAATATCAATTTAATAATCTGTTTAAATAATTAAATTGATTTGATAATCTTTGATAATAAATGTTTGAATTGATTTAATAATCTAATTAAATAAATATTTAATTAGTGGAATGTATCTTTTAAAAACCAATAAAATGATTTCTATTTATAATGTATATATATAAGTATATATATTGTAAATAGATTAGCTTTGGGTTGAAATATAATAAATAAATAAAATCTTGTTTTTAAATTTCTAATATATATATATTGATAGTTTGGAGATTTGGATTTATTTAATATTAGATTTTCAAAGCTATTTAAACAAATAACAAATATGGTTTTAAATAAGATTAATAATAAGGTTATTTTATTTTCTTTTTGAGATATTGCTTAATAAATAAGATTTAAGAGTATATATATATATATATATATATGTAAGTTTAAAATACAATATTAATAGTGTATTGTTTTATTTATAGATATAAATAGACTTTAATAAAATAAGATGGTTATTTTCAAATTAAATGTGTAGTTATATATGTATGTATATAAATTGACTTTAAATTGGATTTTAAATATAATTTGAATTTGAATGTAAATTAGTTTTGAAATTCAAAGATAGATATTTAAATATTTGGATTTTAAAATATATGTATAAACTTTTACTTATAAACATAATTGGTTTTATTTTCTTTAAAACACTTTATATATATATATATATATATAGGTAAGTAACTAATAAATTAAGTAAAAGGTTTATTTACATTTAAAATAAATATAAACTAAATAAAAGACAAGTGTTAATATGTTAAGTAACCATTATAACATGTGTTGTAAAATTAGAGTATGAGAAAGACAAGTGTCCATCTTATAAAATTTCAATTTTCTTTATTTTTAAGAAAATTATTTTCAGCCTATTCTCAAAACAAAGCCTGTAACTCAAAATCTTCCTCAAAACTAAATTCTCAAAAACAATGTAGAAATCAACTCCTCTAACCAGAGAAAAACCATTAACCTGCAAATTATCTTCCAGAATCAAAGTCTGTTTGTAAACATCTTCTTCAAAGATCTGTAACCACTTTCAAATCTGAAGCTTGCAAAACATTCTTTTTAAATCTGAGATTTTGCAAAGCAATTTTCAACAAAAGCCTGCATTTCTTTAAGCCTGAGCACTTTCTTCTTCCAACCTGAGATAATCAAGCAACCTGGAAATCATATCATTAAACCATCTCAACAACTTAAGGATTCCAGTAGCATGCATTCTTCAACAATTCAAGTTCAAGTTTTAAAAGTTTTTCAAAAGATATTTCCAGCAACTAAATCCCTAAGGGTTCAAGGCTGTTTTCAGAGAAATCATCAAAGGCTCTATCTCTGTTTTAAATCAAGTGAGTAACTTTTAAAAATTTAAATTATAATTGGTTGCATGCTAGTATGTTTGAATTTAATGTGTATTGCATGTATATAAGTGAATGTCTGATATTTGTGTGCATGCTGTTTATAAGTGCTGTTTTAAAAAAAAAATGGAAGCTCTGTCTTCATTCTAAAATTTGGTGAATAACTTTACTGTTAAACTTAAAATATATTTTTGGTTGCATGTTATTGCTGGATTAATATTGTATTGTGAAGTGTTTGTATATCTATATGGTTAAATTTATGATGAATGATGTATGCATGACTGAACTTCTCTGTTCTTAGTTTTAAAAACTAAGATTTTGGTCAAAATCCATTTTCTTTCTAACCAATCTCTGTTAGGTCTTAGAATTCGAATAAAATTTGTTTGTTTAGGCATGGATTAAAGTTTAAAATTTATTTAAGTAAATTAAAAATTGAAATGGCTCTGTAAAATCGAGTAGAACAGTTCAAGTTGAAGTTTTGTTAAAAAATTCAACTTCTTAATTCATTGATTCAGGGATATAATCTGAACCCTTAACCAAAATCAAGATTTTTAAATATAAAATCACAATTTTTAGTTTTGGGTTGAGCGAGTAGTACTGGTTTGATCAGAAAATGCATTTTTAGTTATCTCTGGCGATCTAGTTGCTCGGTGAAGACGGGGTTCTCACTGGTGGAAGAGGAGTGATAGGGAAGTTTGGGAAAATTGTCAGAATGATGATCTAAGCATTGTGGAAGGGGCAGTGATTGGATTTAGTTTGTAAACCTAGTTTTAGACTAGATTGAAATATGGGTTACCACGGCATCTACAGTGAATCGAGTTGTATGGGGTTTTGGGAAATGATAGCATGAGTGTTAGCAAAGGCGAGGCCGGAAGCTCAGCAACTCCGGTGGTCGGAGGAGAAAGGATGAAGTTGTTCCAGGCTTTACATTTTTGTTCCAGTTGGGTTCGAATGCTCGAATTCAAATTCGAGTGAGAATCGAAGAAGTTGGGGTTTAGATCATCTGAGGTTGTGATCGCCGATGTAAGGAAGGCGTTGTGGTTGATCGTAGTTGGTCGGAATCACTGTGCACGTGTACGTTGACGAGTATCTGAAGTCTGGTTTGGGGAAATTTGGGTACTCGGGGTTTCTCGAGTCGATTTTGTTTTTACTCGAAGTAACGTAGGTTTTTGCTCGAAGTAATTTAGTTTTGGTTCGGTTTGAAGAGTATTACAGGTTTACAGAAACCTGTTTGCCAGTTTTAAAATTTCAAAATAAATTTAAAAACTAAGTTTAAATGAAAGGTAAAGTTTTGAATAAGTTTTAAATCTAGTTTTTAAAATCTGGAGTAAGTTTAAATCTCAGTTTTTCTAATAAGATAAAGTTTTTAAAATTTAAATTGATTTAACTACTTTAAAAGGGGTTAAGTAGTTTGAATTTTAAAAATGAAGTTTTAAATTTTAGATAGGTTCTAAATCTTAAATTAAAATGAAATTTAAATGTAAATTTAAAGGTAATTTGGTTCAAATACTTTATTAATGATATTTTAATCATTAATAAGAATAGAGTGTTATCTTAAAGATAATTAAGATTTAATAATGTGGGATAAAATAAATTAGTAAGGTGATTAAAAGATAATTAATCAAAATTAATTAATTTATGATTTAGGTTAATAAATTTAGGGTTTAATTTGAGTAATTAAGGATTAATTAAGTTATTATTAGAAACTTAATTATTTAAGTAATTAGGGATTAATTTATTGGTAATTAGAATTAATTAATTTGTAATTAATAATGTTTAATTAAAGTTTAATTATTTAAGAAAGATAATTAAAGAATAGTTAATAGTTAATGTAGATCATTAATTAAGGATTATTTAATAATTAATTAATATGATTAATTTTAATAATTAATTAGATTAATTAATTTAAAGATAATCAATTGTGAAAATTGTTTAAAATGTAATTACTTAATGGAAGTAATTAAGAAATTAATTACTCATTGTAATTAATTGAGTTTAATTTGATTAGTTAAGTTAATTAATTAAGTTTAATTAATTTAAGATAATCATTTAATGATTTGTGAAGTATAATTACTTAATGTAATTTAATGAAGTATAATTACTTAGGAAAGTAATTAATGTATAATTACTGATGTAATTAGTAGAGTAATTAAGGGAAGTTAATTACTTAATGGAATTAATCAAGAGATTAATTAAGAAATTAATTAAGGAATAATTTATTTATTTTAAGAAGTAATTAAGGATAGTTAATTACTGAATGTGATTAATCAATAGTGATTAATAATTATGGTTTAATTAATTTAAATAAAGTAATTAATTAAAATGTAATTAAGGATCATTAGTTAATAATAGATGATATAATTAAGAATTGATTAATTTAGGGATAATTAATAAAGGAAGTAATTAATTAATGTAATTAATTAAGGAGTAATGTAATTAATTATAGTTAATTAATAAATGAAGTAATTAAAGGTTAATTACTATAAGTGGTTAAGAATAATTAATTTGTATAATTAATTTAATACTAATTAATTGAATGTAATTAAATAATTAATCAAGGATGATTAATTAAATTGAATAATTGGATGATGATTGATTAATAATGATTTAAGCAGGATTTATAGATGTAGTAATTAATTTAATTTACTTTAAATTAATTAAAGATGAAATAATTAATTTAATTCATTTTAAATTAATTGTAGATGGTGATAAATAAATCATTGCTTATGAATGGATGATATTGTGTACCTTGAATGGTTTGAAATCTCAGATATGAGATAATTGATACTGTATGATTTGGATGCTTTGGTTGCATAGTGATGATGATATAGATTATCTGCTTATAATGATAATGTTGATTATCTATTGTGAATCTGTGAATTATCTATCTGTGTGTAAATAGATAGTAGAATTGAATTGTTTTAACCTTAAAACAACTTGGCCCTTAAAAGATACGTTTTGGATTTCGATGAGACCGGGATCGGGTTTCCGTATACCGGTATTCCAGGTCTGGAGACCCGAATACCACATCGATCCAAATTAACGATAGGTCGTGAATCTCAAGTGAAGATGAAGATTCAGAGTGCAAGGGTTATTGTCGTTAACTCTGAGGGTGATTCCAAAACGAGTGTAACGAGATAATGCCTTCGGTTTCGTTCGAACCCGGAACGAACTTATATGGATTGAATGCTTTCAGCACATCGTCAGGCGGACGATGAGCATTCTAAGTGATATGTTCTGATTAAAGGTAATCGTAACCTCAAGCCTCATCAACCGGGAATGGCTAAAACAGGGGAGGTGCAGCAAGGTTTCATGGGTAGCACCCACTGAGAGCAAGATAGATCCCTGTCTAGAGGTCCCTTTTCTTTTATTCGGCTTAGTGTGTGGTTGGTCGCGCCAACTACGGGATTATCTTGTTCGGGATTATCCAGTAAGGGATGGTTCCGGCTTTGTGTTGCAGGGGAGCGGGCGTACTCCTCGGTACGGTGATCTAGGCCACGTACTGTGACGGGCGGTACCCCAGTAGCCCTGCCATTGTATGGAATCCAAACTCCAATAAGTGCCGTACGTATTAGTTGTGCCCAACTATGTTGGAATGTGAGATGTAAGCATTTCAGCTATTTCTATATTTTACTTGAAAACCCTAGACCCTATTATAATATAACTGGATTTCCTATCAAATGTTTTGGTTAGCGTAAGGTAAAAACTTACCCATGTTTATTTGTGGGGAGTCTTACGTGATACTTTTTCTTTCTAAAGGTTTTGAAGTTAAGCAAGTTTAACCTGTTACTCACACCAGACCCATGTCTGACCCAAGTTGTTTATTTCTGTTTTATAAACTCTTGGGTACTCAAATTTTTACGAGTAGCCAAGGGATTCAGGTTTAGCTTTGACGAATTATGGAGGAGCAATGGAGCAGGAGGCTTCAGCGTTGTAGATAGATATAGTATTCCGCTGTGTTGATATTTGTGATAGTGTCTTGTCTTGTATTTTGAGTTGTAATGTCTAGACAGATGTTTATAACTGTCTAGTATGTGTTGTATAGTTGTGTAAACTCTGATAAGTGTTGTATACTATGTAATAGTTTATGTTATTAATATAATTTATTCGTTCCGCTGTGAGATCGTTGTTGTTGTTTCTTTCTTTCTTCTCTTCTTTTCTATTTTCTACCCCTTTCTTTCTTATTAATGAAGCGTCATTCTGTGGAATGAGTGGCGGGTCATTACACTTGGTATCAGAGCATAGGTTGAGCGAATGCCTAAGCTTTTGGTTAAGTGAATATCAGAACACTAGGTTGAGTGAATACCTAGGTTCGGAAGGATTGTTCATTAGAGATAGGATCTGTAGCAACCTGTTTGAATCTGAGTATATATATATACGAGAGCGCGTATTTGTTAGTTATATAAAATGATTTTATATTGTGTTAATTGATCGGTTGGGTGGTATATGGATTCTGGTCAATACGAGTAGCTAACGTTATTGATAGGGATCTCTAAACACTTGGACCAGGCCAACGGACACAATATTGTTTTAAAAAGGTAGATGAAATAATTTTACCCAGATATATTTTCTATATATAAAAGTATCATTTTAAATGTATATAGTATTTGTAATGATTGGTTGAGATGATAATAATTTATCATCTAGGATTAGGAGTCTGAGTGTTGAGGTTGGAAGTGTATTTGTCGAGACTGTAAACCTAATACCGTCTCGAGTGAACTTTGCAATTGTAAGGATTTCACAATCTCTGAAGAAAACATGTTAAGGTTCGGAGTTTATCTTTGAAGTTGGACGAGTAGAGTTGGATCTGTCGGTTAGGCAGAAGCAAGTGATGGTATCTCAGGAAATTGTAGCTGTGTGATGAGACGCAGTGAATATGGATGTTCCCAAAGATGTTTTCTTTTGGAACAAGTTAATGAAGTGTGTCTGTTTCGGTATTGTGGCTGAGTTCAGCATGGTGATTCTGTTTGAGGTTCGAGTTTCTCGAAGAACTTTGGTTAAGAAGTCTTTGGCATCTGTGGCAGCAGTGCAGCTCGGAGTGTTCTTTGCGTTGGCAGGAAGTTCTTCCGGCTTAACAGTTTTCTGGAGGTGGAGTTCAGAAGCAACAGAGTGGATCCATTTCTTCAATGGATTAGATAGATAAGCGTAAGCTATTCTGATTGGTAAAGAGAGAACAGTTTCTTTGCATTTTGGCTGGGTTGATCGCAAAAGTGACTTTCGATAGTTTGAGTATTCTTTTGGGTATCTAAGATTTTCTGGGATATGTTTTCCAGTTTGTGCTTGTGTTCTTCATCAGCATTCTTATCAACTCCAGATCAGAGTGGTGTAGCGGAAGCAGTTTGGCGAGTGCTCCTGTTTGTCTTTTCCAGATAGGAGAAGTTAGTTCGGTCTTCTGATGTTTGTGAGTAGAGTTGTGTTTTGTTTTGGGTAGATCTTGAGAGGATCATTTTGTTGAGTTGTTTTTGGTCCAGTTTGTTTCGAGAAGCATCAGCGAAGGTTGAGCTGATCAAGAAGGATTTGTAGGAAGCCCAAGATCGTCTGAAGGATTTTGTGGATAAGAGACGGAGGAATTTGAAATTCGAAGTTGGAGACTTCGTTGTTGTGAAGTTTTTCTCTGCTTAAAGGGAGCTATAAGATTGGGTAAGTCTCGGAAGTCAGCTCCGAGTTGTTTTGGATCTCTTCTGTGTTTTGATTTGGATAAGTGCTTTGATCTACTGGATTGAATTGTCAGTTTGGATAACTAAAATTCAATGTATTTTACGTATCTCTGAGGGAGTACGTGTTTGATTTATCTCTGGTTTTGGAACCAGCAGTTCTAAAGGATTTGGTAGTTGAGTCAGACTCGTCTGTAGTCTGATATTCTGTTTAGTTTTGTAGATCTAGATGAGTAGGAGCTCTATAGCTTAGTAGTATTGGTTGTTTGGATTGTTTGTAGAGCGAGTATCCTGGTATATATATATACTTGGGGAAACTCGAGGAAATTCTATTCAGAATTTTTCGCTGGATAGTTAGAATTGTTTGTTTGGATGATTGGTTGCTATGATTGTTAGCATATGGATGATAATACATCCTTGTGATTTAAATAGATTATTAAATTACCTTTGTTTTAAATTTCGGGGACGAAATTATTTTAAGGGGGAAGGAATGTAATATCCCGGAAATTTGGGGCAATATCAATTTAATAATCTGTTTAAATAATTAAATTGATTTGATAATCTTTGATAATAAATGTTTGAATTGATTTAATAATCTAATTAAATAAATATTTAATTAGTGGAATGTATCTTTTAAAAACCAATAAAATGATTTCTATTTATAATGTATATATATAAGTATATATATTGTAAATAGATTAGCTTTGGGTTGAAATATAATAAATAAATAAAATCTTGTTTTTAAATTTCTAATATATATATATATTGATAGTTTGGAGATTTGGATTTATTTAATATTAGATTTTCAAAGCTATTTAAACAAATAACAAATATGGTTTTAAATAAGATTAATAATAAGGTTATTTTATTTTCTTTTTGAGATATTGCTTAATAAATAAGATTTAAGAGTATATATATATATATATATATATGTAAGTTTAAAATACAATATTAATAGTGTATTGTTTTATTTATAGATATAAATAGACTTTAATAAAATAAGATGGTTATTTTCAAATTAAATGTGTAGTTATATATGTATGTATATAAATTGACTTTAAATTGGATTTTAAATATAATTTGAATTTGAATGTAAATTAGTTTTGAAATTCAAAGATAGATATTTAAATATTTGGATTTTAAAATATATGTATAAACTTTTACTTATAAACATAATTGGTTTTATTTTCTTTAAAACACTTTATATATATATATATAGGTAAGTAACTAATAAATTAAGTAAAAGGTTTATTTACATTTAAAATAAATATAAACTAAATAAAAGACAAGTGTTAATATGTTAAGTAACCATTATAACATGTGTTGTAAAATTAGAGTATGAGAAAGACAAGTGTCCATCTTTTAAAATTTCAATTTTCTTTATTTTTAAGAAAATTATTTTCAGCCTATTCTCAAAACAAAGCCTGTAACTCAAAATCTTCCTCAAAACTAAATTCTCAAAAACAATGTAGAAATCAACTCCTCTAACCAGAGAAAAACCATTAACCTGCAAATTATCTTCCAGAATCAAAGTCTGTTTGTAAACATCTTCTTCAAAGATCTGTAACCACTTTCAAATCTGAAGCTTGCAAAACATTCTTTTTAAATCTGAGATTTTACAAAGCAATTTTCAACAAAAGCCTGCATTTCTTTAAGCCTGAGCACTTTCTTCTTCCAACCTGAGATAATCAAGCAACCTGGAAATCATATCATTAAACCATCTCAACAACTTAAGGATTCCAGTAGCATGCATTCTTCAACAATTCAAGTTCAAGTTTTAAAAGTTTTTCAAAAGATATTTCCAGCAACTAAATCCCTAAGGGTTCAAGGCTGTTTTCAGAGAAATCATCAAAGGCTCTATCTCTGTTTTAAATCAAGTGAGTAACTTTTAAAAATTTAAATTATAATTGGTTGCATGCTAGTATGTTTGAATTTAATGTGTATTGCATGTATATAAGTGAATGTCTGATATTTGTGTGCATGCTGTTTATAAGTGCTGTTTTAAAAAAAAAATGGAAGCTCTGTCTTCATTCTAAAATTTGGTGAATAACTTTACTGTTAAACTTAAAATATATTTTTGGTTGCATGTTATTGCTGGATTAATATTGTATTGTGAAGTGTTTGTATATCTATATGGTTAAATTTATGATGAATGATGTATGCATGACTGAACTTCTCTGTTCTTAGTTTTAAAAACTAAGATTTTGGTCAAAATCCATTTTCTTTCTAACCAATCTCTGTTAGGTCTTAGAATTCGAATAAAATTTGTTTGTTTAGGCATGGATTAAAGTTTAAAATTTATTTAAGTAAATTAAAAATTGAAATGGCTCTGTAAAATCGAGTAGAACAGTTCAAGTTGAAGTTTTGTTAAAAAATTCAACTTCTTAATTCATTGATTCAGGGATATAATCTGAACCCTTAACCAAAATCAAGATTTTTAAATATAAAATCACAATTTTTAGTTTTGGGTTGAGCGAGTAGTACTGGTTTGATCAGAAAATGCATTTTTAGTTATCTCTGGCGATCTAGTTGCTCGGTGAAGACGGGGTTCTCACTGGTGGAAGAGGAGTGATAGGGAAGTTTGGGAAAATTGTCAGAATGATGATCTAAGCGTTGTGGAAGGGGCGGTGATTGGATTTAGTTTGTAAACCTAGTTTTAGACTAGATTGAAATATGGGTTACCACGGCATCTACAGTGAATCGAGTTGTATGGGGTTTTGGGAAATGATAGCATGAGTGTTAGCAAAGGCGAGGTCGGAAGCTCAGCAACTCCGGTGGTCGGAGGAGAAAGGATGAAGTTGTTCCAGGCTTTACATTTTTGTTCCAGTTGGGTTCGAATGCTCGAATTCAAATTCGAGTGAGAATCGAAGAAGTTGGGGTTTAGATCATCTGAGGTTGTGATCGCCGATGTAAGGAAGGCGTTGTGGTTGATCGTAGTTGGTCGGAATCACTGTGCACGTGTACGTTGACGAGTATCTGAAGTCTGGTTTGGGGAAATTTGGGTACTCGGGGTTTCTCGAGTCGATTTTGTTTTTACTCGAAGTAACGTAGGTTTTTGCTCGAAGTAATTTAGTTTTGGTTCGGTTTGAAGAGTATTACAGGTTTACAGAAACCTGTTTGCCAGTTTTAAAATTTCAAAATAAATTTAAAAACTAAGTTTAAATGAAAGGTAAAGTTTTGAATAAGTTTTAAATCTAGTTTTTAAAATCTGGAGTAAGTTTAAATCTCAGTTTTTCTAATAAGATAAAGTTTTTAAAATTTAAATTGATTTAACTACTTTAAAAGGGGTTAAGTAGTTTGAATTTTAAAAATGAAGTTTTAAATTTTAGATAGGTTCTAAATCTTAAATTAAAATGAAATTTAAATGTAAATTTAAAGGTAATTTGGTTCAAATACTTTATTAATGATATTTTAATCATTAATAAGAATAGAGTGTTATCTTAAAGATAATTAAGATTTAATAATGTGGGATAAAATAAATTAGTAAGGTGATTAAAAGATAATTAATCAAAATTAATTAATTTATGATTTAGGTTAATAAATTTAGGGTTTAATTTGAGTAATTAAGGATTAATTAAGTTATTATTAGAAACTTAATTATTTAAGTAATTAGGGATTAATTTATTGGTAATTAGAATTAATTAATTTGTAATTAATAATGTTTAATTAAAGTTTAATTATTTAAGAAAGATAATTAAAGAATAGTTAATAGTTAATGTAGATCATTAATTAAGGATTATTTAATAATTAATTAATATGATTAATTTTAATAATTAATTAGATTAATTAATTTAAAGATAATCAATTGTGAAAATTGTTTAAAATGTAATTACTTAATGGAAGTAATTAAGAAATTAATTACTCATTGTAATTAATTGAGTTTAATTTGATTAGTTAAGTTAATTAATTAAGTTTAATTAATTTAAGATAATCATTTAATGATTTGTGAAGTATAATTACTTAATGTAATTTAATGAAGTATAATTACTTAGGAAAGTAATTAATGTATAATTACTGATGTAATTAGTAGAGTAATTAAGGGAAGTTAATTACTTAATGGAATTAATCAAGAGATTAATTAAGAAATTAATTAAGGAATAATTAATTTATTTTAAGAAGTAATTAAGGATAGTTAATTACTGAATTTGATTAATCAATAGTGATTAATAATTATGGTTTAATTAATTTAAATAAAGTAATTAATTAAAATGTAATTAAGGATCATTAGTTAATAATAGATGATATAATTAAGAATTGATTAATTTAGGGATAATTAATAAAGGAAGTAATTAATTAATGTAATTAATTAAGGAGTAATGTAATTAATTATAGTTAATTAATAAATGAAGTAATTAAAGGTTAATTACTATAAGTGGTTAAGAATAATTAATTTGTATAATTAATTTAATACTAATTAATTGAATGTAATTAAATAATTAATCAAGGATGATTAATTAAATTGAATAATTGGATGATGATTGATTAATAATGATTTAAGCAGGATTTATAGATGTAGTAATTAATTTAATTTACTTTAAATTAATTAAAGATGAAATAATTAATTTAATTCATTTTAAATTAATTGTAGATGGTGATAAATAAATCATTGCTTATGAATGGATGATATTGTGTACCTTGAATGGTTTGAAATCTCAGATATGAGATAATTGATACTGTATGATTTGGATGCTTTGGTTGCATAGTGATGATGATATGGATTATCTGCTTATAATGATAATGTTGATTATCTATTGTGAATCTGTGAATTATCTATCTGTGTGTAAATAGATAGTAGAATTGAATTGTTTTAACCTTAAAACAACTTGGCCCTTAAAAGATACGTTTTGGATTTCGATGAGACCGGGATCGGGTTTCCGTATACCGGTATTCCAGGTCTGGAGACCCGAATACCACATCGATCCAAATTAACGATAGGTCGTGAATCTCAAGTGAAGATGAAGATTCAGAGTGCAAGGGTTATTGTCGTTAACTCTGAGGGTGATTCCAAAACGAGTGTAACGAGATAATGCCTTCGGTTTCGTTCGAACCCGGAACGAACTTATATGGATTGAATGCTTTCAGCACATCGTCAGGCGGACGATGAGCATTCTAAGTGATATGTTCTGATTAAAGGTAATCGTAACCTCAAGCCTCATCAACCGGGAATGGCTAAAACAGGGGAGGTGCAGCAAGGTTTCGTGGGTAGCACCCACTGAGAGCAAGATAGATCCCTGTCTAGAGGTCCCTTTTCTTTTATTCGGCTTAGTGTGTGGTTGGTCGCGCCAACTACGGGATTATCTTGTTCGGGATTATCCAGTAAGGGATGGTTCCGGCTTTGTGTTGCAGGGGAGCGGGCGTACTCCTCGGTAAGGTGATCTAGGCCACGTACTGTGACGGGCGGTACCCCAGTAGCCCTGCCATTGTATGGAATCCAAACTCCAATAAGTGCCGTACGTATTAGTTGTGCCCAACTAGGTTGGAATGTGAGATGTAAGCATTTCAGCTATTTCTATATTTTACTTGAAAACCCTAGACCCTATTATAATATAACTGGATTTCCTATCAAATGTTTTGGTTAGCGTAAGGTAAAAACTTACCCATGTTTATTTGTGGGGAGTCTTACGTGATACTTTTTCTTTCTAAAGGTTTTGAAGTTAAGCAAGTTTAACCTGTTACTCACACCAGACCCATGTCTGACCCAAGTTGTTTATTTCTGTTTTATAAACTCTTGGGTACTCAAATTTTTACGAGTAGCCAAGGGATTCAGGTTTAGCTTTGACGAATTATGGAGGAGCAATGGAGCAGGAGGCTTCAGCGTTGTAGATAGATATAGTATTCCGCTGTGTTGATATTTGTGATAGTGTCTTGTCTTGTATTTTGAGTTGTAATGTCTAGACAGATGTTTATAATTGTCTAGTATGTGTTGTATAGTTGTGTAAACTCTGATAAGTGTTGTATACTATGTAATAGTTTATGTTATTAATATAATTTATTCGTTCCGCTGTGAGATCGTTGTTGTTGTTTCTTTCTTTCTTCTCTTCTTTTCTATTTTCTACCCCTTTCTTTCTTATTAATGAAGCGTCATTCTGTGGAATGAGTGGCGGGTCATTACAATTTCGAACTGAGAAAATAAGTTTTGAACGAAAGAAAAATGCCAAGCTTCTCTATACATATGTCATTTAAGATAATTTAGTTTTCTAAATTTTCAAATAATATTAAATGAAGGCCACTTGTAATTTTATAAGTTAGACAAATGTCCATGCATGTTTAGTTTTCTTACAAATGTTATTACCATGTGTTAAGATATTAACACATGTACTTAAATACATTAAATAAATTTTTAATTAATTTAAATGTTAATATAAAGCTTTTCATACTTACTTTATTAATAAATAACACTTATCTTACTTTAAAGAAACATATTATAAAACAAATAAAATCTTATATATTTTTAAATCCAATTTAATTATCTTATTTGTTTAAGAGATATAAATTAAAATACCAAATACCCTTTGAAAAAGTATTATATTAAATTATACTTTCCAAATTATACTTTATATATATATATATATATAAAAATTTGAAACACTTTTATTAAATTCAAACCAAAATCCCAATATATACAATACATATATATTTAAATAGAAAATATTTTTAACATAAATTTGAGAATTATTATATTAAATTTCAATACAACTTCAAATCATAACATATACATACATATATATTACAATTTGAAAATACATCTTTTATTTAAACAAAAGATTTCTATTCACAATATATATAGCAAAATATATATTATAAATAGATTAAAACTTTATTAATTTTAACAATCAAATCTTATCAATATTGCCAGATTCAATATTTATTAACTTTTAAAAGATTAAATTATCAATTTAAATTAGAATTATAAGGGAAGATTATCAATCCAAATAAATTATTAATACAGATTATTAAATTTATATTACCCAAAAACCCGGGATATCACAAATAGTTTAGGACAATAGATATAAAAATAACACAGATAACATAAATGCGGAATACAGATGGAACGAAAAGTCTCATATATATAATAACTGATATCAGTTACAATACATTTGACACAATACAAATGATACAACTACAACTGTTGACTCAAGAAGTTATATATACAAGTACATTATCGACTAATATACATGAATACATTATCATCTTAAAACAGACACACTGACTACTACAACAAGACGAAGACCACTTCAAATGATATAAAAAGTCTTCATAGCTCTAGCAGCAACCCAAAGCTAAAAATCTACAACCTGTAAATACTCGGTCTGACCCGAGTATTAAATTCAAAAGAAAATAATACCCGGGTCAGTCTAATTCAAACTCAGTTATTAATGCACAGAAGCAATAATAATCAAATATCAAAAAGACGACAGTCATAGAAATCTCGTATACTCAACTTCTCGATAAGAGAACCGGATAACGGCAGATATAACACTAAACAGTGTTAATCCACAAAACAGAAATCTAAAGCAATTTAAACGATTGATATGTCAATTTAAAACTGTCAAATCTGATAGGGCTGCAGTGCACGCACGCGTGTACTGCCTCGCCACTATCGCAGGAGATCAACGAACCAAAATCAATGAAGGTTCAAATATCAATTCAAAATGTCGATACTGTGTGGCTACAGTGCACGCACGCGTGCACTGCCTCGCCACAACAGCATATAAAGAAACAGCAACAAGGCACAAAGGCCAATGGTCATGAATTCGCAGTGCGAACAAATGCAATAAGCAAGTGAATGTAATAACACTGCAGAACTCAAGGAGTTAACAAACTACCAGAAATTTCAAGGAGGTCAAGTCACTGACTCAACACACCTACGGCACCAAAGCACAATGTAGTGGAAACAACTACAAAAATAGAGGGAGGGTGAGAGCACCAAGGGTATGGCACCACAACACACGAACACATATATATCAGTGAAACCATGGAGCAACAACATGAATGCATAAAACTGGACAGAGCAACACATACTCGAAGTGAACAGTGGAAGAGTAAGTGCACCCCGAAACAGTTCAGCTCAAATGAGCAAGTGCACATGAGAAGACTGCACATGGACAAAATGTTCCAGAGGTGCAGCAAGGAACTGCACATGGCGGGTGCACATATGATGACCCAGCCAAATGAAGGTGTAAGCAAACAAGGGTATGCAGAGAAATGGCACAGGTATGTGCAGAGATATAAAATGTATGAAGTCATCAAAATGAAGGTGGGAGCACCAAAAACATTTTCACAAAATCAAGATATATTTTCCAAACTAGTCCAGGATGTTACAGAACACCCATGGCAAAACTATCAGAGAGAGGGGCAAATGAAAATCAACAAACCATGTATAAACAGACAAGGTCAACACTTGAAAAGCAATTTGTCTCAAAGAATGATACCCAAAACCCAATTGCATGGGGACTGCATCAAGTACACAGCTCAGAGGTAAGAATACATATATACTGTATAAACAATGCAAACTCAAATCGAAGTGCGTACGAGTGGCAGCAATATGCAAACCGAGAGGTACAAGTATCAAGGGCATATGCAGAGTATGACAAAGTTAACGGTACAACAAAATCAAGTGCACAACAGCCAACCTATATATAATTACACAATGCAAATGCAAGGATGAAGGAAACTGCACTGTAGCTTCGATTGAAATATCACCAGTGAAACTAACCTCGTATACACATATGTAACAGCATATACAAGTGTAGTGAAGACCAGTGGTCAAGCAACATTGCAATTCCGTTCATATATATATATAAGCACATTGGTTTACATGTGTAAATATATATTACAACTACAAGCTGTAGGTCAGAGACATAATGGGCGATGTAAGTATACAAAGGGAATGCAAAGCCACTGTTCAATGAAGTCAATGTCAAACAACCCCAAATCATCACGGCAAGGACAAAATCAAATGGCCAAGATAAATCAAGTTGTTAGTCAATAGTTAATGGCCACAATCAAAGATGAAGCAAGAAAATAAGAATCACCCCGTGCACACTACAGATACAAGGTACAGTAGTGAACATACAATGAAAACAGCCGTACCTCTGTTCGAACAAAGCATAGAAGTAGGCTATAGGGGTAACATGAATGAACAGAGCCAAGCACGAGGGGATAAACACTCTCAACAAGGTCAAAGCTAAAGTCACAGATACGCAACAACACATCCAAAGCTGTGGGTCATCAAAGAAGAATTCGACAAGAAGGTAAATTCACACAATTGAAATTCACGTAGCAGTTTCAATAAAATTAAGTAATTAACCATCAATCGAATTAGAGGATGGGAGTGAAGAGAAAACCACTCGCCTATTACGAATAGTCAAATTCGGGCACAACAAGAATTAGCCTCAAATGGCCAAAACAATAAGAATCGACACTCGAGCAATTGAAAACGAACGAAACCACAGAATTCAAACTCTAATACAACTCGAGAGAATTAGATGTGAGTGGGAACTCACCTTGTCACTGAATGTAGAAGAAGCCGAGCCCACCAGAAATCAAGCGAGGCCAGAGCAACCGAGAGAAGACGAACGAAGTTAAGCCCTAGTTCCAGTTTCGATGCAAACAGTCGAGATCGCAAGCAAATAAGCTACAGCGAAGCCGAAGCCAGAGTCACCACAAAGGAGCTTCTCAAGCAAGGCCGAGCACTAAGGGAAACGAAGCCCCAAATCAGAAAAACCCTAAAATTTCGTAAGCCTCCACAAGCAAGCAGAGACGAGATCATCTCAAGGCAATCGAGAAGCACGAAGCTCCAGACAGCAAGAAAAATTGCAAGCCCTAATTTAATCAAAGGAAGAGTCGCCATTTTTTTTATCTCTAGAGAAAAACAAAGAAGAGGATCGGGTTTGAATGAATGCCAGATAAAGAATGGTACTGGTATCATCTCTTCATCAAAACAAAGGGCCATTATAAAATAAAAAGGTATATTTATATAAAGCCCAAATACTTTTAACCATGTTTATAAAAGAATTTCAAATTGATTTTTAATTTCAATAAAAATTTACGAACGATTTAATCACCTAATGGCGATAATTAATTGCTACGAATTTGCGGGTTGTTACAAAGTCCATCCTTGTTCTTACAGAAATTCGGTCATACGTTGATCAGGCGTACGACTAAAAATCTATAAGTACTTGGTAAACCCGTTTCCAACACCCAGTGAAAATACTTGGAAAAATAATTCTATTGAAAATATAGAAAACATTTTTGAAAACAAGGAAATTTCTTTGGTAAGAATGCTCTGGAAATCATCACCCCCATCCATGGTCGCAGTTACATCCTGGGTTACGTTGCCATCGCAGCAAAAGTCCTTGTAACTGATTTCACCATGGAACCCACAACTGATCGCAGTTACATTCCAGGGTTACGTTGTCGTCGCAGCAAAAGTCCATGTAACTATTGGCTCTCAGTGGCACACACGATTTTCGCTGTCAAAATGAAACTTCTCCACTCCTACATAGGTCACAGTCTACCGATATAAAATTAAACGCAGACTGTTGGCTCTCAGCGGCACACATGACTTTCGCTATGTTACCATAGTGTCGCAGTCTACCAATATAAAATCAAACGTAGACTGTTGGCTCTCAGCGGCTCACACGACTTTCGCTATGGTCTGCAGTAGATCGCAGTGACATTGAGTTACACTGTCGTCACGGCATAACCCAAATGCCTCTGTGGGCACCAGCCCCTCGACTTTTGCTACACAAATAATCCTCAGGAACTAGTTTTGTCCGGACTCCTCACAGGATTAACTTTAGAATCCCCTCTTGGGGTTCAAGGCAGTACCACCCTGTGGCACTCCTGAGAAGTTCATTTCAAGGGAGTGCCTTTTTCCCCAAAGCCATTCTCAAAACATTTTATACTATACACTTATAGTATCTTCAAATCATACCCTTTATGATTTATATCAAAATCTCCTTTACACAAAATCGATTATCCCAAAATCGATAATTCTTAAACTAGGCTTTCCAAATTCCAAAAATTGATTTTACCCAAAAATCAAAAGCCTTTCCAAAATCCATAGGTTCCAAAAACCTTTTCCAAAATCATTCTCATAAGATCCTTTATATATATATATAGATATATAAAACTTTAAAAATCTTTGGATCATTTCAACTTGTATAAAACCTCTTTTATACTTCAAATATTTTCAAAACCCTTTTTCTTCTGGCAATAGATTCAACAAGGGAAGATTTATCTTATATAACAAGGATATATAACTTTATTTTATTCCAAATCAAATATTCAAATTTGATTGCTCTTTTATAAAGTTATTAACCATATCATTTTTCTATAAAATGAGTTCTAATCACAGAAATATTCAACTCCCATTTTATTATCATTTATTTTTAAAAATATATCCTTCCATTTCAAAATCATTTTACAGTTTTTTATCCACAAATTTTCAATATCAATTTCATTCAAACCCGTACAATGTACACATATCATCTGTATGCAATATCAATCTGATCGCTCTTCGATCACACAATTTCTCTTCCGAACTAGTATCGTCCACCCGACTTCCTAGTGCGGACTCAGATCTGGTTTCTTGATCAGAAACCGTCATTCTCCTTGCATAGTCGTAGCTATGATAGAGAATATCCAGAACCAATCAACAATCCATATCCAGGTTCGCCGTCGAAAATCGAGTGAAAAATCCCAACTCGGATCGATAATATTATCTCGAAATTTTGTGCTCGAATCTGGATCAAATCACTATGCGAATAGAATAATATACGTACATCCTTCGTATTTATCATTATTGATTATTAGCTAAATCAATTTCTCCTTTCTATCCACATTCCTTTAATTCTATTCTCTTATTCTCAATTGCTTCCATTTCCAATTGAGTTATTACTTCAACTAAAAACAGTTTGAACTCTGACCAATTTAAATTTAAAAATAGCTTGAAAAAATTTAAAATAGATAAGTAGTTGAAAAATAGTTATTAGTTTGTAAAATAGCTGTAAAATAGTTAAGTAATTATAAATAGTTGAAAAATAGTAATTAGTTTATAAATCAGTTGTAAAATTGTTTAATAGTTCCAAAAGTAATTGTAAAACAAGCTTAAGATAGTTTTAGGTTTAAAAAGAAAAGTTGTATAGTAAATAGTTTGGAAAAATAGGTTTATTTTAGAACAATTTATTTTGAGAATTGTCTAGAGTCAAACTGTCCAATTTTCCAATCCCCATTTCCAATCAATTTCCTATTAAATTGATCCCCCATAACATTGGTCCTGATAAACCCCAATTTATTGCCTCCTCTCCACCAATAATGCCCACTCCTTCAACGCGTTCCAAAAAAATAGGATTACGCGTAATAAGTTTTTAGTTTGAAATCAAAATGGTTGCTTTTATCAATTAGAGAGTATTGCAACAGGTAATCAACTCCAACATGAGATTAATTCATCAAAAAATCCAATTTTTGTGTTTAGGTTGTTTGTTGATTTCCATTCTCTTCTTGCATGTTCTTGTTTCAGCTTCTACAGGTAGTTTAGAGGCCACTACCAGCTGAAATACTCCATCTTGAAGCTCCAATCGACCTCCTCCTTCGCTATAAAAGTAAAATTCCTCACTTTCAACTCAAGATGAAAGAAGACCAAGATAAGTTTGCTCGATTAATTCTATGGTTTTTAAAGTGCACATATGGAATTACAGAACCATTGAATTTTCTGATTAATACACAAGATTTCGAAGGCGTCTCACCTTTGAATAAGAGCATAACAAGATGCTACACAAAGGATCAATCAAATGAGATTGATTTCTCATAAGCTCCTCGAGTAGAGTCGGGACTTAGCACAACTCAAACTCGAACTCTAATCAACAAGATGATTATCGATATGATCTTTCTGTATAACACTACGGAAGGAACCACACCGATACAAGATATACACAATAGAGGCAAGATAGTTCAACGAAAAGGTGGTTTCAAACTCGAACGAACGCATAAATGCACGTCGTTAGAAAATAGCACAAGAGTAAGATAATCTCAAGGAACTAAAATATATGTATATACTCTCAATCAATAATTCTTAAAGTTCCAAAAATTCAATATCTTTATAGTTATAACCATAAATTTCAACTCAAATTTATAACCAAAATACATTTTTATACCAAATTCCATCTTTTTATTTAAATAAACACCTTTTAAAAATCAAATACTTCCTTTAAAAATTATTAAAAGAAGTAATTGGCAATAATTACAATAATTATTGCATTTACTCAAAATAAAATCACACTTCATTTATTATTCTCACAAATAAACATAATAAAGTTACCAAAACTTTATTTTCACATTTTGTTTCCAAAATTCATTGTTTATTCCAATTAAACAATATAAAACTTTCAATTTTATTTAATTTACAATATTAAATACTACGAAAATAATATAATCCTAGAAATATTCCGCTTAGAAACGAAAAAGTTATGGAAGATTTCGTTTCTGCCTCAACAATAGAGCAATTCAAGTTGAACTATCCTCAATTCTTTCCTAAATTCAAATCAAATTCCATTTGAATTTTAAACCTATTCAACTTAAATCAAATTCCAAATTAATTCAAATTAAATCCAATTTGAACTAATTAAATTTAAATCTCAACTTTAAACCATCTCAAATTATAATTTCGAGTTAAATTTTAAATGTTGATTTAATCCTTTAAATCAAATTAACCTTTACTTTTTAAATCAAATCAACCTTAATTTTTAAATTTTACAACTTAAATCTTTAAACCATTTAATTTTGAATCCAAATTCCAAAATTTCATTTTAAAATTATCTTTACTTAACTTATTACAAAGTTCAAATAAGAATTCAAAAACAATTTAACCTTCAGATTCTAATTTATTATCCATTTCTAACTTCAAAACTAATTCTCAGTTTCATAGATTATTTATAACAATAGAATGATATCAGGATAAATAAACATCCAAATTTATCCAAACACCAATTAATAGCATCCATTTTTAATTTCCAGATTTGAAACCCATTTTGAGATTACTCATAACTCCCATTTAAAATCAACCATTTAACTTCCCAAGTTAAATTTCAATTTCATCTTGAAATTTCCAATTCAAGTTGTTCATTCTAAACTCATTTAACTTTCCTTAAGTTAAATTCAATTTAATCCAGTCAACTTTACCCAATTTGAATTCCCATTTCAAATTTTAAACTTTATATTAATAAACTTTCCCACTTTAGTTTTAAAAACTTATCACTTTTCCAGAAAATTTAAAACTCAACACTTAGTGTTTACTTCCAATCAACTTTGACCTTATGTATACCCAACATATATACATATTTATTTCATTTGCACTTCAAGTCATACTTTAAATTTTAAACCATTCTTGGTTTTTTTTTTCAAAACAAATTCCTTTAAAACAATTTTCAAGTTTTCTGGATTTAGATTTAAAATTTCACAATTTTAAATTATCTTCAATTCCAATTTATAATTCATACTCACCTAAAAGTTTACTTCCCTAAAACATTTTATTTTACTTAATCATTTACAACATTTCATTATTAAACACAACAATCATTTATGATAATAACCAAGATTATCATATCTGGAAACCAATTCATTATTATCTTTATTCTTGATAACACTTCTACAAATTCAAGATTTTAATTTCAGTTTGGATCCATTTCAAACTTATCTTCATTCAATTTCAATTTGGTTGTATTTCTATTACCACTTAATTTAATTCCAATATTTTAACAACCAATTACCTTAATCTTTATTAGAAAGAAATATCATTTTATATATCAAAATATATTCTTATATAAAATCATTTAAAATTCTTATATAAGAAAATAACAATTACGCTCTCATATATATACACACACACACACACACACACACACACACACACACACACTCAACTCGTTCTAGGGTACCATTGACCCTATCCTTAATGAGTAATCCCAACAGAGCCAAGGTTCTCTTAACCTTTGGCTCTGATACCAACTGTAACGACCCGGAATTTTCGAACCCGAAAATTCCAGATAGTTAGGAGAAAAAGAAAAGAGATAGAAGAAGAAACAGAACAAGACACAGATTCTCACATTCGCAGTGGATCAAAATACAATATCAAATAATAATATCAGTTATACAAAGAAAACTGTATTTTCATCAATACATCAGAGTTACAACTTTTTCCCAAACACTGAACAGTTAAACAACATGTTCCAGATACAAATCAATAATACTCAGCGGATTATACTCCTTACGTTCCTGCCATCCAGCTCGCCTCCTGAGCTTCCGAACGTCCTTACCTGAAAATCTGTAATACTCGGTCTGACCCGAGCATTACCACAAAATAACACCCGAGTCAGGCTGGAAACCAGCGTGAGTAAGCTCATCTAACATGAAATATTAAGTCATAAAACTTCTTTGAAAACCAAGGTAACTCGTACCTCACTACGAGTTCTTACTTATTATAGTCAATCATTTTCACACACAACCATTCTTAGGTTAAATGTCCAGGTTACTTAACTTATTCCATTCCAGCCTGATAAATCTCACATATCCAATTTATAAGGAATTTAGATTTCTAATCGAAGTGGTTTCGGATATCATTGATATCCGACCCCAGTCTCTTCGAATTCAAATGTCATCCTTTTTAAGCCAAGTTGTTTTAAGTTTAAACAATTCAATTTATATTCGAGATATCATATTCACATGGCAATTCTATCATAGATAGATAACTTACATGATCACAATTCATCCAAAGCATTTCATATCACAGAGCATCACAATCACATATCAGATATATCAAATAATCCAAGGAATTCAATATAATTTAATTATCCATAAGCAAGGTTAATTAGTTATACAATTCCTAATTAATTAAATTAATTACTTTTAATTCCTGCTTAATTAACATTAATTAATTACAAACCATTAGTTATTAATTAATGAAATTAATTAATCATCCTTAATTATCCATCTTAAGTAATTATTCTCAATTACTTATATTAATTAATTATCCCTTAATTAACCACATAAATTAATTAACCTTTAATTAATTACATTAATTAATTAACCCTTAATTAATTATCCTTTGATCATAAATTAATTAACCTTTAATTACTAATTATCTTTTAATTACTTACATTAGAATCACGACTGGAATTTTTGATATTAAAAGGAAGATCACAAATTTTGGCTATGATGAGGTAGTCTTTTGTATACTAAAGTTATGTCACTACTTAGTTAACCCCGATCTCTAACTTAATTTTACTGCATAAGTTGATGAACTTCATTTTTTTGTTTGAATGGCTGAGTAATGGAATGATATGCTCAAAGTTTTTACTATTTTCTATAATTACTATTATGCTCCATTGTTTCCAATGAGTAGTATACTATGAAAAGACGGATGAATAAAATATCAGATTTCCCAGTCCTTTGCAGAAGCATATATCAATGGATGAGAGAAGTCACTCATGAATGATTCTTGAATTTTAGTAAACTTGCAGAAAACTGGGATAAGTTGTTCATCACTATTAACCCCATTTCAGTTCAACTTCCCTTAGCATTTGAAGAATCGAAACTCCCACAATCATGAACCACTATGCCAAATGCGGAGGATGCGATGTTGTGTTCAAATGTACAAGGGACAGAAGTAGTGATTGAGGTTGCTTGCATATTAGCTAACAAATTAAGCTAAAGCCTCACGTTAGAGCTGATCTTATTAATGGATTGCACATCCACACGAGCATTGACAATAGAGATTACTTCATGGTCATGCTTATCAAAGGGTATACTGTGAGGAAATTATTCTCTGCATTGTATTTCACATCTCACATCAGAACCAGACTTAGGAATGATAAGTACATGCACAGTTGCTTCTATTTTATCATTGTATTTCACATCTCAATGATATTACCCTTGGAATCCCTACATTTTTTTGTAATTAGGTTTATTTCTATCCTCAATATTCTTTGTTGGATAAACAAATCAGCATTAGCATCCAAAATAAGTTGAAACCTTTATGCAATATTGACGACTGTTTATAATGGTTGGTTCAAAGCATTATTTCTGTTCCACTACCATTTTAAATTTTTATATTAAAGAAATCTGTGCTCGCCATTCATTTTGGTGATATGATAGGATAGTGTCAACATGTTATTACTGCACTTTATGTTGCTTATTGTGTAACATTGTGAGGTTTTATGTTCGCTCCAGACCATTAACTTAATTCTCTGCTCTTTGCTGTTAGTAGTGGAAAGTGTTCCATAAGTTGAACATGTTTCTCTTTGATGTTTTACCTCTTTTAAATAAGATGGATTAAATTAAAATATTAGATACTTTTACATTAAGAAAAGCTGCACAACATTAGCTTGCTATAAACTTTAGTTCTTTTATTTTTCGTTTTGATTTTTACAGCAGAAGCTGGTTGGAGATTACTGGCACTGACATTATGTAGATTTTTTTGGCATTTATTCTTTTTCTTAGTTTAGTAATCTACATGTATTATTTTACAATGGAAAGAAAATGATGAATATTGTTTAATTGTTCGTACAAGTTTTGTTCAATTTGTAGAAAGACAAAGATTTTTCATATACGTTTTTAAGAACTAAATGAAGTAGAAGCTTATGGTATTCTAAATAGAACGGTCAGTCTATGTTTTGCAGTTTAAAGCTTCATGGATCAAGTTTTGCAGGTCGTTAGAAAGTACATTGTATGTTCTTTAAATTTTATGCTTCGAGCATGATCTATCTATAGGCTTTGTATCTTCTTTTTGCAAGTGTAATTCATAATAGCCGATGACCTTAAATTAATGATGTTGCTCTCCTATCTTACTTACTAAATTGTAAGAAAATAGAAGGGACTCACTATTTTCTATGCACATGTCCAACGGACGTGCCTCCATACTAGTTTTAAATAATGGAATTAGTGAATAAATTGTTAAGTTAACCTATTTAATTTATTTTAGTTACTAAAGGATTTTTTTAAAGAAAAATTATTGGTTAATTAAATTTGTTAAACGGAAATTGATTGTTCGATTTGTTCGAATATTAATAAAACCATAAATGTTTGTACAAGGTCTAAAACTATGAAGAAACAAGTTGTGATGGAAACGGATGGAAAAATAAAAGCAAAGGTGAGAACCTCTCACTCAATCGGATTACCGATTTAATTTTAAATAGTTAAATTTAAAATTATTGATTGTTTGCTTGGATTGATAATTGTTATCAGTTGGATTGGTATGTTATATATAGTAGTGTGTGTGTGTATTGGAGTGATTGATTTCCCGCATTATATAGCGGATGATATGATATGATCCCATATACCGCGATATTCCACCTCGAAGTGGAATTGGTATTTTATATTGTGCTAACATCCATGGATGCAGGGAAACAGGTTGGAGGGATCCAACTGGATTCCTCAAATGTTTGAATTTATTTCATATGCTGTGATATGATTTATTTATAATCTGTGATTGATTATATTGGTAATTGAAATTATTAAAGGCTATGGTTTGGCCGAATATATTCTGGCATTTTAAGATACCAGAAATATAAGAATTGGATTGCTGGAAGTAATATATATCAGTGGATATTTGGAAATATAAATTCACGGTGAGAATTTATAATGGAACGGGTAATTTGTTTTAAAAATAAATAGTGGTTTATTTTTAAAGGTGTGAGAGAAAAGCATATTTCCCTGAAAAGCCAAGTACGTTTTCAAAACAGATTTGTAAGTATAAGTTTCAAGTTTCAAAGTTGTTTTAAAAGAATGTTTTTGAGAAATTATTTATTTAAGTTGTTTGAAATTTCAAAGTTAAATATTTATTAAATTAGTTATAGTAATAATTATTTTTAAAGGCTAATTGGTTTTATGATTTAAAAAAAAAGATAATTATTAATATTTATATTTTATAAAGTAGTTTTATTTGAAATATAGTTTGGCTAAAGTTTTTATTCGGAAAACTTGTATAGAATTCAATAACCTTTATTTTTAAACTTGTTTTGGCTTAAGTTTTACATGACAAATTATTATTAAATTTCATATCTGGTATTTTAAATAAAGTGTTTTAAAATAGTTTTTATTATAAGTATTTTAAAGTATATATTTTTAGATAAAGTGATTTAAATTATTTTAAAATCTAAAGCATTTAGTCTTGGTGATTTTCAGTGGAAATAAACAATATTTTGGAATTTATTCCGCGAAAGGAAAGTGATTTGAAAACTGTTTTCAAAAGGGTTGGAGTGTATAAAAATTTATATCTTGCGAAGATATTTTGAAATAAATAATTTGGGAAATTATTTAAATCTGATGGTTGTTTATGGATGTTATTGATAGTTAAATAACCGACTATCAATATTGGTCTTTTAGACGGCATTTGAATTTTCGATGCGACCAGGAGTCGGATTCCAAATGGTTATCCGAAAACCACATCGAATCTTAAGGGTGGATCTTTTGTTTAAAAGATTAAAAATGGAAAATTTGTTGTGACTTAACTATGATCTGAATGTTTACACTTGTTTTTAAAATAAGCGCTCATTATTCGGTTAAACCGGGAGAGGACATTAAGTCATAAAACCCATTTCGAATAATGATACGATGAAATGGGATTACATTTGAAGATGGTGGTTAAAGACCGGGTATTTTCGAAAACGAAAGGATTGCCTGTTGAATGTCTCTGCACCGCGTTGCTCCGGTATAGAGATTTTGATTACCCTATGTGATGGGGAGTCCGAACGTGATTAAGGGATATCCAGATTTGCAAGGACTTTTTCCTTAATTGGACGAAGTGCCTTTGGTTCCATTCAGACCCAGGATGGACTTGTATGGATGTATGTCTGTCATTACACTTTAAGATATAAAGATGGTTTCTATCAAATATATTTCTGTTGGTGGCAGAGAATTTATTCTCTTAGCTTAACACCCTTCTCTGAGACGTACGAGCTCAGAGGTTATGTAGTTGATTGTTACTAGTGATATATTCCTAATTTGGTAATGTGGCATGCTAAGTGTTGATCATTGCTTGATCGAAGCATGACTTTTGTGAAAAGCGTAGCTTTTTGGGACGAGACTTCATCGAACCTCACACCCCGGAAATGGTCGAAACAGGAAGGATGCAGCAAGGCTATGGGGGTCCCGCCCCTCAGGGTATGTACATTTCCTTCTGGATAAAAAGTGGTATTCTGGTATGGAGCCCAGATATTTACTTATGTGGATAAAATAAAAAGTGGTATTCTGTTATGGAGCCCAGATATTTACTTATGTGGTTGTTGGAATTCGAGGCGCCTCGGTAAAGGTTGGTTACGACCGGGGGATGGCATACTCGTGACAGTTAGTTACCTAATTACAGAGGTAACCCGACCTTGTGTTGGAAGAGATCCGGTTAGGTTATCGGGGCCTCCCTCCAGAGGCGTACCCATTCGGAAAGGAAGTTCCTTAGCCTTGACCATTTGTTGGAAATCCAATCACTCAATACGAGCCCTGTACGGTTTTAGTTGTAGAACCTGCCATTTAACATGGTAGCTATAGTAGGCATACTATAATGGTACGTATACTTGCTAAGATTAATATTGTACTTTCGAAATGTTTTTCACACTGTGCAATAATAATAACAACAAAAGGATTTTCGCGTATCAAGCATGTTTGACTGCTATAAGGAGAAACCTCCCCCATGTTTTCGATTGCATTGTGTGTGCGACGGGAGACCTTATGGTAGTTTCATTTTCCAAAAGCATGAACGGATTTCTTTTTCCTTTCTTTTGTACAAATAACTGTTTTAAGTTCTCACACCAGTCCCATGACTGACTCAGAGTTTATTGTTCCATTTTCTAAACTCTGGGTGCCCATAATTTTCCACACGGGCAGCCTAGAGTCAGGTTATCAGCAGAATTCTGGATGGATTGCTGTGGAGCTCAGGAGACGAGCTGGATGGCGAGACGTACTTCCATACTTGATTATTATTCCGCTATGTATTCAGTTATGGGGACAAGTTATTATAACTGTCCAGTTGTGTGCTATGAAACTGTTGTACTCTGATGATGTAATGTATAAACAGATGTAGTTCTTTCGTTTTAAAGATTAGTCATTTATCTATTATATATTGTTCCGCTGCGATTGTGAGATTCTAATATTGTTTCTATTTCTTCTTCTACCTCTTTCTTCTTTAACCCTAACGGTTCAGTTTCGCATTCGATTGTTCGGCATTTAATACAGTGGACGTATTGATGTCGATTTTCGAGCGTCGAAAAATTGGGTCGTTACACGATTGCTCTAAGCATTGATTGTAATTTCTATATATGTTTTCAGTTTCAATCTTTTTACAAAAGTTCATAACAATAGAATGGTGTAACAAATTGTGATAAAGAAATCCTTAATAGAAAACTAAAATTAAAATTAAACTTTAACATTAGTTGTGCATTGCTATAAGTTAGATATATCGATGAAAGTTAAAAAACAGTAGCCTCGGCCCATTCCGTTTGAGTCTGAATGTTATTATTGCAATCCACCACATTTAGTTACTAAGGACACAAATCACATTTATGCACAATATCTTTTGTGCCATGCATGATTTTTGCTCTCCGATAATAATGTAAAATTTCCAATTAACCCTCTAAAAAAATCGATATTTCAAAAGCTTCTTGCAAAAAACATGAGATGTTTAAGCTTCTATATTTTAACATCATTATCAATAAATTTGAACTGGCATCCTGTAATGTTGAGTTCACCACAAGTATTTGACCTTTCATATAAAGGGAAATTAAATTTAGTTTTCAAGTATTACAAATCCAATTTCTGTGAGATTTATGCTTGCAAATATAAGTTTATCAGCCACACTCAGAAACTAGATCATAGGGAAAACATCTCTATAGAATAAATTGTAGAATGATGGCTACATTTCTGCTGAGGATAGTATAATAGAGTTAATAGTTTAGTTCAGGTTGAGGAGCTTACTTATTTTATCTCATGTTATAATATTTGATATCATTGTTTGTCATGCAGTTGAACCTTAGCTTTTATTTTCAGGTTTACCTATCTATCAAATCTCCTCTATAACCTTAGCTTTTATTCTCCGGAATCGCAAAAACAGGAAAATTTGAAATTCTCTCCAAAGACAGAAGAAACTATAGACACAAATAATTCTAAGATTACTATATATTAGACAAAATTAAACTTCTCAGAAAATCAAATATAATTACTAATTCAATCAAAAAATAAACAATGGAAAACAGTTTAACCTAAGATTTAAGCAGATAATTGATGAAACCAGCGCTAGTAAGTTCCACTCAAACATTCAATTCAATGAGTTATACCATATTTGACAGAGCGTTATTCGAAAGCATTTAAACCAATCGATGATACTAAGTCAATTATTAGCACTTCTCAATTTATAGAATTAAGGTTCTCAGAACATTTCCTCATCTTGAGTTATTGATTAAAACAATTATTAAATTTCCTTAAAATTATTTATTATTTAGCTTTAAATAAATGTTCACTTATTGGATAAAACATTCCATAAAAGAGATTTTAGTTCACAAGCTATATTTCAAAGACCATAAACATAATTTCATTTAATTTATAAAACCATAAATAAGTTTGAATCTAGATTTTATAATACTTCTTTTATATATTCTTTTACTAGCTTATATATTTTATTCTTGCCATAAAAGAATTTTATTTATCTACTTAACCATATTTATTTATATATAAAAACTTCTTCAAAAACTCGTACAGAGATCATTCATTAAAATAAGACTATGCATATATGACAAATTAAGGCAAGGCAAGGCAACCCAACAAGAAAAGCAACAATACATGGGATGAAACAAAGCATTATATAGCAGCTAACAAAATGAACACTAAGCACATATAAAGGACGAAAAAAATATTGAGGCATGATGCTTATCTCATTTATTTAGCAAAGGACCTTGTTCAAGTCAAACCAATATAACAAGCAGCACACAATGTTTAAGTGAATAATGAATTGTACATATAGGTTTACACGTCCTTTAATATTGCCAGTTCACTTTTTCATGCTATGAAACAAAGTCACATGGCCAAACTTCTCTAAATTCAAGAAAGCAATTTGCTTTCATTTAATATTTTCCTCCATGTTAATGTATAAATATTCAACCATAAATTTTGTGTTCATTTTTAACTTATACTAAGGTTTGGAAGTATGGACACATGTCAGTTGTTCCTAACAAGCAAGTATATGGACTTAAAAAGTAGTTTTATAAACATTCTTTCGTTCTTATTTAGCAATTTAGTAGTTGCTAGTGCAAAGAAAATGTAACTATAGATATACTATAGAATTAGCTTTTCAAATCACAAACTAACTAAGAAGCACTGTCATAAATTATTTTCGGATATTCTTAACAAAATACAATTTCTGAGTTTGCAAAACAGATTAATAAAAACACAAACATATAATATGTATAGCAACTAGGTAGTTTGTGAATACTTGAATAAAATTATAGTGTACTGTCACTTTAAAATCATCACCACAACCTAGGGAAAAAGAGCAAACTTATGGAGATTCAGCTACGCCAAATGAAACATAAATCTTCTACTAGTTTATATGCAATTTATTCTTTTCATAAAATAATTATATACTTACATATATTATTGTTTAAATAAAAAAAACACATACAGATTTTGAAATTTTTAATGGCAACTAGTGTGACAAACTCTAAGCTATTTTATTCAAAAGTAAATGCATGTGTGTAGCATGTCACTTACATTTATTTCATAGACTAGCCAAATTCCTATTTAACCTGACACCTTCCTTTATAAAATACAAACCATAGTTTAATAAATTTCCATGCATAAAAAGTGGCAAAGGTATAAGGCAAATGCAAAAGAAAATGTAAGTCAACAAAGCTACAAAACATAAAGGACGAAAAGCATTTAATACCTTGGTATAGTGCTAAACTAGTTTTAAAGCAAAGGTAAGTAAGGATGCATGCACAAGCAAATGTGTCAGGTCCTTTTATATATAAACAAAATGTGCCAGTTCCTATTAAGCATGCAAAATGTGCCAGTTCCTTTATATACAAAACAAGGTTATGTTTTCTCAAAGCAAGATGTATCAAATTGTTTATAGAATTAGTGAAAATTTGAAACTAAACAAAATTGCAATGTCACATATATAAGGGGCTATTCAAAACATATGGATTCACTAGACTTATAAAACTAATACATACCAGTTCATTTATATTTTGTATTAAAAGTTCAATAACTCAAAATGCAATGAGAATAGAGTTTATAAATTATGCACCATATATATAGTCTAGTCTGTATATATTTGGCTGTTAGTAGACAAGTAAGATCACTAGATTTTATAAAGTAAATTAATCCTATTCAACCATATATGTACACATTCAAATCCCAACAAACTATTAACACACCAAAACCCATTAAGCAACACAGCAACCTAAAAACAAAGGAGCACTTAACAAAGCATTCAATCCCAAAAACAAAAGATCAATATGGAGCCAAATTGGCTCCAGTCAACTTACACACCAATGGATATTTCTAGAGCAGATGAGGCTCCTGATTATTTCCTGGCCAACACTTGGTTAGTTTCCGAAAATGATAGCCAAGCTGAGATCATAACAGGGGATAAACAAGACGCACATGCACTAAAACCAATCCATGTAGCATTAACATCATAATTTCAAGCAATATGTACTCGAATATATATATATATAATTATAAAGAATTTTGCACTTAGATTCAGCAAACCATGAATCCATTCAAGAAGATATCCATTAACACACTAGCAAATGATTTTACTTTAGAGAGAGATGTTGTGAGATTTAACTCACCTAAATCATCGCTATAAAAATCGAAATCACTTCCGAATCCTCGATCACCTTGCCAAAAGCTGCTATGTCCATCCGCCTCGACCTTCCTTATGGCGCTGCTCCACCACGCGATGATCATACGTGCGTGGCAGGTCGCGGCCACTAAAAAGCTTGATCGTCTACACCCTCGTCGCATCGCTGCTTGGGCCGTGCTTGCTTGGGATTTTCACGAGCCAATGATTTGGGGATTAGGGATTTGATTTAGTTTTAGAGGGAGCAAAAATGAATACGTTGATTTTCTAGAAGCAGCGTCGACGGTGAACTCTATTTTCTCGACTATTTCCACAGAGATCTCTATTTTCGATTTAAGTAGCATCGACGGTGATCGATTTGGGTGAAAATGGATGAGATTCAGGGTGCATGAGGATAATGGATGAGATATATGAAGGGGCGTTCTATTTTTTGAAGAAGGCGTGAAATACGTTGAGATCTGTTACACGGGGTGGGTGAAATTTTTTTGATAACTTTGGCACCATATAATACGTTCCAAAATTGCCACGGTATGTAATCGTGGTAATTTATTCACTACTAGAAAATGGTTAAATAGCGATAGGGGAGGACGACGGCTTCCGATGGCCATTTTCCGACGGCTTCCGACGGGCCGTCGGCGGCCGTCGAAAGCCGTCGGAAAATCGCGTAATACTGGCTCCAGCCGAGCCTCTTCTTCCTCATTTCATAATACCCAAAACCTAATTACAAATTCCAAATTCACTCCCCAAGCCTCCAATCACTAATTTCATATTTTTGCATCCTCCCCGGCTAAGAATTCAACCTCTCTTACTTTCTAGCTCAGGTATAATCTCTTATTTTCGCGAAAAATTCAATTTTTACCTTATTTCTAGATTTGCATAAGTTGATAAATTAGGGCTAATTGGTGATTGAAATTGTTTCCAATAGTGTTATAATAGTTTCTAGCATTCCATGGTATACCTGTTTCATCTTTTATCGTGAAATTGTGAAAAACATGTATAATTTGTGGTTGTTCGTGTATATGTAAATTGTTGTGTATGCCTTAATTCTACGATTGTATATGTGTGTAGCGCTGCTATCATTATATTGTGTTAGTTGGAATAAGATAAAATGAATGCACGAGCTAGGAGTATTATATTGTGCACGTATTGACTTATGCAACAAAAAAATGCATGAGTCTAAATTATAATTGTGTGTATTGAAAAATGATAAAAATGTTAAACCAACCTTAAGTTGATGTAATACGTCGAATAAATGTGTTAAATTAAAATATATTTTTGTAAATGTGAACAGTTAGTAAAACTGTATTTTTTCGTAAAATGCGCACATTTAATTAACTAATGTCCCTTAGAGAGTTTTTGCCCCCGTCTGACGAGTGTTGTACATGATCGTTATATAAATAGTCGTTTTTTTCAAAAAACCGACCATTTATATTCATTTGGTACAATGTTTGTTGGATTTGTCCCTGTATTGGACAAGTTATGAACACAGTAAGCATTTATATTTTGTATACTACTTCGTCTCAAACAGTTCATAAAATTTCGGCCTAGCTTTTCTTTTTTGTTTCCTACGTACACGCATTTGTGTACAATGCAGGGAACAAAAGGGAAATGCCGTCGAAATTTTGTTGAATCGTTTGAGATGAAGTAATATATGAAATGTAAATGCTTACTGTGTTTGTAATGGGAAGTAGGATGCCTGACCATGGAAAAAAAAATATCTTTTTGTACAAAATTTTGTATCGATACGTTAAAAAATAAAATGTGTCATATTTGAAAATATTTTTTAATTTGTGAAATAGTTCTTTAAATTCAAATATTATACGACCATGAAAATAATCTTTTTCGAATTTGTATTCTTGAAAATAAATATTAAATTTTAAACTTGTGACCCATTTTCTCAAGTAGGAAAAATGATTGATTATTTTGTTGATCGGAGGAGATGGATGTACCAAAGAAAAGGACTGAGAGGCTCAATAAAAGAAGATTTTTATAATGGTATAAACATATTTGTTGAATTCGTTTTAAGTAATAACGGAAACGATCCAGAAATTCGTTGTTCGTGTAGTAGATGTAGACATTTGAAGCATTTGTTACCAGATATTGTGAAAGTTCATTTGTGCCAAAACGGTTTTGTACCCGAGTATTATGTTTGGGATCGGCATGGAGAAGTTGTAGCAAATACTTCTGTAAAGTCTGAAAGTGTCGTTAATGAAGTAGTTACGACGATACGTATAGAAAATATGGTCGAAGATGTAGCACGATCAATGTTTCCTATGGTTGAAGTTGACGACGATGATGGAAATGTTGAAGAACCAAATATTGAAGCAAATTTTTTTATGATTTACTAGATGCTGCTAAGAAACCTATTTGGGATGGTTGTAAAAGCGGCACTCAGCTGTCAGTAATCGCAGAATACATTGCGATGAAGTCAAAATACAACATCACTGAAGCTGGGTTCGACCTACTTCCCTCGAAGGTTGTGTTGGATGTTTCTAGAGCTTCTTACCGGAGTAGGATGAGTGCGTGTTGGCCGAAGTGGGATAACATCCCTCCCCACATAGTAGAGTGTATTTGGCAGGATGTTCTAGTAAGTATATTTTTCTGTTTTCCATTTTTAATTCGTTTTTGTCGTTTTTTTACTGTTTATCGTTTACAGTTTAATATTCTTTTTGCCTTTTATCGTGAAACACAACCTGAGATAGACATTCAAACAGACGATATGCAGTTGGCACGAGAATATTAGATGAAGAAGATGCGTAAAAACTATAGGGACTCGATATCCGAAATCAAGAAATCGGGCAAGAAACCACGTTGGATGGGGGAGAGCGTATGGCAAGCATGGTTGGGATACTGGGAAACTGACGAGGCGAAGGCAAGTATACTAATTTTTTTAAAATTATTTGACTGGTAGTAAATATCAAAAAATACATGATCGATAAATAATGTATCAAAATTTGAATGTACAGGCAAAGTCGGAAAGAAACTCTGCAAACAAATAAAAATCCCGTCACTCATCGCGGAGGGTCGAAGTCATTTCAGTAGTATCGACATGAGTTGGTAAATTTACTGAATGAAAATTGTAAATAGTTTGTGCTATATAATTTTAAATATACAATAATTTTATGTAAAAATCAATTTCAGGAAGCTGAGGCGCATGGTCCCGTGGGCTATATGGACATGTTTACTCGTATGCATGCTGTCGAGCATGTAAATCCGGACGGGACAGTTTCATATACATGGCAGGACGATAAATCTAGCAAGAGCCATGTAAGCATATTTCATTTTATGCGGTATTAGTAATTGTTCTACTTGTTAAAATATAATGAAATAAGATATGATGATATTAATTTGTTAATGCAGGAAAAGTTTATGGAGCAGTGCCAGAAACTCCTTGCTGATACGGGTCAAGATCAGCTGACGACGGATGAGGAGGATGCTATTTTTGAGTCAGTTATGGATCCATCGGAGCATGACAGACGATACGGATTTGGCAATCAAGTGGTAAGTAAATACACTTACATAAATATAAATTTAGTTTGCCTGATATATGCTGTACACATGCATAAATTTGTCACACTAAATAACATTATCACACTGCTAATCATTCACATACCTGCACATACACTTACATAAACATGCATAAACTAAATTAAATAACATTATTACACTGCTAATCATTCATATACATGCAAATACACTTACAGAGATCACACGGCTAAATTAAATATTTATTATAGGCCAGCAGTCAGAGACGGGGTAGGCAGACTAGAGCTCAAATTGATCTAGCAGAGATCGAAGATTTGCGGGCTAGAGTGGCGCAGCTGGAGGAGCAGAACCGTCGGCAGGCCATAGAGACCACACAGTTGCTAGACCAGCGTATCGTCGAGTACATGCAGCAGTATGGTGGTCGCTTCCCTTCCTCTGCTAGCTCTGGTTCTGGAGGAGATTGATTGATTGCTTTGGTCGGTATGTTTTTTTTCTGTTTTGTATGATTTGGTAGATGGTGGAGGTAGTTGTTGATTTATGTACTATGTTATGATACACTTAGCTGTTTTCACTACAACAAAATGGGGCTTTGATAGCAATAACAAATAGCGTTTCCCCCTTTTCTCTTCAAAATCCTCTGAAATGTAGGGTCTTAACGCTATTTGAGAAATATATTCCGTGTACTCAATGCTATACAAGCAAAAAGGCGGGTAATAAAAATCTTTTGTGCGGGAACTAAAAATGAGCGCTTGTTGCCCTTTTCTTCAGAAAACAGCCCTTCTATTTTCACTTCATCGCCTCCAGGAGTCAACAGAAATCCCTAGTCCATAATCTCAACATCCCTAATGGCAGAATCACAAAATCCCTAATCTCAACATCGAATCACAAAATCCCTAATCTCAACATCGAATCACAAAACCCCTAACCCGCAAAATCGTGAATCGCTGAATCTACCCTGTCATAGCAGCCGATCCCGCATCTGTCCAACTTGAACGGGCATGAGAGGTACTGCAAACTTTATTATATGTTTTTCACTAAAAAATTATTAGTTAACTAATCTGCATTAACGTATTATTTAACTAAAAACATTAATTTCATGATGTTTTTCTCCACTTTGAATTAACATGTTTCAGCGTGGTTACTTATCAATGTATAGTTTGGTTGTCAAGAACTCAATTGCTTAGTTTTAGCGTTATTTAATAATTTTTTGGCAACACAACTTTGATTTCATTTTACAAGGAAATAGAAGATACTTGCTGGGTTGATATAAAAAAGTAACAAATCTAGAATTGGCATCTTGAAATTTGAAATTCCATCACTCAGCGTCAATCTATCATTCAAAATCTAGAACTTTATGGTTTATTTTAGTGTTTGTGGTGTTGTTTATGTTGTATGATGTGAATCTGGTTGTTTGGATTCTGACTTTACAGTGTTATATTTAGACTTTTTTCTGAAAATGTTGGTCTTTCTTTAATTTACTTTATTTTGTTTTATTATATTTATTATTTTCTTATTTCATGTGTGTGTACACACACAGACACACATAAACAAAGGATCCAATTCCCTGCCATATAATTCCTCCTTAGTTTTCTTGGCCTTCATATTTTAGATTTGTATAACTTTTTGTAGATGAGGTGTATTTATCGATGAATGATTAATATAGTTTTGATAAGTATTCAGGCTAAAACTTGGTATTTACTTCTCTCCTTGTTTTTTTGCCCCTCTCCTCTTCAAAGTTTTTTTTGCTTGCTCATATGGATGAATGTCACTAGAGTTTGTTCACATGTACATTATACCATAGTAAACGTGTAGGTTCTGATGAAAAATTTCTATTGTTTATCCACTCGTATTAAACGAGTGTAAGGTCTAAAAAAGGGGTAACACAATATCTGTGTTGTTTCAAGATGAAATACTCTCATAGGCAATGTAACTACTATATAGACAGATTTTGGAAAGAAAAAATGATTGTAAAACAATAAACCAATGTTGTCTCATTATTTATCTCCACAAATATTTCTGCATTTTATACACCTGTGGCAATATAAAGAGCACCATGAAAGCAATGAATTCAGACGACCACATAAAATCCTACATGTTATTATGCTGCCCAACTCCCTTCTTATTTCTCATTTTTGCTGTTTTTTCAAGTTGTCGTGATGTTTGCAATTGCAATTAAGTGAGAATGCAGTATACTGTAATGGAAATCACTAACAAGACAAAGAAGCTTGTCTGCCTTATGCCACGTAGTGCTGGTCCTACAATGCCTGAGTTTCTCTATTCCATTTCTCTCACCAGGTTCCTTTTTCATCTTTTATTCTTATTCCTTTTTTGTAATATGTAACCTATACTTTATTGACCAAGGGTTGATATATTGAGTACTGGAAATATAATTACAGGTAAAAAAATGTGCAAGTATATATTGGTAGGGTAATATTCTTACATATTCATGTAGGGATCTTTAATTCCTGAAATGTATGGTTTGTTGCAGCTGCTATGCAAACCCTGAAGAACTAATCTTTGATTATCAAAATTTATAGTTAAATAATTCAACATGAAATCAAGGAGTCTATCTACTCTAATGAACTAATCTTTGATCATTAAAATTTATAGTTAAATAATTCAATTTATTGGACATAGTTCGGATGGCATTAACAAAAATCATGGACTTGGAAGTATGCCTCATGTGGTTTCTTGTTTACTTATCACTGATAGTTTATATATTATCAATTAGTGTTTAAAACTATTTTGTTGTTTTTTTTCATAAAAGCATTAATAACGTGTAAGATAGAAAGATAAGAATACATGTATAGTACATGATGTGCTACAGGTTTAAATCACTAATATGCATTTGAGTGGATCAGAAGACTGTTTCCAAAATCAATATACAATGATGCCAATGATTAGTAATATTTGTTAAGCCATATTCTATCAAAAAGAATTTTTATAAAGTTTGATTTGATGCTTGATCAGTAATATACAATGTCCATAGTCCTCAATATCCGTAATATACAATATGCCAATGAAAATTTATTTTATCTGTAATTTTGTGGGAAAGTGGAAGTTGAGTGCGGACTTATATAAATAATAACTTCAATACCTGTTTTAAGGAAATGTCAAAATCTAATTTTTTTATTCTGGTGCATTCAGTATATTATTTATTCAGCAGCATTGACTAAGTAGAACTTGTAGCCGACATCATTTTCATGATTTCATTTTCTTTACAATCATGTGAGCTCAAATCTAAGACTTGAAAAGTAAATAAATTATATACTCATAAAAATTCAGGAAGCAAACACAAAGTATATCAACATAAAAGGTATTATGCTATTATCAATTTAGACTTCGTACAAATTCATAGAAGATATCATAGTGTATGTTTAAATTCATGGAAAACTTCTGATTTGTGATTTCTAAATCCAGAAAACTTTAATTATATATTGGAAACACTTTGCAAGTTAGAACTTCGTTCGTGACAACAAGAAATACATCAACTAAGTGTAGACTAACATATGTGAAAGTGTCAGGAATCACATCATATATCCAGTTTGTGCATGTTTCTCTGCAAACAAGAAGAAAGAAATATATGTTGAAATAATCCATACAAGTTAAATCAGTCAACTTCATGGCATAAGGCATGCCATGTCTCGAAGTAAAATTCTTTGCTATTTCTTTTTCATGCATATAGTAAAAAAAATTCTGTTTTCTAGTACTTTTTTCCCTGTAATTTTCATTTTGTCTACTTCTATTGGTGGATGTTATCCCATTAGAAACATAAAGTTAGTCATTTTCTTTATCTCATGATAGATACTTGTATTTAGGGTTGAAATGTTGGACACTCATGTTGTAATTTGATCATTAAAATGGCGGATATGTTCACAAAGGTAATATTTTTATATTTCTGTTGAACATAATGTGGTTTTATACTACATTGCTGTATTTATAATTATCTGTTATGCTCATGTTTGCAACTTACATGCACTAGAATTTATATTATGTTTTGCTATTTCATTTTCAGTCCTTATGGACTTAAATGTGAGAGATATTATATTTGTATTTTGTATTTTTATATGTAGGTAGTTGATCAGTTGAAGGCAAATTCAGGCATATCTTTCAAGCTCCTTTGGATTCGGTAAGGATCTATGCTATTTGAGTATGGGTAGTAACCAACCCAAAGCCTATAAGACCATAACCAAAGGAAGTTATTAATAAAACTTAAGTCTGTACGTCCAGTTATCTCAAAACCATAGAAAGAAAATAGATAGAACTCTTTTTTGCTCTTTTAAAACCTAAATCAAAGTCCCCAAAACTCTTAAATTTAGGCTAAATTAATTACCTTTAGAAGCTAACAATTTCAATTAAAAATCTCAAACTCATCTACGTCTTATTAAGGCTCTGTATTTTGGTTTACAGTATGTATGTTTGGTTTTTCTTTGTTGCTAGTTGGTTGAGTATGGATTCAGGGCTTGCTAGTTGAAGAACTTAGCAACAATATTTATTTTGCTGCTTAATTGGAAGAACAAGATGAGTAATTCTCACTACTGTCCCTAATTCTAATTGCATGTTGATATTGTGTGGCTGTTTGCAATTTTTGGTTGATCTTGGATGATATATTGATTGTTTGAATATATAATGTAAGAATAAGCTTAGAAAACCTTTTAAAATCTCTTACTGTAACTTGGAAACTTTTGATTTATCATTTCTCGTGCATGTCTTTCAATAGAAACCATAAAGATTCATGCACAGATATAAACCTACAATAATTCTTTGTCTAACCCAAGAGTTATAATAAAAATAACAATCCTTAGGTCTTGCTACATCTAGTTGTGAGTGTTGTAGCATACAAAAATAGAGAACAATAAATAGCAGGTCTTTATAAGGGTAATTGTCACTCACTCGCTAACTACCCAACATCTCATCGCACATACAATGTTATACCACCCATGTCAGGTCTCTATTCATAGTGACTCATATTCACAACTCTAATAAATGTAGATTCATGCTTGATCACAATTTATTGGTTACAACCTTTATTTTAAGCACTTGATTATTTTAATTAATCTATAATATTTGAAACTAGGTCACTTCTGGTTTATAATTTCATTATACCAAAGGTGAGTCGACACTAAAAGATTCAGCTTCCTCTCGATTCAGAATTGTAGGTGCTTCCACATGATTTGTTTGTTGCACTATATCATTTTCCACCACCACCTTGCTGGCTCACCTCGCTATCCATCATTCACACCATGTCACCTTATTTTGCTTGTTATGCCTATGCAACACATCGTTGGACATGTGATAATGGGATAATTTGTTAGGACATGGAGTGCTACCCCACTATTAGTCTAGCTTAGAATTGATTGTTTGTTATTTCTACCTTTTTAGTATTGTAGGTCTTAACATTTCTTTTGCTCCTCTCTTAATAATTATCAGGAATAGAGCCCTGGACGTTTGAGCAACATCTTAGCGAAGCAGTTTTTATTCCAGCAGGATGCCCTCATCAAGTAACAAATAGAAAGGTTAGTGTTCTCTATACTCTATTATTGATTGATATAGAGGATTTTAGCAACGGTGTAATGAATTCATATTTTTGTTATTTTTTTTATCATAATTATACATCAGATTATTTTGCTTTTTATTTAAGATGGTACATTTATTGATTTTCTTAGATATTATAGGATGTTTATACTGTACTTTATATAAATAATTTGATCTATTTGTCTCAACTGATGATTTTCACCCTTGATAAATTTGAGAGACTTACTGGAGAAAAACTAGATAGTCTCAAACCAAAGAAAAATAACTAGAAACTAATTTCATTTAATCCTAGAAAAATGTCACTAAAAATATAAGTATAGTCATTATATATGTATTCACTTATACAATATTTTTCTCATTTTTCCTTTTGTGTGGTAGCGCGCGCGTGTGTGTGTATAAAATCTCTGTGTGTGTGTATTCAGTTATGAGTCTAAACTTTTGTTATTGTAATTTTTCAGTCTTGCATTAGAGTAGCCATGGACTTTGTTTCTCCTGAGAGTCTCATTCAATGTGTCAGTTTAACTGAAGAGTTTCGACTGCTTCCAAAAACTCATAGGTCAAAGGAAGACAAATTAGAGGTACATATTGTTTTTAGTTAATGTATTTAGAAAAAAAAGAAAAGAAAATCATTTCTCGCTTAAGTTAGCAACTTCATCTGCATTTCTCTCTATGATCATGTATACTTATGAACTAAAGATCTTATTATTTTTCTTGGTTTATAACTCTATGCCCGGATTAGTTGGCTTCACATGATGTAGAAACTGACCTGACAGCTGTTCTATATTTTGTATGCAGGTAAAGAAAATGTCTGTATATTCCATGCAAGAAGCTGTGAAAGAAGCTAAAAAATTGATATCCTCTATCAGGTCAGACTGGTGTATTTACAAGTTACTGAACAATGCTTCTATCAAATAGTGAAGTATTCTTTTGCTAATTCGAAGAGTTTCACTAAAAACCATATTTTAACATAGTAATGGGAAAAATCAGAGTTTGATATATGATTTGTATAAAAAGGTGACTTCCAATACTGGTTGTCGATGCTTATGAATACATATAGATCTATTATGCTTTCTTACTATGAAAAAGAATTGCAGATTTTAATCTTCATTCGTTATAATTTCAAAATAAAGTATGCGTTCTTTTGGAAGTTTGGCATGTAAAACTATACTGAAGCAACCTGGAGCAATGTTTAGATCCTTGCAAGAATCTTCTGTAGCAGCCATTTCTTTATCATCGTCTCCATAACTGAGTATTTGTGTCCATTTGTTAGACTATTTTGAGCTATTATCATGTGACCATGTCTTGTAGTATTTGTGTTCATTTGTTAGACTATTTTGAACTATTATCATGCGACCATGTCTTGTAGTATTTGAAATATTAGCAGAATTATTTGAAACTTTTCCACTGGTTTGATTGTGTGTTTCCAAATTAGAATTCAGTGCAACGTTATCATTGTTACATATAGTTGTTGTCATCTTCTCGATTTGTTATTTTTGGGATCCACATTTTAATATATATATATATATATGTGTGTGTGTGTAATGTGTATACATATATATATCTGTGTGCGTATATATATATATATAATATAATAAAAAGAAAATTGAAACAAATGTTGAAAATTAATATTATATAGAATAGCATTTGAAAAACGCTATTGATTCATCAAACGCTATCGCAACTCTATATGAGATGTAAGATTTATGCATCAAAAACGCTATAATAGAATAAAAAGGCTATAGTAGAAAATAAAAACGCTATACAAGCATGACAAGAAATGCTATCGAAAAACATTGTAACGCTATAACATGGTTTGATGAAACGCTATAAAATGTGCTCGAAAACGCTATAGAAGTTAAATGAAGGATTATATTCCCTATAGCGTTTAAGTTTAATAACAGAGAAAAAACGCTATGGTAGGTTGCAAACGCTATGCCCTTTTGTAAACGCTATTAGCTATTATAGCGTTTTCCTTCCTGCTATGTAATGATGCCGGCCTACCATAGCTTGTGGTTCCACGGCGTTCTCTGAAACGCTATGGTAGCCTGTTATAGCGTTTTTCAAACGCTATGAAACCCATAAACTGTTGTAGTGTTTGTTGTATAATTATGTGGATGTTGGGTGATGATTATGTGTTTTGACTTAATTTTATGTATTTTTTTTGTTTGGTGAATTGTGTATAGTTTGGTTTTTGATATTTGGTTGGAATATTATATATTGGATTCTTCAGAATAGTGTTTGTATGGGAAATGTGGATGGAAAGCTATATTGCAGCAGAAATATAAAAAAATTTGCAGCAGATTTCCGACGGCTTCCGACAGCTTTCAGGTTATATTTTTCCAACGGCTTCCGATAAGTGTCGGAATCCGTCGGAAGCTGTTGGAAATACGAACGATGAGATGTGTCGAAAGCTGTCGGAAATACTACTCCCCGACGCCTTATTTTCCTACGGCATTTTTCGACGGCTTTCGACGGCCGCTGACGGTTTTCTACCGTCGGAAAATGCCTTTTTCCTTGTAGTTATTTTACCACGGCTCAGGCCCATGGTAAAATTACCACGACTTAAGACCGTAGCAATTTTGCACATCTGGGTGTGGCAAATTTAGCTGTCTGGTGTAGTGTTTGATATAAAACATATTTGACATTGTTTCTTGAACTGCTTTTGCAGTCAAATTTGTTTCAAATTTCACTAGTGGAAGTATCTTGCCATAAATAAATTTAGCAGTTGCTTGGCAACGGTTTGAGTTGATGGTAGGATTTAGACAACTGTGGTCGCATCCATAAAATTAATTTTTCCACCAATTTTGAGATTTCTTCGTGGAAAGATAAGCATGTATCTCCAAGGATGATTTTCATCAATGCCACATCGAACCGTATGATCATTAACACGAGGCTTGACTACTCGAAAAGAAACTGAACATTTAATTGCTCATTCACTTATTTGTTCAATAAGTTTTTCTTTTGAGTCAAAAATCAATCCAATTTGAGGACCTTTGTCAACACATTCCCATCCAAAGACGTCCACATATTATTGAGCACTCTCCGTAATTGATCTAGCCATCATTGTTGCGGTACATAAGTCATCGGCTACAGGATCTTCCATTATTATATGTTCATCATTATTAGCTCTTCTAGCGGTTGAGTATTGTCACATATGGGTGCTTCGTTATCAACTTTCATATTATCAATCCACGTTTTATCTTCTTCTATTGCATATGCTACTTGCATACTATCAAGTTACAATTCACCAACATTTGCATTGTCAACAAAAGCATTATCCTCCTCCGTACGATAGTTTGATGCTTCTCCAACTTCATGTGTTGTATAGGTATAAAAAAGATTTGATCAACATATAAACAATGTACTTGAAGATAATTCATAAATTTATAATTTGAATACTAACCATAGTAGTTGCTTGAGAATAAATTGGTATACTACCATCCAGATATTGTCTCTTGAAAATTTGTTATGGGTATGGATATTGTGGTTCCTCGGCACTAACAATTTTAGATTTTTTAACGTATAGTTCTATCACTTTAATTCCAACTGAAAACATCGAATCCGTATCTTATTCATCCTCTACATCAATAGCGGACGAACCAACATCTCTTAACCATTTTATTACTAGCTTTATATCAAACTCACTAGGATTTGTTTTTGTCACATCGTATACATTTTTCTTAAGCTCTTCAAACTTACAATATTTCTTAATTTTCGATCCTTTTCCTTTTCCAACAACATTCTTGGGTTTATCATCATCTTCAATCACTAATTCGCCATCATAGTAATATATAATTGGAACGGTAAACATTATCTACACAATTTTCAAATAAGAACCGTTTAGCAATGAAAACAACAATAGAGTATAAAATTGCATTACAACTAAGAAAACGATGAACTTTTTACATAGGTTAAGATTCAAAATTGGAACCTCATTTATATAACAATATTTCCATTTGAAAATAAAAGTCATGTTTTACCTTTGTGGGATTTGAACTCCTGACCTCTTATATGCATCTTAGGTATTTTTGAAAGTTCATGGTTCAGAATAATTGTTGCTCTATTCCAGTTACTAATAAAGATAACCTAGGACTCATAGTTTTTTTGGTAACTCAAAACTTATTCAGTGTTTCTAATTTTTTAGACTATATTTTACACATCCTTCTACAAAAAGGACATTTTTGGATTTATTAAAGAAAACTAATAAATACACTCTTTCTTATATCTTCTACTATCCACGTTCCCATTTTCTGTGCTTCTTAATATACCCACAAGAATTAAGAATCAAATGTGGTTTGATAGTTTCATCGTTTAGTTATTGTGAATCTAATCGAGTAGGACTTTAGCCCACAGGCAAGTTTTATGTCACTGGATTCATATAATTTCAGTATGATTTACATAGGTAAATCACGACAAATTTTTTTAAGTCTCAAAATTTTTGTTAATAGGCGTGTATTTTACTTTATTTACAGTAATTTTACCTGGGAGTTCTTCTGATGTCAAGAATGACATTCCTGAATTAAAGGGTGATAACTATAAAGTCTGGAAAGAAAGAGTGCTACTGCAATTAGGTTGGATGGATATCGATTATGCTATTAGGAAAGACGAATCACCTAACATTACTGAGACTAGTACTCCAACTGAAGTTAGGCTTTATGAAAAGTGGGAGAGATCTAACCGTCTCTCCGTTATGTTCATAAAGACCAAAATTTATGTTAGTATTCGTGGTTCTGTCGATCAGCATACTAATGTTAGAGATCTCCTTAAGGCCATTGATGAGCAATTTGCAACTTCTAACAAAGCACTTGCTAGCACCTCAATAATGCAGTTTTCATCCATGAGGCTCATTGAAATTAAAGGGGTGCGTGATTATATCATGCGCATGAGAGACATTGCGGCTCAACTTAAGAACTTGGAAGTTACCATGTCCGACGCTTTCCTCGTACATTTTATTTTGTGCACTCTTCCTCATCAATATGGCCCTTTTAAAGTATTTTACAACACACATAAGAATAAGTGGTCGATTAATGAACTCATGACCATGTGTGTTCGAGATGAGGGAAGATTGATGATGGAAGAGGGTGAAAAAGTGAACCTTACTACTTCTGAAAAGAAGAAGAAGGATTGCACGAAGGAAAAGGGTAAAGGAAAGATGTCGGCTAAGCAGGCTATTAAAAAGGATGGGTGTTACTTCTGTAAAAAGAAGGGACATATAAAGAAAGACTGTCCTAAATTCAAGATCTGGCTTGCAAAGAAAGATAATTTTCTTGCATTTGTGTGTTATGAATCTAATATGGTAAATGTTAATCATAATACTTGGTGGATTGATTCTTGTACTACAATCCATGTTTCGAATACCTTGCAGGGTATGACAAACCTAAGGAAACCAGTGGGCAATGAACACTACATCTATTCTGGGAGCCAGATGAGTTCACATGTGGAAGCCCTTGGGACATGCAGTTTAACTTTAAGTAGTGGTTTTTTTGCATTTAGATAAGACATTTTATGTACAAAATTTTGCTAGAAATTTGATTTCAGTTTCAAGACTTGTACCTTTGGGATTTTCCTTTTTCTTTTCAGATTCTGGTTTTAGTTTATCTAGAAATTCTGAAATTATTGATTATGGTATTTTGTCTGATGGATTATATCGTCTTGAATTGCAAAATGATATTGCTCATAGTTCAATGCATGTTAATACTGGTTTAAAGAGATGTATTATGAATGAGGAATCCTCTATGTTATGGCATCGGAGGTTGGGACACATCTCCATTGAGAGAGTTAAAAGGTTAGTAAAGGACAGAGTACTTTCGACTCTAGACTTTACTGATTTTGATTGTGTTAGTTGCATTAAGGGCAAGCAAACTAACATACATAAGAAAGGTGCAAAGAGGAGTTCTGACCTACTAGAAATCATACATATGGATATTTGTTGTCCGGACATGAACGCTAATGATCCGAAATACTTTATCACCTTCATAGATGATTTTTCACGATATATGTATCTCTATTTACTTCGTTCCAAAGACGAAGCTATAAAAGCCTTCAAATTGTTTAAGGCTGAAGTAGAGAATCAATGTGGTAAGCACATTAAAATCATGAGATCAGATAGAGGTGGTGAGTACTATGGCAGATACACTGAGAACGGACAAGCATGTGGTCCATTTGCCAAATTTCTTCAAGAGCATGGGATTGTTTCCCAATACACTATGCCTGGTTCTCCAGACCAGAATGGTGTGGCAGAAAGAAGAAATTGAACTTTAATGGACATGGTGAGAAGTATGAGAAGTAATATTAAACTTCCACCATTTTTATGGATTGGAGCTCTTAAGACGGCAGCATACATATTAAACCGAGTTCCTTCCAAGGCCGTCTCTAAGACGCCTTTTGAGTTATTCAAAGGTTGGAAACCGAGTTTGCGACATGTACGCATTTGGGGATGCCCGTCGGAAGTGAGAATTTACAATTCACAAGAAAAGAAGTTTGACCCGAGGACTATTAGTGGGTATTTCATTAGATATGCAGAAAAGTCTAAAGGTTATAGATTATATTGTCCTTCTTATAGCACCAGAATTGTGGAATCCAGAAATGCTAAATTTCTTGAGAATGACTTGATCAGTGGGAGTGATTAATTTTAGGGCGTTGTTTCTAAAAAGGATCATCATGAAGTTCCACCCTCTGATTCAAGTGACAGGTTGATTGTGGTTCACACCCCTCAGGTTAAACCATTAACAGAAAATCCACAAATTGGTGATAATGATCCAATAGATCATGTTGTAAACGAGGAACATCCAGATGAACAAGTTCCTTTGAGGAGATCTATTAGAATGAGAAGATCAGCAGTTTCTGATGATTATGTAACATATCTGCAAGAAACAGATTATAATATTGGAGCCGACAATGATCCAACTACGTTTTCACAAGCCACAAGTTCTAAGAATTCTGACTTGTGGATGAGTGCCATGAAAGATAAAATGAACTCTATGGCGTCTAATCGAGTTTGGGATCTCATCAAGTTGCCCGATGGTGTAAAAACCATTGGATGCAAATGGGTCTTTAAGACAAAGAAAGACTCACTAGGCAACATCGAGAGACATAAGGCCAGACTCATTGCCAAAGGGTTCACTCAAATGGAAGGAATCGACTACATAAAGACTTTCTCTCCTGTATCAAAGAAAGATTCTTTCCGAGTGGTCATGGCATTAGTAGCCCATTTTGACTTCGAGCTACATCAAATGGATGTGAAAACGGCTTTCCTCAATGGTGATTTAGAGGAAGAGGTCTATATGAAACAACCTGAAGGACTCTCCTCTAAAGAAGGTGAGCATTTGGTTTGTAAGCTTAATAAATCTATATACAGTTTGAAACAAGCTTCTCGCCAGTGGTATATGAAGTTCCATAAAGTGATAACTTCATTCAGTTTCGAAGAAAATGTCATGGATCAATGTATATACCATAAGGTTAGTGGGAGTAAAGTTTGTTTCCTTGTGTTATATGTGGATGATATTTTGCTTGCAACCAATGATAAAGGGTTTCTATATGAGGTGAAACAATTTCTTTTAAGTAAATTTGACATGAAGGATATGGGTGTGGCATCTTATGTCATTGGCATTAAGATCCTTAGAGAAAGATCTCGAGGCATTTTAGGTTTGTCTCAAGAGGCTTATATCAATAAAATACTTGAAAGATTCCGTATGAAAGATTGTTCAACAAGTGTAGCACCCATAGTGAAAGGTGACCGGTTCAGTTTGGACCAGTGCCCAAGGAATGACATTGAAAAAGAACAAATGAAAAATGTTCCTTATGCTTCAGCTGTTGGAAGTATTATGTATGCTCAGGTTTGTACCAGACCTGACATTGCATATGCTGTTGGAGTATTGGGAAGATATCAGAGTAACACAGGGCTTGATCACTGGAAGGCGGCAAAGAAAGTATTAAGATATCTTCAGGGTACTAAGGATTACATGCTTATGTATAGACAGACAGATAACCTTGAAGTGGTAGGCTACTCCGACTACGACTGCGGTGGCTGCATTGATTCACGAAAATCCACTTCAGGATATGTGTTTATGCTAGCTGAAGGTGCCGTTTCATGGAGGAGTGCGAAGCAGACCTTAACGGCCACTTCTACTATGGAGGCCGAGTTCGTTTCTTGTTTTGAGGCTACCTCACATGGTGTATGGTTGAAAAGTTTCATATCTGGGTTGCGAGTCATAGACTCTATTTGTCGCCCGATAAGAATGTATTATGATAATTCGGCTGCTGTTTTCATGGCTAAGAATAACAAGAGTGGAAGTCGAAGCAAACATATTGACATAAAGTTTCGAGCCATAAAGGAACGTGTTCAGGAAAAGAAAGTGATCATTGAACACATCAGTACTGAATTTATGATTGCTGATCCCTTGACTAAAGGTGATGCAACGCATACCTTAAGTCGCGAACGAAGCCCTAAGTCGCGGACGAGCAGATCTTCCTTAGGTCGCGAGCAGATCTTCCAGTAGGTCGCGAGCTCCAGAACTCCTTAGGTCGCGAGCTTTCCTTATGTCGCTTCTAGTAGGTCGCGAGCTCCAGAGTTTCTTATGTCGCGAAGCCTAGGTCGCTGAAGATTCCTATGTCGCTGAAGTTCTTATGTCGCTGAAGTTCTTATGTCGCTGAAGTTCTTATGTCGCTGATTGCTAGGTCGCTGCCGTGTTTCCTTAGGTCGCGAGCTTCCAGTAGGTCGCTGATTGCTATGTCGTTACTTCCTTAAGTCGCTTCCTTTATGTCGCTAATTGCTATGCCAAAGTCGTATGTTGTTATGTCGCATGTTGTTAAGTCGTATGTGGTGAAGTCGTATGTTGTTATGTCGCATGTTGTTAAGTCGTATGTGGTGAAGTCGTATGTTGTTATGTCGCATGTTGTTAAGTCATATGTTGTGAAGTGGTATGTTATTAAGTCGTATGATGTAACTCGTATGAATTAAGTCGTGAGTCGTATGTGTTGAGTCGCATGTGTGTGTTGTAATTTCCTATAAATAGGGGTGAGTTGTCATTTGTAAAAGGTTGTTGAATTTTGAATAAAATTTGTTGAGAGCTTTGTGCCTCCTTTAAAATTGGAAGTTGAGTGTGATCTCCTTTCTCCAACTTCGGATATTCGAGTGCGCTCGAATCAACGAGTTTGAAGCCGATTCACAGAATCTCGTGTGCGAGATCAACGTTGAAAAATCATAGATCTTCTAACGCGTTATCGTGCGCGATCAACATGTTGAAGATAGCTAGAATCCGGTATCTCGAGAGATCAACGAATTTGGGCACTTGGGTATCATCAATTCATCAGTTTATCTTTTTTCATCAATTCATTGTTTCCGCAATTCGTGATTGGATCCGGGATAGATTTGACCGCTAGTTCAGATCTACTTCCGTGCTGCGTCATTTGGTATCAGAGAAAGGAGACGAACTTTTCCAAGTTCGTTGTGTGTTCGTGAGATTTCAAATAAGTTGGGGAGTTTTGATTCGAGATTTTTTTGGATCGAAGTGGAGTTTGTGTTTGGATTTGTTGAAGATTTGATCATGCCTCCGAGACGTGCTAACCGCTATCAAAATGTTGAAGATTTATATAGAAGACAAGAAGCTGAGCAGATGGAGCAGCGTATCAATGAAAAGTTCAATGAGGGTATTGAAAAATTGGAGAAATTGATGATCGACATGAATCAAAATCAAAGGAGAACGTCACCAGTTTCGAACTAGGGTGGAAACAGGGTTTCGCCATCGATTTCGGAAGAAAGGAGGATGTCACCCCAGTCGTATCGAGATAGGAGAGAATCATCAGTTTCAATAATGCGAGACCGCCATGGTTACCGAAATGAAGAGGGAAGAACTCAACGTGGTTTCGAAAATGAACCATATCGTGATGCTAAACGACAAGGTAGAAGGAACATGCGTGGTCGTAGGGATGTAGATGGTCAGGATCGATATCGAAGTACATCTGATTTTGAGGAAGATGGTGATGGAGGTAGTATTCATTATTGAAATCAAGGCCAAGTGCGAAATCAATTTCGGGATTCAGAAAATGATCGTAAATGGGAGTCAGGTATGAGGATGGAAATTCCAGAATTCAAAGGTGGTATGCAAGCACAAGAATTTCTTGATTGGTTGTCGAATGTTGAAGAAATTTTGGAATTCAAGGATGTGCCTGAGAATCACAGAGTCCAATTAGTTGCTACGAGACTAAGGGGAAGAGCTATGGCTTGGTGGCAACAAACTAAACTAACTCGGGAGAGAATGTGAAAATCAAAAGTTGTCACTTGGGAGAAGATGAGAAAGATGATGAAAGCGACTTTTTTGCCGTACAATTATCAATCTCTTATGTATCAATGTTTGCAGAATTTGAGACAAGGGACGAAGACAGTGAATGACTATGCAGATGAATTCTATCAATTGATTGCAAGGAATGATATTATGGAAACCGAGGAACAGCTAACGGCTAGATATGTTGGAGGGTTACGAATGCAAATTCAAGACATGGTTAATATGTTTAATCCTATGTCTGTTGTTGAAGCACATCAGAAAGCTCTAGCTTGGGAGAAACAAGGGAGACGAGGAAGTGGTGTGTTTACGAGTTCCAACAACCAGAATAAGGGTGCTAGTAGCAGTGCAAATGTTTCCAAGACAGTCAATAAACCAATTGTCAATGAAGCCGCTAAAGCAAAGGTTAATAACAGTATCAAGTGCTATAATTGTCAAGAGTTTGGCCATAAAAGTAATGAATGTACAAAGCCAAAGAAGAGAGCATTAGTTGTGGAGGAATGTGAGTGTGAGGATGTGGAAGCTGAAATTGATTATTCTCATCCACCGAAGTTTGATGAAGATGAAGAAGTTGTGTCAAGAGACGAAGGGTGTAACTTGATGATGAGGAGGTCTTGTTTAACGCCAAAGCATGAGGATGATTCTAGTTGGTTGAGGAGCAATATCTTTCAGTCTACATGTACTATCTTAGGAAAGGTTTGTCGATTTGTTATTGATGCGGGAAACTGCGATAACATTATTTCTGAAGAAGCCGTCAAGAAGTTAGGGTTGAAGACTGAAAAACACCCTAGATCTTATAAACTGGCATGACTAAAGAAAGGTGGAGAAGTGACAGTGGGAAGATGAGCATTTGTTACATTTTCTATTGGGAAAAAGTACAAAGATGATATATGGTGTGATGTTGTCAATATGGATGTGTGTCATCTACTATTGGAAAGACCATGGCAATATGATAGAGCTATACAACATAATGGTCGCACCAACAACTACAGTTTCATGTTCGAAGTTACTCAAATCACCTTAGTTCCTAAGAAGTGTGAACAAAGTGAAAGCAAGTCAGAGAAGAAAGTGGAACCAACTAGTCTATTATCTTCGAGAGAATTTGTTAAAGAAGTGGAAGATAGTGCTGAATTGTTTATGTTGATTGGGTATGAAACAAGTGAAGATCTTGAAATTCCTGCGGAGATTAGACCTATTATAAATGAATATGAAGATGTCTTTCCTGCAAAATTACCCAAGGATTTACCGCCACTAAGGGACATACAACATCAAATTGATCTAGTGCCAGGTGCTGTTTTACTGCATAGGCCGCATTATCGTATGAGTTTGAAAGAGCATGAAGAGTTGAGGAGACAGGTTGAGGAGTTTCTTGAGCAAGGGCGTGTTCGAGAGAGTCTCAGTCCTTGTGCTGTACCAGCTCTGTTGGTGCCAAAGAAAGATGGTTCGTGGAGAATGTGTACAGACAGCAGGGCACTCAACAAAATAACTGTCAGATATAGATTTCCTATGCTAAGACTTGATGATCTATTGGATCAACTTAGTGGGTCTGTAATCTTTTCTAAGATCGACCTTAAGAGTGGTTATCATCAGATTCACATAAGACCTGGTGATGAATGGAAGACAGCATTCAAGACTCGGGAAGGATTATATGAATGGCTGGTCATGCCATTTGGTCTATCTAATGTACCAAGTACATTTATGAGGGTGATGAATCAAATTTTCAGACCTTACATCGGAAAGTTTGTTGTAGTCTACTTTGATGATATCTTGATATATAGTGCTAGCACAGAGGAGCACGTTCAACACTTGCGAAAGGTGTTAACTATTCTTCATCAAGAACAGTTCTATGTAGCGACGAAGAAATGCGTGTTCATGACGCCGAGTGTTTTATTTCTGGGTTATGTTGTGTCCAAGGAAGGGATACAAGTGGACCAGAGTAAAGTAGCCGCAATCAGAAATTGGCCACAGCCCAAAACTATAACAGAAGTCAGAAGTTTCCATGGGTTAGCTTCATTTTATCGAAGATTTATACCGCACTTTAGTAGTGTGATGGCCCCTGTTACTGATTGTATGAAAGGAAAGCAGTTTTCATGGACGAAAGAGGCAGGATCTGCTTTTGAACAGATCAAAGAACTTTTAACATCAGCACCGATTCTAGTGTTGCCAGATTTTCAGTTACTATTTGAGTTACATACAGATGCGTCCAAAGTTGGAATTGGAGGAGTGTTGAGTCAGAAGGGTCATCCAATTGCCTATTTTAGTGAAAAACTTTCTGGAGCAAAGATGAGATACAGTACTTATGATGTGGAGTTTTATGCTATTGTGTAGGCCGTGAAGCATTGGAGACATTATTTGTTCCACAAAGAATTTGTTTTGTATACGGATCATGAAGCATTGAAACATTTACAATGGAAGAATAAAATTGCAGCTAGGCATGCATCGTGGATAGCTTATTTGCAGCAATTTACATTCGTCGTAAAGCACAAGTCTGGAGTAACTAATCGCGTCGACGATGCATTGAGTCGGAGGAATAATTTACTAACAACCATGCAAGTAGAGGTGATGGGTTTTGACTTACTTCCAGATTTGCTTACTTCAAATTCATATTTTTCCAAGATCCTAGACAAAGTCAAGCAAGGAAACATGGATGTATATATGCTGGTTGATGGTTTTCTATTCTAAGGAAATCAGTTGTGTATTCCAGATTGCAGTCTGCGAATGAAAATCATCAAAGAATTACATGAAGAAGGACACGTGGGCCGTGACCGTACTATGCAGTTGATCTCAAAGTCTTATTTTTGGCCGTCAGTGAGGAAGGAGGTTGAAAAGTTCGTTCAGAGGTGCTATATTTGTCAAGTTTCAAAGGAGACCGCAACAAATGCAGGTTTATATATGTCGTTGCCTATACCTACTAAACCATGGGTGGATGTTAGTATGGACTTTGTATTGGGATTGCCGAGAACACAACGTGGCAATGATTCTATCTACGTGGTGGTTGATCGGTTTTCAAAAATGGTACATTTTATCGCATGCAAGAAGACGGCAGATGCAGTTAATGTCGCACAGTTATATTTCAAAGAGATCTATCGTCTTCATGGGTTGCCTGAATCTATTGTATCGGATAGAAACACTCGTTTTCTGAGTCATTTTTGGATGAGTTTATGGAGAATGGTCGGGACAAAACTGAAATTCAGTAGTGCTTATCATCCACAGACGGATGGACAGACTTAAGTGGTGAATAGATCCCTAGGTAATCTATTGAGATGCCTCGTGAATGACAATTTGAAGAGTGGGGATTCCAAGCTGTGTCAAGCTGAGTTTGCACACAACCATGCAGTTAATCGTAGCACTGGGTTCAGTCCATTCCAGGTCGTTTACTCAACAATGCTTAAGGGACCATTAGATTTATCTACAATGCCACAGCAGAAAGGAGTGATCAAACGAGCTAGTGATTTTGTGAATGAATTGCAAGAGTGCCACAAGGTCGTGCAGGAACGATTGCTTAAAGCGAATGAGAAATATAAGCAATCCGCGGATATTAAGCGACGAAATGTTGAGTTCAAAGAAGGAGATTTCGTATATGCAGTATTGACTAAGGATCGATTTCCTATTGGTACTTACAACAAACTGGCTGCTAGAAAGATTGGCCCTTTGAAAATCGTAAAGAAGATTAATGAGAATGCTTATCGGTTAAGATTGCAAGATCATATCCATACTGCTGACGTTTTCAACGTCAAACACTTGATTCCATATCATGAGAATAAGCAGGTCGAAGAAGAGGAAAGTGTGAATTCAGGGTCGAATTCTTTTCAACCAGGGAAAGATGATGCAGCGCATACCTTAAGTCGCGAACGAAGCCCTAAGTCGCGAACAAGCAGATCTTCCTTAGGTCGCGAGCAGATCTTCCAGTAGGTCGCGAGCTCCAGAACTCCTTAGGTCGCGAGCTTTCCTTATGTCGCTTCCAGTAGGTCGCGAGCTCCAGAGTTTCTTATGTCGCGAAGCCTAGGTCACTGAAGATTCCTATGTCGCTAAAGTTCTTATGTCGCTAAAGTTCTTATGTCGCTGAAGTTCTTATGTCGCTGAAGTTCTTATATCGCTGATTGCTAGGTCGCTGCCGTGTTTCCTTAGGTCGCGAGCTTCCAGTAGGTCGCTGATTGTTATTTCGTTACTTACTTAAGTCGCTTCCTTTATGTCGCTGATTGCTATGCCAAAGTCGTATGTTGTTATATCGCATGTTGTTAAGTCGTATATGGTGAAGTCGTATGTTGTTATGTCGCATGTTGTTAAGTCGTATGTTGTGAAGTCGTATGTTGTTAAGTCGTATGATGTTGTAACTCGTATGAATTAAGTCGTGAGTCGTATGTGTTGAATCGCATGTGTGTGTTGTAATTTCATATAAATAGGGGTGAGTTGTCATTTGTAAAAGGTTGTTGAATTTTGAATAAAATTTGTTGAGAGCTTTGTGCCTCCTTTAAAATTGGAAGTTGAGTGTGATCTCCTTTCTCCAACTTCGGATATTCGAGTGCGCTCGAATCAACGAGTTTGAAGCCGATTCATGGAATCTCGCGCGCGAGATCAACGTCGAAGAATCGTAGATCTTCTAACGTGGTATCGTGCGCGATCAACGTGTTGAAGATAGCTAGAATCCGGTATCTCGAGAGATCAACGGATTTGGGCACTTGGGTATCATCAATTCATCAGTTTATCTTGTTTCATCGATTCATTGTTTCCGCAATTCGTGATTGGATCCGGGATAGATTTGACCGCTGGTTCAGATCTACTTCCGTGCTGCGTCAAAAGGCATACAGATTAAGAGTTTCAAGGGTCACGTAGTGAGTACGGGACTTGGTTCCGTCATGTGATACATTTATTTATGTTGTATTGAAAGTTTTCATTCAGTTTGGATATTTTCTCATTTGAATTTATGTACGTACATATTTTGATGATTATTGTTGAGAAATATCATTATGTTTTGACCTGGAGTAAACATAAGGTTTACTCATTAAAGTTATAGCGTGAGTGGTGACACTACCGATTTTGTGAATATTAGAGACCATATATTAGAGGCAAAAGTAAAAATTTGCCCCTATTAATAATCAATTAGAGACAAATTAATAAACTGCCTTTAAAAATATTAAACAAGGCCAAAACAATTGCCTTTACTGTACTTTTCCAAAATTTTGGTGTTGGAGGTAAAACTACCGCCATATTTGTTCATTTACCGCTCCATTATATCATTTTCTATCTTAGAAAAAAGAAATGTCACCAACTACGGTTCAATCCTCCTCCCAAATGTCTAAAGGTATTTCAATCTTCCTACTTTTGATTTATTTAATTATGTTTAATATTGAGTTATCTTCTCCTTTCACCGGTTAGGGTTTCTATTTGGTGTTTCAAATTAGGGATTTTGTATAGAATTTCAAAATTTTGTTTATATTTATGACTTTCATTTGATCTCTAATGAACTGAGTTTCATTTATGTACATATATATATTTCCGTTAGATTATTTTAATGTCCAAAATTACCACTTGAGATAAATCTGGAAATTTCTAAAGGACAACTTTCAATTTAGGAGTTTTGGATGGAATGCTTTATACATCTCTCTTCAAGTTGAGAAAGCCTTAAATTTTATTCACGTAAAGGAGAATTTTATTCATATTATCAAGTACAAGTATTCAGGTACTTACAAATGTCATATTATTCAATGGTGAATTAATGTACTGTCATATGTCTACATTTTTTTTGGGTATGTTTTGTTATTTGTATTTGTTGGTGAAGGAGATATGTAGGCAGAGGGAGCAAAAATTATATGAATGGAAAACATGCATATTGTGTATTCAACATATATAAATTTGTTGATTACAAGTACTAACAAATGGCCAATTTTAGGGTCCAAAGTTTTCAGAATTCCTGGAAATTCATAAAGTTCAGTTGAAGATATAAAGAACGGAAGAAACGGTAAGTCTTTAGTTAGTTTTATATTCGTAAGATTATTACTAGAGAAATTATGAAAAGGCATTTGTGTGCATTATTTTTCTTTGGGATGTAATCCAAAAGTTCCCAAGAGCTTGTCCATCCTAATATCGATACATATGCTTAAGTCAGAAATGACTTTATGATTAATTCTCATGCATTTTTGTTCAATGCAAATTTTAAATTTGTGGATACAAAGTCTTACATATTGTGAGTATTAAGTTCTGTCTCTCTTATCTATTAGCATTGCAAAAGTTTGTTTCATATATTGATTTTGTTCCGTCTTCCGATGAAGAAGACGAGATAGATTACCTATCAAAAGGTGAAAATAGAGAACAGCATGATAAGAAGACCACACACAAGCTTTAATTCATGTTTGGTGCTGGTAAGTCATGGAAGAACCAAATAAACTTGCACTTGCTTACTTATATTTTATTTTAAACTAACAAAATAGATGAACTTGCCAATATTTTAAACTAATCATGAAATCATTTTATTTTATTTATCTTATTTTAAAATACAAGCTTAAGATATTAAAGGTGGTGCTTTTCTTACGTTTATAATTTTGTTTATCTTATATTATTTATCTAATATTAATTGTGCGTGATGTGCTAGTACATGCATATTCCAATTCCAACCACACAGTAGTAGAGTACCCTTCTGAAATGGGTCATTGTTGGTCATCTTATGATCAGGCCTACCCTTAGTTGGCCCAATTACCTTTGTCATATATATCTAGCTACAAAATGAAGAATTGCTCAACCTGATGCTTAGAGCATCTCTACTTGGACGGTATATTTTAGGGTGAGGAGACTAAAATAGAACGTTGATTCCTCCCACTATTCCAGTAGCGAGTAGGGGAAAATCAAAGTCTTTAAATAAAACTATATAAACGGTTTTCAGAAAACCGTTTATACTGCTAAATGGTTTTTTAAAAACCGTTTATATATTTTTATATTTATTTCGGTGAACAAAATGTTATTTTTGGTGTTAAATGGACTTTAAAAATCATTTATCCTAAAAGGTTTTCTGAACACCGTTTAGGGTATTCACACTAAAAAAAGGCAAAACTCCCACTTTCTTTCCTTCCCAACACTCAAACTCACACTGCTGGAGATGGTCTCAGTGTATGTTGTATATTTCTTTTAGAGTTCACTATAGCGATGTTTGGTCTTAAATTCAAATATTGAAAAACGACATTTTAGATATACTTCATGATAACATGTCATTTATACTAGTATACCACTACCATAAGACAAAGGTTACAACAACTTACCCATCTCAAGTTACGTACATAAACATCAGTACAGTGCCACAAGTTACAATATTAGGATGAAGTGGGAATTATATCGTCCACCTACCTAGCTATGATCGTCGACCATCGTTATAACAAAGTACAAATTACAAGTAAAAGATATACAATTATATATATATATATATAAATATGTTATCACCTAACCTAGGATGAGACCTACATAATTAACTAGAACATGCATGGATGACACCACGTTCATATATACTTCCTTTATTTAGTCAGAAAGTGCACGATTAATTAAACCAGAAGCTAATTAGAAAGCTTCTTGGCTGGAAGGCCTGGAATTGCCGGAAGGGTCGGCACTGTTACTGCAGGTACTGCCGATAGGGTGGGCAGGGCAGCTAGCGCAGGCAGAGCAGCTGATGCGGGCACGACGGGTAGTGTAGGTAGGGCAGCTACTGTAGGCAGGGTCGGGAGTGCAGGCAGAGCAGCTAGTGTGGGAAGGGATCGCAGGCTGGGTGGGTAGTGCAGTTAGGACAGGAAGGTCGAGAAGTTCACGTGCTCCAGAACACATGATCACTGTCATGAAGGCGAAGACAGCCAAAACAATGAAACTGGTTGTTGAAGCCATGTTGTTGGATTGATGAATCTTATGATATATTATATGAGAAATCGGGTTTGTGTATTTATAAGGGGAGGGCATGTGATGTATGTACTTACATGCATGGCGATTGGCAATGGTTGATGCATGTATAGGGAAGTGCAGTCGTGGTAGGTTTTTATTCGCCTAAGAAGAAGATACACTACTTGTTTGTATATATGCACAACTTGTCTTGTATGCACAACTTGTTTGGAGGTCAGCATGCTACACTGTCGCCTTGTTGAGCTATGGCGGCTTTCATTTGACTTGATAATCCAAGATACTATTGACTATGAATAGTTATTCTGTGACTTATATCTACCTACATAAGCATAGGATCACCCTCTTGCTTCAATATAATTTCTATCATATAGAATTGAAATATGTTACCACTATAAGTTTTTCAAATCCGATACACTCTTATTAGATCAAGTAAGTAACGCTGACAATGCATCAGGTTATAATTCAAGCTTAATTGTAGAAAATTCATGTACACATGATATATTAAAAAAAGCATTTCTTATCTCAAAAAAGTAAATTTCACATTTTTAAGAAGAAACCTCACCCAAGTGTTTATGAATGAGGATATGAATATGTGTTCAGTGAAGAAACTGCTGCATATGCTTTCAGTGATGAAACTTATGCTCAATTTTGTGCTGCATATGCTTTCATTAACTTACTCTTTTTATTTCATGACCTCATCGGAGGAGTCGTATTTATATAAATTTTTGTAATGTAGAACTTAAATAACTTAGTGTGTGCATATCCTGTAGTAGCCTAATAATCTAGTGTTCTTTAAACATTGTTTAGTACCATTCATGCTTTGTGCTATATTTTCCTATTCATTTGACCTATTTGAATATGCAGTTCTCAAATTATTTGACTTTTATGTACAATTACCAATGTTGTAATGTAATTCTGATAACTCCTTTTTAATGCTGGATTAATCTAGAGAAACAAATAACCTTGGTTCAGCTTTTTTAGATAGTTTTCTCCTACATCACAAAAAAAACACTTGGAGATGATATGGTTGGTACTTCATATTTAGAGATGTTAGAGGTATCCGTATCAAAGTTATAGGCGGCTCAGGGATAGCATTTTTTAATTATCAGAGTCAAGAAGAAGCCTTAAACTTTGTATTCATGTACTGGAAAATTTTATTCACATTATCAAGTACAAGTATTTACATAGTTGCAAATATTATATTATGCATTGGAATCATTGTACTACCATATGCTCATGTTTTCTTGGTATTGCCCGTTATCTATATTTGTGCATAAGGGGGATACTTTGGTAGATGGAGTAAATATTTACAAGTATAAAAAACATGCATCTGGTTTTATCAACATATATATAAATTTCTTGATTATAAGTACTGATAAATGACAAATTTCAAGATCCAAAGTTCCCAAAATTCCTGGAAAATCATAACATTGAGTTGAAAGTTGTCAAGAATGGAAGAACTGTAAGTCTTTAAACTAACCGAATAGATTAGCTTATAAATATTTTGTACTAACCGCGACAACATTTTATTTTATTTATATAATATTAAAGTTATGCTTAAGATATCAAAGGTATTTTTGTTATATTTTTATTTTCATTACTACTTTGTACATAATATGTGTTCTATATTTGTATGTTATCACCTTACCAAGCATACTAACTATTGGTTTTAAAGGCAATTTATCGGTACATGTTCCCATTTAAATGAGCTAGAGCCATAACAAACAGAGTATGAAATAGATCGATTTACGCTTAAAAACGTCTAATGATTATGTTTGTTTTCATATTATGCATGTAACTAGATTAGCAGTGATAAACATCATAGTTTATCGACCTAGTCTACTGTGCTCACATGTAACATTTTCTTGGATCTCAATTTTCTTATTTATATATTCTCGAGCTAGTGCTATTTCTTGCTCCATTTCTAGTTTTATCTATGAATAACAATTTAAGTAATTCTCAAGTTTAATTTGCAATTTTTCTTCTTCTGATTATTCAATATTTTTCATTGAGAAAGGTAGAAAAGCATACTGTGAGCTCGATCTTATTGAGGCGCATGAATTGGTGCGAAATGAAAAAAGGGCCAAGCTGATGATGCTTTTGAACAAATGGTGGTAAGTTTCATATCTTTTTTGCAAATATTTAATGGTTTTATTAACTATTATATTTTTATTATTACTTGCCAAGTTTTCAAAAAACATTATTTGAAATTTTGAATACAAAAGAAGCTATATCACTTGCACTAATTATAGGGAAATACAAGTGCATGCACTGTGAAATTTTTAATCAAAATAGACTAATATAACTCTAAATGTTCCACCCTGCATGTATAAAGCAGAAATTTGTTTAAACTTTGAAGTAAATATTTTGGACATTTCCTCATATGCTCATGTTTAGTATTTTAAGTATATTAAATGTCTACATGCATAGCAATGTTAAAGTCACTTTCAGTTTTTCAATTGTAAGTGATAACAATTAAAATAAAAGTTTTGTAAGTAATAGCAAATGTTATTTGAAGTCCTCTTTTGTTTGTAATTATCCATGATTGGGCACTGTGATATATATTAGCAATACTAATACAATATTTTGCAGGTGCTTATGTCGGAATAACTTGCTGGTGTCGAGAACAGATTGGAAATATGGTTGATAACATATTTGCTGCAATAATACATTTTACAAGAAAGTTTGGTCCTAATCAATTGTACATGAATTGCTAGCAAGAAAAAAACCTTTCAAGTACTATGGTTTGTATCTATTTCATAAACTGTGTTATGAGTGCGATTTACACTTATGTAAGCTAGTATACTTGTTACATATTGTATGATGAATTGATTATGTAATCCAATTTTGTTAAGTCAATTATATTTTGGATTTTCTCTCTTTTTGTGTGAATTTATCAATATGCATTTATATCGAAATGTAACTTGTATGCATGTATTGTGTTTTATGCATATATCTTATCCGTTAAGTTTGAAGAGGTATAATCATATATTGTTATTGTCTTCTATATAATCTTTGAGGGAAGCATAACATTATGAGAGTAATGTTATGCATTTTTTAGAATCTAGGTTATAAACGCCCATAGCATTAGAGGCATTTTTTTTACCTTCATTAAAGCTTTTAGAGGCATTTATTATTGCTACTACTAGAGTAATATTGTTTGTTGCCCACGTGGAAGGCATTGCATTGAAGGCAAATTAAGTGAATTATATGCCCCTATTTATTATTAGAGACATAGTTTTTAGGGGCATTTCTTAATTTGCCTCTCATAGCTATAGAGGCAGATTAATATAACTTTTGGCCTCTAACTACAATATTAGACGCATATGTAAAATGCCCCTGATTATTTGATTTTTGGTAGTGTGAGAGACTGAGTATAATGTGATACGTGGAAGATTAATTCTTGCTCTAAGAGGATTAGTCGCTATGATTCATATATAAAGTCTCTCTAGTTAAATGGACCAAGTGGGAGAATGTAAGCATTTTTCAGAAAATTGACAATAAAAGAATAATACATTTTTGACTTTGTCAAATTGTGGAAAAGTGATGTGGTCCATTTATTGAGGGAAGTTACCAATGATCTGGGTAACTACCCATTTTAATTTCTCCACGTTTAGAAAACCGCCCACCATTGTCTCAACGTTCTGAAATTGCACTTTGATGGCAAGAGCAATATAAAGGGAAACTAAAGTCAGTTTTTAGATAAGAGGTCACTAAACCTATTCTCTTCCATAATACACCTTCTAAAGATAGAGTGTGAAGGTTTGGAATCTGAATCTAAAACAACAGCAAAGATTTGGCAACGTTTGGAAATCTGATTCTTCAACGATTTAATTGCAATGACCGGAGGTAAGTAAATTGATTTTATCGTTGCTTCCGCCTTTAGTTTTACATGTTCAAATTGTGTAGAGAACATGATTAAATTAAGATCTGATTAACAAATTTCACATGATTCACCTAACAATTGTCACATCTCCTAACTTGTTTCATTGTTTTAAGGTGGCATTGTTTTCTTGTAGGAAGTGGTAACAAACAAGTATGAAATTAATTTATATCATTCCATATAATACTAAAACGATATAAATGACCTTCAAAAATAATTTTCAGTTAGCTGGAAAAAAGAATAGAATATCAAGACCTTAAAGCTATTTAAACAGGGTAAAGGGCAAACACTTAATTTATCCCCTTCCGCTTCAATGATTCATCAAGGTTATCTTGTTTTCCGCGTCTTTTTGTTCACAGTTTTCATATCAGGAACTTCTTCTGATTCGCATGTGGTTAGTTCATTTAACCGGAGTAGTTTTCCATCTGGTTTCGTGTTTGGAACAGCCACTTCATCTTATCAGGTTTCATAAACTACCACATTTCGAATGCACTTTGAATTTTCGCTGAGTTGATCATAAAATTTTATGCTATCTTGCAGGTTGAAGGAGCTGCAAATGAAGGTGGAAGAGGTCCTAGCATCTGGGATACATTTACACAGAAACATCCAGGTTCATTATTTATTTACTTTTCTTCTTCTCTATTGAGCACATTCAAACTTCTTCGTTTTCATCCCAAGACCCAATTTTTACATTAATTTTGTGAATAATAATGGCGTGGAATTTATGTTCTATATGCGTACATTATCGACCTGCCCAGAGCCCGCTATCGTGCGGGAGCCTCTGAACTTGATTCCACCTTTTTATATTATACAAAAGTTGTCTTCTTGTGCCTTTTTGAAACAACCTTATTTAAGTATTGAAACAAATAAGAGAAATTTTTCCTAAAACACTACAGAAAGCAAGTACCACCTAAAAATATCTCAGGTTTTCCCACAGACAGAGTCAATATTAATTTATGGTTTGAGTAAACTAGTGAGGGAATAATAAACTATGCAACGGTAGTTGAGATTTGGTTTGAGTTTAAAAAAAGGGATACTTGTTGAGTAGAAGTCGTATAAATATAACTATAATATATAAGGAAAGAAATTCCTGTTTGGTGTAAATTCATAGACTATTGAATGTGTGAATTTTGCGTACAAAGCATTCATTCTTACTAAAAAGAAAAGGAAGTGTGGAAACTCATTAAACTGAACCTATGCCGTAGGTGTAGGCTTAAACATGACCATGCCCTGTATGTTGTGTGCCAAGTTACAATTTTTATTTTCACTTTTCGGTGATTATTTACTTAAATCAGCAACACTAACAGGTAGTGTGTGCGCGCGCACGCGCGCACTTAATTCAAAAAGGATATAGAGAAGTATATGGTAAAAGTGGTTGATAAAATATTAATTATACTACTTTATTGAATCTGATATCTATGGTCTAACCTGCAAGTACTTTGATTTCTTGTTAATTGCCTATTGTACAGAAAAAATAAAGGATAGAAGCAGTGGAAATGTTGCTATTGATGCATACCATCACTATAAGGTAATTCTGATAAATTAATTTATTCTTTGCCAAATTTGCATTTGATTTATTTATATAATAACCAACAAATAAATATCACAGGAAGATGTTAGGTTGATGAAAAACCTTGGTATAGATGCATATCGATTTTCCATCTCTTGGTCTAGAATCTTGCCTAGTAAGGATCACTTGCTAAATACTTCATGTTTTATTTAATATTTACAGTTTAGATAGATTCAAACCATCCATCTGCAATTTATTGAATCAGAGGGAAAATTGAGCGGTGGAATCAACCAAGCAGGTGTAGAATACTACAACAATCTTATCAACGAGCTTCTATCCAAAGGTGCTCATTTTTCACAAGTGTCTAATTATATGTAGAATTACATCAGCCTTTGATCGGTTTTTGCTACATAAACCCTGTTTAGGTATTCAACCTTATGTGACAATTTTCCATTGGGATCTTCCTCAAAATCTAGAAGACAAGTACCTAGGCTTCCTTAACCCACTTATAGTGTGAGTTGCGTGTACCCTTTTTGGTTATATACCCAACATCGTCCGTGTTATTTTCTAATTTAGTCAAGTTAATATTTAGGGATGACTTCAGAGACTACGCTGAACTTTGCTTTAAGTTGTTTGGTGATCGAGTAAAACACTGGATTACACTGAATGAGCCATGGACTTACTGCGTGAAGGGTTATTCAGAGGGGGTGTTTGCACCCGGGCGTTGTTCACCATGGGAAGCTGGTCATTGCAGTCTTGGTGATTCGAGCAGAGAACCTTATCTTGTAGCTCATAATCAATTGCTATCCCATGCTGCTGCTGTCAAAGTTTACAGAGACAAGTATCAGGTGTGTATGTCAACACACACACACACACACACACAATGGGATACGATGTAGAATACGATATCAATTGCTATCCCATGTAGCTCCTATGTATCCCCTTTTTTTATAGCTATTGGATACGATTTAGAATCCAGTGGTTTAATTCAAGGGACTAAATTCCAATGACTGTATTCCCCTAAGCATACTACATAATTGCCATTAAAACTAAAAGCAGTATGAAAAAGGGCTCTACTTGTTTGACAATGCAGGCGTCGCAGCAAGGAAAGATAGGAATAACGCTGGTCACTAGTTGGTACTTGCCTTACACTCTCTCGAAAGAAGATCTTGATGCTGCTGATCGAGCTGTTGATTTCAATTTTGGATGGTGTGTAATTCCTAGATACCTTCAAATCAACAGTGCCATTTTCTTTGAATGCTATAGGCTTGGTGCTGTGAACTTTTAAAAAGTGTACCATATGACCCCAGACATTGGGATACTAACAAAATGAATTTATCAGCAAAATTAATCTTTATCTCTGTTCACGACTACTATAGGTTTGATCATCGTCGTGTTCTTTCTGTGTTATGGAAGAGAATGTCAAACCATATCAGCAGAAGTACAAAATGAAATGTCAATGAAAATTGCTTACATAGACATGCGTTCACTAGATTAACTGTATATATATGACTATTTGTTATATACACAGGTTCATGGAACCCATAACTGGAGGTGACTATCCTTTTAACATGCGAGCACTAGCCGGAGATCGTCTGCCTCAGTTTACCAGTGAGCAGTCAGAAACGTTGAAGGGATCATTCGACTTCCTTGGTTTGAATTATTATACTGCAAACTATGCCAACAGTATATCCCTGTTGGCAAAGGTTAATGTCAGCTATAGTGGTGATATACATGCAAACCAGACAGGTATTTAGTTTCTCGCTGAAATTTGATTATTATTTGCTGCTACGGATTATCTGCATCCTTTTATTTTCTTTGAGTAAACATTATGGGATCCTATGATAGAGAATTAAAAATTTTAAATGATGATAAACTGTATGTGATTTTATCATGTATTTTTTGAGATTAAATTTATATTGTGAAAAATCATACGTTTGTATTTTCTGAATTAATGAAATAGTTGAATAAATGGTTGCTTGTAATACATTCAAGTATACTGTAAATGTTCAATGGAAAGCTATCAAGTATCAACTGAAAATTATACTGCTAGAGTTTTTCAGTCATATATGCTGGTAATTAATATTTTTTCATTAAATATTGATTGTTGAACAGGTGAGCGTCATGGTAAATTGATTGGTCGTCAGGTACGATTTTGTCTACACTTTATTTTTGATAAAGATAAAATGCATAAATATCAAAAAGGAATTATGTATACATGGTTGTAGTTTGGCAATCCTTACCACAAAATAACCATGAAACAGTTTATTGACACTTTCTTATTTGAACGTGGATACAGTCTTTTGTATATTTCAGTATTATCACAGACTGAAGATTTATATTTCAACAAGGTACGTACTTTATGCTTTTGAACAGGCGGCTTCAAACTGGCTCTTCGTCTATCCCCAAGGAATTCTGGAACTTCTCCGCTATATAAAGAACAAATACAACAATCCTACCATATACATAACAGAAAATGGTACATCGTAAATGCGTAAACTATGTATAAATCTTCAAATATATCTTGTTTAACTAACTAAAATACTCATTCTTTTTATTATTCTTAAAGGAGTTGATGAGGTCAATAACTATGGCAAGGAGCCAATCAACACTCTCTTGAAAGACAGCTATAGGACGAACTATTATACACAACATCTACTAAATGTGCAAAGAGCTGCAGGGTTTGTTCAAGAACTCCAATTTTGAATGATTTACAATTTGGAACATGCTCAAATAAAATGAAATAATGTATGCGCGTTTGCTAATTTTCAGGGAAGGTGTGAATGTGAAAGGCTATTTTGCATGGTCAATGTTTGACAACTTCGAATGGGCTGATGGCTACACAGTTCGGTTTGGATTGTACTTTGTAGATTTCAAGACTTTGAAACGTTATCCAAAAAGCTCTGCTCTGTGGTTTAGTAAATTTTTGAAGAATAACTGAGTTGTAACTCAAAATGAAGTGGTTGTGTTTCCCTTGCACTGAATAATGATATCAAATTGGTATTAATATTGCATGAGCACGTTCCCTAACCGCTACTAATATCCTAATTTGCATTCTGTGAGCATAAGTAGTCAGCACTCTTAAATAACTAAGAAACATTAATTAATAATGATTATATAATAATTTGATGTTTGTTATTTTTGAATGATCTTATTGAATAGTGTTCTATTAAATAGAGTTATATCGCATAAGAGCACTTTTAATAGTGGGTAGGTTGCCCAATGCAAATTGCATTGGCTGGTTCTCGACCTATCCGGTTTTGTGAAAGCCACTTAAGTTATCCGGTTTAATAAATGTCGGTAGCCATCTTGCTCTATATGAAGTTAAGCATTTATTGGTTCAAACCGAATAAATCAATTTATATTAGTGTTTGTGGAAGGAAAATAGTTTGTGTTTTAAAATTACAATATTATTATATCTTTATATAAATTTCGATAATTGTTGCATTCGTATATTATGTTAGCAACTGACAATATAACTCATTTAAAGACAAACTAATTGAACCAATCAAATCGAACTGATTGTTTTTTGTTTTGGTTGGTTTCAATTTTAGAAAATATTGGTCTGCTTTGATTTGGTTTTTATTTGTTAAATGATTATTTTGATTTTGATGTTTTTATCGATATAATACTAACCATTTGTTCCCCTTAACTCTATATAAAACACCTCAATTTATTTTGTATTCTACAAGCTCAACTCATGTTTATTAAATAAAATGACAAATAATCAAACAAGAAATTAACATGTAAATTTTTCTTAACCTTTTGGTTATAGTCATCACATGATTTAATAGTTTTAGTGAAGCATACATAGAGCAGATTATATGTATGATCGACGAATGGATCAAGGTGGTAGGTGAGTTTAGAAGATTAGTGAAATCGAGTGAACGAAATTTACTGTACTTATCCTTGTAATGGGCAACATAAAACTTTGAAAAGAAGAACTTACTTACCAATACAACAAAAATCGATGAGGGATATATGAAGATTTGTTTGTGCAAATCGTTCCATTCATGACTTTGGTTATAAATTTGAATATCATATCGATTTCATCACTCCTGATGCATTTGAACTTCGAGAAAGTTGACTTACCCAATTTTGAACATTTTAAATAATGTTTCTTGATATTATTAATATGTGTTCTCTTTAGAACTATGCTGTATTTTCTTTTTAGTGCCCATTTCATATAATATATGTATATTTTCTCGACTTGTTGTATTTCAATTCCTTTTGTATTTGATTTCTATTTATTGCATTTGATTTCAAAGTTACCTGATTTGGAGAAGTGTTTCGTTGTGAATATTGGAACTAGGTCAGCACATAGCGGTTAAATGGGTGAATTTTAATTTTTTTTAACCATTTTGTATCTTATTGGGCCTATAAAGTCCAAATTGATTTAAATCTGGTCTAAATAATTTTAAATCAAATTATTATTTTATTTTATTTATTAATAAAATGATTTTGTTTGGTATTATATATATAATATATTGTGTGTACATTTGTTATATACACATGTACGTGCATGTATAAGATAGACAATGTGCATGGTTTAATATGTCTATGTCTAAGTGTTGAGATTTATACTGCAGCGAACATGTTAGCCCATGTGTATACATAAATGATGTCTAGTGTGTGTATGTGTGTGTGTGTGTGTATTAATGTGATATAAAATTATATTTATATTTCACTAAATTTGTATATATATACATATAATAATGTAAAAGCAATCTTACACACACACATACATATACATAAAATAATATTTATGAATATAAATATAAATAATTTTGAAATTCAAATTAAAATTTCAAATTTCAAAATTTAAAACTAGATATTGATTTTAAAATATCTTTGACTGAAATTCAAAAATTTAAATTTTGCAAATGAATATATATATGTATGTATGGAAATTAATTTTTTTATAAAACGAAAAAAAATATATGTTTATATATGTTATGTATATATTAAAAAAAATCTTTAAAATCATTTATAATATAAAATGATATTGCATAATTAAGTATATGTATCTATAAAATTATATATAGATATATATAATTTCATTTAGGCCAATATATATTTTGAAAAATTCATTTATTTAAATTGAAAAATTCATATTGATTTATTAATCCTTTTTTTATTTAAAAATTAAAAATCGCCATAGAAAAATCCCTATTTTTTAATAAAATATTTTGTAACGTTTAAAATTATATATATATATGTATGTATATTAAATGTACATGTATATATTTACAAATTATCAAAATCTAATTAATATATTATGTTAAAAAAACTAATACACACACATTTCAAATTTATTAAATATATACATATATACATAAAAAAAAATTATTTTTTATTTCTGAAAACAATATGTATAAGATTTAATAAAATAATTTAAAAAATCAACTTTTTATTTAAAGAGTTTTAATTTTTAACTTGATTTTTTTAAATTAGGTCGATAATGGAAAAACACATACACATACACACACATATATAATATATTTTTATTATAACAATAATATATTTATATATATATATACATACATATATACATTCTAGATTGACAACACACAAATATAAGGACGTGATATAAAGCTAATCTAAAAATATATAATAGCATAATAAATTAAAAATACATATAAATAAATATGAATTAAAGTATTACCTCAACTGTGACCTAACAATGATACCTCGAATGCTAAATCTACCGAACTCCTAAGATTTGAATCCAATCTCTTCCAAAAAGCGCTGTCAGTCAGAGAGATCTATGCACCTTTCCTTTCTTTAATTCAAATTTGTGCTTTTAGTTTAAAATAATAGAGGATGGGATGATGGTGATTTCGACCGGAGGTGGAAGGAAGAAAATAGCAAAAGGCAAGTGAAAAATAAGAGGCAATGGGTTTAAATAAGAGAGAAAAGAGAGAGGAAAATGTGGATCTAGATCCATTATTTTCTCTACCAATTCAAACTCAAAAATATCAATAAAACATCCCTCTTCCCGTTTAATTTTTGGCCGGCCATCCCATGGGTCCCATTAGCTTCCATCCTACTTAAAATCAGATCAGACAATTTACATTTAAATCAAATTTAAATGTACATCGGTATCATATATCGATACGTGTGTATATAACTTTTATAGACGCACTATTTTCAATATTGATCAATGCAAATCAAATAAATTTTTATAATTAAAATTTCATAAATATTAATTAATTACTTAATTTATAACAAATATAATTTAATTAAATCAGGTGGTAGTCGAAGCATTCAACATTACGATTGTGTGATACTTAGGTGTAAACTCTGTTAGCAATTAATGTCGACTATTTAAATATTAATGTTCACATGTCATCTTAGTTAGCGGTGTGACATTTTGGCCAAATTTACCGCTTACACAGTTTGGAAAAATCCAATTTTACTTATTTTTAGCAGTCTTCGGTAGTGACAATTATATATACCAAATTTCTTCGTCAAAACTATATTACATTAGGACTTACAGAATTTGGTAATGTTCAAAATTCCAATATCGCCTATATTCAACTTGTAGTCCAAACACAAAGTCCTTGGTTTAATAATAACAATTATTATTAACCAAACTACTCTGGCTAGAGACTTTGACTTTGAGTTGACTTCAGTTGACCGTAATACTAACCTCATATAATCGAGGGGATGAATTCTCTGTTGAATAGTGTTTCACTCCCAATGCTTCAACTCAGATCCAATTATAGTCGTACGATGGATGACCAGCCACGATTTAACTATAATCAAAGTGGAGTGTCCAAATTAAAGTTCAACAGTATTCTCAAGTTGAAGGAACTGTGTAATATTGTCACTTCGATGTTTTTTATTTGGCCTTAGTTACATTAACCAACATAGAACTATCGAGTGGGTCATTCCATAGTTTTCCAATTACTTTCAGTACATAACCACTTGGTGCCCCAAGTAGCCATGAGTAATACACTGTCTAATATTTGGAGAGTGTTACGTACTTTGGTCTCAATGGATATATCGATATCCAGTCTCGATACATCTTGACTAGGAATATTTAAAATGATATGTTTATTATATTGCGATAAATTGCTCATGATTACAACACATTGTAATTACTATCACAAAACATACCATTTATAGATTTTCTATTAAATACACTTTAATTAAATACACTTTAATAAAATAATTAATTAATGTAATACATTATAACAGTATAATAGAAAGAAAAACATATTTTTTTACATCGAATTACAGAGTTAATATTTTAAAAAAAATTATAGAATTGCCTCTAGGGCATACCCTAACTCTGTCAATCTCTCACTTGTACTTTAGGCCAATTATGAAATCTCAATCCCCTCCCTTCGATCAACTTGATGAGAACCGAACGAGCTTGTCCCTTTGTGAATGGATCTGCTATGTTGTCCTTGGTATCTGCTTTTTGTATCAAAACCACTTTCTTCTCAACGAATTCTCTAATTAGCTGGAACTTTCAGAAAATGCATCATGGTTTCTTGTGTTCTCTAGGCTTCTTTGTTATCTGCATCACTACATTGTTGTCACAAAACAATGCCATTGGATTCTCCATGTCGGAAATCACTCCTAGCTCACTTAAAAACTTTCATATCCATACCGTTTCCTTAGCTGCTTCATTAAGGGTGATGTACTTGGCCTTCATCATGGAATTAGCTACCATTTCCTGATTAGAACTTTTTATAACTGACGGATCCACCCTTTATAGTAAAGACCTAATATGACACAAACTTACTACCGTCGATATCACTTTGAAAGCTAGAGTCGGTATACCCTTTCATAAGGAGGTCTCTATTCCGATATATTAGGAATAAATCATAGTATTTCTTAAATACTTTAGTGTACATTTTACAACCGTCCAATGTTTTTCTCCAGGATTTGGCTGGTATCGGCTTACGCATCCTAATGTGTATGTCACATCCGGTCTCGTACGTAGCATAACGTACAGTATGGAACTGACTACCAAAGCATACTATATATCCTTTTCATACACCCTTTCTCCTCATTAGTCTAAGGAGCATCCTTCTTAGAAAAAAATGATTCCAAAATGCATCGAAACATTTTCATGTTTGGAATTCTCCATATTGAACATTTTCAATATGGTATCTATGTACAGGGATTGAGACGATCCCAACAACCTCTTAGATCTATCTCTGTAGATCTTCATACCTAGTATATAGGCCGCTTCTGTCAAATCCTTCATAGAGAAATTCTCGGAAAGTCATGTTTTAACTGGTTGCAACAACAAACATCATTTCCAACCAACAAAATATTACTAACATATAAAACTAAGAACACAATAACACTTCCTTGTTCCTTTTAGTATACATACGCTTCCTCTGTGTTCTGATAAAAACCAAACTATTTGATTACTTTATCAAACACTTATTCCAACTCCTTGAAGCTTATTTAAGTCCATAAATGGACTTTAACTTGTAAGCCTTTCCCTCACTCCCACTGACCCCGAAACCCTAGGGCTACTACATATAAACAGTCTCTTCTAATCACCATTTAGAAATATCATCTTTACATCCAACTGTCATATTTTATAGTCATAGAATGCAGCAATAGCTAACATTATCCGAATGGACTTAAGCATTGCTATGAGAGAAAACGTTTTGTCATAATCAACACCTTGAATTTGACGAAATCCTTTCGTAACTAGCCTTGATTTGTATGTCTTTATTTGTCTACCTGTATTTCATTTTTTTTAAATCCATTTGCAACCGATGGGTTTAATCCCTTCAGGTATGTCAGCCAAAGTCCACACTTATAAATGGAATCCTTTTTAGATTTCACTGCTCCAAGCCAAGTGCAGAGTCTTTACTTTGCAATGCTTGTTGGAATGATAAAGGAGTGTCATCATCTAAGACATGGTCCTCCTTGCCATCTATGAGAAAACCGTAGTTCCTCTCTGGTGCTTGAGATTCTCTACAAGGCCTTCTAATATGCTGCATGTTATCGTATAAGGGTCAATTTGGTTCTTTCACTAGTTTAGTCTCCCTGTTAGTTTCTTGGATCTCATCCAAGTCTTGGACTTTTCTGTTAATTTCGTTTGATAGAAATTCCTTTTCTAAAAAGACAGTGTGTGCGAAAAGAATAAGCTTTAGTTCTTGGGATATCCTATAAACTTACACAAGGCTAATCTTGCCTCAAGTCTTTGTTGGGGCTGACGTTCCTAACGTAGGCCCGACAACCCCACAACTTCAAATAATTGAGGTGGGGTTTCTTCCAATGCACATCTCATATGGCATCTTAGGAAAAAACTTCATGGATATCAAACTCAACATATGAACTATGGTTTGTAGCGGATATCCCTAATAGGACAGAGGTAGCTCGGCCTTACTCATCATGGAACAGACTATATCAAATACGGCTCGGTTCCTTTGCTCTGAAACACCGTTGTGTTGTAGAGTATATATTGGAAGAACCTGAGAGATAATCCTGTGATCTTTTAAGTATTGTTGGAGCTCTTGTCCAACATACTCACTTTCTCGATCAGATCAAAGTATTTTAATCTTGTGGTTTGTCTAATTTTCAACTTGTTTTTATATTCAATAAATTTCTCGCAGACATCAGATTTGTTCTTCGTAAGAAACACATATCCTAGTCTTAAGAAATCATTTGTAAAGGTTACAAAGTAAGAAGAATTGTCTTTTGTAATTATAAGCATTGGGCCACATACATCACTATATACGAGACCCAAGAGTTCGTTAACTCTTTTATTGCTCCCATTAAAGAGGTGCTTGGCCATTTTTTCTTTGAGATACGACTCACACGTGTTAAATGATTCAGAATCAAATGATGATAGAAAACTATCGGGTTTCATTTTGTGTTGTTGTTTCTCACTTATATGAGCTGGCCTACAATGTCAAAGATAGTGTTTATGCTAATATTAGAGTAATTTTTCACAGCACAGACATAACTAGTATTAATCACATAAAAGCCATTATCTAAAATACCATCACAGACTTTATTACCATATAACATAATATTCATAACATTATTAGCATAGTGAAATATATACCGATCTCAGATAATCTGGACACAGGAATAATACCACAAATAAAGTCTTTTACATAATAGAAATTATTTAATATTACAACTGATACATCTGGCAAACTTAAATGAAAATGTTCAACAGTCGTTACATCTACTAGAGATCCACTAGCAACCCTGAAGCCTTATCTCTCCCTTTACCACATGTTGCATGTTCCTAAGCCCTAGTGATGAATTATAGATGTGAGTTCCAGATCCAATATCTAAAACCTAATATAATTTATTGATCGCAAAACAATTTTGAATCATAAATATACCTGTAGGAGCAGCCTAACTATTCTGTTTCTTCTCTTTGAAAATCTTTAAGCACTCTAGACAGTGCCGTTTCCAGTGACCCTTCTTGTGACATTGATGATATTCACCCTTGTCAACTGGAGCAATCCTCTTGTTCTTCTTATTAACTCTTTTCCTCTTATTGGAACCTTATGAAGATGGTGCATTCCCCATAACCGCGAGTACCATGCCTTGATCCTTGGATGAAGACTCGACTGAACTTAACATATTGAGAAGCTCTACGAGTCTTAGTTTAACTGGTTCATATTATAGTTTAATATGAACAACTCAAACTGAGTAGTAAGAGACCCTAGGATCAAATCCACTACCAACTCATTGCCTATCGTCATGTCCAACTGATAAAGTCTATCAATATAACCTTTCATCATAAGAACGTAATCGTCCACTTTCATGCCCTTCGTCATTTTCATATTGAATAGTTTCTTCATAAGTTCATACCTTGCAAAACGAGACTATTCCCCAAGCAAAGCTTTGAAGCCATCAAAAATTTGATGAACATTCATGTTTTCGTGCTATCTCTACAATGGTTTTCCTAACGTAGACAACACATAAACTTGGACGATCTCAAGGTCTGTAATACATTTTTTTATAGGATATATGTAAATTAAGGTCTGCATTATTAGTGGGTTTTACCCTTGGAGATTCGGTTATTAACGACCATAGATGTTCGTATGTTAGTGCTGTCTTTATTATTCTTAACCAGCCTCTGTAGTCAGGTCTGGTGAGTTTAATGTAACAAACCTACTTTCTACGCTTTATAAATAAATAAATTTCTCTAAAATAAAAATTATTTGAATTCGATATTTGATAATTAATATTTCAGAAATAAATTTCTAGTTAATTAAATTCTATTTAATAAAAGATTTTGATTTAATAAATTGAATTAAATTTATAAATCCTTTTCAAATAATATACTGAAATTGAATAAAATGTTTTTATATTGAATATAAAATATTTTTAAAGTGTAAATAATTTTTATACATGATTGGAATAGTTAAAAAATAAATTTATTTTGTAATAGTACAATGAATAATTAAATAGAAGTAAACAAATATTGAAATAAATGTAATTAGGTAATCATTGAAATATAAAATTTTAGAATGAAGTGTAAATTAAATTAAATCTGGTTGGGATTTATTTACAAATAAATACAAGAATTATTTAAAAGAGAAAAAGAAAATTAATTGATTTGAAACTAGAAGCCCAAATTAAAGCCTAAGCTCACTTCCCCTTACTCTATCTCATTCTAGATTTTTTCCTTCCTATCCATACTTGTTCTCATATTCAGAGACCGACTCTATCTTCCTATTTCTGCCCTAATTCTCAGCTACAATTCAAAATCAAAATCGTGCATAAAAAAACAAAGCACGTTAAACCTGGAGGTGTTGGCGCTGGAGGAGGAGATTGACCTGGAGGAGAGTGCAGCTATGACTTAGGTGTGCGATGTAGGATGGTGGCTTACTTAGGGCTTTGGGCTTGGGTTTGGGTTTCAGCCCACTAACCCAACTCACCTTATATCCTAACTCCACCCCCTCTCCTCTTCATTCATTCTAATATTTCCTAACACTTCAAGCTTTAGAAAAATGTGGGAAGAGAAAAGAGATTAGAAAATCCTAAGCCTTAGTTTCTTTGCAAATTCAAGTCCTAGCTCCAAAATCAAAGAGAAGCTTAGGTAAGCATCTCCTTCTTCTTCTCCATCTCAATCTCTCTCCAATTTCAGAAATTTCCTATAACCTAATTTGGGAAATTATTGCTTCTAGAATTAGATTGGAGTTTCTAGAGTTGAATTTGAAGAGTAGTTGATCTTCCTTTGCTTTCAAGCTTCTCCTTCATCATTTTTGGGTTTAAATGTGAGTTTTGAACTCACATCTATGTCTATATCTTTGATAGTTGTTAGGTAGTGATTCCTAACATCTATTTCTTGTCCATTTGCTTTGGATTGAATTGGTTTTATGAATATTCCAATTTTTGGCGTTTTGAAGTTAAATCTTTAAAAATCTTAGCTCTCATGTTTGATCATGCTTTTTGTGGCGTATCGAAGAGCCTATTGGGCTGGGTTGCCGATTGGCGTAAACCCCTAGCGCCCATCTCTCGACCGATCGCAAATTGATTGGGATTTTTCCCCTTGGGGGCTAGGTAGAGAATACTGGAATTTCCAGTTCAGTCGACTGAACTAGAGGGTCAGTCGACTGAACCGAACCCAGAAAATTTCCTGGGCCAGTATTAGTCGACTGACCACTCTGGGTCAGTCGACTGAGCTAGGAAGCTGAAAGTTTCCAGGCATGATTCAGTCGACTGACCACCTAGGTTCAGTCGACTGAACCTGGAAACAGAAAGTTTCCAGGATTTGTGTCAGTCGACTGACCACCCTGGTCCAATCGACTGAATCTGCTGTCCCTGCCTATTTGGCCTTTTGTGTATGAATTTCCAATTTTTAATCGATTCTTGTTTCTCCAATTTGTTGTTATCACCTTTGTTGACTTTGATAACTTCTTTTTCAGGATTTTTGGGGAATATCCATTTTGATGGATTCGGTATCGATTTCTATGGATTTGATTCACGTCTTCATATGTGAATTTTTGGTGATTGATTGTTTTTACAATAAATTTTGTAATTTGTCACTTTAAAATGAAAAGGTTTCTATACTAGTAGTAAATATTTAAACTCTTTCACAAAGATGATTTCAACGTTATTTTTAATACAAAGCTCGTTTATAAAACCGTTTTCCAATCTATTAGTATATACAAGCCTTTACCTTATTCGTATGAGAAATCTAATTAAACGGCTTAGCAAAACAAGTGCTATGAAACGCTTGCGTTTACTTCGTCGGTTAATTTTTGGACTTGTTCGATTGAAAATCTTGTGACAATTTCCGAGTGGAAGTCTACAATCTGTTCGTAAATATTTAAGTTAAGCTAGTGGTTATAGGACATGAAGCTAAACTCATTTATTTACTAGCTTAGTGTAATCGACACTTCTTGATAATCGATGATGATCATTTTATGATTTAGACTAGCAATGTGCGATGTCTCTTTGTCCACATGGGGGACTGTACCTCGTTTTATTAAGCTTCGCCTCATTCCTTTATGGGCTAGCGACCCATGTTCTTTTATGGTGTTCGGTTCATCGGATGTACCGTTATTGTACTACATCGATGTCCCGGCTTTTTGGTTCATCGGATGTACCGTTATTGTACTACATCGATGTTCCGGCTTTTTGGTTCATCGGACGTACCGTTATTGTACTGCGTCGTTGCTCCGAAGTTATGGTTAGCGACCATGGAATAGCGTTCCATTTGTGATACACGTGTTGGTGAGTTTTCATGCTCCCGTTTGTGATAGGCCTCCCCCTTTGTGATTTTTGGATTTCTAATTTATGATTTCTAGAATTTGTATTTCACCAATTTTGCGATTGACATCGATATGTTTGTCAATATTTATGGTTTGGTGAGTAAAATAAAGAATATGACATTCTTTTTGGTGCTTTGAGATTCTTGAGATATTGTATGACTTTGTTGTTATTAAATGTATACTTGTCATAGTATGGTATTATGGTTATCATACATATTTGTTATATCTCTTACCCTATCTCATTTTATCTGATATTTTATAGCTAGACTGATCCGTTTATTATTTTCTTATCAAATAATACTCGGGTTAGACCTAGATGTTACAGGTGCTTCTGTTTGACTCCTCATTTGGGACTATTATCTGACTTTTGGCTAACTACTTAGCTTAGTAGTTTTTGTTTTCATACATTCGAGATAGAGACTCCTTGATGTATACATATTCTTTTGTCTGCCACTTGTATCTATTCTTTTGTGATGTAATGGATCTTATATGACCATTACTTTGATGTACACTTTTATGTGATATATTCATATCTGTTTCCGCCTTTGTGATATGAATGTCTGTGACTGATTTGTGTTATGTTTATTTCTATATTTGTTTCCAAAGTCCACCTAGCTACTGTGCAGTAGCTTTGAGTTTGTATTTGATATGTCAGATTTCCTCTTGAAATGAAATGTAAGTTAAATCATCTGGCATATCGGTACTCGCACAAAGCAATTACACAGATGGTCACTCCTCAACAGCCTTATTCTTCGTGCTAGTTGACGGCATTACCCCGTAGTGTCCTTGGCTAGCGTGAGTATAGAGGTGGGGCGTAACATCAAACACCGACTCTATCTTCCTATTTCTGCCCTAATTCTCAGTACAATTCAAAATCAAAATCGTGCATAAAAAAACAAAGCACGTTAAACCGGGAGGTGTTGGCGCCGGAGGAGGAGACCGACCTGGAGGAGAGTGCAGCTATGACTTAGGTGTGCGATGTAGGATGGTGGCTTACGTGGGATGTGGTGAATGTGTGATTGGGGAGGCGTGATAGTGGTTATAGCAAAAGCGTTGGTTGATGCATCGACTCCAATGTGATGGTGAGCATGGTAGGCAGTTGAAAGGAAGGAGATTCAAGTGACTTGCACTGGTAGGAGCTGCTTTCTCACACGAACTCTGAGGAAGTAGTCGATGTAGTTAGGGATATGAGGCAGCTATTAGGTGGTGATAAAAGGGAAGTGGACAGTTGTGTGATTAAGGCAGTGAGGTTTGAAGGCTAGTAAATTCATTCCCTTCGCGTCAATTCTGCGAGTAAATCATTTTTACTCACAACTATCGTCTAGTTTTATGTGAATTGTTGTTAATTGATATATCATGAATTGTGTCATGATATTAGATGGTTTATTGGGTTCACTTGCTTTGTTTCTATGAGTTATTTTGAATAACTCACTACAATGATTTAAATTATATCGTTTGTGTGAGGACCCGTTTCTTCAACTCTCGAAAGTCGACACTAATACATCCTCGGTATTCACGTGCCGTAAATCCAAGTGCCGGAGAAGCAGATTCTTAAGGGTAAGAAAGAAAAATAAAGACAGAACATAATCTCACATATATTATTTCAATATAAACTTTATAGCGGAAATTAAAATACATTTATCAGAGTTAAACATGGATAATTATAAATTCCTGTCCTTACAAATGCGGAATACTATAGTACAAGAGTGTGGTGGAAATAGATAAAAATCTTCAGTAGAATCTTCTAACTCCATGCTTCGAGTTCCATCCAGATTCTTCGAAATAAACCTAACTACTAGGCTGCTCGGGAAAATTAGGGCACCCAGAGTTTAAGGAAAAGGAAAATAAACTCCTGGTTAGTCATGGGACTAGTGTGAGAACTCAAAATACGCGTTTTGAAACAAAAAGGTATCTCATAAGGCTACGCCGCACATAAACACGGTTAGGGTTTTTACCTTATGATAACCAAATCATTATTACGTAAAATCACTTGATATTATTTTTAATGACATATCTTTGAAAACATTTGCAAGAAAGTTATTAACCTTAGCCGAAATTGTTACATTATTAAATTCCAGCATTCCACCTTGTAATACAAGGCTTTCTACATCTAAAGTCGTACAGGCTCTTATTGGAGAATGGGTTTCCATACAAATGACTAGGTGAAGGGACTAACTTCCGGTAGTACATCTCGAGAGGAATATACCGAGACCTAACTGATGGTCCTCTACCAACACAAGACCGGCCTACCACTTCCTAGATAGTACCAAATATGTCATCACTCCGGTCGTTACCGACCTATCCAAGGGCCCTCACAACATACATCCATAATAATTTAAGTCCCAAACGTCATAGCAGGAATAAATATATCTAGAAGGGGATGATCATATCCTAATGGTTGCGAACCACATAGCCTTGCTGCATCTACCCTGTTTCGGCCATTTTCGGGAGTGAGGCTTGAGGTAACGATTACCTTTTCACATAGCACATCATCTTCCTTTGAATGCCACACTGCCATTCCATCAATCACAATTGACTTCCACAAACATAAACCTCCGAGCTCATATGTCTCAGAGAAGGGTGTTAAGCTAAGAGAAGTTGCCTTTTCTGCCACCAAACAGATGTATATTTATAAAAGTCAATGATGAAATCTCAAGAATGCGATGTCAGACATCCGTCCATACAAGTTCGTTCTGGGACTGAACGAAACCGAAGGCACCCTCCTACCACATTTTGTCGAGATTTAACCCTAGGATTAGTAGCGAAAAGTCATTGTAACCCAAAGAGTTTCAGAAATCACTGCTACTTTAGTATTTGGGAGCTAACCAGAATTATCAACAAGCGGTCCTTTCATCCCGAAGATCTTTGGTCTTCATTCTTCATTCTCTCTACGAGGTCTTCATTTTTCGAACGCATACATTGGTTCGAAGTGGTTTTCGGATAGGCATTACCTAGATCCGACCCCGATTCCTTTAAACCAATCATTGATAATGTTTTGTGAATAGGGAATCATTCTTTAATTGAGTAAGTTCTTTTTATCAAAATCTCTTTTGGAGAGATATATATTTCTAAAACATTCTTTCCGGTATATACAAAATTATTAAACCTCTCTTATTTAATCCTTTGATTACATAAAATCCTTTTTAATTTCCAAATCATTTCATCTTTTCTTCAGAAAATATTCCAATCATTTATTTAAATCTTAACAAAGATTTCCAAATCGTAACTTTTAAAAAAGATAAAAAACAATGTTATCCAAGACATCATTTACTATAAATCCAAACCAATAAAATTTAAGTATAGGAATTAAACTAACTCTAAATTATTTCATTTAAATCTTGACAAAGATTTCTAAATTCAAACTCATAATTCTGATTAGGTTGAAACCATATTATCTTGGATGTTAATCCAAAGCCAGTAAATATTAAATGAGCAGAATCTATAGATATCATCTAATTCTACTCAATATCAATTCCCGTGTTCAACAAATACTATGGGTGGAATAACAGTGAAATTACCTTTTAAATTCCACGAATAGTACGAGTTCCCCCTTCGGTTTTTAATACCTAGTATAAGAAGATTATCTCTATAAAATCAAAGTAATATTTAATTTATATTTTGGAAAATTTAATCTTTTTATACTTAACTTGTTTCTAACATTTCGACCTTATCTATCCCTCGCCCAGGGAAGAGTCCAGGTGAGCCAAGGGACTAGTTGCTCCTGAACATCTCCTTAGTTTAAGCACCTCACATCCGGATCTCACGAATAGAAAAATCAAGTCTACTCGTCGGCTTTTGGAGCCAAGATTAAATCACTAAATTTGTAATAGCTTTTCTTTAAATCGTTTATTTAAATTCCTTTCAAATAAACTATAAAACTTCAAAATCATTATTAAAACACTTAATTATTCATTTGAAAACATTTATAAAATATTTGGAAAAGAATTGTTAAGTTTAAAGCTATATTTCAAATGTTATAGAAAAGTGCTGCGAATAAGTGCTGCGGAAAGTGCTCTTTTAAGCTATATTGATCAAAACGACTTTTTATTATTTGAAAATTCATTTTTATTACTCAAATCACTTTTAAAACATTTTAAAATATTTATAAGATATATTCCACATTTTTAAAAAAATTAAAATATCATTTTCAAAGAAATCCAGTTTTGGATTCCGAACTACAAACCCACGATTTTTCCCAAAATTTGTTTCGCTCATATCTTAAAATCTACTCATCGAAATCTCAATTTCTTTCTTCGTTGAAAAACTATGGATATAATAGTTCGGAAAATTCTTATCTCGAAGAATTCTGAGCTATATTCCATCTTTTACACTTGTTCGACTTTTATGGCGCGATATCGCGAACTACCGTTACGCGACGCGCCTATTTTTGACTAAATTTTCAATTACTTTTCAAACTTCACCAAAACACTTTCAAATGTTTATAAAACATTTCAAACTCGTTTTAAACCATTTTAACAAGGTTTAACATTCCATATACACCAATTCATTAATATAGAGGAAAGTGATTTCCTTTGTGCTTATCGACGTGTATTTCTGTGACTTGCATATATTTTCAACTTTCATATTTAAACAACCAAACTTGATGATCAAAGCATATTAAACATCCATTTGCAAACATCATATCATCATCCAACATATAGTATAATAGTTTAGGAGTTCTCACCTTTATTTTCGCTTCGAGGTAATAGAAAATCGGCTTGCTTAAAATATCTTATATATTTTATATTATGTATGTATTTTTGAGTGTATAAGTATATATGTATGTGTACATATGTTCATGTGCATGTTAGTGGATGCATTTGTATGTTATATATGTGTACATGACATATAAACAACATTACATTGATTCTGAACAACTTCCGTTCAATAAACCGTTGCCAATTGGAGAACCGATTCCCGGTCATATTTTCACTTATGCTTTAACGTACATATATTTGTAAACAAAATTCAAAAATAAATTTCTTATCATTTAAACTAATTAAAATAATCACATTTTATTTATAAAACCATATAAATTAATATTAAAAAGTTATTTACAAAAATTGCCATTATACCGATAAAGCGATATCAATTTTTCCTCAAATTTTCAAATCAAATATATATCTTTATAAAACTATTATAAATGATTTATTATAACTTTATAACTATTCAAAATGAATTATCATCATTTAAAATAAATATTTGGATTATTAAAATAAATATTAAATCATTAAATCTTAATTTAAATTTAATAAATCAATTATCGTATTTAAGGGCATTACTAACAATGTTAAAAACACATTTTATTTTCAAAAACAAATCAATTGATTTTATTAAATATTCTTGTTCAATTATAAAAATAAATGTATGTATCTAGCTCCGTGCGTGACGTTTTATGGTTATATGTTTACCGATAAAACAGTTTTAGGTCATTTTATCGATTTAAATTTCGAGGAAAATATTTTTGTAAATATTTATTCAAAATAAGATTACTATTACTTATTATCACTCAAAACTATATTATTTGTATTATCAACCTTTTATTTGAATAAATTTAAAAATAAATATAATTTATCAAAGTGATAAATTTGCGGGTCGTTACAGTTTATGAATTCGTTGAGTTATTTGTTGGTACGAATTGAATTGGATGAAATTGAATTGAATAGCTTTGATTGATTGTTGTTGTGATTGGATCACATTAGTAATTGATCGCAAGGGGATGGATAAATTAAAATAAAAGGTTTTGAAAGAAATAAAATATTTTTTGAAATAAATAGTTGATTTTGGAATGATTTTTATTTAAAATTGAAAATAATATTGGTAATAGAAAATTATTTAAGTGAATTATTTTGGGTATTTTATGAATAGAAATTATTTGAAAAAATGATGAATTTTGGGATTTGATTAAATAAGTTAAAATTTGAATATTTTTTTATTTTTATTCATTTATCATTGATTATAATAATATATAAACGATCTTTATAATATGGTTTTTAAAAGTTTACATTTTTAAAGTGATTGGTGAATTCTATTTGAATTTAATAGATTGAAAATTTGTAAAAAAATATTTTTGAAGGTAATATGCTTAGTATTTGATTATTATTATTTTTAATAAAAAGCAAATCGTTTTAAAAAGCCTTTAGGTATAAATATAGAAGAATTTGAGTTAAGTTATCACGTAAGGTATAATTTTGGAGATTTGGAATTGAATTTTAGTTTGCAGATTTCCCTGTAATTGAATGAGAGGTTAGTAAATATTCATTTTTGGAAATAGTTAATGGATTTTTAAGAAAGAATAAGAATTTTATAAATTGATACCCTTTTGATCGAATATTGATATTTGGAATTTTTTGAAGATTTTGGGGAAAAGTGTATTTTAAAGCCCCTTCCGAATTAATAAATAATAGAATTATATGTTTTGATTGATTTATATTTCTATGTAACGAGGAATTAGAATAAATGGAGTTATAGTATCGTCTAGTATGAGATTTTCGATAATAATTCTGCGGTTATTGTTTGGACTTGTTATATAGAATAATTGTGCGATGATGAGTGCAATTTATGAGCATTGTGTAAACCGACAAGTAACACTAGGTGGTATGGGACACCTGAGCTGATATTTGTTCGATTACTTTCTGTATGTAGATATTACTCTAATAGGGTCGAGTATACGGTGTATTTTATTTATGATGAAGCGCATTGAGAGTCAGCAGGCTAAGATCCATAAGTGTGTCTATCTATTGTATGAATACTCCTATTATACAACGTGGAGTAAACCGGATTGACTAGAATCCTTCCTAGCGGTCTGATTGTGGGGTCACTCCCAGAATCCGTGGCACACCTATTGACGTATATGACCGAGAGCCATGGCTAAGAGCCACTGCTCCTGTGTCACACAGGCCAGCAGTCTGGTACCATTAGGAGCACTTGTAGGGTCATGTCCAATGCATAGTGTAGTCTTGCACTTGATAGATATTGGGTCACGATGGTCATTGAGTTAATTAAGACTGTAGGAGTAGCATTGAGAGCATGCAAGGAAGGCTCCTAGAGCAGATTGAGAGCTTTCAGTCTCCCATCTGGTTATTTTTAATGTGATAGCATGAGATTCTATAGGTACCTACTTATTCTCCTATATGAGATCATTGTGTTTACGGCTGAGAGCCGATTATTTGTCCAAATCGATATCGAAATAGATATTTATGATGATGAGAGCACATAGGACTAGGGGTCCTGATGATTTTCTATAATACTGAGAGTTAAGTGGATTAGTAGAGGTTTGGGAGACCGTATGATTATTTCATTGATTGATAGCCAAGAAGATTACTATGAGGTTGAAGGTCTAGATGATTATTATGTGGTTATCGATCTCTTGGATTATTTATGAGACTGAGATTCTATTTAGTTGTGTAACTCTAACATCCTGTAAAATTTACCATAAATAAATAAATTGGATAAATTAATTTAAATAAGATAGGGTTAAAAATGGAAGTAATAGTCAAAATTTGACCACGAAAGTTATGCCGTTGCGTTCTTGGCGATTTTATGATCAATTTCCATATTTAATATGTTGTGAACAGAGCTCAAACTAGAAAGTTATAGACGTTTGAAGTTTCGAATTCAAATTAATTTAAATAGAATTTAAATTCAAATAAATAATTAATTCCATGATTTGAAATTAAAAAGTTAATAATAATTATACTTGGGGGTTAACTAAATGTTAAAGTTAACGTAAAACATTAAATACTAATTAAGGAAGGAAATAAATTAACAATGACAAAAATATTAACATTCCCAGAATAGGGACCAGTCGATCCCTTATCCCTGACCGGTCAACCGCTAGCGGTCAATTGGTGGGAAGCGGCAGTCGACCGGTGTTGTTAAATGGCGGTTAGGGTTTCGTGCGTTTTAACGTTCCGGATTTTATCATTTTTAACCGACCTTAATCCAATGATTCTGGTGCATTCCATCCACTATAAATAGGAACCTAGTCCCCTCACTTTTATTTACAAATTATTTTAGGAATCTAGCAAAGCTCTATCAGTTAATCTCTTATAAGATTCAAAAAAACTCTTTAGGGTTTCAGTTAAGAAATCATATATGTTTTTTGTTTATTTTCTAAACCTCTTCTCCTTTAAACCTCTAATTTTCTGAATCTACCATATATACAACTCTCTTGTTGTATATAATAAAAAAAGATCTAAAAGGGATTATAGAAGGTGTGTCAAATCCAGAAGGAGGCAAAGCTAAGGAGCTACAATGAGTGAAAATCTAAGATTTTCTATTTTAGTAATTGAATAGTATAGTTTAGATTTGATATATACCTTGGGGAGTTTTGGATTATGAAAACATCACATTAAAAATCCATAAAATTCCCCCAAAGTGAAATGTCAATTCCTTGGTTGGAATCTTAATTGTTTTGTATTAAAATAATGGAGTTTGTGTGGATTTTGCAATTTAAGTATTTTACCTTCTATTCCACTTCTTAATCTTCCTTTTTCTCTAGATCTGATTAAGAGATTTGATTAAGAAATGGTGTGTATGGTACGAATTTTTATTCGTAGTTTACATCGTCTATTTTACAAATTGAATAGAATTTCCCTTATCTACTTTCATGTAAAAAAAAGTTGAATAGAGGGTAAATTTAGTTAAACTGTAAGTTTCCATTATTATTGATTTATTCCATTGTTTTAATATAAATAAGTTGGATTTGGATTTTATATACACGTCTATTGATTTTATTTTGGAATATTGGATTTATGGTATATATGTTAGTGTAGAAATGTGACTTGTATAATTTTGGAAGATTTGACATTTAAACGTTAGTTTAGGGCGTAATCTTCGCACGCATAGAAATTAATAAGTGTGCATCTATATATAAAAACTAGCGTAAACAATGTACAATTATAACGTATTAATTACATAGTTAATCAAGGTAATAATTATCATTAAATCCCACTTAGGAAAGTAATCGATTGTTTAGGAAAATTAAGAAGGAATTCTTATAAGGCCTAAAATAACGATTAACGGTGAGATGTGTGATAATATATTTTGACAGTATTATGAATTATGACTAAGTTATATGGATGCGATGTCAGTCAAAAGCACACAGAAGTCTGCCCACTAATCAGGCTATTAGTCCATGAGTTGATGGTTTTGATGACAACAACCTTAGAATAAGATTATAAAATATAAATACTAACATTATAGTTTAGATATATATGTATATGCAGGATTTAACCATGCAGGTACCAAGAATGAAGACTGTACAGTATAGAGATTCAAGATATCAAGATTGAAGACTCATGAGTATCAAGATTATCAAGAGTTCAAGATTTCAAGATAAGTATTGAGTTTAGAATTATGTTAAAACTTCATAATAGCACTGAAATCTTCACTCCATTTTTCATTTGGGATGGAACCCATTTCTACCTTTTTAGTGGCTTACAAACCCATGACAAGTAGCTTACAAACCTACGACAAGTGGCTTACAAACCCATGAACATCCTGGTTTTGTACAAGTTCTCGAGTCCTGATATGATGAGATATTCTACAGGAAGAAGCTTGCAAAACTACTTCAAAATGATTTTCAAAACAACTTCGGAATGATTTTCAAAACAACTTCGGAATGATTTTCAAAATTGCTTTTCAAAATGTTTTAGCCTTAAAAATTATCTTTTCAAATGATTTTCAAAAAGATGTTTTAGCCTGAAAATATTCTTTGTTTTTGTTTTTAATAAACTCGTGTTTTTAAACTTCGTTTGTTTTAAACTATCTTTATACTTAGATTTAAATATAAAATTATAGTAAAATTATATATATATATTATTCTCTATATTTATCTATGTATTTTATCTATAGTCAAGTATATTTATAAAGTTTAAAATAGTTTTAATATAAGATAAAGGTTATTTTCAAAGAAAAACAAAACATCAAAATTTCCTTTGGGATGTCGACATGCCCTAGTACCCCATGTCGACATAGTGTCAGTTAGAACCAGAAATTTGAATTTCAAAAGAAGTGTCTATTCGTCATAACCTTTCACGAATGGACATGGTTGTTGTTCTTCTATAAATAGGGGTTAGTTTCAACAAATTTTATATCAGATTTTCTGATTTTTCACTTCTCTTCTTCTTCCACATTTTCTTATTCAAAATCCTATCATCACTCTACCGAAATCAACATTGAATCTAACTGGATTATCTCTGGTTTGATTCTCTATCACTATCTCAACAAGATCCAAGTGCTATTCAGAGTTATATGCTGCTTTGTAATCTATCAAGCGAGAAAAGGTGTGATTGTAGCCTTGGAAATCAATCAAGCGAGAAAAGGTGCGATTGTAGCCTTGGAAATCAATCAAGCGAGAAAAGGTGCGATTGTAGCCTTGGAAATCAATTGGGTGAACTTGTTGCCCCAGAAATCAAGTATGTCTACCCAGAGGATTGTAATTCTGGAGGGTGTACCTCGTAGCCTTGAAACCGAGGGTTGTAATTGTTGAATTGCTTTTGAAAGGAAATCCGTACTTAGTTGTGCGGGACTGGATGTAGGGTAACTTCGAACCAGTATAAAATCCGGTGTGTTCTTTCCTTTACTGCATTTACTTTATTTCTGCATCTATGTTTGTTTTTGTGATTATTTTTGTGTCTGAATATTACATACATTTGTGTTCAAATTAACATAAACTCAAAAAGATTTAGTAATTTCTTATAAACACTATTCACCCCCCCTCTAGTGTTATTCCTAGCATTAAGATCCGTAATCCGCATTCCTCTCATTTGGTATCAGAGCAAGGTTTTCAAAATTTTCATAATCTGATTTTTGAAAAAGTTTTTTTAAATGGCTATGTTTAAGAAATCTATTAATGCATGTTTAGAAATATTTAGATTATCATTGTCTTTTGAGTCTGCATATAATCAATATTCAAATACAAGTTGTGTACTAAGATTGTTTGATGTGCAGGAATCATGCTTTATGGGAATTGAGGAATCAATCCAGAACAAACAAACTGTGCAGATCATAAAGAACAAATGGATACTTGATAGTGGATGTTCTAGACACATGACTGGGAATCCAGATATGCTAAATGATATAATATACAGAGACGGAGGACTGGTTAACTTTGGAGACAATTCAAAAGGTTATGTGATCGGCATCGGCAAAGTCGGTAACTCTGAAACTCCTATTATTACTAATGTTTTGCTAGTTAAGAATCTGAAACACAATCTGCTAAGTATAAGTCAACTATGCGATAAAGGATAAAAAATTAAATTTGAAAAAGATAAGTGTCTCATTGAAGATAATAATTCAACCATAATATTTGAGGGAATTAGGAAAAAGAATATTTATATTCTTAGTATGAAAATTTCAAATGATAACTTGTGTCTTTTGGCAAATGCAAGTGACCCTTGGATTTGGCATAAGAGATTTGGGCATTTGAATTTCAAACTCTTATCTAGACTGTCAAAACATGATCTAGTAAGAGGCCTCCCTAAAATGAATTTTAAAGTAGATAGTCTATGTGATGCATGTCAACTAGGAAAACTTAGAAAAAGTTCCTTTAAATTAAAAGATATGATTTCAACTTCAAAACCTCTTGAATTACTTCATCTTGATTTATTTGGTCCATCTCAAATTCAATCATTAAATCACAGTAAATATGTTTTTGTAATTGTAGATTATTATTCTAGATTTACATGGAAAATATTTTTAAAACATAAAAGTGATACTTTTGAATATTTTAAGAATTTTTCAAAAAGGGTTCAAAATCAATTTTCCCAAAAAATTATAAATATCCGTAGTGATCACGGTGGTGAATTTGAAAATGAAAAGTTTGAAGAATTCTACAATAAAAAGGGAATAATTCAAAAAAATTCATTTCCAAGAACTCCACAACAAAACGGAGTAGTAGAACGTAAAAATAGGACGATTCAAGAGTGTGCGAGAACTATGCTTTCTGATAGTAATTTGCCAAAGTACTTTTGGGCAGAAGCAGTTGCTACCGCCTGTTATATTTTAAATAGAATTTTAATTAGACCTTTAACTGATAAAACATCTTATGAACTTATTTACTCAAATAAACCTAAGGTATCTTATTTTAGAATTTTTGGAAGTAAATGTTTTATTTTAAATACAAAAGATAACTTAGATAAATTTGATCCTAAATCCGACAAAGGTATCTTTATCGGATATTCTAATAGAAGTAAAGCATACAGAGTATTTAATTTAAGAACTAATACCATCGAAGAAACAATGCATGTTTCATTGGATAAAAATTTCAAAATTTTTGAAGAAATAAATGATGAAGAGGATTTAATCACTCAAAACCAAGAGTCAACGGAAACTAATAATGAATTAAATCATCCTAATAAAAGGATTAAACTTTTAAAAGATCACCCTATAGAAAATATACTTGGAGATATGCAATCTGTTGTTAAAACTAGAAACCAACTAAGTCAAATGAGTAATGTAGCTTTTATATCAACTATTGAACCTAAAAATCCAGAAGAAGCATCAACTGATGATTCATGGATTTTGGCTATGCAAGAAGAATTAAATCAATTCACTAGAAATGATGTTTGGGAACTTGTTCCTAGACCTGAAAGTAAAACAATAATTGGAACTAAATGGGTTTATAAAAATAAAATGAATGAACAAGGAGAGGTTGTTAAAAATAAAGCCCGGTTAGTCGCTCAAGGTTATTGTCAAGAAGAAGGAATAGATTTTGATGAAACCTTTGCCCCCGTAGCAAGATTAGAAGCCATTAGGATTCTACTTGCTTTCGCAAATCATAATAATTTCAAATTATTTCAAATGGATGTTAAAAGTGCATTTCTAAATGGTTTTGTAAAAGAAGAAGTATTTGTTAAACAACCACCACTTTTTGAAAATGATAAATTTCCAAATCATGTTTACAAACTTAAGAAAGCTCTATATGGTCTAAAGCAAGCTCCTAGAGCCTGGTATGATAGACTAAGATCTTACTTGTTACAATCAAATTTTGAAATAGGTAAAGTAGATAATATTCTTTTTATTAAAAGAAATAAAAATGATATTCAACTAGTACAAGTCTACGTAGATGATATCATTTTTGGATCAACTAATTTTGAAATGAATAAAGAATTTTCTGAAATAATGACAAAAGAGTTTGAGATGAGTCATATGGGTGAATTAAACTTCTTTTTAGGATTACAAATAAAACAATTAGATAATGGTATCTTTATTAGTCAAGGAAAATATGCGAAAGACCTAGTTAGTAAATTTGGTTTGACTACTGCGAGTGGAAAACCCACTCCCATGGCAACCAATGAGTACCTTAGTAAAGAAGATCTCTCGAAAGATGTAGATCAAAAATTATATAGAGGAATGATTGGATCACTACTCTATATCACTACGAGTAGACCTGATATCATGCATAGTGTCTGTCTCTGTGCAAGGTATCAATCCCAACCTAAAGAAACTCACTTAAAAGCTGTAAAACGTATTATAAGATATGTTAAACACACCTTTGATCATGGCTTATTTTATCCTAAAAATGATTCTTTGACTTAATATCTTACTGTGATGCTGATTATGCTGGTTGTAAATCAGAACGAAAAAGTACAAGTGGAACTTGCCACTTTTTAGGGCATTCTCTGATTTTCTGGTTTAGTAAAAAGCAAAACATAGTTTCTCTATCAACAACTGAAGCAGAGTATATTTCTGCTGCTTTGGCTTGTTCTCAAGTAATATATATATGCAACAAACTTTAAAAGATTTTGATTTAAATATCTCAAAATCATCAATTTATTGTGATAATACTAGTGCACTAAATTTATCCAAAAATACTACTCAACATGCTCGAACTAAACATATTGATATCAGACACCATTTTCTCAGAGATAATATAAGTAGAGAAGTAATTACTCTCGACTATATCAATTCTGAAAATCAAATTGCTGATATCTTAACAAAACCCATAAATGAATCTACATTTACTAAATTAAGAAGAGAATTAGGTATTTGTTCTATAACTGAAATATAAAATATAAATAACAAGTATAATTAAAAATTAACTCAAAATAAATTAAATAGGCAAAAATTCAAGAACGATGTCGACATCCCCCCTAGACCCATGTCGACATATAACGTTTTTTTAAATTAATTTTTTTTTCCCACCAAAATTCAAATAAGTGGTTATAAATTTCTCCTATTTTGAAATTTTCTTCATTCTCTCTATTCTCTTTCTGTTCTATCTTCTGAAATCATTTTATTAATGGCTTCCTCTTCCAAATCAAACATAAAATCAACTTTTTCATTCCCATCGCCTACTTTTGGTCCGTTTCAACAATCAACGCTTGCTCGTGTGACAAAGATGGAAGATTCTCTGAAAGATACCCTTCAGTTAATGACTGAAATCCAAGTGATGCAACTTCGAATGGCCAAAGAACAAGAGAGGCAAGGCAAAATCCTTAGGAATTTGCAAAAATTTCATATGGATAATCATGCTAACCCAATCATGATTGACGAGGACTCTTCAAGAGATCATGAACAAGAGGAAAGTGAAGAAGAAGAAGAAGAACCAATGGAAGAAGAGATTGCGGAAGATAACGACAAAGTCGTTTGCGTTGGCAAAGTGTGCTTTGACAAAGATGGAAATCTTGTCGAACAACGTGGAAATTTCTGTTTCCACTATCCAAATTGTTCGGTTCATAGATCTCCTATGTTCAAAGATTCATATTAGTTTCTTCTCTTTCTTTTCTATTTGTTGTTTTTTTTACGATCTCTACGAAAAATGTAAATATAAACAAATATATAATTAATAAATAATGTGTGTTCTTATATATGTTTTATTATATAGATTCTTAGTTAGGAGAGTTTGTAATTTAGGACTAAGTTTTAGGTTTACAAGTAAGTATTGATGATAACACTATCATCATATAGGATATTAGACTAAGAGTTATATAGTTTAGAGTTTGTTTGTTTTTGTTGATGACAATGGGGGAGAAATATAAAATAGGAGAGTTAGGCATAGATTAAGGGGGAGTTATTAGATTTAGGGGGAGTTAATAGGATAGAAGTAATATTTTATAAACAAAGGTTGTCATCATCAAAAAGGGGGAGATTGTTAGTCCATGAGTTGATGGTTTTGATGACAACAACCTTAGAATAAGATTATAAAATATAAATACTAACATTATAGTTTAGATATATATGTATATGCAGGATTTAACCATGCAGGTACCAAGAATGAAGACTGTACATTATAGAGATTCAAGATATCAAGATTGAAGACTCATGAGTATCAAGATTATCAAGAGTTCAAGATTTCAAGATAAGTATTGAGTCTAGAATTATGTTAAAACTTCATAATAGCACTGAAATCTTCACTCCATTTTTCTTTTGGGATGGAACCCATTTCTACCTTTTTAGTGGCTTACAAACCCACGATAAGTAGCTTACAAACCTATGACAAGTGGCTTACAAACCCACGAACATCATGGTTTTGTACAAGTTCTCGAGTCCTAATATGATGAGATATTCTACATGAAGAAGCTTGAAAAACTACTTCAAAATGATTTTCAAAACAACTTCGGAATGATTTTCAAAATTGCTTTTCAAAATGTTTTAGCCTTAAAAATTATCTTTTCAAATGATTTTCAAAAAGATGTTTTAGCCTGAAAATATTCTTTGTTTTTGTTTTTAATAAACTCGTTTTTTTAAACTTCGTTTGTTTTAAACTATCTTTATACTTAGATTTAAATATAAAATTATAGTAAAATTTTATATATATTATTCTCTATATTTATCTATGTATTTTATCTATAGTCAAGTATATTTATAAAGTTTAAAACAGTTTTAATATAAGATAAGGGTTATTTTCAAAGAAAAACAAAACATCAAAATTTCCTTTGGGATGTCGACATGCCCTAGTACCCATGTTGACATAGTGTCAGTTAGAACCAAAAATTTGAATTTCAAAATAAGTGTCTATTTGTCATAACCTTTCACGAATGGACATGGCTGTTGTTCTTCTATAAATAGGGGTTAGTTTCAACGAATTTTATATCAGATTTTCTGGTTTTTCACTTCTCTTCTTCTTCCACATTTTCTTATTCAAAATCCTATCATCACTCTGCCGAAATAAACATTGAATCTAACTAGATTATCTCTGGTTTGATTCTCTATCACTATCTCAACAAGATCCAAGTGCTATTCAGAGTTATAGGCTTCTTTGTAATCTATCAAGAGAGAAAAGGTGTGATTGTAGCCTTGGAAATCAATCAAGCGAGAAAAGGTGTGATTGTAGCCTTGGAAATCAATTGAGTGAACTTGTTGCCCCGGAAATCAAGTTTGTCTACCCAAAGGATTGTAATTCTGGAGGGTGTACCTCGTAGCCTTGAAACCGAGGGTTGTAATTGTTGAATTGCTTTTGAAAGGAAATCCGTACTTAGTTGTGCGGGACTGGATGTAGGGTAACTCCGAACCAGTATAAAATCCAGTGTGTTCTTTCCTTTACTGCATTTACTTTATTTCTGCATCTGTGTTTGTTTCTGTGATTATATCTGTGTCTGAATATTACATACATTTGTGTTCAAATTAACATAAACTCAAATAGATTTAGTAATTTCTTATAAACACTATTCACCCCCCCTCTAGTGTTATTCCTAGCCTTAAGATCCGTAATCCGCATTCCTCTCACATGCTACCAGCAGTGTGACTTTGGGGTTGATGCGAGACATCGCCTATAATAAGTAACCACATATGACACGAGGTTAGTTCCAATTTTGTAGGGAAAATCTGCTCAGCTAATTTGGCTACCAGTTCATATGAATAGTCGACTAATGTGAGACGTCTTCGTGGGCATGGGTCATAATACGAAGAATCTGCTTCGAGGATTGAAGGTATTAAATGGATTTTTGAGGGCTGCCTCTTTCCCATGTATGAAGTATTAAATGGTTGGGATTGGGTTTAAGTATGATTGTGGATATCTCAAAAAGGTTTGCTTCAACAGGAAGTAGTAAGTGTCTAAAGAGATTTCCATGCAATGTCAACTAGATGGGTATCTATGAGGAGTCCACCTTGGGAGTAGGTATTAAATGATGGGGGCTTACCTCAATTGAGGTTTTAAATGCCATAATCTGTCTATTTTCCATTAAAAAGTTATTAAGTGGCTCGGGTACTATCTCTCGTATTGGTAGACATTGATAATGATGTTTATGGGTTACTGGTTATGGAATTGGATAAGCCTTAAGGCTTATATTTGGAAAGACTTTGAATATAGCTTAAATGCATAAGACATATCCTTATTTAAATTATAATTCTCAAGTACTAATATAGAAAGGCTCAAGATTTCTATTCACCAGATATTGTTGTTCTGACTCCCTCCTCGTTACAACACAGGTTAGGGAAGGAGACGATGATTCAGATGGTGATGATGATGAGAGGAGCTTGTGGCAATAGTCTATTTATCTATTTATGCTATTTTATGATGTACCCATTTAAAGATGACAATGTATTTTTGAACATGATGAATCTTGGTTATGTAATGGTTATAATTGACATTGTGTTATGGTTTATTGACATTTGAGATTCTAAATAAAAATGGGTATTGTTTATGTTATTATATTTTATCCTTCCGTTGTGAGTTCTAAATGAGTAGATAAATAGCTCTGTATTGTTCTTTTTACTAGCCAACAGCCAGCTTTGGAATAAGTCTAAGTTTCGATGGGCCTTTTCTGGGTCGGAATTTAGGCCTGTTTCGGGGCGGGTGTTTACAGTAACCCTATACATATCGATGATACCGCTATCGAGGATAGTTAGAAATGCCGAGAGCATGGAGTTGGAGCCTATACCTATCTTTTACATGGTAATCTGAGAGATGACCTTGGCTATCGATGGTCTAACGACCCGTGTTTTATGTATTGAAGGATCGTAATTTTTTTATTTTATTCATATGACCCTAAAATTTTGGGAAGTGACTCTTAGAGACATTTTAAACATCTATGATTTTTGCCGATTTTCTATGTGATCGTTTTGACCCTGAAAACTTTGTTTGGACTATAACTTTTGCTAGAAACCGAATTAGTTCTCATACCACTTCCATTGCTTCAGGATGATAGTTTTCCATTCTATAGAGTGGTCATAATAGAAATACAGACTTATCATTTGAGAGTTATAGCTGTTTTAAGTTTTGACTGTTGCTGGCCAGTTTTAATGGGTAATTAACTCAGTCCGTGCTTAGGCCCTGTAACCCCGCCTTTTGGACAAGGTCGGGATAACAACAAATTGGCTAAAAAGGATGAATATCAGGATTGGAGATTGATTGGAAACAAGGCTATGATCGATACCGTCAAAATTGGACCAAGCTCCAATCAAGTAGGATCGATTAGGATGATAAACAAGGCTAGGTGAGGCTACCTTTTAAATTTTAGGTCAATCGAAGTTCGTGTGCTCAAGTTATATATGAATCATTATTCATCGAAAATGGTTTCACATCGATACATTCGTATCGATCACTACTGCACATGTTTGGATCGATCGGTCTTCGGATTGATGCATTTCGTATCGATGCACTTTGCGTCGATCAGTTGACTTTAGGAAGAAAACAGGTTGATGGATATGGAGTTCATATCGATACGCACGTATCGATTGGATGGCAAAATATACCAATGCACTTCGTATCGATCAAGGTTTGGATCAATATGAAGAATGAAGCAATGGTTACAGGGATTTGGATGAGCATTTCGTATCGATCAATTATTGATCGATACAAAGGACACACTCAAGGATCGATACAAAGAAGGCAACAGGCGTTAACGGATGGATGGTGGTCTATGGATACAAAGGGCATGGCCTCATATGGATACGAAGCAAGGACTTTGGTAACGATACGAAGGCAGGATATAGGGATCGGTAGAGCTTTGCAACCGATGGATACGAAGAAATGGGTCAAATCAGGGGAAGCGATCTACAAGCATGAAATATGGATCTCTGCATGATACTCGGGCCACGTCATCGATACGAAGCCTATCGATGCGAATGCATCGATACGAAGTCGCCAGCCTACTTGCAAGCTCAACCTTGGATCGATTATAACTCTCAAACCATAGATCCAAATGCTATGAAATTTTCACAGGAGCTTGCTTATTCACTCAAGAACGTCCATGATCGATCTCAGCTTCGTTGGACTATTTTTGGATCGATATGAATTATACTTGGATCGATCCTAAACGACTCCAGATCGATCTAGTGGGTCCACCTGTGCATGAGAAGAGGTATTCCAAGTTTTGGGTTGGATATTTTTAGATCTACACCTATAAATAGCAGCTCGATGGAAACTAAAAAGGGATCTTCTTCTTCTTCTTCTTCTTCTGCTTTTCTAGGCAAAACTCTGCCATTTTGTATACTGATTTCAAAGGCTTGTAACTGTAATTACAGTATAAAACGAATAAAAGGATCAATTCAAAGTGGACGTAGGCCGGAGATAGCCGAACCACTATAAACCTTATGTTCTTTGTTTTCTTGCTCATTTGAATTCTGCTATTTCTTTATTTTTATTCTCTACTTTATCTAGATCTGAGATTTGTATTTGGATATTGAGGAGTTGTTTGTGAACACTGGTGCTTTCACGACATTCGGGGTTTGTGACCAATTTTGGTGCAAACACTTTGGTGCTTTCACCAAGAGGGACTAGCACCCGCTATACCGGATTTGGAGTTCAGATTTGGAAAGCTAAAGGATCGGATTTTGGGAAGCAATGGCTAAGCAATCAACAAGGAGACAGAGAATGGAAAGGAGTTAGCATGACGGAAGTCAGTAGGCCTCTTCAGGAGCTAATCGGACCTCAGTTTTCATCACCAGAGATGAGATGGAGATGATGATGGATGCTATGCAGGAAGGGATGCTGAAAAGGCAGGAGGAGATGATGCAGAACTTACTCCGACAAGTTAGACAAGCTGGAGTGCAAAATCAAGAGAACGTATCTGCAAGAAATGCTAGAAATAAGGATCGTGAAGCTGGAGCAGCAGGAGCGGAGATAGTTCGAAATCAGGATCAGGAGCATGGAGCAATCAGGATTTAGGATAGAGTGGGACCATTAGGAATAGTCCCTGAGCTAGGGGGCATGCCCCCGAATCATGTTGGCTCAATTCCAAGAAGGGTACCAGGCGACACTGTGCAGTTTGGTGTTGATCGGGATATGGATGCTCGTCCATAAGGATAGGTTTCAGGATTCCCTCGCTGACTCGGGGGGCAGGTTAGAGATCGCAGACAGAGGCTACCACTTGATGACAATGATAGGTTAGCAGACATGATTAGACGGGCTATGAGGGGAGGATTGATGAATAGAGCTTTGGAGGACGTGAACAGGAGTCCCTTTACTCCTACGACCAGTCAAGCTAGCAATCCATCGAATTTCAAACTACCAACGCTGGAGATGTATGATGGGAGAATGGATCCCGCCATTCAATTGACAAGGTACATGAGGCACATGGAAGTACTGGGGGGCATCAGAGGAGGTTATGGCATAGTGCTTCCCTTTGTATTTGACGGATATAGTATCATTATGGTTCAGACAGTTGGAAAGCGGCTCTATTAGCACATAGACGGAGTTGATTGAGAGATTTATGAGGCAATTTTGGGTCCACATCGTGAGACCCAAGAATGTGACGACTTTAACATCAATGAAACAATGGAAGGGAGAATCACTTAGGGATTTCTTAACCAGATTCAATGCGGTAGTAGCTTCAGTGGATCGACCCGATCCTTCGATGGTTTTGATGGCAGTAGTCTAAGGAATTGCAGATGATTCAGATTTTAAGATATCGTTGGAACGGGATCTGCCAATGGATCTCGGGGAGTTTTATCATGAAGCAGAAAGGTTTTTACGACAGGAAGATGTGAAGGCTGAAAGAGAGGGGAGAGAGGCCGAAGTTTATGCGGTAAAAGGTGGAGGTCCGCCTAGGGAGGATTCAAACAAGGACGACAGAGGCAAAAGGAAAATGAACGACAACGATAGCACATCGAAAAGGCAACGGAGGGTATCTAAATTCTCTTCTTAATAACTGAAACTCTAGAAAGGATTTACTTGGATACTCGAGGGTGCCTCCAGTATCGAAGGCCGGCAAAAAGGGAACCCTCTGAATACGAACGGGCATCGGGAAAGCATTGCCTATTCCTGACCTGGATGGGCACAGCACAAATGACTGCAAACATTTGAAGGATATCATTGAGGAGCATGTAAGTAATGGTCATCTACAATAGAACGTAAGGAATCGATCTGTAGCAGTGGGACAAGAGCAGCCATTGCTCACCTCAAACGAAGATGGCATTGGATCTAAGCATCGTCAGCTTATTATCAGCTGAATGGATTTATGGCTTTGAATAAGTAATAAACCCCAAAGTGATGCAGCTAAGTCACTTACACATGTACGGGATTGAGGATGGTCCCTAAGAATGCTCTGAGATGATGATAAACCGTGATGCCCGGATTTATGAAATCTTGTTTTCTTTCTATTTTCTGTGGACTCTTTTTCTTTCTTGGTACTATGGACATTTGATTTTCTTGGTTGTACAGACTTTTATTTTATCAATTTGAATTTGTATTGATTGGATTTGGATTAATGTAATAAATAGTATAGGTCATGTGATTACGGTCCCGACCGTAGAGACGGGGCAGTAATCGCAAGTTACGAGTCCCTTCACCGGAGAGCGATGGATTGGACTCGAATGCAATATAAAAATCCTCGACCGAAGAGTCGAGGCCGAAGAGTCGAGGCCGAAGAATATAAAAGTCCTCGAACGGAGAGTCGAGGCCAGAGAATATAAAAGTCCTCGACCGGAGAATATAAAAGTCCTCGACCGGAGAGTCGAGGTCGGAGAATATAAAAGTCCTCGAGCGGAGAGTCGAGCCCGGAGAATATAAAAGTCCTTGACCGGAGAGTCAAGGTCGAAAAATATAAAAGTCCTCGACTGGAGAGTCGAGACCGGAGAATATAAAAGCCCTCGACAGGAAAGTCAAGGCTAGAGCAGGATAAAATGACCCGGTAAGGTCTATGGATTTGGATTTGGACCCAGAGAGGTCCCGGCTTTGGATTTGGACCTGGCGTGGTCCCGAACTTGGATAAAGCGACCCGAAGGGGTCATGGATTTAGTTATTGGATTCTGAATATGAGTGGATTAAAACTCAGTTGACGGGTTCGGATGGATATGGAATTGGCTAAGGATTTGGTTAATGGATTCGGAATCAGACATCGACTCGGAGTAGTCGCGGATTTGGACAAGGATATGGCTATAGCACTTGGATAGAATGGCCTGGTAATGGATTGGATTATGGATCAGATGATATGGCTATGGATGAAATATGGACTTTGGATGTCAGGATTTAAGCTATTCAAAACACGCCTTCCTACGCAAGGCATGTTTTAGGGGGCAAATGTTACCCCGCCTTTTGAACAAGGCTGGGATATCCACAAATTGGCTAAAAAGGATGGATATGAGGATGGAGATCGATTGGAAACAAGGCTATGATCGATACCGTCAAAATTAAACCAAACTCCAATCAAGGTAGGATCGATTGGGAATGATAAACAAGGCTAGGTGAGGCAACATTTCAAATTTCAGGTCAAACGGGATTCGTGTGCTCATGTTATGTATGGATCAATATTCATCAGAAATGGTTTCACATCGCTACGTTCGTATCGATCACTGCTACACTGGTTTGGATCGATTGGTCTTCAGATCGATGCATTTCATATCGATGCGCTTTGCATCGATCAGTTGACTTTAGGAAGAAAACATGTTGATGGATATGGAGTTTGTATCGATATGCACGTATCGATTGGATGGCAAAATATGCCCATGCACTTCGTATCAATCAAGGGTGGGATCGATACGAAGAATGAAGCAATGGTTACAGGGATTTGGATGAGCATTTTGTATAGATCAATTATTGATCGATATGAAGGACACACTCAGGGATCGATACGAAGAAGGCAACATGCATTAACGGATAGATGGTGGTCTATGGATAGGAAGGGCATGGCCTCAGATGGATACGAAGCAAGGACTTTGGCATCGATACGAAGGCAGGATATAGGGATCGATACGAAGAGATCGGCAACCGATGGATACGAAGAAATGGGTCAAACTAGGGGAAGCGGTCTACAAGCATGAAATATGGATCTCTGCATGATACTCGGGCCACGTCATCGATACGAAGCCTATCGATGCGAATGCATCGATACGAAGTCGCCAGCCTACTTGCAAGCTCAACCTTGGATCGATCATAACTCTCAAACCATAGATCCAAATGCTATGAAATTTTCACAGGAGCTTGCTTATTCACTGAAGAACGTCCATGATCGATCTCAGCAGCATTGGACTATTTTTGGATCGATACGAATTATTCTTGGATCGATCAGGATCGTTCCCAAATGACTCCAGATCGATTTGGTGGGCCCACCTGCGCATGAGAAGAGGTATTCTAGGTTTTGGGGCAGATATTTTCAGATCTACACCTATAAATAGCAGCTCGATGGCATCTGAAAAGGGATATTCTTCTTCTTCTTCTTCTGCTTTTCTAGGCGAAACTCTGCCATTTTGTTTACTGATTTCAAAGGCTTGTAGCTATAATTACAGTATAAAAGGAATAAAAATATCAATTCAAAGTGGACGTAGGCCGAAGATAGCCGAACCACTATAAAGCTTGTGTTCTTTGTTTTCTTGCTCATTTGAATTCTGCTATTTCTTCATTTTTATTCTCTACTCTATCTGGATCTGAGATCTGTGTTTGGATATTGAGGATTTGTGTGTAAACACTGGTGCTTTCACGACATTCGGGGTTTGTGACCAATTTTTGGTGCAAACACTGCCCATTAATCCATCTCGAAAATAGTTCTAAGGGGAGGCTGTAGGAACTGATCTAAGTCATTTCCATCTTCCCTAAAATAGCTCTAAACCTCCATGAACCCTAATTTCATCAAAAATCGCACTTTTTCCTTACTAATCTTAGCCAAATCATTTATTAGAGGGGTGATTATCATAGGAAAGCTTTAGATTATCATTTTTGCTGATTTGTGTTCATCTCCTTTGCTGTCTACTGTAGATCTAAGGAGAAAAATTGGTATTTTGGGTATTTGATGAGTGGTTCTTGATCTCTCAGTCTACCATACATGTTTATATAGTTAAAAATGATGTTTTTGACATGATTTTGACCCTAAAACTTTTTCTAATCTTAACGACATTTTTATACATGTTTATGGACAAATTTTAAAGGCTTTAAAATGGTTTTAAATGGTTTTGCAATCCTTGTATTCATTTGCATATGCTAATGTACAATTTAGATGTAGATTAGGATTTGCTTGATTATGACATTCTTATGTATTGCTGTATGAATGGATGTATATGCACGGTTTTCTACGATTGTATGTTGTGCTTTGATGTTGTTTGCTAGTGTTTTAGGTAGTTGGAGAATATGTTAGCGAATTCGACAAATCGAAGGCAAAGATGGTCGGAATTAGATGAAACTTGGAGGAGGGCTTCAGGAGTATGGGAGGAACCCAAGCTACAAGTCACAGCAAAATTAGGGCTAAGAGAATAGGTCGGTACCGAGTTATTATGGATCGGTGCCGAGTTATTTTATTTGGCCAAAATAGGTTGGCGATTTGATGGCTCGGTAGGGAATGTGTAGAGGAGATGGACAAGGGTAAGATGCAGGAAAATGGCTAAAGATTGGGTACTATGCCGAGCTATTTCTAAAACTCTTAAACCATAGCTTTAATGTAATGCTGAGCTATTTTGAAGGATGGATCGGGGTCTAAAGCACTTGGGGACTGAAGTACTAGAACCAGGGAAGGAGACTAACCAAAATTGGTTAAGTATATAGCTCGATGCCAAGCTATCATAGGTCGGTACCGAGTTATTTATATTGATGGGATTGAAGTGAAACTTCCAGGAGGCGAAGTAGAGGCTCTGTAGGTCATGCTGAAGATGTTTGTTTGTTCGCTTGGGGTTTGATGGCGGCATAGTAGCGATGATAGTTTTGGGACTTTGGTGACAACTGGACGGTGAAAGGTGTTAGGTTCTGATGATGGGGGCTCAATGTCGAATGGAGTCGTGAGAATGGTTATCTACAAAGAGCGGGTTCTAAGAAAGGTGACCTATGGATAAAACGGTTAAATGGTTCTACCATGGAGTGGAGGAATGTTGAATGGTTCCTCGAGGATAGTGGAATTGGATGAAGCAAAGAAAGGGATCAGATACATATGCTAAGGGATCTTGATACTTGGAGTGCTTTCTGATGTACTTACAGCAGGTGTTGTAAGGACGCTCATGAGTAATTTGAAAGCCTAATTCAGATCGGTTGAATGGATCCGTATACCCTGGACCGGTTGAATGGTCTAGTTTCAGCTTCGGGCTGAACAGAGTACACTAAAAACCGGGATTACCATTAGTCTCTAGTAGTTGAAAGGTTATACAAGTTATCATATATCAAGAGCACATGAGTGATAATAAGAATTGTTTGATGGATGTTATGGTTGTCTTAATTGTTTTTCCATAGTCTATCACTGTTGCGATGTTATTGTAGATTGCTATTAGAAATAAGGGTACCTTGACACCCATCATCACACTTGGTTTGCAATGTACTTTTACTATATTTGTAGAGTAGCATATTATGTTCGTTATGTGCCAACTCTTTGGTTATAGGGACATATCAAGTATGGTTTGTATTGCCTTGTTTCTTACTATATCGACTTGTATAGTACTTTGAGATTCATTTACCACTCACACTAGACTGTTGTCTGAATCGAAGTTTTATGCTTTTCTTCTTATTATCTTGGGACTCTTAAATGAGTAGACTAGATACCAGGTCTAGGTGCGATGAAGTAGCTGTACAAAGGATGAGTTGGATGGAGCTATCTCATATTATATATGGATTTCTATGCTTATTCCGCTGTGCAACACTGTTGAGCCTTGGCTGTATTTGCTTATCATTATGAGATAGTTATTTTAGTTTATTCTCGTTGTATAAACTCTATTACTTGTTGTATAACTCTGTGAATTTGTACTTTGATATTTGGATCACTTAGTTATTACTGTTTCTCCTGTTTTATACTTGTGTTGTATATTATATTTTACTCCATGCGTTGTGAGATATACAACAGTAAATGTGATGTTCATTTCATTTTAATAACCTTAATGATCGTTCTATATTGGTCGGACACGTCAGCAACACACTATCTTATGTATATTGAGTGTCGGTGGTGTAGGGTGGTTGTCATATTTGCTATTAGAGCTTAGGTTACACGATTAACCTAAGTTGATACCATGGTACTGTTGAGATAGGGAAGGAGTTATCACCCTAGACTGGATCAAGAATATATATGTATATGAGAGAGTGTGTACTTGTTATATATTTTGATTTTCAAAACTATATAGTAGTATGCATAGTATATAAGTCGCATGCACACATGAGTACCATTAACATAGTTTTCTTTTGGAGAGACTGATCATTCTTGTTATAGATCAAGAATGAGCCGAATAACAAGAAACACTGTGAGGAATTCCATCTCTAGAGTTGAGGAAGAAGCGGGCTCGGGGTCTGCTAACTCTGACTTGCAAGCTATGTTCAATGCGATGATGACGAACATTCTTCAAAATGCCTAAGAGGCCGCTCCAAATGTTGTTGTTGTTGGTGGTGCTCGAGAGCAGAGCCCGAGAGATGACTTTCTCAAGTTATGCAAAGATTACTCCACCGTGGGAGGCTAACCATTCCTTGTAACGGAGTCAGCTATCGACGTGCAGGATTGGTTGGACATCTGGAAGCATATTTATGCTGATATGGAAATAGATGATGCCATGAAGAGGAAGCTGGCCTCTAGAAAGCTTCAAGGCTAGGCCATGAACTGGTGGAATGCTATTACCATTGTTACACTTAAGGATCAGTTCACTTAGGACCAGTTCATGGTTAGGTTTGAAGAGAAGTTTGTTTCGGCCGCTCAGAAGTTGGTGTTATTCAGGAAATTTGCTGATTTAATGCAGGGAGATATGTCTATCTTCGAATATATTGCTGAGTTTGATGCTTTGTTGAAGTATGGGATGTCTTTCATCAACATTGCATTAAGAAAGAACAAGAAGTTCATTATGGATTTGGATGACTACTTGGGGGATACGTTGGTTAGTCATATCAATGAACCATTCGAAAGACTTGTCGAGAAAGCTCTTCGCTAGGAGAGTTTATACCCCAAGTCCAAATCAGCAGTTGTTGCTAAGGAAGAGCCAAAACCGTAACAAAGTGGTAGAGGCAAGAAGAAATGGAATGGAAAAAGGAGGCAGTCTTAGGGAAAGAATGCTCAGAAGAAGGCTAAATGGGATCTTACTTGTTATAGTTGTGGAGACAAGGGTCACCTAATCAGAGACTGCAAATTTGTTTGGAAGAAGTGTTATAACTGTGGCAAATCCAAACATATACTGAAGAATTGTCTAGAAATAGCGTAGCGGAAACAGGTTGTGAAGGCATATGCTTTGGACGCTGTTACGACTTTGTCGAGTGCTCCCTCAGCAAAAGAGAAAGGGAAGAGCATTATTGTTCAAGGTATGCTTTCCATTTACGATGTTCCCATACGTGTTTTATTCGATACCAGGGCTTCATATTCATTAATATCTAATGATTTGGTAGATAGGATGGGATTGAAACTCGAAATAGTTGACCGACCTTTGATTGTGACAAACCCCGTTGGAGGCTTCACTAGCCTGCACATGGTTTTTCATGGTTTGACCTTATCGAGTCATGGATACTCTTTTGTTTGCGACTGTTTTGTTTTGAATTTCGTTGGGTTCAAGATTATATTGGGAATGGACTGGCTAAGGAAGTATGCGGTAGTAGTGGATTGCAAGAAGCTATTGGTAACGATTGGGGTTGTGGACGGGCGAACGACAGTGATTGGCTGCCTACCAGAGGATGGGATTATGGCTAGCTTTCTATATTCACTTGAGACTCCATAGGATGGATTGTCATCTATTCCTATTGTTAGAGAGTATATAAATGTGTTTGAGGAAGTGACTGGATTACCACCGCAAAGAGTGATTAATTTTCAGATAGATTTAGTGAAGGATGCTAGGCCGATAGTTATGCCTTTGAGGCGTATGACACTAGAGAGCAAAATGAGTTTGGGCTGTAAGTAAATGACCTATTGAAGAAGGGGTTTACTCGTAAGAGTATATCTAAGTAGGGTGAACCCATAGTATTCGCCACTAAGGCAGATCGCTCTTTGAGGTTGTGTGTAGATTACCATGAGCTAAATAAAGTGATAAAAAAAAACAAGTATCCACTCTCACCTATTGATGACTTATTCGATCAACTCCATGGTGACAAGGTGTTCTCTCAATTGGATCTTGCGATAGGATTTCACCAGTTGAGAGTAGCAAAGGAGAGTGTGTCGATCACCGCGTTTCATATGTCATCTGGTTTCTATGAGTGGTTGGTTATGCCATTCAAGCTAACCAATGCTCCGGCATACTTTGTTGATCTCAGGAACCGTGTCTTCAGGGATCACCTAAACAAGTTTGTGCTTGTGTTCATGGATGATATTTCAATCTATTCAAGGATAGAGGAAGAATATAAGACACACTTGAGGATTGTGTTTGAAGTGTTGAGGAAGCAAAAGTTGAAAGAGAAGTTTTCAAAATGTCACTTCTAGAGGAGGGAAGTGAGATTCTTGGGTTATGTTGTTTCAGAGCAGGGCATCATAGTAGATCTTTCCAAGGTGGCAGCGGTTCAGAATTGGAACCAACCCAAGAATGCTATGGATGTAAAGAGTTTCCTAGAATTGGTGGGATATTATAGACGTTTTATCAAGGGCTTCTCGAAGGTAGCAACACCATTGACCAATTTGATGAAGATGAATCGGACTCTTTTATTGGGACGCGAAGTGCGAGCATGCATTTGTAAGTCTGAAATAGAGGTTGTTGAGTGCACCAGTATTGACCATTCCGAGCAGGAATGAGGAGCTGACAGTATACATAAACGTCTTTGGTACTGGATTAGGTATGGTGTTGATGCAGAGGGAATATTTGTTGCTTATGCTAGTCGACAGCTAAAACTGCACGAGAGGAAGTATCCAACTCATTATTTGGAGTTGGCGGGTATAGTATTTGCTTTAAAGATTTGGAGGCACTACTTATTAGGAGAAAGGTTTGAGCTGTTGACCATAAATCCTTAAAGTACCCTTTCTACCAGAAGGATCTCAACCTTCGCCAGCAGCGATGGTTGGAATTCTTGGCCTTCTATGATTTTAGCTTTTCTTATACACCTGGTAAAGGAAATGCAGTCGCCAATGCATTGAGTAGAAGACAAGATAGTTTGGGAAAGATGTTTATGGAGTGGAAACATTTAGAGTATATTGCCGAATATGACTTCAGACCCCATTACGAGCTAGAACCAGAGATGTTGGCGAGTTTGACTATCATGCATACTCTGATTGAGCGGATCAGTACTAGTCAGAGTTGAGATGCTAGGCTAGCAGAGATCATGGCAAAAATAGAAGGAGTAGAGTCTGAAGATATGAAGTAATACGGACTCGGCCGAGATGGTTGGCTTCATAAGGACAGGAGACTGTTTATTCCCGATGTTGATGGATTACGAGACGAGGTGCTACGAGAGTGCCACCATTCTATGTTGACCATACATCCCGGTAGTAATAAGATGTACCATTATATGAAGTAGATCTATTATTGGGAGGGGATGAAGAAGGATGTCGGGACATTCATCTCGAAATGCATGAACTGCCAGTTGGTGAAGGCAGAGAAAAAGAAGCCAAGTGAGTTGTTGCAAGCAAGTATCGATGGACTTCATTGATGGACTGCTGAGGAGTTGAGTAGGGTACCACAAGTAGGATGGCAGCCAAACTGGCCAAGTTGTATGTGAAATGGTTCGTACGATTTCATGGTGTGCCGAAGAGCATTGTGAGCGACCGAGATCCGTTTTTCACCAGTGGGTTATGGAAGAGCTTACAAGAGGCGTTGGGTACTGAGCTGCATCTCAGTACAGCTTATCAGCCATAAACGGATGGGCAAACTGAGGAAGTGAATCATATATCGGAGGATCTCCTGCAGGCTTGAATACTTGATTTCGGAGGCTCATGGGATGATCATCTACATTTGTTGGAGTTTGCATACAACAATAGCTATAAGTCTAGTATCAATATGGTATCGTATGAAGCATTATATGGCAGACTGTGTAATGCTCCTTCTGTTGGTGGCAAGCGGGCGAGAAACTGATACTTGGGCCAAATATGATCAGAGAAACCTCAAAGAAGATAGAGAACATTCGATAGTAAATGAAAGCTGCTCATGATAGGTAGAAGAGCTATGTTGATAGAAGACGTAGAGATTTGGAATTTTCTGTCAGTGATATGGTGTTTTTGAAGATTTCTCCTTTGAAGAATGTTATTCGATTCGGTGGTAAGGGAAAGTTGGCACTGAGATTCGTTGGTCCTTTCTCGGTAACATAGAGGATTGGGAACCTAGTATATAGGGTCGATTTACTTTAGAAAATGGTGGGTGTGCACAATGTCTTCTACATTTCTCACTTGCGAAAGTTTATGCATGACTCAGGCGTGAAAATTACACCGGATCAACTAGATGACATCAAGATTGAACCAAAAGCTACGAGACCTCGCAGGCTGCCTCATATTGTCGGATGCGGGACATCCGATAAAAATGCCCTTATAGCTAAATATTGAGTAGATATTTTGAGATAAATAATTTAGGGAAAATTATTTAAGGCCTAATGGTTGTTTGTGAATATTATTTGATAGTTAAATAACCGACTATCAATATTAGCCAATGCGCTGATCATTTTGAAGAGACCGGGATCAGATTTAATTATCCAAAAACCACTTCGATCCGGTTTGAACGTAGCGTATGAAGACCGTGAAGATGATGAAGATGGCATTTCGGTTTGTCCAGACCCAGGGCAACTTGTATGGATGAATGCTATCAGAACATCATCAGGAGGATGATGAGCATTCTAAGTGAGACTCGTTCTTAAAAAGGTAATGCATAACCTCAAGCCTCATCAACCAGGAATGGCTAAAACAGGGGAGGTGCAGCAAGGCTAAGTGGGTAGCACCCAAGTAGGGTAAGATTTCCCCTGTCTAGAGGTCCCTTTTTATTTCGGTAGTGTGGCGGTTGGTCGCTCGAACCGTGGGGTGATCTTATTCGGACTATCCAATAAGGGGTAGCTCCAGTCTTGTGTTGCAGGGGATCGGGCGTGATCCTCGGTACTCTGATCTAGGCCAGGTACTGTGACGGGCGGTACCCAAGTAGCCCTGCCATTGTATGGAAACCCAATCTCCAATAAGTGCCTTCGGACTTGTTTGTATACCTATTATGCTGGAATTTAATGAATGTAACAATTTCGCTTATTTGAATAAGTATTTGTACTTAGACACTATTATAATATCAGTGGATTTGATATAAATTGTTTTGGTTATCGTAAGGTAAAAACCCGGAATGTTTATTTGTGGCATGGTCTTACGAGATACCTTTTTCAAAAGAATTTCATCGAAATCCAAACGACATCTTTTAATATTTTGGGAAAATGTTTTCCACCATTGAAGATAATTTCATAATTATGGATTTCTAAAAGGATAATTGTTTAGTTAAAATTAAATGGTTAGCTAATTAAATTTATTGAAAAGGAAATAAATTGTTCGATTACTTTGAATATTAATAAACTGTGTAAATATTTATACAAGGTCTAAAATCATGAAGACTTAAAAATAGTTTTTAACCACTTTGTAGTTCTTGTTTTAAGTAACACATATATGAATATAGGGTGTTTAGTATAGAATGTTATTTTATTTCATTTTGTTTAAAGTAACACACACATATATATATAAGGTATATTAACCAAGAGGGTTATTTTAGTTTACTAGTTTCTCACTTTTATTTTAAAATGTGTAAGAGATAAATGCTAACACTAACTTTGTCAAAAGATAACTATAGGCTATCTAACTTCATACTTACATATACTTTAAATATTATATGGGTTATGTAAAAATATGATAATAGGAAAAGATTTCAGGTTATAAGCAGTAAAAAGAGAAAATAGAACCTAGTTTATATCAAGTAAAACAATGGGTAAATAAATAATAAAATTTAAATTAGAAAATATACTAACACCTAGCATAAAACACCTGATAAATGTTGTGATGATCATCTAATTCTTTTCAATTTTCTCTCATCAAAAAGCAGATATCATTTCCAGCCTCCAAAATCTCTTTCCAAATCTATCATCTGGATTTTGAGAGCATGTATATATATATACACACACATTTGGGTCTGAGACTGTGTTTTGAAATTCAAGCCTGTAACTTAAATATCCTCTGTTCTACTGTAAGCAATATTTAAGCAATTAGGAAACAAAAAGAAAAGAAGATAACTCTGTAACTAGTCTGGATATAATAAGGAGCAATCTCTGTTTAAATTTAAAGTCACCAAGGGATTTCAAAAGCAAGTTTCTAGAATTTGGATTTAAAGATTTCAAATTTCAACTAGAGATTTCAAAGGTTCAACATGTTTAAGGTGAGAAACTTTAACGTCAAACTTGGAAATGAATTGATGTGCTGCTCTGTTAATAGCGAACATTTATATTCATCCCAGTTTCGAAAATTCGTATCTTTAAATCTAGTTCAAATCTGTTGATGTTGTAAACTAAGAAAATGTTTATTTTCTTGAGTAGTTTAAGCTAAAAATAATTTTGTGGATGGTTTATGTTGTGTAGTTATCTCAGACTTGTTTTACAGTAAATAACCCAACTTTAGTGAAAATTCAATGTAATTAAAACATGCTATCTAATTTCTTTTATAGAAATAGGATTTTTAGAAGTTAAATTATGATTTTTAACAGTTTATAATGTAAGAAATTTTAAAATGACCAAATTCTCTTAAAAAATCAATTTCTCCACCGTGGGTGGCAGAGGCATCGGGACGGCGAGCTGGGAAGTGCGCATGGGCGTGGGGAAGGGATCGACCATGGCCAATTGTTGGATTTGGGCTTGGTTTGGGTGGGTCAATCGATTATAGGGTTTAAGGCAGCCTCGGCTTTGGGTGGCAATGCGATGATTTTGGGAGGCGAGTATGCGACCGGAGCTCATGGGGTTTGGCAGGCTGGTAGCATGTCGGAAGAGCTTTCAATCGGTGGGAGAGATGTTGTGGTCGATGGTGAACGACGAGAGCAGTTCGATGATCGAAGGTGGTATGTGTTTCCTAGGGTTCGTGTTGAAGTGTCGATTTTCGAATGGGAGGTTGTGGGACTTCGGCGAGGTGGCGGTGGTGACGAACGTGAGAACGGCGATTTGTTGGGACCATGGAGGGGCTGGCCGATGAAGTCGAGGTGACGTGCACGTGCACGTGTGCATGGAATATGCTCGTTTGCCTGAGGTGGAATTTTGGGTGTTCGTGTGAGGGTATGGATGGCCGGAGTCGAGTAAGTCGATTCGGGTTGCAAGTTGATGGGTCATCGGAGGGGATTGCGGGTCGGTCGGAGCTTGGGTGATCGGGATTGTGTTTGTGAATGGACCGGAGTTGAGAGATGAGGGGAGAAGGTGGGAAAGGATATCGGGTTGGGTTCGGGCTTCGGCCCGTTTAGTAATTTAAATGATGAGATTGTAAATAGGATTAAATAGATAAGCATAGTAAAAGAAAATGTTTTAAATCAATTCTATTTAATATTAAGTGTTTATTTAAAATTTTAAATATAGATAAGGAATTTAAAAATAATAAACTTGTTTTACTTCAAGATTATTTAGTTAAGGTCATTTAAACAAATTATTTTTATCATAATTTAGTTAAGCATTTATTATTAAATCTTGAGATTAATAATTTGAAGTAAAATTAAGCAGGTAATTTAGGAAAATGAATGTTTTATACTTCTGAATTAATCCAAGTTCTTTAGTGACTTTATATATCATAATTATGTAAATTCCACATGTTAAATAAAATAAGAGTTATTAAGTAGATGGTTCATATCGACATATATTACGTTGTCGTATGATCCGTTGTGAAATTAAACAAGTGAAATTTTCAAGCTTGTACAGACAGGAATTTAATTGCCGAATAGAAATAAATGCCATCGTATAATTTTACACGGCCTATCTATTAAGTTGTTCCCAAAAAAAATAAATGTGTTAATTGTAGATTATTCAAACTATTTGACATCTGGTCAGCGGAAAACAAACACCATTCCGCTAATTATCTAATTTAACTGCTGAGGGTGGTATAAGCCATCATTCTGACATGTTTTCTGTATATATATGTATTTGTTGTAAATATTTACTAGCCATGATAAATCTCTGATATGCTTTTCATGCATACATCCGTTTATTTGCCTGTTAGTTATATTTAAGCATATAATGTGAATCGATCTATGAAAGCTGATTAATATTGAATATCTGTATTGTCATGCTGGACTATGCTTAATAAATTGAATTGTAGCTTGATAAGTACCGTTGAGACTGATAAGCCTTTTTCTGGTTTGGTTTGACTTTGAACTAAGTTGTTTTAAAAATGAATATTATTTTAATAATGTTTTAAAGGAACTGATAAATATTTTGGAAATGTCAAAAGTAGTTAATTTATTATTTTTGGAAATCTTTTATAAAGGTATAACTTTTATTTTAAATTATAAATTATTTAAATTATTTCAAGTATAAAAAATATTTTTGTAGTGATCATTTAAAAGTTAATTTTAATTTTAATTTTAGAGTAACTAGTATTTAAGTATATTCATTTCAAAATAAATCTATTAATTTTGGGTCGTTACACGATACGAAACAGCTTAGGAGGAAGACAGTGGAGTTAGTGAAGGTTCAATGGAGCGAAAAGGAAGGCGATTTCATATGGGAAACTAAAAAGAGCGTGAGAGCCACTCACCGAGAGCTCTTTGTATGGTAAGGCATACTGAATGCGTCATTTTCTTTCGCTTTTAATATCATATAGGGTAGTGTAGTATCTCGCATGCTAGGATAGGTTCGCTTATATTGTCGATTGCATAACCACTTGTTTGATGTGTTTGATGGTCTCCTGCGATTGATAGGCATGCGGGGTAGCTATAGTTGACTATTCCTTGATTTATTTGGGGATTTTGGGGCAAAATTTCTAAAGGGAAAAGTGTAACGATCCATGTTTTATGTATCGAAGAATCTTAAAATATTTTTATTTTATTCATATGAGGTCATATGACTCTAAAATTTTGAGAATTGACACTTAGGTATATTATCCACATCTATGATTTTTGCTGATTTTCTATGCGACCATTTTGACCCTAAAAACCTTGTTTGAACTATAACTTTTGACAAAAGCCGAAATAGGATCTCAAACTACAACCATTGCTTCAAGATGATGGGTTCCCATTTCATAGAGTGGTAATAATTGAAAAACGGACTTAACGTTTGAAAGTTATAGCTGTTTTAAGTTTTTGCTACTACTGGTCAATATTAATGGGTAATTAACTAAGCCAGTGCTTAGGCCCATTAACCCATCTCGAAAATTGTGCTAAGGAGAGGCTGTAGGAACTGATCTAAGTCATTTCCATCTTCCCTAAAATAGCTCTAAACCTTCGTTAACCCTAATTTCTTCAAAAATCACACATTTTCCTGACTAATTTTAGCCAAAATCATTGATTAGAGGAATGATTAGCATAGGAAAGCTTTCGATTACCACTTTTGCTGATTTGGGTTCATCTCCTTTGTTGTCTACTTCAGATCAAAGGAGAAAAATTGGTATTTTGGGTATTTGGTGAGTGGTTCTTGACCTCTCACTCTACTATGCATGTTTATATAGTAAAAAAAATGATGTTTATGACACGATTTTAACCCTAAAACGTTTTCTCACCTTAACTACATTTTTATACATGCTTATGGACAAATTTTAAAGGCTTGAAAATGGGTTTAAATGGTTTTGCAATCCCTTGTATTCATATTCATATGCATATACTAGTGTACAAGTTAGATCTAGATTAAGATTTTCTTGATTATCACATTCTTATATATTGCTTGTATGAATAGACGTATATGCATGGTTATGATTGTACGTTGTGCTTTGATGTTATTTGCTAGTGTTTTAGGTAGTTGGAGAATAGGTTGGAAAATTCAACAAATTGAAGGCAAAGATGGTCAGAATTGTATGAAACTTGTTGGAGGGGTTCTGGAGTATGGGAGGAACCCAAGCTACAAGTCGCAGCAAAATTGGGGCTAAGGGAATAGGTCGGTACCGAGTTATTATAGCTCGGTGCCGAGTTATTTTGGTTGGCCAAAATAGGTCGGTGAGTTGATGGCTCGGTGGGGAAGATCTAGAGGAGATGGACAATGGAAAGATGTAGGAAAATGTCTAAGCTTGGATACCACACCGAGCTATTTCTAGAAGTTGGAAACCACAACTTTAAGTTGATGTCGAGCTATTTTGAAGGATGGGTCGAGGTTAGAAGCACTTGGGGAATGAATTACTATAACCAGGGAAGGAGACTTAACCAAAATTGGTTAAGTATATAGCTCAGTGCCGAGCTATTATAGGCCAATACTGAGTTATTTATATTGATGGGATTGGAGTGAAACTTCCATGAGGGGTAGAGGCTCGGTAGGTTATGCTGAAGGTGTTTGTTTGTTCGCTTGGGGTTTGATGGCGACATAGTAGCATGACGATATTTTCGGGACTCCGGTGACAACTCGATGGTGAAAGAAGTTAGGTTCCGATGATGGCGGCTCGATGTTGAACAGAGTCGCGAGAATGGTTATCCATAGAGTATGGGTTCTAAGAAAGATGACCTGTGGATAAAATGGTTTTATCATGAAGTGGATGAATGTTGAATGGTTTCTTGAGGATAATGGAAATTGGATAGAGTAGGGATCATTGATACTCGAAGTGTTTTTTGATGTACTCAAAGTAGGGGTATTGTGAGGACACTCATAGGTAGTTTGAAAGGCTACCCCGAATCGGTTGAATGGATCCTTATACCTCGTTCCAGTTGAATGGGTCAAGTATCAGCTTCAGGCTAAAGAGAGTACACTAAAAACTAAGATTTCCATTAGTCCCTGGAGTTGAAAGGTCATACGAGTTATCATATATCTAGAGCACATTGAGTGATAGAGAGGATTGTTTAATGGTTGCTATAGTTATCTTGATTGTTCTTCCATAGTCTATGACTCTAGGAATGTCATTGTAGATAGGTATTGGAGACAGGGATACCAGGTTACCTGTCATCACACTTGGTTTGCAGTGTACTTGTAATATATTTATACAGTGGCATATTATGTTCATTATGTGCTAACTCTTTGGTTGCAGAGATTGGTCAGATATGGTTCGTACACCATTGTTCCTTGCCATATCGAGTTGTATAGTACTTTTAGATTCATTTACCGCTCACACCAGACTACTGTCTAACCCGAGGTTTTATGCTTTACTTCTTATTATCTCGGGTACTCTTAAATGAGTAGACTACATAACAAGTCTAGGTGCGACGCAGTAGCTTTGCAGAGGACAAGCTGGATGGAGCTATCTCGTATTATATATGGATTTCTATGCTTATTCCGCTATGCAACACTGTTTAGCCATGATAGTGTTTGATTATTATTGTTATGAGATAGTTATTTGAGTTTATTCCCGTTATATAAAATTTATTACTTGTTGTATAACTCTATAAATCTGTACTTTGATATTCAGATCACTTAGTTATTACTGTCTCTCTTGGTTTATATTGTGATGTATATTATATTTTATTCCATGTGCTGTGCGATATACGACAGGTTCTGTGATGTTTATTTCATTTGAAAAACCTTAATGATTGTTCTACATCAGTTGGGCACGTCAACAGCACATTATCTTATGTATATTGGGTGCTGGTGGTGTATGGCGGTCATCATAGAAGGTATGCCATATTTATATTCATGGGTGATTAACTTGGGTGATTGTTATGTGTTATATATATATATATATTGAGTAAGACAGACCCCGGGTATGTCCACTTTACGATTGTCTGAGAGGTAATATAAGGCATTGTTGAGAGCGTGTCCCGTATTGTTATTGAGTTTTATACTTAATAGCTAGATTATAGTTGTTTCACCCACTGGATTATATACCTATTTGTTGTGTTGATCGACTTTACTCAAAGACATGTTATCTTTTACGTGCATGGTTTTGAGATATGTTGTCACTTAAGATATGCACGTGCCACTTGTGTTGCACTTGTTTATACCATGTCAGTTGTTATTTTATATTGACATCTACATTCTAGACATAGTCTGACGTATGTGTTATTTATATAATAATCGGGTCAGTTCGAGATATTTCAGGTTCAGGGATAAGATGACCAGTTTGTGGATGTTGGGCATAGATGGTGGATAAAGTATTTTTATATCATTTTGAATATTTTAGCTACAAGTGATCGAGTGTTAATGAGATGTATATACTAGACACATTATGTATATTTTTTTATGATAGTGGGCATCTGACTATTTTTGTAGACCCATTTGGACTCGTGTATATTTATTATTATATGTTATCACTGCATGGATGAATCTGTGTTCTCTATGATTTATTTTATATTGTGTATTGTTTTATCCTGGAGGCACATGTGTTTATTGCTTTGTGCCGATACTGTATACGTATATGTGAGTCGTTTATGATTTTTAAGATACGTATCTGTGTTAGCCCAAAGGAATATTCATGTGTGTATCTCATATAGCCTCATTCTTTATATTATTTGAGAGTATTACCTAGTAATACGCTTGGATAGTATGGATATAGAGGTAGGGTGTTACATTTGTCATTTTCCAGAAAAAAACTTGGGTGTAGACATTTTCTGCAAGTTTTAACTTAATAGATTAAAACATTATTCATAATAGATATTCTTAGAATACTGGTAAGGTTAAACATTACATGTTATAAATAAGCTCCAACTAATCTTTTATTTTTCTCAAAACCCTAAATGAAACATAGAAGTCTTTCGACTTCATTAGTAGGTGTTAGGACTCGTATACCTTAGGATTCTGGCCTTGAGGAAAGCTCAACAAATCATAGTCCCACATTAGATGGATAACTCCTTATTGGTCGTATCATATGCAACTCTTAACGTCGTCTTTGACCTGGTCTCATTTTTACCTTGAAGAAAACTCAACAAATAAAGAGATATTATTCACTCGTACCTACCATTTTACGACAGCCTAAGTATAATGTACATACCTTGAGGAGAGCTCAACAAATATATGCATTTATCTTACCTCGTCTATTGTATATATTAATAGTATTACATGTAACATCACTAGCTTTAGGAAAGCTCAATAACTAAGAAATATGCAAGTAATTTATTAATATATAAATGGTAGAAGAAAATTTTATATTAAAGATTCAGTCTTTAATATATTAATTGAGTAATATTTATTTTCGGAATAATGTATTTCTTATGAAATACCATCGTGCTTCAAGTGTTGGACACATCTGAAATCATGACATATGTACAATATGTATGTATTTATTCCTTAAATCTAATGTGGGTTTCTATTATTCCACCTTTTATTATACATTCATATTATATAAATTTTAATTATTATATTACTTTTATAATTTAATTTATAGAATAGCCTTATGTATAATATTACACTAATATTATTAATTAAATTTTATTTGATTAAGAAACATTATATATTGAATATGTATATTGTAACATTTATAATTACAAACATATATTGTTATATGTATATGTATTATATTATGTAATAATTAACATTTAATTTATTTAACTAAACAAATTTAATTAATTATTTTAATTTTGAAAATTTCATATATACCTACATCACCTTAAAAAATTCATGGTAATGTAACGCATATCATTATATATGTCATATAATTTAATTAATTAACAATTTAGTTAATTTATTAATCTAATTAATTAATTTTCGAAATTAATTTATAAATTTTCAGAACACTTTTGAAAATCATATTATAACATTGATGATATTTTTCTTATTTTAAATTTAATTTTAAATTTTAAATTTTTATTCTGATTTCAAACTAGATTTCGAAAATTAGCCCAAGATCTAAATTCAAGTAGGGTCTTTCATATTAGGGATAACCTTTTAGGCTCACTTCACCTTTAGGGCCAGACGAGTATCTAGGTAGGGCAGGGTACTTGATTACCCAAACCCAGCCTAAATACTATTTTTCTAGACACCCTACTAATTGAGTAACCTTAATTAATTTTCTATAATACTGCTAATTTAGATTGCATAGATTATAAGGCTCTGATACCATTATTGGAACTAGGCCAGCACGCAGTGGGTTAAATGGTGAATTCAGCTATGAAGTCCGCCAATGCCTATCCTTGGATAGCTCTCTAAAGGAGATAAGTAATATCAAATTGGCTCATTTCTATGTTCCACTTGAGCAACCATCCAAACGTCTCAGGCCGTTTAAGGACCTGTCGTAATGGCTGGTCCGTGTAGACGTTGATGGGGTGAGCCTGCATGTAAGGGCGAAGCTTTTGTGACACAATCAATAAGCAATGCACAAGCATTTCCAACTTCTGGTAGTTTCTTTAAACACCTGTCAATCACTTGCTGGCATAATATACCGGCCTCTGGATCCGATTTCTTTGCGTAACAGTGCGACACTTGTGACATGCACCGACACCGCTAAGTAGATGTATAAGCCTTCATGATCCAGCGGCATGGACATAATGGGAGGTCTCTCTAAGTGATCTACCAGAGCTTGAAACATGTTAATGCAGTCCTGCATCCATTCAAAGTTCCTATTCCCTCTTCTAATCAAGTCGAAGAAGGGAATACACTTGTCGGTGGCCCTTGAGGTGAATCTGCTTAAGGCGGCGACCTTTTCATTATGGCTTTGTATCTGCTTAATCGTCTTCGGCACTTCGATGTTTCGAATTTTTTAAATCTTCTTGGGATTTGCCTTGATTCACCGAGAGTTAATGATGAAACCAAGGAATTTCCCTGACATAACGCCGAAAGAGCATTTCAAGGGATTGAGTTTCATTCCATGTTTTTGGAGAATACTGAACATCTCCGCCAAGTCATCGATGTGGTCGTTTGATCATCGTGACTTCACGAGCATATCATCCACATATACTTCCATCGATCGTCTAATTTGGTCTTTGAACATTCGGTTAACTAGTCTCTGGTAGGTAGCTCCAACATTCGTTAGTCCGAACGACATCATTTCATAGCAATACAGTCCTAGATCGGTAATGAAACTGGTGTGCTCCTGGTCGAGGACATGCATCAGGATTTGATTGTATTCATAGTACGGATCCATAAATGAAAGTAACTCATATCCATTGGTCAAGTCTACCAGCTGGTCGATCCTTGCAAGTGGAACGCTGTCCGTCTGGCATGCCTTATTCAGATCTAAGTAGTCAACATATGTCCACCACTTCCCATTTGCCTTTTCCACGAGAACAGGATTAGATACCAATTTCGGGTAGAGCGTGTCGCAGATAAACCCGTTGCTTTTGAGCCTATCCACCTCCCTTTAAGTGGCAGATCTCTCCGGATCCATGCCACATCGTTTTTGTTTCACTAGAACATGCCTCAGGTCAATATTCAATTCATGGCTCGCAATGGTCGATGAGATCCTACACATGTCAGAATGGGTCCAAGCGAACACTCCAAGATTTGCTCGGAGAAAACTAGCTAACTCCCTCATAATCACTGGGTTGTTATGATCTAATCATTAGGACCTGTGAGGTGCCGTCGTGACTGACCATGATGTCGATCATCAGCTCAACGGGTGTAGCCTTGGATCCTTTGGGCTCTTCTTCATCATCTCTTAGGTCCGGACGCTTGTTGCTAAGCTCCATTTTTTTCTGATGCAGAGAGACTTCTCCACATCTTTTCCGTTCTATTTTCGTAGAGCATCTCTCACCTCAGCCACGTAATAGGCATGTCTAGTTGCCTGGTCTCCATGAACAACTTCCACGCTGTTGTATGTTGGAAATTTTAGTGTCAAACACCAAGGGGCGATAGCTGCCCTGAATTCAGCAAGGGCCGGTCGGCCCAAAAAGGCATTGTAAGGAGAGTCCACATCCAACACAACAAATGGCAGCGCCCCCACTCTCCTACGATTGTTGTCTCCTAACTCCACCGGTAGGACGACATAGCCTACCACTTCAGTCGCAACATTGTTAAAGCCATGAATATGAGCTTTACACGGTTTTCGGCCTTTGGCTTCCATTCTCATTTGGTCATAAGCCTTATTGAAAATAATATTTACAGAACTATCACAATTAATCAAAATCTTCCTCACTAAGGCAGGGCCGATCATGGCCGAGATCATCATTGGGTCGATCGTAGGGACCTCCACCTTATTTTCATCTCAACTTCAGAATACTATGTCGTCTGTCATAGTACGCTACTACTTGGCTGGAGCATTGTCCTCCGTATTTGAGCAACATTCAAAATCAACATGCCTGATTGTGTTCGCATAACGCTCCATTTCATGCAATCTTCTATCGATTGGATGTTGTCCTCTAACAATGGTATTGATAACTAGTCTTCCTTTGGTCTGCCTAGGTTCCATAATACTAAGCGGAGCTTGTCCTCAATTAGGGTTGGATGTCCCCTGCTGGCCGTCCTATGGGGCTTTAATAAACTATTGCAATTTTCTCTCACGAATTAACTTCTGAATGATATTATGCAAATGATGACACTCATTCGTATTATGACCATAGGTTTCATGGAACCTACAGTACTTTCTGTGTGCTTCTGCTTCTTCGTTGACTCTCTCAGAGGTGGTTTTCAGTATTGCATGGTATTACAAGTCGGTAGATAGATGTTCTCTAACAACGTGTTCAAAGGCATGCATGCATCGTACATAGGGATTCTTGGCTTTCCTCTCCCAGAATCTCGTCTCTGGTTCCGGTTTCTGTCACCGCCTTTTTTCTGCTCATTCAGTTTATTCTGAACGTTAATCTGAACTTTCCCAGAACTATCACCAAACTATTTTACTGCTACATTACTTTGTACTCTCTTGCACTTGGGCCCACAACATCCCTCTTTCTAGTTCGCTTTTCCTCCTCTTTTATCAGAAATTGAGCTACCTTTGAAAAGAAACGGTCTAACATGAAAGGAGGCTTTCCTGCCAACCAATCACCAAATTCGGAATCGAGGTCGATTCCCCTAGTCAGTGCCATGAATATTGCTTCACTATTCATATTACTGAATTATGTAATAACTGTATTGAACCTTTCTGGGTAATCTTTAAGCAACTCCCCCGGTGACTGAACTAAGTTGGAGGGAGACAAAACATCTTTGGGGCAAGGCACATGCATGTTGAACTACTCCAAAAACTTTGTTGCTAATGCATCAAATGAAGAAATAGACCACGGCGGTAACTTAGTGAACCACATAGTCGCAACTCTCTCAAGAAAAATATGGAAACATCTGCACTTGACTGTTAGGAAATCAAATCTATGGTTTCGATGACAACAACTATACAATGGAAATCAAATGTGCATATATATTTCTATTTATAGGTATTTGCTAAAGAAACATCACTAGAGAGACAAGAACAAGGCTCGAATAACATATCAAGAAGCTACAAGTCAATAGAATCAGAAGAGCAATGACACAGACACAAGAAAAGCAACATGCACAAGTTCAGACGTCTGCGTGCACTAGCCAGACGTCTGATTGAATCCTCTGGTTTGCAAATCAGACAGAATCAGACGTCTGGTTAATGTACTCAGACGTCTGAAAAGCAACCATATACAAAAATATATATATATAGGTCAGACGTTTGAAACATTTTCCAGACGTCTGATTTTGAACTCGGCTGTTAACATTCAAAGAACAACTGTCACAATTGAAAAGACACCTTCGCTCCTCTTCGCTACAACTCTTCATCACCATCAGGAGCGACCATAGAACACTTGTTAATGGATGCAACTACTCAAGGAATCTCTCTACCACTATGAATAGCATCAAGAATCCAAGAGAAGACCTTACCTGACTTACTTGCGCTTTCTACTCTTATACTCTGATATATTCTTGATCTCTAGCAAATCTATACTTGTATTCTACTCTTCCAAATATACAGTTCCTCATAGACAATACTCTCTAGATATATATTGGAAGCATTAGTACTATATAGTCAAAATCCGTGTAATAGAGAACATACAGTTGACAAAGAATCTCTGCTATTGTAAACCTATTCCTCCGGGTGAAGTGAGGGCTATTCGATGAAAGGAAATTCCGAAGAGGAGCTTCGGGACTGGATGTAGGACGGGAGGTCCGAACCAGTATAAAATCCCTGGTGTGATTATTCTTATTTACATACTTTAATATTGTTACAATATAGTTTAAATTAGTCATATACTTGTCATTTGTATAATCGATCCACCATACTATAGACTTTCATTTGGTATCAGAGCAAGGTTTGATCAAAGTACAGTAACACGTTTCTAAATCATTTTAATATGGCAAGTATTTTTCAAGAAGGACAATCCACAGCACGACCCCCACATTTTAATGGCTCTAACTATGCTTATTGGTCAACACGTATGAGAATTTTTATGGAAGCTAATGGTCTAGAAATTTGGTCAGCTACTCAAGATAAATATGAAGCACCTACTACTGCTATGAACACATGGACCGATGCACAAAAGACCTTAGCATCAAACAATGCTAAAGCTATGAACGTTTTATTTTGTTCTCTAGATAAAAATGAATTTTCACGTGTCATGTTATGTACAACTGCATTTGACATTTGGCATACCTTACAAACAACACACGAAGGTACAACAAAGGTCAAACAAACTAAGATTTCAATTTTGCAAAACCAATTCTCATCTTTTAAAATGAAGCAAAATGAAACTATTGTTGACATGTATTCTAGATTTCATACTATCCAACATGATCTTATGGCATTAGGAGTTAAGTTTATTGATTTTGATTTAGTTTCTCGAATACTCAACTCTTTAACATCATATTGGGAAAGGAAGGTATTAGCCATTGAAGAAGCTAATGATCTCTCTACTCTCAAAACTGAAGAGTTGATAGGAAATTTAATGTCCTATGAAGCTAATTTGCAGGCACGAAAAGAACTAAATTCAGAAAAGAAGAACATAGCATTTCCAGCAACAAAAAATGATGATTCTAATTTAGATGAAGAAGAGATAGTCTTCATTGCCAAGAATTATAACAGATTCAAGAAATTTAGAAAGATGACCAAATTTCAAAAGAAAGGGAAGTCCAACACAACAAACATGTCTCAAATCAAGTGCTATGAATGTGATCAATACAAACATATGAAGAAGGATTGCCCTAAACTCAATAATGATAAAAAGAAGAACAAATTTGAAAAACTCAAAAAGAAGAAGGCTTTCAAAGTAACATGGGATGACTCGGATTCTTCATCATCTGAAAGTGATAGTGATAGTGATGGAGAATAAGCTAATGTGTGTTTTATGGCACAAACTGATGAGGTATGTCCGGAACTTAGTTATGACGAATTATTAGAACTTAGCATAGAATTAGATGATAAATTTAGACAAATTAAAAAATTAAACAAAGAATATATAGCCAAAATAAATAGATTAGAACTTGAAGTAGGAATGTTAAAAGATGAAAAAACTATCTTAGAAGAAGAACTAGAATTATCTCAAGACAAAAAACAAAAATAACTTGATAGGAAGTAAGGCTATTACTATTGATGTTGAAAACACCAAAATAGTAAAGGATAATTTGTTAAAAGAAAATGTCAACTTGAAAAGCAATATTGAAATATTGAAAATTGAAAATTTAGAATTAAAAGAAAAATTAGATAAAATTACAAATAATGTGTCAAAATTCAATAAAGGAAAACAAGATTTGGAAAATCTTATCAAAACTTCAAAACCATCAGGCAATAGAAATGGAATAGGATTTAAAAATACTTCTAAACAAAAAGGAAATGATGCAAAAAAATTTAGAAATAAAAAAACTAAAAGTTTAACTACATCTAATATGAATACCAAAACTATGAAAATTTGGATTCCTAAGACAAATAATAATTTGATTAAACAAAAACATATTAATAATTTCTTAGAGAATGTAGTCTATAATAAAAATTATATTTATAAAGGTACCAAACCTTCTTGGGTATGGCTACCTTCTCCTAATAATTAGGACCCTAACAAAAGTATATGGGTACCAATTAAAACATCTTTTATTTTGTAGGTACCCAAAATAAAACATAAGGAGAAATGGATACTAGATAGCGGATGCTCCAAGCATATGACCGGAAATTCAAAAATGTTATCAAATATAACATACATCGATGGTGGAATGGTAACCTTTGGAGATAATTCAAAAGGATATGTCGTTGGAACTGGAGAAGTCATCAACCTTGGTATTTCTAACTCTCCTATTATTACAAATGTTTTATTAGTAGAAAATCTAAAACACAATCTACTAAGTATTAGTCAATTATGCGACAAAGGTTTTCAAATAAATTTCGAAAAAGATAGATGTAATATTTTAGATAATAACAAACAACTTATATTTGAAGGTTTTAGAAACAAAAATATCTATGTATTAAACATGAATATAAATAAAAATTCAAATTTATGTTTAACCACCAAACATAATGATCCATGGTTATGGCATAAACGTTTTTGTCATATCAATTTGAAAAGTATTAATAAGTTGGCAAAATATGAGTTAGTTAGAGGTTTACCTAAAATAAATTACAAAGTAGAAAATTTATGTGACGATTGTCAAATTGTAAAATTAAAGAAAACCTCTTTTAAATCTAAAAATAATATTTCTACAAAACAACCATTAGAATTATTACATCTATATTTATTTGGTCCAACACAAATACGATCTATAAACCACAACAAATATGTTTTCGTGATAGTTGATGATTTTTCGAGGTATACATGGACCATGTTTTTAAAACATAAAAGCGATACTTTTGGAACGTTTAAAATATTCGCTAAAAGAATTAGAACACAAATGGACTTGAAAATTAAAAATATTCGAAGTGATCACGGAGGAGAATTCGAAAACGATCTTTTTACTAATTTTTGCAATAAGAAAGGAATAAGTCATAATTTTTCTTTTCCTCGCACACCTCAACAAAATGGTGTAGTAGAAAGAAAAAATCGTACGTTACAAGAATGTGCACGAACACTACTAAATAGTAGTAGTTTACCAAAACACTTTTGGGCAGAAGCTATTGCCACAGCTTGTTACGTATTAAATCGAGTAACCATACGTCCTATGACTAAACAAACTTGTTTTGAAATATTTTTTTGGAAGAAAACCTAAAGTATCATACTTTAAAACTTTCGGTTCAAAATGTTTTATATTAAATACAAAAGATAACTTATGAAATTTGACCCGAAGGCCGATGAAGGTATCTTTGTTGGATATTTGGATCGTAGCAAAGCCTATAGAATTTTTAATAAACGAAATAACACTATTGAAGAAAGTTTACATGTTTCGTTCGATGAAAATCTATTTAACCATCATACTAATGATGAAGAAGAGATTATTCCAATAACAAATTCAACAAATTCTATTAATAATGAAACAAATGTGCAAAATAACACTTTAATATCATCCCCTAGAATTCTTAAGAATCATCCAAAAGATAATATCATTGGAGATCTCAATTCTAGAGTAACTAGAAATCAACTTAATCAAATAAGCCATGTAGCATTTGTGTCAAATCTTGAACCAATTTTTTTTAAAGAAGCTTCAAATGATAACTTTTGGATAATGGCTATGCAAGAAGAATTGAATCAATTTTAACGTAATAATGTTTGGGAACTAGTACCAAGACCTGAAGACCAATCGGTTATAGGAACAAAATGGGTATTAAAAAACAAAGCAGACAAGAATGGAAATATTGTTAGAAATAAAGCACGCTTAGTTGCTCAAGGTTATAATCAAGAAGAAGGTATCGACTACGACCAAACTTTTGCACCAGTAGCAAGACTCGAGGCCATACGAACATTACTCGCTTTTGCAAATCATCACAATTTTAAACTGTTTCAAATGGATGTCAAAAGTGCTTTCTTAAATGGTTTTATCAAAGAAAACGTATATGTTGAACAACCTCCACTATTTACTCACGAAAAATATCCCGATCATGTTTTTAAATTTCAAAAAGCTTTTTATGGTTTAAAACAAGCTCCCCAAGTTTGGTATGAACGACTTAAAAATCACTTAATTACATTTGGTTTTCAAATAGGTAAAATCGATACAACTTTATTAATTAAACGAGAAAATAATGATATTTTAGTTGTGCAAATTTACGTAGACGATATTATTTTTGGTTCAACTAATGAAAATCTTTGTAATCATTTCTCAAATATTATGACCAATGAATTTGAAATGTCTCACATGGGAGAATTAAATTTTTTCTTGGGTTTACAAATAAAATAACTTGAAAATGGTATTTTTATTCATCAAGAAAAATATTGTAACGACCCATTACGACGCTTTGGAATGGATAAAATTTCAAGCAAACCAACACCGATGAGTACTACTGTTCAGTTAGAAAAGGATGATAACGGAAAAGATTTTGATGAAAAATTATATCGTAGCATGATTGGTTCTTTACTTTATTTGACGGCTAGTCGACCCGATATTATGATGAGTGTATGTCTTTGTGCTCGATTTCAAGCAAAACCAAAAGAATCTCATTTAAAAGCTGTTAAGCGTATTTTATGTTATCTATCTAGTACTAGAGATTATGGTTTGTTTTACCCTAAAGGATCATCGTTTGAACTAGTTTCATAGAGTGATGCAGATTTCAGTGGATGTAGAACAGATCGTAAGAGTACCAGTGGAACATGTCACTTTATCGAATAATCATTAGTTTCATGGTTTAGCAAAAAGCAAAATTGTGTTTCTTTATCTACTTGCGATGCCGAATATATCTGAGCAGCTCTAGCATGTGCGCAAGTAATATACATGCAACAAACACTTACGGACTTCGGCAAAATTATCAATAAATCTCCAATATATTGTGATAACACAAGTGCAATAAATTTATCAAAAAACCCTATTAATCACTCACGAACTAAGCATATAGATATACGACATCATTTTCTACAAGACAATGTTGAAAAAGGAAATATCTCATTAGAATACGTAAATACCGAAAATCAAATAGCAGACATCTTTACAAAACCACTAAATGAACAAACTTTTATTAAACTCCGACGTGATTTAGGGATTTGCTCTCTACATGATCTTCTTGCTTAATAAATCCTGCTTCATCTAGGCTATATTTAGTTATATTTAGTCATGTGTTTTTCTATCCACAAATTATAATTACTAATTTGTGCACCCTTTGTATTTTTTAGATAGTTAGTTTTTCTATAAATAATTTTTTAAAGTATATATAAACAGTTATACTTCAAGAAAAATTATATACATACAATTCATATTTTCCTCAAGAAACAAAATATAGCTATTTCTTCTAATAACTCTTATATTTCCATCTCGATGCCTACGCCGGATAGCTCGGTTGATACACCCCAATGACTTCTTACACCCACACCAATTCATGAACCGACGCATAGGTGGTCCTCATATCATACGGGATTTACTCCCGATAGCAAGAAGACTAAAAGATCTCTGTTTGTATCTCCTAACACAAAAGAGAAAATTGATGAAATTCATCATTATCAGAAACAACAGATAGATCTTCAACGAGAACTATATTTTGAGCAAAAAGTCATAGCACGTCGCCTAAGCTTTTTGGAACAAGTAGCGATGAAGTTTTGTACGTCAAGAAAGAAAGATGTTCATGAACCACTCCCAAAGCCTTGCAGTTCTTTAGATCCCTCATCTTCATATCGTACTCCTTCATATCCATCACCGAGACAATTTTCTGACTCTCCCAGAACCCACGAACGTGGTAATATATGGTCTCCACTTAAACCATGGAAGAATAACAAGTCAGAAGATCGTACAACTCTATTGCCTTCTAAATAAATTACTTTATTTTTATTTGTATGTATCTCTGTTTGTTTGTAATTTTACACAAATAAAACTACATTTTATATATATATATAATAGAGAATCAAGAAATAAGCAAAACCATCAAATTTTAGGCTATTTTTAGAAAAATTGCCTAAACCAGACGTCTAGATATAGACCTCAGACATCTAACACTCTGATATACGTTTAATTTTTAAGCACTGTGCATATGCCAGACGTCTGAAATACCCCCCAAACGTTTGAAAATTTGCTCTGTCTTCTCAAAATATTAATCAGACAATTTCAGACGTCCGAAACTCAACTCAGACGTCTGAATTAGTTCTTTGCAACAAAATGTTTTCAAAATTGCCTTAAACAAGACGTTTGATTTTTAAACCCAAACGTCTGATAAAACTCTCTGCCTATCCAATTTTTCAAATTTGATTAAACCAGACGTCTAACATAAAAAACAGACGTCTGAATTTATCTACTGTACCTAATCTAGGGCAAACCGGACGTCTGATTTGGATCCCAAACGTTTGAAATTCAATCGACTCTTTAAATTAACCTAGATAACGACATTTTTTTTATTTTCGTTTCAAAATTTTCATCTGCGATTTCATCAATTAACGATTTTTTCTCAAAAAATTTGAGCTCAAATCACAATGCCTCCTAGAACTAAAAATGTCAGGACATCAAAACGAAAGCAAGATCAACCAACATCATCTTCAAACCCCCAAGTTTGTTTGGATGATCAAATTGAAAAATGGATGAATAGAGCACCACATTCAATCAAGAGGTATGAAGATATACAAAAGAAAAAACTTCATATAGGTCCTTTCTATAATCTACTTAAATTTCCAATGTACGATTTGGATGAAATATGTGAAAATGCTGGACTAGAAACTTTAATTTCGTTCACTCCTAATGATGTCCAAATCAATCAATTGGCAATATTTCTTTTTTATGCAAACTTGGATAGCACTTCAGTATGGAACACTGAAGATGAAGATAACTGGCTATGGTCTAGCGTGTATGGCAACACGATTAGATTAACCCCTGGCATAATAGGTAGAACCTTAGGATGTTCTAACACGGACGAAGATTTATACAGCATTCCTGATATGCACTTCAAGCCAAGAAATAGTATAAAGCATCAAATTTGGGAAGATGAAATGCTAAAGTTTGCCTCTAAGTATCTACGTCCAAAAGCACGACTCCTAACTCGAATGATAATCAATACTATTGTTCCACGTATGGGAAGCTATGAGCAAATAATCGAGTTAGAGCACAAAGCCTTATATGCTCTATTTAGTGGAACAAGGGTGAATTGGGCCAAATTCATCTTCGACGAGCTCAAACAATTTTGGACTCGATCACGGCCATCAATTATTTACCCAACTTATATTATGAGACTTCTTCGTGCACATAACATTCCATCCTACCTATCAACCTTCGAAGAAATATCACCTAAATATGCTTCCACCAAATTTTTCTCGCTTATGCACTTACCCGAAATTCCTCCAGAGTTTATCTCCTTTGAAGATTGGACGCACAATCGTCAAGCTAGACAAGTTGAGCCTCCTCCTCAACCACACATTGAACCATCTCAAGAGGAGGAACAACATCGAGAAACAACTCCACATCCTTCTGCACCATTTGATTATCCGGGACAAGATGAAATTATGGAGACTCGAATGGATACAAATCCAAATGAAAGTGTTCGAGATCTCACCCTTCAAAATCAACATATACTATCTTAAAATCAAAAACTTTTGGCTAAGCGGATTGATAGTTTCGAAACATCGTTTGCTACACGCCTAGCCACAGTTGAAGAATCTCTTTCGACTGTTTTATCGGTTTTCAAAGAAGTACTACAACGGGTCCGTGGTCCAACACCAGCTTCTGAAGATTGGCCAACCCCAGTACCTTCTCCTCCGGCAAAACATTCCAAACTTTCCGAGGATGAACCTCTCAAGCAAGTTTTGACATCTCCTATAAAGACTAGCACTTCTGAAAAAGAAGAAACAAAGGAAGATGATCAAGATAAAGATTCTCCAAAGGAGTCATAGATTTTAGGAATCATATATTTTAGGATTTTGGGTTTTCAACGTTTGTAAATTAACAAAATCTATGTATGCATTCACTTTCGAATTATTAATAAAATTTTCCTTTTGGCTTTGACGTTAGTTAAATTGTTTATAATTCTTTTTGATAATGCCAAAGGGGGAGAAATATAAGTATAATAATAAAACATTAAGAATAATCACATATTAAGGGGGAGATTTATAAATTATATATAAGTACATCGTATAGTTGTCATCATCAAAAAGGGGGAGATTGTTAGGAAATCAAATCTACGGTTTCGATGACAACAACTATACAATGGAAATCAAATGTGCATATATATTTCTATTTATAGGTATTTGCTAAAGAAACATCACTAGAGAGACAAGAACAAGGCTCGAAGAACGTATTAAGAAGCTACAAGTCAATAGAATCAGAAGAGCAATGACACAGACACAAAAAAAGCAACATGCACAAGTTCAAACGTCTGGGTGCACTAGCCAGACATCTGATTGAATCCTCTGGTTTGCAAATCAGACAGAATCAGACGTCTGGTTAATGTACTCAGACGTCTGAAAAGCAACCATATACAAAAATATATATATATAGGTCAGACGTTTGAAACATTTTCCAGACGTCTGATTTTGAACTCGGCTGTTAACATTCAAAGAACAACTATCACAATTGAAAAGACACCTTCGCTCCTCTTCGCTACAACTCTTCATCGCCATCAAGAGCGACCATATAACACTTGTTAATGGATGCAACTACTCAAGGAATCTCTTTACCACTATAAATAGCATCAAGAATCCAAGAGAAGACCTTACCTGACTTACTTGCGCTTTCTACTCTTATACTCTGATATATTCTTGATCTCTAGCAAATCTATACTTGTATTCTACTCCTCCAAATATACAGTTCCTCATAGACAATACTCTCTAGATATATATTGGAAGCATTTGTACTATATAGTCAAAATCCATGTAATAGAGAACATACAGTTGACAAAGAATCTCTGCTATTGCAAACATGTTCCTCCGGGTGAAGTGAGGGCTATTCGGTGAAAGGAAATTCCAAAGAGGAGCTTCGGGACTGGACGTAGGATGGGAGGTCCGAACCAGTATAAAATCCCTGGTGTGATTATTCTTATTTACATACTTTAATATTATTAAAATATAGTTTAAATTAGTCATATACTTGTCATTTATATAATCGATCCACCATACTATAGACTTTCATTGACTGCATCAGGGGCTCTGGCAGGGTCCATAAAGCCATATGTACATTATAAGATGCTGCCTGGGGTCGGTTTTTCCCATGTAAGTAGGCGTCGATGGCATATTGAACCTCCGTGGATATTCTGCATGTAGAATGTTATCGGTGAATGGAGAATGGCTCTTGGATAGTCCCAATCATCATTGGTTAAGCCCTAACTTTCTTTCACAAGCTGCTACACCATGTCTTTTAAGTCCGGTGTTTAAAGAGTTGGTGCCAAGTGGTGGTCGTGTTCCACCTCACATGAATGTCCCAGTCCATGTCTACGGGCAGTACAACATTGCCTTTGCTCTTCTTGCTCTTGATCCGTATCCTAAGAGGCAGTTCTATCATCATTTCTACGCAGTGGTTGATTCGTATTCGCCTGAACTCCGACACCCTGATCAGCCACAGCACCTCCAGCATGTGCCCCTCCAGCAGACTAAGTGTTCCCTCCGCGGGAGGATGGGTCTCCAATCTCCCTTAGGGGATCGGGACCGATCGGTAGAGATCGATTAAGATCGATCACCAACCGATGTCCTGATGTCCCAACGTTATATGCTTTAGTTTTATACCGTCTGGCTTTATGATAGTCATCGGATGAAGATGAGTTCTCCGTTCCTGAATATGGAATAGGCTCCCTCCTTGTTTTCCCACATTGATCCTTCAACTAGTTCATCAAATCAAAGTTAGCTTGGGTCTGATGGTTGAGCTGTTGAGCGCTATCCATCAACTCCTTCAGTAGGACTTCAAAATCAACTCTACTGATGGTATTAGTAGGATTCCAGGGATTGGCAGCAGCTGGTTGTACATTCTGATCAACATGTTAAACACTAGCGTCGTCGTTGCCTTCAACTGGAGCACGGGAAGTAGACTTAGTTCATCTGGCCATTTCTATCAGCTTCCTTCTAGATCTTTTCCAAATCTGAGTCGAAACGGAAACTTTGTTGGCAGAAATCTATATCTTATCTCACGGATAATGGAATCCACTAGTAGATGATGAGATCCAATCAGAATGGGAATTGATTTTCTCAGTGAAAGCACCAAAATGTTTGCAACAAAAGTTGGCGCAAACACCCAATAGAAGTTTTGTAGAGAAATAAATGAAGAAAAATCCAATGAAAACAGAGGAAACAAGCAATTAAATAACATAAAATAAGCACTAACATGAACACAACGATTTATAGTGGTTCGACGTTGAATGCCTACGTCCACTTTAACTTTATTAATCACTTGAATTGATGAATATAGAAGGATGGATCGGTTATGATCCATGATTACAATTGAGTATGAAAGAAACAACAGCGTAAAGATCCTTTAAATGAACTATGAGGCCTGTATTTATAGGGAAGATAGCGGAATATCTTTCTAAAATTTCGGTAGCAGAGTCTCCAGACCTAGACGAGGTAACCCACAAAATTTCAAGGTGTAACTCCCAAAAATGATCGATCGGCCCTGATCAGTTGTAAGAGCAACGTGGCGGCCTGTGATCGATCATGTGGTTCTACATCCATGCCATCTTCATGTTCCCAAAGTTGTTTGCATAGTTGTCTTCTGAATTTTGATATATCAATCATTTTCTATTGGGTTGAACTGCTAAGCTAATACGATCTGATCCCTTGTATAAGGGGAGGGATCTTACCCGATCCATTGCATAGGGGAGGAGTTATTCCATACTTAGAGCATTCTATAGATTCCATCTCTTGGTTTCGCTTTATCGCTGCTTCATATTATTGTCCGTACCCGATCTCTGGACCCGACGATCATCAATCTGGGCTGCTGGCCTTGATGACAGTCGAGCCTAACTAGTTCAAACAGTCTAAATAAAACCGGATCGAAAGGCTGGATTAAATAAAGGTTTTAAAATATATTATAAGCATTTTAAAAGTATGTTTTTAGTATATATATATGGTTTTCGAAATTGTTAAAGGTTTGATTTGGGAAATAAAAGGTTTTTATATTATAATATTTTACAAATGGTTTATAGTATTTTATTGAATATCTTAGTTTTACAAATAAATTAGTATATTTATTTATATATCTTTTTAAAGGTATTTTAGTATATTTAGAAGTTCAAAAGGAAGTTTGGTATTTATAAAGGAATTTAAAAGGATTTTTTAGATTATAACACTTATGTTATAATGGATTGTTTTATAAATTGATTAAAATGGTAAATAACCTTGTTTAATAAAATGGAGAAGTACTTAGAGATTTAAATGGATGTTCTAAAGTAAATGACAAGTATAAAAGTGATTTTGGGTTTATAGTAACAATGTTTGTGCAAAATTTGTTTTAACCCATTTAACTATACTTTTGAAAAGTGATAAGATCTTTATAATGGAGTTTTAAAGACAACGTGATAGTAAGGTGTTTTGGGGTTAGTTGTAAACAATGTTTTAGTAACATTTGTTTTTAAACCCTTAGATAGTATTTTAAAGTGGTAAAATATTGTTAAATGAGTTTGGAAAATACTTAGATCTTTAATAAAGGAATTTTAAAGAGAATAACAAGTATGAATTGGCTTTGGGTTTGTTGTGGCAATGTGTTAGTATCATTCGCCTTTAATCTGTTTTGATTATACTTATGAATGTAAATCGATCTTTGAAAAAAATGTTTTTAAAGATAAATCATAAGTAAAATGGTTTTAGGTTTGTAGTGAAAGTGTTTGAGTAACATTAGTCTTAAGCCCTTTGAAATTGATTTGTGAATATACTTATACAGTTGAGATAAGTATATGAATACTTTTAAGAACTATTGAAATGTGTTGAAAATAGTGATGTTTTAATTAATAAAGGAAGATTAATTAAAAAGGGGATTAGAAGTCTTTATATGACTTGATCATGCTTTGTGTGTTACTAGTTTATGGATAGTATAAAGGACTTGGTTTTTCATATGTAATTATTCTCAGTGTTATTTGATTTGACCAAATATACTTTGGATATATCTAGAAGAAACACGAGAATTATATGTTACAGTTATCTTCGGTAATACTATATTGTATGTATAAACTCATTTCGCTCTTTTAGGACAAATGATAAGGGAATCCGTCCGCTTGAATGGTTAGGAGGTGATCTCTGACCTTATGTATTGTCTATTTATTTCCAATAGAACTAGGGTTAAGACTGCCGAAAAATCGATCGATTGGTTTGGGAGCACCCAGTAAGCGGGGGAGTGTACTTATATGAAATGACTTAAAACCATAACCACTCCAAAACCATATACGTGTTCTATGCGTTGGAAGAGGTTCATGAGAGGTTCATGATTGGTTTGTGATTAGTTCGTGATTGCTTCGTGAAGCTGGAATCTATATGGAGATTCGAGATCTATTTAAGATGCTCGAACATATGTAGTTGTTTGTGATCTATTCAGGATGTGAGAATCCATGTGTGATTCCGAGACCTGTTAAGGTATGGGAATCCATGCATGGTTCCATGATCAGTTTGAGTTGGAGCTCGTATGGAAGATTTATTCGAGTTGTGACTCGTGTGCTTGAATGCCAGACGTAGCCTCACCAGCGGATATGACTAAAACTAGAGATAAGATGCATAGCCATAGGGTTAGCAACCCACAAGGGTGCATGCGACTCCATCCTAGAGTTATTTACAGATATGCATGTGGGAGCGATGCACTCAACTAGTTTGGCCAGCTATGTATTTCCTATGGTACATTCACTGGAGATATATGTTGCTTCGATTGCGTATCTCCGACCCTTTTGTAGTAGATTTGAGTCAACTTTGATCCAAGGAGATCTACGTCAAAATCCTACACAATTAGCGAACGCACCTTAGCGGTTTTAATTGTATACCTATTATTGTTGTGATGTACACTCACTTGCATCGCAGCTATGTGATTATTTATATTTCATATCTTAGACATTATTATACTATCACTGGATTTTATAATAGATATGGTTTGGTTATCGTAAGGTAAAAACCCGTTTATGTTTATTGACGGTGTGGTCTTACAAGATATCATTATTTTGAAGGGTTTAAAGATATAATAAAGCTATATTATTTGAGTTTCTCATGCTGGTTTACTAGACTATTCCGGGTATTATTTTCTTAATGCTCGAGTCAGCTCAAGTATGTTTCCAGATTTAGCTGAAGTTTATTGGAGCCCTTGGAGAGGGGTTGGATGATTTTATACCGTACTTTATTTCCATTGCATTACTTGTTTTGTATCTATTATCATTGTAAGGATAGGTTTTTATAACTATCCAGGCTAATGATATGTTAGTTGACTCTGATTGATGTATGTATTTCAAAGTTTTCTTTTTGGTAAAGACCTTTTGAGAAATTATATATTATAGTTTCGCATGTGTGATCTACACTTCCACTTCGATAATGGAACCACCATAAATCTTCGTATCCTATTTACTTTCTATTTATTTCATTTTTTCTTATGTTTGACCGTGGATTTCTGAATTGGTTTAATTATTCAACTTATTTGTTTAGTTTCACATATAGTTGATCTTACAAAAGCTTCCGTTGAGATTTGGGATAGATTGATATTATAGACAATTTTAACTTTAATTAGTATCAAAGCTGTAAAGTTTATTATTGGATAAAAAGTGTATGATAGAATGGAAGGACCAGAAGATGAGAATACATATGAGGTTAACTTAGCTCTAGTAGTTGCACCCTATGTCCGAGGCTCTTATATGGCATCCTGTTCCCAATTGGTGATTGAGAAGTGCCATGGAGACAGTGATTTTGAGAAGTGGCAATGGAAGGTAAAGGCAATATTGAGGAGAAATATTCATTGTGTAGTGTGGAGACTAATAAGTTGCATGTGAATATTTTAGTTACTGAATTAACGAGATGAAAGAATGAGCTTTTACTACTCTCTAACTTGCTATGAGAGAAAATGTTATCTTCGAAATTAGTGATGAAACCACCGATAGGGGTATTTGGAAGAAGTTATAAGATATCAACATTAGGAAGTCTCTTACCAATGTCTGATATCGTTGAGGAACTTTTTCGCTTATAAGATAAAAGAGAGTTCTTCAGCTACATCACATCTAAGTGTGTTTGATGATTTGATGCTAAAGATAAAGTCCATTTTGAAGATTAAGGAGGAGAAGAATTCCATGGTCCTATCGTGTATTCTTCCGGAGCGATACACTTGGTGCCAATAGTCTAATTTATGGAAAGGATACCTTGACTTTAAATGATGTGAAGACTAGCCTACTCGGTGACGATTTCCATGATCAAATGAAGGAGTTGGGTGTAGGCGACAGTACTAAAGGAAGTAGTAGTTAAGGTTTGTTTGTTATGAGAGGTAGAAATAGGAAGAAAGGGAAGAACTTTAGGTGTCGTTTCAGTTCTAAAAAGCCTAGGTGATGGAGTAATTCCGTAGATGGTAGGTGTCATTATTGTAAGAAACTAGATCGTTGAAGGAGAGACTGTCCAGAGCTAAAGAAGAAGGAAGTGGCTAGTTCTTCATCAATCACAGTGGAGAAGTCAACAATGATATTTTGACAGTCATAGTATCAGAACTTTTTGACCAATGAGTTCTGATTCTGGGGTGTCTTTTCATATAATGCCTAATAAGGATCACTTCTCTTCCCATTGACAAGGAGTTAAGTGCAATCCTTATGGACAATGATGCTACATGCACTTCTCTGCGGATTAGTTTGATATGGATTCAAATGTATGATGGTGTAATCTGTACATTAGCAAATGATTGCTATCTTCCACATCTTTGGAACTGTTTGACCGCTATAAGCCAGTTGACATCATTGGCATGTAAGATTAATATTGAAAAAGATACCCTAAGGATTTCTAAGGAGGCACATTGATTATGAAGGGTATTATGGTCTGGAATTTGTATTTTCTTAAGGATACTACTATTCATGAGGAGTTGTATATTGGAGTTGATAGTACTAGATGTTGGATCACGTGCAATGGTAGCAAGGTAAAAGTGGGAGATTTAAAAAATTCCCTTTTATTAATTTGCATTGGATCTTAAACGTGTTTACATGAATAGTATCTTTGCACTAAATCAAATTTACTGTTGATTAATAAACGATTTTAGTGTTTTTCTTTTTTATTTAATTTTATTAAATAATTCATGTTTTATATTATTATTTTATTAAAGCATATGTTATTATATAATATGATTTGATTTAATTTAATTTAATGTCAAGGATGACTAGCTCAAGTGGCAAGTGATACGACATTATAGGCTATAGACTTAGTGATCATGAGTTTGAACCCCTAAGACGTCAAAATGATGGTTCTGCTTGAATAAAGTACCACTCTTATTATTAAAAAACAAGTTTAATTTAATTTTATATTTTAGTTTATAATATGTTCGGCTTCGCAATGCAAACATTACAACTATAATAAAAGTGGTATACTAACCTAGGGTATAAATAATGAATAAATGACATAGGTATATAATTAACCATTGGGATTTATGATTAATAAATATAGTGTCAAGGTAATGATATTTTGACATGGGTTTGTCACATATATAATAAGTATGTATACATATGAATGTAATCTATTTAATTTGTTTTATTCAACTATGAATTAATTTATATTTAGATTTATTAAGTTATATTTATATATATATGTGTGTGTGTGTGTGAGTGTGTGTGTGTGGAACTGTAACGACCCAGAATTTTTAATCATTTGAAATTGAAATATTTAATTAATTTTAAATATTGAAAAGTTAATTTTATAGATTAAATAACTCGAATTTCAAATATAGCGATTTATGGGAAAATTTAATTGTTGAATTTAATAATTGAAATCGTTTAAATAATTGAATCTTGGATTTTTATTTGGATAAAAATAATTTCAAATCTTATTAATTTCTATTAATAAGAATGAAGATAATAAAACTTTTAAATTGGATTTAAAAGCGATTTACTCGATTTTGAAAATAACTCATTTTAATTAACGAGTGAAAATAGCCTCCTAGGGCACTGTCTCGGATTTCGACGAAACCAGTGTCATTGGGTCCATAATACTGAATTATAATACGTCGTCAAATTTCAGGGCGATCAGATGTACCGTTTGGCCGTGCGAGATTGAAACGCGTTGATATTAATATTGGAAATTTAATATAATAATTGGGTTCAAAAAGCTATCTTCTGCATACGATCAAATTAGTGCTCAAGACTAGTCCCATTGCGTTCGGAATAGGGGTATAACATATAAAATGCCAGACAGCATGTCTCGATTGGGGTCCGAAATTATATAGCTAGATATTTTGAATTTAAATAATATATATTGATTTGACCATTCAAGCTCAAGCCCACCCCCTTTGCCCTGTTATATCTCCATCAACCCAGGCTGTATACTAGTCCACACCCCCTCTACGATACTTCACATCCTTTTTCCCTTATATAAACACTGCAGCTAAACAGAGGAAAAGGGAAAAAAGTTTTTTTGAATTCAAAAATTTATATCTCAAAATCTACTCAATATAAAAATATGAAACAAGCTTTAAAATTGATGATTCGATGAGAGCTTCATGTCGATATGGGTTAGGTGTTGCTCTATCATGGTTTGGGTGATCGATGTTTAGGAGCAGTAAAGTAGGGTTAGACTTTTAGAGAATTTTGATCATTGATTCGCGAATCAGAGCTCGGAATTAGGTTTTGCGATGGAAGGAGACGCTGTAGCCGAAGTTTGGGGTGGTCCGGCCACTTATGGATGATCGCGACTGACACATGCATGGGGGTAACCTACTGTTGACGCATTTTGGCTCGTTGCTCCGGAGTTGTCATCTTTGGTACATGTAGGTGGAGATTGCAATGAGAAGTTCAACGGAATCGACGGAATGGAGTTTAGCGGAGCTTAGCTCTATATCCTCGCTTGGGGGTGCACGAGTATGCCACTGGATATATCATGTACAGGTGATGAGAGTTTGGGGAAGAAGATAGAGAGGAGGGGTAGGATTGTAATTAGTTTAAAGTTTTTATTTTATTTTATTTAAAATTATCGTTAACTTATAAATTTTGTATCTCTCTCATACAAGGTCCGATTGAGACGAAAATTTTTGCATTGCGCTTATGAGAGCGAAAGCTTCGCAATGGAACTAGTTTGGACGAATTTGGAGGTTGTTGAAATTTGGGCTAAAATCGGACGTCGTTCGATTTTAGTTCCAAATCAGAACGCCTCGGCGATGACAGAAAATTTAAATGAGTTAAAATAACCTTTTTGGTTAACTAGTATGATATATAGTTAATTAAAATGGTTGAATGATAGTTTGGACGAATTATTATATTTATTAGTTGGTTTGGATATATTCCCGCCTATTAGAGCGGATGAGACCCTATTATGTTCCCGTGTAAGAGCGGATGACCTTTTGTATACGAATCCCACCTCGAAGCGGTTGATTTTATTTTATGATTATATAACGATTGTGATGCAGGGAAATAGGTTGGAGGGATCTAACGAGATTCCTCGCTATTATTGAATTGTTTCGTTAATATTCCTTTTATATGGATTATTGAATAATGAACATGATTGTGGACACTGTAGTTATAACATCGTTATATGTTTGAAATTAAAACTCGGTAGTGATAAGAAAATCAATATCGATATTGGTTAAGTGTTGGGTGGCCATTGGCCTCAATTATTATTTTAAAAATACTATAAATTGATGTTCAAGTCATAATTGGTTTTCAGACGAGAAACAATTTTTAAATCCGAAATTTGTGTTTCTGAAATATTTGTTTTAAGGATTATCTATTTAATTATATTAATATTATTTTAAAGTTATTTAGTTATAATATTATTTTAAAGTTATTTAATAATGATATCATTCTAAGGTCATTTAATTATATTAATATTGTTTTAATTAATTAATTCAGGAAAGTAGGCACAAGGACAAACTTAGAAATTTTTTTAGGCCGAAGGACATCAAGTTTATTATTTTGGATGAAAGACAATGCTTGATATAACTAGCATTTTGTATAGTGTAAAACTGAATATAATGCTAGTTACAACTAGCATTTTGTATATTGTAAAAGTTGAATATAATGCTAAATATAACTAGCATTTGTCCTTCTACCTAAAAATAAAACTTCATGTCCTTCAGCCTAATTTTTTTTTAAAGTTTGTCCTTTTCCCTAATTCTCTCTAATTAATTATAGTAATATTATTTTAAAGTTATTTAAAATATATTAGTATTGTTTCAAAGTATTTGTTTATAGTAAAATGGTTTTAAAGAATTTATAAAATGTGGAAAGGTTAATTATTTTAAGAATATTTATGGTTTTGAAATTTGTAATAAGGATTATTAATAAGGTTTTGAAAATAAATTATTGTTATTTATAAAAATGGTAAAGATTAATTATTTTTGTTTATTTAACAATATTTTGAAATTATTAATTATTATTAAGATGTTTAAAGTTAATAATTTTGATTTACTCATAATTTTTATTGTTAATAATTATTATTATATAATGATGTTTTGAAGTAAATGATTTTAATTATTTATAAATGTTTTCGAGACCAGGAATTGGAGTCGAAATACGTGCATTTTATAAAGGAGTTTATAAAATGGTTTGGAGAACTGAAGGAGGGGTATTTGCAAGGTGAAAGAGATATAAATAGTTAGATATTTATAAAACAATTTTGGAAACGGGTTTATAGATTCATGAAAGAAGTTTTATAAATGGTTTTATGGATTTATAAAGACTTTACAGATGATTTTAGAAGTATAAAAAAAGAATTTATAAATGATTGGACTGCATAATAGAATTTCATAAATGGTCCATAAGATTTATAAAATGAGTTATAAATGTTTCAAGAAGGATTATAAGGAGTTTTATAAATGATTGGAGAATCAAATAAAAAGAAAATCTTTCTAAATTTTGTGGATATACTTATACCATTGAGATAAATATATGGACATTTCTAAGTATTGAAATATAGGGATTTGCGAGTATATCTTTGTAGAGGTGTTTATATACAAGTAATTTACAAAGTGGGTTTTATTTATGAAGATTTATGAAACGAGGCTAGTGATTTCTTATATGCTTAACCAATGTTGGTTTTTCCTATGAAATAAATCCCTGATTGAATGTGTGTTTGTTGATAGTCAAATAACCGACTATCGAAATTGGACCCAAACGTAACTTTGGAAATATCTAGAAGAAACATGTGAGTTATATGGCACATTCATCTCCGATGATGTTGTACTGTGCATATAAATCTCGTTTCGTTCTCCTAGGACAAGGATAAGGAAATCCGTCCACTTAACGATTAGGAAGTGATCTCCGACCTTATCTTTGATGGTTTATTTCCTAAAGAACCAGAGTTGAGTTTACCAGAAATTATCGAACGTTGTTTCGAAGAGACTGGGATCGGATATGTTATCCGAAAACCACTTCGATCCAACGAATGCATTTCGAAGTGAAGGCATCATGAAGAGCATGGGATCTAAGATAGATATGTGAAGTGCAAGGGCTAATCGCTACTAATCCTGAGGGTGATTCCAAAATAGATGTAGTAGGAATAGTGCCTTCGGTTTCATTCAGACCCAGAACAGACTTGTATGGATGAATGCTATCAACACATTGTCATTGGAGGGCAGTGAGCATTCTAAGTGTAAATGTTCTTGAAAGGTAATCATAGCTTCAAGCCTCATCAACTGGGAATGACTAAAAAATGGGAGATGCAGTAGGGCTAAGTGGGTAGCTCCTAAGTAGGGTATGATCATCCCTATCTAGAGTCGCTATCATCTCTCATTTGTATGCTTCGGGGCCCATTAACGAAGGGGTGATCATATTCGTTACTATCCAGCAAGGGGTAGGCCGGTCCTGTGTTGGCAGGGGATCCAGGCGAGGTCCTCGGTGTTATTTTATCTATAGATGCACCGTGATGGGTGGTACAGTAGCCCAGTCATTGCATGGAATCCATCCTCCAATAAGCGCCGTACGGACTTAGTTGTGCCCAACTATGCTGAAACGTGAGATGCAAGCATTTCAGCTATGTTCATATTTTACTTTGACCCCTAGACATTATTATAATATAAATGGATTTTCTATAAAAATGTTTTGGTTATCGTAAGGTAAAAACTCGTCCGTGTTTATGTGCGGCATGGTCTTACGAGATACTTTTGATTTCAAAGGTTTTATATAACTTTAAAATCCAATTGGGTGTGTTTTCTCATGCTGGTTTTCCAAACTGACTCGGGAGTTATTTTATTATAATGCTCAGGTCAGACCGAGCATATTACAGATTAGTTTGGATGCTTGGAGCTTCAAGAGATGAGTTGGAGGCCCAGAGATGTATTCACGTAGATGGTTATTTTTCGCTTTATTCATTGTTGTGTTTATCAGCAATTATGAGGATAGGCTGTTATAAATGTCCAGGCTGAAATAGGTTAGTATACTTTGATTGATGTCTGTATATACATATAGTACAGTTTGTTTTTGTGTAAAGACTTGTTGTATATTATAGATTATTCGTTCCGCTGTGAAATTCTATGTTGTAGGTTTTCTTCTTATCTTCTTTCTTCTACCTTTTTCCCCTAATAATCGGGTTTTCCGGCATTCGATTTCTCGGCATGTAATACAGTGGACGTATTAATGTCGATTTTCGAAAGGTGAAAATCAGGTTCGTTACAGGAACTTTTGTGAAACACCGTTTTAAGTGTCAAAATATATAGTCGTCCCTTCTAAAAAGTAGGTGTTAAAAAAAACCCAGTTTTTAGTTTTAGCCAAAAAGAACAAATATTTGTAGTTTAAAATGCAAATATTTATACTTCTAAAATAAAATGAAATTAGTATTGTTTATAGAAAAATGCGATTAAGTTCAGATTTAATTTTGGAAAAATAATAATAATAAAAGTAGGGTTATAATTTAAAACATTTTTTCGAGGAGGTTTTTTACTTATGAAACTTGAAAACAATGGATGGGTCCTAATTTCCGCACACATGCACATAAATTTATGTTTGGGTTTATTTTTTTAATGCTGAAACATACACATACACGTAATATATACTTATATATATATATATTGTAAATTCTTTTTTTTTAATTCAAATTTCAAATATATTTGACTATTTAGATAATTAATATATTTGTCCTATTCGAATATTTAAATTTATTTTTGTTAAAAAAACCAATAAAAATATAAATAATTTTTGTAAACCAAATACATAAATATAAATATAAATATATAGCAATATAATAATCATATATATATATATATATAACACACACACACATATAATTTAAATCTAAAAAAGATTTTTTCTAGAAACAAAAGGGCAAAAAATGTTTTTTTAACTCAAAAATCAATTTTATTTTAATTTAAATTATAAAATCATTATATGTGTGCGTGCGTGCATGTGTGTGTATATATATATCTTAAATCTTAGCCATGAAATTTTTTCTTAATTAAACATAAATTGAAACTATACATATATAAAACTATTTAATTGTTTATAATATATATATATATATATATTGTTTTGAATATTTTTATTTTTAGAATATATGGTCGAATATAAAATAGGGGTTACACATATGAATATATATATATATATATATGAATTTATTTTAAATGAGGAATATACCACTTTAGATCACGCTGATTGTTGACACCTTGGTTGCTTGCTATTTTCTCTTTGAACACTTAACTCTTTGTCCTCAACTATAGGTTGCAACTCTGTTTATAAGACGCCATCAATTTTTACGAGGGTTTTATTATCTACGAAGAGCATGGAGTGTGGCTATTTATAGCGAACCAAAAGAAAATTAGCTTGCACTTTTTTCTCCAAATCTTAAGACTAAGTCTCTTGCCCCTCTTTGGCATTGGTATGGTTAGCCCTCTCTTTTTTGGGCTTCATGCTACAGGCCTAATTAATTTGGTGATTAAATTAGTCATTTAATTTGGTTATTTATGCACATACTTTATTTAAATCAATATATAACAATTATATATCGTTTTAACTAATTTTGAGGTTTCAAACAAATAAATAAAATGCCATAAAAATTTAAAACAACATTTAATTAATTTTATTATTAATTTAGAATATTTGTAAATTAATTTTAAATTGGTCGAACTCAAAAATTAGTTAACAACATGGTTGTGTTGACTCTCTGGTGTGAACTTACCCTCAACTAATATTTAAACAATTCAAATACTAAAGCATTTACGGGCTTTGCTTTAGTGAATTATCAAGCACAAGATCAGTTGCTTATAAATAATTTATGGGAAATCCAACTTCTAATCTTTATTAAGCTACACCTTACAATAATATTTTGCACACATTTTCTTTTTGTCATTACTATATCTTTGATGCTCAGAGTTTTGTTTAAGGTCAAAAACTCCATCAATATATGTAGTTGAGTGTGTAGACCACTTTAAAATCCTTGGTTCAATCCATGACCTTTTATCAATAAACCGAGTTACTTTGGCCTTAGATTTTGACTAAGTTGACAACCAATAACTGTGATGCTCTCCTTCTAAAAACAAAGGAGATGAATCCACTCTTAAGTATTGTTTCACTTCAAATTGTTTAATGTGTGCCAACTATGACTGTAACATGATTGCTATTGAGAGAGTTAGTGGCATGCTCTAGGAGCAATTATGTAATTTGTTACATATATCTTATTACATATATCTAAATTTGTAATCAATCTTGTACATAATAAAGGTGTTTATTTTCTTTTTATATACTTTTCATATTGTGATATAAGTAATTAAGTAATTAATTTAAAGTATATTAATGAGAAAATCCTTAAGTAAAATATTATGTGATTGTAGTTGCAAATAGTTGAAATCTCTGGCCAAAGTAGGATCATTATGGTGTTGAATCCATATTTATGTTTATGTATATTATTTTAAATCTATGTGGTTTTGAATTATTATATCTACTTTAAAATTGAACGTAATGTATAATTGACCTTGTTTAAACCAAATTTGAATTTAGTCGGTTTTAAACTACTAAGTTTTGAATCTAAAATAAGCATTTGCTTAATTAGTCAAGGTAACTATATACTTCAAACAATTTGGTTTCGAAGATATATTTGTACAATGTTTCAAAGTTGAACATTACATTACATATGATACTAAAACTAGTTTACATGTGGTAATAATTATTTACACACTTGTGCATGCACGCACACCACGCATACATACACATACAATGGATATATATCCCAATATCCACATGTGTGTATACATATATCATTCACTTGTCATGTCACTATCATTTTACATTACCATATTATGCATAAATTTTATTTGTTGCATTCACCATAATGTGATTATTATATTTGTTTTATGTTACATTATCATGTCATGCATACGTCTTCCTTTGCGATACACACCCTATATGTCCATATGACCTCTCACATAATCAAAGGTAATGAAACAAAAATCTTAATTAAATATACACATTTAACGACCCAGAATTTCACCGCTTTGATTTGCGAATATTTAATAATTTTAAGTATTCAAATAATAGATTTATAATTAAAATAAAAATCTTTTAAATGGTAAATAATGATGGTGAAATGGTTTTCCAGTTTGTTTACAAATATATTTAGTTCGAAGAAAAATTGAAAATGTGACCGGAATTCGTTTTCCGAATTTTCAACTTTTCGTCGACTAAAGTTGTCAGAAACGTTGTATACACTATTGTATAATTATATACTTACATTTACAAAATAGTTAAGATACGTTTTACATAAAGATTCACACATAAATATACTAAAAATTGATGCGACTTTATATGAAAACAAAATAAAACATAAAGTTGTTTAAAAATGAAAAGACGCCTTAGGAAACATAAGTACAATGCGTATCAAATGCATGTTGGCTCAATGTTGTAAGGGGGCATGATTTTTCATGTGGAACATGAGGGAAGGGACAAGGCTTGATGAGGTGGCATGCATGATGTGGAGGGTAAGGTACTAAGGGTATTTTAGTAATTCTCTTAACCCATTTTATATAAATCAATTCATGAATTTTGTTTTCATTTTTTTCATTCATTCACATTTTCTAACTTTCCTTCATCTTCTTCAAATATAATTTCCCCTCTTCTTAATTTCAAATATCAACATTCAATTGAAAGAAAATTAAATTATAAAATCTTTAATATAATTTCAAATATCAACATTCAATTGAAAGAAAATTAAATTATAAAATTCTCATTCTTTCCTCCAAATCCATTTACAGTTTCAAAAATAAATATTTTCAAACTGCTTATTTAATTATGAGGAAACTTATATTTTAAACCTTCATTCAATTCCAAATCCTTTAAACTCCTTTTAAACTAATTCATAAACTTTGAAATGCTTCTTTAAAAATTTGTATTGAAAATACCAAAGAAGTTTTTATAATTCAAGATTTTCTTAAAAAAATTTAAATAATCCAATTTTCCCAATAAAGATTTTCAATTTAAAATATTTCTTAAAGCGATAATATGAAATTCCAAAATTAATATTTCAAAACCCTTATTTACTTCCAACCCTTTTTAAACTACTATAGAATAATAATTAATCAAACTAAAGTTCTCTTTTATGTAAAATCATCCAAATATTTAACATTCAAATATCGATTGAAAATTTATTTGTATAACAAAATTCCAAAGTTTCCCATTCCATAATAATTCAATTCAAACACTTTTAAATATATATTCAAGCCCTTTTAAAACAATTTCCCTTTTATTTTAAAATAACCAAATACAAAGATGTATTACTTCCCAAATTTTAATTAACAAAATATATAATTACTTCCCATTCATAATAATTTCCTTACAATAAATAAATCATAATCAATTATTGTTATTCTAAATTATTATTTTGCAAAAGTTCTCATTTATTCAAATCGCATAAAAATAAATATATCACTTTAAAAATATAAATTTTTAATACCATCTTATAAGAATTGTTCGAATATACTTTTGTTATTATAAATAAATATAGTTATATTCAAAGCCAACTTATTTAAAATCCACTTTATATATTTCTAAAAATCCTCCCACTTTTATATCTTTCTATTAAATACAATCTTCAATATTAAATAAGAAAATCATTCCAAAAATTCACCATTTATTTCTAAAATAATTTCTTTTTTTCAAAGTTTTCTATTTTAATTTGTTCATACCTTCCGAGCAATTACTAGTGTAATTTTGTAACGATCGCCTTTTTGACCCCCAAATGTCGACACTAATATATCCACGGTATTCTCATGCTGAGAAACCAAGTGCTGGAAAGGCAGAACGTTAGGATAAAATAAAATAAGAAAAGAAAAAGAACAAAAAAGAAGAGAACATAATATCAGAATCTCACACTGAAATGATAACATATAATATCAAAATGATACTTTTACAAAGGAAAACAATATAGATACAATAATCAGAGTAAACTAACCTATCATCAGCTTGGACAGTTATAGCAACCCGTCGTCACAATTGCTGATGTAAAAATAAACAAAGTAATGCAGCGGAAATAAATTCTATGATAGGGAACCATCCAACTCCTCTCTTCAAGAGCTCCAATGATCATCAATGAAATCTGGAAATGTACACGAGCTTGACCCGAGCATTATAAGAAGAATAACACCCGGATCAGTCTGGTAAACTAGTGTAAGAAAACTCAAGTAATTTGAATTACTATATTTGTAAAACCCTTTAAAGAATAAAGGTATCTCGTAAGACTACGCCGCTGTAACGCCCCACTCTGAGACCCACTGTAACAAAGAGTATTACGGGAGTAATATTGTCTGTTAAAGCGGAGAATAGAGTATAGTGGAAGCGACCATCTATAATCAAGCTATAACTATCTACCGAATACGTCGAAAGGTGGAATCTATTTAAATTTTTCTCAATCAGGTGGTTCGACATATTCGGTAAATACTTATAACGAAATTACAAATGGCTAAAGATCTATCAGGACAAAGCATAATAACATAATGAAATAGCATCACAGAACAGAATCACATAACAAATATAAAATCCCAGAACAATACATCATCAATACAGATCCAAATACTATAAGTGGGTACAAAGCCACCGCTCACACATGTGAGTCAAAAAAATATGTACATATCAAAGTCTGAATAATAAGAGAGTAGCGGAATAGTGGACAAATAAAAGCGCTATCTATCAGCATAGCAGATAATGTCCAAGTAGAAGCACAGAAGCTAAGTCCAGAGACCTAACCTGAAACAACTCGGTCTGACCCGAGCGAAATCACTCGGGTCAGGCTAGCTAAACAATCAGTAATAACTGAGATATATAATAATGCGGTACATAAGTAAAACAGTACTTATCCAAAGAGAAGTATATTATGAACCACATGAATATAATGACGATCCCTAATCATCAATAAACAATAAAAATCTCCAAAGAGAAATCAACACCAAAGTGTAGAATAAATAAAATCGCCTCATATCATCGGCGTAGCCAAAGCTATAAAAAGATGCCCATAGGCAATAATCCCAAGAGTGACCAGAGTCTGTAATCAATGCCCAAGCAAAGATCGATGCTCCAAAGAGCAATGGGGATATACTGAAAAATCAATGAAATCAAACACTGAAAAGCAGTGTCCAGAGACACTGTGAATCCACAAGGTAATCGCACTTACATCGTATGGTTCCATAGAACCAACGCCGAATGGCGGTACTCGAATGGATATAAAAATCATCAGATAATACAAGTTTTGCACGTGCACCGACCAGAGTCGTTGTTGCCAAGTACTGTAGAGTTGTGATCGATCACTCGCACCGATGCGAAACGCGCGAGACGGCGAGATCCTTCCCAGAAGGATAAAGGCCCAGAGGCACACGCCGAAAAATAAACTGCTCCATAGAGCAGGTGTCCAGAGACGGTTCCCCAGAGGCGTGGTGACCCAGAGGTCCAGTACTGGCCGCCCAGAGGCTAATGTGTCACTAACTTCTTGGAGAGGAACCCGCAAAGTGTTAACAATGAGTCCCATACCCCACGTTCGCACTAAACGGTTTCCTAACCAATAGCAAGCTCACACTCCAAACAATAAAAAGTCTACCTCATATCATCGGTAAACTAGACCCAAAGGTCAAAACGATCAATCGAATAGGTTGGGGATTAACCGGAAAGAAAATACACACGGTTTCCATAGGCCGGAGATTTCCTTACCGTTAAGCACCTTTCCACTTCGCTCGACGTGCTAAAAGTGAGTGTGAGATTTTTATTATAGAAAATAATGGTGTAAAACGGATTTATAATTGATTTTCGGAATCACTTTTAAAACGGTCTTTTGAAAGGTCTCCTATTATGGAGTAATTAATTTAATAATTAAAATAATATTATATAATAATTTTCAAAAGCCATTTAGGAGTGAAAAATCTTTTGAAAATGATTCATAAAACCCGTGTACGAAATCTAGAGACAAATCTCAAAGAAATCAATGAAAACCAGAAAATCATCAAAAATATTCTAAGTGTTTGTAAACATTCAAAAACAGCTGTGAACTCAAGTTCGATAATTTATTTGGACCAGCAAACTATGTCCAAATGTCATGAAAATTTGCATGCATGTAGTCCAACATCCCTTCTTTAATATGCAAAAAGAATTTCTGGATTCCGAGTTGAGACGAAGTGGCAGCGACGTCTCAAAGTTGGACCCAGAACAAGATTTACACTTTTTACAAACAGCGACTAGAGTTCAACTTCGACACGAAATTCGAAGTACCAAACGAACTCCAATGTTGTCCAAATTTTCTTGAGATGGAGTTCGGAACTCCACCTTTCTAACGAGACCAAAAACGTTGAATTCCGACTTCCGATGCGAACGTGGAGGCATCGCGGAGTGGCGCTCAAAAGCTGGAAACAGAAGGGATATTTGATTTTAATTCTAAGTGTTTGACCATTCAAAAACTGCTGCGAACCCAAGTTCGGCAATTTATTTGGACCAGCAAACTGAATCCAAATGACATGAAAACTGGTAGGAATATAGTCCAACATCCCTACTATAAGATGCAAAAAGAATTTCTGGAATCCGAGTTGAGACGAAGTAGCAGCGACGTCTCAAAGTTGGACCCAGAACAAGATTCACACTGTTTACAAACAGCGACAAGAGTTCAACTTCGACACGAAATTCGAAGTACCAAAAGAATGCAGATGATGCCTAAATTTTACAGAGATGGAGTTCGAAACTCCACCTTTCCAACGAGACCAAAAACGCCGAATTCCGACTTCGGATGCGATCGTGGCGGCATCGCGAAGTGGAGAAAAAAAATCTGGAACAGGGTTTAAAAAAAATTATTTATTATTTTTTTTTCTTTTTTTTCTCGGGACAGTGGTAAGAATGTACAATTTTGGCCAAAATAACTTCGAAATTTCATGAAACTCAAAACATGAAAGTTTTAGCTCTAAATCTAAGCTTTCCAGAACATCCAAAATTATTAGATTTGGATAAGAAACGAGAGAGATACATGCAAAACAATATCAGATTGAAACTCAAGATAACTTGTTAAAGACAGAATAGGTCTTCTGTCTTTGAACGCATTTCAGGTCATCTAAATGGCAATATTACAGAAAACTCACTGAACAAAAATTGTAGCATATGTTTTAAGCTTTCCGGAACATCCAAAATTATCTAATTCGGATCAAAAACGAGTAACTTATGGCCAAATCAATTTCAGGGTTTTATTTTATCAACCTTGTAGTTTGTTGTCAGGTCAGCGACAAACAAACGTGATTTCGACCATTGAAACCACAAAATTAGGCAAAGCTCAAAACATGAAAGTTATAGGCTATAGAATAAGCTTTCCAGAACTTCAAGAAAATCTTAATTCCGATTTAAGATGAATGAGATATGCCTAATTTACTAACAGCAATAAACTAATTATAATTTCAGCTAGCATATATTACCTCTTTCCAAGCAATGAAAAGAAGATCAAAGAGTTTCACAATCTAAATGCACAAAAAAAAGAGGATTACAAAATAATTTCAGAAATTAAAGAATGAATTAGAGGTGGGTTTTGTGATTGCTATTACCTCTTTTAGTAGTTTGGATTAACTCTCTTTGATTTGGTGTAGATTGGAGTCTTGCTTAGGAGGCCATGACTAGGTTTTGGAGCTTTCTAATTAGGTTTTAGTGGTTATGAAATGAAGTGTTGGCTGAAATGGGAGAGTAAAAGATACTTTATAGGCTAATGGTTAGGGTTATTGGATCTAATACCCATTAGGACTTTGTATTATTCATGTGCATACATATATAGGCAATTTTCTCTAAGTACACTCTACATACAAATTACTAAATACATTTCAAACCATAGAAAATTATGAAAATATGTTAACAATTACTTTTAGCCATTTCATAAAATCCTATATCAATAATATTTTACATTTTAACCCCTAATTTTTCCAAAACACCGTTTATAGTTAATATTAGCCAAAATCACCATTTTGCAAATAAATTGCAAATTAATTTCCCAAATCAAATATTGCACTATTTTACACATATAAAATTTTGCAATAATATAAATTACAAATTTCCCTAATTAATTTCCTTGAAATGCTCCATTTTACACTTAAGCCCAAAATATTAATTTATTCAAAATGACTAAATTTTGAACAAATTAGCAACATTAAAAATTCATTAATAGCTCCAATTAAATTAAAATCCCAATTTTAATTTATTATTTGGTAACCGCTATCACGGGTTGTTACAGACTCCCCCCCTTAAGAAAATTGCATCCCCGCAATTCCTTAAATATAGAAGTCGTCTATAACATCTAATCCACAAAAGGAATACAGAAGACGGAGCTCGATTTCGAATATCACACATAGAAAGAGTCTCAAGAATATCGTCGATGAAAACCAGAACGAATCTATTGATGTATTCCCGGAATACTCGATTCATGAGATCGACGAAGAAAGCCGGAGCGTTCGTCAAGCCGAACGGCATGACCAACCATTCAAAAGAACCATGACGAGTGCGAAATGCTGTAAGAGGAATGCTGTCTTCCATGACTCGTAGCTGATGGAATCTGGTGGCAAGGTCAAACTGAGAGAAGACCTTCGCACCGCTCAAATGGTCAAACATGTCGTAACGGGAATTAGAGTTAGACATGATTCAATGATAGATAATTAATTAAGGAATACTACGGAATATAACGGATTCCTATACATATTCCTAACTTATCTATCAATAAACATGAGGAAGGGATATGATTTAATTCGGATCTAATTTAAAATGTATTGTACTAAGTGTATCTGTTCTTTGTTTATTATGCTTATTCCTGAAACCAGGCTCTGATACCAAGCTGTAACGCCCCACTCTGAGACCCACTGTAACAAAGAGTATTACGGGAGTAATACTGTCTGTTAAAGCGGAGAATAGAGTATAGTGGAAGCGACCATCTATAATCAAGCTATAACTATCTACCGAATACGTCGAAAGGTGGAATCTATTTAAATTTTTCTCAATCAGGTGGTTCGACATATTCGGTAAATACTTATAACGAAATTACAAATGGCTAAAGATCTATCAGGACAAAGCATAATAACATAATGAAATAGCATCACAGAACAGAATCACATAACAGATATAAAATCCCAGAACAATACATCATCAATACAGATCCAAATACTATAAGTGGGTACAAAGCCACCGCTCACACATGTGAGTCAAAAAAATATGTACATATCAAAGTCTGAATAATAAGAGAGTAGCGGAATAGTGGACAAATAAAAGCGCTATCTATCAGCATAGCAGATAATGTCCAAGCAGAAGCACAGAAGCTAAGTCCAGAGACCTAACCTGAAACAACTCGGTCTGACCCGAGCGAAAACACTCGGGTCAGGCTAGCTAAACAATCAGTAATAACTGAGATATATAATAATGCGGTACGTAAGTAAAACAGTACTTATCCAAAGAGAAGTATATTATGAACCACATGAATATAATGACGATCCCTAATCATCAATAAACAATAAAAATCTCCAAAGAGAAATCAACACCAAAGTGTAGAATAAATAAAATCGCCTCATATCATCGGCGTAGCCAAAGCTATAAAAAGATGCCCATAGACAATAATCCCAAGAGTGACCAGAGTCTGTAATCAATGCCCAAGCAAAGATCGATGCTCCAAAGAGCAATGGGGATATACTGAAAAATCAATGAAATCAAACACTGAAAAGCAGTGTCCAGAGACACTGTGAATCCACAAGGTAACCGCACTTACATCGTATGGTTCCATAGAACCAACGCCGAATGGCGGTACTCGAATGGATATAAAAATCATCAGATAATACAAGTTTTGCACGTGCACCGACCAGAGTCGTTGTTGCCAAGTACTGTAGAGTTGTGATCGATCACTCGCACCGATGCGAAACGCGCGAGACGGCGAGATCCTTCCCAGAAGGATAAAGGCCCAGAGGCACATGCCGAAAAATAAACTGCTCCATAGAGCAGGTGTCCAGAGATGGTTGCCCAGAGGCGTGGTGACCCAGAGGTCCAGTACTGGCCGCCCAGAGGCTAATGTGTCACTAACTTCTTGGAGAGGAACCCGCAAAGTGTTAACAATGAGTCCCATACCCCATGTTCGCACTAAATGGTTTCCTAACCAATAGCAAGCTCACACTCCAAACAATAAAAAGTCTACCTCATATCATCGGTAAACTAGACCCAAAGGTCAAAACGATCAATCGAATAGGTCGGGGATTAACCGGAAAGAAAATACACACGGTTTCCATAGGCCGGAGATTTCCTAACCGTTTAAGCACCTTTCCACTTCGCTCGACGTGCTAAAAGTGAGTGTGAGATTTTTATTATAGAAAATAATGGTGTAAAACGGATTTATAATTGATTTTCGGAATCACTTTTAAAACGGTCTTTTGAAAGGTCTCCTATTATGGAGTAATTAATTTAATAATTAAAATAATATTATATAATAATTTTCAAAAGCCATTTAGGAGTGAAAAATATTTTGAAAATGATTCATAAAACCCGTGTACGAAATCTAGAGACAAATCTCAAAGAAATCAATGAAAACCAGAAAATCATCAAAAATATTCTAAGTGTTTGTAAACATTCAAAAACAGCTGTGAACTCAAGTTCGATAATTTATTTGGACCAGCAAACTGTGTCCAAATGTCATGAAAATTTGCAGGCATGTAGTCCAACATCCCTACTTTAATATGCAAAAAGAATTTCTGGATTCCGAGTTGAGACGAAGTGGCAGCGACGTCTCAAAGTTGGACCCAGAACAAGATTTACACTGTTTACAAACAGCGACTAGAGTTCAACTTCGACACGAAATTCGAAGTACCAAACGAACTCCAATGTTGTCCAAATTTTCCTGAGATGGAGATCGGAACTCCACCTTTCTAACAAGACCAAAAACGTTGAATTCCGACTTCCGATGCGAACGTGGAGGCATCGCGGATTGGCGCTCAAAAGCTGGAAACAGAAGGGATATTTGATTTTCATTCTAAGTGTTTGACCATTCAAAAACTGCTGCGAACCCAAGTTCGGAAATTTATTTGGACCAGCAAACTGAATCCAAATGACATGAAAACTGGTAGGAATATAGTCCAACATCCCTACTATAAGATGCAAAAAGAATTTCTGGAATCCGAGTTGAGACGAAGTAGCAGCGACGTCTCAAAGTTGGACCCAGAACAAGATTCACACTGTTTACAAACAGCGACAAGAGTTCAACTTCGACACGAAATTCGAAGTACCAAAAGAATGCCAATGATGCCTAAATTTTACAGAGATGGAGTTCGAAACTCCATCTTTCCAACGAGACCAAAAACGTCGAATTCCGACTTAGGATACGATCGTGGTGGCATCGCGAAGTGGAGAAAAAAAATCTGGAACAGGGTTTAAAAAAAATTATTTATTATTTTTTCTTTTCTTTTTTTTCTCGGGACAGTGGTAAGAATGTACAATTTTGGCCAAAATAACTTCGAAATTTCATGAAACTCAAAACATGAAAGTTTTAGCTCTAAATCTAAGCTTTCCAGAACATCCAAAATTATTAGATTTGGATAAGAAACGAGAGAGATACATGCAAAACAATATCAGATTGAAACTCAAGATAACTTGTTAAAGACAGAATTGGTCTTCTGTCTTTGAACGCATTTCAGGTCATCTAAATGGCAATATTACAGAAAACTCACTGAACAAAAATTGTAGCATATGTTTTAAGCTTTCCGGAACATCCAAAATTATCTAATTGGGATCAAAAACGAGTAACTTATGGCCAAATCAATTTCAGGGTTTTATTTTATCAACCTTGTAGTTTGTTGTCAGGTCAGCGACAAACAAACGTGATTTCGACCATTGAAACCACAAAATTAGGCAAAACTCCAAACATGAAAGTTATAGGCTACAGAATAAGCTTTCCAGAACTTCAAGAAAATCTTAATTCCGATTTAAGATGAATGAGATATGCTTAATTTACTAACAGCAATAAACTAATTATAATTTCAGCTAGCATATATTACCTCTTTCCAAGCAATGAAAAGAAGATCAAAGAGTTTCACAATCTAAATGCACAAAAAAAAGAGGATTACAAAATAATTTCAGAAATTAAAGAATGAATTAGAGGTGGGTTTTGTGATTGCTATTACCTCTTTTAGTAGTTTGGATTAACTCTCTTTGATTTGGTGTAGATTGGAGTCTTGCTTAGGAGGCCATGACTAGGTTTTGGAGCTTTCTAATTAGATTTTAGTGGTTATGAAATGAAGTGTTGGCTGAAATGGGAGAGTAAAAGATACTTTATAGGCTAATGGTTAGGGTTATTGGATCTAATACCCATTAGGACTTTGTATTATTCATGTGCATACATATATAGGCAATTTTCTCTAAGTACACTCTACATACAAATTACTAAATACATTTCAAACCATAGAAAATTATGAAAATATGTTAACAATTACTTTTAGCCATTTCATAAAATCCTATATCAACAATATTTTACATTTTAACCCCTAATTTTTCCAAAACACCGTTTATAGTTAATATTAGCCAAAATCACCATTTTGCAAATAAATTGCAAATTAATTTCCCAAATCAAATATTGCACTATTTTACACATATAAAATTTTGCAATAATATAAATTACAAATTTCCCTAATTAATTTCCTTGAAATGCTCCATTTTACACTTAAGCCCAAAATATTAATTTATTCAAAATGACTAAATTTTGAACAAATTAGCAACATTAAAAATTCATTAATAGCTCCAATTAAATTAAAATCCCAATTTTAATTTATTATTTGGTAACCGCAATCACGGGTTGTTACAGCCGCAAATAAACCCGGATGGGTTTTTACATTACGATAACCAAACCACTTTATATGAAAATTTAGTGATATTGTAATAATGTCTAGGGTGTTCAATATAAATATAAATCATAGCTAAAATGGTTACATTGGTTACATTTGACAGCATATTTAGGTACACAAACAAAACCGCTAAGGTACGTTCGTATAAAGGATTTTTCATGGAGACCTCCCAAGCATACTCGTAAGCCATACTGAGACCGATCACCTATGACAAGGGTCAGAAACTACCTTCCAAGCATCGTATATCTTTAGATAAAATATACCATAAGGTAAACATAACTAGCCCATGCCCTCACACGTGAACCGAGTATCATCAACTCCCCGTGCGCAACAAATCGATAAGAATACTCTAGATAATGGAGTTGATATACCCCCTATTTGGGTTAGTTGAACTCGGGATCATGAATCCTAGTCTGTCTTTGGTCATTTCTCGATGTCGAGGCTACGTTTGGCACCTTCACATGAGTTTTCAACAAAACTCGATCAAATAATGAATCCCACATGGATTCCATCAACTCAATAGATTTCTAAAACCACACTTGGTTTCCATCATTCACTTCCAAAACATAGAACCCATATAATAGTTTTGAAGTGGTATTCGGTAAGTAAAACACTTACCGATCCCGGGCTCTTCAAAACCAATCGATGAATTTCCGGTTAATTCAATTCTGGTTCTTTTAGAAGTAATCGAAAGTTAGAGGCGTTTCGTACCAATACTCCTCCTCGGGGTTCTTATTGGTATAAATCTGGGAAGCATTCTGGTCAATATCGATTCGACTAATCGACTATCGAGCCTTGAACACTTCCTTATAGGAATCAAAGTTACACACTTTACATGTTTTTGACCTTTCTGCTTAACTATTCCTCGGCCTAGAAGAATGCCGATAGGTTAGAGCTCTATTGCTCCAACCCTACCTAAACATCAGTCTTGACTCTCACAGATAGAGAAGCTTACTCGTTCAACTTTTATTGTTAAGCATATTAGTATTAACATCCCATAAACAATCCAACTAAGGTCGTTACATAGTTGTTACTTATCATCCAAGTATAATCAAGTCACATAAATGACTTTTAATCCCTTTATAATTAATTTATCCTTTATTAATTAAAACAATTTTTATTAGTAAAACAACTTTTTATCTAATAAAACTTCTTTTATAAATCAAGACTTCCTTTATTAATTAATACCCTTTTATTAATTAAAACTTCCTTTATATACTTGTATAAATATACTGAATTTCTATTTATAAAAGATATATACTTGTCTTTATAGGTTTAACTATTCATTTATTCTTTTAATACATAAAAAGTATTCAAATACTTATTCCAATGGTATAAGTGTATTCACAAATCGTTTAACAAGTTTTACTTACTTGAAATATAATCAAAGAGATTAAAACAATTACTACCAAAATATTGTTATAATAAACTCCTTTTCTTTTATAAATTAAACATATACCATTTTCTATCTCTTTATAAAAGATTTCAATACTTGTTATTATTTTTAAATTTCCATTGTTAAAGATTTATAATATTCTTTCAAAATATAGTTTAAGGGTGTAACGACCCGCCAATTTATCACTTTGATAATTTATTTTTAAATAAAAGGTTGATGATACAAATAATATTGTCTTGAGTGATAATAAGTAATAGTAATCTTATTTTGAATAAATATTTACAAAAATATTTTCCTCGAAATCCAAATTGATAAAATGGCGGAAAACTTTTTATCAATAAACAACCCTATAATCGTAAAACGTCGCGCACGGAGCTAGATACATACACTTATTTTTATAATTAAACAAGAATATGAAATAAAATTAATTGATTTTTTTTGAAAATAAAAGGTGCTTTTGACATTGTTAAGTAATGCCATTAAATATCATAATTGATTTATTTAATTTAAATTGAGATTTAATGATTTAATAATTATTTTAATTATTCAAATAATTATTTTAAATGATGATAATTCATTTTGAATAGTTATAAAGTGATAATAAATCATTTATAATAGTTTTATAAAGATATATATTTGATTTGAAAATATATGGAAAATCGATATCGCTTTATCGGTATAAAAGCGATTTTTGTAAATAATTGTTAATATAAATTTATACTGTTTTATAAATCAAATATGATCGTTTTAATTCATTTAAAATGATAAGAAATTTATTTTGAAATTTTGTTTACAAATATATGTACGTTAAAGTATAAGTGAAAATGTGACCGGAAATCGGTTCTACAATCGACAACGGTTTATCAAACGAAAGTTGTTCGGAATCAATGCAACGTTGTTTATATGTCATGTACACATATGTAACATACAAATTCATCCACTAACATGCACATGAACATATGTATACATACATATATACTTATACATTTAAAAATACATACATAATACAAAAAATTAAGCTATTTTATATAAAGCTTCTTCCTTAAGCTTTCATAATTCAACCTATGCATACATGAATAGATGGAAGTCATGTGCACATGGGGGAGGGGCTTTGGCCGTGCATTTTGAAGGGGAGGTGTGTTGGAGAAGCTTGGAAAAAGTGGTGTATGCATATCTCCCTTTACACTCTTCTTTTTTTCTATAAATACCCTACCATCCTCCCTTCTTTTTTTCTATAAATACCCTACCATCCTCCCTTCTTTTTCATTCTTCTTCTTCCTTCTTCTTAAGCTTCCTAAGAGCTTCTTTAATGGATTTCATGCCTTAGAAAATAATGAGCAAAAGTTATGGAAAAATATTAGTAAAATATATACACATGTATATAATATCGATCCACTTCAAAAACAAGTCAAAACACCTCCTTTCCACCACTCAAACTCAAGGCCAGCATTAGATCCACCCTAGGCCAAGCCTTCCCTCCCCTACACTCATGGTCGTAAGCCCCCTAGCCTAGGCCTAGCCCTTCAAAGTCGATAGTGCTAGTGATCGTGAGTGTAGATTTCAAGATAGCAGAGCTATAGTCGATTTTCTATTAGCTCGAAGGGAAAATAATGGTGAGAACTCCTAAACTACCATATTATATTTTGAATGATGAAATGATGTTTGAAAATGGATGTTTAATATGCTTTGATCATCAAGTTTGGTGGTTTTCATATGAATGTTCAAAATATATGCAAGTCACGAATAAAAACGTCGATAAACACAAAAGGAAATCACTTTCCTTGAATTAATGAAATGGTGTGTATGGAATTGTAAACCTCTTAAAAATGGTTAAAATGTATTTGAAATGTTTTATAAACATATGAAAGTGTTTTGGTGAAGTTTGAAAAGAAATGGAAAATTAAGTTAAAAATAAGAGCGTCGCGTAACGGTAGTTCGCGATTTCGCACTATAAAAGTCAAACAAGTTTAAAAGATGAAATATAGCTTGGAATTCTTTGAGATAAGAATTTTATGAACTATTATATCAATAGTTTTCCAACGAAGAAAGAAAATCAAGATTTCAATAAGTAGATTTTGAAAAATGAGTAAAACAAGTTTTTGAAAAATCCCGAATTTGCAGTTCGAAATCCAAAGCTGGATTTCTTTGAAAATGATGTTTTAAAATGTTTAAAAATGTGGAATAAATCTTATAAATGTTTTAAAAGTGATTTGAGTAATAAAAGTGAATTTTCAAATAGTCAAAAGTCGTTTTGGTCAATATAGCTTTAAAAAGCACTTTTCCGCATCATTTTCCGCAACACTTTTCTATAACTTTTGAAATATTGTTTTAAACTTAACAATTCTTATCCAAATCTTTTATAAGTGTTTTCAAATAGATAATTAATAGTTTTAATAATTATTTGGAGGTTTTCTAGCTTATTGAAGAAAGTTCAAATAAATGATTTAAAGAAAAAGCTATTATAAACAAGTGGTTTAATCTTGGCTCTAAAAGCCAACGATTGGACTGGATTTTTCTATTTGTGAGATCCGGATGTAAGGTGCTTAAACTAAGGAGATGTTCAGATGCAACCAGTGCCCTAGCTCACCCGGCCTCTTCCCTGGGCGAGGGATAGATAAGGTCGAAATGTCGGAAACGAGCTAAGTATAAAAAGAATAATATTTTCCAAGATTAAAACAACTTGATTTTAAAGAGCTGATCTTCTTGTACTCGGTGTTAAAGCCCGAAGAGGGAACTCGTACTATTCATGGAATTTAAAAGGTGATTTCGCCGTTATTTCGCCTATAGTATTTGTTGAATAGGGGGATTGATATTGAGTAGAATTAGATGATTTCTATAGATTCTGCTCATCTAATATTTACTCGTTTTTGGATTAACATCCTAGATATCATGGTTTTTAACTAAATAGAATTTTGAGTTTTAAATTAAGAAATCTTTGTTAAGATTTAAGTGAGAGGATTTTGGGAAAGGTTTTAAAAAGGTTTTAAGTAATCAAAGGCTTTGATAAGTGAGTTTTAATAATTACATATATACCAGAAAGAGTGTTTTGGAAATATATATATCTCTAAAAGATATTTCGATAAAAAGAATTTAATCAATTAAAGAATGATTCCCTATTCACAAAACCTCTTTTGATCGATGATTGGTTTGAAGGAATCGGGGTCGGATCTAGGGTAATTCCTATCCGAAAACCACTTCGAACCAATGTATGTGTTAGCAAAATAAAGTCCTGATAGAGAGAATCAAGAATGAAGACCAGGGATTTTTTGGATGAAAGGACTGCTTGTTGATAATTTTGGTTAACTCCCAAATACTAAAGTAGCAGTGGTCCCTTCATTTCTTAAATTCTTTGGGTTGCAAGGACTTTTCGCTACTAATCCTAGGGTTTATTCCCGATAGGATGTGGTAGGAGAGTGCCTTCGGTTTCGTTCAGTCCTATCACGAACTTGTATGGATGGATGTCTGACATTGCATTCTAGAGATTTCATCGTTGACTTTTATAAACATATATCTGTTAGGTGGCAGAGAAGGCAACTTCTCTTAGCTTAACACCCTTCTCTAAGACGTATGAGCTCGGAGGTTGTATTTTGTGGAAGTCAATAGGGATCGATGGAATGGCAATATGGCATTCAAAGGAAGATGATGTGTTATGTGAAAGGTAATCGTGACCTTAGGCCTCACACCCGAAAATGACCGAACAGGGTAGATGCGGCAAGGCTATGTGGTTCGCAACCATTAAGGTATGATCATACCCTTCTAGATATATTTCTACCCGCTATGACGTTCGGGTTTAAATTAATATGGTGTATGCTAGAGCATGCTCGTATAGGTCGGTAACGACCAGGGTGATGACATATTCGGTACTATCTAGGAAGAGGTAGGCCGGTCTTGTGTTGGTAGAGGACAATCTATTGGGCCTCGGTACATTCCTCTAGAGATGTACTACCAGAAGGTAGTCCCATCACTTGGTCATTTGTATGGACACCAATTCTCCAATAAGAGCTCGTAAGATTTTAGATGTAGAAAGCCTTGTATTATAAGGTGGTATGCTGGAATTTAATAATGTAACAATTTCCGCTAAGATTTATAAACTTACTTGCGAAAGTTTTCAAAGATATGTCATTAAAAGTAATATCAAGTATTTTGACAAAGAATGATTTGGTTATCATAAGGTAAAAACCTGTTCCGTGTTTATATGCGGCGTGGTCTTATGAGATACCTTTTTGTTTTCAAAATGCGTATTTTGAGTTCTCACACCAGTCCCATGATTGACCCGAAGTTTATTTTTTTTCTTTAAACTTTGGGTGCTTGAATTTTCCCCGAGCAGCCTAGTAGTCAAGTTTAGTTTAGAAGAAAGCTGGATGGAGCTCGAAGAATGGAGTTAGAAGATTTTTATCTATTTCCACCACACTTGAGTAGTATTGCATTCCGCCTTTGTAAGGACATAAATTTATAACCGTCCATGCCTAATTATGATAAATGTATTTAAATTTCCGCTGTAAAGATTATTTGTTAAAATAATATATGTGAGATTCTGTTCTTTCTTTATTTTCTTTCTTACCCTAAAGAATCTGCTTCTCCGACACTTGGATTTACGACACATGAATACTCAGGATGTATTAGTGTCGATTTCTGGGAGTCGAAGAAACGGGTCATCACATCGTGGTATCAGAGCTTAGGTGGAGCGAACACTAGAGCCAGATAAGGGTAAAAGACTCATCAGTAGTAGGGTTAGTAATACCCTAGGATGAGTAACTCATTAGACAAAGGGTTAGTAACACCCTAGAATGAGTTTGAGAGTATTATATATGAGCGCGTATTTGTTAATATTATATACAAATTATTTTGGTTTCGAAAATTGGTAAATGAAATAATTTTACCTAGGATTATATTTTGAATGTAAAGAATACTTTTAAAAAATATAGTTATTTCATTAAGGAAAGGATAATACTCAGTTATTATCATTAATTGATGGGTTGTTTAATTTAAAAGTTTAAGTACGAACACCTCGCGAATTTAGTTTCATAATTTGACTATGGGATATTCGATAAATAATAATCTTGGTTTAAGATTAAAGGAATTTATTTAAGATAAATAAATCGTATGAATATATTTTATATAAGTGATTTTATAAAAAGGATTTATAAAACATGCTTTATAAAGGAATTTTTGAGAATTTAAATTCCAGTATTTTTGAACGGAATTTCAAATGATTTTTGGAAAAGGAGTAATAATGGTATTATTTCTAAAATGTGATTTTGAAAACGAAAAACAATCTTATGATTAATTGATCCGAGTGGCTCGAAAGTAACTAAAAATGGGCAAGAGATGTGTTAGGATGGTAAACAGTTCTCTTAAGTATTCCCCTTCCCGTTAAGGAAATATGCGATACTATTGGTAGTTCCCAGTTCCTTGGTATCATTTTTGAGTTACCCGATCAATATAATTTTATAAAGTAAAAAAAAGATAATGTGAATCACTTATTTGACAAATTAATGGCTTTCATGTGATATCCCGGAATTTTTGGCAATATCAATTTAATAATCTGTATTGAAATTTAAATTTATTTGATAATCTGTATTGAAATTTAAATTGATTTAATAATCTTCTTTTAATAAATATTTAATAGGTGATTGTATCTTTTTAAAAGCTAATAAACTGTTTTCTATTTATAATGTGTATATATTTGTATATATTGTGAATAGAAATCTTTGGTTTGAATTTAATAAATAAATAAATCTTGTTTTCAAATTCTAATATATTTTGGTAATTTGGAAATTATGATTTAATTTAAAATATATAGTTTTAAAATATTTAAGATAAATGTTTAATTGATTAAATTATATCTTAGCTTAAGTTTAAGATTAATTAAAAGGTTTGTTTTAAAATATTGTTTAATAAATATGATATATTAACTCATTTAATAATAATAGGAATTTATAATCTCTTTTATAAATTATTTAAATTTGACAAATTATTATTTTCAAATAACATTATTAATGTATTGTTTTATATATAAATATAAATAGATTTTAAAATAGAAGTGTTATTTTCAAATTAAATATGTTGTTATATATGTATATATATAACTTGATGTTAAAATTGTATTTTAGAATTTATTTTGAATTTAAAAGTCTTGCAATAAAAAAGGGTAGATATTTAAAATGTTTTGGATTTTAAAGATATTTGTATAAGCTTTTATTTGTATATATATATAAATAGTTTTATTTTATTTTCTCTAAAAAGTAATTCATAAGTATATAAATAAATAATTGTAAATGAAGTGTTTGGTGGTTTAAGTTTTAAAAGAAATAAAAATAAGTATTTAAGTTAGAAATAGAAATAAATACAAGTTAACATAATAACAATAACTATAACATGAACACTTGAGATAATTCTGGAAAACATATGTTGCAATGCAAGAAGGAAAAATATATGTATTCATGTACATACAAATCAAAATCAGTGGATAAGTAGAAAAATCTGCTAGTTAACAAACATAAAAAAAGGAAAAATATATTCATGTTTGTACAGGAAAATTAAAGGATAAGTATATGTAGACATAAGGGACAACTTCATTAATTGCTATCATCTCTAGTACACTAGTAAGATCATATCAGCCTCCAGGAATGAAGAAAATCTCTGACCAAACTAATAAAATCTTGTACCTGTAAAACAAACAATCCTGTAAAACTCTTTTCTCTATATCTTGCTTATTTCATTTTCGTTTACAAAAAGGCTTAGCTTTCCAGAGAAAAATAAATAGACACAAATATATTACAACTGAAGCTAAAATTCAACTCAACAAACATGAAGATCAAAGGAGTTTCAGCTAGCAACTTTCAAAGCATTTTCTAGTTTTAAAGTATCAAAGGCTTTTCAATTTGATGCTCTGTTCTTCATCTTCTTTCTGGTGAGTAACATTTTTTCTAAAAAGCTTAAGAATAATAATTCTGTTGCATGTTTATATCTGGAAATAAATATGTTGGTGTATATATTTATAAGTGCATATATGGGTAGATATATATAAATGTGTGAATGGGTATATGGCTGTTGTATCTGTGTATTGACAGTGCCTAGTTTCAAAGCTAGAATTTTTAAAACAAAATCCATTTTTCCTTGATCTAGTTTCTGTTATGATTTAGATTATAAACAAAAGTTGTTTATTTAATCATAGACTAATGTTTAAAATTTTAATTAAGTTAAATTAAAACATGAATGTCCTTGGAAAACAAAATGACTGAGCAAATTTAATATAAGTCAAAATCCAAACTTGGTAATTCATTTGTTTCAAGATTATAAATTGAATACCTAAACTAAAACATGATTTTTAAAACAAAAATCATAATTTTTAGTTAAGTTTTGAATGAGCAGTTCTAGTTCATCAGAAAATAGGAAATTGGGAATTTCCTGGTGATCTACTTGATTGTGGAGGTCGGGGTTCTTCCTGGAGGTGGAAGAGTGATCAGAGATTAGAGGAAAATTGTCAGGAAGAGGATTAGATCATTGTGTAGGTAGCAGTAGTTGATTTTAGTTTGTAACCCTAGTTTTAGCTAAGTCTAATGTTTTGAATGGTTCGCCTGCCCTGGTTGATTGAGTTCAACCAAACTCGAGGGGATGGAAGCTTGGGCATTGTCGAAGACTTGGCCTGAGTAGCAGATCTTCTGGTGGTCGGAGCTTCGTGGTCGAGTCAGTTTTCCAAGATTGGGTGTGTTGTTCAGACTGTTCCAGGTTTGAATGTGTCATCTCGAATTCGACTTCGAGATTAGAGGTACGATCTGATGATCGTATTAGGGTGTTTGGATGATGATTGGTATGGGAAGATCATCGTTGATGATCTGAGATGATCAACGGCACCGTGCATGTGCACGGTGCACTGTTTTTCTAGTGAAGGTGAATTTGGTTTTGGATGGTGCTCGAGTTAATTGATGTTGACTCGAAGTGTTGTGATGATTTACCCGAGTTTTTCTGAGTTTGGCTCGAAGTCAGGAGGAGTTTGGCTCGAAGCATTTTAGGTTGCTCTTGGGTCACTTATGCTGTTACAGGTTTTAAAACCTATCAGTGGTTTTAAAAATTAAAATGAATTTAAAAATTGGAAAGCAGATTTTAAACAAGGTTTTAGATCAAGTTTAAGAATAGATTCAAATCAAATTTGAATCCTAGTTTGAAATAAAATAAAGTTTTATAAAATTTAAATGTTTTAACAACTTTGAATGTTAAAGTAAAATTTAATGATTTGAATTTAAAGGAATTTGGTTTAAACACTTTTAACATTTCTTTTATAAGATATAAGTATTCTTTAACATGAGATTTTAAGGGTTTTTAAATTGTATTTTAACTTTGTTAAGTTAAAGTGGTATTCATTTTGAATCTTAAATTTAAAATGAAATTTAAAAGGTAAATTTAAATGTAAATTGTTCTGAATACTTTGTTAATGATAATTCAATCATAAGTAAGAATAAAGTTTTATCTTAAAATTAATTAGGATTTGAGATTCATTAAATTATTAAGATAATTAAAATGGATGATTAATTAATTTAATTTATTAATGATATGGATGATTAATTAAGTAATTAAGGGTTTTAAATCAATTAATTAATGTTTAAGATTAATTATTTAAGGAATAATTAATTTGTAATTAAGGATCATTAATTGGATAAAGATTAGAATATTAATTAATGATTAAGAATTAATTAATCAAGTAATTAAAAATTAATTAAGTTACAGTTAAAACTTAAATTAATTAAATAATTAGTGGTTAATTAATTGGTTATTAAGGATAAATTAATTTGTAAGTAATATGATTAATCTAAGTTTAATTTCTTAAGAAAAGAAATTAAGAATTGTTAATAGTTAATGAAGGTCATTAACTAGGATTATTAAATAATTAATTAATGTGATAAATTTTAATAATTAATTAGATTAATTAATTAAAGATAATCATTTATGAAATGGGATAAGTATAATTACTTAATGAAAGTAATTAAGGAATTAATTACTCAATGTAATTAATTGAGTTAAATTTGATTAGTTTAAGTTAATTAATTAACTTTAATTAATTTTAATTAATCACTGGATTATTTGTTAGCATAATTACTTAATGTAATTAATGAAGTGTAATTATATAGTGAAGTAATTAACGGTAATTACTGGATGTAATTAATTGAAGATGATTTAATAATGGAAGTAATTTGGATTAAATTACTTTGTGTAATTAATCAAGGGATTAATTAAGATAATTAATTAAGGAGTAATTAATTTATTAAATGAAGTAATTAAGGGTAGTTAATTACTGAATGGGATTAATCAAGGGTGATTAATAATTATGGTTTAATTAAAGATTAATTTCTTAATGTAATTAATTTAAATAGAATAATTAATTAAAAATGTAATTAGGGATCATTAATTTATATAATTAATGATGTAATTAAGGGTTGATTAATTAAGAGTAATTAAGCAATAATAAGTGATTTTGAGTAATTAATTAACGTAATTAATTAAGGATTAATGTAATTAATTATAGTTAATTAATTAACGAAGTAATTAAAGATTAATTACTGTATTTGGTTAAGGATGATTAATTTGTGAAATTAATTGAAGGATAATTACTTGAATGTAATTAAAGGATAATTAATCAAGGGTGATTAATTAATATGGAAATTAGAGAATGATTAATTAATTGATTTATAATTAATTAATGGTTAAGTAAGCAGGATTTATAGAATGAAGTAATTAATTTAATTTACTTTAAATTAATTAGAGATAAGGTAATTAATTTAATTCATTTTAAATTAATTATAAATGGTGTGATTTTTAATCCTTGCTTATGTATGGATGGATGATATTGTTTGCCTTGAGTGGTTTGAAATCTCAGATATGAGATAAGTAATGCTATGTGATAAGGATGCTTTGGTTGAAGTGTGATGATAATATGGATTATCTATTTATGATGATAATGTGAATTATCTATCTGTGATATTGTGAATTATCTATCTGTGTGTATATGGATAATGAATTGAATTATTTTAACTTTAAAACAACTTGGCCTTAAAAGAAATGTTTTGGATTTCGATGAGACCGGGATCGAGTTTCCAGATTTGGATATCCGAAAACCACATCGATCCAAATTAACGATAGGTCGTGAATCTCAAGTGAAGATGAAGATTCAGAGTGCAAGGGTTATTGTCGTTAACTCTGAGGGTGATTCCAAAATGAGTGTAACGAGATAATGCCTTCGGTTTCGTTCGAACCTGGAACGAACTTGTATGGATTGAATGTTTTCAGAACATCGTCAGGTGGACGATGAGCATTCTAAGATAGATGTGTTCTATAAAGGTAATCGTAGCTTCAAGCCTCATCAACCGGGAATGACTAAAATAGGGGAGGTGCAGCAAATCTAAGTGGTTAGCACCCAAGTAGGATGAGATTTTCTCCTGTCTAGATGTCCCTTTTATATTCGGCTGTGTGGGCGGTTGTGAGCTCCAACTGCTGGGGTTGTCTTGTTCGGGATTTTCCAGTAAGTGATGGTTCTGGCCTTGTGTTGCAGGGGATTTAGGGTGGATCCTCGGTACGTTGATCTAGGCCACTTACTGTGACGGGCGGTACCCCGGTAGCCCTGCCATTGTATGGAATCCAATCTCCAATAAGCGCCCTCGTATTTGATTGTATTACCCACTTTGTGGCTAGTATGCTGGAATTTAATAGATGTAACAATTTCATCTATTTCTTATTTACTTGAAAACCCTAGACACTATTATAATATCATAGAATTTCCTATCAAAGTTTTGGTTAGTGTAAGGTAAAAACTTACCCATGTTTATGTGTGGGGAGTCTTACGTGATACCTTTGTTTCAAAGGATTTTCAAAGTTAAGAAACTTTAACCTGTTACTCACACCAGACCCATGTCTGACCCGGAGTTTATTTTCTGTTGTTCTTAAACTCTTGGGTACTCAAATTTTTACTGGTAGCCAAGGGATTCAGGTTAGCTTTGACGAATTGTGGAGGAGCAATGGAGCAGGAGGCTTCAGCGTTATAGATATGTATAGTGTTCCGCTGTGTTGGTATCTCTGTGTAGTTTCTCTGTGTTGTATTTGAGTTGTAATAACTAGACAGGTGTTTATAACTCTCTAGTATGTGATGTATTATCTATGTAACTCTGATTGATGTTGTAACTATGTAATATTTATGTGATAATATAATTTATTCGTTCCGCTGTTGAGATTCTGATGTTGTTTTTTCTTTCTTCTCTATCTTTTCTCTTTTCTATCCCTTTCTTTCTTCAAGATGATGCGACTTTCTGCGTAATAGAAAGTTGGGTCGTCACAGTTGGTATCAGAGCGCTAGGTTGTGATAATACCTAGGCTTTGGAGTGGTGTCTATCTTGAGAGAGCGTATTTGTAATTTTGAATATATATATATATATGTATATCTATATTTCTACCTATCTATTGGGTTACCTGTTCGGGTTTTCCAACATAAGTTATAAAGGTAGATATGGTAGTGGTGTGTGTAGCACGACTACTAATGGAAGAAGTCTGAGTATTGTGGTTGGAAGAGTATCTATCGAGACTATAGACCCAATATCGTCTCGAGTGAGCTTTGCTTGGTGTAATAATTTTATTGATCTCTGAAGGAAACCTGTTAGGGTTCGGAGTCCATTTTTGAAGTGCAAGTTTGGATGAGTAGAATTTGGATTCGGACAGTTGAGCAGAAGCTAGTGATGGTATCTTAGTAACTCAGGCAGTAGTAGTTGTGTGATGAGATGCAGTGGCTATGGGTTGTTTCCGAAGATGTTTCTCAAGGAGCTTTGGATAAGGAAGTGTGTTTGCATCGGTGTTGAGGCTGAGTTCAGCTGGGTGTTTGTGTTTGGCTTTGAGGCCTTAGTTTCTCGAGGAGTTTTGGATTAGGAAGTCTTTGGCATCAGTGGTAGCATCGCAGCTCAGATTGTTCTGTGTGCCGGCAAGGAGGTCATCTGTCAGCAGTTTTCTAGAGGTGAAGTTCAGAAGCAGCAACTATGTGGACCCATTTCTTCGATGGATTGGCTAGATAGGCTTAAGCTGTTCTGATTGGTAAAGAGAGAACAGTTTTTTTTTGGATATTAGATTGGGTTGATCGCAAAAGTGACTTGCGATAGTTGAGTGTTCTCTTGGTTTGTCAGAGATCTTTTAGGATGTCTTTGAAGAGGTTAGCGATTTGCCTTAGTATCTGGAGATTGAGTTTTCATATCGACTAGGATTCCAGGAGTGGTACCGATGGTCCAGCTAGTTGAAGGAGGATTCCTGGAGAGGATTTTTTGGGTGAAGCAGATCTGGATATCATGGAATTTCTAAGTTTTCTCTTTATGGATCTGTTGAACCATATTTCTGGGATGTGTTGTCCAGTTTGTGGTGTGTATCATCAGCATTTTCATCTACTCCAGATCAGAGTTGTGCAGCGGAAGTAGTTTGGGAGTGCATCTGTTTTATCTTTTCGGATAGGAAAGTAAGTTCAGTCTTCTGATGTTTGAGGAGTAGAGTTTGTGTTCTTGGATTGATTGAGAGTGGATCATTTTAATGAGTTGTTTTGAGGCATCAGCAAAGGTTGAGATGATCTGTAAGGATGAAGACAGCCCAGGATCGTCAGATGAGTTTTGTGGAAAAGAGACGGAGGAATTTGGATTTCGAAGTCGGAGATTTGATTTTGGATAAGTTTTCTCCGATCGAAGGAGCTATATAGTTTGGTAAGATTGGGAAGCTAGCTCCGAGGTATTTTGGATTTTCTCTATGCTCTGGTGAGGATAAGTGTTTGATCTTCAGGAGTGAATTGCCAGCTTGGATAACTGGGATTCGATGTGTTTCACGTATCTTTGAGGGAGTACGTGTATAATCCATCTCTGGTTTTAGAACCAGCAGTCCAGGAAGGTTTGGTTGTTGAGTCATACTTGTCTATAGTCTGATATCCTGTCTAGTTTTGTAGATCTAGATGAGTAGGAGCTCTGTAGCTTAGTAGTATAGTTTTGTTTGGGTTCTGTAGGGCGAGTATCCCGGTATTTTTACTTGGAAACTCTAGGAAATTCTATCCACAATTTTTTCTGGATAGTTAGATTTGTTTGAATGGATGAGTTGGTTGCTATGGTTGTTAGCATATGATTAATATATGCTTGTGTTTTTAAAATTAAATCATTAATGAGATTATTAAATTACCTTTGTTTTAAATTTCGGGGACGAAATTCTTTTAAGGGGGAAGGAATGTGATATCCCGGAATTTTTGGCAATATCAATTTAATAATCTATATTGAAATTTAAATTGATTTGATAATCTGTATTGAAATTTAAATTGATTTAATAATATTCTTTTAATAAATATTTAATGGGTGATTTTATCTTTTTAAAAGCTAATAAATTATTTTCTATTTATAATGTGTATATATTTGTATATATTGTGAATAGAAATCTTTGGTTTGAATTTAATAAATAAATAAATCTTGTTTTCAAATTCTAATATATTTTGGTAATTTGGAAATTATGATTTAATTTAAAATATATAGTTTTAAAATATTTAAGATAAATGTTTAATTGATTAAATTATATCTTAGCTTAAGTTTAAGATTAATTAAAAGGTTTGTTTTAAAATATTGTTTAATAAATATGATATATTAATTCATTTAATAATAATAGGAATTTATAATCTCTTTTATAAATTATTTAAATTTGACAAATTATTATTTTCAAATAACATTATTAATGTATTGTTTTATATATAAATATAAATAGATTTTAAAATAGAAGTGTTATTTTCAAATTAAATATGTTGTTATATATGTATATATATAACTTGATGTTAAAATTGTATTTTAGAATTTATTTTGAATTTAAAAGTCTTGAAATTAAAAAGGGTAGATATTTAAAATGTTTTGGATTTTAAAGATATTTGTATAAGCTTTTATTTGTATATATATATAAATAGTATTATTTTATTTTCTCTAAAAAGTAATTCATAAGTATATAAATAAATAATTGTAAATGAAGTGTTTGGTGGTTTAAGTTTTAAAAGAAATAAAAATAAGTATTTAAGTTAGAAATAGAAATAAATACAAGTTAACATAATAACAATAACTATAACATGAACACTTGAGATAATTCTGGAAAACATATGTTGCAATGCAAGAAGGAAAAATATATGTATTCATGTACATACAAATCAAAATCAGTGGATAAGTAGAAAAATCTGCTAGTTAACAAACATAAAAAAAGGAAAAATATATTCATGTTTGTAAAGGAAAATTAAAGGATAAGTATATGTAGACATAAGGGACAACTTCATTAATTGTTATCATCTCTAGTACACTAGTAAGATCATATCAGCCTCCAGGAATGAAGAAAATCTCTGACCAAACTAATAAAATCTTGTACCTGTAAAACAAACAATCCTGTAAAACTCTTTTCTCTATATCTTGCTTATTTCATTTTCGTTTACAAAAAGACTTAGCTTTCCAGAGAAAAATAAATAGACACAAATATATTACAACTGAAGCTAAATTCAACTCAACAAACATGAAGATCAAAGGAGTTTCAGCTAGCAAATTTCAAAGCATTTTCTAGTTTTAAAGTATCAAAGGCTTTTCAATTTGATGCTTTGTTCTTCATCTTCTTTCCGGTGAGTAACATTTTTTCTAAAAAGCTTAAGAATAATAATTCTGTTGCATGTTCATATCTGGAAATAAATATGTTGGTGTATATATTTATAAGTGCATATCTGGGTAGATATATATAAATGTGTGAATGGGTATATGGCTGTTGTATCTGTGTATTGACAGTGCCTAGTTTCAGAGCTAGAATTTTTAAAACAAAATCCATTTTTCCTTGATCTAGTTTCTGTTAGGATTTAGATTATACAGAAGTTGTTTATTTAATCATAGACTAATGTTTAAAATTTTAATTAAGTTAAATTAAAACATAAATGTCTCTGGAAAACAAAATGACTGAGCAAATTTAATATAAGTCAAAATCCAAACTTGGTAATTCATTTGTTTCAGGATTATAAATCAAATACCTAAACTAAAACATGATTTTTAAAACAAAAATCGTAATTTTTAGTTAAGTTTTGAATGAGCAGTTCTAGTTCATCAGAAAATAGGAAATTGGGAATTTCCTGGTGATCTACTTGATTGTGGAGGTCGGGGTTCTTCCTGGAGGTGGAAGAGTGATCGGAGATTAGAGGAAAATTGTCAGGAAGAGGATTAGATCATTGTGGAGGTAGCGGTAGTTGATTTCATTTTGTAACCCTAGTTTTAGCTAAGTCTGATGTTTTGAATGGTTCGCCTGCCCTGGTTGATCGAGTTCAACCAAACTCGAGGGGATGGAAGCTTGGGCATTGTCGAAGACTTGGCCAGAGTAGCAGATCTTCTGGTGGTCGGAGCTTCGTGGTCGAGGCAGTTTTCCAGGATTGGGTGTGTTGTTCAGACTGTTCCAGGTTTGAATGTGTCATCTCAAATTCGACTTCGAGATTAGAGGTACGATCTGATGATCGTATTAGGGTGTTTGGATGTTGATTGGTATGGGAAGATCATCGTTGATGATCTGAGATGATCAACTGCACCGTGCATGTGCACGGTGCACTGTTGTTCTAGTGAAGGTGAATTTGGTTTTGGATGGTGCTCGAGTTAATTGATGTTGACTCGAAGTGTTGTGATGATTTACCCGAGTTTTTATGAGTTTGGCTCGAAGTCAGGAGGAGTTTGGCTCGAAGCATTTTAGGTTGCTCTCGGGTCACTTATGCTGTTACAGGTTTTAAAACCTGTCAGTGGTTTTAAAATTTAAAATGAATTTAAAAATTGGAAAGCAGATTTTAAACAAGGTTTTAGATCAAGTTTAAGAATAGATTTAAATCAAATTTGAATCCTAGTTTGAAATAAAATAAAGTTTTATAAAATTTAAATGTTTTAACAACTTTGAATGTTAAAGTAAAATTTTATTGATTTGAATTTAAAGGAATTTGGTTTAAACACTTTTAACATTTCTTTTATAAGATATAAGTATTCTTTAACATGAGATTTTAAGGGTTTTTAAATTGTGTTTTAACTTTGTTAAGTTAAAGTGGTATTCATTTTAAATCTTAAATTTAAAATGAAATTTAAAAGGTAAATTTAAAGGTAAATTGTTTTGAATACTTTGTTAATGATAATTCAATCATAAGTAAGAATAAAGTTTTATCTTAAAATTAATTAGGATTTGAGATTCATTAAATTATTAAGATAATTAAAATGGATGATTAATTAATTTAATTAATTAATGATATAGATGATTAATTAAGTAATTAAGGGTTTTAAACCAATTAATTAAGGTTTAAGATTAATTATTTAAGGAATAATTAATTTGTAATTAAGGATCATTAATTGGATAAAGATTAGAATATTAATTAATGATTAAGAATTAATTAATCAAGTAATTAAAGATTAATTAAGTTACAGTTAAAACTTAAATTAATTAAATATTTAGTGGTTAATTAATTGGTTATTAAGGATAAATTAATTTGTAAGTAATATGATTAATCTAAGTTTAATTTCTTAAGAAAAGAAATTAAGAATTGTTAATAGTTAATGAAGGTCATTAACTAGGATTATTAAATAATTAATTAATGTGATAAATTTTAATAATTAATTACATTAATTAATTAAAGATAATCATTTATGAAATGGGATAAGTATAATTACTTAATGAAAGTAATTAAGGAATTAATTACTCAATGTAATTAATTGAGTTAAATTTGATTAGTTTAAGTTAATTAATTAACTTTAATTAATTTTAATTAATCACTGGATTATTTGTTAGCATAATTACTTAATGTAATTAATGAAGTGTAATTACTTAGTGAAGTAATTAATGGTAATTACTGGATGTAATTAATTGAAGATGGTTTAATAATGGAAGTAATTTGGATTAAATTACTTTGTGTAATTAATCAAGGGATTAATTAAGATAATTAATTAAGGAGTAATTAATTTATTAAATGAAGTAATTAAGGGTAGTTAATTACTGAATGGGATTAATCAAGGGTGATTAATAATTATGGTTTAATTAAAGATTAATTTCTTAATGCAATTAATTTAAATAGAATAATTAATTAAAAATGTAATTAGGGATCATTAATTTATATAATTAATGATGTAATTAAGGGTTGATTAATTAAGAGTAATTAAGCAATAATAAGTGATTTTGAGTAATTAATTAATGTAATTAATTAAGGATTAATGTAATTAATTATAGTTAATTAATTAACGAAGTAATTAAAGATTAATTACTGTATTTGGTTAAGGATGATTAATTTGTGAAATTAATTGAAGGATAATTACTTGAATGTAATTAAAGGATAATTAATCAAGGGTGATTAATTAATATGGAAATTAGAGAATGATTAATTAATTGATATATAACTAATTAATGGTTAAGTAAGCAGGATTTATAGAATGAAGTAATTAATTTACTTTAAATTAATTAGGGATAAGGTAATTAATTTAATTCATTTTAAATTAATTATAAATGGTGTGATTTTTAATCCTTGCTTATGTATGGATGGATGATATTGTTTGCCTTGAGTGGTTTGAAATCTCAGATATGAGATAAGTAATGCTATGTGATATGGATGCTTTGGTTGAAGTGTGATGATAATATGGATTATCTATTTATAATGATAATGTGAATTATCTATCTGTGATATTGTGAATTATCTATCTGTGTGTATATGGATAATGAATTGAATTGTTTTAACTTTAAAACAACTTGGCCTTAAAAGAAACGTTTTGGATTTCGATGAGACCGGGATCGAGTTTCCAGATTTGGATATCCGAAAACCACATCGATCCAAATTAACGATAGGTCATGAATCTCAAGTGAAGATGAAGATTCAGAGTGCAAGGGTTATTGTCATTAACTCTGAGGGTGATTCAGATAATGCCTTTGGTTTCGTTTGAACCCGGTACGAACTTGTGACGACCCGGAATTTTTGAGCATTTGAAATTGGAATACTTAATTAATTTTAAATATTCAGAGGTTAATTATAAACTTAAATTTCAAATATCGCTGTTTATTGAGTAATTTAATAATCAAATTAAATTTATTTGAAGTTGGATAAAATAGTAAATCTGGCATTCTAAGCTAATTAAAAATATTTTGAAAGCTCGTAAAATTCGTAATGATAATACTGAAGATAATAGAAGCTTCAGAATGTAATTTCAAACTGTTTTATTCAGTTTTGAAATTATATCGTTTGAATCGATATTTTAAAATAGCCGTCCGAGGCACAGTCTCGGAATTTGACGAAACCAGTTCTATTGGGTCCGTAATAGTTAGTTATGTGAAGACCCAAATTATTGAGATAAAAATAATTTTAAAATGAGAATATTTAAGAAAAGAAAATATAGTCTGACAATAATAATATTAGGAGTAAGTGAAATGAATAAATAAGAGGATAGAGATTTTTTTTCAATAAATATATATATGTATTAGATATGAGTAGCCAAAGAAGTATAAAATGATAAAGCCCTTTTGATAACCAAATTGCATAAGAACCAGTTTAGTATTATTGTGCATAAACACCTTCTCTAAAATAAATCAGGAAATAAATGGTTTGAAATAATATAAGAGGACCATTCAGGCCTAACAAGGTATACAATGTATCTGAGTCACACAAAGATGATGTGTAGATGGATCATGCAAATAGCATGTGCACAGAAAAGCAGAGAAGCAACTGCTTTTACTAGAAATAGAAATCAAGAGAAAATGGCACATTTAGCCATAACAACACACACATAATTCTCTGAGTAATGTGAGGATAAAATGGGTTTTTCCTTTAGTAAAACCCTAGCAAAATGATTTAAATCAAGAGGGAAGCAGAGGTTTTCTCTGGGGGAAAACAGAAACACACTAAAAAAAATAGAAAGGAGAGCTCACCCTGTTTTCAAGCTTAGACATTCTCGGGGAAGAGAGGAGGAAGGTGAGTGATTAATCACTTATGATCTGTAAGGCATTAAGACCCATGTTAAGGGCAGCCAAGTTATTTTATATAAACATTACATTATGTTTTTCCTATTTGATTTTATTTTCTGGATGAAAATATGTTGATCATGGATGGTATTCTGGTTGAGTTTTTGGATGAGGTTTTAATCTGTTTTGACTTGTTGTGATGGTTTCAGTTTTTGTTTTAAAATATAGATAATCAAACAAATACACTAATCACAGGAATAGATTTTATATATGCTAGTTTTGATATGAAAAATGAAGCAAATATTTTACTGTGGAATAGGGTATCAATGAAAGAAAAGAATTAGGCAATGTGAATATTGAGATTTATGCTTATGTCTAGTCTATATTAAAAATGATATGAACAATGCAATATTACAAATATGTGCTGATTTGTTCAGATCATAAACCAATAAGTTTTTATGGGTTTTTCTCAAAAACCATTCCCTATGTTCACAGTAAAAGAATAAATATAGTTTTGCAAATGACTTCTTCATATTTGTGTAAGAAATGGAAATTTCTAGAAATAAAAATATAAGTAGGTTTTAGAAAAATGTGATTAAAGCAAAAATGACTTTGAAATAAGGTGTGCAATTTTACATGAATGCTTTGTATGTCTGGATATGATCTTTGGGTGATTTTAATAATTCTTGACCTATATAAGGAAGGAAAGAATACGAGCATCTCTGGAATCAAAAGAAAAATTCCCCAGAAAGAAATAAATAAGCATGGTCTCTAAATTATAAAATAATTTAGGAGTAGTGCCTTGATCTACTCATCAGCAGGTGGTTGATGGGTATGTGCATGACTTGTTTAAGTCCCGTAGGCCTCTGTGTAAAGGGTTAACAGAACTGAGCCCCTTTGCAATGCACACATGGTGTTCAATGGCAAGAGTTCAGACCAAACAAAATGAAAAGATGAGAAGGAGAAATTATGCTATGGAATTTAGAAAGTTAATCCATAGGAGTTTTGTACTTGTACAACTGAATGAAGTAAGTGGATGAATGCTTGGGTGTATGTTTATAGATAAACTTAAATATACACATTCTCAGATTTTAATTGGGATTTGAATAGCATTTAATAGAAAAGTTCTCTATACAGCCTTAAGAATTTACAAGATATTTTACATACTTGATTTCACTCACACCAGAATTTATTTCTGACCCTATTTGTTGCCTTTGCAATACTTGGGGTGTCTCATTTTATTGAGGCAGTTCAAAGTTTTGCTGCAGGGAAAGATGCATGAATTGCTTGCTTGCTTGCATGGATATTTGGAGATCTTGAGGAATTTAAAGTGTTTAAGAGAAGTAGCAGTGTCTTTGTAATAATTAAGTTAGGAAAACTCTAATATGTTCTAAGTATTTTAAAGAGTGTCTTTTACTTTGATATCTGGAAAACAGTATGTAAGAAGAAAAAGAAACTTAAATGTTATATGTGTTTGTGAGCTGTGGACTTAAGTAACAAGTTCTGAAATAGTTTTAGTAGATAATGCTGAAGGAGAAGATGCCATTTAATCTGATATGTGAACATGTTTTTCTAGACAGTCTTGAGGCACTTCAGTTATGATACTATAAAACTGATACTAATTAGGAGAGATCTGATACTATAAAACTGATAAAACTGATACTAAGTAGGAGAGATCTGATACTATAAAACTGATACTAAGTAGGAGAAATCTGATACTATAAAACTGATACTAGGTAGGAAATTTCTGATACTATAACTACTGATCTAATACTAGGTTGGGAAAATCTGATGCTATAGCTTCAAAACTGATACTAAGTGGTAAGACACCGGATTCAACACTTTTTCTAGCTCCAGATATAAGAAGTTGTGTGATTTATAAAGTAGCTCACAACACCATCACTCATGTGATGACTATCTGCTCAGTTAACCAGGAAATATGTATTTTGTCTGTCATGATTGGATTGTTCTTGTTGTGTCTAAACCCTGATCACATGTGTTGTTTTTCTCTGCTTAGACTTCAACCTAGTTTATCACCTCATAATTCATATGATAAGTACCAAATCACAAAAGAATTCCGGAATTTAAATGTATGGCTTGTAAACCAAGAAACCAATTAATTTGAGAAGTAAGCAAGAAAATTATAAGTGGCAATATTCGAATTTATTATTAATCAAGCTTGAGATCAAAAAGGGGAATGTAAAAATAGAAATGGCTATGTGACACCAATTCTCTGAAAAATGAGAAATATTGTGTGATTGAATTTTCCTTGTTAATTTTTAATACTCTGATAAGCAAGGAAACATTTATATATCTTCATATATATAAATGACTTGAATTGACTTATATACTAAAATTTTTATATTGGTAAGAATTTGGATCTTGGGGGAAAATGAAATTAAAGAAGTGATCACTTGGTTTGGAAAAAAAAAAAAATCTCAACAGTAATTCACTGAAAAATAACAATCCAAAAGAAGTGGGTCACTTCAGTTGGTATCAGAGCTATGTTATTAAAACATAGCATAAATATATTATCCAATTTTCTTGTAAGGATAAAATTCTAAAAAAATATAGTAATGATAGAAATAAACATCCACAGTAGAAATAAATTTCAGAAAAATAATTAAATTAGAAATATGACTGACTAGCTATGCAATTGAATAGTGAATCATGGTAGGAAGACCACCAAGTCATGGAGCAGGACCCTCCAATACAACACCAATGGTTAACTTGCAAGATTTGGTGAGGGCATTTAGAGAAGGAGCAGTGCAGAGGGAAGAGAATCCTCATGAGGAATTAGCTAAGTTATTGAAGACATTTTCAAATTTGGGAGGCAAGGATTTTGAAGGCACTGAGGGAGTTATGGGAGTGCAGACATGGTTGAGAACTTTGGAAAGGATATTTGCAGATATGCAAATTAATGACCAAAGAAAGAGGCAGATAGCTTCAAGGAGACTCAAAGGAGCAGCCTTAGATTGGTGGGAGGTGATCATCACAGGAAGGCCAGAAAATGAGATAACATGGGATCAATTCAAGGAAATGCTTGAAGCAAGGTTTGTTCCAGCAACAGCTAAGGCAACATTGCTTGAAGAATTCATAAGGCTGAGGCAAGGACCAATGAGTGTGACTGAATACACTCAAAAATTTGAGAGTTTGTCCAAGTATGGAACTATGCTCATAGGAGATGAAGAATCAAAGAATTCAAGATTTATCCAAGGATTAAATGCAGGTCTGAGTAGAGCAATGTTACCATACAAGGATAAAACATTTGATCAAGTCATAGACCTTGCTCTTTCTTTTGAACAACATGACAATGCAAGGGAAAAATTTAGGAGCATGAGGGCTACCAATCAAAAGAAGGGGAAAAATAGAGCACATCCCTATGACAAAAAGAATATGGATAAGAAAATGGAGGGAGCAGCCACTGGGGAAGCTAAGAAGAAGGTTACTTGTTTTAATTGTGGCAAAGAAGGACACATGAGTAATAGGTGTCAAGCAGCCAAGAAGGCATTGTTTAGCTGCTATAACTGTGGGAAGGAAGGCCATATTAAAAGAAACTGCCCAGAGTTCAAAAAGGGAGCAAAGGTAGGAGCACTTGAGGGCAAAGCAAAAGCAACTGCAGTGGGAAGTCCTGGACAATTGGAAGGTATACTTCTAATTAAAGATCACCCCATCTCAGTTATATATGACACTGGAGCAACACATTCACTAATATCCCAAGACATAGTGAATAAATTAACTCTCACATGCTATTTAGTTGATAATCCCTTGTTTATTCAGAGCCCACTAGGTAATTCTTGCATGCTAGGGATTAAATGTTTGGGAGTAGAGTTAAACATAGGTGGAAATATGTTTAGTTCCGATTTGTTTGTGCTAAAATATCCTGGAATAGGAATTATTCTAGGAATTGATTGGCTAAGAAAATACAAAGCAATTTTAAACTTAGAAAATCTTACTATTTCTCTAAAAACAGAAAATGGTAAAAATATCATAGTTATGAGTGAAATTGCTAAAATCAATTACTGTAACCACATATGTAGCATGACTGAGAAAGAATTAACACTGGAGGACATAAAAATTATAAATGAATACCCAGATGTCTTTGGTGAAGTCATAGGTGTTCCAGAAAATAGGCAAGTAGAATTTCAAATAAGGCTAATCCCAGGAGCCAGCCCAATCATCAAGAAGCCAACTAGAATGGGTCCTAAAGAACTTGTGGAATTGAAACATCAGTTGGAAGAACTGGAGCAGAAAGGCTTCATAAGGCCTAGTAGTTCAAACTGGGGTTCTCCAATTGTATTTGTGAAGAAGCAGGATGGTACTTTGAGAATGTGCATTGATTATAGGGAATTAAACAAAGTCACCATTAAAAACAAATATCCACTTCCTAGAATTGATGATCTATTCGATCAATTAAATGGAGCAAGGGTCTTTTCAAGGCTAGATTTAGCCTCTGGGTTTCATCAGATGAAGGTGGAGGAAGAGAGTATTAAGTATACTGCCTTCAACACAAGGTATGGATTATATGAATTTTTGGTGATGCCTTTTGGATTGACAAATGCACCATCATATTTTGTAGATTTGATGAATAGAACATTTAGAGATTTTCTAGACAAATTTGTGGTTGTTTTTATTGATGACATTTTAGTATATTCAAAATCAGAAGAAGATCATGCAAAGCACTTGCATCTGGTTTTGTCTAGACTGAGGGCACATGATTTAAAAGCCAAATTCTCTAAATGTACATTTTGGCAGAAGGAAGTAAAATTTTTGGGGCACATTGTATCACAACAAGGGGTTAGTGTAGACCCAAATAAGGTGATGGCAGTGCAATCTTGGAGTAGACCCAAATCAGTAACTGAGGTGAGGTCATTTTTGGGAATGGCAGGCTATTACAGGAGATTTATAAAAGATTTTGCAAGGATAGCTATCCCATTGACCAAGTTAACTAAAAAGGAGCAACCATATGTGTGGACAGAGAAGTGTGAACAAGCTTTCATATCACTAAAGAAGGCACTGGTAGAAGCTCCAGTTTTACAAGTGCCAGAGGGTAATGAAGAATTAGTAGTTTACACAGATGCTAGTGGATCTGGATTGGGGGCAATGCTTATGCAACATGGTAGAGTCATAGCTTATGCATCAAGGAAACTCAAGCCAAATGAAACTAGGTATGCTACACATGACTTAGAACTAGCTGCTGTGGTGTATGCATTGAAACTATGGAGGCATTATTTATTGGGTGCTAAGTTTGAATTGTTTACTGATCATAAGTCACTTAAATATTTGTTTTCCCAAAAAGACTTGAACATGAGGCAACATAGGTGGGTAGAATTTCTAGCTTCCTATGATCTTGATATATTGTATACCCCTGGAAAAGCTAATAAAGTAGCAGATGCATTAAGTAGACATCAAGCTAAATTGGCAAGCTTAATGATGGCAGAATTCAAGGATTTGATAATTCTTAGTGAGGTGGAAGTGAAAGAAGAAGCTAGTGTATCAGATAAGACACACAGTAAGATGATTGAATATGGTAAATTAAGCCTCTTATCCTTAAAATCAACACTGGTTGATAAAATAGGACAAATGCAGAATCAAGATATAAATTTGAAGGAGAAAAAGAACATGATATCCCAAGGCATGACAGTGGAAAACTATGAGGTAGATGGTAAAGGATACTTAAGGAAAAAGGGGAAACTCTGCATACCAAATGTAGGGGAACTAAAGCAAGAAGTTATGGATGAGCATCACAAAACAAAGTATACTATCCATCCAGGTGGTACAAAAATGTACCATGATCTCAAGAGAAATTATTGGTGGCCAGGAATGAAAGGAGCAGTAGCAAAATATGTGGCAAATTGCTTGACATGCCAACAAGTAAAGGCAGACTATCAAAGGCCCTCAGGCCTATTGCAACCTTTGGAAGTGCCTACTTGGAAATGGGAGAGTATATCAATGGATTTTGTGGATGGTTTGCCAAGAACAAGGAAGGGAAATGATAGTATTTGGGTAGTGGTTGATAGACTCACAAAAACAGCACACTTTATCCCAATAAGTTCAAATAGAAATGCTCACAAGCTAGCTCAATTATTTGTGAAGGAAATAGTGAGGTTGCATGGCATCCCCAAGACTATCATTAGTGATAGAGATACTTTGTTTACTTCAAGGTTTTGGAGTAGCTTTCAAGAAGCTATGGGGACAGAACTAAGCCTAAGCACAGCCTACCACCCACAAACAGATGGGCAAACTGAGATTGTTAATAAAGTTTTAGAGGATTTGCTGAGAGCATGCATACTTGATTTTGGAGGCAACTGGGAGGATCATATTTATTTAGCTGAGTTTGCTTATAATAATAGCTACCAATCCACTATAGGAATGGCTCCATTTGAGGCTTTGTATGGGAAGCCTTGTTTATCTCCTGCATGTTGGATGGAGGCTGGTGAAAGGGTGTTGCTTGGACCAGACCATGTAAAAGAAACTTCTGCAAGAATTGAATTAGTGAGGCAAAGAATGAGAGTAGCTCAAGAGAGACAGAAAGCTTATGCAGATAAAAAGAGAAGGCCAGTAGAATTTGAGGTGGGAGACTATGTGTTTCTCAAAGTTTCACCAATGAGGAAAATATTGAGATTTGGAAAAGCAGGGAAACTGTCACCAAGGTATGTAGGACCATATGAAATTGTTCAAAGAATAGGGACTTTAGCTTATAGGTTGAAGTTACCAGAGGAATTGAGCAAAATACATGATGTATTTCATGTATCCCAATTGAGAAAATGGGTGCATGATAAAGAGTCCATTCTTGAATCTCCTACACATGTTGAAATTCAAGAAAATCTGGTTTATAAAAAGGAACCAGTGGGCATTGTGGCTAGAGAAGAAAAGAAACTGAGAAATAAAATAATTAAACTAGTTAAAATCCAATGGAGTTTGGATGGGAATGATTGCACTTGGGAGGCTGAAGAGAGGATAAAGGATAAATATCCTAATCTGTTTTCTACTTAAAGGTATGTTTAAAAATTATGATGAGACCTTAAAATTATTTATTTATGTTTGATTGATTTGGAATGAATGAGTTTCTGAAATTTCATTCAATTGAAATTATGCTTTGTATACATTTGGATGGAAATGTATGAGAGAATAATTGTGGGACACAATTCCTTTTAGGAGGAGAGTATGTGAAGACCCAAATTATTGAGATAAAAATAATTTTAAAATGAGAATATTTAAGAAAAGAAAATATAGTCTGACAATAATAATATTAGGAGTAAGTGAAATGAATAAATAAGAGGATAGAGATTTTTTTTCAATAAATATATATATGTATTAGATATGAGTAGCCAAAGAAGTATAAAATGATAAAGCCCTTTTGATAACCAAATTGCATAAGAACCAGTTTAGTATTATTGTGCATAAACACCTTCTCTAAAATAAATCAGGAAATAAATGGTTTGAAATAATATAAGAGGACCATTCAGGCCTAACAAGGTATACAATGTATCTGAGTCACACAAAGATGATGTGTAGATGGATCATGCAAATAGCATGTGCACAGAAAAGCAGAGAAGCAACTGCTTTTACTAGAAATAGAAATCAAGAGAAAATGGCACATTTAGCCATAACAACACACACATAATTCTCTGAGTAATGTGAGGATAAAATGGGTTTTTCCTTTAGTAAAACCCTAGCAAAATGATTTAAATCAAGAGGGAAGCAGAGGTTTTCTCTGGGGGAAAACAGAAACACACTAAAAAAAATAGAAAGGAGAGCTCACCCTGTTTTCAAGCTTAGACATTCTCGGGGAAGAGAGGAGGAAGGTGAGTGATTAATCACTTATGATCTGTAAGGCATTAAGACCCATGTTAAGGGCAGCCAAGTTATTTTATATAAACATTACATTATGTTTTTCCTATTTGATTTTATTTTCTGGATGAAAATATGTTGATCATGGATGGTATTCTGGTTGAGTTTTTGGATGAGGTTTTAATCTGTTTTGACTTGTTGTGATGGTTTCAGTTTTTGTTTTAAAATATAGATAATCAAACAAATACACTAATCACAGGAATAGATTTTATATATGCTAGTTTTGATATGAAAAATGAAGCAAATATTTTACTGTGGAATAGGGTATCAATGAAAGAAAAGAATTAGGCAGTGTGAATATTGAGATTTATGCTTATGTCTAGTCTATATTAAAAATGATATGAACAATGCAATATTACAAATATGTGCTGATTTGTTCAGATCATAAACCAATAAGTTTTTATGGGTTTTTCTCAAAAACCATTCCCTATGTTCACAGTAAAAGAATAAATATAGTTTTGCAAATGACTTCTTCATATTTGTGTAAGAAATGGAAATTTCTAGAAATAAAAATATAAGTAGGTTTTAGAAAAATGTGATTAAAGCAAAAATGACTTTGAAATAAGGTGTGCAATTTTACATGAATGCTTTGTATGTCTGGATATGATCTTTGGGTGATTTTAATAATTCTTGACCTATATAAGGAAGGAAAGAATACGAGTATCTCTGGAATCAAAAGAAAAATTCCCCAGAAAGAAATAAATAAGCATGGTCTCTAAATTATAAAATAATTTAGGAGTAGTGCCTTGATCTACTCATCAGCAGGTGGTTGATGGGTATGTGCATGACTTGTTTAAGTCCCGTAGGCCTCTGTGTAAAGGGTTAACAGAACTGAGCCCCTTTGCAATGCACACATGGTGTTCAATGGCAAGAGTTCAGACCAAACAAAATGAAAAGATGAGAAGGAGAAATTATGCTATGGAATTTAGAAAGTTAATCCATAGGAGTTTTGTACTTGTACAACTGAATGAAGTAAGTGGATGAATGCTTGGGTGTATGTTTATAGATAAACTTAAATATACACATTCTCAGATTTTAATTGGGATTTGAATAGCATTTAATAGAAAAGTTCTCTATACAGCCTTAAGAATTTACAAGATATTTTACATACTTGATTTCACTCACACCAGAATTTATTTCTGACCCTATTTGTTGCCTTTGCAATACTTGGGGTGTCTCATTTTATTGAGGCAGTTCAAAGTTTTGCTGCAGGGAAAGATGCATGAATTGCTTGCTTGCTTGCATGGATATTTGGAGATCTTGAGGAATTTAAAGTGTTTAAGAGAAGTAGCAGTGTCTTTGTAATAATTAAGTTAGGAAAACTCTAATATGTTCTAAGTATTTTAAAGAGTGTCTTTTACTTTGATATCTGGAAACCAGTATGTAAGAAGAAAAAGAAACTTAAATGTTATATGTGTTTGTGAGCTGTGGACTTAAGTAACAAGTTCTGAAATAGTTTTAGTAGATAATGCTGAAGGAGAAGATGCCATTTAATCTGATATGTGAACATGTTTTTCTAGACAGTCTTGAGGCACTTCAGTTATGATACTATAAAACTGATACTAATTAGGAGAGATCTGATACTATAAAACTGATAAAACTGATACTAAGTAGGAGAGATCTGATACTATAAAACTGATACTAAGTAGGAGAAATCTGATACTATAAAACTGATACTAGGTAGGAAATTTCTGATACTATAACTACTGATCTAATACTAGGTTGGGAAAATCTGATGCTATAGCTTCAAAACTGATACTAAGTGGTAAGACACCGGATTCAACACTTTTTCTAGCTCCAGATATAAGAAGTTGTGTGATTTATAAAGTAGCTCACAACACCATCACTCATGTGATGACTATCTGCTCAGTTAACCAGGAAATATGTATTTTGTCTGTCATGATTGGATTGTGCTTGTTGTGTCTAAACCCTGATCACATGTGTTGTTTTTCTCCGCTTAGACTTCAACCTAGTTTATCACCTCATAATTCATATGATAAGTACCAAATCACAAAAGAATTCCGGAATTTAAATGTATGGCTTGTAAACCAAGAAACCAATTAATTTGAGAAGTAAGCAAGAAAATTATAAGTGGCAATATTCGAATTTATTATTAATCAAGCTTGAGATCAAAAAGGGGAATGTAAAAATAGAAATGGCTATGTGACACCAATTCTCTGAAAAATGAGAAATATTGTGTGATTGAATTTTCCTTGTTAATTTTTAATACTCTGATAAGCAAGGAAACATTTATATATCTTCATATATATAAATGACTTGAATTGACTTATATACTAATATTTTTATATTGGTAAGAATTTGGATCTTGGGGGAAAATGAAATTAAAGAAGTGATCACTTGGTTTGGAAAAAAAAAAAATCTCAACAGTAATTCACTGAAAAATAACAATCCAAAAGAAGTGGGTCACTTCAAGTTATTATCGGATTTCAATCCTCATAGCAATCGGAGTTGTCGTTTGACCCTGGCAGCTCAAAACGTTTCGAATTGTTTGAATCGATTTAATTCGAAATTGATCGTTTTCTTCAGTAACTCGCGTATACGATCAAATTAGCCTCCGAAACGCGTTCCATCGTGTTCGGAATGCGGGTAAAACCCTGTAAACGTCTGTTGGAATGTCTGGTTTGGGGTTCGGGATTTCGCGTTATGCAACGAGACGGTTTGAAGTGTTATAATATAATTTAAAATTTATAGTACAATAGTCAGAGATATTTTTCCCAACGCGTACTCGTGAAGCTTCCCAGTCGAAGAAATATCATCCTCTTCCTTTAAGAAAATGAATCCCGTTCTTTTTTAAAAATAAAATAAAAATAAAATCCCTCTCGTTCTAAAGTTGAAACCCTCTTTTGAAGAAAATAACGATCACCTGAATCACTAACAAAATCTCGAACCCACCTCTTTTCGTTTCCTATTCAAACTCGAAGTCGAGACTTCCTCCTTACAGTCTCGTTCAATCGCTCCACCTCAACGAGAATCAACGCAACTTCTATCAAGCGAAATCGAAATTTATTCGAAAACCCTACAGCCTAACCAAATCGAATCCCTATCCTCCTTTAATTCAAATCGCTCGAGTGGAGACTGCAACCCTTCAATTTCGAGTTCGACAATTCCAGTTTCGAGAAGTAGGGGTCTGTTCGAGCTAGTGCACGCGACTGAAATCGCGACGTGATGATGAGGTTAAGGCAACCTGGAGAATCGAAGTGGCGGCAGGCGGTGGAAGCTGGGAAGGTGTCGCGTCGCTCGCAATAGGCGACTGTGATTGCGTGGGTAGGGCGACGTGTTCAGATGGAGGTCGATTGCGCTCTTTGGGGGTCGCTGGCATCGACAGAGGTGACGAGTGTGCTCGGCTTTGGACTGCAGTCAAGGGGCAGAACTCTGATAGGGTTCGAAGTCGTTGTTTGAAGTTTGTTAGAAGCTAGGGTTCGTGGTCTCCGACCTCTGATTGAGGTATTTTCGTTCTCTGAGGCTATTTGTAGATTGTTTTATTTTTATGGTATACATTATATGTTTACAGGAAAAAATAAATAGACAATAAGAATATAATATATACATATATGCAGTTTTTAAATTTGTATATACAGGCAGTTTGAAATGATAATCTACCCGTTTATGTTAATAATCTATATTAGTGATTAATGAAGTTAATAAACTGGTTTAATTTATTTCAGTTATTAAATTTTTTTAGGAGAATTTGTTAAATTTAAATTTATTAAACGTTAATAGATTTTTGGTTAACCAAAGATATTAATAAATCGAAGAAATATATTCAAGGTCATAAATCGAGAAGGAGGCAAGCTGGATTGGGATTGAAATGCTAAGGTGAGTTAATCTCACTCAGTTGAATTTAAATTTAAATGGTTAAATTTAAATAATTGATTGGATGATTGCATTGATTGATATGCTATACTATATATAGTAGTATATAGCAATATATACATATTGGCATATGTATATATTGGAGTTGATATTCCCGCATTATATAGCGGATGAGACCCTATGCGCCGCATAATAGCGGATGATTTTATATAAATCCCATATACCGCGATATTCCATTTTGAATTGGAATTGGTATTGTGCTAACATCTGTGGATGCAGGGAAACAGGTTGGAGGGATCCAACTGGATTCCTCAAAATATTTAATTTTTTTTTTAAATATTCTGTGATATGATTGTTGATATCCTGTGATGATTTATATTGGATAATCTGGTTGGATTGAATTTCCCAGTATAATGAGTTATCAAAAGAAATTGAATTGGATTTTTGGAAAGAAATAAAAGAGTAAAATTTAAGTTAAATAATTCTAGTGAATTCGAATAAATTAAATAAGGAATTGTCAAAGAAATAAAGAAATTTCTTAAGTCGAACAAATATGGAAAAATGGGATTTTGAATTAACATGAGAATAATAAATTTTAAACTAAAGTGACATTATTGGAAAAAAATAAAGAAATTATTTTTAAAGTTTAAGGGTTAAATTTAATAAAAGAATAAGGAATTTTGGAAAGTTTAAAATTGATATTTTCAATTAAAAGGGTTTTAACTCATAATTAAGAAATAAAATCTGAAAGATAATGTGTTTTGAAATAAATGAAGTAAATAAGGAAATTTATTTCAAAGTGAAGAGAATTGGGAAATCAATGGTAAACTGATTTAAGTATTTGGAATTGGAATTTTGAAGAGAAATGAGATTTTGAAATTTATAAACTGGGTTTATAAAGTAAAATAAAATATCAGTGGATAATTGAGAATATAAATTCAAGGTGGGAATTTATAAAAGAATATGAATTGGTTTGAAAATAAATGTTGATAGTAAAAGATGGGAATGAGAAGTGTATTTCTTTGGATTGCCAAGTACGTTTTTTAAAGCAATTTTAAATATAAGTTAAAAGTTCTAATTTGTTTGAAAAGGGCATATTTTAGAAAATTGATTATTTCTAAATGTTAATTTCCTAAGTAAGTATTTTCAAAAAAATCTATTATTGTAGTAAGTATATAAAAGTGATTTGGTATTATGTTTTAAAGAGGAAGTTAGCTTATATTTATAAAGTAGTTTTAAAATTTCAATGTTATAAAGTATATTTAAAATAAGTGTTTTTAAATTATTTTAAAATTAAAAGTATTTTGTACTTGGTGATTCAGTGGAAATAATTATTTGGGAAATGTATTCCGTAAGCAGAAACTGTTTGAAATTGTTTTCAAATGAGCTTTGAAAATTTGGAAAATATCTTGGAAAGATATTTGGGCAAATAAATAATGTGGGAAATTATTTATTGTGTGATGGTTGCTTGTGGATGTTAATTGACAGTTAAATAACCGACTATCAATATTGGCCAAATGCGTTGATCGTTTCGAAGAGACCGGGATCGAGTTTCCGTATACCAGGATTCTAGGTCTGGAGACTCGAATACCACTTCGATCCGGTTTGTACGTTACGTGTAATGATTTCGGAGTCGAAGATGGAGCAGTGAAGTGCAAGGGCTAGTCGCTACTAATCCTGAGGATATTTCCAAAATGGATGTAGTAGGAATAGTGCCTTCGGTTCCGTTCGAACCCGGGACGGACTTATATGGACGAATGCTTTCGTGACATCGTCAGGTGGACGATGGGCATTCTAAGGGATATGTGCTATAAAGGTATCGTTTAGCCTCGAACCTCATCAACCGGGAATGACTGAAAATCAGGGGTTATGCAGCAAGGCTTCGTGGGTAGCACCCACTTGAGAGTAAGGTCATCCCTGTCTAGATGTCCCTTTTATTTCGGCTTAGTGGTGCGGTTGCTGATCCCAACTGTGGGGTGATTTTATTTGGAATTATCCAGTAAGGGATGATTCCGGCCTTGTGTTGCAGGGGAGCGGGCGTACTCCTCGGTACTGTGATCTAGGCCACGTACTGTGACAGGTGGTACCCCAGTGCCTAGTCATTCGTTGGAAATCCATTCTCCCTACGTGCCTTGTACGGTATTTGTTTGTATACCTAGTATGCTGGAATTTAATCATGTAACAATTTCGGCTATTTTAATAAGTATTTGTGAATAGACACTATTATAATATCAGAGGATTTTGATAAAAAGTGTTTTAGCTATCGTAAGGTAAAAACCCGACATGTTTATTTGTGGCGTGGTCTTACGAGATGCTTTTGTTTTCAAAAGATTTTGAAACTTTAATAACCAAATTGAGTGTGATTTTCTCACGCTGGTATTCCAGACTGACTCGGGTATTGTTTTATATGATGCTCGGGTCAGACCGAGATAAACAGGTTCAGGATATGATGCTGTGGAGCTCAGGAGACGAGCTGGATGACAATACGTACTCTCGTACTTGCTATTATTTTTCCGCTGTGTATTCAGTTGTATGTTATGGATGTTGATGTACTCTGATGATGTATTCTGATGATATATTGTATAAACAGATATATTTTTCTGTTTGAGTAAAGATCTGTTTTGTATATATTATATTTTATTCCGCTGCGATGTGAGATTCTATTGTTGATTTTCTGTTTCTTCTTCTTCTACCTCTTCTTCTTTAACACAAATGGTTCGATTTTCCGGGACTGGAAAGTCGGGTCGTTACAGTGGTATCAGAGCTTAGGGTGGCGACAACCTTGGCTCTGGTGGAAATTTTGAGAGTATTAATAGATATGAGCGCGTATTTGTTAGTGAATATAAAATTGTTTTATATTGTGTTGATTGGTTTATTGAGTAGTTTATGGATTCTGGTCGATGTGTGGGACGCCACAACATTGATAGGGATCTCTAAACACTTGTATAGAACAATTCGACACAGTATTGTTTTAAAGTAGGGTAAATGAAATAATTTTACCCAAATTATTTTTGTATAAAAAGGAAGGTTTTGTAAACTATTCTAGTTAATATATATATGGTTGTTTGGATGTTAGAAGTGATAATATGGAATTATTATCATTATTATATGGAAACTTAACTAGAAATTGAAATTTATAACCAAAGCAAAGAATAAAATTTTATAATAAAATAAAATTTGAAATATAGATTATAAATGAAATTTATAAAATTGAAATAAACTTCATATACAAATGAGATTTGTACTTTAAAATAGAATTCCAGAGAAATGTGGAAAATAAATCGGAAGGGATTTTAAGTTTTGAATTTTGGGGAAAGGTTTGAAATTTCTTGAGATTTGGAAATAGTTTTCAAAGAGTTTGAGGAAATAATAAGTGGTATTATTTCAGGAATATTTTGAGTTGAGTTTGGAATCTAGAAAGATTTGATATTTAAAAATATTTGAAATGGTTTAAAGAAATAAAAGCATTTAATTCTCTTCCGGTCGCTGGAAAATAATTTCGGTGATGACTGCAGCATCATCGATGTTCATTTTTGAGTTTCCAAAGAGAAATTGCTACCAAACCGTGTTAAATTGGGATTGTTTGCAAAACTGGATTTGGTTTTGAAATTCAAAGGGATAGCTGAATATACAAAAGGAGTTTGGATGTGATTGATTTCAAAAGTGATTTTGAAATTTTGGGAAATTGTTAAAAACTCTGGAATCTTATTTTAATTGTTTATAGAAAAACAAATAAAAAGAAATAAATATACTTGACTAAATTTAATGTATAATCTGGAATAAAGAGTAAAATGTGAATGGGATTGCTTTAGTGGATTGAAGTGATGAAATAAACCAAATATTAGGTATAAATTGGAATAAATTACTTAATGGAGTAATGGATTATGGAAATAGAACCTTAATTGGCTGAAAGAAAGTTGATTTTGTAATTTGGATATGAAATGGGAAATGAACTTGGATTAAGTAGAAATTATTAATTGCAATCCGAGATAAAATACTAACAAATCGAATGTGAATGATATAAATAAAGCTCGACACATATATTTTGGATGCTGTTAAGTGAAATAAATTGGAACAAAATTAACTTAAGTGTGAATGAACTCAAGTATAAATAAATGGAGTATGACCTTGAAATATTATCCAAATGAGTTTGGGTAATGGAATTTAAACTGGTTAAATAGAAATTGAATTGTGAATTAATAAAATTGGGTAGTGAATTAAAAATGAATAGTAGAATCAGAATTTGAGTTATTAATTAAAATTTGACTTGGAGTATCAACACATTAAATATAAGTGAAAATGTGTTAAACAAAAATGAAAATTTGAATTAAAATAGTGATGGCTTGTATTGCAAACGAAAATTCAAGTGGGTATGAATGAAAATGGCCTTGGATATTATTCAATGAACGGAATATTGAATTTAGAATTAAAAAGGGACAAATTGAATGAATTGGTGCAAACTGCAATGAAATGAACTTAAGTTGTTAACTTAAGTAAATGTTGGATGAAGATGGTACTCAAATCGAGGTTGTTGAAATCAATTGAAAATTTATTATTGAATGAAATAGCCTGGATTGTTTTCGAGCTAAATAAATGGATGTGAATAAATTAAATGGAATGGGTTGAGTATTGTTTGGAAAAAAAAATGGGAATAAGGGTCGAAACATTTCATATGTGCTTATGGAAGTATATAACATGCATTGTTTGTAGAATCCATGTTTTAGCAATTTAAATTTTAGTGAAATGTAAATAAACTTTGTATATTTGGCACTTACATGTTGGAATTGAGTTAGTACAGGTTCAGGGAAGTCGGTTGGCTGAATCTGATGGCACAACATGCTAAAATAAATAACCGCTTTGCTTTAAAAATGCTAAAATAAGGTACGCTTACGCAAAAATTCAAAATAGGAGATATGAACTGCATATATTGATATATATTGTGATTTCCGGCCTGACGCCGATGTATATATATATTTGTGCATCCTGCGATATCGCAGAAGTCCCTCCGTACAAGGGAGACTCTGCCAAAATTTTCCGTAAATTTTGGGAGTTAGAAAATTTTTGAAATTTTTGAAAATTTTCATTAACGATAAATAATCTAAATTTGCTAAGCAAATGGAATTGGAACCGAATAATTGAATCTAGTTTAAATATGAATGTAAAGTAAGTGAAATCGAAAGAACTAAGGAAAGTAAGCTTGCAAATAAACTTTTAATTGAGATTTAAATTAATTAGTAAGTGAAACTAATCCATATTCAAAATGGAAGCCAATTTGAGTTTAAATGAAATTGTAAGGGCTAAGTAAATAGTAATGAAAATAAACTTCAATGGGGAAGTGAAAATAAGTATAAACTTCAAAAATGAAGTAAAACAAATCCAAGAAGTATATAAGATGTTTATATTGGACTTAAGAAATGAATGGTGAATTCTTAAGTAAATTTGGTATGGAGGAAAATTATTCTAGGTGAATAATTGAATGACGATTAAAAATTTGAAGATGTGAATGGGATAAGTGTGATAAGTGAATAACAATCAAATGAATGTGAATAAAAAGGAAATTGATATAATTGATAATCAATTGGAATTTATACGTAGGATGTACGTATATTATTTTATTCGCATAACTATTTGATCCGGATTCGAGCACAGAATTTTGAGATAGTTTTATCGATCCGAATCAGGATTTTTCACTCGATTTTCGACGGCGAACCTGGATATGGATTGTTGATTGATTCTGGAAATTCTCTATCATAGTTGGTGGCTATGCAAGGAGAATGACGGTTTCTGATCGAGAAACCAGATCTGAGTCCGCTCTAGGAAGTCGGGTGGACAATACTAGTTCGGAAGTGAAATTGTGTGATCGATTGAGCGATCGAATGTGATATTGCGTACGGATGATATATGTGCATCGTACGGGCTTAAGTAAAACAAATATTGAAAATTTGTAAAGAAAAGTATAAAATGACTTTGGAATTGTGATTGAATATTATTGCTTAATAGGATATACAGGTGTATAAAAGCAATGGATAAATTGGGATTTTTGATTTTAGAAGATAAAATTTAATGGCCCGACAAAAGGTATGTATTTGAATTTCTATATGAAATTTGATTGGGTTTTTGGATCCAGCCACTTGGCTTTTTGTTTTCTTTTTGAGATTGGGAGGCCGTAGAGCCATTTTGTAGTTGTACCGAGCTAGCCGCGCAAAGGAGACGCTGGCGAAATTTTTCGGAAATTTAGGGAGTTAGAAAAATTTTGAGAAAATTTTGATAATTTAAAATTTGAATTCAAATTTAGATTTGAATTGATAAGTAAGTGATTTGGGTTGAACTTATGAATAAGTTTGGAAAGTTAAAGGATGATTAGTGTATCATTAATAAAAGATTGTTTGGGTATTGTTGAAACTATTTGGATTTGAGGAAATAGTAAACGGGGATTGAATCATTCTTCCTAACTGGTAATTTCGAGGACGAAATTCTTTTAAGGGGGGAAGAATGTGACGACCCGGAATTTTTGAGCATTTGAAATTGGAATACTTAATTAATTTTAAATATTCAGAGGTTAATTATAAACTTAAATTTCAAATATCGCTGTTTATTGAGTAATTTAATAATCAAATTAAATTTATTTGAAGTTGGATAAAATAGTAAATCTGGCATTCTAAGCTAATTAAAAATATTTTGAAAGCTCGTAAAATTCGTAATGATAATACTGAAGATAATAGAAGCTTCAGAATGTAATTTCAAACTGTTTTATTCAGTTTTGAAATTATATCGTTTGAATCGATATTTTAAAATAGCCGTCCGAGGCACAGTCTCGGAATTTGACGAAACCAGTTCTATTGGGTCCATAATAGTTAGTTATTATCGGATTTCAATCCTCATAGCAATCAGAGTTGTCGTTTGACCCTGGCAGCTCAAAACGTTTCGAATTGTTTGAATCGATTTAATTCGAAATTGATCGTTTTCTTCAGTAACTCGCGTATACGATCAAATTAGCCTCCGAAACGCGTTCCATCGTGTTCGGAATGCGGGTAAAACCCTGTAAACGTCTGTTGGAATGTCTGGTTTGGGGTTCGGGATTTCGCGTTATGCAACGAGACGGTTTGAAGTGTTATAATATAATTTAAAATTTATAGTACAATAGTCAGAGATATTTTTCCCAACGCGTACTCGTGAAGCTTCCCAGTCGAAGAAATATCATCCTCTTCCTTTAAGAAAATGAATCCCGTTCTTTTTTAAAAATAAAATAAAAATAAAATCCCTCTCGTTCTAAAGTTGAAACCCTCTTTTGAAGAAAATAACGATCACCTGAATCACTAACAAAATCTCGAACCCACCTCTTTTCGTTTCCTATTCAAACTCGAAGTCGAGACTTCCTCCTTACAGTCTCGTTCAATCGCTCCACCTCAACGAGAATCAACGCAACTTCTATCAAGCGAAATCGAAATTTATTCGAAAACCCTACAGCCTAACCAAATCGAATCCCTATCCTCCTTTAATTCAAATCGCTCGAGTGGAGACTGCAACCCTTCAATTTCGAGTTCGACAATTCCAGTTTCGAGAAGTAGGGGTCTGTTCGAGCTAGTGCACGCGACTGAAATCGCGACGTGATGATGAGGTTAAGGCAACCTGGAGAATCGAAGTGGCGGCAGGCGGTGGAAGCTGGGAAGGTGTCGCGTCGCTCGCAATAGGCGACTGTGATTGCGTGGGTAGGGCGACGTGTTCAGATGGAGGTCGATTGCGCTCTTTGGGGGTCGCTGGCATCGATAGAGGTGACGAGTGTGCTCGGCTTTGGACTGCAGTCAAGGGGCAGAACTCTGATAGGGTTCGAAGTCGTTGTTTGAAGTTTGTTAGAAGCTAGGGTTCGTGGTCTCCGACCTCTGATTGAGGTATTTTCGTTCTCTGAGGCTATTTGTAGATTGTTTTATTTTTATGGTATACATTATATGTTTACAGGAAAAAATAAATAGACAATAAGAATATAATATATACATATATGCAGTTTTTAAATTTGTATATACAGGCAGTTTGAAATGATAATCTACCCGTTTATGTTAATAATCTATATTAGTGATTAATGAAGTTAATAAACTGGTTTAATTTATTTCAGTTATTAAATTTTTTTAGGAGAATTTGTTAAATTTAAATTTATTAAACGTTAATAGATTTTTGGTTAACCAAAGATATTAATAAATCGAATAAATATATTCAAGGTCATAAATCGAGAAGGAGGCAAGCTGGATTGGGATTGAAATGCTAAGGTGAGTTAATCTCACTCAGTTGAATTTAAATTTAAATGGTTAAATTTAAATAATTGATTGGATGATTGCATTGATTGATATGCTATACTATATATAGTAGTATATAGCAATATATACATATTGGCATATGTATATATTGGAGTTGATATTCCCGCATTATATAGCGGATGAGACCCTATGCGCCGCATAATAGCGGATGATTTTATATAAATCCCATATACCGCGATATTCCATTTTGAATTGGAATTGGTATTGTGCTAACATCTGTGGATGCAGGGAAACAGGTTGGAGGGATCCAACTGGATTCCTCAAAATATTTAATTTTTTTTTAAATATTCTGTGATATGATTGTTGATATCCTGTGATGATTTATATTGGATAATCTGGTTGGATTGAATTTCCCAGTATAATGAGTTATCAAAAGAAATTGAATTGGATTTTTGGAAAGAAATAAAAGAGTAAAATTTAAGTTAAATAATTCTAGTGAATTCGAATAAATTAAATAAGGAATTGTCAAAGAAATAAAGAAATTTCTTAAGTCGAACAAATATGGAAAAATGGGATTTTGAATTAACATGAGAATAATAAATTTTAAACTAAAGTGACATTATTGGAAAAAAATAAAGAAATTATTTTTAAAGTTTAAGGGTTAAATTTAATAAAAGAATAAGGAATTTTGGAAAGTTTAAAATTGATATTTTCAATTAAAAGGGTTTTAACTCATAATTAAGAAATAAAATCTGAAAGATAATGTGTTTTGAAATAAATGAAGTAAATAAGGAAATTTATTTCAAAGTGAAGAGAATTGGGAAATCAATGGTAAACTGATTTAAGTATTTGGAATTGGAATTTTGAAGAGAAATGAGATTTTGAAATTTATAAACTGGGTTTATAAAGTAAAATAAAATATCAGTGGATAATTGAGAATATAAATTCAAGGTGGGAATTTATAAAAGAATATGAATTGGTTTGAAAATAAATGTTGATAGTAAAAGATGGGAATGAGAAGTGTATTTCTTTGGATTGCCAAGTACGTTTTTTAAAGCAATTTTAAATATAAGTTAAAAGTTCTAATTTGTTTGAAAAGGGCATATTTTAGAAAATTGATTATTTCTAAATGTTAATTTCCTAAGTAAGTATTTTCAAAAAAATCTATTATTGTAGTAAGTATATAAAAGTGATTTGGTATTATGTTTTAAAGAGGAAGTTAGCTTATATTTATAAAGTAGTTTTAAAATTTCAATGTTATAAAGTATATTTAAAATAAGTGTTTTTAAATTATTTTAAAATTAAAAGTATTTTGTACTTGGTGATTCAGTGGAAATAATTATTTGGGAAATGTATTCCGTAAGCGGAAACTGTTTGAAATTGTTTTCAAATGAGCTTTGAAAATTTGGAAAATATCTTGGAAAGATATTTGGGCAAATAAATAATGTGGGAAATTATTTATTGTGTGATGGTTGCTTGTGGATGTTAATTGACAGTTAAATAACCGACTATCAATATTGGCCAAATGCGTTGATCGTTTCAAAGAGACCGGGATCGAGTTTCCGTATACCAGGATTCTAGGTCTGGAGACTCGAATACCACTTCGATCCGGTTTGTACGTTTCGTGTAATGATTTCGGAGTCGAAGATGGAGCAGTGAAGTGCAAGGGCTAGTCGCTACTAATCCTGAGGATATTTCCAAAATGGATGTAGTAGGAATAGTGCCTTCGGTTCCGTTCGAACCCGGGACGGACTTATATGGACGAATGCTTTCGTGACATCGTCAGGTGGACGATGGGCATTCTAAGGGATATGTGCTATAAAGGTATCGTTTAGCCTCGAACCTCATCAACCGGGAATGACTGAAAATCAGGGGTTATGCAGCAAGGCTTCGTGGGTAGCACCCACTTGAGAGTAAGGTCATCCCTGTCTAGATGTCCCTTTTATTTCGGCTTAGTGGTGCGGTTGCTGATCCCAACCGTGGGGTGATTTTATTTGGAATTATCCAGTAAGGGATGATTCCGGCCTTGTGTTGAAGGGGAGCGGGCGTACTCCTCGGTACTGTGATCTAGGCCACGTACTGTGACAGGTGGTACCCCAGTGCCTAGTCATTCGTTGGAAATCCATTCTCCCTACGTGCCTTGTACGGTATTTGTTTGTATACCTAGTATGCTAGAATTTAATCATGTAACAATTTCGGCTATTTTAATAAGTATTTGTGAATAGACACTATTATAATATCAGAGGATTTTGATAAAAAGTGTTTTAGCTATCGTAAGGTAAAAACCCGACATGTTTATTTGTGGCGTGGTCTTACGAGATGCTTTTGTTTTCAAAAGATTTTGAAACTTTAATAACCAAATTGAGTGTGATTTTCTCACGCTGGTATTCCAGACTGACTCGGGTATTGTTTTATATGATGCTCGGGTCAGACCGAGATAAACAGGTTCAGGATATGATGCTGTGGAGCTCAGGAGACGAGCTGGATGACAATACGTACTCTCGTACTTGCTATTATTTTTCCGCTGTGTATTCAGTTGTATGTTATGGATGTTGATGTACTCTGATGATGTATTCTGATGATATATTGTATAAACAGATATATTTTTCTGTTTGAGTAAAGATCTGTTTTGTATATATTATATTTTATTCCGCTGCGATGTGAGATTCTGTTGTTGATTTTCTGTTTCTTCTTCTTCTACCTCTTCTTCTTTAACACAAATGGTTCGATTTTCCGGGACTGGAAAGTCGGGTCGTTACAGAACTTGTATGGATTGAATGTTTTCAGAACGTCGTCAGGTGGACGATGAGCATTCTAAGATAGATGTGTTCTATAAAGGTAATCGTAGCTTCAAGCCTCATCAACTGGGAATGGCTAAAACAGGGGAGGTGCAGCAAGGCTAAGTGGGTAGCACCCAAGTAGGACGAGATTTTCCCCTGTCTAGATGTCCCTTTTATATTCGGTTGTGTGGGCGGTTGTGAGCTTCAACTGCTGGGGTTGTCTTGTTCGGGATTGTCCAGTAAGGGATGGTTCCGGCCTTGTGTTGCAGGGGATTTAGGGTGGATCCTCGGGACGTTGATCTAGGCCACGTACTGTGACGGGCGGTACCCCGGTAGCCCTGCCATTGTATGGAATCCAATCTCCAATAAGCGCCCTCGGATTTGATTGTATTACCCACTTTGTGGCTAATATGCTGGAATTTAATAGATGTAACAATTTTAGCTATTTCTTATTTACTTGAAAACCCTAGACACTATTATAATATCATAGAATTTTCTATCAAAGTTTTGGTTAGCGTAAGGTAAAAACTTACCCATGTTTATGTGTGGGGAGTCTTACGAGATACCTTTGTTTCAAAGGATTTTCAAAGTTAAGCAACTTTAACCTGTTACTCACACCAGACCCATGTCTGACCCGGAGTTTATTTTCTGTTTTTCTTAAACTCTTGGATACTTAAATTTTACGGGTAGCCAAGGGATTCAGGTTAGCTTTGACGAATTGTGGAGGAGCAATGGAGCAGGAGGCTTCAGCGTTATAGATATGTATAGTGTTCCGCTGTGTTGGTATCTCTGTGTAGTTTCTCTGTGTTGTATTTGAGTTGTAATAACTAGACAGGGGTTTATAACTGTCTAGTATGTGATGTATTATCTGTGTAACTCTGATTGATGTTGTAAACTATGTAATATTTATGTGATTAATATAATTTATTCGTTCCGCTGTTGAGATTCTGATGTTGTTTCATCTTTCTTCTCTATCTTTTCTCTTTTCTATCCCTTTCTTTCTTCAAGATAATGCAACTTTCTGGGTAATAGAAAGTTGGGTCGTCACATTTCAATTTTTATCAAAGTGTATTATCTTAATTGATAAGTATGGGTATGCTTTGATCTTTAAAAGAAATGGTTAAAGTTAATAATGAATGGTTTTGGGTTTGTAGTCAACGATGTTTTAGCAACATTTATTTTTAAACCCGTGAATGACACTTTGGAAGAAATCTTATCGGTATATTTAGATCTTTAATAATGGGAATTTAAGGAACTTTAATTGATAAAGGAGTGTTAATTAATAAAGTAAGTTTTAACTAAATAAAGAATGTTTTCACATTTGATATTAGTTAAAGGAAGTTTATGGTAATTTATCAATTTAATGAATTATTTTGAAAATAACTTTCTAGAAACCATTAAGATATGTTTAGAAATGTTTTATAATAAAAATATATTTATCTTTTGAAAAGAAAAGTTTTCTTTAAGTTGAATTATTTGGAAATAAAAAGGTAAACGGTTATTTATAAAGAAGTGTTTTTGTGAAAGTTTGAATAAAAGATGAAAGTTTTATGAAATATTTTCATAAAAATTTTTGGAAGGTTAAAAAATAAATTTGAAGATATGGATTATTTTGTCGCACGATTTAATCTAAGATTCGAGTGCAGAACTTTGACGTATTTGATACTTATCCGAAAAAGGATTTATCACTCGATTCTTGACGACAAACATTGATGAAGGTTGTGGTTGGATACTTGAGTTTTTTATCATAGTTGAGAGCAATGCAAGGAGAACTAAAGTTCTGATCAGAAAGCATGGTCAGAGACCGCACTAAAGGATCGGAGGTCAATACTAGTTCGGAAGTAAAGTTGTGGATTCGAAAAGTAGATCGAATCAAATATTGCATACAGGTGATCTATATACATCGTACGGGTAAAAGTTTAAAAATAAATATTTTTGGAAAACCTTAGGGTTTTTGTTTTGGGTAATTTCGGGAACGAAATTCTTTTAAGGGGGGAGTCTGTAACGACCCACCAATTTATCACTTCGATAAATTGAATTTTTTTTAAATAAAAGGTTGATAATAAAAATAATATTGTTTTGAGTGATAATAAGTAATAGGAATCTTATTTTGAATAAATATTTACAAAAATATTTTCCTCGAAATCTAAATCGATAAAATGGCTGAAAACTGTTTTATCAATAAACAACCATATAATCGTAAAACATCGTGCACAGAGCTGGATACATACACTTATTTTCATAATTAAAAATGAATATGAAATAAAATTAATTGATTTGTTTTTGAAAATAAAATGTGCTTTTGACATTGTTAAGTAATGCCCTTAAATATGATAATTGATTTATTTAATTTAAATTGGGATTTAATTACTTAATAATTATTTTAATTATTCAAATAATTATTTTAAATGATGATAATTCATTTTGAATAGTTATAAAGTGATAATAAATCATTTATAATAGTTTTATAAAGATATATATATTTGATTTGAAAATACAAGGAAAAATCGATATCCCTATTATCGGTATAAAAGCGATGTGATATCTCGAAATTTTGGGCAATATAAATTTAATAATCTATGTTAAAAATTAAATTGATTTGATAATTTTTGTTAATAAATTTGAATTGATTTAAAAATCCAATTAAATAAATATTTAATTAGTGATTTTATCTTTTAAAAGCTAATAAATTGGTTTCTATTTATAATGTAAATATAATGGTATATATTGTAAATAGATAAATCTTGTTTTTAAATTCTAATATTTTTGGTAATTTGAAAATTTTGATTTATTTGATATTAAGCTTTTCAAACCTATTTAAATAAATAACTATATGGTTTTTAAATACTCAAGATAAATGTTAATTGTTTAAATTTATTTTAGCTTAAGTTTAAAATAGAAATTAATTAACAAAAAGGTTTTTATTATTTTATTTTTGAATATAGCTTGCTAAATATAATTTGAATATATATATAAGTATAACCTTAACATATTAATAAAAAAAAATAGGAATTAATATATATAAAACAAGTCTAAACACTTGTCAATTAAGGAAATTATGAGAAATACATGTGTAAGCTAAAGATGATTTGAATTAACAAGTGGCAACAATTTTTCTTATCAATTATAATTTATAAATAAGTGTTATTAGAACAAACCAGGCTAATGCTCCTCTTTCCAATTTCTTTTCTTCATCTCTAAACTAAAACTGAAAACCAAATTCAAAACTAAAATCACAAGAGAATCAAAACTACAACTTCAACTGAATCAAACTGTTTCAACCTGAGATCAAGTTCAAATTTCTTCAACCTGAGACAAATTAGCAAGCAAACCCGAAATGGAATCAAAGCTTGAGCATTTCTTTTCAATCTGGAAGCCTGCATTTGTTCTTCAATTCTGTTTGTAATCAAGTTTCAGTAGCATGCAAAGTTTCTTGGGATTAAAGCATTCCAGTTTCAAGTTTTTAAAAGATCAAAGCATTTTTTTCAGTAATTAAAGTTTAAAAGTTCCAAGCTTTTTCAAAAATCAAAATGGAAGCTCTGTTCCTCATTTTAAATCTGGTGAGTAAACTTTCTTCAAAAACAGTTTTAATCTATGTTTATATGTGATGCATGTGATGAATCCTTGTAGTAATATGGTTGATTATGTTGCATGAATATATGGATGTGAATGCATGTATATATATAATGAAATGTCTGTGAAATGTCTGTCAATTTGTATATGTATAAGCCTCAGTTGAATTATAGGCTCAACTTCCCTAAAGAAAATTTCATTTCTCTTCATACATTTAGTTTTAGGCTTTGATTTCTAAATAGAAAATGATGATAAGACTATAATACTATTTTTAAAAATAAATTCAAGTGTTTATATTAAGGGATTATTTCAAAATATAGAAATTACAGTAAAAGTAAATTAAAGTCAGAGAAATAAAAGATCTTAATTTTTAGTTTTAACTTCATAACTAGGTTTGTATCTGGGAATGATGAATTTAGACAGTAAAATCATGATTTTTAGAAATGTATTCAAAGAGATATGCTTAGTTGATCAGATTTGGGCATTTTGTATATCATCGGCGATCAAAGATGATTTGAGGCTCGGGATTTTGATCGAGGGTGGCTTAAGGGTAGTTGATCATGGGAAAAATGTCGAAGTTGTTTAACGATGGCCAGGGTGGTCGGAAATCGATGATATAGGGTTTTGTGTGTTGTTTTGTTGAGTGGAATGCCGAGGTGATCTCGATGGAAATGATGCTTCGTGTTCGATCGTGAGGGTAGGAATAGTAGCGTGGTGACGTAGTGCTACTCTGGACATGGTGGCAGAATTTCTGGTGGTAGGTTTCGTCGTCGGCGAGATGTTTAGTCAATCAAGCTTTTGGGTTCAGTTGTGGTCGAAGTGTTCGATTTCGTTTTACAGGCGAATTCGTTGATCTGGATGGTCGAGGGAATTGGTGTAGTGGTCGTCGACGTGTAGGTGGTAGCGGCGTTGATCGATGGTGGTCGGAACGAAGGTGCACGTGCACGTGTGCACCTTGAATCTGGAAGACGTAGTGGAGTTTGGGAAAGAAGATTTTTCTCGGGTCGGTCTCGAGTTGTCTGCGTATGTGACTCGAAGGGAAGAGAGGACGTGAGTGACTCAGGATCGAACTCGGGGATTTTGTGGTTTGGCTCGAGTTTGTTTGATAAGCTAACCTGGTTTTTAAAAAGGAAGTAAAGTATGATCATATTTTATTAAAAACAAAGAAAATTCAAAGTTATAAAATTAAAGAAAGGTACAAAGTTTAAAAGAAAAACAAAATGTCAACTTTGAACAAGTTTTCAAAGTTTTAAATTGATTAAAATTTGTTGTTTTAAAAAGTAATTATATTAGATTAATTATGTAATTGAATTCATAAGTATTATCAAAATATAATAAGATGATGTTTGAATTAAAATCTAGGAGTATTAAACTTTAAATTAATGAAAATATTCTCAAATGTTTTTGTATAAATTGATTTCAAGCATCTAATTTAAAAATAAATGATAAGTAAGTGTCTAATTAAGGTAAATGGTTTATCTTAATTAATTAATGTCTTATTAAGTAATTAAAGTATAGTTACTTAATTAATTGAAGATAGCTAATTAATGTAATTAATTTAAGATAATTAATTGGATTAATTAATTAAGATAATCATTTGTGAAAATTGTTTAATATAATTACTTAATGGAAGTAATTAAGAAATTAATTACTTATTGTAATTAATTGAGTTTAATTTAATTAGTTTAAGTTAATTAATTAAAATTAATTAATTTAAGATAATCACTTAATGATTTGTGAAGTATAATTACTTAATGTAATTTAATGAAGTATAATTACTTAGGAAAGTAATTAATGGATAATTACTAGATATAATTAATAGAGTAATTAAGGGTAGTTAATTACTTAATGGAATTAATCAAGGGATTAATTAAGAAATTAATTAAGGAATAATTAATTTATTTAAAGAAGTAATTAAGGGTAGTTAATTACTGAATGAGATTAATCAAGAGTGATAAATAAATATGGTTTAATTAAAGGTTAATTACTTAATGTAATTAATTTAATTAGAGTAATTAATAATAAAAATGTAATTAAGGATCATTAGTTTATAATTAATTAATGATGTAATTAAGGGTTGATTAATTATGATTAATTAATCAATGATAAGTGATTATGGAATAACTAATTAATTGTAATTAATTAAGGATTAAAGTAATTGATTATAATTAATTAATTAATGAAGTAATTAAAGGTTAATTACTGTATTTGGTTAAGAATAATTAATTTGTGAAATTAATTAAAGATAATTACTTAAATGTAATTAAAGAATAATTAATCAAGGTGATTAATTAAAGTGGATAATTAGAGAATGATTAATTAATTTATTTTTAATTAATTAATGATTATATAAGTAAGATTTATAATGATGAAGTAATTAATTTAATTTATTTTAAATTAATTAGAAATGAAGTAATTAATTTAATTCACTTTAAATTAATTAGAGATGGTATAGATAATTGCTTATGTATGGATGGATGATATTGATTGCCTTAAATGGTTTGAGATCTCAGATATGAGATAAGTGATGTTGTTTGATATGGATGCTTTGGTTAAATTGTGATGATAATGTGGATTATCTATTTGTGATAATAGTGTAGATTATCTATTGTGATATTGTGAATTATCTATCTGTATGTACTTAGATAATAGAATTGAATTGTTTTAACTTTAAAACAACTTGGCCTTAAAAGATACGTTTTGGATTTCGATGAGACCGGGATCGGGTTTCCAGATTTGGATATCCGAATACCACATCGATCCAAATTAACGATAGGTCGTGAATCTCAAGTGAAGATGAAGATTCAGAGTGCAAGGGTTATTGTCGTTAACTCTGAGGGTGATTCCAAAACGAGTGTAACGAGATAATGCCTTCGGTTTCGTTCGAACCCGGAACGAACTTGTATGGATTGAATGCTTTCAGAACATCGTCAGGTGGACGATGAGCATTCTAAGTTATGTGTTCTGATTAAAGGTAATCGTAGCCTCAAGCCTCATCAACCGGGAATGGCTAAAACAGGGGAGGTACAGCAAGGCTTCGTGGGTAGCACCCACTGAGAGTAAGGTCATCCCTGTCTAGATGTCCCTTTTCTATTTCGGCTTAGTGGTGCGGTTGAATGATCACAACCGTGGGGTGATTTTATTCGGAATTATCCAGAAAGGGATGGTTCCGGCTTTGTGTTGCAGGGGATTGGGAGTAATCCTCGGTACAGTGATCTAGGCCACGTACTGTGACGGGCGGTACCCCAGTAGCCCTGCCATTGTATGGAATCCAAACTCCAATAAGTGACGTACGATTTAGTTGTGCCCAACTATGTTGGAACGTGAGATGTAAGCATTCCAGCTATTTCTGTATTTTACTTGAAAACCCTAGACACTATTATAATATAACTGGATTTCCTATCAAATGTTTTGGTTAGCGTAAGGTAAAAACTTTTCCATGTTTATGTGTGGGAAGTCTTACGTAATACCTTTGTTTTCAAAAGGTTTTGAAGTTAAGCAACTTTAAACCGTTTACTCACACCAGACCCATGTCTGACCCAAGTGTTTATTTTCTGTTTTATTAAACTCTTGGGTACTCAAATTTTTACGAGTAGCCAAGGGATTCAGGTTAGCTTTGACGAATCTATGGAGGAGATATGGAGCAGGAGGCTTCAGCATTCGTAGATATATAGTGTTCTGCTGTGTTGGTTTCTCTGAGTCTTTTGTTTGAGTTATATCTTGAGTTGTATAATAGACAGAAATTTATAACTGTCTATTTTGTGATGTATAAGTTGTGTACTCTGATGTATATGATACTATGTAATATCTTATGAGATATATTATATTTCATTCGTTCCGCTGTAAGATTCTGATGTGTTGTTATGCTTTCTTCTCTTCTTTTCTCTTTTCTATCCCTTTCTTTCTTATTAATGATACGTCATTCTATGGAATGAATGGCGGGTCGTTACAAGCGATTTTTTTAAATAATTGTTAATATAAATTTATATGGTTTTATAAATCAAATATGATCATTTTATTTCATTTAAAATGATAAGAAATTTATTTTGAAATTTTTTTTTACAAATATATGTACGTTAAAGTATAAGTGAAAATGTGACCGGGAATCGGTTCTCCAATCGGCAACGGTTTATCGAACGAAAGTTGTTCAGAATCAATGCAACATTGTTTATATATCATGTACAAATATGTAACATACAAATGCATCCATTAACATGCACATGAACATATGTATACATACATATATACTTATACATTTAAAAATACATACATAATACAAAAATCTAAGATATTTTATATAAAGCTTCCTCCTTAAGCTTTCATAAGTCAACCTATGCATACTTGAGTGAATGGAAGTGATGTGCACATGGAGGAGGGGCATTGGCCAGGCATTTTGAAGGGGAGGTGTGTTGGAGAAGCTTGGAAAAAGTGGTGTATGCATATCTTCCTTTACACTCTTCTTTTTTCCTATAAATACCATAGGGGTCCTCTCTTCTTTTTCATTCTTCTTCTTCAATCTTCTTAAGCTTCCTAAGAGCTTCTTTAATGGCTTCCATGCCTTAGAAAATAATGAGAAAAAGTTATGGCAAAATATTAGTAAAATATATACACATGTATATAATATCGATCCACTTCAAAAACAAGTCAAAACAACTTCTTTCCACCACTCAAACTCAAGGCCACCATTAGATCCACCTTTGGCTGAGCATTACCTCCCCTACACTCATGGCCGTAAGCCCCCTAGCCAAGGCCGAGCCCTTCAAAGTTGACAGTGCTAGTGATCGTGAGCGTAGATTTCAAGATAGCGGAGCTATAGCCGATTTTCTTTTAGCTCGAAGGAAAAATAATGGTGAGAACTCCTAAACTACTATATTATATTTTTAATGATGATATGATGTTTGCAAATGGATGTTTAATATGCTTTGATCATCAAGTTTTGTTGTTTTCATATGAATGTTGAAAATATATGCAAGTCACGAATATACACGTGATAAACACAAAAGGAAATCACTTTCCTTGAAATAATGAAATGGTGTGTATGGAATTGTTAAACCTCTTAAAAATGGTTTAAAATGTATTTGAAATTTTTTATAAACATATGAAAGTGTTTTGGTGAAGTTTGAAAAGAAATGGAAAATTTAGTTAAAAATAAGCGCGTCGCGTAACGGCAGTTCACGATTTCGCACTATAAAAACAATTGTAAAAGTTGGAATATAGCTCGGAATTCTTTGAGATAAGAATTTTCCGAACTATTATATCAATAGTTTTCCAACGAAGTAAGAAAATCGAGATTTCGATAAGTAGATTTTGAAATAAGAGTAAAACAAGTTTTTGAAAAATCCTGAATTTGCAGTTCGGAATCCAAAACTGGATTTCTTTGAAAATGATGTTTTAAAATGTTTAAAAATATGGACTAAATCTGATAAATGTTTCAAAATGTTTTAAAAATGATTTGAGTAATAAAAGTGAATTTTCGAATAATAAAAAGTCATTTTGATTAATAAAGCTTTAAAAAGCACTTTTCTGCAACACTTTTCTATAACTTTTGAAATATGGTTTTAAACTTAACAATTCTTATCCAAATCTTTTATAAGTGTTTTCAAATGGATAATTAAAAGTTTTAATAATGATTTGGAGGTTTTCTAGCTTATTGAAGAAAGTTCAAATAAATGATTTAAAGAAAAAACTATTATAAACAAGTGGTTTAATCTTGGCTCTAAAAGCCGACGATTAGACTGGATTTTTCTATTCGTGAGATCCGAATGTGAGGTGCTTAAACTAAGTAGATTTTTAGGAGCAACCAATGCCCTAGCTCACCTGGCCTCTTCCCTGGGCGAGGGATAAATATGGTCGAAATGTCGGAAATGAGCTAAGTATAAAAGGAATAATGTTTTCCAAGATTTAAACAACCTGATTTTACAGAGAAGATCTTCTTGTACTCGGTGGTAAAGCTCGAAGAGGGAACTCGTACTATTCGTGGAATTTAAAAGGTCATTTCACCGTTATTCCACCTATAGTATTTGTTGAAAACGGGGATTGATATTGAGTAGAATTAGATGGTTTCTATAGATTCTGCTCACTTAATATTTACTAGTTTTTGGATTAACATCCTAGATATCATGGTTTTTAACTAAATATAATTTTGAGTTTTAAATTAAGAAATCGTTGTTAAGATTTAAGTGAGATGATTTTGGGAATATTTCCCAAAGTGAAAAATGAAATGATTTAGAATTATTCCAAGATTTAAAAAGGTTTTAAGTAATCAAAGTTTTTGATAAGTGAGGTTTAATAATTTTGTATATACCGAAAAGAATGTTTTGGAAATATATATCTCTAAAAGAAATTTTGATAAGAAGAACTTAATCAATTAAAGAATGATTCCCTATTCACAAAACCTCCATTTATCGATGATTGTTTTGAAGGAACCGGGGTCGGACCTAAGGTAATTCTTATCCGAAAACCACTTCGAACCAATGTATGTGTTGAAAAAATAAAGTCCTGATAGAGAGAATGAAGAATGAAGACCAGGGATATTTGGGATGAAAGGACTGCTTGTTGATAATTCTGGTTAACTCCCAAATACTAAAGTAGCAGTGGTCCCTTCATTTCTGAAATTCTTTGGGTTGCAAGGACTTCTTGCTACTAATCCTAGGGTTTATTCCCGACAGGATGTGGTAGGAGAGTGCCTTCGGTTTCGTTTAGTCCCAGAACGAACTTGTATGGATGGATGTCTGACATTGCATTCTTGAGATATCATCGTTGACTTTTATAAAAATACATTTGTTTGGTGGCGGAGAGGGCAAGTTCTCTTACTTAACACCCTTCTCTGAGACGTATGAGCTCGGAGGTTGTATGTTTGTGGAAGTCAATAGGGATCGATGGAATGGCAGTGTGGCATTCAAAGGAAGATAATGTGCTATGTGAAAGGTAATCATGACCTCAGGCCTCGCACCCGGAAATGACCGAAACATAGTAGATGCGACAAGGCTATGTGGTTCGCAATCATTAGGGTATGATCATACCCTTCTAGATATATTTCTACCCGCTATCACGTTCCGGTTTAAATTAATGGTGTGTATGCTAAAGCGCTCTCGGATAGGTCGATAACGACCGAGGTGATGACATATTCGGTACTATCTAGGAATAGGTAGGCCGGTCTTGTGTTGGTAGAGGACCATCTGTTGGGCTTTGGTACATTCCTCTAGGGATGTACCGCCGGAAGGTAGTCCCTTCACCTAGTCATTTGTATGGAAATCCATTCTCCAATAAGATCCTGTAAGATTTTAGATGTAGAAAGCCTTGTATTACAAGGTGGTATGCTGGAATTTAATAATGTAACAATTTCAGCTAAGATTAATAAACTTACTTGCGAAAGTTTTCAAAGATATGTCATTAAAAATAATATCAAGTATTTTAACGTAGAATGATTTGGTTATCATAAGGTGAAAACCCATTCCGTGTTTATGTGCGGCGTGGTCTTATGAGATACCTTTTTGTTTTCAAAATGAATATTTTGAATTCTCACACCAGTCCCATTATTGACCCAGAGTTTATTTTTCTTTTCCTTAAACTCTAGGTGCCCTAATTTTCCTCGGGCAGCCTAGTAGTCAGGTTTAGTTTAGAAGAAAGCTGGATGGAGCTCGAAGCATGGAGGTAGAAGATTTTTCTAAATTTTTTTATCTATATCCACCACACTTGGGTAGTTTTGCATTCCTCCTTTGTAAAGACAAAAATTTATAACTGTCCATGCTTAACTCTGATAAATGTATTTAAATTCCCGCTGTAAAGATTATTTGTTGAAATAATATATATGAGATTTTGTTCTGTCTTTATTTTCTTTCTTACCCTTGAGGATCCGCTTCTCCGGCACTTGGATTTACGACACGTGAATACCGTGGATGTATTAGTGTCGATTTCTGGGAGTTGAAGAAACGGGTCATCACATCGTGGTATCAGAGCTTAGGTGGAGCGAATAACTAAGCCTGATAAGGGTAAAAGACTCATCAGAGATAGGGTTAGAATACCCTAGGATGAGTAATTCATTAGAGATAGGGTTAGTAACACCGTAGAATGAGTTTGAGAGTATTATATATGAGCGCGTATTTGTTAATATTATATACAAACGTTTTTGGTTTTGAAAATTGGTAAACGAAATAATTTTACCTAGGATTATATTTTGAATGTAAAGAATACTTTTCAAATAATATAGTTATTTGATTGAGGAAAGGATAATACTCAGTTATTATCATTAATTGATGGGTTGTTTAATTTAAAAGTTTAAGTACGAACACCTCGTGAATTTAGTTTCACAATTTGACTATGGGGTATTCGATAAATAATAATCTTGGTTTAAGATTAAAGGAATTTATTTAAGATAAATAAATCTTATGAATATATTTTATATAAGTGATTTTATAAAATGGATTTATAAAACATGCTTTGTAAAGGAATTTTTGAGAATTTAAATTCTAGTATTATTGAACGAAATTTCAAATGATTTTGGAAAAGGAGTAATAATGGTATTATTTCTAAAATGGGATTCAAAAAAACGAAAAACAATCTTATGATTAATTGATCCGAGTGGCTCAAAAGTAACTATAAATGGGCATGAGATGTGTTTGGATGGGAAACGCTTCTCTTAAGTATTCCCCTTCTCGTTAAGGAAATATGTGATACTATTGCCAGTTCCCAGTTCCTTGGTATCATTTTTGACTTACTCGATCAATATAATATTCTAAAGTAAAAAAAGATAGCATGAATCACTTATTTGACAAATTAATAGCTATCAATTTTTATCAAAGTATATTATCTTAATTGATAAGTATGGGTATGCTTTGATCTTTAAAAGAAATCGTTGAGTTAATAATGAATGGTTTTGGGTTTGTAGTAAACGATGTTTTAGCAACATTTGTTTTTAAACCCTTGAATGACACTTTGGAAGAAATTATAGGTATATTTAGATCTTTAATGATGGGATTTTAAAGATAATAACAAGAATTAGAGTCTTTTATATAAAGATGGAAAATATTATAATTAACATGTTATGAAACGAGAAGTTCATTTTAACAGTGTTTTGGTAGTAATTTTTTTAATCTCTTCAATTATATTTTAAAGTAAGTAAAACTTGTTATGTAAATTATGAATATACTTAAAACATTTGAATAAGTATATAAATACTTATTAAGTATTAAAACTGGTATAAGTAAAGAGAATATATATAAAGGAACTTTAATTGATAAAGGAGTGTTAATTAATAAAGTAAGTTTTAACTAAATAAAGAATGTTTTCACATTTGATATTAGTTAAAGGAAATTTATGGTAATTTATCAATTTAAAGAATTATTTTGACAATAACTTTCTAGAAACCATTAAGATATGTTTAGAGATGTATTATAATAAAAAGAAATTTATCTTTTGAAAAGAAATGTTTTCTTTAAGTTGAAATATTTGGAAATAAAAAGGTAAATGGTTATTTATAAAGAAGTATCTTTATGTAAGATTGAATAAAATATGAAAGTTTTATGAAATATTTTCATAAATTTTTTTGGAAGGTTAATACATACATATGAAGTATATGGATTATTTTGTCGCACGATTTAATCTAAGATTCGAATGTAGAACTTTGACATATTTGACACTTATCCGAAAGAGGATTTATCACACGATTCTTGACGACGAACATTGATGATGGTTGTGGTTGGATACTTGAGTTTTCTATCTTAATAGAGAGTTATGCATGGAGAACTAAAGTTCTGATCAAAAAGGTTGGTCAGAGACCGCACTAAAGGATCGGGGGGGGGGTCAATACTAGTTCGGAAGTAAAGTTGTGGATTCGAATAGTAGATCGAATCAGATATTGCGTACGAGTTATCTATATACATCGTACGGGTAAAAGTTTAAAAATAAACATTTTGGGAAAACCTTTTGGTTTTGTTTTGGGTAATTTCGGGGACGAAATTCTTTTAAGGGGGGAGTCTGTAACGACCCGCCAATTTACCTCTTTGATAAATTGAATTTATTTTTAAATAAAAGGTTGATAATACAAATAATATTGTTTTGAGTGATAATAAGTAATAATAATCTTATTTTGAATAAATATTTACAAAAATATTTTTCTCAAAATCTAAATCGATAAAATGGCTGAAAACTATTTTATCAATGAACAGCCTTATAATCGTAAAACATCGCGCAAGTAGCTGGATACATACACTTATTTTTATAATTAAACATGAATATGAAATAAAATTAATTGATTTGTTTTTGAAAATAAAATGTTCTTTTGACATTGTTAAGTAATGCTCTTAAATATGATAATTGATTTATTTAATTTAAATTGAGATTTAATGATTTAATAATTATTTTAATTGTTCAAATAATTATTTTAAATGATGATAATTCATTATGAATAGTTATAAAGTGATAATAAATCATTTATAATAGTTTTATTAAGATATATATTTGATTTGAAAATACAAGGAAAAATCGATATCGCTTTATCGGTATAAAAGCGATTTTTGTAAATAATTGTTAATATAAATTTATATGGTTTTATAAATCAAATATGATCATTTTAATTAATTTAAAATGATAAGAAATTTATTTTGAAATTTCGTTTACAAATATATGTACGTTAAAGTATAAGTGAAAATGTTACCGGGAATCGGTTGTCCAATCGGCAATGGTTTATCGAACAAAAGTTGTTCGGAATCAATGCAACGTTGTTTATATGTCATGTACACATATGTAACATAAAAATGCATCCATTAACATGCACATGAATATATGTATACATACATATATACTTATACATTTAAAAATACATACATAATAGAAAAATCTAAGATATTTTATATAAAGCTTCCTCCTTAAACTTTCATAAGTCAACCTATGCATACTTAAGTGGATGAAAGTGATGTGCACATGGGGGAGGGGATTTGGCCATGCATTTTGAAGTGGAGGTGTGTTAAAGAAGCTGGGAAAAAGTGGAGGATGCATATCTTCCTTTACACTCTTCTTTTTCCCTATAAATACCCTACCATCCTCACTTCTTTTTCATTCTTCTTCTTCCTTCTTCTTAAGCTTCCTAAGAGCTTCTTTAATGGCTTCCATGCCTTAGAAAATAATGAGCAAAAGTTATGAAAAAATATTAGTAAAATATATACACATGTATATAATATCGATCCACTTCAAAAACAAGTCAAAACACCTCCTTTACACCACTCAAACTCAAGGCCACCATTAGATCCACCCTAGACAGAGCTTTCCCTCCCCAACACCCATGGTCGTAAGCCCGCTAGCCAAGGCCGAGCCCTTCAAAGTCGATAGTGCTAGTGATCGTGAGTGTATATTTCAAGATAGCGGAGCTCTAGTCGATTTTCTATTAGCTCGAAGGGAAAATAACGGTGAGAACTACTAAACTACTATATTATATTTTGAATGATGATATGGTGTTTGCAAATGGATGTTTAATATACTTTGATCATCAAGTTTGGTTGTTTTCATATGAATGTTGAAAATATATGTAAGTCACTAATATACACGTCAATAAACACAAAAGGAAATCACTTTCTTTGAATTAATGAAATGGTGTGTATGGAATTGTTAAACCTCTTTAAAATGGTTTAAAATGTATTTGAAATGTTTTATAAACATATGAAAGAGTTTTGGTGAAGTTTGAAAAGAAATGGAAAATTTAGTTAAAAATAAGCGCGTCGCGCAATGGCAGTTTGCGATTTCGCGCTATAAAAGTCAAATAAGAGTAAAAGTTGGAATATAACTCGGAATTCTTTGATATAAGAATTTTCCGAACTATTATATCCATAGTTTTCCAACAAAGAATGAAAATCGAGATTTCGATAAGTAGATTTTGAAATATGAGTAAAACAAGGTTTTGAAAAATCATGAAATTGTAGTTCTAAATCCAAAACTGGATTTCTTTGAAAATGATGTTTTAAAATGTTTAAAAATATGGAATAAATCCAATAAATGTTTTAAAAGTGATCTGAGTAATAAAAGTGAATTTTCGAATAATAAAAAGTCGTTTTGATCAATATAGCTTTAAAAAGCACTTTCCGCTGCAGTTTTCTATAACTTTTGAACTATGGTCTTAAACTTAACAATCCTTATCCAAATCTTTTATAAGTGTTTTCAAATGGATAATTAATAGTTTAATAATGATTTGGAGGTTTTCTAGCTTATTGAAGAAAGTTCAAATAAATGATTTAAGGAAAAAACTATTATAAACAAGTGGTTTAATCTTGGCTCTAAAAGCCGACGAGTAGACTAGATTTTTCTATTCATGAGATCCGGATGTAAGGTGCTTAAACTAAGGAGATTTTCGAGAGCAACCAATGCCCTGGCTCACCTGGCCTCTTCCCTGGGCGGGGATATATAAGGTCAAAATGTCGGAAACGAGTTATGTATAAAAAGAATAATATTTTCCAAGATTTAAACAACTTGATTTTATAGAGATGATCTTCTTGTACTCGGTGTTAAAGCCCGAAGATGGAACTCGTACTATTCCTAGAATTTAAAAGGTGATTTTTCCTTTATTCCGCCTATAGTATTTGTTGAATATGGGGATTGATATTGAGTAGAATTAGATGATTTTTATCTACTCAGCTCACTTAATATTTACTGGTTTTTGGATTAACATCCTAGATATCATGGTTTTTAACTAAATATAATTTTGATTTTTAAATTGAGAAATCTTTGTTAAGATTTAAGTGAGATGATTTTGGGAATATTTCCCAAAGTGAAAAATGAAATGATTTAGAATTATTCCAAGATTTAAAAAGATTTAAAGTAATCAACGGTTTTGATAAGTGAGGTTTAATAATTCCGTATATACCGAAAAGAATGTTTTCGAAATATATATCTCTAAAAGAGATTTTGATAAGAAGAAATCAATTAAAGAATGATTCCCTATTCACAAAACCTCCTTTTATCGATGATTGGTTTGAAGGAACCGGGGTCGGATCTAGGGTAATTCCTATCCGAAAACCACTTCGAACTAATGTATGCGTTGGAAAAAAAAGTCCTGATGGAGAGAATGAAGATTGCAGACCAGGGATTTTATGGATGAAAGGACTATTTGTTAATAATTCTGGTTAACTCCCAAATACTAAAGTAGCAGTGGTCCCTTCATTTCTGAAATTCTTTGGGTTGCAAGGACTTCTCGCTTCTAATCCTAGGGTTTATTCCCGACAAGTTGTGGTAGGAGAGTGCCTTCGCTTTCGTGCAGTCCCAGAACGAACTTGTATGGATGGATGTCTGACATTGCATTCTTGAAATTTCATCGTTGACTTTTATAAACATACATCTATTTGGTGGCGGAGAAGGAAACTTCTCTTAGCTTAACACCCTTCTTTGAGACGTATGAGTTCGGAGGTTATATGTTTGTAGAAGTCAATAGGGATCGATGGAATGGCAGTGTGACATTCAAAGGAAGATAATGTGCTATGTTAAAGGTAATCGTGACCTCAAACCTCACATCCGGAAATGACCGAAACAGGGTAGATGCGGCAAGGCTATGTGGTTCGCAACCATTAGGGTATGATCATCCCCTTCTAGATATATTTCTACTCGCTATGACGTTCGATTTTAAATTAATGTGGTGTATGCTAGAGCGCGCTCAGATAGGTCGGTAATGACCGGGGTGATGACATATTCGGTACTATCTAGGAAGAGGTAGGTCGGTATTTTGGTTGTAAAGGACCATCTGTTGGGCCTCGGTACATTCCTCTAGAGATGTACTGCCGAAAGGTAGTCCCTTCACCTGGTCATTTGTATGGACACCCATTCTCCAATAAGAGCCTGTAAGATTTTAGATGTAGAAAGCCTTGTATTACAAGGTGGTATGCTGGAATTTAATAATGTAATAATTTCGGCTAAGATTAATAAACTTACTTGCGAAAGTTTTCAAAGATATGTCATTAAAAATAATATCAAGTATTTTGACGTAGAATGATTTGCTTATCATAAAGTAAAAACCCATTCCGTGTTTATGTGCGGCGTGGTCTTATGAGATACCTTTTTGTTTTCAAAACGCGTATTTTGAGTTCTCACACCAGTCCCATGACTGACCCGGAGTTTATTTTCATTTTCCTTAAACTCTAGGTGCCCTTATTTTCCCCCGGCAGCATAGTAGTCAGGTTTAGTTTAGAAAAAAGCTAGATGGAGCTCGAAGCATGGAGTTAGAAGATTTTTCTGAAGATTTTTATCTATTTCCACCACGCTTGAGTAGTATTGCATTCCGCCTTAATAAGGACATAAATTTATAACTGTCAATGTTTAACTCTGATAAATGTATTTGAATTTCCGCTGTAAAGATCATTTATTGAAATAATATATGTAGGATTTTGTTCTGTCTTTATTTTCTTTCTTACCCTTGAGAATCCGCTTCTCCGGCACTTGGATTTACGGCACGTGAATACCGTGGATGTATTAGTGTCAATTTTTGGGAGTCGAAGAAACGGGTCATCAGTTTTAAAAATTTTTTTGCTAAAACATTGGTTACTGCAAACCCAAACCCATTCCATTTAATCATTATCTTTAGAACTCTCCTTTTATAGGTTTAATTACGTTTAAGGATTAAAGGCAAGTGTTGGTCAACAAATTTGCCACAACAAATCCAAAACCATTTACTTATATTTTTCTACTAAATATCCATTAGTAAATATTTAATTATATTCCCATGTATAATTAATAATAAGGGCTAAAAACACTGTTTACAACAACCCAAAACTATTTACTTATCCATTATTAACTTTAAACATTTATTTAAAGATCAAATCATATCTACAATTATTAATTAACTTTTAGTTGATTCCATAAAATAATTTATTTAACTTAAGTGTTAAAATCCTAACTCCCTTTATTATATTTATAAAATACTTAATTTATTTAAAACTTATATATATAGAAATATCTTTAAACTACTTATTAATATGTTAAAATACTTTTAAAACTACTTAAAGTATATGATAATTATTTATATAGAATATTAGTAAAAATAAGGTATTTTTAAATAAATAGAAAAGCAAGTTTTAATTTTAAAAGCTACTTAGTTAAGAAATTCATAGTTATTTGTTAAAAATATATTTAAACTTGAAACCAAATTTAAAACACTCTATTATAAGTTAGTAAACAACACTAAATATATTAGAGAAAAAAATATATTTTAAGTATCATTTTTAAGCAATTTATAGTTTCAAATAGCAAAGATATCATTTCCTTAAGTGTTGTCTAAAGTTCTGTTTCAAGTTTTAACACATTTTTGCTATAACTTTGCGTCTAGTTTTCAATACCATATCAAATGGTTTTAGATCCATGCTTTTTACAATAGTTAGTATGCTTTAGGTACTTGGAAACCATGAAAAAAATCCAAAAGAATGTCTTTTAATTATTTTAGAGAATTTACCGAAATAGGGTATTTTACCGAACTACACTTATAGCGACTATTTCGGTATAACGTTTTGCGCTTCATTCAACTAGCTATCAAATGAATTAGGCTTTAAAACTTTCCCAATAAGAAATAATACATTATTTACTTGATTAATTGCTAAAGAAACCCTAAGAAAGTTTCCATAAAAATGCCCATTATTTTCAATGGCGGACTATTTTTAAAAGTGTTATTATAGCGACCTTTTTAATTCAATCTTTTGTTATTTTGATTTACTTCTTCTATAACTTTGTAAAACATATTCTTCGCTTTTCTAAACACTTGTAGAAGTGTAGATAACAACCAAACAAGTTATTATTAAGATATGTTATTAAATCACCATTTCACAAGTTATAGTTTAAGGGATTCAAAGTGCGTTTATAGCGACTATCGCTATATAGACAATTCCGTATTCAATCCAATATTTGATGTCATGTTATTTTATATGCATATATGATTCTAAGTTCCAACAATACTACTACTAAACATGTATTAACATATACACACATCAATATATCCATTTTAAATGTTCAAATGAACTTATCACAATTCAATGGTTTAGTAAGCAACTACTTTAACAATTTATATACTTTATAAAGTATATAATCAAGGGTTTAACATTAAGTAGTTAATGTCTATTATTATTATTAATATAGAGCAAGCATATTAACTTGTGATTTAACAACAATTATAAAGAGATTAAGAAAGCAAATACCAAGCGATATTTCAGTTAACTTGCAACCAATTTATGGTGTAATCGAAGTGAGATTAACTCAGTTTTAATCCAATCAAATCTCCTTCTACAAACATTCAATCATAACAATACTTCACTAACATCTTATACTTCATTAAAACATCACCCAAAATCATTCTCTCCCATCCCAAAGCACACGGCCATAGCCTCTCCTAGCCTTGATGCTCACCGCCTTCTTCCTCTTCACCTTGCTCACGCTTAAGGCCACCACCCTCCTTTACTTTCACCTTAGAAACCATGGCCCGAAGGCCTTTAACTCCCCATAGCATACACGGCCAAAGAAAAGAGAAATGAAGAGGATAAGAGAGAGTGAAGAAGTGATTTAGTTACTGAAAATATGAGTGTGTATGCATGCCTTTATATAGTGTTAGGAAATGAGAGGAAAAGTGTGAATAAGCCCCTCCTTAGCCATGAAGTTAAGCATGTAAGACTATGCTCTTACACATCCATACCTTCCATGTTTGGTGCCTTGATTTAAGGTTCCTTTTAGTCCTTATGTTTCCACTTACTTTTGTGAATTAATACTTTAGTTTAGTTAATCTTTAGTTAATATAAAGAGGTGTTTTAATTCTTGTCATATGTTTACACATGATAACTATTCAAGTTGCAAACTATTAGCACAACTCATTTTGTAGAAAAAGTTGATTTTTAATAAAAACGTTTTCTGATCACATTTTCAGTATTTATCCAAAGTGTATATTTTTGTAAACACATTTCAAAAATTAATTTTCTAAAGTTATTTATTAATTTAAAAGTGTTTAATAAGGTTATAAAATTATATTTAATCACATTAAACCTTGGATTCAAATATTTAAATAATTCAGATATTTAAATACGAAGTGTTCAAAATTCCGGGTTACAAATTTCATCACAACAACAATTAATCAAAGATACACAATTCAATCTCGCCCAATTCAATCCACGCCAATAAACAACACATTACTAAATAATCAATGAATTCATAAGAAAAATAGAATATAAATCATAGGTGGGAGTTATCAAAACTCACCCAAACAATGCCAATAACCCCAACTAACCATTCCATGCTATAGCACGAATCAAGCAATTTCAACCAAGCAACAAAATGCAAAGTTTTGGACAATAGTTTTGAGTATGGCTGTTATGGTAACGGTAAATTTACCATTACCATACCATTACCATCCAATCGGTTACCATTTTCGAGTGAAATCGGTATACCAGTTTAATCGGTATGGTAACGGTAAATTTACCATTTTCTACGGTAAATCATCGGTAACATTTCCTCAATACCAGCGGTAACAGTAATTTTACCAGTCAATTTATAATACATGTATATTCATGTAACGTGCATTATTATAGGCATTTAAAACCAAGCAAATGATTAAATTTAGTTTATTAACCAGGTGAAATAATGTTAAATACACTTCACTTCTTTCTCATTTATGTCTTTTATTAATTAACACTATAAATTGTATAATGAAGCACCGTTATGGTGTGAATACGTGTTATGTTACTAACTTTTTTAGACAAACGGTAATTTACCATTACCAGTGTAACGGTTACCAGATTATCGGTATACCAATCTTCGGTATACCAGCCTATCGGTAATGGTAAACAATTTTTGCTTACCAGTAAAAATGGTACGGTAATGGTATTTGTGAAATGGTAACGGTAACCATTACCATAACAGCCCTAGTTGTGAGTAAAAGGAATTTACTCACCTTATTTTATGAGCAAAGTCGCTAAAATAAGCTCAGCCCATCATTATTGCCAAGCCGTTCGCCCTTATGCCTTAACCACTACTAGCACCATATTCAATCATACATGCATCACCTACCCTAAGCGCCTCCAACCTGCGTGTGTTAGCCTACTTTAGCAAACCAATCAGCACCACCAAAATATCCCCATCTATCTCATTCATTGCCTCACTGCCAGGTCCAAAGCCTCCTCCACATCGCTGCCCATACAAGCTCGAGTTCGCCTTTGACAACATCATTCACCCGCCTTCACCTCGCCGCAACTAAAACTCATGCCCATCATGGCTATCAAACTCACGGCTCCCTCCAACAGGTCGGGATCGCACCTAAACAATCAGGACATGACTACTTCTCTCTAGACATCTAGCACCTTTGTGCACGACTTCGTTTATTTTTTACTTTCAATAGCACGAAATTGATTAAGGGCAGAAATTTTGGAAATAGGGCATGGACTTTGATTTGGTTATCGTAAAAGAAAGAGGAGTTTTCAAGAAAAAAGGAGAAAAGAATGGATTCAAATGGGCTTGGGCCTTAAATTTTCATTTAACCAAATTTTAATTAATTTTCATAGCCCATTTATTTACCAATTTCTTTTCTTTTAACAACTCTTTCAATTTATTTGAAAATTTATTTCAATTTATTTTTAATTGATTTATACTTCATTTTACAAGATATATTTTGATAATTGGACAATTTTATTCAATTTGATGCCCGCTTATTTATTTTCCGCTATTTTATCACATAAAAATAATTACAATTCATTGTCTAGAATATATCAATACCTACACGATTTCCTTTACTTCAGTATATTTTTATTTCTATTTTTCAACTAGTACAATCATACAAAAATCGTTTATACACAAAAATATTTTATATTTATAAAACATTTTTTATTCAGTTTCAATATATTAATTTAAAAGAATTTAATAATTTAATTCAATTTATTAAAACAAAGACTTTTGTTAACTATAATTTAATTAAATAAATATTCATTTCCAAAATATCAATTATCATATATCAATTTCAAATTTTTTTATTTTAGTTAAATTTATTTATTTATATTGTGTAGAAAATAAGGGTGTTACATAATAGGAATGAGCCGGTAAGCGAGGAATGTTGCTAGGACTTATACTTTTGGCATATAACAGGGAGCGGGTGACGGGGCAGCTGTAAACACCAATATGTAGCTATGTTCAACAACATGATGAGAAACATGCTGCAGAATGCCTAAGGAGTTGCTCTTGTTTTGGCTATTAGTGTTGGTGCTTCGGTGCAAGCGTCAAGAGCTAACTTAGCCAAACTAAACAAGGAATTTTCTAGTTTAGGTGGAAAACCGTTTCTTGGAACGGAATCAACCATCGAAGTGCAGAATTGGTTGGACTCCTGCGAATTCATCTTTGACAATATGGAGTTGGAGGATGCGATTAAGAGGAAGCTAGAATCTAAACAGCTTTAGGGGCGAGCTATGGGGTGGTGGAATGCTATCAAGTTTACCACTCCTAAGGATCAGATTACTTAGGAGCGGTTTAAGGTAAGATTCTAGGAGAAGTATATACTGGTTGTTCAAAAGTCACATTTTTAGGAAGTTTTCTGATTTGAGACAGGGATGTATGTCTGCGTTGGAGTACGTGGCTAAGTTCGATCTTCTGTCGAAGTATGGTCTATTTTTTGTTGATACTTTGCTAAAAAATGAAAATTTTATTATGGACTTGGACGACTACTTAGGAGAGAGGTTGGTGGGACACATTGATGAGTCCTTTGAGAAGCTGGTGGAGAAGGCTCTTTGGCACGAGTGATTGTATCCAAAGTCAAGATTGGTTGTTGATTCCAAGGATGGGTTAAAGCCGCAAGCATGTCGAGGAGGCAAGAAGAACTGAAACAACAAGAATAATAAGAGGAAGCAGCATCAAAACAAAAGTATCCAGAAGAAGGGTAAGTGGGAGCCTACTTGCTATAATTGTAGGGAGAAGGGTCATTTTATTAAAAACTGTGAGGCAAAAGGTAAGAAGTGCTACAACTTTAACAAGCCTGGGCACATTAAGAAGGACTATCCAAATTTTCCTTGGAACATGTAGGTTGTGTTTTATTATGCTTTGAACGCTGTCCAACTTCATCGAGTGCCCCATCGACGAAGGAGAAGGGAAAGACCGTCATTATACAATGTATGCTTTCTGTTTCTGATACACCTACACGTGTTATTTTTAATACTGGGGCTGCACATTCCTTCATTTCTAGTGATTTGGTAGATAGATTTGGATTGAAACCCGAGATAGTTGACTAACATTTGATTATTACAAACCCTGTTGGAGGATCGAATAGCCATTGCATGGTTTTTCAAGACTTAGCCTTATCGAGTCATGGATGTTTGTTTGTTTGTGATTGCTTTGTTTTGGATTTCATGGGATCGGCATTATTCTAGGGAGGATGGACTAGCTACAAAAGTACAGAGTAGTGGTGAATTGTAGGAGGTCATTGGTGACGATAGGGATGGACGATGGGTGTTGATTAGAGACAAGCTGCCTACCTGACGATAAAGTGATGGTTAGCTTTTTGTATTTTCTTGAGATCTCGCACGACAAGTAGCCATCTATGCCTATACCTAGGGAGTATCTAGACATATTCGAGGAGGTGACCAGATTAGTTCCACATAGGGAGATCGAATTCTGTATAGATTTGGTGAAAGATGCCAGGTCGAAGGTTATACTAATTTGGGAGTATGGTGCCCAAAGAGCAGAAGGACTAGAGGTGCAAGTGAGTGACCTATTACGATGAGGGTTTATTCGATGGAGTATATTGGAGTAGGGAGCACATGTAGTATTTGCCATGAATGTAGATGGCTCTTTGAGATTGACTGTAGTATTCGCCATGAATGCAGATGGCTCTTTGAGATTGAGTGTAGATTAGCCTGAGCTGAACAAAGTGACGAAAAAGAATAAGTATCCACTCCCGAGTATTGATGACTTGTTCAATTAGCTCCATAGTGCTAGATTGTTCTCTCTGTTAGACCTTATGATGAGGTTTCATCAACTGAGAGTGGTGATGGAAAGTGTGCCGATTATAACGTTTTGTATGCTAGCTGAATTCTCCAAGTGGTTGGTTATGCCATTCGAGCTAACCAACCAACCGACATACTTTGTTGATCTTATGATCCGTGTTTTTAAGGATCAACTAAATAAGTTTGTGCTTGTTAGCGGCAAAAATGGCCACCAACACCTAGTTGTATGTGTAAGCACCAATATTCAATATTTAGATCCAAACAGAGAAGTATAGATTCACAGAACATAAAATAGATTGCAGAAAAGTAAATGAACATGCAAGTTTTATAGTGGTTTGGAAAACTTCGGTCTACGTCCAATAATCTTATATTTATGCTGTAAGATTACAAGTACAGTTGTTTTTGCTTGAAAAAATTAATGGAGGAAGAGATAAGAAGTGATGAAGGAGAGCCAAAAGAAGATCCAATTGGAAGAAGAAGTAGTAGAAGAAGATCCCTTGTAATGAGCCAAGTCCGTTGTATTTATAGATGATGACGTGCATGGATCGGGCTGAAATTTCGCCAGAAGAACCCTAGAGCCGTATGGCCTGATCCACCAATTTTCATATCGATCGCACACCATTGGAACGATTGGTACCGATCATTCATATTAGCTCCAATGGGAGTGCGATCGTTTTTGTGGGTCCTCCATGATGTTAGCTACTTGCTCTCCAAATTTTGTGCAATTTCGACTTATGATTTATAGGATATCACATTTTCCGTAGAGTCAAGTTGAAAAATGGAAACATGGAAGATCTTTCCATATTTTCCCCTTTTGGCGTGCAATCATTCTGGTGGGTCAACATGATGTTAATTACTTGCTCTCCGAATTTCGTGCCATTTCGACTTACCGATTGTGAGATATTGATCGATCATCATTGATTTGAATTGTTTTATGGATTGATCCATATAGATAATGATTGATCGATCCACTTTCATCATAAATCCTAGCGATTGATGATGTAGGTCCCTCATGGTGTAGTGTAGTTGTCCTCCAAATTTCATGTCAAACGCCTTTGTATATTTTGAGTTATAGATTGATCATCGTCGAAAATCGCCAAAATGGTCGTTGAAAAACCCACTTCAAGGTTGACTCGAAGCGATACCCAAAGTAATCACCGTTTTGACTCGAAGCAGGTGCTGAAAATTCTGGCACAGGGTTAGACTCAGGTAAAATCCAAATTTTCTCCACGAAAACATGATTCTAACTCCAAGCACGAAAAATGATTGGTGCAACATGCATCCGACTCTAAACACGATCCGGGACTTCAAATTTCTACGACTTTAATTAAGTGAACCATGGGCCGACTCCAAGTAAGAAGCAAATTTTCCCGGTTTCGACTCCAAGCAAATTACCACTGATCCGTCAACACCGATCCATCTTAGTTTGCCCATAACTCGAGCATACGAATTTCGATCGACTTGAAAAATTTGAAATATAGCCTTATGGGACTTTCCTTGTCACTCCATACTAATCGCACCTTGATTGGGTCAGAAATTGGGAAACTGATCCGATCCGTTGCTTAGGTGAAATGCCAATTCCATACTTAGACATTTTTTGAGTGTTATCCATCTGAATCCATTCAACTATCGTCCATAGTTTCAACTGTAATCGATTTCCATTCCAGGGTATCCCAGCCTGACCAAAAGGCGGGATAACAATGCTTATGTTCATGGATGATATCTTTGTTTATTCAAGGTCGGAGGAAGAACACAAGGAGCACTTGAGGATTGTGCTCGAGGTGTTGAGGAGGAACTGATTGAAGGTGAAATTTTCGAAGTGCCACTTCTGGAGGAGGGAAGTGCATTTTTTAGGTACGTAATTTCTGTGCAGGGCATTATTGTAGATCCTACGAAGGTGGCAGGAGTCCAGAATTGGAATTGTCCTAAGAAAGCTATAGCCGCGAAGAGTTTTCCTTGATTGGCGGGATACTATAGACGTTTTATCAAGGACTTCTCTATGGTAGCAGCACCGTTAACCAATTTGACGAGGAATCATACTTTTATTTAGGACGTGAGGTGTGAGCTCGCATTCTTGTGTCTGAAGGAGTGGTTAATGAGTGCGTCGGTGTTAGTTATTTCGAGTGGGAATGAAAAGTTGATAGTATACATAGATGCCTGTGGTATTGGACTAGGTGCGGTGTTGTTGTAGAGGAGAAAGGTTGCAGCATATGCTAGTTGATAGGTGAAACTACACTAGAAGAAGTATTGAACTCACGATTTGGAGTTGGGGGTGATAGTATACACTTTGAAGATATGGATGCATAATTTGCTTAGAGAGAGGTTGGAGTTGTATACGCACCATAAATTGTTGAAGTACCACTTCTCCCAGAAGGATCTTAACCTTCATCGGCAATGATGGTTAAAGTTCCCGGCCTCCTACGACTTTGAAATTTCCCATGCACCCAGTAAGGGAAAATGTAGCCGATGGTGCTTTGCATAGGAGACATGAAAGCTTGGGGGCGATGTTCCTAGAGTGGAAATACCTAGAGATTGTCGTTGGTTATCATTTTAGACCTCGATGTGAGTTAGAACCGGAAGTGTTAGCTTGTTTGATGATCATACCTACTTTAATTGAGCAGGTCAGCACTAGTTAGAGACACCGTTCTAGACTAGCAAATATCATGGCAAAGATAGAGGAGGGAGTTGATTCCTAGGAGATGAAGTAGTATAGGCTTGACCGTGGTGTAATGACCCGCCACTCATTCTACAGAATGACGTATCATTAATAAGAAAGAAAGGGGTAGAAAATAGAAAAGAAGAGAAGAAAGAAAGAAACAACAACAACGATCTCACAGCGGAACGAATAAATTATATTAATAACATAAACTATTACATAGTATACAACAATTTACAGAGTTACACAGCATATACATCACTTACTAGACAGTTATAAACATCTATCTAGACATTACAACTCAAATACAAGACAAGACACTATCACAGATATCAACACAGCGGAATACTATATCTACGAACGCCGAAGCCTCCTGCTCCATTGCTCCTCCAGAATATTCGTCAAAGCTAAACCCGAATCCCTTGGCTACTCGTAAAAATTTGAGTACCCAAGAGTTTATAAAACAGAAATAAACACTTGGGTCAGACATGGGTCTGGTGTGAGTAACAGGTTAAACTTGCTTAACTTCAAAACCTTTAGAAAGAAAAGGTATCACGTAAGACTCCCCACAAATAAACATGGGTAAGTTTTTACCTTACGCTAACCAAAACATTTGATAGGAAATCCAGTTATATTATAATAGGGTCTAGGGTTTTCAAATAAATATGAAATAGCTGAAATTGTTACATTATTAAATTCCAGCATACTAGCCACAAAGTGGGTTATACAATCAAAACCGTAAGGGCACGTAGGAAGAATGGGTTTCCATACAATGGCAGGGCTACTGGGGTACCGCCCGTCACAGTACGTGGCCTAGATCACCGTACCGAGGAGTACGCCCGCTCCCCTGCAACACAAGGCCGGAACCATCCCTTACTGGATAATCCCGAACAAGACAATCCCGTAGTTGGCGCGACCAACCACACACTAAGCCGAATAAAAGAAAAGGGACCTCTAGACAGGGATCTATCTTGCTCTCAGTGGGTGCTACCCACGAAACCTTGCTGCACCTCCCCTGTTTTAGCCATTCCCGGTTGATGAGGCTTGAGGTTACGATTACCTTTAATCAAAACATATCACTTAGAATGCTCATCGTCCGCCTGACGATGTGCTGAAAGCATTCAATCCATACAAGTTCGTTCCGGGTTCGAACGAAACCGAAGGCATTATCTCGTTACACTCGTTTTGGAATCACCCTCAGAGTTAACGACAATAACCCTTGCACTCTGAATCTTCATCTTCACTTGAGATTCACGACCTATCGTTAATTTGGATTGATGTGGTATTCGGGTCTCCAGACCTGGAATACCGGTATACGGAAACCCGATCCCGGTCTCATCGAAATCCAAAACGTATCTTTTAAGGGCCAAGTTGTTTTAAGGTTAAAACAATTCAATTCTTATCTATACTACACACAGATAGATAATTTACAATAGATAATCCATATTATCATCCAAACAGATAATTCATATTATCATTTCAATCCAACCAAACATCTATATCATAGATCAGCACATCTCTTATCGGAGATATCAACAATGCAAAGCATTCAATATCATTCATCCATTCTTAAGTAATGATTTATCATCTCTAATTAATTTAAAGTGAATTAAACTAATTACTTCATTCTATAAATCCTGCTTACTTAATTATTAATTAAACCAATTAATTAATCATTACTCTAAGTATCCATCTTAATTAATCATTCCTGATTAATAATCCTTTAATTACTTTAAGTAATTAATACTTAATTAATTTCACAAATTAATTATCTTAAACCATTCAGTAATTAATCTTTAATTACTTCATTAATTAATTAACTATATTTAATTACATTAATCCTTAATTAATTACAATTAATTAATTACTTTAATCACTAATTATTTATTAATTAAACTTAATTAACCAATCCTTAATTACATCATTTAAATTAATTATATTTATTAATTAATTCTTAATTAAACCACATTTATTAATCACCTTTGATTAATAACATTTAGTAATTAACTCCCTTAATTACTCTTCCATAAATTAATTTCTCCAAAATTAATTATCCTTTAATTAATCCCTTGATTAATTATACAAAAGTAATTAAACTAAAATTACTTTTATTATTAAAAATCTTCTTTAGTTAATTACATCCTCTAATTAACTTTAATTACTTTCCTAAGTAATTACTCTTCACTAATTACATTTAAGTAATTATATTTATCACATCTCTAAATGATTATCCTAAATTAATTTAATTGATTAATTTAACTTAATCAAATTTATTTAATTAATTACCTTAAGTAATTAATTACCTTAATTACTTCCATTAAGAAATTATACTTAACCCATTTTCATATTAACTAATTAATCTAATTGATTATCAAATTTAATCATATTAATTAATTAATAATCCTTAATTAATGATCTCTCATTAATTATTAACAATTCTTTAATTACTTTCATTAAGTAATTAATCTTAAAATCAACTATTTATTAATTACAAATTAATAAATTCTTAATTACTAATTAATTAATTTCTATTACTAATTTAATTGCTTAATTAATCTTTAATCACTTGATTAATAAATTTCTAATCATTTATTAAAACTCTATACTTATTTAAATAAATGATCCTTAATTTCAAATTAATTAATTTATTAAATTATTCCTTAATTACCTTATTAATTTAATGAATCCTAAATCATTAAACCTTAATTACTTTCTAAATTAAAGTATTAACCTTTAACTACTTTAATTATTATTAATAAAGACTTTAAAACATTTTACTTAAAAATCTTCCTTTTAATTCATTTTAAATTAAAGATTTAAAATGAATTAAAATTTAACTTTAATCAATTTTAAATCAAATTTACAAAATCTTCTTTTTAAAATCAAATGTTAAAGAAACACTTAACATTTAAAAGATTTTTAAACTAATTTATTTAAAATTCAAACCTTTTTAAATTATACTTTTAAACATTTAAAGATGTTTAAACATTTTAATAAAAATTTATTTATTTCACATCTGGAATACAATTTAAACTTGAATCCATACCTTCAAATTTTAAAATTCATTTTAAATTTTAAAACACTGCCAGTCTTTAAAAACTGTAACCCAAAATTACCCGAGTCCATCACCATTTCCCCCGAGTCAAAACCTGAAAACCCCCGAGATAACTTCGAGTAACTCTCGTCCCTATTCCCTTCGAGTCACGCTTCCGCTCTACTCGAGATCAACCCGAGTTCAAGCTTCTTCCCCAAATCTACAAATACTGATACACGAAAATGCACGTACACGTGCACCGCTAATCGCCGTAGCTCCGGCCTATCGCGACCACCAATCAAGTCAGCGACCACCTTCCAACTAAATTCCGACCAAAACATCGATAGCAGAAACCCTAAATCAAAATTGAGCATCGCGCTCGAAACTGGAAACAAATGACGAACTGGAATTTGCCTCAAACACCACGTTCCGATCACCTGAGAAGCTTCTCCTCCGGCCTCGAACTCCCCTATACTCCATCTATCACCAGCTTGAAACACGAAGAACTCGATCACTCCTAGGCCTCGCGAAAAATCAAACACTCCAGCACTGCAAAACTAGGTTTACAGACAATTTTCGATCACCGCCGCCTTCCCAAAGGTTAGAACATCGATTTGACATTTTTCCCGACCTCTACGATCGTTCCACTTCCTCCTCTAAAGACCACGACCCTCCAGATTACATTGATCGCCCGAATTTGATCATTTTCCAGTTTCCGTTCATACAAGGATATCTCAACATTTAAAAATCTAAAAATCTTGATTTTTCTTCTAAAAATCATAATTAAGTTTAGAGATTCAGTTTATACTCCTGGATTTCTAAATTAACATATTTGAATTTTTATATAAGACCAAACTTCCCTGTTCCTTTTTATTTACAGAGTAAATTTTCCTTTTATTTTAACTAAATAAAATTCTAAACTCTAATATATGATATAACAAACAATTATTGTTTATAACTTACATCATAATATTAACTAGGTCATGAGATACAGAATTTAATCAAACTTTGAACTTGAAACTGGGAACAGAGCAAATAACAGACATGCACACCAACATATATGTATACATCCATATATACAGATAAGTCTACTTATATAAAATCACACATAACATATTTATTTCCATAATTTCAACATGCAACCAGATTTAAAGAATACTTAAGCTTTTATAAAAGTGTTACTCACCAGATAAATTGAAGGACAGAGTTTATTCTTTGAAACTGCTTTTGATTTTGAAACCTTTAAAACTGAATGCTTGATTTTCTTTGAAAACTGGAATTGCTAGCTATAGAAATTTGCATGCAGAGATGCCTTGCTTTTTTGATTTAAAACTTGAGTTGCTTGTTTATAGAATCTTGCATGCAGACTGGAATTTGATTCCAGATTAAAGAAAATGTAGGCTTTTGAAGAAGATGTTTACAGGCATTGATTCCAGGTTACTTGCTTTCAGATTTGAAGAGAAAAACAGGCTTTGCCTTTGATTTTTGAATATGAATTACGGTTTGAAGAATTGCAGATTTGAAGAATGAGTTACAGGTTATCATTTGATTTTGGAAAATGGATTACAAATCTTTGATTTGAGATTGAGGAATTTGATTACTGATTTTGTTTGAGAAATTTTGTTTACAGGCTGAAAGTTTCTTGGCTTTTGAAAATGAAGATTTGCAAAAGAAATGAGAATGAGGAAAACATCTTTTTATAAATATAAATGATTTATTTTAAAATAAAAGAAAAATTAAAAACAAGAATGACACTTGTCTTTCTCATACTCTAATTTTACAACACATGTTATAATGGTTACTTAACATATTAACACTTGTCTTTTATTTAGTTTATATTTATTTTAAATGTAAATAAACCTTTTACTTAATTTATTAGTTACTTACCTATATATATATATATATAAAGTATTTTAAAGAAAATAAAACCAATTATGTTTATAAGTAAAAGTTTATACATATATTTTAAAATCCAAATATTTAAATATCTATCTTTGAATTTCAAAACTAATTTACATTCAAATTCAAATTATATTTAAAATCCAATTTAAAGTCAATTTATATACATACATATATAACTATACATTTAATTTGAAAATAACAATCTTATTTTATTAAAGTCTATTTATATCTATAAATAAAACAATACACTATTAATATTGTATTTTAAACTTACCTATATATATATATATACTCTTAAATCTTATTTATTAAGCAATATCTCAAAAAGAAAATAAAATAACCTTATTATTAATCTTATTTAAAACCATATAGATATTTTGTTTAAATAACTTTGAAAAGCAAATAATAAAATTTCCAAACTATCAATATATATATATATATATTAGAAATTTAAAAACAAGATTTTATTTATTTATTATATTTCAACCCAAAGCTAATCTATTTACAATATATATATATATACTTATATATACATACATTATAAATAGAAATCATTTTATTGGTTTTTAAAAGATACATTCACTCAGTAAATATTTATTTAATCAGATTGTTAAACCAATTCAAATTTGTTATCAAAATTTATCAAATCAATTTAATTATTTAAACAGATTATTAAATTGATATTGCCCCAAATTTCCGGGATATTACACGTGGTGTTTGGCTCCGTAAGGATGAGAGATTGTTTATGCCCGATGTCGATGGATTGAGGGATGAGGAGCTAGGAGAGTGCCATCGTTCGAGATTAACTATACATCCCGATGGAAATAAAATGCACCGTGACATAAGGCAGACGTTTTATTGGGAAAGGTTGAAGAAGGACATTGGAGCAATCATCTTGAAGTGCAAGAAGTTTTAGTTGGTAAATATAGAGAAGAAAAATCCTAGTGGTTTGCTGCAACCGCTCGAGATTCTTAAGTGGAAATAGGAACAAGTTTCAATGGAATTCATCGATGGATTGCCGAGGACAAGAAGGGAGTACGATAGCATCTGGGTCATAATTGATAGATTGACGAAGCGTTCTAGATTTATACTCATAAAATCTAGTAGAATGACATCCAAATTGGTCAAGCTATATATGAAGTGGGTTATGCAATTCCATGGTGTGCAAAAGAGCTTTAGGAGCGACTGAGACCTTTTGTTCCCTAACATGTTTTGGAAGAGCTTACAAAAAGCGTTGGGGACAATGCTGCATCTTAGAGAGCTTAGCACCTGCAAACTGGTAAGCTGACTGAGAGGGTGAATCGTATCTTGGAGGATCTCTTGCGATTTTGCATTCTCAATTTTGGAGGCTCATGGGACGATTATTTGCATTTGGTATAGTTCGCATATAACAATAGTTATCACTCTAGCATCGGTATGGTAACATTCGAGGCATTATATGTCCGACCATGTAATGCTTCTTCGTGTTAGTGGGAAGCAGGCAAAAAACTGATATTTGGACCGAATATGGTTAGAGAGACTTTAGGGTAGATCGAGATCATTCGGAAACAAATCAAAGCTGCTCAAAATAGACAGAAGAGCTACGCTGATAAGAGGAGGCGAGATATAGAGTTCTTTGTCGGGGATATGTTGTTTGCTAAGGTCTCGCCGTTGTGTTGTTCGATTCGATACTAAGGTGAAGTTGGCATTGAGATTCGTTGGTCCTTTTCCAATACTTAAGAAGATTGGAAACCTAGCTCACAAAGTCGGCTTACCTCAGAAGATAGCAGGCATGCACAATATGTTCCACATCTCTCATTTACAGAGGTTTGTGCACAGCTCAAGCGTAATAGTTGAACCGAATCAGCTTGAGAATATCGAGATTGAACCAAAAGCTTCAAGACCTTATAGTCCTATTCATATCATCGGACGTGGTACGTAGCAGCTTAGGTGGAAGACGATGGAGTTAGTGAAGGTTCAGTAGAGTGAGAGGGAGGGTAATTGCACTTGGCAGACCGAGGAGAGCATGAAGATCACTTATCTGAAGCACATTACATGGTGAGACCTTTTGTTTTCTGCATTTACTTTCACTTTCGATATCATATAGGGTACCTGAGTATCCTGCATGCTAGGATAGACATATATTATATTCCTTTCTTATTTATGCGTGACTAATGTTTGATATGGTTGTTCGTGATTATTAGGCATGCGGGATAGCTATGTTTGACTTTGCCTTGGTTGTATTGGGGAGTTCATGGGCTATATTCATAAAAGATAGGAGAGTGTAACGATCCATATTTTACCTATTGGAGGATTGTAAAATGTTATTTTTAAATTCATATTGGGTCATATGAACTAAATTTGGGGGATATTGAGTAGTAACAATTTTGGCTTGAGAATATTTATTGAACAATTCTACCCCTAAATTTTTTTAATGACTATAACTTTTGAAAGAAGCCAAATTAAGACTCTACACCACTTCCGTTGAAAAGATATGATGGTTTCTCTTTCCGTAGAGTGGTCATAGTAGTGATTTGGAATTTCTGGTTAGAAGATATGGTTGTTTGAAGTTTGACAATTTTTGAAGCAGCTTAATGGGTAATTAGTGAGATTGAGGATGAGCCCACTAAACCATTTTGAATTTTAAGCTATTATAGACTGAAATAACCATCCCCAAATCTTTTTCTCATCTCCCAAAGAGATCTAAGCCTCCACTAACCACTTCTTAGCCAAAACCTTCTCCTTTCTCTTTCAAATCAAGCTTAAATCATAAATTAAGGGTAAATTAACAAGAGGATTAGCTAGGGACATTCAAATCCACATTTTTGGGGAAGAGAAAACGGGGCTTTGCGGTTCACTATTGGATTTACCTCATTTTGTATGCAAATAACCAATTTTTGGGCATTTGATGAGCGATTTTATCATCTCGTACTGTTGGTGTCAAAAATGTCTACCAACACCCAAATAATGTGAAAGCACCACTGATCCAATATTAAATATCTAAACAGAGAATTAAATGCGTAGATCACAGACTTTATAGCAAAAATGTAAATGAACACATGAATTTTATAGTGGTTCGGCAAACTCTGGCCTACGTCCACTCCAATAATCTTTTTGTTATATTGTAGGATTACAAATATAGTTAGTTTTAGCCTCAAAAAATTAATGGAGAAGAAAAGAGAAACAACGAAGAAGAGCCAAAGAAAATCAGTCTACCAAAAGAAGAAGATCCCTTGCAATGAGCCAATGATCCTGTATTTATAGGAGAAGACGTGCAAATATCCAGCTGAAAATCCGCATGCAAAAGACCGAAGCCAAGATGGACCATTCCATAAAAAATGAGGCCCGTTTGGGCCATAGGAGCGATCGACACCGATCCCTATGGGGTGATCGGCACCGATCAGTTGTGCTCCTAACCATGAGACTAGCGATCCCTATGGTGGGTCCCCTTTGTCTATTGCTCCGTGTTTCCATAGTCTTTTGCTTGATTCCCCTGGTATCTGTTGAGTTATTGAGCGGTCATCATTGAGTTGAACTGCCAATCCGAGAGATCCATAGCCATAGTGATCCGACCTGATCCGTTCCTAACCATATTGATCCGATCCCCTGCCTAGGGGAAGTGCAAACCATACTTAGCCATTTCTTAGATGTTATTTGCTGGAATCCACTTGACTATCATCCATATCCTTGCTTATGATTGATCTCTGAACCTGACAATCATCTCTCCGGGCTTCCTGCCTTGATGATTATGAGATTCATTGTGTTAAATCCATGATATCACCACCTTGCCAAAAGGCGGGATAACATTTGCCCTCCAAAACATGTCTTGCAATAGGAAGGCATGTTTTGAATTACCATAAGTCCAAAATTCGTAATCCTTAATCCATCGATAGCCGAGTTTCTAGTCTAGAATCAATCATTTGCCAAACCAAATTGTCGTAGTCCACGACTGTTCTGAGTCGATAGCCAATTTCAAAACCATTCCAAATCCTTAGCCGAATCCATTTCCATACAAAGCCAATAACCGAATCCATGATCTCACCGGATCGTTTGCCGACTCCAAGGTCTCATCGGACCAATAGCCTGGTTCATAGTCTCTCTGGATCGATCGTAGCCTCTTCGAGCTCTTGCTGGACCCCATCCAGTGACTCTCCGGTGAAAGGGGGAACAAAGATAAGTAAGCCGATCATGTCGCTCTTCGGCGAAGCGGCAATACTTCTTTCACTTCGGTTCAGTGTCCTTGAACATAAAGCGATGTCATGGACTTCGTAGGCTGATCATAGTCTCTTTGAACCCTTGGCGGACCCCACTTACTATCTGGTGAGAAGGGCACAACGATAAGCAAGCTGATCCTATCGCTCTACGATGAAGCGGCTACTTCTTGCTACTCCGGTTCCGTCTCTCCGGTCGGAACATAACGTGATCTGTGAGGTATTATTATCTGGCCTCGATCCCCCAGTCGAGGAATTAATCCTTGTACGAGTCCATTCTGTTGCTCTCCAGCGAAGGGACTTGCACCTAGCGATTACTACCCTGTCTCTCCGGTCAGGACAACCTGCGACTTGATTCATTTATTACTTTTAAAAACAGATTTAAGCATTCCAAAATCCATTGATTAAATTATTAAATTTAAGTCTTTACAACCCAAAAAAAACCAAAAAACCAAAAACATGGAAAACCAAAAACTGCCTCTCCAGGCATGATAGTTTGTCGTCATCTCAAAGCATGCCTAATGACTAGCCTCAATCCCGTACATGTATAAGTGACTAAGCCATTTTATTGTAGAGTTTATTATTCATTTAGTTCATGCCATCCCGATCAAGATATGATGATCCATGACCTTGATCTAAGGCCGTCTCCATTTGATGCAGACGGTGGTTGCTTCTATTCCACCGCCGCAGTCTGAGTCCTTATATATTGCGGTAGCTTATCATCCCTGACATGTTCCTCAACCATATCCTTCAAGTGCTTGTAATCATTGGTAATGTTCCCATCGAGCTCATGGAATTGACAGTATTTTCCTAATGCCCACTCACACTCAGTGGGCTCCCTCCTTGCCGGCTTTCGGTATGGAAGTCATCCTCAGGTATCCAAATTAATCCTTTTCAAAGTCTCGTTCAAATCAATATAATAAAAGAACTTTGGTTCTCTCCTTTGCTTCTTCGATCCGTTGAAGCCATCATCCACTTTCCGCTTTCCTTTATCTTCACTTTAACCTTCCCCAAACGATACTCCGTCCCTTACAGCATTAACCTCTTCTCTACCAGCCTTAGCATCTTCCTGCTGTAGGAATCTCTCGACTTCGTCGAAAAATTATCCAAAATCCATTAATGGATCCCGTTCTAGTGAAATCTTAAAGTCCATGTCATCCATAATCCAAGATACTACCACCATTGAGACTATTAATGGATCTGACCGATCCACCGAAGCGATTGTCGCATTAAACCATGTCAAGAAATTCCTCAAGGAATCTCCCATCCTCTGCTTTAGTGTTGCCAATGTTATTATGCTCTTGGTTTCTTGTGAAGTGGACCTGAAATTGCCTCATGAATTTATCAACCAACGCCGTTCAAGTACCGATAGAACCTTTCTCCAATAGCCGAAACCGCATTGCAGCTATATCCACAAAGTACAAGGGAAAACATCGCACCATCACTCCTCTGATGCCGCCAGCACTTCCATATGCCTTATATACCTCATCAGATGAACAGTATGGTCCGATTTTCCATCACTTTCCCCCAATGATGCTAGCTTAAACTCTAGTGGATTCCTAGCGTGCTTGATGTTAGGAGTGAATGGACTCCTATTTACATCCTCCAGATCCCTATTTACAAATCCTCCTCTCATAGCTCATTTGATCATTTCCACAAACCTATCATTATCATCCAAAGGTAGCATCCAATCACCATTTCCAACCTGCCTCCCGAGTCCATGAGGGAATCTCGAAACATGCTCCTTTGGACGTACATCTGCATTCCAATCTGCACCAAACAGCACAACGTTAACCACTGGCCTACTACCTAACGATCCAGCATGACCCGAGGGAATGCCCCTAAGTCCTAAGCGATCGGCACCGATTCTTATGGGGGGATCGGTGCCTATTGGTCCATGTTGACCGGGGGCTGCCCTGTTGCTCCACTCCATTCCTCTGCCTGTTAGCTTTGTTTTCTTGTTCCTTGTTTTGATTTTCTACAACGCATGTTGCTCCAATTCCTTGATCCAGATTGTCATTAGCTCCTACTCCAGCATGTCCCACTGGCCTAAGGAAATTCTTAATCATCTCCTCTTGCCTCTTCATCATCCTCTCTTACATTGCATCCATCATCATCTCCATCTCATTCCTTGTGATGTAGATGGAGGAGTGATTAACCCTAGCTCTTGAGAAAGCCTCCTAACTCGCTCCATGGTGACTCCTATCCGCAAGTGCTCTCCTTGTTGACTGCCTAGCCATTGATCCAAATCCAAGTTCCAAAACCTTTCCAAATCAGCGGGTGCTAGTCCTCTTAGTGAAAGCACCAAAATGTTGGAGTCAAAAATGACCGCCAACATCCAAATAATGCGAAAGCACCACCAATCCAAAATTAAATATCCAAACAGAGAATTAAATGCACAGATCATAGATTCAATAGCGAAAAAGTAAATGAACACACGAATTTCAAAGTGGTTCGAAAAACTATGGCCTACGTCCACTCCAATAATCATTTTATTATACTGTAGGATTACAAATACAGTTTGTTTTAGCCTTAGAAAATTAATGGAGGAAGAAAAGAGAAACAATGAAGAAGAGCTAAAAAAAGATCAGTCTAGTCGAAGAAGAAGATCCCTTGCAATGAGCCAATGATCTTGTATGTATAGTAGAGGATGCACAAATATCTAGCTAAAAATCCACGTGCAGAAGACCGAAACCCAGATGGACCGATCTAGAAAAAATGGGGCCATCTGGGCCATTGGGAGCGATTGACACTGATCCCTATGGAGGGATCGACACCGATCGATCGTTCTCTTGACCATGGGATCAGCGATTCCCATGGTGGGTCCCCCTCGTCTGTTGCTCCATGTTTCCATAGTCGTTTGCTTGATTCCCAGGTATTTGTTGAGTTATTAAGTGATCATCATTGAGTTGAACTATAATTTGAGTGCTCCATAACCATAGCGGTCCGATCTGATCCGTTTCTAACCATATTGATTCGATCTGATCCCTTGCCTAGGGGAAGTGCAAATCCATACTTAGCCATTTTTAGGATGCTATTTGCTTGAATCTGCTTGACTATCATCCATTGCCTTGCTTATAATTGATCTTTGAACCTGACAGTCATCTCTCCGGGTTTCCTGCCTTGATGATTACGAGATTCATTGGGTTAAATCTATGATATCACGGGCTTGCCATATGGTGGGATAACGCACACCTTATTATATATGTGTATATATAGGTTTAACATGTTTCAAATCCAATTTTGAAGTCAAAACTATGTTCTTATGCTGTTTTAAAACCTAAACTAAAGTAAAAATGAGAAAAAAAAAGATTACTAGTGTTCTAATTTGGATGTGTGCTTACCTCTATAGATGTTAGGCTATGTTATGGATATATTATATAATGGTTGCAATGATTTGTTGTATGTTTTGCGTGCTTAAATTTGATTAAAGCATGCGTGGTGTTTGTATATACGCTTGAATGGTTGAAAATGCTCAATGGAGTCAATTAGTGGTAGGTAGATGTAGAATCAAACTTCGACAGATAGGCTCTATGATGTTAGGAGTTGTATCGATGCATAGGGAATGCACAAAGGTCAAAGAACATAGCGTAGCAATGAAATCAATATGAAATTGGAGTTTGGAGATACTACAATATTTCTATTTGGTAGCATTTGTTCGGGGTAGTTAGCTTGGGTTTGACTTCGGTTTCGGTGTTGCTTTACTCAAGGTGTGCTCCGGGTCGGCTACGGAGAAAACCCAAACATCAAATGATGTCCAATGATGTTGTTATTTAAGGACTGAGAAGAAGAACTTCTTTAGGGGTAGTGGTGTGTGATTTAGGATCAACTTTGGACAGGATGGGTATCCTCAGGTCCGGACAGAGGAATTACCGAGCAAGAAATAGAGTAATGTAGCTTTGGATTGCTTAGGGTCTAGAGTGACGTTGCTTTGAGTTTTTAAGGGTTGACTTCGCGTTTGGCCATGAAGTGACATGGATAGGAATTCAGACTTTGAGAGTTTTGTTCTGGTGGTGAGGGCATATGACTTCAAGACGAAGCAAGGTAAATTTGGGGTTCATGTGGCGACTAGTGAATCAATAAGGTGTTGCTTCGACATGATGACTTCGGAACCTTATTATAATGACTCTATGACTTACGATGGATGTCTAGAGGTGTTTCGATGATGACGACCCAATAATGGGAGTGGTGATGGTGATCCATAAAAACAAGTTCAACGGTAGGGACTTATGAGCAGAATTTGCGATTGTGTTTTACTATTGGGATAATTGGATGGAAAAATGACTGAGTTCCACTATGGAGACGCGTGCCAAGGGATCTTTGATAACTTGGAGGTTTCTAGTGTGCTCATAAAGAAGGGTAATATGAAGATGCCCACCTGGATTATGATTGCATCCAGATCTTACGATGTGGAATACCCTAGACTTTTGTGATTATGAGTCTGGTTCCTTGCCTTATGAAGTGGCATGGATTCAAGCACCAAGAAACCAGGATTTGATTGAGTCTCTGGTTGGCGATACTAACCTCATGTAACCGAGGAGACGAATCCTCTCTTGAATAGTGTTTCACTTCCAATGCTTTCACTTGACCTAACTATAGCCATTCGATGGACGCCGTGCCATGATTTAACTATAATTAAAGCGAAGCTTCCACATTGAATATCAACAAAATTCTCAAGTCAAGGGAACTGTGTAATTTTGTTACATCGATATTTTCTGTTTGAGCTTAGTCACATTAACCAATAGAAAACTATCTAGTGAGTTATTCCATAATTATCTGATAACTATCAGTTCGTAACCCCTTGGTGCCCCCATCCATCATGAATAATACACTACCGAACATTTGGAGAGCGTTAACAGATATATCAACATCTAGTCTTGATACATCTTGACTAGGAATATTTAAAAAGATGTGCTTATCATGTTGTGATACAATACTCATTGTTACAACTATTTGTAACCTTTATCTCAAGCACATCATTTATGGACTTTCTGACATATATACTTAAATAAACTAATTAATTATTTATAACATTTTATATCAAGTAGATAGTAGAAAGGAAACAACTTTTATTTCGGACAAGATTGGTCATCAAGTTAGATTTGTGTAACAAATTACTTAATTTCCCCTGGAGTATATTCCTAACTGTATCAGTCTCCCACTTGCAGTTAAAGTCAATTATGGAATCTTATTCCAACTTCTCCAATCGGTTTCTTCAAAACCAATCGGGTCAGTCCCTCGGTGAACGGGTATGCTATTATGTTTCAGTTATCTACTGTGTCAATCAACTCTCTCTGTTGCTAATAAACCACCTTTATCATGTAGAGTAATTCAAAGTATGTCTCTCAACCTCCAGTGAGCTCTAAGTTCTGTTACGAACTATATCACGACATTGTTATCATATAACAATATTACGGGATTCTCCACATTTGGAATCAACCTCAACTTAGTTATAAATTTGTGTAGTTGTTATGTATATACATTGCTTGGCCGTTACTCAAGGTGATGTACTTGGCCTTTTCTGAATCATCCACAATCTCTTATTTGGAACATTTCTAACTTAAAGCTTCTTAACCAAGTTTGAACATGTATATTATATTGACATACCATACACAATATCACATACATAACATACACAATATCACATACAAACTCTGAGTCTGAATATTCCTTTATAAGGAGTTTATTGTTTCTATAAACAATTCTCATGTATTTCGTAAATACGTGAGAACACTCTAAACTACCATTTAGTGACCTTAATTTGGATTTAATATTTTCATCATGTATCAAATATATAAACAAATCGGATATCATAGACAACATAATATGAATGTTAATTCATATTGCCAATGCATAAGAAATCCATCTTATATGTTTCTTATTAAACATTTTAATAAGGTGTTTCTATATATCGTCTAGGACATTTCCATTGTCCTTTATACTATAACTACCCGTATTTTTTAATGTTTCGAATAGAAATATTTAATTTATTTAAATATTCAGATATGATTCAAATTTAATAAATAATAAGAAAATCAATTTTTATTAAAATGACTCGATTTTTAATAACGTATTTTCATTTTAATTGGTATTTTTGAAATTTTACAGAAATAACCAATGTTATTTATTATTATTTTGAGATCATGTCACATTTTTGTGCGTGGTCGTATTTTTGTTTTGTCGTTCGCAGTTCATACGCGAACAAAATATTGTGTAGGAAAATGCCGGAAATCATTAAATAAACCAAATCTAACATAAGACTTTACCTTCATTTTAATTTTCCTCTTGACTTATCTTTTCCCTCTCTCTTTTCATTTTCATCTTCTGTAAAAAAAAGAAAATGGCCACCATCAAATAAAATTCAAAATCAAATAATCTACCAATCGAAAATATACAAAACAAGATCCATTGAACTTGTATAAGGGTAAGATTCAAATCTATACAAGTTTGGTGAGGTGCGGTTGTCATTGGGGTTGCTCAATTTTGTCAACCGTGCATAGGGTTTGGGTATGAGGCTGATATAGGATGAATTAGGCTATGGCATTGATTGAATTTGATTTCTTCAGTAAAGAGCATCGTTTTTCCAATGTTTGGAGGCATGCAGCGTGGTATTGGGAATTGCGACCTGTACAGGTCGAGGAGGAGGGGTTTTTGATCATGTTCTATTGGAGAGGATTAAGTTGCATGTGATGGTGTGGGATGTGGAGAGGAGGAGGAGAGGAGTTCATCAATGCGATCGTTAGTCGACTTCGTTATGTGTGGGAAGAGGAGTGGCGTGCGTGCACATCCAAGAAATGGTGCATGTATAGATTGTTATTAGTGTTGGGGAAGAAGAGTTAGTGAGGGTTATTAAGTTAAGTAAAGTAATTAATGCATTTAATTATATTTTTAAATTAAAAATCTTATAAAATCTAAAACTTCTTTATACGTGGTCCAATCAAGACGCGGTCTTTTGAGTTGTGCTCGTAGTAGCGATATCTATGCTGGAACTGGTTTCGTCAAGTTTGGTGCAAGTTGAACTTTGACCTAAAATCGAACGTTGTTCCATTTTAGATCAAATCGGAATTCTAAAGCATCAACTGAAATTTTGGTGAGTTAACTCACATCTGAATAAATACTATACGTAGTAGATAATAAAATTATTATTTTCATACTTAAATGATTTATTGGTTTGATTTGGTTAAATTTCCGCTTTAAAAAGCAAATGACATATAAAATGAAAGATAGAGAACTTTGTAGAGGAATCTGGATTCCTCGTTATTATTGATTTTAATTTTAGTTATATGCCTACTTTATAAATTGTTAAATGTCAAAACTTGGTAGCTGGCCATATTGGATATGATATTGACATATTTTAAAAGTTGAACCTTTTTAGTGATAAAGGTAGTGCTAGCATTGGTTAAGTGCTATGGTAGCTATTGGCCTTGTTATAGTATTTTGAAATACTATTGTTTGTTGTTTGGATTTGAAAAATGGTTTTGATTTAGAAAATGATTTTTAATCTGACCATTTTGGATTTTCTATGATATTTAATATAAAAATAGCTTTTGTACTTCTCTATTTTACTTCAATCTTTTTAGTAGTCTTTTCTAAAATATTTGGAAATGTTTAAAAATAATTTCAGCAAATATTTGTTTTACAAAAAGGTTAATATAATAATGAAAGCTTGTTTTAAAGGAAATAAAGGGAAATTTATCTTTTTTAATAAAGTGATTTTGTTTTAAAAGAAGATGGGAATATTTATGTATAAATATTTGTGAAATATTTTTATATGAAATGTTGTACAAAAAGGATAGATTTATAAATGATATTTTATAAATAAAAGGATAGATTTATAATGATATTTTATAAATAAAAGAATAGATTTCAAATAGGGCCTTATAAAAAGGGAAATGATACCATTTTTATAATTTGCAATAATAAATCATATTTGTGGATTTATAGTAATATATAGATGATCATTTTATGAAAAGTATTTGGTTCTATTTTGAAACTGAAAGTTTGTGATAAATTTGGAGATTTTATAAAAAGTGTTTTATAAATAGAAATGTATTTATGAAAGAAGTTTTATAAATAGAAATTTATGAAAGGATTGTACAAATATGAAAGAAATGTGTAAAAAGGATTGTACAAATATAAAAGGAGTTTTATAAAAGAGTTATAAATAAATTTGAGGATTTATAAAAGGAGTTTTGTAAATGATATTTTATAAAAGGAGTTTTATAAATGATATTTTATAAAAAGAGTTTGTAAATATAAAAGAGTTTTATAAATAGAAAGGAGTTTTATAAAGGAATTTTATAAAAGGGATTTATAAAAGGAACTTTTATAAAAAGATTGAGACTCGATTTCCATAAATGATCATTTTAAATTATGGTGATATAGGAAGTATTCTTTTCATACTTAATACAAAAAAGAGAAAAGTTGTTTGGGTTCTATTGCTACTTATATTTTAAACGACATTTGTTTAACTCAAATAAGTATGGTTTTGTAAATGAAATCTTTCTTAATATTTGTGAATATGTTTATACGGTTGAGACAAGTATATGGGTACAATTTTTAAGTATTGGAAATGTAGTGTTCTGTGAATATACTTATAATGTTGATATAAGTGTATGGGAAAGTTTTTCTATGTTTTGAAGGTGAAATGTTTTGTGTGTATGTTTATAAAGTTGAGATAAGTATATCAATATTTTTCTAGTATCCAAAAAAGTAGAGAGGGTTTGTGGATATATTTTTGTGAAAATATTTTGATTCAAGAATTTACAAAGTGATTTTAATTAATAAAAGGATTAACTAAGGAGGCTTAGTGGTTGCTTATTTGCTTAACCACGTTTGGTTTCCATGTGAAATTAAATATCTAATTTGATTATTTGTTTATTTGATAGTTAAATAACCGACTATCATATCTTGGCCAGTTTTGAAATTAGCGTTGTCGGTTTGGAGAGATCGGGATCTGATATATTATCTGAAAACTACTTTGAACTGGCATAAGCGTTCAAATGTGAGACATCTTTAAGATGATGGAATCAAAGACGGAGTTCTTTGAAGTGCAAGGGCTACTTGCTACTAATCCTGAGGATGTAGTAGAAGTAGTGCCATCGGTTTGTTGATATCCTGAACAACATGTATGAATGAATGCTGACATTGCATTGTTGTCTGGAGGGAAGTGTTAGCATTCCAAGTAGAATTTGCTAAAGAAAAGGTAAACGCAGCCTCTAGCCTCACATCCGGTAATGACTAAAATGTGGGAAATGCTTCAGGGCTATGTGGTTTGCTACCATTAGGTTATAGTCATCACCCGATCTAGATCGATATTGACCCATTGATGTATGCTTGTGACTTAGTATGGTTGTCGGCCGGTAACTGGGGTGATCAACTATTCAGTACTATCCAGTAAGGGGTAGGCCGGTCCTGATTTGTAGAGGGTCCATGTGAGACCCTCAGTACATTTTCTAGAGGTGTACTGTGGCAGGCGGTACCCCGGTGCCTTGTCATTATATGGAATCCATTCACCAATACGTGCCTTTATGAACTTTGTTGTATACCTAATATGCTATAATGTAAGTAATGTAACCATTTCGGCTATGATTAAATATTTATTTTAAACAATAGACATTATTATAATATCACAAGATATCTTATGAAATGTTTGGTTATCGTAAGGTAAAACCCTATCCGTGTTTATGTGCGATGTGGTATTATGAGATACCTTTATTTTGAATGGTTTTATAACATTAAAATCCATTTGATTTATGTTTCTCACGCTCGTTTACCAGACTGATCCGGGCGTCATTTTCTTATAATGCTTGGGTCAGCCGGAGCAGATTTTCAGATCTAGTTATGGACGCTTTGGAGCTTCAGGAGTTGAGTTGGATGCCTCCAAGACGTATTTACGTATTTCTTTTATTTTCCACTCCATTTCTTGTTTGTATTTATCAGCATTTGTGATGACATGTTGTTATAACTGTTCAGGACGATTATAGATAATTACTGTGATTGATGTATGAATATTACATTTTTTTGTAAAGATATGTTATATATTATATATTACTCATAACGATGTGGGATTCAGTTTTGTTTGTTCTTTCTTTCACCCTAACAATCTGTCTATCCGACACTTGAATGCTCAGTACGTGAATATCGTGGATGTATTAGTGTCAACTTTTGAGGGTTGAAAAAGCGGGTCATTACTTATACTCACTATAAAAGATATCATTTTGCAAATCCAACGTCGAGTGTTAAAACAACTAAAAGACGATTTTACCATAAGTACACCTCTAGGAAATGTAGTGTGTTGTTTTAACACAGATTCAATATTTCTCCAACTGACTTCGAGACACTTTGGTTATTATGTGCAAACAATCTAGTTTAAATTCTTATTTAGAATTTTCTGTTCAACACCCATATACCAAAATACAAAGTCATACAAGGCGATCATTTTGTAGGTAGAATCCAAATCAACTTGAGCACATTGAATGGAGAAGTGTTATGCTAATTTCAACAATTGAAATTCACTATTTTATTCCTATTAATATGGCTCATCATCTTCCAACTGCATTTGCCTTTCTCTTAAACACAAATTTGTAACCGATGGATCACATCCCATTGGGTCCAACTATCAAAATAATATTTTGATAATGTATTTGGAATCTATTTCGGATTCGTACATCGTACCATATCATAGAGTCAATACTCTTAACGACGCAACCAAACAACCAAGGATTATTTATTCTTGACTTTGATAAGAAACTCCTAGTTTCTTCAATGTGCAAGAATAATCATTAGACACTCTAATGCAATGCAATAACCCGAAACATCAAACGAAAATTTAATAAGAAAATTAAATTTAAATAAAACAAGGACTAAAATGAAATTTTCATAAACATTTAAATTTGGCTATGAAACTTACACCATTACATTAAAACGATTTTCTGGACAATTTTCATATATAACACTTCAAAATTGGAGTTAGTACGGAGAAGTTGCGGACGTTTGAAAATTTGGAAATATAATAAAACTTGAATTAAAAAATTTCCCAAATATCCACTACGACCAGTCGATCCATAGGTTTCGGTGGCCGACCGGTAGTGGTCGACCCACGAGGGCAAGCGGTTGACAGTTCACGTTGTTAATTCAAGAATTCTGGAGCTACTTCGAACATTTGAGATTGGTTGCTTCGTTGCTAAGTTATTATGACCGAACGAGATGACAAGAAAGATTCTCTAGACCAAATCTAACGTTCCTAATTTGTTTCCAATCCCCATAAATTCAAACCTAAGATAACCCTAAAATCAGTAGAAAAACTTACTGTATCAAAACTCTGCTAAAATCCGTCCTCTCCTCTAAGCTAAAATTTATTCAAAAATAAAACTGAAAGCAAAGTATAAGGAAGGAGGGAATATAGACCAAATCTCGACTACCGAGTTCCAATCCATCCATATCCAATAACCTATAACCATATCTGTGACCTCTCCAGATCGATATCCAAATCCGGGACTGCTCCGGGTCCTTGTCCGAATCCTTAGCTATTCATAGTCAATATCCAAATCCGTAACCTCTCCGGATTCTTGCCAAGCGCAATCCACACTTGACGACTTATGTTAAGTAATTCCATGGTGTTCATGGTTCAGTGTCCCTGAACGTCGAATAATGTCGTGGCTTAAGTCCTAAGCCGAATCTTGGTCACTCCGGACCCTTGCCCAGCATAGTCCATACTCGATGACCTTTTAGCCAAAATCTAGAGAAAATCCAATCAAAATCTAATCCGAAATCCAAATCCAAACAGAAAACCAGAAATCCAAACCAAAAAACAAACATCCAAATCTGAATCCAAACCAGAAAATGAGCAAAACAGGGAGTTCAAACCAAACCAGAAAACGCAAATGTCCAAGTCAAAGGAAAAATCAGATTTCACAAAAACCAGGGCGTCTCGGTAAGCCATCATCTCAGAGCATGCCTGAGGGTTATCTCCGACCCCATACATGAGTAAGTGATTTAACCATTTGCCCGGAGTTTGTTACTTATTCCAAACCATCAAGATTAGTTGATGACCAATCGGCCACCATTCCTGGGCCTCGTGCCCTCGTCGTTCAAGGTAGGCGGTGGCTGCTCCTATTCCATCGTCGTATTCCGAGTTCCGACATACTGTCGCAACTGACCATTCCTTATATGCTCCTCGATTATGTCCTTCAAATGCCGGCAGCTGTTAGTGTCATGCCCGTCCAGGTCATGAAAAAGACAGTGCCTTCCTGACGCCCTTTCTCGTTCTGAGGGTTCCCTCCTTGCTGGCCTTCGATAAGGAAGGCGATCTCGAGTATCTAAGAAAAATTAGATCCAGTAGAGAAAGCTTACGGAAGGCGATTCAAGGGCTAGGAATGAAGTTAGAGCTTGGATTTAAGGTGAGTAGGAATAAGTTTAATTAGATGATTATTTATAGTTGAATTTAATCTATTCCAATTGATATAGGGTTTTAGTAATTTAAAATAGAAATTGTAAACCCTTATTCTGCAATCTAAAAACCATAATTCTAGAATCTGGAATCAAGGTTAGAGAACAAAGTTGCTGTAAATTGATAACGTGAAACCCATATTTTTGTTTAAATCCTTAAAGTGGTTGACTATATAACCTTTTAAATACATGAATTTCAAAACAATGAAAATTGGGTAAAACTATGAAATAGATTTGTCACTATAAAACGTTGTAATTAAAAAAATTTAATAATAATAAAAACCCTAATTAGAAACCTGACGAACCCTAAATTTTTTGTACATGACCGATTGACCCTCACCCTGAGCGGTTGCCTACAAGCGGTCGACATGTAGGGTATAGGCGGTCTACCGGTTGTCTCCTGAAACACACAACCTGAACCTCAACAATAGGCCCAAGTTAATAATAAAAACTAATATAAACGTTAATTATTGTGTGAGCTTATTTACGGCTATTTGCGTGTGTGTTATGAGTTGTAGGGAAGTTAATTCCCTAAGAAACGACGTCAGGATGTTACAGTGTTGTGTGAATGTTCTTTACCCAATGAGGGGCCGATTATTCATCCGGGGGTGATTTGTATTGCAAAGGGCACTCACAGGAGGTTCTATGGTGGACGTGCGATACTGACCGATGCCTGATGAAGTGTGGCCTAGCATAATGGGAGTCCTGGTAAGTACGGATACTGATGCGACTTGGTAATGTTTAGATGTTAGATCCTGAAGCATGCAATTAGAGGCTATTATCGAGAGGTGGACATAGATGTAGACAATAAGACACACCGACAATTTATCATTGTGGGTTCCCCCTCGATGCGTAATCGATTGCGTTTAGTCATAGTTAGTAGGGTTGTACTTCAAGGGTAGCCTAGTAGGGGTGTTTCCATGATGATTTTCTCTACAAGCTGTGGTTGATCGTTAGATATTGAGGTTCAATCCGTAGTTTGATTCTTGTAGTAGCCTAAAAAATTAGTAGTGTAGTTGTGTGTTGGCCATAACCACTATGTAATGGACCCTAGGAATACACGGATATATATTGTACACCTCATGTCTCTTAGGGTAGAGTAAAGTTAACAATACATGATCACCATATATTAAACTTGTACTCATTCACCAGACTTTTGTCTGACCCACCCTCTTTTTCATCTTTATCCTTACCACAGGTGGTCCGAGCAGCAGATGATTAGTCCATTCTTGGTACTTGGAGAGACGAGCTCATCTTTGAAGTTGATTGTTATCATATTTACTCCCCATGTATCTATCTATCTTATCAGTACATTTTATTTCCTTTATAGGATTTGGAGTGATATTTTCTAGGTACCTTGTATTGGACCACGAATTGGGTTTTTTTGAGACTGTGATTTGGATATTTTCCAAGATGAATATTTTTTAGTATTATATGTTTTATTCCTTCCGTTGTGAGTTCTGAAAGTGTAGTATATCTTAGACTATATCTATTGTTTTAGTCTTTGTAATGTTGTACTAACCCGATAGCTTGTATCTCTCAACACAACACGAGACTGAGAGTCACACTAGGCTTTGGATCGGTATATCGGGAGATGCAGGTTGTCATATGCAATGCATTTGTTTATGTTTGGTTAGTTTCATTTTATCCCTTGTAATCAGTTTTATCTTTAGATCGTATCTAAATCCATATTACTACAAATAGTTTCTTAAATAAATTCTTTTGCTATGAAGTTGGTTTTTCTTGAAATTTATTTCTTATTGCGGTGGAACAGGCATTCATAAACATTTTATGAATTGCTATACATAAAAATGACTTGGTATTAGTTCACAATATTTATGTTCATATCATAAATTAGTCATCCAATGACTATCATCCCCAAACTCCCTTAAGACGAATCATTCAACATTTCTTGTGTACAGATATTACGTGTTGTCATTTGACTCGCACAACCTGCCAACCCCTTGGCCTGGGACATGATGGGTTTTCTTATAACCCCATATCTTGTTTGACTCTATAAACTATTCTTCAGATGATATTAATCTTATCCTTTTGTACTACTTTAAGTACACACCTTATAGCAAGAATTTAACTCTAATTCACTTATCGTTTAATTTTTCTTTGTCCAACAATGTTCGATTATTCCTTGGCAATACATCATTTTATATTATAGGGAGGAGTAACTCTTGAGACCGAATCTATATTCATTTTAGGTACGTTTGTAATTCTTTCCAATATACTTACCCATTTGATCAAATCGAATCATTTTGTTGCATGTTATTTTATTTACTTCCATTTTATATTTAATGAACTTATGATAGATATGCTCTATATGTATCAAATACACATATTCAAAGTGATAATTCATTAGTGAAAACAATAAAGTGCATGGAACCATTTTGGTATTACCATACTTGCGATTGCATACATCTATATGTATTAATCCGAAGAGTTCATCAACTCTTTTCATGATCCCAATAAATGGGTACTTTTCCCTTAGTTGTCTAAGATATAATTAACTAGCATCATATGATTCATAATCATACAATAAAAATTATTTCTCAAAATTACGGCTTAGTCTATAATTTCAAAATAATTGTAAATAATTTTAGATACTTTAGAATTACTATTGCATCACTTTTGGTATGAAAACAAATACCACATTATATTTTTATTTAATAATAAATATTCATAATATTCCCACTAAAATAAAACTATGTTTATTCTGCAGTCATCACCAAATAACATATATTTTTTCATAAATAACGTGCAATACGTTCTATTAAAACAATTTTTGTAACTTGATGCAATCAATAAGTGCTACATGACATGCTCCCACTATTTCCGTCATTACTATAATAGCATACTGAATATAGAGGTCCACCATCCACTTAATATATACTATTTATTTCATAAATTTTAACTAGTTTATAGTTGTGAGTTCTTTGTTTAATTATCTTGAACTTAAAGAAATAAATCTCATGGAAAATAATTTTCTATATGAAAATTAGGCATGTCAATAGATACTTTTGGACATGGATAGTGTCATTTCTGCATCCATATCAGAAATCTTTTTCGGATATCAGATATCCACGTTCACAGATATGGACGGATATTGGATAATTATCCTATCGCTATCGACGATAAATCAATAAATATAAATAGAAAACTTTAGTTTAACATTTTTTTTTTCAATCCCACTGATTATAAAAATGTTAAAAATAAATAAATATGATGACAATAAATAATTTTGATCTGTTAATACGCATTAAGTACATATAATATAAACTACTAACTTATAAAACAATAAATAAATACCTTTCAATGTACTAAAATACACATAATTTAAATTATAATCTTGAATAAACTAAACGGATAATTTTCTGATGCGGATATCTTCATATCCGCATCCGTTTTTTCGGATATCAGATATTTATCCGCTTTTTGGATATGAATGCAGAGGAATTTCGGATTTTTCAAGTATCCATTGATAGCCCTAATGAAAATACATTTCAACATAGAAGTTCGTATTTCTTATTCCAATGTTAGGTATCACTTATTTCTTTTAAATTTTCATTTTCAATGTCTCTTTAAGAAGCAGAAGTTACAATTCACTCTCTTCATCCCAATTGTACCTTAAATCACATGTTAGCGCCAAAATTGGTCACTAACACCCAAGTCCAGATGAAAGCACCAAATACCAGTCACAGCTCAGAGATAGTGTGTATTTAGAGAGTAATAATGTGAAGAACAATCAAAATTAAAATGAAAGCAGTAAAGAACAACAGATTTTATAGTGGTTCGGCTAACTTCGGCCTACGTCCACTTAGAAGTTTGCTTTTTATTGCTGTAACAATCGATTACAGTTATAAAATGGCAGAGTTGCCTTAGCCTTAAAAGAGAAAGTAAGAGAGAAGAAAAGAAGATCCACCTTTCTGAAGCCCTACATGCTCTATTTATAGACAAGTTCAGGTAGTTGTTGGGCTCTCTGAGTAACCTGAGCCCATCAGGGCCGAACGGCCCATGCCGAACCAGAATGTCGTGCTGAATGCATTTGTGTGCCGAAAGGGGTAGCTATGTCGAACGTACTCGTATGCCGAACGAGGTAGCAATCCCAAACGTACTCGCAGGCCGAACGAGGTAGCCATGCCGAACAACCCATCCAATGCCGAACGATCCATCAATGCCGAACAATCCTTGATGCCGAACGTACTCGTATGCCGAACGAGGTAGCTATGCCGAACGTACTCGCAGGCCGAACGAGGTAGCCATGCCGAACAACCCATCCAATGCCGAACGATCCATCAATGCCGAACAATCCTTGATGCTGAACGTACTCGTATGCCGAACGAGGTAGCTATGCCGAACGTACTCGCAGGCTGAACGAGGTAGCCCTGCCGAACGACCCATCCAATGCCGAGCCATCGTCTTCATGCCGAACGTGTTGATGTGCCGAACGAGGGTTGGATGCCGAGCAGAACTTCGGTCGGACGATACTTTAGACGAACGCTAACCAGGCCGGTCCATGTCTTGTCCGAACGCTAACCAGGCCAAACCATGTCTTGGCCGAATGCTGACTAGGACGAACCATGTCTTGGCCGAACGTTACTGAATGCCGAGTGCCCCTGGATGTCGAGCGATCCCTGATGCCGAACAGTTTCTAATGTCGAGCGCCCATCATGCCGAACCATGTTTCCTAGACCCAAATTATAGTTGATTCATCTTTATCCAATCATATTTCCATCTCCCAAGCACATTGCGTCATCCATCCATCCAGTCGTTTGAATCCATCGTATACCAACCTCGACGAACATGCTGTTGAGTAAGTTAAACCTGCATGTCCGCGGCCTTGCCAAAAGGCGGGTTAACACCTGCCCCCCAAAACATGCCTTGCTTTGAAAGTTGTGTTTTGAATAGCCTCAAGTCCAATATCCTAAGTATGTATGTTATCCACATCCATACTTTACGATTCATAATCCAATCCATTACCAAGCCATCTTATCCGAGTGCCACGGCCATATCTTGATCCATTTCCGCGACTGTTCCGAGTCGATGTCCGATTCCTATCTAGTAACCAAGTCCTTATCCAATTCCACATTCATCTGAACCCGACTACCGAGTTCCAATCCATCCATATCCAATAACCTATAACCATATCTGTGACCTCTCCGGATCGATATCCAAATCCGGGACTGCTCCGGGTCCTTGTCCGAATCCTTAGCTATTCATAGTCAATATCCAAATCCGTAACCTCTCCGGGTTCTTGCCAAGCGCAATCCACACTTGACGACTTATGTTAAGTAATTCCATGGTGTTCATGGTTCAGTGTCCCTGAACGTCGAATAATGTCGTGGCTTAAGTCCTAAGCCGAATCTTGGTCACTCCGGACCCTTGCCCAGCATAGTCCATACTCGATGACCTTTTAGCCAAAATCTAGAGAAAATCCAATCAAAATCTAATCCGAAATCCAAATCCAAACAGAAAACCAGAAATCCAAACCAAAAAACAAACATCCAAATCTGAATCCAAACCAGAAAATGAGCAAAACAGGGAGTTCAAACCAAACCAGAAAACGCAAATGTCCAAGTCAAAGGAAAAATCAGATTTCACAAAAACCAGGGCGTCTCGGTAAGCCATCATCTCAGAGCATGCCTGAGGGTTATCTCCGACCCCATACATGAGTAAGTGATTTAACCGTTTGCCCGGAGTTTGTTACTTATTCCAAACCATCAAGATTAGTTGATGACCAATCGGCCACCATTCCTGGGCCTCGTGCCCTCGTCGTTCAAGGTAGGCGGTGGCTGCTCCTATTCCATCGTCGTATTCCGAGTTCCGACATACTGTCGCAACTGACCATTCCTTATATGCTCCTCGATTATGTCCTTCAAATGCCGGCAGCTGTTAGTGTCATGCCCGTCCAGGTCATGAAAAAGACAGTGCCTTCCTGACGCCCTTTCTCGTTCTGAGGGTTCCCTCCTTGCTGGCCTTCGATAAGTGGTGAACTTTGGTTCTCCCCAACGTTTCCTTTTCCCTTTATCCTTGCCCCCACCCGAGCTTTCGCCGGGTAGTCCTCCATCCTTAGTCGTGTTTACTTCCTTTGGCCTCATGTCCAAACATGCATCTTCTTGTCAAAGAAATCTTTCAGCTTCATGAAAGAATTCCCCAAGATCCAACGGTGGGTCCCATATCAACGATACTTTGAAATCCGAATTATCTCTGACTCCTGATATCGCAGCCATCAGAACCATTGATGGATCTGGCCGATCCACCGAAGCAACTGCTGCATTAAATCGAGTTAAGAACGTCCTGAGCGATTCATCTACCCCCTGTTTGACTGACGTTAGCGTCATCACGTTCTTTGGCCTTTTTATGTGAACTCGAAACTGACTTAAGAACTGGTCCACCAGTTCTGTCCATGTTCCAATGGATCCATCCCCCAACTGTCTGAACCACATAGCAGCAATATCAGTCAAGTACAGGGGGAAACATCGGGCCATAACCTCCTCCGTTGCCCCCAGCACTTCCATATGCCTAGTGTACCTCATCAAGTGGTCGGTGGGATCCGCCTTCCCGTTGTATACTTCCAGAGTGGGTAGTTTGAAATCTGGCGGATTCCTAACTGTCCTGATGTTCCCGGTAAACGGACTTTTGTTAACTCCCTCTGAATCCCTGTTTGTCAGACCTCCGCGAATAGTCCGCCTGATAATGTCATCCAATCCAGTGTTTCCAACCAATCCAGACTGCCCCCAAGTCCCCGAGGAAATTCTGGTACATATTCTTCATCACGTACTCCCGTATTCCTACCGACGTCAGGCTGCGTAGCGTTATCCGGTATCCCTCCATGAACTGGTCCAGCATCACCTAGTGGTGTGCCCCCGAGTCTAGGTCCATCTAGATTGTTAGCTGTTTGTTGATTGAGTTCCTCTGGTCCAGTTCCACGAACTTGAGCTCCTGCAGTTTCTGGTTGTCCAAATTGCCTAAGAAGAGCCTGCATCATCTCCTCTTGTCGTTTCATCATCTGCTCCTGCATAGAATTCATCACTGCCTGCATCTCATCCCGAGTTATGTAGATGGATGCATGATCCTCTCCAGCTCCAGAAGAGGCCGCTTGACTTCCTTCCTGATTGCTCCTTTCCGCTGCTTGCTTCCTTGTTGGTGGCCTAGCCATTGCCTTCTAGGATCCAAGTTCCTAACTCCCAAAATTCCCGAGTGCTTGTTTCTCAGTGAAAGCACCAAAGTGTTAGCGCCAAAATTGGTCACTAACACCCAAGTCCAGATGAAAGCACCAAATACCAGTCACAGCTCAGAGATAGTGTGTATGTAGAGAGTAATAATGTGAAGAACAATCAAAATTAAAATGAAAGCAGTAAAGAACAACAGATTTTATAGTGGTTCGGCTAACTCCGGCCTACGTCCACTTAGAAGTTTGCTTTTTATTGCTGTAACAATCGATTACAGTTATAAAATGGCAGAGTTGCCTTAGCCTTAAAAGAGAAAGTAAGAGAGCAGAAAAGAAGATCCACCTTTCTGAAGCCCAACATGCTCTATTTATAGACAAGTTCAGGTAGTTGTTTGGCTCTCTGAGTAACCTGAGCCCATCAGGGCCGAACGGCCCATGCCGAACCAGAATGTTGTGCTGAACGCACTTGTGTGCCGAAAGGGGTAGCTATGCCGAACGTACTCATATGCCGAACGAGGTAGCTATGACGAACATACTCGCAGGCCGAACGAGGTAGCCATGCCGAACAACCCATCCAATGCCGAACGATCCATCAATGCCGAACAATCCTTGATGCCGAACGTACTCGTATGCCGAACAAGGTAGCTATGCCGAACGTACTCGCAGGCCGAACGAGGTAGCCATGCCGAACAACCCATCCAATGCCGAACGATCCATCAATGCCGAACAATCCTTGATGTCGAACGTACTCGTATGGCGAACGAGGTAGCTATGCCGAACGTACTCGTAGCCCGAACGAGGTAGCCCTGCCGAATGACCCATCCAATGCCGAGCCATCGTCTTCATTCCGAACGTGTTGATGTGTCGAACGAGGGTTGGATGCCGAGCAGAACTTAGGCCGGACGATACTTTAGCCGAACGCTAACCAGGCCGGTCCATGTCTTGTCCGAACGCTAACCAGGCCAAACCATGTCTTGGCCGAATGCTGACTAGGACGAACCATGTCTTGGCCGAACGTTACTGAATGCCGAGTGCCCCTGGATGTCGAGCGATCCCTGATGCCGAACAGTTTCTAATGCCGAGCGCCCATCATGCCGAACCATGTTTTCTAGACCCAAATTATAGTTGATTCATCTTTATCCAATCATATTTCCATCTCCCAAGAACATTGCGTCATCCATCCATCCAGACGTCTGAATCCATCGTATACCAACCTCGACGAACATGCAGTTGAGTAAGTTAAACCTGCCTGTCCGCGTCCTTGCCAAAAGGCGGGTTAACACCACATCTATTGTTGTACATTCGTTTTCCTTTTTAAACGGTCGAACCATTTAAAAGAACCTTACTACAATATCAAACGAACTCTTTAAAGCAAATTCTATCGTCCTTAACATTTAAGGACATCAAATATGTTGCACCTTACGTAAACTGATCAAACTGACATTTTAGCAATCGAGTTATTAGATATATCTTATAATTTTTGTCTACTATTGCATTTAACAAATTATGATGTTCATTGCCATCACTCGGATTGAGTACTCGATCTCATAGTATGGTTTATTTTCTTACTTCAAATGAACTAATTTCATCGAAGTATAGTACAGTATAAACTATGACCATTCTCCATATAACACTTATATGCGATAGTATATGGATCAAATATCCATAGTCTTGTATTGCTTTTAGAGTTCGAAACTCACAGAAAGAATTACACGGTCTTGGGTAAATAAACACGTAAGTGACCAAATTACGAATGTATTTATTATAAAATTAGGTACTTGCATGGGTCAAGAAAATATTAACATGCAAGAAGTATTAAATAACAAGTATATATTATATTTCTATTTGTCAATCTTCTTTCATTTCATTTATATATTTTAATTGACAAACTTTTATTAATCATATTAAATGCATAAATTTATCAATATGGATTATTATTACATTACATAACATACGTTCTTACAATATTATAAATGTTAAATGTACCGTTTCATTTTTCTAAAAGGCTTCCAATAATCTTATATGTTTCTCCAAACCCTAAGATGAAACATAGAAGTTTTTTGACTTAGCTAGTGGGTGTTAGGACTAGTTTGTCTTGGGATTCTAAGCTTGAGTTTGCTTAATAAGTCGTAGCCCACAAACGATGGATAACTCCTTATCGATTGTATCATATACAACTCCTAACCTATGGTCCTTGTCCTAATCTCATTTTGACCTTGAGTTTTCTCAACAAATCAAAAGAAATTATTCGCACGTACCTACCATTTCACGATGGCCTAAGTATAATATATGTACCTATAGTTTACTCAACAAATACATGTAGTTATCTTACCTCGTCTAGTCAATATCTATACTATACTATTATTATTGAGTTAGGTTTCAATAGAGCAGAAGCTCCCTTGAGTATTTTGTGAATTTTAAACTCAACAGTCGCCTTTTTCCATTTTTTCTTTTCTATTGTGCCTCTCTCCATTCTCCTTTTTGGTCCACCTTAACTAATAGATTGCCCCCTTGATTTGAGCCTTTTTCTTGCTACCACCATCGCTGGCCTGATGAAGCCCAATTCATCGCCAAAACTTTGATGACAGCTCATAGTAAAATCGCTGGGTTTTCATTTTCATCATGCACTTTTTTGGTAACCCTAAATTGAATTGGGGCTACGGGGTTAGATTAATCTTGGAGTAAGAAATCAGAGCACCGCTAATCGTCAGGAGTAGGTTTCCAAGCTCAGCTATTCCCAGCCATTTCCCCCCATCGTTTTTCATCCAGCTTTCCTACTCTACCTCAGACTGATTCGTTCAAGCCCTGTCATTTTGTGGGGCAGCCTTTGAACGCTCGATTTGAGATAAAAAAAACCTAAATTTGCATTATCATGCTTCGTTAACATTATTATCTAGTCTTTTATTACTCTTCTTCAATAGAACTCATCTAAATCTTGTAACGACCCGAAATTTTCGATCGTGAAAATTTCAGATAGTTAGGAAAAGAAGAAAGAGATAGATGAAGAAGAAACAGAAACACAACATTGATTCTCACAAATCGCAGCGGATCAAAATATAATATCAAATAATACCAGTTTACAAAGAATACTGTATCTGTCAATTATATTTCAATACATCAGAGTCACACACATACACAATCACTGGACATATACAAATCAACATATCTCGGATAAACAGAAATATATCACAGTGGAAACACTCCATACGTTCCTGCCATCCAGCTCGTCTTCTGAGCTCTAGAACGTCCTTATCTGAAATTCTGTAATACTCGGTCTGACCCGAGCATTACATTGAAGTAACACCCGAGTCAGGCTGGAAACCAGCGTGAGTAAACCCATTTAAATTGAAATACCAAGCTATAACATATGTGAATACCAGGGTAAGTCGTACCTTTTACGAGTTCTTACATTATTATAGTCAATCATTTATCACACACATCAGTTCTTAGGTTAAATGTCCATGTTACTTTATCCCATTCCAGCTTGTTTAATTTTACATATCCAATTTATAAGTAATTTGATTACTAATTGAAGTGGTTTCGGGTATTTACTGAATACCCGACCCCGGTCTCTTCGATTTCAATGTCATTTCTAATTCCAGTTTAAGTGGATACAAATCAACTATAATACAAGGCATCATAGTCACACAGAAAATTAATTATCAATTGATACTCCATATTATTATTGTTCAATCCATCATATCATATCACCGTACATCATAACTCAATATCAGAGATACTCACAATCCAAGTCATCCAATATCATTAAATCATCCATAAGCAAGATTTATTATATATAATTCCTAATTAATTTAATTTATCTCCAATTAAATTAATCGGCATCTTTAATTACTTTGATTACTTAATCCTGCTTACTTAACATTAATTAATTAGAATCCAATTAATCAATCATTCTTTAATCATCCATCTTAATTAATCCTCCTTGATTAATTATTCTTTAATTATATTAAGAAATTAACTCTTAATTAATTATACAAATTAATTAACCTTCACATTAATTACATTTATCTTTAATTAATTACTCAAACTAATTATCCTATATCACTTACATTGATTAATTTCCTTAATTAATCAATCCTTTAATCAATTACACTAAGTAATTAATCCTTAATTACTTCAATTAAGTAATTATCTCATTGGTTAATTCAATTAATTAACCTAATTATAACTTAATTACTTAATTGATTAAACACTAATTATTAATTAATTATCTCTAATTATCTAATTAATAATTCTTAATTACAAACTAATTAACCTCTTAATTAATTAATTTATAATCCTTAACTATTAATTTATTAATTTCTTAGTCAATAATTAATAAAATTAATAACACTTTAATTGCTTCATTTAATTATCAAAATATTAATTACCTTTAAGATAAATCATCATCTTTATTAATTACTTAATCACATCATTAAAAACATTTAACCTTTAATTATCACTTAATTACATTTATAAAAATAATTAAGTTTAAAATATCTTAAAGTTTTAATTTAACAAACTTAGATTAAACAAACATATTATTTTCTTAATTAAAGGTTTAGGAAAATATTTATAAAGGAAAGAATTTATTTAAGAAAAGATTAAAACAAATTTCATTTTTAAATTTTCAAAACTTTTTACATCATGTTTAAATAATCAAGCCTATCACTTACTTCGGGTTCAACCGCTAATCACTCGAGACTGTCTCGAGTTTTTCCTTCATCTTCTTCTTTTTTTTTTACTTAGTTATGTTTTAAACAAAACTGCTGTTCACTCCCACACGAACTCGAGTTCTACCCCGAGTCAAACGACTACTCACTCGAGAACCACTCCGAGTCTCTCACGAACCCATCACCCAGACACGCGAACGACGCCGTGCACATGCACAGCCATTCACCAGCGCTCCGGCGTACCTCACCACCTCCGGCAAGTCGCAAATTCGACTCAGCAATCGATTCAAATCATCAATTCATCACTACCAAATCCAAAACGAAACGAGCAATCCAGTTCGAACCTGGAACTCGACATCACTAGGAAAACCACCTCGAACCCATGTCACCGTCCACCAGAACTCACACAACCCAGACCCAAGCCTCGTCAGACTTCCACGCGTCCAATGCCCCAGGTCCGATGCACTCCGATCGCCCAGAGACATCGCGGCGACCAAATTCCGACCTCGTCCACTTTTGTGTGTTAAACCCTAAATCGACCACCGCCGATGCCATGGCCAATGATCGCCACATCCACCATTTTTCCTGACCTCGCCGGTCGACAAGCAAGCCTCGACAACAACCACGACGACCCCGAGTTCATCGATTGCCAGAAACAACTCAAAAACCAAAATCTGATCAACTTCGAACTACATCTACAGTACTAAACTAAAAATCATGATTTTTGTTTTAAAAATCTTATTTCTTAAAGATGAATCAGATTATAAACTTGAATTGATAAATCATTACACTTGATTTTAACCCAATTCAAAATTTTCACTGTTGTTTTCCATTTCCCAGAGAATTTCAAACTTAATTCATATAATTTAAATTTTAAAAACTAAATTGTGTTTAAACAAACAACTTTTGTTTACAACTCAAAGCCTATCAGAGATTGGTTAAGGAAATTTGAAATTTGATTTATTTTTCACTCTGTAAATTTGAAAACAGAGAAGAATCAAACCAAACTCAAACATGCACAGTTCAACACAAACATATATATATGATTTCACCATATATATACATGCAACACAATATTTATCATAGAAATTAACATGCAACAGACATTTAGTTACTTAACCTTTTTAAATTAAATGTTTACTCACCATTTTTCCTTTGAAACAGAGTATTGCTTTGAAAAAATGCTGCTTGGTTTTGTTTTGATCCCCTCTGGCTTGAGCGGTATTTGATTTCCTTTAAGTTTTTAAATGACAGCTTGCATATTTTTATTTCTTATCTTGTCGAATGCAGTAAAATGTAAAAAGAGGTAGTGATGGATATATGTATATATACATAGAATAGAAGTGTGCGGAAGAAGCTAGGCTGAGGAGTTTTGTTTACAGTTTTTCGCATATTTTTCTTTTGTTATTTTAATTTGTAAACATGAAAATCTGATTTGGATAAGGTGATTTGAAGTTTTGGGGCTGATATGATATATTGTTTGCTTCAGATGATATGCATTAATTTCTATGTCCCCTTAAGTGTGTACATATATATATCTATGCATATATATCTACATTCTATATGTATTATTTTACATAACATACATACATTCATCATATGTAAATTTCCATTTTATCACTTTCGCCCTTCATTTAACATATATACATACATACTTACTTATGTATATTTTGCCTATTCACTATTTTATCTAGTATATATATATATATATATTTGTTGCTGTGTGTGTGTGTGTCCATGCTTATGTATGTCTAATTCTCATATATATATATATATATACATACCTATGTACTTATATATATATTTATATTTGAACACCATAAGACTTGTCTATATATATATATATATTTGAACGTTTATCTTTAATCTAATCTATGGGATTTATCTTATCCAGAGATATTAAAAATGAAATCTCTAATATAGTTTTTAATTCAATATATATATATTAAGATATTTTAATTATCAGAATTTTATTTGTTCGACTTATCTAAAGTAATATTCCAATGATTTAATTCAATTAATTACCAATTAAAAACCATTAAAAATCTGTGTCGTCACATTCCTCCCCCCTTTAGAACTTTTCATCCTCGAAAAGGAACGAAACGAATTTATGAAAATGCTTAAAATCAGATAAATATTCTTAGATCACTTTTAAAACACTTTTAACATCTATATAATATTATTTCAAAGTATTTTTTATAAAAATACTTTTATAACTCGATGTTTCAACAAGTCCATCCTTGTTCTCATAGAAATTCGGTCATACGTTGATCAGACGTAGGACTGAAAATCTATAAGTACTTAGCAGACCCATTTCAACACCTAGTGAAAATACTTGATAGATAATTTTATTGAAAATATCGAAAACATTTTTGAAAATAGAGGAAATATGTTTGGTGAATGCTTTGGAAATCATCACCCCCATCCATGGTTGCAGTTAACCCGATGGTTACGTTGCCATCCCGGCAAAATCCATAGATAACTGTAGGCCTCTGCGTCCCTCGATTACACCATGGAACTCGCTACAGATCGCAGTTATACCCGGGCTTTACGTTGCTGTCATAGCAAAAACCCATAAAACCGTAGGCATCAGCGCCCTCGAATTTCGCTGCCAAAAGAATGAAACTCCTCCACTCGACCATAGATCGCAGCCTACCGATGTTACGTTGCCATCCCGGCAAAATCAAGTGTAGACTGTTGGCACTCATCCTCCACACGATTTTCGCTATGGTCCACACAGTAGATCGCAACGACATCGAGTTACACTATCGTCACAGCATAACCCAAATGCCCCTGTAGGCATCAGCGCCCTCGACTTTCGCTACCCAATAATCCTTAGGAACTAGTATTTTCTGGACTCCTCACAGGATCAACTTTAGAACCCCCCCCTTAGGGCTCAAGGCAGTACCACCCTGTGGCACTCCTGAGAAGTTCATTCAAGGGAGCGCCTTTTTCCCCAAAGCCACTTTCAAAACACTTTATACTATACACATATAGTATTTTCCAAATCATACACCTAGTATGAATTTCATATAAATCTCCTTTCTCAAAATCGATTATCCCAAAATCGATGATTCACAAACTAGGCTTTCCAAATTCCAAATTTGATTTTCCTCAAAAATCAAAAGCCCTTTTTTTAGAAATCCATAGGTTCTCAAAACCTTTTTCCAAAATCATTTTCACAAAATCCTTTATATATACATACATACATATATATATATATATATAATAACCTTGGGAAATTTTGAATCACTTCATACTTGTATAAATTCACTTTTCTACTTCAAATACTTTCAAAACCCTTTTTTTCTAGCAATAGATTCAACAAGGGGAGTTTACCATATAATACATATATATGACTTACTTCATTCCAAATCAAATATTCAAACTTTGATTACTCTTTTGTAAAGTCATTTACCATATTGCTTACTTCCATAAAGTAAATTTTAATCATAGAAATATTAAATTCCCACTTTATTTCATCACATATTTCACAACATATACTTTCCATTTCAAAAACCATATTACAGTTCTTATCTCCAATTTCAATATCAATCTCATACAAACCCGTACGATGTACACATATCATCCGTACGCCATACCAATTTAATCGCTCACACGATCACACAATTCCACTTCCGAACTAGTATCGTCCACCCGACTTTCTAGTGCGGACTCAGATCTGTTTTCTTGATCAAAAACCGTCATTCTCCTTGCATAGTCACAACTATGATAGAGAATTTCCAGAACCAAATCAAAAATCCATATCCAGGTTCACCGTCGAAAATCGAGCGAAAAATCCCAACTCGGATCGATAGTACTATCTCAAAATTCTGTGCTCGAATCTGGATCAAATCACTATGCGAATAGAATAATATACGTACATCCTACGTATTTATCGTCATTGATTATTAGCTAAATCAATTTCTCCTTTTCTATTCACATTCCTTTAAATCTCTGTAACGACCCGTTATTTTCAACCATTCGCATCCATTATAAGTGTATAGGTAGACACTCATGCCGGAATTGAATTGTTCAAAATACCGCGTTGTAAATAAAAATTTGGCAAAATCTCAAAATATACAGTAAATAAATATAATCACAGATCACAGACACAGAGTAAAATAATGCAGCGGAAGTAAAAGAAATAGTAGTTCATGAAGCTACTATATAAATATATCAGAGTTACATAAGATATAACAGAAGAAATAGAATACAACAAAAGTCTCAATATTATACCCAAGTACAAGCTGAGTAGAACAACGGAATTGAAATAGATAGGACAGGACAAGTAGATAATCTTCAGCGATTCAAATCTCCAAGAGAGTGGAAATCCAAATCTGTGAATAACTCAGGCTGACCTGAGCGTAAATAAAAATACAAACACTCAAGTCAGGACATACATACTTATATACTGTAAACCAACTCAAGTGAACTGTAATAAAGGTACAAGTAACTTAAAGAATGCTTGGGATCGCCCATTCTTTAAGGATCCGTTAAACTATCTACTATGTAGTAATATTCGCTATTATAATAATGTCTAATCAGTAAAGTATAATCATATAGAAAATAGCGTTAAGGGGATGGAGAACCTTAACGCGGTCGGATCTTTAAATCAAAATCGTAGTAAGGCTCGATATGGTAGGTGACACGGCACAACTAGGCAATGCCAGGGTAGATATACCAATTACGCATCCGGACTAGTGGTGACGCATAGCAGCCACTACCGCCCACCTCGAACAACACTCCCAAATCAAGGGTGGCCACCAAATCAATCACAAGTAATAGAATGGTATCGAAGAAGTGTGTCCGATCAGAGGTGTTACCTCATTGGTCCGTCAATCGCTCCTGTTTTAGCCACCTTATGCCAACTCACGGGAGTTGGGTCCACGTATATACCTTAGGATCGTCGCCACCATCCTACTTCATTCTGGAAACTCCACCGCATACACGGTTGTCAAAGTGGTTTTCGGTATCGACAGAGAGTATGCCAGATATCCGATCCCGGTCTCTTTGCCAACCAATCGTTATTATAACCCGTGGTTATAACTTTAAAAATAATACTTTATACTTTAAATAAAATATCATTTCAAAATCATGTCTTTATCAAAATAAAGATTTATCATTTCCAAATCATTTCAATATTCCAAAATATCGTATCCTTTCAAACTTCTTTTCAAATCATTTCAATATATCAAAATATCATATCTTCCAAAACTTCAATTTCAAATCATCTCAATATCAAAATATCATATCTTTGATAGTTATACTTCGAAACAAAAATCATTTTTATTTCAAAACTATATCCATTTCAAAACAATATCATTTCCATTTCAAACATATATTCACCTTTCAAATAGTCTATACTTTCAAAGTTATAATTCTTTTGAAAGTAAAACATTTGAAATCATTATACTTTGAAAATCACAACATTTTTGAAAACATATATTTGAAATCATCTTTTAATTCTACATATTTACAAATTTATTAAATTAAACCCAAATTCCAAATTTTAATTTAAATTTAATTTAAACCATCATTTTCAACTCACATTCAGTTTACTAACAAACCATTTCAAATCTTATAAATTTCAAATATAGGTTTAATTCACAAAATACAAGATTCAATCCTTAGTATATTTCAAAGCTTAAATATCCCACATTTCATAAATTCAAAATCATTTGTATACATTTCAAAATATCAAAATATTATTCAAAACATCATTCATTTATATTTCATTTAAATACCATTTGAATCCATTCTTTTTATTAAATTTAAATACCATTTTAAACTCACATAAAAATCAAATTCTTCCATTTAAAACCATTTAAATGTCTCTTCATTATCTTTAGCATTTTTAACATTTAATTTCCAAAATTATATCATTTTCCAAAGATTATTTTTCAATAAAATTTTATTAAACAACAAAATATAGTTTCCGTAGCACTTACAAAATGCTACGTAAAGTTATAGTTTAAAATAGTTCATTTAACAAAATGACAGCACTTAAATGCTGTAATATATTTCCATTAAAATAAAAATAAACTTAAATGTTAAGTTTAACCACTACAGCACTTACAAAGTGCTATAATAGCCTTTATTCCAAATTAACTCTTTAGTTCATTTAAACAACTGCAGCGATTACAAAATGCTGTAATATCTTTTACATACATTTCAAAATGCTGTCAAATCAAATTTAGAGCTTAATTACCATTTCACAAATTTAACTAAATTTCCAATTCCATTTAATTAACTTAAACCTTTAATTAAAACCAAATTTCACATTTCCAAGTCAAATTTTATTTTAAAAGGTCACTTTTAAACATTCATTTATTTAACCACTTAAATTCATAGAAAAATCAATAATACTTTAATAAATCACTTAAATTCAAATTTAATCAAATTATCATATTTACCATTTCCAAATAAAATTTAATATCCATTTTATTTATATAACTTAAATATCATTTTTAACCAAAATTCCAAATTTTAATTTTAATTTATATTTCAAAAATCCAGTTAAACCATTCATTAATTACATTTTTAACACATAGAAAAATCATGATTTCTTTAATTCAAAATATTTCAAAATCAGTTTAAATCAAATTTCCTAAATTTATATTTTTAAAATACTTAAAATTATTCAAAAACACTTTATAAAATAACCACGGGCCTGTATATAGTTTTCTAGCCTAGGTCAAGTGATACGGATATGTATCATTTCAATCCGCAGTTTAAAAAGAAAAATCCGGGTTCTATCATTTCAAACCCGAAATGTAACATCCCGAAAATTTTCGACTTTCGAAAATTCAACATCGATACTCACTTTATCGACTGCTGAGCCATCGAATGCCGGAAACTCGAAAAGTTATGGTTTTAAGAAAAAGAAAAAGTAGAAGAAGAAGAAGATAGAAGAAAAAGAGAAGAAAGAAAGAAGGACAACACATCAGAACAGAAACAGAACACAATATCAGAATCTCATATATCGCAGCGGAACAATATATATAATAGATAAATCAGTAATCTTTAAAACAAAGAACTATATCATTTTATATATACATCAATCAGAGTCAATATACAACTCAATACAATACATCACATCAATGGACAGTTATCTAAACTTGTCCTTATACAGAATACACAGCGGAATAAATACTATCAGATACAAATACTACGTCTCGTCATCCAGCCTATCTCCAAGCTCCAGCATATCCAGAATATCCTGATAATATAACTCTAGGCTGCCCGTGTGGAAAATTTGTGGGCACCCAGAGTTTAGAAGGGAACAATAAACTCCGAGTCAGTCATGGTGACTGGTGTGAGATCGTAAAACAATTATTCTTTAAAATAAACAACAGGATAATTTTTAAGTCAATTCGAAATGCTTTTGGAAAATGAAACTACCATAAGACCTCCCACCACACACACAATGCAAACGCAGAATTGGAGGAGATTTCTTCTTATGATAGTCAAAGATGCTTACTACGCAAAATCAAATCATTTTTTTGATATTATTATTAGTGCATAGTGTAGAAATCATTTCGAAAGTATAATATTAATCTTAGCCAGCATACGACCAGTATCGTATGCCTACTATAGCTACTATGTTCAATAGCAGGTTACCGCCACATTCCATAGCAGGTAATACAACTAAAACCGTACACGTCGCGTATTGTTTCTTTGGATTTCCAACAAATGGTCAGGCAAAGGAACTTCCTATCCACGATGGGTACGTCCCTGGAATAGACGACCCGAGAAATAACCTAACATTACGGTTAGATCTCTGCCAACACAAGGCCGGGTTACCTCTGCAAAAATAGGTAACTACTGACACGCGTATGCCATCCCCCGATCGTCACCGATCTTCCCGAGGATCCCCGATTTCCAACAAACCACATAGATAATAATAATGCAGTAACCACAGAGGTTAAGTATCTGGGCTCCATACCATGATACCACCTTTATCCAGAAGGAATGACATACACTAAGGGGCGCTACTCCCTAGAACCTTGCTGCATCCTTCCTGTTTCGACCATTTCCGGGGTGTGAGGCTCGACGAAGTCTCGTCCACAAAGCTACGCTTTCTACAAAAAGCCCTGCTTCGGGTCAAACAAAATGATCAACCTATGATCACAAAGATATAAGATCAAACAAATGATCATATCGCAAATGATCAAACACTGATCATTTCACAGCAACACTCAGTATGCCACGTTACCAAATTGGGATATATCGCTGATAAATTTCAACTACATAACCTCTGAGCTCGTACGTCTCAGAGAAGGGTGTTAAGCTAAGAGAATAAATTCTCCGCCACCAACAGAAATGTATTTGAAAGAAATCAGCTTTATATCTCAAATTGTAACGTCAGACACACAATCCATACAAGTCTGTTCCGGGATCGAACAGAACCGAAGGCACTTCTCACGAAGCCCTTGCATTTCCGGATAATTTTCAATCACGTCAGGACTTCCCGTCACTAAGGGTGATAAAACCTCTAAATCGAAGATCAGTCGATGTAGAGTAACTCGACGGTAATCCTTCCGTTTTCAAAAATATCCGGTCTTCAACACCGGTCTTCAAATGCGATTCATAACGACGTATCACATATTCGGAATGGGTTATACGACCCCATGGTCCTTTCCCGGTTAACCCGAATAGTGAGCGTATATTTAAAAACAAGTGTGGCATTCAAATTCATCCAATTCACAACAAATACCTATCTAAAGGTAATTATTGATAGTCGGTTATTTAACTATCAATAAAGATGCGCGACATCATCAGATTCCAAATAATTTTTCAAATTATTTTATCTTCCAAAATATCTTTTACTAGATATAAAATTTCCACACTTAAAAATAAATCAACGTTTATTTTTAAACAACTTCCCTTTCTTTTATAAATTCCATAGTGAATTTATATTTCAAAATATCTACTGATATACGATTCTCAAATCGATTTCAAATATTCAATTTCAATTTATCTTTAAGAAGATAAAATCTCAAAACGTTCTTTTCATATTGGAAAAGCATTTCCCTACTTATTTAAAGATAAGTACTTCACAAATCATTTATTTTCAACACTTAGAAAATATTCGATATACTTAAATCAAATTAAGTATATATTCATTCTTTAAGGAAATCATAAATTTCAACATCTATTTGAGTCAAAACGAATGTTGCGTAAAACATCGTTACGACGACTCGAAATCACTAGTATAGGGATTCGGATTTAAATAGATATATAAATCCCAATACTACTTCAAAACATTTCCTTTCGGAAATCATTTACTATAACAACAGTGTTATAGTCCACCATTTCCTTAAATTTCTCGAAAACGTCTATTTCAACAAGAACTGTTGAAATCTATGTATTCGATACTTAACACGTTTTAAAACATCTTTTAAAACAATTACTTCATTTCTGTAATATCGTTTTCCCAAAACAAGTTCATTTTACTTAACAATATATTCACTATCCAAAATCGTGAATATACCTTACTATTTACATTTCACTATTTTCTACACGTTTTATTTTGATAATAATTCGCTATCCAAAATCGCGAATATATCTCCTTTGATAATCTTCTATATTAAATTTATCAAATTCAATCGATTTGTTTCCGAATTTATAAAACAACGTTTATAAATTCCATTTTCTATTTTCTATAACAACTCCGGTTTATAAATCTCATTTTATTAATCTTCAAAAATTCACTTATAAGAATAAGTGATTTCGGATTTATAAAACAACGTTTATAAATTACATTGGTACTTTATAACGATTTCAACTTACAAAATCATTTCATTTAGCAATTTCTATTTATATCCCAATTTCGTGCAAAAATCTAATTCATAAGTAAATTACTTATGAATCGTTTATTCTTCAACCTCTATTCACTTTATAACTTCACGTTATAAATCTATTTATTTCATTCACTTATGAAATCCTTTTTATACTTCTTTTTAACACTTATAAAAATTCGTTTTATAAGTCCAATACTTCGATTTACAAAATATCAATTTTTACGAATCTTTTTATACAAATCTTTTATAGTTATTCAAAAATCCCCACTTAAACCATTTTATAAATAAATCGACTTTTATTTCAAAAATCACCTTACGGTCATAATTCACAAAAATCTTAACTTTTATAACTTCAAAATTTTAAACGTTTATTTATTAAAAATAAATCAATTCAACAATTCAATAAAACGTATAATTTCAAAGATTACTTTAAAAACCCCTTTTTTTCTTTAAAGTAAAAGTCGTTATTATTTTTTTTCTTTTCAAAACTGAATCTGATGATGCAACAGCATCAATTAGTCCATCACAACAGTCAATATCATATATCATCATATGATAACAGAATATATCAAAATATCTGTAAATAATCAATACGGTGAGGAATCCAGTCGGATCCCTCCAACCTGTTTCCCTGCATCCAAAGACGTTAGCACAATACCAATTCCGCTCCAGTACGGAATTATCGCGGTATATAGGTTTTTATAAATCCGCTTACTAACGGCGCAATAGGGTCTCATCCGCTATACGAGGCGGGAAATCAATCAATCCAATATATACATATGCCAATATGTATATACTGCTATATATATAGATATATCCTATCATATCTAATAGCACATTCAATAGCAATCAATCAGTCAATAAATAACTGCAATATTAAATTTTTCCTTCGAGTGAGAAAATCTCACCTTAGCTTTTTATTTGGCCATCCGTTTCCATCTTGACTCGATTTTCTTGACTTTATTAACCTTGTATAAACATTTACGGTTTATTAACATGTGGAATAATCCGACAATAAATCACCATTTACTTGATTAACTAATAATTTATCTTAACTAAAATTTTCCCTTTAATAATTTCTTAGAGGCTAAAATAATTAATTAAGTTAATCAAATAGATTAATCTCCAAAATCTGATATATACATATATTTACTGTTTTAAATTTCAGATTTCTATCTTTCCCTTTAAACTGTCTAACAAACAAAATCTTCTTATAAAAATCATCACAGTAAAATTTAATTTTTTTCTTTAATTGAAAAATAAATAGTATATACCTACATTTTCTTTACCGTTTACATTTCAAATCTACAGATGAATATTTGTTTAAATAGATTTAAATTTAACAGTTATACCTCACTGCCTATTCCCAAATTACTCGAGCTCGGACTCCTCTTGCCGTTGACACGCTGTAACCACAGAGTGCCTTTGACGTCGAGACACCCATGCTTCCAGTCGCGACATGAATCGCTGCCACCAGCGATGCCCACGAGTTCGACAAAACTGTCACTCCCACGATTCCATCCCATCGCGAATGCTACCCACTCGAACACCTCAGCTACTAGCTCGACCCCGACCTGGCCTGACTTCCGCCACCACTCGCGACACACCCAAACCCCTCCACGCGTATGTGAGACCATGCGTGCCTCCTTCTCTCGCGAATCCCCAGGCTCGCCCCATCTGCCAAACAAACGCCTGCCCACGATTTGCGACCACGCGAGCCTCACGTCGAAGAGCACCCCAAAATCGAACGCGTCACCACCTGAATGCGCCTCTTCCTCCCCAGGCGAAGCGCGAAGCCCTAAATCGCCGCGCCTCAGTCGCGCGCGCGTTCGCGACCACCATTATTTTCGTTTTAAATTTTGATTTGAGCAGAGAAAAAAAGAGGGCGGCCATTCTATTTTCCTTCGATTGATTTGAACGAACTATTCTCGTATGATTTTGAACTGAGCAAGATAGTTACTTAAAAAATTGAAGACGACATGTTCTGCACGATCTCTTCCCGTGATGCTCGGCGTGCTTTAGGGGAGAATGTCGTGCCTCCCTTCTGATGTCGGCAACAAATTCAAATATTAAAATTTAAATTGAATTTGAAATTATTTTCAGCGTGTTTATACGTCGTGTGCTCACGTATCAACACCGAAAAATACGATATTGGAAATCCGACAATAATTCTATATTACGGACCCAATGGAACTGGTTTCGTCGAATTCCGAGACTGCGCCTCGGACGACTATTTTTAAATATCGGTTCGTACGATTTAATTTCAAAACTGATCAAACCGCTTCCAAATTCAATTCTGAAGCTGCTGTTATCTTCAGTATTGTCAATACGAATTTTAAAAGCTTTCGAAATATTTTTCTTCAGCTTAAACTGAAGATTCACATTTTAATTCAGCATTCAATCGATTAAATTTTATAATTTAATCGCCAATTTCAAAATTATACCGGGGATTCAAATCAAATCATCGTTCAAATATTTAAAATAAATTAAATATTCTCAATTTAATTCGTTCGAAATTCTGGGTCGTTACAAACTTCCCTCCTTAAAAGAATTTCGTCCTCGAAATTACAAGTTAGGAAAAATGTCCTTAACTCGTCTACTATCTTTCACAATCTAATAGTTTTATCACATTTTCAAAACAAATCTTTCTACTAAAGATTCGTTGTCACTTCAACTAATTTTCTAACTTCAATTATAAGTTTCAAACAACATTGTTTAACTTCTCAATTCAAATTCGAGTTTAAATTCAAATTTAAACTTTCAAAATTTCTCAAAAATTTTCTAACGCCCTAAATTTTCGAAAAATTTCGCCAGCGTCTCCTTTGCGCGGCTAATACGGTACGACTACAAAACGTCCCTACGGACTCTCAGATTTCAAAAAGAAAAAGAAAAAGCCAAACGGCTAGAGAGAAATCATCAAAAACTCATATTAAAACTCAAATACATACCTTTTGTCGAGCAATTCAAATTATCTGTGAAATAAATTTTCCAATCCCTTTATACACCTGTATATCCTACTAGCCATTATATCTAGTTACATATATTCAAACTATTTTGTAAATTCTATTACAAATATTTTCAATATAAACTGCTTATACAGTTTTACTTCACTGTTGAAGTTATATATCTATTCTCATTCAATTTTACATTTCCCATTCATTTGTATTTAGTTTACCATTTCAACTAAATTTGGATTCAATTTACTTTCAATTCTGAAATATTGAATTTTATCAGCTTTCATTCATAACTGATTTCTTTTAGGTTAGTTTCAATTACTAATTCAATTTCCATTTTTAATTATTCAATTCAAACTCGTTTTCAACATTCAGTTTTAATTCCAGTTTTATTCTTTCGTTCATTTCCAACATTTATTTACAATTCACTATTTTGGTTTATAACCACTCATATTAAACTGGATTTCAAATTCCATATGAATTTTAATTCATTCCAAACCATATTAATTTGTCATTTCTTCAATTAGTTTCCGTTACTAATTTGATTTCAATACTTTACTTTGCAAATGTGAAATGAATTTTTCAACATTCAATTTACTTTCATTAAATTGATTCACTTATACTTGCTTTAATTTTAACTTCATCCTTTAAGTTAAATTTATTCTATCAAAATTCAAATTGTATAAGTTATCAACTTATTTATTATTCTCATAAATATTTTTATATAGCATTCCAGAGTCTTAATAACATTTTCAAAACCATTTTTGAAAACAATTCAAATTATCCTTTGAATTTCCAAAACAAACCCAAATTTTTCAAACAACTTCTATTTAAAACAATTTGGCAGCAATTCCTCCTTTGGAAACCCGAAAATGAACACCAATGATGCCGCGGTCATCATCGAAGTTATTTTCCAGCGACCGAAAAGAGTTTAGAGCTTTCAACTCTCCAAAATACTTTTCAAAACCCTTGAAATTCATTTTCAAATCAAAAAGATTTAAACTTTCCAAATCACCAAAATTTTCAAATTCTTTTCAAAACATTTCCAAAACTTCTCTGGAATTCCGTTTCAAATTATAAGTCACATTTATAATTTACATTCTTAAATTTCATTCGTATATGAATTTATTTCTTAACTTTGGAGTTATGATTTGAATTTCTTATTCAATTTCAATAATGATAATTCACTATTATTACTTCCTAACATCCATGCAACCATATACTATAGTACTTTATAGAAAAACATTTATTCTCTATACAAAAAATAGTTTTGGACGAAATTATTTCATTCACCCTATTTTAAAACAATACTGTGCCGAATTGTTCTATTCAAGTGTTTAGAAACCCCTTCGATCCAGTTGCGCAGACTGTGCCGACGAAGGTTCATATACCACTCAATAAACCAATCATCACAATACGAAACAATTTTATATTCAAATAACAAATACGCGCTCATATCTATAATTACACTCAACTCATTCTAGAGTACTACTGACTCTATCTCTAATGAGTAACACCCAACAGAGCAGGGTTGTCGCTTAACCATATGCTCTGATACCACTTGTAACATCCCGAAAATTTTCGACTTTCGAAAATTCAACATCGATACTCACTTTATCGACTGCTGAGCCATCGAATGCCGGAAACTCGAAAAGTTATGGTTTTAAGAAAAAGAAAAAGTAGAAGAAGAAGAAGATAGAAGAAAAAGAGAAGAAAGAAAGAAGGACAACACATCAGAACAGAAACAGAACACAATATCAGAATCTCATATATCGCAGCGGAACAATATATATAATAGATAAATCAGTAATCTTTAAAACAAAGAACTATATCATTTTATATATACATCAATCAGAGTCAATATACAACTCAATACAATACATCACATCAATGGACAGTTATCTAAACTTGTCCTTATACAGAATACACAGCGGAATAAATACTATCAGATACAAATACTACGTCTCGTCATCCAGCCTATCTCCAAGCTCCAGCATATCCAGAATATCCTGATAATATAACTCTAGGCTGCCCGTGTGGAAAATTTGTGGGCACCCAGAGTTTAGAAGGGAACAATAAACTCCGAGTCAGTCATGGTGACTGGTGTGAGATCGTAAAACAGTTATTCTTTAAAATAAACAACAGGATAATTTTTAAGTCAATTCGAAATGCTTTTGGAAAATGAAACTACCATAAGACCTCCCACCACACACACAATGCAAACGCAGAATTGGAGGAGATTTCTTCTTATGATAGTCAAAGATGCTTACTACGCAAAATCAAATCATTTTTTTGATATTATTATTAGTGCATAGTGTAGAAATCATTTCGAAAGTATAATATTAATCTTAGCCAGCATACGACCAGTATCGTATGCCTACTATAGCTACTATGTTCAATAGCAGGTTACCGCCACATTCCATAGCAGGTAATACAACTAAAACCGTACACGTCGCGTATTGTTTCTTTGGATTTCCAACAAATGGTCAGGCAAAGGAACTTCCTATCCACGATGGGTACGTCCCTGGAATAGACGACCCGAGAAATAACCTAACATTACGGTTAGATCTCTGCCAACACAAGGCCGGGTTACCTCTGCAAAAATAGGTAACTACTGACACGCGTATGCCATCCCCCGATCGTCACCGATCTTCCCGAGGATCCCCGATTTCCAACAAACCACATAGATAATAATAATGCAGTAACCACAGAGGTTAAGTATCTGGGCTCCATACCATGATACCACCTTTATCCAGAAGGAATGACATACACTAAGGGGCGCTACTCCCTAGAACCTTGCTGCATCCTTCCTGTTTCGACCATTTCCGGGGTGTGAGGCTCGACGAAGTCTCGTCCACAAAGCTACGCTTTCTACAAAAAGCCCTGCTTCGGGTCAAACAAAATGATCAACCTATGATCACAAAGATATAAGATCAAACAAATGATCATATCGCAAATGATCAAACACTGATCATTTCACAGCAACACTCAGTATGCCACGTTACCAAATTGGGATATATCGCTGATAAATTTCAACTACATAACCTCTGAGCTCGTACGTCTCAGAGAAGGGTGTTAAGCTAAGAGAATAAATTCTCCGCCACCAACAGAAATGTATTTGAAAGAAATCAGCTTTATATCTCAAATTGTAACGTCAGACACACAATCCATACAAGTCTGTTCCGGGATCGAACAGAACCGAAGGCACTTCTCACGAAGCCCTTGCATTTCCGGATAATTTTCAATCACGTCAGGACTTCCCGTCACTAAGGGTGATAAAACCTCTAAATCGAAGATCAGTCGATGTAGAGTAACTCGACGGTAATCCTTCCGTTTTCAAAAATATCCGGTCTTCAACACCGGTCTTCAAATGCGATTCATAACGACGTATCACATATTCGGAATGGGTTATACGACCCCATGGTCCTTTCCCGGTTAACCCGAATAGTGAGCGTATATTTAAAAACAAGTGTGGCATTCAAATTCATCCAATTCACAACAAATACCTATCTAAAGGTAATTATTGATAGTCGGTTATTTAACTATCAATAAAGATGCGCGACATCATCAGATTCCAAATAATTTTTCAAATTATTTTATCTTCCAAAATATCTTTTACTAGATATAAAATTTCCACACTTAAAAATAAATCAACGTTTATTTTTAAACAACTTCCCTTTCTTTTATAAATTCCATAGTGAATTTATATTTCAAAATATCTACTGATATACGATTCTCAAATCGATTTCAAATATTCAATTTCAATTTATCTTTAAGAAGATAAAATCTCAAAACGTTCTTTTCATATTGGAAAAGCATTTCCCTACTTATTTAAAGATAAGTACTTCACAAATCATTTATTTTCAACACTTAGAAAATATTCGATATACTTAAATCAAATTAAGTATATATTCATTCTTTAAGGAAATCATAAATTTCAACATCTATTTGAGTCAAAACGAATGTTGCGTAAAACATCGTTACGACGACTCGAAATCACTAGTATAGGGATTCGGATTTAAATAGATATATAAATCCCAATACTACTTCAAAACATTTCCTTTCGGAAATCATTTACTATAACAACAGTGTTATAGTCCACCATTTCCTTAAATTTCTCGAAAACGTCTATTTCAACAAGAACTGTTGAAATCTATGTATTCGATACTTAACACGTTTTAAAACATCTTTTAAAACAATTACTTCATTTCTGTAATATCGTTTTCCCAAAACAAGTTCATTTTACTTAACAATATATTCACTATCCAAAATCGTGAATATACCTTACTATTTACATTTCACTATTTTCTACACGTTTTATTTTGATAATAATTCGCTATCCAAAATCGCGAATATATCTCCTTTGATAATCTTCTATATTAAATTTATCAAATTCAATCGATTTGTTTCCGAATTTATAAAACAACGTTTATAAATTCCATTTTCTATTTTCTATAACAACTCCGGTTTATAAATCTCATTTTATTAATCTTCAAAAATTCACTTATAAGAATAAGTGATTTCGGATTTATAAAACAACGTTTATAAATTACATTGGTACTTTATAACGATTTCAACTTACAAAATCATTTCATTTAGCAATTTCTATTTATATCCCAATTTCGTGCAAAAATCTAATTCATAAGTAAATTACTTATGAATCGTTTATTCTTCAACCTCTATTCACTTTATAACTTCACGTTATAAATCTATTTATTTCATTCACTTATGAAATCCTTTTTATACTTCTTTTTAACACTTATAAAAATTCGTTTTATAAGTCCAATACTTCGATTTACAAAATATCAATTTTTACGAATCTTTTTATACAAATCTTTTATAGTTATTCAAAAATCCCCACTTAAACCATTTTATAAATAAATCGACTTTTATTTCAAAAATCACCTTACGGTCATAATTCACAAAAATCTTAACTTTTATAACTTCAAAATTTTAAACGTTTATTTATTAAAAATAAATCAATTCAACAATTCAATAAAACGTATAATTTCAAAGATTACTTTAAAAACCCCTTTTTTTCTTTAAAGTAAAAGTCGTTATTATTTTTTTTCTTTTCAAAACTGAATCTGATGATGCAACAGCATCAATTAGTCCATCACAACAGTCAATATCATATATCATCATATGATAACAGAATATATCAAAATATCTGTAAATAATCAATACGGTGAGGAATCCAGTCGGATCCCTCCAACCTGTTTCCCTGCATCCAAAGACGTTAGCACAATACCAATTCCGCTCCAGTACGGAATTATCGCGGTATATAGGTTTTTATAAATCCGCTTACTAACGGCGCAATAGGGTCTCATCCGCTATACGAGGCGGGAAATCAATCAATCCAATATATACATATGCCAATATGTATATACTGCTATATATATAGATATATCCTATCATATCTAATAGCACATTCAATAGCAATCAATCAGTCAATAAATAACTGCAATATTAAATTTTTCCTTCGAGTGAGAAAATCTCACCTTAGCTTTTTATTTGGCCATCCGTTTCCATCTTGACTCGATTTTCTTGACTTTATTAACCTTGTATAAACATTTACGGTTTATTAACATGTGGAATAATCCGACAATAAATCACCATTTACTTGATTAACTAATAATTTATCTTAACTAAAATTTTCCCTTTAATAATTTCTTAGAGGCTAAAATAATTAATTAAGTTAATCAAATAGATTAATCTCCAAAATCTGATATATACATATATTTACTGTTTTAAATTTCAGATTTCTATCTTTCCCTTTAAACTGTCTAACAAACAAAATCTTCTTATAAAAATCATCACAGTAAAATTTAATTTTTTTCTTTAATTGAAAAATAAATAGTATATACCTACATTTTCTTTACCGTTTACATTTCAAATCTACAGATGAATATTTGTTTAAATAGATTTAAATTTAACAGTTATACCTCACTGCCTATTCCCAAATTACTCGAGCTCGGACTCCTCTTGCCGTTGACACGCTGTAACCACAGAGTGCCTTTGACGTCGAGACACCCATGCTTCCAGTCGCGACATGAATCGCTGCCACCAGCGATGCCCACGAGTTCGACAAAACTGTCACTCCCACGATTCCATCCCATCGCGAATGCTACCCACTCGAACACCTCAGCTACTAGCTCGACCCCGACCTGGCCTGACTTCCGCCACCACTCGCGACACACCCAAACCCCTCCACGCGTATGTGAGACCATGCGTGCCTCCTTCTCTCGCGAATCCCCAGGCTCGCCCCATCTGCCAAACAAACGCCTGCCCACGATTTGCGACCACGCGAGCCTCACGTCGAAGAGCACCCCAAAATCGAACGCGTCACCACCTGAATGCGCCTCTTCCTCCCCAGGCGAAGCGCGAAGCCCTAAATCGCCGCGCCTCAGTCGCGCGCGCGTTCGCGACCACCATTATTTTCGTTTTAAATTTTGATTTGAGCAGAGAAAAAAAGAGGGCGGCCATTCTATTTTCCTTCGATTGATTTGAACGAACTATTCTCGTATGATTTTGAACTGAGCAAGATAGTTACTTAAAAAATTGAAGACGACATGTTCTGCACGATCTCTTCCCGTGATGCTCGGCGTGCTTTAGGGGAGAATGTCGTGCCTCCCTTCTGATGTCGGCAACAAATTCAAATATTAAAATTTAAATTGAATTTGAAATTATTTTCAGCGTGTTTATACGTCGTGTGCTCACGTATCAACACCGAAAAATACGATATTGGAAATCCGACAATAATTCTATATTACGGACCCAATGGAACTGGTTTCGTCGAATTCCGAGACTGCGCCTCGGACGACTATTTTTAAATATCGGTTCGTACGATTTAATTTCAAAACTGATCAAACCGCTTCCAAATTCAATTCTGAAGCTGCTGTTATCTTCAGTATTGTCAATACGAATTTTAAAAGCTTTCGAAATATTTTTCTTCAGCTTAAACTGAAGATTCACATTTTAATTCAGCATTCAATCGATTAAATTTTATAATTTAATCGCCAATTTCAAAATTATACCGGGGATTCAAATCAAATCATCGTTCAAATATTTAAAATAAATTAAATATTCTCAATTTAATTCGTTCGAAATTCTGGGTCGTTACAAACTTCCCTCCTTAAAAGAATTTCGTCCTCGAAATTACAAGTTAGGAAAAATGTCCTTAACTCGTCTACTATCTTTCACAATCTAATAGTTTTATCACATTTTCAAAACAAATCTTTCTACTAAAGATTCGTTGTCACTTCAACTAATTTTCTAACTTCAATTATAAGTTTCAAACAACATTGTTTAACTTCTCAATTCAAATTCGAGTTTAAATTCAAATTTAAACTTTCAAAATTTCTCAAAAATTTTCTAACGCCCTAAATTTTCGAAAAATTTCGCCAGCGTCTCCTTTGCGCGGCTAATACGGTACGACTACAAAACGTCCCTACGGACTCTCAGATTTCAAAAAGAAAAAGAAAAAGCCAAACGGCTAGAGAGAAATCATCAAAAACTCATATTAAAACTCAAATACATACCTTTTGTCGAGCAATTCAAATTATCTGTGAAATAAATTTTCCAATCCCTTTATACACCTGTATATCCTACTAGCCATTATATCTAGTTACATATATTCAAACTATTTTGTAAATTCTATTACAAATATTTTCAATATAAACTGCTTATACAGTTTTACTTCACTGTTGAAGTTATATATCTATTCTCATTCAATTTTACATTTCCCATTCATTTGTATTTAGTTTACCATTTCAACTAAATTTGGATTCAATTTACTTTCAATTCTGAAATATTGAATTTTATCAGCTTTCATTCATAACTGATTTCTTTTAGGTTAGTTTCAATTACTAATTCAATTTCCATTTTTAATTATTCAATTCAAACTCGTTTTCAACATTCAGTTTTAATTCCAGTTTTATTCTTTCGTTCATTTCCAACATTTATTTACAATTCACTATTTTGGTTTATAACCACTCATATTAAACTGGATTTCAAATTCCATATGAATTTTAATTCATTCCAAACCATATTAATTTGTCATTTCTTCAATTAGTTTCCGTTACTAATTTGATTTCAATACTTTACTTTGCAAATGTGAAATGAATTTTTCAACATTCAATTTACTTTCATTAAATTGATTCACTTATACTTGCTTTAATTTTAACTTCATCCTTTAAGTTAAATTTATTCTATCAAAATTCAAATTGTATAAGTTATCAACTTATTTATTATTCTCATAAATATTTTTATATAGCATTCCAGAGTCTTAATAACATTTTCAAAACCATTTTTGAAAACAATTCAAATTATCCTTTGAATTTCCAAAACAAACCCAAATTTTTCAAACAACTTCTATTTAAAACAATTTGGCAGCAATTCCTCCTTTGGAAACCCGAAAATGAACACCAATGATGCCGCGGTCATCATCGAAGTTATTTTCCAGCGACCGAAAAGAGTTTAGAGCTTTCAACTCTCCAAAATACTTTTCAAAACCCTTGAAATTCATTTTCAAATCAAAAAGATTTAAACTTTCCAAATCACCAAAATTTTCAAATTCTTTTCAAAACATTTCCAAAACTTCTCTGGAATTCCGTTTCAAATTATAAGTCACATTTATAATTTACATTCTTAAATTTCATTCGTATATGAATTTATTTCTTAACTTTGGAGTTATGATTTGAATTTCTTATTCAATTTCAATAATGATAATTCACTATTATTACTTCCTAACATCCATGCAACCATATACTATAGTACTTTATAGAAAAACATTTATTCTCTATACAAAAAATAGTTTTGGACGAAATTATTTCATTCACCCTATTTTAAAACAATACTGTGCCGAATTGTTCTATTCAAGTGTTTAGAAACCCCTTCGATCCAGTTGCGCAGACTGTGCCGACGAAGGTTCATATACCACTCAATAAACCAATCATCACAATACGAAACAATTTTATATTCAAATAACAAATACGCGCTCATATCTATAATTACACTCAACTCATTCTAGAGTACTACTGACTCTATCTCTAATGAGTAACACCCAACAGAGCAGGGTTGTCGCTTAACCATATGCTCTGATACCACTTGTAACATCCCGAAAATTTTCGACTTTCGAAAATTCAACATCGATACTCACTTTATCGACTGCTGAGCCATCGAATGCCGGAAACTCGAAAAGTTATGGTTTTAAGAAAAAGAAAAAGTAGAAGAAGAAGAAGATAGAAGAAAAAGAGAAGAAAGAAAGAAGGACAACACATCAGAACAGAAACAGAACACAATATCAGAATCTCATATATCGCAGCGGAACAATATATATAATAGATAAATCAGTAATCTTTAAAACAAAGAACTATATCATTTTATATATACATCAATCAGAGTCAATATACAACTCAATACAATACATCACATCAATGGACAGTTATCTAAACTTGTCCTTATACAGAATACACAGCGGAATAAATACTATCAGATACAAATACTACGTCTCGTCATCCAGCCTATCTCCAAGCTCCAGCATATCCAGAATATCCTGATAATATAACTCTAGGCTGCCCGTGTGGAAAATTTGTGGGCACCCAGAGTTTAGAAGGGAACAATAAACTCCGAGTCAGTCATGGTGACTGGTGTGAGATCGTAAAACAGTTATTCTTTAAAATAAACAACAGGATAATTTTTAAGTCAATTCGAAATGCTTTTGGAAAATGAAACTACCATAAGACCTCCCACCACACACACAATGCAAACGCAGAATTGGAGGAGATTTCTTCTTATGATAGTCAAAGATGCTTACTACGCAAAATCAAATCATTTTTTTGATATTATTATTAGTGCATAGTGTAGAAATCATTTCGAAAGTATAATATTAATCTTAGCCAGCATACGACCAGTATCGTATGCCTACTATAGCTACTATGTTCAATAGCAGGTTACCGCCACATTCCATAGCAGGTAATACAACTAAAACCGTACACGTCGCGTATTGTTTCTTTGGATTTCCAATAAATGGTCAGGCAAAGGAACTTCCTATCCACGATGGGTACGTCCCTGGAATAGACGACCCGAGAAATAACCTAACATTACGGTTAGATCTCTGCCAACACAAGGCCGGGTTACCTCTGCAAAAATAGGTAACTACTGACACGCGTATGCCATCCCCCGATCGTCACCGATCTTCCCGAGGATCCCCGATTTCCAACAAACCACATAGATAATAATAATGCAGTAACCACAGAGGTTAAGTATCTGGGCTCCATACCATGATACCACCTTTATCCAGAAGGAATGACATACACTAAGGGGCGCTACTCCCTAGAACCTTGCTGCATCCTTCCTGTTTCGACCATTTCCGGGGTGTGAGGCTCGACGAAGTCTCGTCCACAAAGCTACGCTTTCTACAAAAAGCCCTGCTTCGGGTCAAACAAAATGATCAACCTATGATCACAAAGATATAAGATCAAACAAATGATCATATCGCAAATGATCAAACACTGATCATTTCACAGCAACACTCAGTATGCCACGTTACCAAATTGGGATATATCGCTGATAAATTTCAACTACATAACCTCTGAGCTCGTACGTCTCAGAGAAGGGTGTTAAGCTAAGAGAATAAATTCTCCGCCACCAACAGAAATGTATTTGAAAGAAATCAGCTTTATATCTCAAATTGTAACGTCAGACACACAATCCATACAAGTCTGTTCCGGGATCGAACAGAACCGAAGGCACTTCTCACGAAGCCCTTGCATTTCCGGATAATTTTCAATCACGTCAGGACTTCCCGTCACTAAGGGTGATAAAACCTCTAAATCGAAGATCAGTCGATGTAGAGTAACTCGACGGTAATCCTTCCGTTTTCAAAAATATCCGGTCTTCAACACCGGTCTTCAAATGCGATTCATAACGACGTATCACATATTCGGAATGGGTTATACGACCCCATGGTCCTTTCCCGGTTAACCCGAATAGTGAGCGTATATTTAAAAACAAGTGTGGCATTCAAATTCATCCAATTCACAACAAATACCTATCTAAAGGTAATTATTGATAGTCGGTTATTTAACTATCAATAAAGATGCGCGACATCATCAGATTCCAAATAATTTTTCAAATTATTTTATCTTCCAAAATATCTTTTACTAGATATAAAATTTCCACACTTAAAAATAAATCAACGTTTATTTTTAAACAACTTCCCTTTCTTTTATAAATTCCATAGTGAATTTATATTTCAAAATATCTACTGATATACGATTCTCAAATCGATTTCAAATATTCAATTTCAATTTATCTTTAAGAAGATAAAATCTCAAAACGTTCTTTTCATATTGGAAAAGCATTTCCCTACTTATTTAAAGATAAGTACTTCACAAATCATTTATTTTCAACACTTAGAAAATATTCGATATACTTAAATCAAATTAAGTATATATTCATTCTTTAAGGAAATCATAAATTTCAACATCTATTTGAGTCAAAACGAATGTTGCGTAAAACATCGTTACGACGACTCGAAATCACTAGTATAGGGATTCGGATTTAAATAGATATATAAATCCCAATACTACTTCAAAACATTTCCTTTCGGAAATCATTTACTATAACAACAGTGTTATAGTCCACCATTTCCTTAAATTTCTCGAAAACGTCTATTTCAACAAGAACTGTTGAAATCTATGTATTCGATACTTAACACGTTTTAAAACATCTTTTAAAACAATTACTTCATTTCTGTAATATCGTTTTCCCAAAACAAGTTCATTTTACTTAACAATATATTCACTATCCAAAATCGTGAATATACCTTACTATTTACATTTCACTATTTTCTACACGTTTTATTTTGATAATAATTCGCTATCCAAAATCGCGAATATATCTCCTTTGATAATCTTCTATATTAAATTTATCAAATTCAATCGATTTGTTTCCGAATTTATAAAACAACGTTTATAAATTCCATTTTCTATTTTCTATAACAACTCCGGTTTATAAATCTCATTTTATTAATCTTCAAAAATTCACTTATAAGAATAAGTGATTTCGGATTTATAAAACAACGTTTATAAATTACATTGGTACTTTATAACGATTTCAACTTACAAAATCATTTCATTTAGCAATTTCTATTTATATCCCAATTTCGTGCAAAAATCTAATTCATAAGTAAATTACTTATGAATCGTTTATTCTTCAACCTCTATTCACTTTATAACTTCACGTTATAAATCTATTTATTTCATTCACTTATGAAATCCTTTTTATACTTCTTTTTAACACTTATAAAAATTCGTTTTATAAGTCCAATACTTCGATTTACAAAATATCAATTTTTACGAATCTTTTTATACAAATCTTTTATAGTTATTCAAAAATCCCCACTTAAACCATTTTATAAATAAATCGACTTTTATTTCAAAAATCACCTTACGGTCATAATTCACAAAAATCTTAACTTTTATAACTTCAAAATTTTAAACGTTTATTTATTAAAAATAAATCAATTCAACAATTCAATAAAACGTATAATTTCAAAGATTACTTTAAAAACCCCTTTTTTTCTTTAAAGTAAAAGTCGTTATTATTTTTCTTCTTTTCAAAACTGAATCCGATGATGCAACAGCATCAATTAGTCCATCACAACAGTCAATATCATATATCATCATATGATAACAGAATATATCAAAATATCTGTAAATAATCAATACGGTGAGGAATCCAGTCGGATCCCTCCAACCTGTTTCCCTGCATCCAAAGACGTTAGCACAATACCAATTCCGCTCCAGTACGGAATTATCGCGGTATATAGGTTTTTATAAATCCGCTTACTAACGGCGCAATAGGGTCTCATCCGCTATACGAGGCGGGAAATCAATCAATCCAATATATACATATGCCAATATGTATATACTGCTATATATATAGATATATCCTATCATATCTAATAGCACATTCAATAGCAATCAATCAGTCAATAAATAACTGCAATATTAAATTTTTCCTTCGAGTGAGAAAATCTCACCTTAGCTTTTTATTTGGCCATCCGTTTCCATCTTGACTCGATTTTCTTGACTTTATTAACCTTGTATAAACATTTACGGTTTATTAACATGTGGAATAATCCGACAATAAATCACCATTTACTTGATTAACTAATAATTTATCTTAACTAAAATTTTCCCTTTAATAATTTCTTAGAGGCTAAAATAATTAATTAAGTTAATCAAATAGATTAATCTCCAAAATCTGATATATACATATATTTACTGTTTTAAATTTCAGATTTCTATCTTTCCCTTTAAACTGTCTAACAAACAAAATCTTCTTATAAAAATCATCACAGTAAAATTTAATTTTTTTCTTTAATTGAAAAATAAATAGTATATACCTACATTTTCTTTACCGTTTACATTTCAAATCTACAGATGAATATTTGTTTAAATAGATTTAAATTTAACAGTTATACCTCACTGCCTATTCCCAAATTACTCGAGCTCGGACTCCTCTTGCCGTTGACACGCTGTAACCACAGAGTGCCTTTGACGTCGAGACACCCATGCTTCCAGTCGCGACATGAATCGCTGCCACCAGCGATGCCCACGAGTTCGACAAAACTGTCACTCCCACGATTCCATCCCATCGCGAATGCTACCCACTCGAACACCTCAGCTACTAGCTCGACCCCGACCTGGCCTGACTTCCGCCACCACTCGCGACACACCCAAACCCCTCCACGCGTATGTGAGACCATGCGTGCCTCCTTCTCTCGCGAATCCCCAGGCTCGCCCCATCTGCCAAACAAACGCCTGCCCACGATTTGCGACCACGCGAGCCTCACGTCGAAGAGCACCCCAAAATCGAACGCGTCACCACCTGAATGCGCCTCTTCCTCCCCAGGCGAAGCGCGAAGCCCTAAATCGCCGCGCCTCAGTCGCGCGCGCGTTCGCGACCACCATTATTTTCGTTTTAAATTTTGATTTGAGCAGAGAAAAAAAGAGGGCGGCCATTCTATTTTCCTTCGATTGATTTGAACGAACTATTCTCGTATGATTTTGAACTGAGCAAGATAGTTACTTAAAAAATTGAAGACGACATGTTCTGCACGATCTCTTCCCGTGATGCTCGGCGTGCTTTAGGGGAGAATGTCGTGCCTCCCTTCTGATGTCGGCAACAAATTCAAATATTAAAATTTAAATTGAATTTGAAATTATTTTCAGCGTGTTTATACGTCGTGTGCTCACGTATCAACACCGAAAAATACGATATTGGAAATCCGACAATAATTCTATATTACGGACCCAATGGAACTGGTTTCGTCGAATTCCGAGACTGCGCCTCGGACGACTATTTTTAAATATCGGTTCGTACGATTTAATTTCAAAACTGATCAAACCGCTTCCAAATTCAATTCTGAAGCTGCTGTTATCTTCAGTATTGTCAATACGAATTTTAAAAGCTTTCGAAATATTTTTCTTCAGCTTAAACTGAAGATTCACATTTTAATTCAGCATTCAATCGATTAAATTTTATAATTTAATCGCCAATTTCAAAATTATACCGGGGATTCAAATCAAATCATCGTTCAAATATTTAAAATAAATTAAATATTCTCAATTTAATTCGTTCGAAATTCTGGGTCGTTACACGAAATCCCAAGTTAAATAAAATAAAAAAAAAACCATTCCGGCTTATCATTTCAGCCCATAACAATTTTTCCCTATTCTAAAGTCCGTTCGGGTATGTATCATTTCAACCCATGGTGATTACTAATCTTCAGGGAACTTGCAGTGTGACAAACTGATATAAATAAACAGAATAACATAATAAACAGTAACATATGGTATAACAGATAAATAAGCATGGGTGAACATCATATGATTATAATATAGCAGTTATAACAGGATGATATGCATTTACAGATTCAAGTGATGTCAGTTTATCACTATATAAGTACATATTAGTCTGGTGAGATTTACTCACCTGTTTGTGCTGGAGATATCAAAACCAATGACACAATGGAAACAAAAGCACGATGACAAGACTACGGACTTGAGTGGAGAGCGAATCCAAGCTACAACTCTTGTGCACAACCCAAAACAAACAATCAAAACAACAAAATTCAATACGACTTTAAAATGAAATAACTTTGAAATGAAAAGAGATTTGAATGTCAAATCTTTTGCCTTGTTTTCTACAATGCTTTGCATGGCCTAGGGGTTTATTTAGGTCAGGTTTGACATGACTATGGCTCAGGTTTGATCATAGGAATGCATGGCATAAAGGCTAGAACATGTGGAGGAAGTTACAACACAAGAATATCAAGAGACTATGCAACATAGTGGAGTTTGGTTCAACTTTTGGCTCGGTCTATGGGTCAAATGGCTCGGCCATCATCTGGTATAGGTCTGGACAGAGGTTTGGGTGATGAGTAGCAGCAGCCAAAGGTCATGTAGCAAGTGGTGGTGGTGGCTAAGGGGGTGGCCAAAGCAAGATATGGAGGGTAGGTGATGATATGTGTGGTCTAGGCAATGTTTTGTGGAGTTTTGTGGCGATGGCTTCAAGTGGAAGGTCATGGCCTGTCTTGGTCAGAGGGAAGGGAGTGTTTGCTGTAGTAGATGGAGGAGGTGATGATGGGGATGAATGTGGTAGAGGCTAGGCCAAGCAAACATGTGAAGAGATCAAGGCAAAATTGCATAGAAAAGTAAGAAAAAAGTAGAAAGAAAAGAGGGAAATTACCAATTTTTTTTGCAAGATGGAGGCCATGATTTTTTTTTAGGGTTTTGGAGCTTTGAAAATTCATGAATAAGATGAGGGAGTCGGCTGAAAATGAATGAGGAAAAGAACGGCAAAAATAAAATAAAAGATGTATTGATTGAAAAGAAACGGTAGAATTCAAAAGGGCTAAGCACACAAAAGGTATCAAACTCTTCATATATCTTTAATTCCTTTTTTATAACTTTATATTTCTGGAAAAAATAATAATCCCAGATAAAATTTCGAAATTTTATCAAAATATAATAATTTATATAAATATTTATCAATTATATAAAGTTAAATTAAGAAAATAGCTAAAATAGTAAACTAGTCTAGAAAATTTGGAATTGAATAGAATACATTTTTAGAAAATTCATATGAGCTTGTAATATATTTTTAAACATAAATAATAACATGAAATAAAAATATATTCACAAAATAAACATTTAAAATTTAATTTACATATAATTTCTAATGATGAAAATAGTAGAAAATAGGAAAACAGCCTTTAAAATAGGAAATCATCATAGTAAATTTTGGAAAAATTCTATTACCATTTTTAAAATATTTAGAGATGAAAATATACATAAATAAACATATTGACACATATTAAAATAAAATATAAGGAAGAAAATATGATTTATAAAATTTAAAATAGGCAAAATTGCACAATAAAACAAATTATACTAAAAATTGAAATGTACATAACTTTTACATTTTAACTCCGTTTTCAACGAAACGAAAAGTAGTGTTCAAGTTATTTCATCTATTTTTATAATAAAATATAAAATTTATAATTTCAAACTTTTAAATTTTTAAGTTTAAAAGTCAAAATTTGTCTATTTTAACCAAAATTCACATTTTCTGGAAATATTAAATTTAGTCATATTTGGAATTCTAATCCACATACAAAATCAAAGTTTTTATATTTACAATAACAAAATTTATTCTTTTCATAAATAAAGCTTTTAAATCTGGAAATAAATTTAAAAATAATTGTAAAATACATGGTTGTTAGAATCTCTATCCACTTATTCACCTTTGCTTCAATCCTCTCTTGGATTACCATTTTAATTCTTATCTCAATTGGGTATTTAATCATAAAGAGTTTGTACTCTAATCAGCTTAAATTTAGAAAATAGCTTGAATTTTTTTAAAATAGATAAATAGTTGAAAAATAGTAAAATAATTACAAATTAGTTGTAAAATAGTAACTAGTTATAAAGTAGCTAGAAAGATAGTAATTAGTTTATAAAATAGTTATAAAATAGCTAAATAGTTTCAAAAGTAGTTGTTAAATAAATATAAGATAGTCTTGGGATTTAAAAAGAAAAGTTGTATAGTAAATAGTTAGGAAAATAGATTTAAAATAGTTTATATCAAAATGAATTATTTAAAAATAGTCCAGAGCCAAACTGTTCAATTCCCCATCAATTTAATTTAAGTTTCCACTTCCATTTAAATTTGACTCAATTCAAATTTGAATAACTTCAATTTCCCTTGAACTTGATTTATTCCCAATTCAAGTTGAATTAACCTCAATTTCTTTCCAAATTCAAATAAAATTCCATTTGATTTTAAACATATTCACTTTAATTACAATTCCAAATTATTCAAATTAATTTAGACTATTTCAAATTGAATCCACTTCAATTTCAAATCATTTTAATTTCTATATGAATTAATCCCAATTCCCATTTGAATTTGAACTCATTCGATCTTCAATTTTATTTCAAATTAATCCAATTCAAATTTCCCATTTGAATTTTTATACTTATCCATCTTCAATTCTAATTAATTCAAACTAAATTCAATTTGAACTAATGAAATCTAAATCTCAATCTTAAACCATCTCGAATTATATAAATTCGAGTCAAATTTTCAAATGTTGATTTAACCCCTTAAATCAAATTAACCTTTATTTTTAAATCAATAATCCAAATCTTTGAACAATTTAATTCTGAGTCCAATTCTCAAAATTTCATTTTAAATTATCTTTACTTAACTTTTTTCAAAGTTCAAATAAGAGTTCAAAATAATTTTATCTTAAAAATTCAATTTATTACCCAATTTTATCTTCCAATTTTGAAACCAGTTCTTAAACAATTTTAATTTACAAATTCAATTCTTAACATTCAAATTTTCAGTTCAAAGTAATTCCATATCCTTAATTTCAAATTCCATTTCAAAAGAAGGTGATTTTATTAGATCATACTGCCATAAAATATTTCATACATTGATAGACTGCACACTAGTAGTTCAACATTACATCCATTTATCACAATAAAAGTCTTACAAAGTCATAAATTTAGATGTCTTCACCATCACCTAAGTTTTAGAGTCCTAGCATTTTCTATCAGAATCCTTCCTATGGACTTCCTTCCAATGGGCAAAGCCCAAACATGCATTTTTCAATAGGATGTCCCCACTTATAGAATTTTCCACAAAAAGTTTCTACCCTCTCATCAATCCGGATGACCTCCATGTTTCCTACTAGATGTTCCACAACCTTAATCTTCTTCTTCTGTCTCTTGGGACAATTCCTCACGATATGTCCCAGCCCTTTACAATGATAGCAAATGGTTGACTCGTTGACCGGTTCCATTGGTTTCCGCTTCACCTTCCTCACTTCAGGACAATGGTTAAGGAAATGTCCCTTCTTATGACACTTAAAGCATAATATCTCGGCGCGAAATCGTTGGAATGTACCCTTTAATTCCTTCCTAGTTTTACCACACTTAGCTGCGTAATGACCCTTATTGAAGCATCTATAGCAGGTGACATTATCATAAGGTCCTGGTCCATTTCTGTAACGACCCACTATTTTGGACCATTCAAATCGAAAATAATCCACACATGTCAGACTTGAATAATTCAAAATAATAGATTGTTAATTTAAATTGGCAAAACTCAGCATATACAGTAAATAAAATAATCACAGATCACAGACACAGAGTAATATAACAAAAATGCAGCGGAAACAAAAGAATAGTAGTTCATGAAGCTACTATATATATATAAACCAGAGTTATACAGGATACAACAGAAGTCTCGAATACAATAGTCAAATACAATATCAGAATACATCACTGGAATAAACTGAATATCTGAAAGCTGGATAGATAGCTGGATCTCCAAGCGAAGCTCCAACTCCAAAGGTGAGTCTCGAATACTGGTACACTCAGTCTGACCCGAGCGTAAAGAAAACACAAAACACTCGAGTCAGGATTAACATTCTTATATCAATAAATCCAACTCAAGTGAAATATCAACTGAAATACAAGTAACTCAAAGGATGTTTGGGATAACCATCCTCTAAGGATCCGTTAAACTATCTACTATGTAATAGTGCACGCTAAGTAGATAATGTCTAATTAGGAAAGTACGATATCAAAATAGCGTTAAGTCATGGCCCATTCCACCCTTAACACATTTTTATTCCCAAGAGCATATACAAGACCGTAGTTTCCCCAAAACCGAAAGTCACCAGAGGGCAATCCATATACTAAAGGTACAAACCAAAATCATAGTGGTCGCGAATAGGATAATCAGTATGACAAGGTACATGAGGCAATACCAACTAGGATACTAGTAGTTGCGTGATCCGGACTGATGTTGGGCATAGCAGCTACTACCCCAACACCGCGAAACAACACTCCCATAATCGAGGGGTGCACCCAAATCGAATCACATAAGTAATAGATAAGGTATCGAAGAAGTGTGTCCGCTAGAGATAGCGATCCTCAATGGCCCGGCACGGCTCCTGTTTTAGTCATGTCAGGGGTCATCCAAAATCGTTCTCTTTCTTCAGTCAACGCGTTCATCAAAACCATCCACTTCATTCTGGATCAACACTCCGCGTATATTAGTTATTAAAGTGGTTTTGGTATCGATAGAGAGTATGTCCATATCTGATCACGGTCTCTTTAATAACTACGTATTATTACACTGATGGTCATTTAATAATATTTCAAAATAGTTATATTTCAAAACCGACATATCATTGCCATTTCAAAACCATATCAATACGATATCACTTTTTCTTTAAATAAATCCATTTCCAAAATCATATCACTTTCCAAAGTTATAACGCTTTTGAACTCATAAGTCTTTTAAAATCATAACACTTTGGAAATCAAAACTTGAAATTCATAACACTTTGAAATCCTAACACTTTCCTCTTAAACAGTTTAGATATTAAAATTTGTATATATAGAAAAATAGTTTATAAAATAAAATAAAATAGTTTATATAAAATAGTTACAAGTTAAAATAAAATAATTTATATTGAAAATGATTTATATTAAATTAATTTATATTAAAATTTATAAAGTAAAATATAAATAGTTTTAGATATAGTTTAAATACTTTATATAAAATAGCTTCTTCAAATTTCACAAATCAATTCACATAAACTCGAATTCCAAAATTAAAATTTAATTAAATCTCAAATCATCAATTTCAATTCAATTTAGTTTCTCAATAAACCCTTTTCAAATTATCGATTTCAAATGCCTGTTTGAACCATAAATAAACCATTTCAATTTCAATATATTTCAAAGTTTAAATATTCGACTTTTCAAAACTAAATTGGATAATTCAATTTATGTCCCAATTTAATTTCATTACATTTAGTTTCTGAAATATTTCTTTAATCATTTCAATACATCAAAATACAACTTCAATTTACAAATTTATATAGACAAAATATCCCATTTAAATTTATATAAGTTTGAAATATTCATTTAAGCCACTTCTTAATTAATTCAAGTTATAAAACATATCTTAAAATTTCAAATTTAATAGATTTCAAATCAACTTATTTAAGTATAATTCTTAAATAATTAAGAATTCCAAATCAATTCAAATTTATCTTTCAACCTGAACATTATAAATTCTATATTTAAAAATATAATTTTTTACATAAATACTTAAACATATTTCATATTGATTCAAATCAACTTTATTAAATCAACTTTAATAAATCTTTAAAATCATTATTTATTAAAACCATATATTTCTTTCAAAACCGTAGAAATGTTTTTCAAAACATTTATATATAGACCAACGGTGTCTGTATATAATTTTCTATCCTATGGTCAAGTGATACGGATATTTATCATTCCAATCCGCAATTTAAAATATATATTCGGGTATATATCTTTTCAACCCGAAATCCCAAATTCAATTTAATTTGAAAATCGCTTGGGTTTATCATTTCAACCCATAACGATTTTCTCCTATTCTAAAGTCCGTTCGGGTATGTATCATTTCAACCCATAGTGATTCTATACTAATAGGGAATTTGTAGAGTGATAACAGATACGATGATAATATAACAACTGTAACGACCCAAAACTTTTAGTGATTTTATTTGTTAAATTAATTGAAAATTTTGTGAAATTTTAAACAATAAAATTTGAAAATAAAAATTTATTATTTGGAATACGTCTATTTTAATATAGCAACTGGTAAATTTTCATCTGAAAATATTGAAGTTTATTTTCTTGTGAAATTCTATTTCAATTTAAGTCAGTTAATTATTGATGAAAATAAAATGTTTTCCAATCTTGAATATTTTTATACAGTAAATTTCTAAATCATCTGCTGAGTGAAACATCAGTCTTCGTTTCGTCAAATTTTGATTTCTACTGCTCCGTTTATCTTAATTCTGACTTTATATTTTTCTTTCGTTTCAAATCCGAAACGTGCTGCCCAAACAATATAAATTGATTTAAATGTTTCAGCTAAATTATAACAGCTTGGGACCAATGTTCTTACATTTCATTTAAAGAGGTACGTTCTCTATAGCTCTCTGTTCATTTCCACTTTTGCTTTTGTTTCAATAGCATGCGTTATTCACTGTCCAGCAACTCTTCATTTTTAGATAATTTACAAGCTTCTGTCACTTCCTCATTTATAAACCACATTCATGACTGCCTTTATTTCCATCAATTTTTGAGAAGAAAAAAAAATGGAACGACTTTAAAAGAATCAATATACATATTCGTTTTATAATAGCTGTATGATTTGAGATCTGAGAAACTGCTCCACTCTTCCTTCTTCTCTTTTATTTATTCTTTCCTCCATTTAAGCCGGATCCAGCTCATCTCTCCGCACAGTTTTCTCCTTCCTCGTGCTCTGACCCATGCACGCATCCACCCCATAGCCTCCATGAACCCATGATGACAGCCCATTCCCAAACCAAGCGAGCCTCGGCCCTTTGCTCCACCAGCCGAAGCCACCTTCAACTGAGTAGCCGCACCACTTCCCGGCACCCCTACCTTCGCCTGCTACAACATCTCCACGTCCCCTCACCCACCTCCTCCGCGTGAGCCGTTCCAACACATCGGCAGATCTCCCCCTTCCCAATCTCCTTCACCCCGACAGCAGCCGCGACCTCACCTGTCCTTCCTCCTCGTCCCCGCATCTCCGCCTCGACAACCACCGACCCTGCTCACCCCTGACATCGGCTGCCTTCTCCTCCGCCTGTAGCCTCAAATATCTCCCCTCTGATCCCTTGCTTTCCTACCGAATCATCTATAGCCGAGAATTTCTTTGTATCAAGGTACCATGAATATATTATATAATTTATATAAGTTACAGTTTATAAAATACATATGTTTCGGTAGTTATATAAATAAAGATATTCTATGAATTAAAGGTATATATTGGTTCAAATGTTTATTTTGATTGATTACAACCTATCCTATGCATATATAATAGTTTATAATATCCAAATTATATTAGTCCGGTTGAAGTACTATCACTGGCCATGTTCATTTTCTACTTCATCCAATTTATGCTTCATGTTCCTCCACCTCTTTGCCTAATTTTCCAAACAAACCCAGATTAGTTGTAATACATATTTAAGATGTGAATATTTATATAGGACAATATTTTGAGTAGGGGGAATTTTTTTAATAATAACAATAATAAATAAACGAAATATAGTTCTTGAGAAAGCATGATAGCTTTTGATGCATTGGTCCGTGGCGTACTGATACGTGCCCTGATTGTTGTATGCAAGTCCAAATTTTGTATTAGCTATGAACTTGTAGTGCCTATAACAGCTGTCATTTAAAATTAATGCTGAATGAATGGTTATTTAAACAGTAAAAAAAAATATAGTACTGTTTTAGATGTATAAGTTATATACAGATTTAATTGTCTATATGATGTAAGTATATATATTTATGTATATTTTTATAATAGTTAGATATATAGTAGTTACATATATAAGTATACTGGTGTATGTTATATATATTACTGTCAGTATACTATTTATGTTAGGGTACTTCATATGATCGGCTCTAGTTAGTATGTGTATTTTATCAAGTTTACTTTTACGTATATAGTATTATCGCATACTCGCATATAACTTAGCATAAGAATTTTCATTGTTGCATATTATGGTGGAAGCATTTGCATGTTATAAAACTAGGTAAATTATATAATAGATCATAGGCCAGTACATATGTTGTGTTTATATCACTATTGTATATATTTTAACAGAGATACCAGATTATAAAAAGTTATATGTTTATATTATAAGTTTTAGCATGTATTTTATTTTAACTATATATTTATTTTAAATTTTTGTCTTAGATTAAAATACTGATTTTCATAAAATAACAAGTATTTCTGTATATATTAGGCTGATTCTGATTCGGTTTATCAATTCTAATTTATCAGCTTGTCCATCGTGCCTGTTTTCTTCATCGATTCATGTCCATCTAACGTTGCTTTGGAATTCGTAGCTCATTGCTTTGTCAAATCATCTCTAACCTCGAAAGGTGAGCAATCATTCATGATTAACGTTCTTTTATTATTTAAATTTGATTTCATTTGAAATAGCAATTGAAATATGCTGCTGTAGTTATTTAAATTGTTATATATGCTATTATCTGTAACTGTTCACCTGTGGGATATGACACCATATCTCGTTGTTCTTATTCTATTGTTATTGATGATATATGCCTATTGTTTTATTTTATATTATCTGTTATCACTCTGCAAGTTCCCTGTTAGTATAGAATTCACTATGGGTTGAAATGATACATACCCGAACGGACTTTAGAATAGGAGAAAATCATTATGGGTTGAAATGATAAACCCAAGCGATTTTCATTTGAATTGAAATTGGGATTACGGGTCGAAATGATATCTACCTGTATATATTTAAATTTCGGATTGAAATGATAAATATCCGTATCACTTAACCATATGATAAATATATATACAAACACCGTTGGTCCATATATATATATATATATATATATAAATATTTTGAAATTGAATTCTATGGTTTTGGAAAGAAATATTTGGTTTTAACCAATGTTGATTTAAAAAAATTTTTATATATAAATGGTAATGATATATATAGATTTAATAATGATATTTAATTTAATTAAGATGGATTTAATACATATAATATGTTAAGTATAAAATTTATATTTCAAAATAGAATTTGGTAAAAATTTGAATAAGTTAAGGTTGGGAAGATAATTTGAATTTAGTAAAGAATTTTATTTAATTAAACCAATTTAAAACTTATTGGAATTTGGATTTAAGATATGATTTATAACTTGAGTTTGATTTAAATAATTTAATGAATATTTCTTGTTTAAATAAATTTAAGGAAATATTTAGTAGAAAATGAAATTTAAGGCTAGTTAAATGATATTGAATTTATTAAGTGAATATTCCCTGATTAAATAATAATAAAGTTAAATCAAGAGCTATATGAAACTGTTAAATTTAACTTTGAAAATGTTGAATATTAAAGCTTTGAAATATATTGAAAGTTTAAATGGTATATTTAGAACTGAATTGAATTGATGAATTGAGCTTTGAATAAAATTTGAATTTGGAATTTGAGTTAATTTGAATCGATTTGTGAGACTTGAGGAAATTTTAAATACTTTACTTTATAAATTAATATATATACTATCTTGGAAAATAGTTATATTTGAAATGAAATGATATTTGGGTTTTGAAGTATAAATTAAATTGAAATGACCACGGTGTTATAATGTATATTCCCACCTTGTAGATAGTTCTACAGATCCTTAGAGGATGGTTATCCCAAACATCCTTTAAGTTACTTGTATTTCAGTTGATATTTCACTTGAGTTGGATTTATTGATATAAGAATGTTAATCCTGACTCGAGTGTTTTGTGTTTTGCTTTACGCTCGGGTCAGACCGAGTGATACAGCATTTGAGGCTCACCTTTGGAGTTTGGAGCTTCATTTGGAGATCCAACTATCGATTCAGCTTTCAGCTTTTCTAGTTGATTTGTTCAGAGGGGTCATCTATTCGTACTGAAGACTTCACTGTATTTGAGATATTCTGTTGTATTTTATTTTAACTCTGATGTTTTTATAGTAGCTTCATGAACTACTATTTTATCCATTCCGCTGCGTATTATTGTATTACTCTGTGTCTGTGATTCTGTGATTGATTTATTTACTGTATATTCTGAGTTTTGCCAAATTTAAATTAACAATATGATATTTTGAATTATTCAAGTCCGACATGTGTGGATTTATTGTCGATTTGAATGGTACAAAATAGCGGGTCGTTACAGTTGGTATCAGAGCCAGGTTCTAGGCAAAACTTAGCATATATTGTAAATTTATTTACAGAATCACTTTCGTTCGAGTTTAATCTCTTCCTTTTGACTTGATTTCCTTTGAACTTTGGAACGTTCCTTGCGGTTTCAAAATTCATTCTTGTCTATCCCTATTAGTATTCTTTGATTCTAGAGTATCCCATAACTCCACTTCGAATGATCTCTATAAGAATAGGCGATCCCGCCGATCTTTGAATGTTTTGTAAAGGGGTGAAACTCCTTTACAATTGGCATTGATTCACCGAAGATTTATATATCACTCGGTTTAGATGCTGCTATCTCTTGATATGCCGAATTCTATCTCTGGCGATCGAATGTCGATTTGCCTTAGATTTCCACATCGATTATATTCTTGAAGTCACGGTTGACCCGGTTAAGGTCGCCCACGATTTATATAAGTGTATCCATCTACTGTTTTGTAATTAATTATCTCATTTTCATTCGAACTTATCTTCGAATCAGAATCCTATTTGATTAGAGTCCCTCTAATTTGAATTTCTATCTTTGTTTTGAAATCCATTCTTGAACCATCCTTTGAAAAATCGGGCTTGTTTGTATTTTAGAAATTATTATTTTGATAAGTATGATTATATTCTATATTTAAAAGTGAAAATGTTTTCGATAAGGATTATAAACCCTTTTAAAATAAGAATTTGAGTTTTTGAAAGGATTTGAAATTTTGAAGTTATATAAGAAATTAATTTATAAAAAAAATGATTTGTATCTAAAGGATTTTAAATTTGAAATTCGAGAATTGAACTCCGGTATTTTGAAATTGGTTTTAAGATTTTGAAATATATAATAATAATATGATTTAAAAGTATTTTCCGAATAAGAAATGTTTCAAATGATTTTAATAAGTTCTGAATGATTTCAAAGACATTTCAAAAGAAGTTTGAGAAAATAGAAGTCCAGAACTCACTTATGTCGCTGGAAAATAATTTCGGTGATGAGTGCACGCATCATCGACATTGATTTTCAAGTTTCAAAGTGAGGGATATGCCACTTCAGTAGCTTTGCTATGCGAGTGATTTTGTGAAACCATTTTGATTTCAAATTCCGAAGTAAGATCTGATATTCGAAAGAGATATGTATATGTATACTTGAAATGATTTGAAGTAAGCCGGTGTTCAGTCCTTGAGTTTCGGATTTGATATAACCCCATCTATTAAAATTGATTTACTGATTTGTTGCTGATTTCCAACTCTTGAAATTGAAAATGATTTATTCAACTATTTTGAAGGTTCGAGCACTTCCAAATCAAGGTTAACTTTTCAAAGCTAAGAAATTTCGAAAAGTATGAATTATTTGATAAAGTATATAAATTTGTTTCGAATGTTTAAGTATGAAGTAATATGATTTAAATAAGTGGAAACTGTTTTGTTAAGTAAATTAATAAAGCAATTTTAAAATTTTCTAATATGAAATTTAGATTTGAAATGTTTTGAAAAGAATTTGGTCTTCAAATTATTTTGAATAAAGTTTAGTTAAATGTTTTAACTTAGTAACATCTTTATGAAACTATATATGTAACAAGTTGGAATAAAAATATAAGTTGTACGTATGCTGTTTTATTCGCATAATTAATTTGATCCAGGTTTGAGTACACAAGTTCGAGGTGAGTTACACCATTTCGTGTTATGATTTTTCATTCGATTCTTGACGGCGAATATTTGATATGGATTTTGGGCTTGATTCTAGAATTCTCTATCATAGTATATGGCTATGCAAGGAGACTGATGGCTTCTAGTCGAGAAACCATATCGAAATCCGCATTAGGGAAGTCGAATGGACAATACTAGTTCGAAAGCAAACTTGTGTGATCGAGCGAGCGATCAAATGTGATTCTTCGAAATGATGACGTATGTACATCTTATATTCTAATATCATTGATATATTTTGACGCTGAAATTGAAAGCTGTCGAGTTAGAATATCTTTGCTTACTAAAAGAAAATTTCCAATTTAAATTACAAAGATATATAACCCATAAAAGCAAAGATATTCAATCCCATATGGCTCTTCATACAGCGAAATTTATTTTGAAAATTTGATCCTTATATAAGATAGACCTTACGTAAGTATAAGATGATTTTGAAAACATTTGATTTTGGAAATGAATTGGTTGACTTAAATTATTGATTTGGAAATTTGGATTTATTTTCTAAATTTATTATTTTTGGAAGCTTTGAAACTAAACATAATTAATTTGAGAAGAAATAATTTGGTGAAATTGTATATGATTTTGAAATTGAACTGATATTGAAACAAATTGAAAATTGAGAACCTTATGTTACTAAACACTTGATTTGGGAGTTGTCGAACTTATATAAAATTGATTTGTATGAGTATGAAATTGATTCGAAACTATGGATTTGAAAAGGGTACTCAATTTGAAAAGTGAAAATCTTATATAATTAAAGTTTACATAAGTGTGATTTGATATACTTTTGATTATTGAAAGGTATTTGATTTGAAATTTTAAATCTTATATATAATGGATTTTATATAAGTATGATATTTGAAAGTGATTTGAAAAGGGACTATATGATACATATTTTCGAAGTAAAGATATGGAAAGTGCCTTCTGCTTGATATCCGATTTGTGGCCACATCTTGGATTCATTCTATCGATATTATTCTCTCTGATTTTGGTTTTCCGGATATGATACTCGAGTGTCCTTCGAATTCCATGGCGTTACCCATGGTCTTATGTTTCTCTCGTGACTGCATAGCGCAACTGCCTGGCTGAGTCTTGCCTAGGCGTACGGATTGTTTCCTGGGGGATCCAGGCGTTACCATTGTGTATCCTGCAATCTGTGTAGGTCGCGAATAGTAGCGCAAATGCTTGGCTGAGTCTTGCCTGGGGGTACGGATTGTTTCCTGGGGGATCCAGGCGTAACCATTGTGTATCCTGCATTCTACTAGTCATCATGGCGTAACTCGCAGGGCTGAGAAAGCTTACGGATATGGATTGTTTCCTGGGGGAACCAGGCGTAACCATTGTGTATCTACGAACCATGGTTAGACAAAGGTTTTGGTTTGTTCGTTTTTGTTTGGATTGTACTTTCCATATCTGTTTTTAAAAGTTTTTCCAGTATTTTCACTGGGTGTTGAAACAAGTCTACTAAGTACCTGGAGAATTCTAGTTTTGCGCCTGATCAACGCACTACCAGAGTCTACAGGAACAAGGATAAACTTGTTGAAACATCGAGTTATAAAAGTATTTTCGAAAGGAAATTTGTTTCGACTATAAAGGTATTTTATTATAAAGGTATTTTATTATAAAAGTATTTCCAACAAAGAAATTTTGAATTAATATTTGAAATTGAAATCCTAATGGTTTGAATTAACTATTCATGCCCGATACTATTCCTTGAATCTACCTTATCTGCTCAGCTTTATTTATTCACCTATATTCTGTTTTCCAAATCCTCCTTTCCTTGTTGACTATATCCTTTTTAAATATTGTTTATTTATATACTACATGGTTTAATAGAAAATTTTAGGGTTAAATATTTTAAAAGTTATTAATTAAATAAAACGTATTTAAAGTAAATGATTATTGATTATTAATAATATTTGAAAAGTATCTTGAAAAAAAAAATAAAAAATTACGAATTATGGATTTAATGTTTTCAAATAACTTCTTTGTAAATATAAGTAATAATGTAAATAATTGTTTTCAAATAGTTTTCATATATTTATAAAGTTGTTATTTAAGCATAAAGGGAAATTGTAAGGAAGCAAGAAGTTTTGCAAATGGGTCTTGAAAAAAAAAGTTTTAAAGTATACAAGACAATTGAATTGAAAATGAAGTTTTCAAATTTAAGTAAAATTTATATATAGTTTCAAATTAATTGTTTAATCTTGTCTTTTAACCTACTTTTTCTATCTGGTTGTTCTATTCTCCTACCTCCTCTCTTTTCGGGGACGAAAAGTTTTGAGTGGGGGAGAGTGTAACGACCCAAAACTTTTAGTGATTTTATTTGTTAAATTAATTGAAAATTTTGTGAAATTTTAAACAATAAAATTTGAAAATAAAAATTTATTATTTGGAATACGTCTATTTTAATATAGCAACTGGTAAATTTTCATCTGAAAATATTGAAGTTTATTTTCTTGTGAAATTCTATTTCAATTTAAGTCAGTTAATTATTGATGAAAATAAAATGTTTTCCAAACTTGAATATTTTTATACAGTAAATTTCTAAATCATCTGCTGAGTGAAACATCAGTCTTCGTTTCGTCAAATTTGGATTTCTACTGCTCCGTTTATCTTAATTCTGACTTTATATTTTTCTTTCGTTTCAAATCCGAAACGTGCTGCCCAAACAATATAAATTGATTTAAATGTTTCAGCTAAATCATAACAGCTTGGGACCAATGTTCTTACATTTCATTTAAAGAGGTACGTTCTCTATAGCTCTCTGTTCATTTCCACTTTTGCTTTTGTTTCAATAGCATGCGTTATTCACTGTCCAGCAACTCTTCATTTTTAGATAATTTACAAGCTTCTGTCACTTCCTCATTTATAAACCACATTCATGACTGCCTTTATTTCCATCAATTTTTGAGAAGAAAAAAAAAATGGAATGACTTTAAAAGAATCAATATACATATTCGTTTTATAATAGCTGTATGATTTGAGATCTGAGAAACTGCTCCACTCTTCCTTCTTCTCTTTTATTTATTCTTTCCTCCATTTAAGCCGGATCCAGCTCATCTCTCCGCACAGTCTTCTCCTTCCTCGTGCTCTAACCCATGCACGCATCCACCCCATAGCCTTCATGAACCCATGATGACAGCCCATTCCCAAACCAAGCGAGCCTCGGCCCTTTGCTCCACCAGCCGAAGCCACCTTCAACTGAGTACCCGCACCACTTCCCGGCACCCCTACCTTCGCCTGCTACAACATCTCCACGTCCCCTCACCCACCTCCTCCGCGTGAGCCGTTCCAACACATCGGCAGATCTCCCCCTTCCCAATCTCCTTCACCCCGACAGCAGCCGCGACCTCACCTGTCCTTCCTCCTCGTCCCCGCATCTCCGCCTCGACAACCACCGACCCTGCTCACCCCTGACATCGGCTGCCTTCTCCTCCGCCTGTAGCCTCAAATATCTCCCCTCTGATCCCTTGCTTTCCTACCGAATCATCTATAGCCGAGAATTTCTTTGTATCAAGGTACCATGAATATATTATATAATTTATATAAGTTACAGTTTATAAAATACATATGTTTCGGTAGTTATATAAATAAAGATATTCTATGAATTAAAGGTATATATTGGTTCAAATGTTTATTTTGATTGATTACAACCTATCCTATGCATATATAATAGTTTATAATATCCAAATTATATTAGTCCGGTTGAAGTACTATCACTGGCCATGTTCATTTTCTACTTCATCCAATTTATGCTTCATGTTCCTCCACCTCTTTGCCTAATTTTCCAAACAAACTCAGATTAGTTGTAATACATATTTAAGATGTGAATATTTATATAGGACAATATTTTGAGTAGGGGGAAAAAAATTTAATAATAACAATAATAAATAAACGAAATATAGTTCTTGAGAAAGCATGATAGCTTTTGATGCATTGGTCCGTGGCGTACTGATACGTGCCCTGATTGTTGTATGCAAGTCCAAATTTTGTATTAGCTATGAACTTGTAGTGCCTATAACAGCTGTCATTTAAAATTAATGCTGAATGAATGGTTATTTAAACAGTAAAAAAAATATAGTACTGTTTTAGATGTATAAGTTATATACAGATTTAATTGTCTATATAATGTAAGTATATATATTTATGTATATTTTTATAATAGTTAGATATATAGTAGTTACATATATAAGTATACTGGTGTATGTTATATATATTACTGTCAGTATACTATTTATGTTAGGGTACTTCATATGATCGGCTTTAGTTAGTATGTGTATTTTATCAAGTTTACTTTTACGTATATAGTATTATCGCATACTCGCATATAACTTAGCATAAGAATTTTCATTGTTGCATATTATGGTGGAAGCATTTGCATGTTATAAAACTAGGTAAATTATATAATAGATCATAGGCCAGTACATATGTTTTGTTTATATCACTATTGTATATATTTTAACAGAGATACCAGATTATAAAAAGTTATATGTTTATATTATAAGTTTTAGCATGTATTTTATTTTAACTATATATTTATTTTAAATTTTTGTCTTAGATTAAAATACTGATTTTCATAAAATAACAAGTATTTCTGTATATATTAGGCTGATTCTGATTCGGTTTATCAATTCTAATTTATCAGCTTGTCCATCATGCCTGTTTTCTTCATCGATTCATGTCCATCTAACGTTGCTTTGGAATTCGTAGCTCATTGCTTTGTCAAATCATCTCTAACCTCGAAAGGTGAGCAATCACTCACGATTAACGTTCTTTTATTATTTAAATTTGATTTCATTTGAAATAGCAATTGAAATATGCTGCTGTAGTTATTTAAATTGTTATATATGCTATTATCTGTAACTGTTCACCTGTGGGATATGACAACATATCTCGTTGTTCTTATTCTATTGTTATTGATGATATAAGCCTGTTGTTTTATTTTATATTATCTGTTATCACTCTGCAAGTTCCCTGTTAGTATAGAATTCACTATGGGTTGAAATGATACATACCCGAACGGACTTTAGAATAGGAGAAAATCGTTATGGGTTGAAATGATAAACCCAAGCGATTTTCATTTGAATTGAAATTGGGATTACGGGTCGAAATGATATCTACCCGTATATATTTAAATTTCGGATTGAAATGATAAATATCCGTATCACTTAACCATATGATAAATATATATACAAACACCGTTGGTCCATATATATATATATATATAAATATTTTGAAATTGAATTCTATGGTTTTGGAAAGAAATATTTGGTTTTAACCAATGTTGATTTAAAATTTTTTTTATATATAAATGGTAATGATATATATAGATTTAATAATGATATTTAATTTAATTAAGATGGATTTAATACATATAATATGTTAAGTATAAAATTTATATTTCAAAATAGAATTTGGTAAAAATTTGAATAAGTTAAGGTTGGGAAGATAATTTGAATTTAGTAAAGAATTTTATTTAATTAAACCAATTTAAAACTTATTGGAATTGGGATTTAAGATATGATTTATAACTTGAGTTTGATTTAAATAATTTAATGAATATTTCTTGTTTAAATAAATTTAAGGAAATATTTAGTAGAAAATGAAATTTAAGGCTAGTTAAATGATATTGAATTTATTAAGTGAATATTCCCTGATTAAATAATAATAAAGTTAAATCAAGAGCTATATGAAACTGTTAAATTTAACTTTGAAAATGTTGAATATTAAAGCTTTGAAATATATTGAAAGTTTAAATGGTATATTTAGAACTGAATTGAATTAATGAATTGAGCTTTGAATAAAATTTGAATTTGGAATTTGAGTTAATTTGAATCGATTTGTGAGACTTGAGGAAATTTTAAATACTTTACTTTATAAATTAATATATATACTATCTTGGAAAATAGTTATATTTGAAATGAAATGATATTTGGGTTTTGAAGTATAAATTAAATTGAAATGACCACGGTGTTATAATGTATATTCCCACCTTGTAGATAGTTCTACAGATCCTTAGAGGATGGTTATCCCAAACATCCTTTAAGTTACTTGTATTTCAGTTGATATTTCACTTGAGTTGGATTTATTGATATAAGAATGTTAATCCTGACTCGAGTGTTTTGTGTTTTGCTTTACGCTCGGGTCAGACCGAGTGATACAGCATTTGAGGCTCACCTTTGGAGTTTGGAGCTTCATTTGGAGATCCAACTATCGATTCAGCTTTCAGCTTTTCTAGTTGATTTGTTCAGAGGGGTCATCTATTCGTACTGAAGACTTCACTGTATTTGAGATATTCTGTTGTATTTTATTTTAACTCTGATGTTTTTATAGTAGCTTCATGAACTACTATTTTATCCATTCCGCTGTGTATTATTGTATTACTCTGTGTCTGTGATTCTGTGATTGATTTATTTACTGTATATTCTGAGTTTTGCCAAATTTAAATTAACAATATGATATTTTGAATTATTCAAGTCCGACATGTGTGGATTTATTGTCGATTTGAATGGTACAAAATAGCGGGTCGTTACAACAACGATAACATGCATATATCATCAGTATAAATAAGCAGATAAGGGTGTCAGGCGTCACAGCTGAACAGATACAGATGATGACATATATATATATATATATATATATCAATATAAATAACAGATAATGATGTCAGGTGTCATAGGTGAACAAATACAGATGATGTCATAGATATAGCAATATAAATAACTAATAGCAGCATATTTCAATTGTCGTTTCAATTGAAATCAAACTTAATAAATATAAGAACGTTAATCGTGAGTGATTGCTCACCTTTCGAGGCTAGAGAAAAATAGACAATGGAGTGAGTTACGGATCCAAACACGAATTTCGAAGTAGAGCACGAGGGAGACAAGTTTGACGAACAAAGCTGATAAAATGAAATCGATGAGAATGGATCAATTTAGCTTGATGTAAACGGAAAATGTATATATATTATTATTATTATCATTCCCATGAAATCAATATTTAATTTTAAAGCAAATATTTAATTAATATCATTCCCACCAAATGTACTAGATAGATAAAAATAAATATGCAGACTCAAAGATGTATAACAAATACATGCAGCCTGAAGATGTATGAACAACATATATGAAGGCTACACACATACAAGCAACTAATTATATATATAAGCTTCACAAACCATATATATACAAACTTATATATACACACAATCATTAGGAATATATAAAAGAAAAGTAAACTATTATAACTAACGTGAACCACATATCAGACAAAATATAGATATACACATACTAGATGTAAATGACACGTATACATATGCAACTTCATTTATCTAGATTCATATATATATTTTTCATAAGTTAACATATTTCACTACCAGGTTATAAACAACAACCGAATATGTATGTAAACTTATGCGTAACCCTTTATAAGCTCAAACCGATAACCAATAAATTTATATAACCTTACCAACTCAACTGACAATATATAAACACAAATTATATTATATATTAAAAAAATAACATTTATAGCTTTATAAACTTATAACTGTATAAACAAACATAACTTGGTTACTTCAAACTATTTGAAAAGAAACCATATAGATTTATCATTCATATAATGCAATACTGTTAATAAATAATATATATATACACATACAAACAAATCAAAAATAAATATAATATCTCTATAACATCCATACTAATCTTTAAAACAAAACTCTATTAATATACATTATTACTTAACAGATATTTGAATATAATAGATAGTTCATAGTAACATATATTTTGAAACCCAAATACTCAAAAAAACTGAAACATATTATACTTTATACTACTAACCGCAGTGCAGACAACTACCAGACTTACAAATATACTTTACTTTATATAATATATATACTAACCAGAGCGGATGATATATGAAAACACTTGTAGAAAACAACTTGTATGAGTATATATTAAAATATTCTTACCTTTATAAAAGAATCTGTAACATGCCTTGTACTTATAACAAAAGTTTATAAAATTAGACTATAAAATACATATGCATATCATAGTTATACAAATATATATAAAGAAACACAACTAACATTTATACCTTGCAATAACACAGGGGCTGCAAACAAGGGTGGAAGGAGGCAAGCTGCATATCGGCGGCCAGAGGGAAGAACAAGGAGGAACGTGAGAAGGAACGTGCGGACGAGGCAGAGGAGGCGCGACCATCGCAGGCTTGGCACTTCGGCATGGCTGTGCTCATCGGAGCTGCTACACGCTGCGGAGGTCGGGAGGTTGCTCGAAGTGGAGACGTGGACAGAGGAGGTTGGCAGGTTGGTGGCTCGAGTTTGCCGAGGCTGTTCTAAGGTTGGGGCGAGGAGGAGAGGGAGAGTGGTGAGGTCGAGATTTGCTGTCACGAGGGCGTGCTTGGTTTGCAGGCGGCTGAGGCCGAGGGGGAGAAGTGACGTGAAAATTTGTTTCAAATTATAACTTGAATAGGCTTTGCATATTTACTTTTCAAGTGACAGGAAGGGAAGTGATGAGTCACACATAAGCAGGCATGCAATTGAAGGAGCAGGCTATTAAATTCCCAACGTAACATTACTTATATTATTTATATCAAAAGAAGAGCAAAGAACAAATCAACCGGTTAAAATATTGGAAACAGTGGAAACCAAAAGGTCAGGCACGGGAATTCAGAAATTTCAAACGGCTATTAATTTGGACAGGTAGGTAGATGAAGTGACTCATGGAAATCAGAAGGGTTTAAAACGGATACCGATACGGTCCAATATTTACAGATTTCGCCATCTACCGGACGTCGAAACACACATACGAATATACCGTGGAGATCAGTACGACGAGACGATCAAAACGGCATACGGACATCAGTGGTACGATTGAATTATAAAATTTCGAATTTTTAAACTAGCGGAAAATGCAAGAAAAACACAGAAAAATAAGATCGACGGAGCTAAAGAAGTCCGAATTTTGAAAAACGAAAAATGACATCTTGCTCAGAAGATGGTTTAGAATTTTCTATGTAAAAATATTTAGGTTCCGAAAACATTTTATTTTCATCGCTTTTTAACTGATTAAATTGAAGTAAATTTACGCGCGAAATAAACTTTCATATTTTCGGACGAAAATTTACCAGTTGCTATGTTTAACCAGACGCATTCCAAATATCAAATTTATATTTCAAAATTTTGTCGTTTGAAATTTCGCAAAATTTCAATTAATAACGTTATTAATTGAAATTTTGCGGGTCGTTACAATTTCTTTCCTTAATCCGATTTTCATACTCCTGAATTGTTATTTCCCGTTCCTTACGTGCAGCTACTCTTCGTTCCCTACGCCTTGCCTTCCATTCTTCACTCTTAGCCATTTCTCTCAAAGACTGAATTCTAGAGGGACTTCCTAACCTATAAATTAGACTTAATTAGAAGAATTCAACTCTTATATATCAATTTACTTACCTAGTTATACCTTAAGTTTAAACTACCTTTTAATTCCAAACAAAGTTTTCAAACAACTTCTTATTTTAAATTAAGATCACATTCAAAATATTTTGAATAATACTCTTTATTATTTCTATTAACATTTGAAACAATTTCAAAACTTTTCGATTTACATCCTTTCTAATTTACAAGTTATTCACATCTAATGGTTACTTCCCTAAAACATTTATTTGCTTATTGGAAAACAATCATCCTATTTAAACTCAATAACCATTCTATTTCTGATTTGAACCCAATTCTAATTCATCTTATTTATATAGTTCATTTTATCCAATCCTTATTTGGATATGTATATATATGTTACTTAATTTCTTATTTAATAACCAATTATTGCTTTATAAATATGATATAAGCTTTTATAAAATCATCCAGTTTTAAAACCATTTTTAAAACCTTTATATAAGAAAATAACAAGTACGCTCTCATATATATATATATATATATACACTCAACTCATCCTAGGGTACTGCTGACCCTATCCTTGATGAGTAAACCCACCAGAGCCAAGGTTTTCGCTTAACCTTCAGCTCTGATACCAAATGTAACGACCCAAAATTTTCATTCGCGAAAATTCCAGATAGTTAGGAAAAGAATAAAGAGATAGATGAAGAAGAAACAGAAACACAGCACTGATTCTCACAAATCACAGCGGATCAAAATATAATATCAAATAATACCAGTTTACAAAGAATACTGTATCTGTCAATTATATTTTAATACATCAGAGTCACACACATACACAATCACTGGACATATACAAATCAACATATCTCAGATAAACAGAAATATATCACAACGGAAACACTCCATACGTTCCTGCCATCCAGCTTGTCTTCTGAGCTCCAGAACGTCCTTATCTGAAATTCTGTAATACTCGGTCTGACCCGAGCATTACATTAAAGTAACACCCGAGTCAGGCTGGAAACCAGCATGAGTAAACCCATTTAAATTGAAATACAAAGCTATAACATATGTGAATACTAGGGTAACTCGTACCTTTTACGAGTTCTTACTTTATTATAGTCAATCATTTATCACACACATCAGTTCTTAGGTTAAATGTCCATGTTACTTTATCCCATTCCAGCCTGTTTAATTTTACATATCCAATTTATAAGGAATTTGATTACTAATCGAAGTGGTTTCGGGTAATTACTGATTACCCGACCCCGGTCTCGTCGATTTCAATGTCATTTCTAATTCCAGTTTAAGTGGATACAAATCAACTATAATACAAGGCATCATAGTCACATAGAAAATTAATTATCAATTGATACTCCACATTATTACTGTTCAATCCATCATATCATATCACCGTACATCACAACTCAATATCAGAGATATTCACAATCCAAGTCATCCAATATCATTAAATCATCCATAAGCAAGATTTATTATATATAATTCCTATTTAATTTAATTTATCTCCAATTAAATTAATCGGCATCTTTAATTACTTGGATTACCTTAATCCTGCTTACTTAACATTAATTAATTAGAATCCAATTAATCAATCATTCTTTAATCATCCATCTTAATTAATCCTCCTTGATTAATTATTCTTTAATTATATTAAGAAATTAACTCTTAATTAATTATACAAATTAATTAACCTTCACATTAGTTACATTTATCTTTAATTAATTACTCAAACTAATTATCCTATATCACTTACATTGATTAATTTCCTTAATTAATCAATCCTTTAATCAATTACACTAAGTAATTAATCCTTAATTACTTCCATTAAGTAATTATCTCATTGGTTATTTCAATTAATTAACCTAATTATAACTTAATTACTTAATTAATTAAACACTAATTATTAATTAATTATCTCTAATTATCTAATTAATAATTCTTAATTACAAACTAATTAACCGCTTAATTAATTAATTTATAATCCTTAACTATTAATTTATTAATTTCTTAGTCAATAATTAATAAAATTAATAACACTTTAATTACTTCATTTAATTATCAAAATCTTAGTTACCTTTAAGATAAATCATCATCTTTATTAATTACTTAATCACATCATTAAAAACATTTAACCTTTAATTATCACTTAATTACATTTATAAAAATAATTAAGTTTAAAATATCTTAAAGTTTAATTTAACAAACTTAGATTAAACAAACATATTATTTTCTTAATTAAAGGTTTAGGAAAATATTTATAAAGGAAAGAATTTATTTAAGAAAAGATTAAAACAAATTTCATTTTTAAATTTTCAAAACTTTTTAAATCATGTTTAAATAATCAAGCCTATCACTTACTTCGGGTTCAACCGCAATTCACTCGAGACTGTCTCGAGTTTTTCCTTCATCTTCTTCTCTTTTTTTTACTTACTTAAGTTTTAAACAAAACTGCTGTTCACTCCCACGCGAACTCGAGTTCTACCCCGAGTCAAACGACTACTTACTCGAGAACCACTCCGAGTCTCTCACGAACCCATCACCCAGACATGCGAACGACGCCGTGCACGTGCACAGCCATTCACCAGCGCTCCGGCGTACCTCACCACCTCCGGCAAGTCGCAAATCGACTCAGCAATCGATTCAAATCATCGATTCATCACTACCAAATCCAAAACGAAACGAGAAATCCAGTTCGAACCTGGAACTCGACATCACCAGGAAAACCGCCTCGAACCCATGTCACCGTCCACCAGAACTCGCACAACCCAGACCCATGCCTCGTCAGACTTCCACGTGTCCAATGCTTCAGGTCCGATGCACTCCGATCGCCTAGAGACATCGCGGCGACCAAATTACGACCTCGTCCACTTTTGGGTGTTAAACCCTAAATCGACCACCATCGACGCCATGGCCAACGATCGCCACATCCACCATTTTTCCCGACCTCGCCGGTCGACAAGCAAGCCTCGACAGCAACCACGACGACCCCGAGTTCGTCGATTGCCGGAAACAACTCAAAAACCAAAATCTGATCAACTTCGAACTGCATCTACAATACTAAACTAAAAATCACGTTTTTTGTTTTAAAAATCCTATTTCTTAAAGATGAATTAGATTATAAACTTGAATTGATAAATCATTACACTTGATTTTAACCCAATTCAAAATTTTCACTGTTGTTTTCCATTTCCCAGAGAATTTCAAACTTAATTCATATAATTTAAATTTTAAAAACTAAATTGTGTTTAAACAAACAACTTTTGTTTACAACTCAAAGCCTATCAGAGATTGGTTAAGGAAATTTGAAATTTGATTTATTTTTCACTCTGTAAATTTGAAAACAGAGAAGAATCAAACCAAACTCAAACATGCACAGTTCAACACAAACATATATATAAGATTTCACCATATATATACATGTAACACAATCTTCATCACAAAAATTAACACGCAACAGACATTTAGTTACTTAACCTTTTTAAATTAAATGTTTACTCACCATTTTTCCTTTGAAACAGAGTACTGCTGTAACGACCCGCCATTTTGGACCATTCGCATCCATTATAAGTGTATAGGTAGACACACATGTCGGAATTGAATTGCTCAAAATACCGTGTTGTTAATTTTAAATTGGCAAAACTGAACATATACAGTAAATAAATTAATCACAGATCACAGACACAGAGTAATAAATGCAGCGGAAATAAAAGAGATAGTAGTTCATGAAGCTACTATATGAATATATAAAATACATCAGAGTGTATAACAGAAGAGTAATACGATACATCAGAGTTAAACCAGATACAACGGAAGAGTAACACGATACATCAGATACAATCAGAATGCATCACTGGAATCATCGGATACTGAAAGCAGAATAGATAGCTGGATCTTCAAGCAAAGCTCCAAATCCAAAGGTGAGTCTCGAAAGCTGAACCATTCAGTCTGACCCGAGCGTAAAGCAAAACACAAGACACTCGAGTCAGGATTAACATTCTTATATTAATAAATCCAACTCAAGTGAAATAGCAATTGAAATACAAGTAACTCAAAGGATGTTTGGAATAACCATCCTTTAAGGATCCGGCAAACTATCTACTATGTAGTAATGTACGCTAAGTAGATAATGTCTATCAGTAATATATAAAGATATCAAAATAGCGTTAAGTCATGGCCCATTCCACCCTTAACACATTTTTATTCCCACAAGCATATACAAGACCGTAGTTTCCCCAAAACCGGAAGTCACCAGAGGGCAATCCATATACTCAAGGTACAAAACAAATTCGTAGTGGTCGCGCATAAATGGAATACAAGTATGACAAGGCACATGAGGCTATACCCAAGGTAGTGATACTACCGTTCGCCTGATCCGGACTGGTGAGAACGCAACGCCGCAGCGCCCGCAACACCGTGAGACAACACTCCCAAAATCAAGGGTGCACCAATCGACAACAAGTATAAGTAGTTCGAAGAAGTGTGTCCACTTGAGGTATCAATCCTCCATTGGCCCGGCACAGCTCCTGTTTTAGTCATTTCCAATTTGACACAAGTGTCAAGGCTATCCATTATCGTTCTCTTTCTTCAATCATCACGAACATCATTTCCAACCACTTCATTCTGGATCATCACTCCGCGTATAGTTATTAAAGTGGTTTTCGGTTTAGATAGAGAGTATATCCATAACTGAATTCCGGTCTCTTTAATAACTTTCGTAATTATTACACCGATTGGTCGTTTGTTTATTTCAGAACCAAATCAATTTCAATTTCAAATAGAATTCGTAAATCAACATTTCATTTCCCTTTCGAAACCGATCTCCAAAATTTACGTTTCAAAACTTCCAATTACCATTTCAAAATCTTATAATTCAATTTCAATCTTTATTTAAAACAATTCGAATATTTATTCGAATTCGTATATAAGTTTCATTTCGAAAACATTTAAATTAAATCTTATTTAACATCCAAATCAATTTAAAATCATTTATCGATTTCATTCAATATTCGTTAAGTTACTATGCCATTCAAAACAATTTCCATTAAATTTCCAATTCATTAAATCAATTCTTAAGTTCAACTTCATTAAATCAAAATTTACAATTTTGAATTAAACTAAATTCGTCAAATCAATTCTTTCAATTACAAGTCTTACATTAATTTCAATAAATAACATTTTTCATTTCTGGTTAAAGAAATTCAATTTCACTTATTTAATTACTTAAATAATTTTCCAAAAGTTTAATTTTTCTTATTAAATAATTCCATTCAATTTAATCATTAAATAATTCAATCTTATTTAATTATTAAATATTTCAAAGTTTAATAATTTCAACTTAATTATAATTTCAAACTTAATTATTAAATCATTTCAAAGTTATTCAATCATTTCTCAAATTAAACAACATTCTTACATCAATTACTTTGTTAATATTTTATTTCATATTTATTAAATATTAACATTTTCCTTTCATTAAAATTCAAATTCAACTTCATTTCAAAACCATGTTATTTATTCGAATAAAATCTTCATTTTATTTTTAAATCAAATTATTGACCAATCGGGTTTTATTTATTTTCTTTCCTAGGTCAAAGTTCAATTTTGGGTATTTATCATTTCAACCCGATTCCAAATAAATTCAAAAAAAATCAAAACATAACAAAGGGAACTTGCAGTGTGATAACTGGGATAGTGTCAAAGTAAATAAACAAGCAATAACAACAAACAATAACAATCCAATAATCAATTCAAATAATCCCGAAATAACCGTATTAATTCGCATTGTTATTTGTACGAATTAATATAATTATTTCTAGAACCTACACTATCATTTCATGTAGATTAAAGATTATTACATTACGGTTTTCACTTGTCATCTATTACAATTTCATCCATCAACAATTTAACAACATACATTCAGTGGTTCAAAATGTAATTAAAAAAATCCTACGTGTCAATAAATTTAACAGTTAAAGGGGTCATATTATACAAATGTCGGTTAATCAAATTTAACATTTAATTATCCTATATCAAGTTCAATTTCATACCATTTATCATTTTAACATTTACAATTTAACGTCCAATATAAACATCAACAATCAATCAATTATCAGCCAAACTGTATTATCATCGCATAAATAACTAACAGATAATGGTGTCAGATGTCATAGGTGAACTGATACAGGCAATAACATATATAACAGTGTAATTAACTAACAGCAGTATATTTCAATTGTCGTTTCAATTGAAATCAAATTTAATAAATAAAAGAACGTTAATCGTGAGTGAGTGCTCACCTTTCGAGGCTAGAGATATTCGCCAACGAGTTACGACCCCAAAGCAAAGCTAGATGAACATGATTCGATGAAGAACAGGCACGACAGACAAAGCTGATAGATGTGAATCGATGAGAATCAAATCAGTTTGATAGAACCAGGAAATATCTATATATTATTATCAATACTAAATTTGAAACAAATACTAAAATAATATTTGCATATAATTGAATTCATTGCTTCAAATTTAAAACACACTTAGAAAAAATCAAACATATATATATGTACATATTATATATTCACTGTTAAACTTCACTATTAAACATACCCTGAACATAAACTAAATTTTTTTATAGGTCTATATATATAACCCATTCAAATTTCATCCATACGCTTACACCAACATGTTATAAAATTCACCTGACTTATATAACTTAATATATGTACCTACTATTTGAAACCAAATGATATCTAAACTTTGATATCTTTATACACTTTATAATATGTAATATAACAAATCGTATGGCTTGAGTACACTATAAAATTCATATATAACAGAACAAAACTCATGTATTCACGTATAACCAATATACATACATCAAATATATTATGAAATACTATATAATATATAGGCGACTGCAAACATACTATTATAACACAAGAATAAAGTAACCGGTCAACCCAAAATAAAATATATAGTAACGTATAATACGCATACTGTCAGTAATATTCTTATTATTATTATTTTGTAAAACTAACTAAAAATTATTAACAATCAATACCTTTTCAGAACAACAAAACAGATGCGGTGTTCGAAAGCTACTTTCTTGTAGACACACATAATTATATCACTATTTATGTGTTTGTTGCGTGACAGTACTGCCTTTTATTTTATTTTTCCTTCTTAGCTGATACAACAAACCGGAACATGTTACAACACTGAATAAACTTTTTTTTTTGTTTACTTATTTTTTTTTCTTTGCCTTGTTGAGTTTAGGATGTAACCACTTGGTACCTGTATTACCGCTCCGAAACATTTATTTTACTTTATCACGAATTGTCTATTTTCACCTACCAAGTCTTGTTGAACTGTAAGCTGCAAGCCTTTTGGTATTAAAAGAAAATACAGCAACCTATATATAGGTGTATTTTAAATAAACTATCACTATATATAAACAATACTACCCAAGTAACTAATATATAACAACTTGCAAATATAACTTTTAAACAAAACTGACAAAACTTATAATAATATATATATATATATATCTAACTTCTTATATAATACGTATATAGACATACCAAAGATAGGAATTGCAAATGGCCAGAGCAAGGCAAAGAAGAGGCCAAGGTTGGAGGAGGAGAGCGTGGTGGAGAGAGGGAGGAAGGCGGATGGCTGGGGCGTGATGGGGTCGGTCAAGGAGAAGCATGGACGCGGATGGGCTGAGGTGACGTGTTGGGTAGCTTCGGTGGCGGATGACCGGTTGTGGATCTGCGATGGCAATGGTGGAGCAAACGGCCAGGGGTGGGAACGTGGGTGGGCGTGAACGCGAGTTGGGGTTTGGATATGCTCGGCTGGAGATGGGTTTGGGTATTGATCGACGGAGTGGGTGGTGATTGAGATGCAAGAGTATCGCGGTGCAGTGCTAGCCGGAAACGCACGGAGGTGGGCAGAGTCTGGAGACGTGGCGGTCGCTTCACGGTGGAGGAAGACGCGGGGTAGTTGCTTGCACGGATGAGAGGAGGATGAAGCTTCGGGTTTGTGTGCTTGAGAGGTTGGCTGATAATATAAAGCAAAGAAGATAGAAAGAAGAAATGTGGAGAAGGTCAGTGGCTACAAGCTTTATTTCTTTTTTATGATGAACGAAAGTTAACCCAAAAATGAAATAGCAAAATAATTATGGAACTTGGGGAATAGCAAAAGTTTAAAGATTGGATTCCGGAAATTATTAATAGCAAGTGACCATTGGGTTTTGAACGATGAAAATTTACTGGTCATCGGAAACCCAAAAGGTTCACAAATGTATACCGTTCCGGTTAACCGTTTCACGGTTTCACCGCGAACCGGGCACCAAAACACAGATATGAATATACCATAGAGATCAGCACAACGAGACAATCAAAACGGTATACAAATATCAGTGGTATGATTAAATTGTAAAAATTCGAATTTTTATACTAGCGGAAATGCAAGAAAAACGTAGAAAAATAAGATCGACGGAGCCAAAGATGTCCGAATTTGGAAAAACGACAAACTGATATCTTGCTCAGAAGATGGTTTAGAATTTTTCCATGTAAAAATATTTTGGTTTTGAAAACGTTTTATTTTCATTGCTTTTTAACTGATTAAATTGAAGTGATTTTACGCGCGAAATAAACTTTCGTATTTTCGGACGAAAATTTAACAGTTGCTATGTTTAAGTAGACGTATTCCAAATATTAAATTTTTATTTCAAAATTTTATCGTTTAAAATTTCACAAAATTTCAACTAATTACGTTATTAAAACAGTTGAAATTTACGGGTCGTTACACTCTCCCCCACTCAAAACTTTTCGTCCCCGAAAAGGAACGAGGTAGAAGAATGGAAACAACCAGAAAGAAAAACAGATTTGAAATACAAAATAACAATTAGTTTAAACCATATAAATTCAAATTTAAATTAATTGATATTCAATAATTGATTTAATCCATTTGATTTCACTAAAATCAATCTCTATTATTTCTAAATTCATTATCTTACTATCAAATCATCCTAAATTTACGATTTCTAAAACCATAAATTCGAATAGTCTTTTATTATAATCATATTTTTTTTTCAGCAATTTAAATTTTTCTTTATTCCAAATTATTGTTAAATTTATCCTAATTATATCTAACCAAATATATTAAACCCGTATAAATTACTTTAAACCATAAAAGTTGCGATTTAAATTAATTTACATCTATTAATTTCTTTTAAATTTAAGGTATTTTCATATGTTGATCTAATTTCAATTTATTAATTCCTTCAAAACAAAATTTATTAATTCTTCCAAACAAATTATTTCATTTTTAACTGAGTTTTACTTATTATCCTATTTAACTCTATTAACATCTTTAAAATCAAAATTTAGTGTATAACATTTATTTTAAACACTCAAATTTTATTTATAAGGCCATTTTATATTGTATATTATCCAATTACATTTAAACTTCTGAATAATCTAGGTAAGTTGTATTAGAATACAGTTGAACAATATACAAATAAAATTTTTCCAAATTCAATTATTCAAGTTTAAATATTTATTCCAAATTTTGGTTTTATTTATAATTAAAATCATCCTTTAACAAAATTTAAGAGTTAGATTTCCGATTAACTTTAAACAATTTAGAGATATATATATAATATTTATATCAAATCAAATCAAATTAAATTTTAAAATAAGATACCTATATATATGTAAATCAAAATATACTGAAAAAATTCAAATCAAAACAATTTTCCAAAACAAAACCGTAGCAAAGCTACAGAATAGTATCTCCACTTCGAAACTCGAAAATGAACGTCGATGATGCGGCCGCCATCACCGAAATTATTTTCCAGCGACAAAGAGGAGAGCACTGATTTCAACATTTTAAAATTCTTTGGAAACGATTTCTATTCGAAAATACTTCCAATAATATATAATTTAAAATTTTAAAACCAAAGTTCGAAATCACCGGAAACTAAATTCTCAAATTTCTGAATTAAATTCATTTCAAATTCCAAATCAATTTATAAACCGTATTTATAACTTTATTTAGAATAATAAATGATAATAAAAAATTATCATTTCAAACAAACAATTTAATTAACCTATTAAATTCCAGAAAATTTTACTTATATTTTCACAATATAATCAAACAAATTTATTTCATTTTCCAAATTTGAAAATAATATTGTGTCAGTTGGCTCTGTTTATGTGTTTTGGAAATCCTATCGATAGCGTTGATCAGACGAATCGATCGGAAACCCAAATCAACATCAACAACTCAAACAACACAGCATATATTAAAACATTTATATATTAGTTTACAAATACATTTCTTTGCTCGACGATACATGAATGAATTTTCAAAATAAGGATAGGGATTTAAATTTTTTTGTTGACTTAAATCAAAGAGAATTTTGATTCGAAAATAAGTTTGAAACAGAAGATAAGATAATTCAATTACCACAATCGGGAGATGGATGAGTTTATTTAATTCACGGGCAACCTTAACCGGGTCGTCCGTAACTTCAAGAATAAGATCGATGCAGAATTCCGAGGTAAATCAACATCAGATTTCAAGGGATAGAATTTTAAGCATAGCAGGAGATAGATAGCATCGCAACCGAGGATACAGAAATCTCCGGTAAATCAATGCTTATTGTAAAGGAGTTTCACCCCTTTACAAATCATTCGAAGTTTGGCGAGACCGCCGATTCACTTCTAAGGGTCATTCGAAGTGGAGTTATGTGATGCTCCAGAATTGAAAGAAGACGAATAGTGAGGGACACGAATGAAATTTGGAACCGTAGGGAACGTTCCAAAATTCAAAGAAATCGAGTCAAGGGAAGAGATTGAAACTCGAATGAGAGTGATTCTGTAAATACATTTACCCTATATGTTAAGTTTTGCCTAGAGCTACCAAAGCTCTGATACCAACTGTAACGACCCGCCATTTTGGACCATTCGCATCCATTATAAGTGTATAGGTAGACACACATGTCGGAATTGAATTGCTCAAAATACCGTGTTGTTAATTTTAAATTGGCAAAACTGAACATATACAGTAAATAAATTAATCACAGATCACAGACACAGAGTAATAAATGCAGCGGAAATAAAAGAGATAGTAGTTCATGAAGCTACTATATGAATATATAAAATACATCAGAGTGTATAACAGAAGAGTAATACGATACATCAGAGTTAAACCAGATACAACGGAAGAGTAACACGATACATCAGATACAATCAGAATGCATCACTGGAATCATCGGATACTGAAAGCAGAATAGATAGCTGGATCTTCAAGCAAAGCTCCAACTCCAAAGGTGAGTCTCGAAAGCTGAACCATTCAGTCTGACCCGAGCGTAAAGCAAAACACAAGACACTCGAGTCAGGATTAACATTCTTATATTAATAAATCCAACTCAAGTGAAATAGCAATTGAAATACAAGTAACTCAAAGGATGTTTGGAATAACCATCCTTTAAGGATCCGACAAACTATCTACTATGTAGTAATGTACGCTAAGTAGATAATGTCTATCAGTAATATATAAAGATATCAAAATAGCGTTAAGTCATGGCCCATTCCACCCTTAACACATTTTTATTCCCACAAGCATATACAAGACCGTAGTTTCCCCAAAACCGGAAGTCACCAGAGGGCAATCCATATACTCAAGGTACAAAACAAATTCGTAGTGGTCGCGCATAAATGGAATACAAGTATGACAAGGCACATGAGGCTATACCCAAGGTAGTGATACTACCGTTCGCCTGATCCGGACTGGTGAGAACGCAACGCCGCAGCGCCCGCAACACCGTGAGACAACACTCCCAAAATCAAGGGTGCACCAATCGACAACAAGTATAAGTAGTTCGAAGAAGTGTGTCCACTTGAGGTATCAATCCTCCATTGGCCCGGCACAGCTCCTGTTTTAGTCATTTCCAATTTGACACAAGTGTCAAGGCTATCCATTATCGTTCTCTTTCTTCAATCATCACGAACATCATTTCCAACCACTTCATTCTGGATCATCACTCCGCGTATAGTTATTAAAGTGGTTTTCGGTTTAGATAGAGAGTATATCCATAACTGAATTCCGGTCTCTTTAATAACTTTCGTAATTATTACACCGATTGGTCGTTTGTTTATTTCAGAACCAAATCAATTTCAATTTCAAATAGAATTCGTAAATCAACATTTCATTTCCCTTTCGAAACCGATCTCCAAAATTTACGTTTCAAAACTTCCAATTACCATTTCAAAATCTTATAATTCAATTTCAATCTTTATTTAAAACAATTCGAATATTTATTCGAATTCGTATATAAGTTTCATTTCGAAAACATTTAAATTAAATCTTATTTAACATCCAAATCAATTTAAAATCATTTATCGATTTCATTCAATATTCGTTAAGTTACTATGCCATTCAAAACAATTTCCATTAAATTTCCAATTCATTAAATCAATTCTTAAGTTCAACTTCATTAAATCAAAATTTACAATTTTGAATTAAACTAAATTCGTCAAATCAATTCTTTCAATTACAAGTCTTACATTAATTTCAATAAATAACATTTTTCATTTCTGGTTAAAGAAATTCAATTTCACTTATTTAATTACTTAAATAATTTTCCAAAAGTTTAATTTTTCTTATTAAATAATTCCATTCAATTTAATCATTAAATAATTCAATCTTATTTAATTATTAAATATTTCAAAGTTTAATAATTTCAACTTAATTATAATTTCAAACTTAATTATTAAATCATTTCAAAGTTATTCAATCATTTCTCAAATTAAACAACATTCTTACATCAATTACTTTGTTAATATTTTATTTCATATTTATTAAATATTAACATTTTCCTTTCATTAAAATTCAAATTCAACTTCATTTCAAAACCATGTTATTTATTCGAATAAAATCTTCATTTTATTTTTAAATCAAATTATTGACCAATAGGGTTTTATTTATTTTCTTTCCTAGGTCAAAGTTCAATTTTGGGTATTTATCATTTCAACCCGATTCCAAATAAATTCAAAAAAATCAAAACATAACAAAGGGAACTTGCAGTGTGATAACTGGGATAGTGTCAAAGTAAATAAACAAGCAATAACAACAAACAATAACAATCCAATAATCAATTCAAATAATCCCGAAATAACCGTATTAATTCGCATTGTTATTTGTACGAATTAATATAATTATTTCTAGAACCTACACTATCATTTCATGTAGATTAAAGATTATTACATTACGGTTTTCACTTGTCATCTATTACAATTTCATCCATCAACAATTTAACAACATACATTCAGTAGTTCAAAATGTAATTAAACAAATCCTACGTGTCAATAAATTTAACAGTTAAAGGGGTCATATTATACAAATGTCAGTTAATCAAATTTAACATTTAATTATCCTATATCAAGTTCATGTTCATACCATTTATCATTTTAACATTTACAATTTAACGTCCAATATAAACATCAACAATCAATCAATTATCAGCCAAACTGTATTATCATCGCATAAATAACTAACAGATAATGGTGTCAGATGTCATAGGTGAACTGATACAGGCAATAACATATATAACAGTGTAATTAACTAACAGCAGTATATTTCAATTGTCGTTTCAATTGAAATCAAATTTAATAAATAAAAGAACGTTAATCGTGAGTGAGTGCTCACCTTTCGAGGCTAGAGATATTCGCCAACGAGTTACGACCCCAAAGCAAAGCTAGATGAACATGATTCGATGAAGAACAGGCACGACAGACAAAGCTGATAGATGTGAATCGATGAGAATCAAATCAGTTTGATAGAACCAGGAAATATCTATATATTATTATCAATACTAAATTTGAAACAAATACTAAAATAATATTTGCATATAATTGAATTCATTGCTTCAAATTTAAAACACACTTAGAAAAAATCAAACATATATATATGTACATATTATATATTCACTGTTAAACTTCACTATTAAACATACCCTGAACATAAACTAAATTTTTTTATAGGTCTATATATATAACCCATGCAAATTTCATCCATACGCTTACACCAACATGTTATAAAATTCACCTGACTTATATAACTTAATATATGTACCTACTATTTGAAACCAAATGATATCTAAACTTTGATATCTTTATACACTTTATAATATGTAATATAACAAATCGTATGGCTTGAGTACACTATAAAATTCATATATAACAGAACAAAACTCATGTATTCACGTATAACCAATATACATACATCAAATATATTATGAAATACTATATAATATATAGGCGACTGCAAACATACTATTATAACACAAGAATAAAGTAACCGGTCAACCCAAAATAAAATATATAGTAACGTATAATACGCATACTGTCAGTAATATTCTTATTATTATTATTTTGTAAAACTAACTAAAAATTATTAACAATCAATACCTTTTCAGAACAACAAAACAGATGCGGTGTTCGAAAGCTACTTTCTTGTAGACACACATAATTATATCACTATTTATGTGTTTGTTGCGTGACAGTACTGCCTTTTATTTTATTTTTCCTTCTTAGCTGATACAACAAACCGGAACATGTTACAACACTGAATAAACTTTTTTTTTTGTTTACTTATTTTTTTTTCTTTGCCTTGTTGAGTTTAGGATGTAACCACTTGGTACCTGTATTACCGCTCTGAAACATTTATTTTACTTTATCACGAATTGTCTATTTTCACCTACCAAGTCTTGTTGAACTGTAAGCTGCAAGCCTTTTGGTATTAAAAGAAAATACAGCAACCTATATATAGGTGTATTTTAAATAAACTATCACTATATATAAACAATACTACCCAAGTAACTAATATATAACAACTTGCAAATATAACTTTTAAACAAAACTGACAAAACTTATAATAATATATATATATATATCTAACTTCTTATATAATACGTATATAGACATACCAAAGATAGGAATTGCAAATGGCCAGAGCAAGGCAAAGAAGAGGCCAAGGTTGGAGGAGGAGAGCGTGGTGGAGAGAGGGAGGAAGGCGGATGGCTGGGGCGTGATGGGGTCGGTCAGGGAGAAGCATGGACGCGGATGGGCTGAGGTGACGTGTTGGGTAGCTTCGGTGGCGGATGACCGGTTGTGGATCTGCGATGGCAATGGTGGAGCAAACGGCCAGGGGTGGGAACGTGGGTGGGCGTGAACGCGAGTTGGGGTTTGGATATGCTCGGCTGGAGATGGGTTTGGGTATTGATCGACGGAGTGGGTGGTGATTGAGATGCAAGAGTATCGCGGTGCAGTGCTAGCCGGAAACGCACGGAGGTGGGCAGAGTCTGGAGACGTGGCGGTCGCTTCACGGTGGAGGAAGACGCGGGGTAGTTGCTTGCACGGATGAGAGGAGGATGAAGCTTCGGGTTTGTGTGCTTGAGAGGTTGGCTGATAATATAAAGCAAAGAAGATAGAAAGAAGAAATGTGGAGAAGGTCAGTGGCTACAAGCTTTATTTCTTTTTTATGATGAACGAAAGTTAACCCAAAAATGAAATAGCAAAATAATTATGGAACTTGGGGAATAGCAAAAGTTTAAAGATTGGATTCCGGAAATTATTAATAGCAAGTGACCATTGGGTTTTGAACGATGAAAATTTACTGGTCATCGGAAACCCAAAAGGTTCACAAATGTATACCGTTCCGGTTAACCGTTTCACGGTTTCACCGCGAACCGGGCACCAAAACACAGATATGAATATACCATAGAGATCAGCACAACGAGACAATCAAAACGGTATACAAATATCAGTGGTATGATTAAATTGTAAAAATTCGAATTTTTATACTAGCGGAAATGCAAGAAAAACGTAGAAAAATAAGATCGACGGAGCCAAAGATGTCCGAATTTGGAAAAACGACAAACTGATATCTTGCTCAGAAGATGGTTTAGAATTTTTCCATGTAAAAATATTTTGGTTTTGAAAACGTTTTATTTTCATTGCTTTTTAACTGATTAAATTGAAGTGATTTTACGCGCGAAATAAACTTTCGTATTTTCGGACGAAAATTTAACAGTTGCTATGTTTAACTAGACGTATTCCAAATATTAAATTTTTATTTCAAAATTTTATCGTTTAAAATTTCACAAAATTTCAACTAATTACGTTATTAAAACAGTTGAAATTTACGGGTCGTTACAACTGCTTTGAAAAAATGCTGCTTGCTTTTGTTTTGATCCCCTCTGACTTGAGCGGTATTTGATTTCCTTTAAGTTTTTAAATGATAGCTTGCATATTTTTATTTCTTATCTTGTCTGTAACGACCCTAGATTTTTAATTTAATTTAAATTGATAATTAAATGAATTTTTGAATAAAAATTGTAAAATTAATTATAAATAGATACGAGTTTCCCCGATTCAAATAAATTCTATATTTAAAATTATTAAAAATTTAAAATATTATATATATATGTATATATTGGATTTGAAATAAAATCTTAAACAAATGGTTTTAAAAATAAATATAGATATAAATATATGCTTTGGATACAAGATAAATAAAAGATTTAAAAATTTAGAATTTATGATAATTTGAAAGAAATACAAGATAGTTAGTAGTAAAGTAAAATAATTTAACAACAAAATAAAAATATGGAAATTCATATATTAATAAATAAATTTTATCTATAAATATATAGTTTTATACCAATTTAAATCCTAATTACATATTTATAAACCAATATAAAAGTAAAACAAATAAAAAAAACTAAGTACCTATGTACACATAAATAAAATAACCTGAGCTTATAAACAAAAATAGAAACATATGTACCAACTACCATCATTTCAGCCAAAACAAAGTACATAAGCATAGGCTGTAAAAGAAAAAAATGGAAAGTAAGCCAAAGAAATTAATGCATTACATGTTTACACCTCTAGAAATTAATGCAACATGCCTCCAATACATTTCAGCCATGCTTATTGAATAAACAAAGGTATCACACTGTACAAACAAAGACATCACTCTATACACTTTTCTTTTATATACATCACACTCTTCCCCTCAGTTTCATTTCTAAAAGCTGAGCAAAATCTAAAGTAATTAACATCTCAAACAAAATTTTGGAAGATATCAAACCTGGGAACAAGATCCAGGGTAAATAAGCAAATCTGAAAACAAAGATTATCAACAATTTCAACTTCAACAAAACAAGGACCTGATCAACTCAGAGCAAGGAACATCAAGCAAATAAAACAAGAAATCAAGTCAGATCAGTTTTCAAACTTAGATATCATTTCCAGTTTTAAATTCAAGCCTGTGGTCTCTGTTTTCAAACTGTTCTAGGTGAGTAAACCTTTGATTCTTTCAACTATTTTTTGATTTGGTGAATGCCTGAATGATGCTAAAAGCTTTGCATGTGAATGAATTGTTGTGCTTGTGTTTTTCTTTGCCTGGAATGTTATTTTCTTCTGTTCTTTCAAACTCTCTGTTTAACAGAGTAAACCATTTCAAAACCCTGGCTGAAAATTTAAAATCATCTCAACACAAAACATACTGAGTTTAGGTTGCTAAATGAATGATGTTTATATGGGTATAACCTTATTTATAAAAATGTAAATAAGCAAAATTAACAGACAGTTCATTGGGGATTAAGGAATTCACAGTAATGACCTTTTTTTAATGATAAAAATCAAGTGATTTAATTTCCGTTTTTGATTTTACAATCTGATCAGTGCTCAGAAATGGTGAATTTTAAAAATAAAATTTTGATTTTTAGTTTCAAATTTATGTGGGAATATGGGTGTAATATCCCGGAAATTTTGACAATATCAATTTAATAATCTGTTAAATAATTAAATTGATATTGATGATCTTTGATAATAAGATTTGAATTTAATTTAATAATCTGATTAAATTAGTATTAATTGATGATTTTATCTTTTAAAAGTAAATAAGATATTTCTATTTGGATAAGAATATATATTTAAATTGTTTTGGATTTTATAATATTTGTATAAACTTTTATTTATAAATATAATTAGCTTTTGTTTTTCTTTAAAAAGTAATATATATAGATAAGTATTTTATAAATAAGAAAAAGGCTTTTTAAATAATTTTAAATAAATAAATATGAGTAATTACTTAAAAGACAAGTGTCATTATCTAAAGCTTCATTATAACATGTGTAATTTAATAAACAAATGTATAGGACAAGTGTCTTATTTATTTTCATTTTCTTTTATTTTATAAAATCATAAATATACATGTATATAAACATTGCATTTCTTCATTTCCCATTCTTTTCTAATCTTCTCATTTTTTTCAAAAGCCAAGAGAAATCAATAATCTTTCCTCTAATCTAAAATCAAAAACCTGATTTTCAAATTCCTCAAACCAGAGATTATTAACATCAAATCTCTGTAAACCATTTTTCCAAATCAAAGAATCAGCCTGCAGCCTTCATTTTCTCAAATCTGGAATCAAATCAGAGCAACTGCTGCATTCTTTTCAACTCTGAAAAACAATTCAAACTGCTTGCAGTCATTTTTCAACCTGGAAGCCAACATGCATGTAGATTTAAAGCAATCTAAAGCTCCAGCAACTCCAGTTTTTAAATCAATAAGGCATTCCAGTCTTAAGCAAAACAGTTTCAAAAACTATTTCAAAAGAATAAGGCTCTGTCTCCATTTTAATGGTGAGTAACAATTTTATTTAAAAATAACCTAAATAAGTTGCTTGATCTCTTCATCTGATAATCCTGTTTACAGTAAATAAATGATGCAATTCTCTGTATTTTGCTTGGTTTTGAATGCATGTTGATTTTGGTATGTTCTTGCCTGTTATCAAATGCCAGTTTCAGATATTGATCAAAATTAATGATTTCATGTTAAGTCCTAGTCTATAAACTGATTTCATATGAATGTTTGTAGATAGTTCTGTATATATATATGTGTATTGTGAAATGCTTCTTGTTTGTATATGTGAATGTATTGTGTGCATGAATATCAGTGTGACCCTGTTATCTTGAATTCCAGGCTACTGTTTTTGATATAAATCATATCTCATGATCTAGTTTTAAATGTGGATCTAAGGTTTAAATAAAATTAGTTGTTCCATAGTAAACTAAAAATTTAAAAGGTTAATTAAGTAAAAATTTAGTCTGAGTGCCTCTGTAAACAAAAACAACAGAGACATGTTTTATAAAGTGAAAATTTGAACTCTGTAATTTATAAATTCAAATGTATAAATTGAAAACATAGATGATAATATGATTTTTAGCATGAATATCATAGTTTTTAGTCTAGTATAATAAGAGCAGTTCTGGTTTATGTTGGAAATGAAATTCTGGTGATTTCGATCATCTCAGTGAAATTGGAAGTTTGAAATCTTTAGTAGTGGTAGTGTAATGATCAAGGATACTAGGAAAAATGACTGGAAATCGAATTAGACATTGAGGCAGAAATGATTTAGGTTTGAAATTTTTAAACCTAGTTTTACTGGGTTAGGGGAAGATGATCGAAATGGGATCTGTGGTCGATCGAGTTGAACGAGGATTTGGTAGATGGAAGTTTGGTCGTGGATGAAAGTATGGCCGGAGTTGCTAGATGTCAGATGATCGGAGGTTGGCGAACGAGCGATGTTGCCAGGTTTGGTTAGTGGTGATGGTTTCTTGTTCCAGGTGGGATGAATGCTCGAATTTGAATTCGAGTATGAATCGAAGATAGGATGATCGTTTTCTAGTATGTGGATGAACGTGGACTGATGGAAGATGTCGGCGATGACCGGAGTTGCCGTAGGTGACCGTGCACGTGCACGAGATCGAAGGTATCTGGGTGAAGTCTGTTTACTGGAGAAGGCAAATGCGAGTCTCAGGTTTTGTTCGTGGAAGTCTCGGGAATTTTGATGTGCGACTCGAAGTTGTTGGAGCTGGAAGGTTGGACTCAAGTTACCGGGAAGGACTCGAGACTTTTGAGTGTTTTTGCGAGGGAGACTCGGGGAAATTAGGGTGGGGACTCGAAGCAAATAGGCTGGGTTCGAGAGTTTTAGTGTTGACAGGTTTTATACTTTACTGTTTGAAATTTAAATTTAAATTTAAATTAAATTTTGAAGTAATATTAAGCAGTAAATCAAAGTTTGATTTATAAAGACAAGTTTAGTTTTAAACTTTAATATTAGATAATTAGTTTATGAATTTAAATGTTTAAATAGGTTAAGTGTAGATATGTTTAAATGTTAAATCTAAGAAGAAATTTGATTTAAGTTCTTTTAAAAACTTCTTAGAAAATATAAGATTTTTAATAAGTAAAAGTTTTTAAATTGGTTTTAAAAACTTTGTTAAAAATGAATTGGTATTCATTTTAAATACAGAATTTAAAATGAAATTTAAAAGTAGATTTGAAATGAATGTTTCAAATATAAATTGAAAATGATAACTTGTTTATCAATAAAAAATTAAAGTTTATCTTAAAATAATTAAAGACTTGTGTTTATTTAATTTATTAGGAGATTTAATAGATAATTAAATTATTTGATTAATTAATCATTTGGATTAATTAAATGGGTAATTTAAGGTTTAAACTAATTTATTTATGATTAAGATAAATTAATTAGGGATGATTAATTTGTAGTTAGGAGTTATAAATTAGAGTATTAATTAATGGTTAGGAATTAATTAATAAGTAATTAAATATTAATTAAGTTATGGTTAACACTTAATTAATTTAGTAATTAGAGATTAATAAATTGGTTATTAAGATTTATTAATTTAGAATTAATAATAATTAATATTAGTTAATTAATTAAGGAAAGTAATTAAATAATAGTTAATGAGGTCATTAACTATGGGTTATTAGATAAATGAATTAATAGGGTTAATTTTGATAATTAATTAGTTTAATTAATTTAAAGATAAGCAATTATAGAATTTGTTTAAATGTAATTACTTATTGGAAGTAATTAAGAATTAATTACTTATTGTAATTAATTGAAGTTAATTTGATTTAGTTAAATTAATTAATTAAGTTTAATTAATTTAGAATAATCAAGAGATGATTTGATAATAATTACTTAATGTAATTATTAAAATAAGATTATTTAGGGGAGTAAATAATAAGATAATTACTGGAAGTAATTAGTTGAATAAATGATTTTATTAATAGAAGTAATTTGAGTTAATTACTTTGAATAATTAATCAAGGGATTAATTAAGAAATTAATTAAGGAGTAATTAATTTAGTTAATGAAAGTAATTAAGGGTAATTAATTACTGATTGAAGATTAATCAAGGGTGATTAATAAATGTTGTTTAATTAAAGATTAATTACTTAATGTAATTAATTTAATTGAGTAATTAATAATTAAGTTGTAATTAAGGATCATTAATTAATATAATTAATGATGTAATTAAGAATTGATTAATTAAGTAATAATTAATAAATGAAGTAATTAATCAATGTAATTAATTAAGGATTAATGTAATTAATTATAGTTGATTAAGTTAATTAATTTTAGTAAATTAATTAATGAAGTAATTAAAGGTTAATTACAATAAGTGGTTAAGGATAATTAATTTAAGTAATTAATTGAGAATAAATTACTTGAATGTAATCAAAAGATAATTAATCAAGATGATTAATTGAAATGAATTATTAGAGGATAATTAATTAATTGATTGTAATTAATTAATGGTTAAGTAAGAAGGATTTATAAAATGAAGTAATTAATTTAATTCAATTTAAATTAATTAGAGATGATATAAATCATTACTTATGGATGGATGATAATACTGAATGCTTTGCATTGATTGATATCTCTGATGAGATATATGCTGTATGATATGGATGTTAGTTGAATTGTATGGATTATCTGATAATGTTGATTATCTGTTGTAAATTATCTTCCTTTGTGAATAAAGATAATAAATTAAATTGTTTTAACCTTTAAAACAACTTGGCCTTAAAAGATACGCTTTGGATTTCGATGAGACCGGGATCGGGTTTCCGTATACCGGATTTCCAGGTCTGGAGACCCGAATACCACATCGATCCAAATTAACGATAGGTAGTAAATCAAGTGAAGATGAAGATTCAGAGTGCAAGGGTTATTGTCATTAACTCTGAGGGTGATTCCAAAACGAGTGTAACGAGATAATGCCTTCGGTTTCGTTCGAACCCGGAACGAACTTGTATGGATTGAATGCTTTCAGCACATCGTCAGGTGGACGATGAGCATTCTAAGATAGATGTGTTCTTTTTAAAGGTAATCGTAGCCTCAAGCCTCACAAACCGGGAATGGCTAAAACAGGGGAGGTGCAGCAAGGTTAGTGGGTAGCACCTAAGTAGGACAAGGTTACCTCTGTCTAGATGTCCCTTTCTATTTTCGACTTAGTGGTGCGGTTGCTGATCCCAACCGTGAGGTATCTTGTGCGGGAATTATCCAGTAAGGGATGTTCCGACCTTGTGTTGCAGGGGATTGGGAGTGATCCTCGGTACGGTGATCTAGGCCACGTACTGTGACGGGCGGTACCCCAGTAGCCCTGCCATTGTCCAACTTCCAATAAGTGATAACGGACTTGATTGTATACCTATGTATGCTGGAATTTAATAATGTAACAATTTCGGCTATTTCATATTTATTTGAAAACCCTAGACCCTATTATAATACAATCGAATTTCCTATCAAATGTTTTGGTTAGCGTAAGGTAAAAACTTACCCATGTTTATTTGTGGGGAGTCTTACGTGATACCTTTTCTTTCAAAAGGTTTTTGAAGTTAAACAAGTTTAACATGTTACTCACACCAGACCCATGTCTGACCCAAGTTGTTTATTTCTGTTTTATAAACTCTTGGGTACTCAAATTTTTACGAGTAGTCAAGGGATTCAGGTTTAGCTTTGACGAGTAATCTGGAGGAGCAATGGAGCAGGAGGCTTCAGCGTTGTAGATATAGATAGTAGTTTCTGCTGTGTTGATCTTGTTTAGATCTTTGTTTTGTATTGAGATGTAATAACTAGACAGATGTTTATAACTGTCTAGTATATGATGTGTAATCTGTGTAACTCTGATAAGTGTTGTATATGATACTATGTAATATTTATGTGATATAATATATTTTGTTCGTTTCCGCTGTGAGTATTTGTGTTTGTTTCTTTTCTCTTCTTCTCTTTTCTACTTCTCACCCCTTTCTTTCTTACTGTCGATGCGATTTTCCGGGAGTGGAAAGTCGGGTCGTCACACGTGGTATCAGAGCATTAGGTTGAGTGAATACCTAAGCTCTGGAGTGGTGTCTATCGTGAGAGAGCGTATTTGTAATTTTTATATATATATATATATTCTACCTATTTGTTGGGTTACCCGTACAGGTTTTCCAATATAAATTATAAAGGTAGATAGGGTAGTGGTGTGTGTAACACGACTACAAATGGTTCGGAGTTTATCTTTGAAGTGTGGATGAGTAGAGTTGGATCTGTCGATGAGGCAGAAGTGTGTGATGGTATCTTGATACCTCAGGTAATAGTAGCTGTATGATGAGATACAGTGACGATGGATGTTCCCGAAGATGTTTTCTTTGGAACAAGATTAAGGAAGTGTGAATGCTTCGGTGTTGTGGCTGAGTTCAGCATGAAGTTTCTGTTTGGTTTGGAGTTCGAATTTCTCGAAGATCTTTGGAATAGGAAGTCCTTGGCATCAGTGTCAGCAGTGCAGCTCGGAGTATTCTGTGATGGCAGGAAGTTTTCTGGATGAGCAGTTTTTTTGGAAGTGAAGTTCAGAAGCAGCAGAGTGGATCCATTTCTTCGATAAATTGGATAAATAAGTGTAAGCTGTTCTGATTAGTAAAGAGAGGACAGTTTTTCTTTGGAAATAGGTTGGGTTGATCGCAAAAGTGACTTGCGATTGTCTGAGTGTTCTCTTGGGTTGTCAGAGTTTTTATGGATGTCTTCAGAGAAGTCAGAAGTTTGTCCGCATCTGAAGGTTGAGTTTTCTTATCGACTGGATTCCAGGAGTGATATCGGTGGTTCAGTCTAGTGGAAGGATGTTTCCTAGAGATGGAGTTGGTGAAACAGCTCAAGTTTTGCTGGAGTACCTGAGTTTTCTTTATGGATCAGTGAACCTTATTTCTGGAATGAGTTGTCCAGTCTGTGCTTGTGTCCTACCTCATATCAGAGTTGAGCAGCGAAAGCAGTTTGGAGTGTATCTCTGGATAGGAGGAGTAAGTTTAGAATCTACTGATGTTGTGAAGTAGAGTTATGTTTGGATCTCGTCTGTGTTCTACTTGGTTGAATTGTCAGTTTGGATAACTGGAATTCATTGAGTTTTACGTATCTCTGAGGGAATACGTATTTGATCTATCTTTGGTTGTAGTATCAACAGTTCTGGAAGTTGGGTAGTTGAGTCAGACTCGTCTGTAGTCTGATATTCTGTTTAGTTCTGTAGATCTAGATGTGTAGGAGATCTATAGCTTAATAGTTTAGATTGTTTGTAGAGCGAGTATCCCGGTATATATATATATACTTGGGGAAACTCGAGGAATTTTATCTAGAATTTAGTCTAGATAGTTAGAATTGTTTGATTGGATGAATTGGTTGCTATGGTTGCTAGCATATGGATGATAGTATATGCTTGTGTTTTAAATTAAAATCTTTAATAAGATTATTAAATTACCTTTGTTTAAATTTCGGGGACGAAATTATTTTAAGGGGGGAGGAATGTAATATCCCGGAAATTTTGACAATATCAATTTAATAATCTGTTAAATAATTAAATTGATATTGATGATCTTTGATAATAAGATTTGAATTTAATTTAATAATCTGATTAAATTAGTATTAATTGATGATTTTATCTTTTAAAAGTAAATAAGATATTTCTATTTGGATAAGAATATATATTTAAATTGTTTTGGATTTTATAATATTTGTATAAACTTTTATTTATAAATATAATTAGCTTTTGTTTTTCTTTAAAAAGTAATATATATAGATAAGTATTTTATAAATAAGAAAAAGGCTTTTTAAATAATTTTAAATAAATAAATATGAGTAATTACTTAAAAGACAAGTGTCATTATCTAAAGCTTCATTATAACATGTGTAATTTAATAAACAAATGTATAGGACAAGTGTCTTATTTATTTTCATTTTCTTTTATTTTATAAAATCATAAATATACATGTATATAAACATTGCATTTCTTCATTTCCCATTCTTTTCTAATCTTCTCATTTTTTTCAAAAGCCAAGAGAAATCAATAATCTTTCCTCTAATCTAAAATCAAAAACCTGATTTTCAAATTCCTCAAACCAGAGATTATTAACATCAAATCTCTGTAAACCATTTTTCCAAATCAAAGAATCAGCCTGCAGCCTTCATTTTCTCAAATCTGGAATCAAATCAGAGCAACTGCTGCATTCTTTTCAACTCTGAAAAACAATTCAAACTGCTTGCAGTCATTTTTCAACCTGGAAGCCAACATGCATGTAGATTTAAACCAATCTAAAGCTCCAGCAACTCCAGTTTTTAAATCAATAAGGCATTCCAGTCTTAAGCAAAACGGTTTCAAAAACTATTTCAAAAGAATAAGGCTCTGTCTCCATTTTAATGGTGAGTAACAATTTTATTTAAAAATAACCTAAATAAGTTGCTTGATCTCTTCATCTGATAATCCTGTTTACAGTAAATAAATGATGCAATTCTCTGTATTTTGCTTGGTTTTGAATGCATGTTGATTTTGGTATGTTCTTGCCTATTATCAAATGCCAGTTTCAGATATTGATCAAAATTAATGATTTCATGTTAAGTCCTAGTCTATAAACTGATTTCATATGAATGTTTGTAGATAGTTCTGTATATATATATGTGTATTGTGAAATGCTTCTTGTTTGTATATGTGAATGTATTGTGTGCATGAATATCAGTGTGACCCTGTTATCTTGAATTCCAGGTTACTGTTTTTGATATAAATCATATCTCATGATCTAGTTTTAAATGTGGATCTAAGGTTTAAATAAAATTAGTTGTTCCATAGTAAACTAAAGATTTAAAAGGTTAATTAAGTAAAAATTTAGTCTGAGTGCCTCTGTAAACAAAAACAACAGGGACATGTTTTATAAAGTGAAAATTTGAACTCTGTAATTTATAAATTCAAATGTATAAATTGAAAACATAGATGATAATATGATTTTTAGCATGAATATCATAGTTTTTAGTCTAGTATAATAAGAGCGGTTCTGGTTTATGTTGGAAATGAAATTCTGGTGATTTCGATCATCTCAGTGAAATTGGAAGTTTGAAATCTTTAGTAGTGGTAGTGTAATGATCAAGGATACTAGGAAAAATGACTGGAAATCGAATTAGACATTGAGGCAGAAATGATTTAGGTTTGAAATTTTTAAACCTAGTTTTACTCGGTTAGGGGAAGATGATCGAAATGGGATCTGTGGTCGATCGACTTGAACGAGGATTTGGCAGATGGAAGTTTGGTCGTGGATGAAAGTATGGCCGGAGTTGCTAGATGTCAGATGATCGGAGGTTGGCGAACGAGCGATGTTGCCAGGTTTGGTCAGTGGTGATGGTTTCTTGTTCCAGGTGGGATGAATGCTCGAATTTGAATTCGAGTATGAATCGAAGATAGGATGATCATTTTCTAGTATGTGGATGAACGTGGACTGATGGAAGATGTCGGCGATGACCGGAGTTGCCGTAGGTGACCGTGCACGTGCACGAGATCGAAGGTATCTGGGTGAAGTCTGTTTACTGGAGAAGGCAAATGCGAGTCTCAGGTTTTGTTCGTGGAAGTCTCGGGAATTTTGATGTGCGACTCGAAGTTGTAACGACCCCAAAATTTAAATTTATTTAAATTGATAATTAAATTAATTTTTTGAATTAAATTGAGTGATTAAATAAAATTTTGAATAAAAATTTGTAAAATTTATTTTAAATGGAAGCGAGTTTCCCCTACTGTCTTAGAATCTATATTAAGTCATATGAATTTAAACGATTTGTATAAATGTGATTTGGATTTAAAAATTTAAGTAAATGGTTTAATAATAATAATAATAACAATGATTGATAATTAATGATTTAAATTTAGGATTGATGGTTAATAAATATGAGGAATTATAACAAGTTGAATTTTAATAACAATATATAAGATAAATTATATAGTATAAAATAGAAACTTATTTACATTATAAAGTGATTACACTACAATAATTCAAACAACAAGTAAACAAGACAAAGATAAAACAAAGTAAAAGTATTGCAATCATATAATAAATCAAAGTATTTGTAAAACAAACAAGCAAAGGCAAGATAAATATATAGGTATAAACTAATGAAACACTTGCTAAAGAAGGAAGACATCAAAATATATTCATATATGTACAACCGAGTTAAAGTATGGTACAAGGTAGTTAATGCAATATCTGTAGCATACAAACACATATATCTTCAGCCACCAACATATCTTCATATTGTACAACATCATCAATGCAGCCAACAAAGAAAATATTTCATGTTGTACAACCGAAAGAAGATATAAGTTGTACAACTGATAATAAATGCAAGCCACCAAAGGAAAATATCAGCCACCACTTGATAAAAATATACCTGATGTTGTACAAATACACAACATTACTTGTACAAAAATATTATAAACTGTAAGCTTATTTTCAAGCATATCAACTTCTTCATCTTATTAGTTCGTCCATTTTTAAACTGAGAAGAAAAAAATCTAAAGCAAGGATCATTTTAAATTTAAACAAAACACAATCAATACAAACCAGAGGAAGAAGACTTCAGCTTGCAATCTTCACAGCTTGTTTCAAGAAAGTGGAAGCTCTGTTCTTTCTCTGTTCAAATTTTTGTTACCAGGTGAGCAAACCTTCTTTTAAAAATCTGACTTCTATGTTTCTTTTTACCAAGGTGAGTAAACTTTTCTTTTTAATTGGAACTGAATCTTGTTGTTGGGAGAAATATGGAAGTTTAAATTTAAAATATATGCGGCATGTATATAAAAACATGAAAATTGGGTTGTGCATATCTGTGCACTTGAAAGTGGAGTTCTGTCCCAGGGTGACAAGCTAAAATTTGATTTCTTTTTTCCTCAATCAATATTAAACCTTAAGATCTAAACAAAAGTTGTTTGTTTAGGCATAATTCTTGTATTAAAAATGGTTACAGGCAAATTTAATTGAAGAGTGGTTTGGAAAAATCGAAATTACAGGAAAATTTAAAACTTGTTGAAAATGGGATTATCCTAATTTTTGATTTCAGGCATATCAATTGAATCACCTTTGGAAATAATGATTTTAGAAAGAAAAATCTGAATTTTTAATGCAGTTTTTAGTGAGAAATCTTAACTTGATCAGGAAATGAAAATTTATAAAATTCTGGTGATCGATGGGTTTGTGATCCTCGAGGTTGAAGTCGTAGCTAGGTTGAGGGTTCGAAGTCATCAAAAAAATGCGAGTTGAATTTATAAATCATTGCAGAGTAGTGATGAGACCGATTTAGGGTTAAATGTTCATATTTGGTCACGATCGAAAAAAGTGTTGTCGCGTCGCCGTCGATGGACCAGAGTCGTTCGCACCAGTGCCGATCGAAGCGTTTGTCATCTGCGATGTTTCAGTTGAATCTTCGTGACTGCTGACGGCCTAAGGTGGACGATCGAAGCGATTTCGTGTTAATGGGTTTTGGTTGAAGTTTGGGGTCGACAGTAAAAATTTGGATTTCGTCAACGCGATGGGTATCTGAGTGTTTGTGAGGCTCATAGAGATCATGGCTGATGTGTTGACGATCGCAGCTTGGATCGGAGGAGGCCAGAACGGCGGTGCATGTGTACATGACTTTGGGTTGTGTCAGTTGAAAGGAATTGGAGAAGAAGGAGCTGAACTCGAAGTCGTTTTCTTGAATTCTCGTGAGAGACTCGTGGAAACGTGGATTGGGCTCGAGTATTCTACTAGGCTCGAATCGTTTGATAATGGAACAGGTTTTCAAAGGGTTTAGAACAAAATTTAGTTTTAAAGAAAAATTAGAAGAAGAAAAAGTTGCGTACCTGGGATTGTGTCTCGGGTAAATTGGACGAGCAACTCGAAGCATGGGAGTCGGGGTCTCGAGTCAAAAGTTTGGTTCCAGGTTTTACCTGAACCAGTCTTCCAGGGATTCAAAACTAAATTAAAAAAAATGTAAATTTTAAATCAAGGCTTTAAAAACTGAATTTTAAATCTAAAAGGTAAATTCGAGTTTGGATTGAAATCTAGTTTGAAAATAAATAAAGTTTCAAATCTAATTTGTTCAATAATTTAAAGACAATTAATCAAATGGTGAATTAAATAATAAAAGGTTAATTCTTTAATAATTATAGGTTGATGAATTATAATTAAAGTTAATTAATTTATTATTAATGGTTATTTAATAAACGATTAAAGAATAATTTATCAAAATGGTTTGTAAATAATTAATGATTAATTAACCAAAATTTGTAGTTTATTCAAAACTAATTAATCTGGTATAAATTAATTATGATCAGATATAAATTGACCTTATGAATGTTTGAATTCTATTGGATGATTTGATTATTGGTATTCCCTGATATATGATGGTTTGTGATACATCCTGATTTATGTGGTGATCTGAAATTTCTATTTCTGTGATATATTACTATGTGAATATGAAACCCTTTGGCCAGTAACACGGCATTTGAATTTCGATGCGACAGGGAGTCGGATTCCAGTTGGTTATCCGAAACCCACATCGAGTTGTAATGGCGAATCTTTGTGACTGATAAATTTACTTTATCTATGAATCTGTGAATGAAGATAAGCGTTATCGATTATACCGCTTATCGATATATCTGTGATGATTGATGTGTTGCACTATTGTGTTAAACCCCTGGACTACACCATACACACACAAATATGGATTTCACGTGGAAATCGGTTAAATCACAGATGATTTAAATTTGATGTTTTTGAAATTGGAAATTAGGGTTTAATATGAAAAGCTTTTGAAATTGAATTTCAAAGATAAAAGTTATTTTGAATAACTTAATCGAGTTTTGAAAATTTAAATAATTTGATTTAAATTTGAATTCAAGTTTGAAATTGAATTCTATGATTTGAAACTAGGGATTAAAGATGTTGTACAAGTTATATATGGGTTAAACCATTTAAAGGTATTGATTTGGGAATTTGAATTTAATTCAAGGGTTTTAACTCGTGTAAATATAACTGGATTTTTCCGAAACGAAAACTACTTGTTTTCAAATAATAATAGCTTTCATTTTAAGAAAGGATTTCCAATTTGTGTTGAAAGAATTTCAAGTTTGAAATGGAATTGAAATATTTTGAAAGACTATGAATGAATCTTTGAAAACGAGTTTTGAAAGCTATAAGTTAAATCTTGATTTAAAGATTTAACGATTTAACCAAATTGAAATGAAAATCGATTTGAAAATCTATGAATGAATCTTTGTGAATGGGGTTAACTTTGTGAATTAAATCTTTTGTTTAAAAGATTAAGGTGTGGAAATTGTTTAAACCATTGAGGGTTTTTGAAATGAATCTTTTTGTTTAAAAGATTGGAAATGGTAATTTGTTTTACCATTCGAATGAAAAGTTTTGGGCTTTAAGCTGTGATTTAACTGATACCCCAGTATCCATATGATTTTTAATTGCGCTCGTTATTCGGTTTAGCCGGGAGAGGACCTTTGTGTCATATAACCCATTCCGAATAGTGATACGACGTATATGGATCGCATTTGAAGACCGGTGGTGAAGACCGGATATTTTCGAAAACGAAAGGACAACTCGTCGAATGTCTCTGCACCGACTGGTCCCCGGTATAGAGATTTTATCACCCTTTGTGATGGGAAGTTCGGACGTGATTAGAAATTATCCGGATTTGCAAGGGCTTCTTCGAAAGTGCCTTCGGTTCTGTTCGAACCCGGAACAGACTTATATGGATGTGTGTCTGACGTTACACTTTGAGATGTAAAGCTGGTTTCTATCAAATACATTTCTGTTGGTGGCGGAGAATTTATTCTCTTAGCTTAACACCCTTCTCTGAGACGTATGAGCTCAGAGGTTATGTAGTTGATGGTTACTAGTGATACATTCCCAATTTGGTAATGTGGCATACGAAGTGCTGCTGATCATTTGTTGATCGAAGCGTGGCTTTGTGAAAAAGCGTGGCTTTGTGGACGAGACTTCGTCGAGCCTCACAACCCGGTAATGGTCGAAACAGGAATGTCGCGACAAAGGTTTGTAGGGGTAGCGCCCCTAGGGTATGTCATTTCCTTCTGGATAAAAGGTGATATCATGGTATGGAGCCCAGATATTTTACCTATGTGGATGCTGCACGGTTATTATACTTTGTGGTTGTTGCTTTATGATCGAGGTACCTCGGATAAAGGTCGGTGACGACCGGGGGATGACATGACTCGTGTGTTAGTTACCTAGTTACAGCTTGGTTAAAGCGTGAGGTAGCGTCGGCCTTTTGTTTGCAGAGATCCGGTTAGGTTCTCGGGGCGTCTTTCCAGAGGCGTTTCTATTTCGGTAAGGAAGTTCCTTAGCCTGATCATTTGTTGGAAATCCAAAGAAACAATACGAACCCTGTACGGTTTTAGTTGTATTACCTGCCATGGAATGTGGCGGTAACCTGCTATTGAACATGGTAGCTATAGTAGGCATACGATGAAATGTTGTATGCCGGCTAAGATTAATATTATATTTTCGAAAATGTTTTTTCTACACTATGCACTAGTAATAATATCAAAAGAGTTTTGATTTTGCGTAGTAAGCATGTTTGACTATCATAAGGAGAAATCTCCTCCAATTCTGCGATTGCATTGTGTGTGTGGCGGGAGGCCTTATGGTAGTTTCATTTTCGAAAAGCATTGCGGATTTCAATGTTTAAAAGCCTTTGTTGCTTGTTTTAAAGATAAACTGTTTTTGTTGCTCACACCAGTCCCATGACTGATCCGGAGTTTATTGTTCCCTTCCTAAACTCTGGGTGCCCACTATTTTCCACACGGGCAGTCTAGAGTTGGGTTTTCTCAGATATTCAGGTTGAGTGGATTAGCTGGAGCTAGCTATGGATTAGAGCATTCTATTGGAGATTTTCTATCCGCTGCTGATGTTATCTTTTCTTTCCGCTGCTATTGTCATTGTATCATATTGATATCATTGTTGTATATCATTCTGGATATTGTATTCATTGGAGTTGTATATTATATCATTGATTTCTTTATTCCGCTGTGTTGTTATTTACTTAAGTGTGTTATAAGCTCCGGCGAATCGGATTTGAACGGTCGAATCTATGGCATTCGAGTACGATGTAAAGTATGGATGTCGATTTTCGAACGCGAAAAATCCGAGTCGTTACATTTGGTATCAGAGCTAAGGTTGAACTTTAGCTCAGGAGTATAACACGTTAAGTAGCTCATTAGAGATAGAGTGAAGTAAACTCTAGAATGAGTATATATCTCTAAGATATCCGTCTAAATGTCTCAGTAAATTCTCTTACTATCCACTGATAGTGAGTATGAGTGCAAGAAGAGGACGAGATAGGGGACAAGGGAATACGACTGCAAATGGTCAATACCCTGTAACAGTGGAAACAATCTTTCTCTATCAATTTCCTTTGATTCGATTTCAAATTCTTTCGATTTCTTCGTATCAGCTATAAGAAGAAGTTTCGATGTGATGATGGCCTTACGAATCGTTGTAGAAGATCCTTACTTAGTATCTTCATCGCTTTCTTATCAGCTTTTCGTTTTTAAACCTTAATGAATTTGGAATTGGAAATTTTAAGTTGAGTTAAATTGATTAATAGAATATGAAGGCTAAAATTGAATTAAATCAATAAAACGATTTCATTTAAAACCAAAATTTTGAAATTCTATTGTAATTTCTTTTGAATACCAAAGTCTGAAGAGGGACAAATTGGTATGTATTCTGAGATATTCCGATTTGAGTTTGGAATTCATATCATAAGTTCGAGGAATTATAGGAGATCGAATCTGTCGATCTCTGTGTTGTTTTCGTGCCTGCGAATTTCGAGGACGAAATTCTTTTAAGGGGGGAAGTTTGTAACGACCCCGAAATTTAAATTTATTTAAATTGATAATTAAATTAATTTTTTGAATTAAATTGAGTGATTAAATAAAATTTTGAATAAAAATTTGTAAAATTTATTTTAAATGGAAGCGAGTTTCCCCTACTGTCTTAGAATCTATATTAAGTCATATGAATTTAAACGATTTGTATAAATGTGATTTGGATTTAAAAATTTAAGTAAATGGTTTAATAATAATAATAATAACAATGATTGATAATTAATGATTTAAATTTAGGATTGATGGTTAATAAATATGAGGAATTATAACAAGTTGAATTTTAATAACAATATATAAGATAAATTATATAGTATAAAATAGAAACTTATTTACATTATAAAGTGATTACACTACAATAATTCAAACAACAAGTAAACAAGACAAAGATAAAACAAAGTAAAAGTATTGCAATCATATAATAAATCAAAGTATTTGTAAAACAAACAAGCAAAGGCAAGATAAATATATAGGTATAAACTAATGAAACACTTGCTAAAGAAGGAAGACATCAAAATATATTCATATATGTACAGCCGAGTTAAAGTATGGTACAAGGTAGTTAATGCAATATCTGTAGCATACAAACACATATATCTTCAGCCACCAACATATCTTCATATTGTACAACATCATCAATGCAGCCAACAAAGAAAATATTTCATGTTGTACAACCGAAAGAAGATATAAGTTGTACAACTGATAATAAATGCAAGCCACCAAAGGAAAATATCAGCCACCACTTGATAAAAATATACCTGATGTTGTACAAATACACAACATTACTTGTACAAAAATATTATAAACTGTAAGCTTATTTTCAAGCATATCAACTTCTTCATCTTATTAGTTCGTCCATTTTTAAACTGAGAAGAAAAAAATCTAAAGCAAGGATCATTTTAAATTTAAACAAAACACAATCAATACAAACCAGAGGAAGAAGACTTCAGCTTGCAATCTTCACAGCTTGTTTCAAGAAAGTGGAAGCTCTGTTCTTTCTCTGTTCAAATTTTTGTTACCAGGTGAGCAAACCTTCTTTTAAAAATCTGACTTCTATGTTTCTTTTTACCAAGGTGAGTAAACTTTTCTTTTTAATTGGAACTGAATCTTGTTGTTGGGAGAAATATGGAAGTTTAAATTTAAAATATATGCGGCATGTATATAAAAACATGAAAATTGGGTTGTGCATATCTGTGCACTTGAAAGTGGAGTTCTGTCCCAGGGTGACAAGCTAAAATTTGATTTCTTTTTTCCTCAATCAATATTAAACCTTAAGATCTAAACAAAAGTTGTTTGTTTAGGCATAATTCTTGTATTAAAAATGGTTTCAGGCAAATTTAATTGAAGAGTGGTCTGGAAAAATCGAAATTACAGGAAAATTTAAAACTTGTTGAAAATGGGATTATCCTAATTTTTGATTTCAGGCATATCAATTGAATCACCTTTGGAAATAATGATTTTAGAAAGAAAAATCTGAATTTTTAATGCAGTTTTTAGTGAGAAATCTTAACTTGATCAGGAAATGAAAATTTATAAAATTCTGGTGATCGATGGGTTTGTGATCCTCGAGGTTGAAGTCGTAGCTAGGTTGAGGGTTCGAAGTCATCAAAAAAATGCGAGTTGAATTTATAAATCATTGCAGAGTAGTGATGAGACCGATTTAGGGTTAAATGTTCATATTTGGTCACGATCGAAAAAAGTGTTGTCGCGTCGCCGTCGATGGACCAGAGTCATTCGCACCAGTGCCGATCGAAGCGTCTGTCATCTGCGATGTTTCAGTTGAATCTTCGTGACTGCTGACGGCCTAAGGTGGACGATCGAAGCGATTTCGTGTTAATGGGTTTTGGTTGAAGTTTGGGGTCGACAGTAAAAATTTGGATTTCGTCAACGCGATGGGTATCTGAGTGTTTGTGAGGCTCATAGAGATCATGGCTGATGTGTTGACGATCGCAGCTTGGATCGGAGGAGGCCAGAACGGCGGTGCATGTGTACATGACTTTGGGTTGTGTCAGTTGAAAGGAATTGGAGAAGAAGGAGCTGAACTCGAAGTCGTTTTCTTGAATTCTCGTGAGATACTCGTGGAAACGTGGATTGGGCTCGAGTATTCTACTAGGCTCGAATCGTTTGATAATGGAACAGGTTTTCAAAGGGTTTAGAACAAAATTTAGTTTTAAAGAAAAATTAGAAGAAGAAAAAGTTGCGTACCTGGGATTGTGTCTCGGGTAAATTGGACGAGCAACTCGAAGCATGGGAGTCGGGGTCTCGAGTCAAAAGTTTGGTTCCAGGTTTTACCTGAACCAGTCTTCCAGGGATTCAAAACTGAATTAAAAAAAAATGTAAATTTTAAATCAAGGCTTTAAAAACTGAATTTTAAATCTAAAAGGTAAATTCGAGTTTGGATTGAAATCTAGTTTGAAAATAAATAAAGTTTCAAATCTAATTTGTTCAATAATTTAAAGACAATTAATCAAATGGTGAATTAAATAATAAAAGGTTAATTCTTTAATAATTATAGGTTGATGAATTATAATTAAAGTTAATTAATTTATTATTAATGGTTATTTAATAAACGATTAAAGAATAATTTATCAAAATGGTTTGTAAATAATTAATGATTAATTAACCAAAATTTGTAGTTTATTCAAAACTAATTAATCTGGTATAAATTAATTATGATCGGATATAAATTGACCTTATGAATGTTTGAATTCTATTGGATGATTTGATTATTGGTATTCCCTGATATATGATGGTTTGTGATACATCCTGATTTATGTGGTGATCTGAAATTTCTATTTCTGTGATATATTACTATGTGAATATGAAACCCTTTGGCCAGTAACACGGCATTTGAATTTCGATGCGACAGGGAGTCGGATTCCAGTTGGTTATCCGAAACCCACATCGAGTTGTAATGGCGAATCTTTGTGACTGATAAATTTACTTTATCTATGAATCTGTGAATGAAGATAAGCGTTATCGATTATACCGCTTATCGATATATCTGTGATGATTGATGTGTTGCACTATTGTGTTAAACCCCTGGACTACACCATACACACACAAATATGGATTTCACGTGGAAATCGGTTAAATCACAGATGATTTAAATTTGATGTTTTTGAAATTGGAAATTAGGGTTTAATATGAAAAGCTTTTGAAATTGAATTTCAAAGATAAAAGTTATTTTGAATAACTTAATCGAGTTTTGAAAATTTAAATAATTTGATTTAAATTTGAATTCAAGTTTGAAATTGAATTCTATGATTTGAAACTAGGGATTAAAGATGTTGTACAAGTTATATATGGGTTAAACCATTTAAAGGTATTGATTTGGGAATTTGAATTTAATTCAAGGGTTTTAACTCGTGTAAATATAACTGGATTTTTCCGAAACGAAAACTACTTGTTTTCAAATAATAATAGCTTTCATTTTAAGAAAGGATTTCCAATTTGTGTTGAAAGAATTTCAAGTTTGAAATGGAATTGAAATATTTTGAAAGACTATGAATGAATCTTTGAAAACGAGTTTTGAAAGCTATAAGTTAAATCTTGATTTAAAGATTTAACGATTTAACCAAATTGAAATGAAAATCGATTTGAAAATCTATGAATGAATCTTTGTGAATGGGGTTAACTTTGTGAATTAAATCTTTTGTTTAAAAGATTAAGGTGTGGAAATTGTTTAAACCATTGAGGGTTTTTGAAATGAATCTTTTTGTTTAAAAGATTGGAAATGGTAATTTGTTTTACCATTCGAATGAAAAGTTTTGGGCTTTAAGCTGTGATTTAACTGATACCCCAGTATCCATATGATTTTTAATTGCGCTCGTTATTCGGTTTAGCCGGGAGAGGACCTTTGTGTCATATAACCCATTCCGAATAGTGATACGACGTATATGGATCGCATTTGAAGACCGGTGGTGAAGACCGGATATTTTTGAAAACGAAAGGACAACTCGTCGAATGTCTCTGCACCGACTGGTCCCCGGTATAGAGATTTTATCACCCTTTGTGATGGGAAGTTCGGACGTGATTAGAAATTATCCGGATTTGCAAGGGCTTCTTCGGAAGTGCCTTCGGTTCTGTTCGAACCCGGAACAGACTTATATGGATGTGTGTCTGACGTTACACTTTGAGATGTAAAGCTGGTTTCTATCAAATACATTTCTGTTGGTGGCGGAGAATTTATTCTCTTAGCTTAACACCCTTCTCTGAGACGTATGAGCTCAGAGGTTATGTAGTTGATGGTTACTAGTGATACATTCCCAATTTGGTAATGTGGCATACGAAGTGCTGCTGATCATTTGTTGATCGAAGCGTGGCTTTGTGAAAAAGCGTGGCTTTGTGGACGAGACTTCGTCGAGCCTCACAACCCGGTAATGGTCGAAACAGGAATGTCGCGACAAAGGTTTGTAGGGGTAGCGCCCCTAGGGTATGTCATTTCCTTCTGGATAAAAGGTGATATCATGGTATGGAGCCCATATATTTTACCTATGTGGATGCTGCACGGTTATTATACTTTGTGGTTGTTGCTTTATGATCGAGGTACCTCGGATAAAGGTCGGTGACGACCGGGGGATGACATGACTCGTGTGTTAGTTACCTAGTTACAGCTTGGTTAAAGCGTGAGGTAGCGTCGGCCTTTTGTTTGCAGAGATCCGGTTAGGTTCTCGGGGCGTCTTTCCAGAGGCGTTTCTATTTCGGTAAGGAAGTTCCTTAGCCTGATCATTTGTTGGAAATCCAAAGAAACAATACGAACCCTGTACGGTTTTAGTTGTATTACCTGCCATGGAATGTGGCGGTAACCTGCTATTGAACATGGTAGCTATAGTAGGCATACGATGAAATGTTGTATGCCGGCTAAGATTAATATTATATTTTCAAAAATGTTTTTTCTACACTATGCACTAGTAATAATATCAAAAGAGTTTTGATTTTGCGTAGTAAGCATGTTTGACTATCATAAGGAGAAATCTCCTCCAATTCTGCGATTGCATTGTGTGTGTGGCGGCAGGCCTTATGGTAGTTTCATTTTCGAAAAGCATTGCGGATTTCAATGTTTAAAAGCCTTTGTTGCTTGTTTTAAAGATAAACTGTTTTTGTTGCTCACACCAGTCCCATGACTGATCCGGAGTTTATTGTTCCCTTCCTAAACTCTGGGTGCCCACTATTTTCCACACGGGCAGTCTAGAGTTGGGTTTTCTCAGATATTCAGGTTGAGTGGATTAGCTGGAGCTAGCTATGGATTAGAGCATTCTATTGGAGATTTTCTATCCGCTGCTGATGTTATCTTTTCTTTCCGCTGCTATTGTCATTGTATCATATTGATATCATTGTTGTATATCATTCTGGATATTGTATTCATTGGAGTTGTATATTATATCATTGATTTCTTTATTCCGCTGTGTTGTTATTTACTTAAGTGTGTTATAAGCTCCGGCGAATCGGATTTGAACGGTCGAATCTATGGCATTCGAGTACGATGTAAAGTATGGATGTCGATTTTCGAACGCGAAAAATCCGAGTCGTTACAGAAGTTGTTGGAGCTGGAAGGTTGGACTCAAGTGACCAGGAAGGACTCGAGACTTTTGAGTGTTTTTGCGAGGGAGACTAGGGGAAATTAGGGTGGGGACTCGAAGCAAATAGGCTGGGTTCGAGAGTTTTAGTGTTGACAGGTTTTATACTTTACTGTTTGAAATTTAAATTTAAATTAAATTTTGAAGTAATATTAAGCAGTAAATCAAAGTTTGATTTATAAAGACAAGTTTAGTTTTAAACTTTAATATTAGATAATTAGTTTATGAATTTAAATGTTTAAATAGGTTAAGTGTAGATATGTTTAAATGTTAAATCTAAGAAGAAATTTGATTTAAGTTCTTTTAAAAACTTCTTAGAAAATATAAGATTTTTAATAAGTAAAAGTTTTTAAATTGGTTTTAAAAACTTTGTTAAAAATGAATTGGTATTCATTTTAAATACAGAATTTAAAATGAAATTTAAAAGTAGATTTGAAATGAATGTTTCAAATATAAATTGAAAATGATAACTTGTTTATCAATAAAAAAATAAAGTTTATCTTAAAATAATTAAAGACTTGTGTTTATTTAATTTATTAGGAGATTTAATAGATAATTAAATTATTTGATTAATTAATCATTTGGATTAATTAAATAGGTAATTAAAGGTTTAAACTAATTTATTTATGATTAAGATAAATTAATTAGGGATGATTAATTTGTAGTTAGGAGTTATAAATTAGAGTATTAATTAATGGTTAGGAATTAATTAATAAGTAATTAAATATTAATTAAGTTATGGTTAACACTTAATTAATTTAGTAATTAGAGATTAATAAATTGGTTATTAAGATTTATTAATTTAGAATTAATAATAATTAATATTAGTTAATTAATTAAGGAAAGTAATTAAATAATAGTTAATGAGGTCATTAACTATGGGTTATTAGATAAATGAATTAATAGGGTTAATTTTGATAATTAATTAGTTTAATTAATTTAAAGATAAGCAATTATAGAATTTGTTTAAATGTAATTACTTATTGGAAGTAATTAAGAATTAATTACTTATTGTAATTAATTGAAGTTAATTTGATTTAGTTAAATTAATTAATTAAGTTTAATTAATTTAGAATAATCAAGAGATGATTTGATAATAATTACTTAATGTAATTATTAAAATAAGATTATTTAGGGGAGTAAATAATAAGATAATTACTGGAAGTAATTAGTTGAATAAATGATTTTATTAATAGAAGTAATTTGAGTTAATTACTTTGAATAATTAATCAAGGGATTAATTAAGAAATTAATTAAGGAGTAATTAATTTAGTTAATGAAAGTAATTAAGGGTAATTAATTACTGATTGAAGATTAATCAAGGGTGATTAATAAATGTTGTTTAATTAAAGATTAATTACTTAATGTAATTAATTTAATTGAGTAATTAATAATTAAGTTGTAATTAAGGATCATTAATTAATATAATTAATGATGTAATTAAGAATTGATTAATTAAGTAATAATTAATAAATGAAGTAATTAATCAATGTAATTAATTAAGGATTAATGTAATTAATTATAGTTGATTAAGTTAATTAATTTTAGTAAATTAATTAATGAAGTAATTAAAGGTTAATTACAATAAGTGGTTAAGGATAATTAATTTAAGTAATTAATTGAGAATAAATTACTTGAATGTAATCAAAAGATAATTAATCAAGATGATTAATTGAAATGAATTATTAGAGGATAATTAATTAATTGATTGTAATTAATTAATGGTTAAGTAAGAAGGATTTATAAAATGAAGTAATTAATTTAATTCAATTTAAATTAATTAGAGATGATATAAATCATTACTTATGGATGGATGATAATACTGAATGCTTTGCATTGATTGATATCTCTGATGAGATATATGCTGTATGATATGGATGTTAGTTGAATTGTATGGATTATCTGATAATGTTGATTATCTGTTGTAAATCATCTTCCTTTATGAATAAAGATAATAAATTAAATTGTTTTAACCTTTAAAACAACTTGGCCTTAAAAGATACGCTTTGGATTTCGATGAGTCCGGGATCGGGTTTCCGTATACCGGATTTCCAGGTCTGGAGACCCGAATACCACATCGATCCAAATTAACGATAGGTCGTAAATCAAGTGAAGATGAAGATTCAGAGTGCAAGGGTTATTGTCGTTAACTTGAGGGTGATTCCAAAACGAGTGTAACGAGATAATGCCTTCGGTTTCGTTCGAACCCGGAACGAACTTGTATGGATTGAATGCTTTTAGCACATCGTCAGGTGGACGATGAGCATTCTAAGATAGATGTGTTCTTTTTAAAGGTAATCGTAGCCTCAAGCCTCACAAACCGGGAATGGCTAAAACAGGGGAGGTGCAGCAAGGTTAGTGGGTAGCACCCAAGTAGGACAAGGTTACCTCTGTCTAGATGTCCCTTTCTATTTTCGACTTAGTGGTGCGGTTGCTGATCCCAACCGTGAGGTATCTTGTGCGGGAATTATCCAGTAAGGGATGTTCCGACCTTGTGTTGCAGGGGATTGGGAGTGATCCTCGGTACGGTGATCTAGGCCACGTACTGTGACGGGCGGTACCCCAGTAGCCCTGCCATTGTATGGAAATCCAACTTCCAATAAGTGATAACGGACTTGATTGTATACCTATGTATGCTGGAATTTAATAATGTAACAATTTCGGCTATTTCATATTTATTTGAAAACCCTAGACCCTATTATAATACAATCGAATTTCCTATCAAATGTTTTGGTTAGCGTAAGGTAAAAACTTACCCATGTTTATTTGTGGGGAGTCTTACGTGATACCTTTTCTTTCAAAAGGTTTTTGAAGTTAAACAAGTTTAACCTGTTACTCACACCAGACCCATGTCTGACCCAAGTTGTTTATTTCTGTTTTATAAACTCTTGGGTACTCAAATTTTTACGAGTAGTCAAGGGATTCAGGTTTAGCTTTGACGAGTAATCTGGAGGAGCAATGGAGCAGGAGGCTTCAGCGTTGTAGATATAGATAGTAGTTTCCGCTGTGTTGATCTTGTTTAGATCTTTGTTTTGTATTGAGATGTAATAACTAGACAGATGTTTATAACTGTCTAGTATATGATGTGTAATCTGTGTAACTCTGATAAGTGTTGTATATGATACTATGTAATATTTATGTGATATAATATATTTTGTTCGTTTCCGCTGTGAGTATTTGTGTTTGTTTCTTTTCTCTTCTTCTCTTTTCTACTTCTCACCCCTTTCTTTCTTAATGTCGATGCGATTTTCCGGGAGTGGAAAGTCGGGTCGTCACAATGGGTTTGAACGGAAAACACATATGGGCCAAATTCCGGCGATTAGAATTGAATTGGGCACCGAGATTAATGGGGAGGGTGGCTTGCATGTTGATAATCATCAGAAAAATAGTTGCAGAATTTTTAGATCGTCGTGGGGATGGCGCGGCGTTGAACTAGGGTTTAAGCTTAGTATTTTTTCAATCGTGTTCGGAGGCAATGGTGTCGTCGACGTAGCATTTTGGGCGATCGGTCTAGGGGGAGATGATGAAGGAGGAAGAGGGGAAGCTCGAGGTGACATCCGGTGGTCGTTGGCGTGGTGGTTCATCGTCGCGAGGCAATTTAAGGTCAGGGAGATTTTCCAATTAGAACTGGAATGCTCGATTTTTGATTCGAGCTTATGATAGAATCTGGGCGCTCAGGTGAGGTGAGGAGATGATCGGTGACCGGTAGGCGTTGGCGTTGATGATCGGAGTCGCTCCGATTGCATGTGCACGTGCACGATCATGTTCTTGTGTCTAATGGGATTCGAGTTTGGGGAAGATGAAGTAATTCTCGAGTACGACTCGAAGTTTTCATTGATTGTCTCGGGGAAAATGAATGATGGGTGAACTCGAAGCAAGGCCCGGGGAAATGATGGTTTGGCTTGGGTCTGTTTGATAGGCAGCAGGTTTTAAAATTTTAAAAAATAAAAATATATATACAGGTTTCAAAATTTTGAAACTAAAATCTATACCAGGTTTTAAATTGTAAAACAAATATTGTACCAAGGTTTTAAACAAAAAAAAATATGAACAAGTTCAAAGGAAAAAGGTTAAGGTTAATCATTTTTAAATTGTTTTGAAAATAAATTGATTTTGAAAAAAATTTATATGATGATTATCAATATATCTCTAAGTATTTTGAATGGAATTTGATAATGCTTGAATTAAGCAAGTGTTTGAAAATAAGTATATTAGAAACCTTAATTAAGAAATGATTTTTGATTTATAAATTATTTCAAGAAAATTTATCAATAGGGTAAATTAATTAATGTGATTGTTTAAAAGTAAATATGTTAATGTGATAAATATAAAGATAATTAATGTAATTGATTAAGGTGGGTAATTAAGGGATAATTACTTAATGAAATTAATTAAAGATTAATTACTTAATGGAAGTAATTACGGGTCAATTGATTTGTTAATTAAAGATTAATTAATGAATGATTTAAGGTTAATTAATGATTAAAGTTGTAAATAAATTATGTTAATTAACCAAGATGAGTGACTAATCTGGTTTGAATTAATCAAACAAATTAAATTGATCTTACTTATGAATGTTTGGATTCTATTGGATGATTTGATTGTTTGATATCCCTGATATATGATGCTTTGTGATACATCCTGATTTATGTTGTGATCTGTAATTTACTTATCTGTGATATATATCTGTGTGAATGAACGATAAGCGTGATAGTTAATACCGCTTATCAATTATATTTCTGTATTCTGATCTGTGATGATTGTATGATGTTGCACTACTGTGTGAAACCCCTGGACCACACTTTCACACACATAAATATGGATTTCAATTGGAAATCGGTTAAGTCACAGATAATTTAAATTTGATGTTTTTGAAATTGAAATTTTAATTTCAATTGATTTTGAAATTGGAAATTTGGGTTTAAAGTGAAAAGCTTTTGAAATGGAATTTCAAAGATAAAACTTATTTTCGAATAACTTGATTAAGTTTTGAAAATTTAAATAATTTGATTTAAATTTGAATTCAAGTTTGAAATTGAATCCTATGATTTGAAACTAGGGATTAAAGATGCTGTACAAGTTATATATGGGTTAAACCATTTTAAAGTTTTTGATTTGGGAATTTGAATTTAATTCAAGGGTTTTAACTCGTGTAAATATAATTGGATTTTTCCAAAACAAAAACTACTTGCTTTCAAATAATAATAGCTTTCATTTTAAGAAAGGATTTCTAAATTGTGTTGAAAGGTTTCAAATTTAAAATGAAATAAAAATGTTTTGAAACCTATGAAATGAGTCTTTGATTCAAAGACCGAATGAGTTAATCCAACTTGAAATAAAAATTGTTTTGAAAGGCTATGAATGAATCTTTGGAAACGAGTTTTGAAAGCTATAAGTTAAATCTTGACTTAAAGATTTTACGAGTTAATTCAATTGAAATAGAAATTGTTTTGAAATCCATGAATGGATCTTTGTGAATGGGGTTAACTTTGTGAATTGAATCTTTTTGTTTAACAGATTTGAAAATGGTAATTTGTTTAAACTATTTGAAAGAAAGTTTTAAATTATTAAGTTGTGACTTAATTGAAATCCCATATCCATATGTTTTAAATATTTCGCTCACTATTCGGGTTAGCCGGGAAAGGACCTTTGGGTCGTATAACCCATTCTGAATATGTGATACGTCGTAATGGATTGCATTTGATGACCGATGTTGAAGACCGAATATTTTTGAAAACGGAAGGATTACCGTCGAGTTACTCTACATCGGCCGATCTCCGATATAGAGGTTTTATCACCCTTAGTGACGGGAAGTCCGGACGTGATTAGAAAATTATCCGGATTTGCAAGGGCTTCGTAAGAAGTGCCTTCGGTTCTGTTCGAACCCGGAACAGACTTGTATGGTTACATGTCTGACATTACATTTTGAGATATAAAGCAGATTTCTTTCAAGTACATTTCTGTTTGGTGGCGGAGAATTTATTCTCTTAGCTTAACACCCTTCTCTGAGACGTACGAGCTCAGAGGTTATGTAGTTCAAGGTTATTGGCAATATACTCCCAATTTGGTAATGTGACATGCTGAATGTTGCTGTGTGATGATCATTGTTTGCTCATTTGTGATATGATCATTTGTTTGATTATTTATCTTTGTGATCATTACTTTGATCATCTGTTGACCCAAAGCATGGCTTTGTGCCAAAGCGTAGCTTTGTGGACGATACTTCGTCGAACCTCACACCCCGGAATGGTCGAAACAGGAAAGATGCGGCAAGGTTATTGGGGGTAGCGCCCCTTAGGGTATGTACATCTCCTTCTGGATAGAAGTGGTATCATGGTATGGAGCCCAGATACTTAACTTATGTGGATATCTGTAATATCCCGGAAATTTGGGGCAATATCAATCTAATAATCTGTTTAAATAATTAAATTGATTTGATAATAAAATTTGAATTGGTTTAATAATCTAATTAAATAAATATTTAATTAGTGAATTTTACTAATAAAATGATTTCTATTTATAATGTGTATATATATGTGTGTATATATTGTAAATAGATAAGCTTTGGTTTGAAATTTAATAAATAAGTAAAATATTGTTTTTTTAAATTTCTAATATATATATTTTGATAGTTTGGAAATTTTGATTTATTTAATATTAAGCTTTTCAAAGCTATTTAAACAAATAACTATATGGTTTTAAGTAAGGTTAATAATAAGGTTTATTTTATATTGCTTAATAAATATGGTTTAAGAATATATATATATAAGTTTAAAATACAATTAACATATGATATTATAATTCATTTAGTAATAGTAGTAATTTATAATCTCTTTTATAAATTATTTTAAAATTGACAAATGGTTATTTTCAAATTAAATGTGTTGTTTTAAATTGACTTTAAATTGGATTTTAAAAATATAATTTGAATTTGAATTAGATTTAATTTTGAATTCAAAAAAAGAGGTAATATTCAAATAGTTTGGATTTCAAAGTATATGTAAACTTTTATTTATAATAATTAGTTTTGTTTCTTTATAAGTAATATATATAAATAGATAAGTAATAAGTGTTTAATAAAATAAGAAAAGTCTTTTATTTACATTTAAAATAAATATAAACTAATTAAAGGGACATGTGTTAATTTATAAGGCTATGTAATAACAAGTGTAAACTAATAATACAATGGTAATGCCAAATGTCAAGTTCTAAATTTTGATTTTCTTTTATTTTTATTTTTAATAAACTACAAATTAACTTATATAAACCTATGCCTACTTCTCATTTTCTTTTTCTTTCCTGTTCTTTTCAAAAAGGTAAAAAATTTCAGCCTATTCTCTAAACAAAGCCTGTAACTCAAAATCTTCCTCAAAACTAAATTCTCAAAACAATGTAGAAATCAACTCCTCTAACCAGAGAAAAACCATTAACCTGCAAATCATCTTCCAAAATCAAAGTCTGTTTGTAAACATCTTCTTCAAAGATCTGTAACCACTTTCAAATCTGAAGCTTGCAAAACATTCTTTTTAAATCTGAGATTTTGCAAAGCAATTTTCAACAAAAGCCTGCAATTCATTTTCAACATCAAAAACTGGAGCATGCAGAGCATTTTCAAAAATTAAGGAAAAGGGGCCTGTAGCAGATAATCAAAGCAAGCTCATAATCATCTTACCTGCACCCAAGTTTCAAGTTCTTTTACAAATTCCATCAATTCGAGTTTTAAAGTTTTCAAAATCAAAACTGTTTCAAGCTCTGTTCTTCATTTCAAATTAGGTGAGTAACTTTCTTTTTAAAATTAAGTAGGGATATTTATTTGCATGTGAATTTTCTGGAATAAAAGAAGTATCGAATGCATGGATATGATTGAATTTCTATGGATATATAAATGCATGTTTAATTTTGTATCTGTTCTTACCTGTTTTTATCTGTTCTTCTTTTAGAAGCAAATATCATGATCAAAAATTCAATACCTCCTAATATAATCTCTGTTGGGACTTAGACTTTAAACAAATGTTGTTTGTTCCAATCTAAATTAGAGTCTAAAATTTTATTAAGTTAAAATAAAATGAAAACTACTCTGTAAATATAAAGGAACAGGGAAGTTTTAGTTTTGTATAAAATTCAAATATGATAATTAAGCATTCCAGGATTATAAATTGAATCTTTAAACCAAATTATGATTTTTAGAAGAGAAATCACAATTTTTAGCATTAAGTTGAGTAAGCAGTTCGAACTTGAACAGAATTTGGGTTTTTTGTTGTCTCTGGTGATCTATGGGTTCGGGGACGTCGTGGTTCTCAATGAAGATGTAGGGATGATCGGAGAATCTGAGAAAATTGTAGAAATGTTGATCAGAGCACTGTGATGAAGGCGGTGATTGATTTCTATTCTTAGCCCTAGTTTTGGTCAGGTTGGATGTCGAGGAAATCTCGACAAGGTCAGTTCACTAGGCTCGATCGCGATAGGGGGAAATTGGAGCTGGAGTCGAGGCGATACTTCGGTGAGGTTGGCGAGGTTTCTCGAAGCATAGTTCGTCGGCGACGAGTGGATTTCTGATTGGGTTTGATTCCAGAATTGTGCTTGGAGACTCGATTTTGATTTCGAGCTGGTAACGATATTCTGATGGTCGGAATGGAGTGTGAAGAGGATCGTCGACTTGAAGAAGTAGTCGTAGGTGATCGGAGAAGCTGGGATGATCTGTGCACGTGCACATGTACGTCTCGTACAACTGGAAGAATTTTTAAGTTTGGGGAAGATGAAGTCTGGGTTTGGTTCGAAGTTTTAGTGTGAGTGACTCAAAGTCATACTCGAGTATTTGATGTTCTGACTCGGGTTCGTGCAGAGGAACTCGCGAGAGTTTTAAACTGGTTTTAAAATTTAACATAACAAAGTATAAAAATAAAAGAGGGAAGGAACTCGAAGTTGGTCTCGGGAAAACTGGGTTTTTACTCGGGGGAAAATGGAGTTGACTCGGGTAGATGTAAAATTGCAGTTTTTAAAACAGACAGTGTTTTTAAATTTAAATTGAGTTTTAAACTTTGAAAATAGGATTTAAAACCAGTTTTAAATCAAGTTTTCATTCGAGTTCAAGTTATAATTTGTATCCTAGAATTTGAGATAAATAAAGTTTACAAAACTAATGGTTTTAACAAATTTAAATGTTTAAAGAAATTTTTTTAAAAAGGTTTGAATAAATAAATTTGTTTAAAAATCTTATAAACTTCTTTTATAAATGTTAAGTGTTTTTCTTAACATTTGAATTTAAAAAGATTTTGTATATTAAAAGTTAAATTTGTAATTATTTTACATCTGTGATTTAAGATAAATCAAAAGAAAGATTTTTGAAGTAAAATGTTTTAAAGTCTTTATTAATAATAATTAAAGTAGTTGAAAGGTAAATACTTTAATTTAGAAAGTAATTAAAGAATTGTTAAATAATTAATGAAGATCATTAATTAGGGATTATTTAATAATTAATAAATGGGATTAATTTTGATAATCAATTAGATTAATTAATAAATGAAAATCATTTATGAATTGGTTAAGTATAATTACTTAATGGAAGTAATTAAAGAAATTAATTACTTATGGTAATTAATTAAATAAATTTGATTAAGTTAAATTAATTAATTAAATTAATTTAAGATAATCATTTAGAGATATGATAAATATAATTACTTAAATGTAATTAGTGAAGTGTAATTACTTAGGAAAGTAATTAAAGTTAATTAGTGGATGTAATTAACTAAAGATGGTTTAATGAAAGTAATTTGAGTTTAATTACTTTGTATAATTAATCAAAGGATTAATTGAGATAATTAATTAAAGGAGTAATTAATTTATTAAGTGAAGTAATATAGAGTAGTTAATTACTGAATGGGATAAATCAAGACTGATTAATAAATGTGGTTTAGCAAAGTTTAATTACTTAATGTAATTAATTTAAATGGAATAATTAATTTAAAGAAATAATTAAGGATAATTAATAATGTAATTAAGGGTTGATTAATTTAATTTAATTAATCAAAAATAAGTGATTAAAGTAATTAATTAATTGTAATTAATTAAGGATTAATGTAATCAAGTATAGTTAATTAACTAATGAAGTAATTAAAGATTAATTACTGTAATGGTTTAAGATAATTAATTTGTGAAATTAATTAAGTATTAATTACTTAAAGTAATTAAAGGGTAATTAATCAGGAATGATTAATTTAGATGGATACTTAGAGTAATGATTAATTAATTGGTTTAATTAATAATTAAGTAAGCAGGATTTATAGAATGAAGTAATTAGTTTAATTCACTTTAAATTAATTAGATGATATAAATCATTGCTTAAGGATGGATGAATGAGATTGAATGTATTTCATTGTTTGATATCTCTGATGAGATATGATTGATATATGATATGGATGTTTGGTTGAATTATAATGATAATGTGAATTATCTGTTTGGGATGATAATGTAGATTATCTATTGAATTATCTATCTTTGTGTATATAGATAAGAATTGGATTGTTTTAACCTTAAAACAACTTGGCCCTTAAAAGATACGTTTTGGATTTCGATGAGACCGGGATCGGGTTTCCGTATACCGGAATTCCAGGTCTGGAGACCCGAATACCACATCGATCCAAATTTACGATAGGTCGTGAATCTCAAGTGAAGATGAAGATTCAGAGTGCAAGGGTTATTGTCGTTAACTCTGAGGGTGATTCCAAAATGAGTGTAACGAGATAATGCCTTCGGTTTCGTTCGAACCCGGAACGAACTTGTATGGATTGAATGCTTTCAGCACATCGTCAGGCGGACGATGAGCATTCTAAGTGATATGTTCTGATTAAAGGTAATCGTAACCTCAAGCCTCATCAACCGGGAATGGCTAAAACAGGGGAGGTGCAGCAAGGTTTCGTGGGTAGCACCCACTGAGAGCAAGATAGATCCCTGTCTAGAGGTCCCTTTTCTTTTATTCGGCTTAGTGTGTGGTTGGTCGCGCCAACTACGGGATTGTCTTGTTCGGGATTATCCAGTAAGGGATGGTTCCGGCTTTGTGTTGCAGGGGAGCGGGCGTACTCCTCGGTACGGTGATCTAGGCCACGTACTGTGACGGGCGGTACCCCAGTAGCCCTGCCATTGTATGGAATCCAAACTCCAATAAGTGCCGTACGTATTAGTTGTGCCCAACTATGTTGGAATGTGAGATGTAAGCATTTCAGCTATTTCTATATTTTACTTGAAAACCCTAGACCCTATTATAATAAAATCAGATTTCCTATCAAATGTTTTGGTTAGCGTAAGGTAAAAACTTACCCATGTTTATTTGTGGGGAGTCTTACGTGATATCTTTTCTTTCTAAAGGTTTTGAAGTTAAGCAAGTTTAACCTGTTACTCACACCAGAACCATGTCTGACCCAAGTGTTTATTTCTGTTTTATAAACTCTTGGGTACTCAAATTTTTACGAGTAGCCAAGGGATTCAGGTTTAGCTTTGACGAATATTCTGGAGGAGCAATGGAGCAGGAGGCTTCGGCGTTCGTAGATATAGTATTCCGCTGTGTTGATATCTGTGATAGTGTCTTGTCTTGTATTTGTGTTGTAATGTCTAGACAGATGTTTATAACTGTCTAGTAAGTGATGTATATGCTGTGTAACTCTATAAATTGTTGTATACTATGTAATAGTTTATGTTATTAATATAATTTATTCGTTCCGCTGTGAGATCGTTGTTGTTGTTTCTTTCTTTCTTCTCTTCTTTTCTCTTTCTATCCCTTTCTTTCTTATTAACGATGCGACTTTCTGTGGAGAGAAAGTCGTGGTCGTTACAGTGGTATCAGAGCCAGGTTGAGCGAATGCCTAAGCTTTTGGTTAAGTGAATATCAAAACACTAGGTTGAGTGAATACCTAGGTTCGGAAGGATTGTTCATTAGAGACAGGATCTGTAATAACCTGTTTGAGTCTGAGTATATATATATACGAGAGCGCGTATTTGTTAGTTATATAAAATGGTTTTATATTGTGTTAATTGATCGGTTGAGTGGTATATGGATTCTGGTCAATACGAGTAGCTAACGTTATTGATAGGGATCTCTAAACACTTGACCAGGCCAACGGACACAATATTGTTTTAAAAAGGTAGATGAAATAATTTTACCCAGATATAATTTCTATATAAAAAAGTATCATTTTAAATGTATATGGTATTTGTAATGATTGGTTGAGATGATAATAATTTATCATCTAGGATTAGGAGTCTGAGTGTTGAGGTTGGAAGAGTATCTGTCGAGACTGTAAACCTAATACCGTCTCGAGTGAACTTTACAGTTGTGTAAGGATTTCACAATCTCTGAAGGAAACCTGTTAAGGTTCGGAGTTCATCTTAGGAGTTGGATGAGTAGAGTTGGATCTGTCGGAGAACAGAAGCGAGTGATGGTATCTTGATACCTCAGGAAATAGTAGCTGAGTGATGAGACGCAGTGAATATGGATGTTCCCGAAGATGTTTTCTTTGGAACAAGTTGTGGAAGTGTGTCTGCTTTGGTGTTGTGGCTGAGTTCAGCATGGTGATTCTGTTTGGTTTGAAGTTCGAGTTTCTCGAAAAGCTTTGGTAAGGAAGTCTTTGGCATTTGTGGCAGCGTTGCAGCTCGGAGTATTCTTGGATTGGCAGGAAGTTTTTCTGGCTGAGTAGTTTTTCTGAAGTGGAGTTCAAAAACAGCAGAGTATATCCATTTCTTCGATGAATTGGATAGTTAAGTGTGAGCTGTTCTGATTGGTAAAGAGAGAACAGTTTTATTTGGAATTTGGCTGAGTTGATCGCAAAAGTGACTTGCGATAGTTTGAGTATTCTTTTGGGTATCTGAGATTTTCTGGGATATGTTGTCTAGTCTGTGCTTGTGTTCTTCATCAGCATTTTCATTTTACTCCAGATCAGAATGGTGCAGCTGAAGCAGTTTGGCAAGTGCTCCTATTTGTCTTTTCAAGATAGGAGAAGTTAGTTTGAAATCTACTGATGTTTGGTAGTAGAGTTTGTGTTTTGGATTTGGGTAGATCTTGGAGGATCATTTGGTTGAGTTATTTTTTTTACCCGGTTTATTTCTAGAAGCATCGACGAAGGTTGAGCTGATCAGAAAGGATTTGTAGGAAGCCGAGATCGTCTGAAGATTTTGTGGATAAGAGACGAAGGAATTTGAAATTCGAAGTTGGAGACTTCGTTGTTGTGAAGTTTTTCTCTGATTAAAGGGAGCTATAAGATTGGGTAAGTCTCGGAAGTCAGCTCCGAGTTGTTTTGGATCTCTTCTGTGTTCTGATTTGGATAAGAGCTTGGTCTACAAGGATTGAATGGTCAGTTTGGATAACTGGAATTCATTGTGTTTTACGTATCTCTAAGGGAGTACGTGTTTGATCTATCTCTGGTTTTGGAATCAGCAGTTCTGGAGGATTTGGTTGTTGAGTCAGACTCGTCTGTAGTCTGATATTCTGTTTAGTTTTGGTAAATCTAGATAAGTAGGAGCTCTATAACTTAGTATTGTTTGTTTGGATTGTTTGTAGAGCGAGTATCCCGGTATATATACTTGGGGAAACTCGAGGAAATTCTATTCAGATTTTTTTTCGCTAGATAGTTAGAATTGTTTGTTTGGACGATTGGTTGCTATGATTGTTAGCATATGGATGATAATACATCCTTGTGATTTAAAAAGATTATTAAATTACCTTTGTTTTAAATTTCGGGGACGAAATTATTTTAAGGGGGGAGGAATGTAATATCCCGGAAATTTGGGGCAATATCAATTTAATAATCTGTTTAAATAATTAAATTGATTTGATAATCTTTGATAATAAAATTTGAATTGGTTTAATAATCTAATTAAATAAATATTTAATTAGTGAATTTTACTAATAAAATGATTTCTATTTATAATGTGTATATATATGTGTGTATATAATGTAAATAGATAAGCTTTGGTTTGAAATTTAATAAATAAGTAAAATATTGTTTTTTTAAATTTCTAATATATATATTTTGATAGTTTGGAAATTTTGATTTATTTAATATTAAGCTTTTCAAAGCTATTTAAACAAATAACTATATGGTTTTAAGTAAGGTTAATAATAAGGTTTATTTTATATTGCTTAATAAATATGGTTTAAGAATATATATATATATAAGTTTAAAATACAATTAACATATGATATTATAATTCATTTAGTAATAGTAGTAATTTATAATCTCTTTTATAAATTATTTTAAAATTGACAAATGGTTATTTTCAAATTAAATGTGTTGTTTTAAATTGACTTTAAATTGGATTTTAAAAATATAATTTGAATTTGAATTAGATTTAATTTTGAATTCAAAAAAAGAGGTAATATTCAAATAGTTTGGATTTCAAAGTATATGTAAACTTTTATTTATAATAATTAGTTTTGTTTCTTTATAAGTAATATATATAAATAGATAAGTAATAAGTGTTTAATAAAATAAGGAAAGTATTTTATTTACATTTAAAATAAATATAAACTAATTAAAGGGACATGTGTTAATTTATAAGGCTATGTAATAACAAGTGTAAACTAATAATACAATGGTAATGCCAAATGTCAAGTTCTAAATTTTGATTTTCTTTTATTTTTATTTTTAATAAACTACAAATTAACTTATATAAACCTATGCCTACTTCTCATTTTCTTTTTCTTTCCTGTTCTTTTCAAAAAGATAAAAAATTTCAGCCTATTCTCTAAACAAAGCCTGTAACTGAAAATCTTCCTCAAAACTAAATTCTCAAAACAATGTAGAAATCAACTCCTTTAACCAGAGAAAAACCATTAACCTGCAAATCATCTTCCAAAATCAAAGTCTGTTTGTAAACATCTTCTTCAAAGATCTGTAACCACTTTCAAATCTGAAGCTTGCAAAACATTCTTTTTAAATCTGAGATTTTGCAAAGCAATTTTCAACAAAAGCCTGCAATTCATTTTCAACATCAAAAACTGGAGCATGCAGAGCATTTTCAAAAATTAAGGAAAAGGGGCCTGTAGCAGATAATCAAAGCAAGCTCATAATCATCTTACCTGCACCCAAGTTTCAAGTTCTTTTACAAATTCCATCAATTCGAGTTTTAAAGTTTTCAAAATCAAAACTGTTTCAAGCTCTGTTCTTCATTTCAAATTAGGTGAGTAACTTTCTTTTTAAAATTAAGTAGGGATATTTATTTGCATGTGAATTTTCTGGAATAAAAGAAGTATCGAATGCATGGATATGATTGAATTTCTATGGATATATAAATGCATGTTTAATTTTGTATCTGTTCTTACCTGTTTTTATCTGTTCTTCTTTTAGAAGCAAATATCATGATCAAAAATTCAATACCTCCTAATATAATCTCTGTTGGGACTTAGACTTTAAACAAATGTTGTTTGTTCTAGTCTAAATTAGAGTCTAAAACTTTATTAAGTTAAAATAAAATGAAAACTACTCTGTAAATATAAAGGAACAGGGAAGTTTTAGTTTTGTATAAAATTCAAATATGATAATTAAGCATTCCAGGATTATAAATTGAATCTTTAAACCAAATTATGATTTTTAGAAGAGAAATCACAATTTTTAGCATTAAGTTGAGTAAGCAGTTCGAACTTGAACAGAATTTGCGTTTTTTGTTGTCTCTGGTGATCTATGGGTTCGGGGACGTCGTGGTTCTCAATGAAGATGTAGGGATGATCGGAGAATCTGAGAAAATTGTAGAAATGTTGATCAGAGCACTGTGATGAAGGCGGTGATTGATTTCTATTCTTAGCCCTAGTTTTGGTCAGGTTGGATGTCGAGGAAATCTCGACAAGGTCAGTTCACTAGGCTCGATCGCGATAGGGGGAAATTGGAGCTGGAGTCGAGGCGATACTTCGGTGAGGTTGGCGAGGTTTCTCGAAGCATAGTTCGTCGGCGACGAGTGGATTTCTGATTGGGTTTGATTCCAGAATTGTGCTTGGAGACTCGATTTTGATTTCGAGCTGGTAACGATATTCTGATGGTCGGAATGGAGTGTGAAGAGGATCGTCGACTTGAAGAAGTAGTCGTAGGTGATCGGAGAAGCTGGGATGATCTGTGCACGTGCACATGTACGTCTCGTACAACTGGAAGAATTTTAAAGTTTGGGGAAGATGAAGTCTGGGTTTGGTTCGAAGTTTTAGTGTGAGTGACTCGAAGTCATACTCGAGTATTTGATGTTCTGACTCGGGTTCGTGCAGAGGAACTCGCGAGAGTTTTAAACTGGTTTTAAAATTTAACATAACAAAGTATAAAAATAAAAGAGGGAAGGAACTCGAAGTTGGTCTCGGGAAAACTGGGTTTTTACTCGGGGGAAAATGGAGTTGACTCGGGTAGATGTAAAATTGCAGTTTTTAAAACAAACAGTGTTTTTAAATTTAAATTGAGTTTTAAACTTTGAAAATAGGATTTAAAACCAGTTTTAAATCAAGTTTTCATTCGAGTTCAAGTTATAATTTGTATCCTAGAATTTGAGATAAATAAAGTTTACAAAACTAATGGTTTTAACAAATTTAAATGTTTAAAGAATTTTTTTTAAAAAGGTTTGAATAAATAAATTTGTTTAAAAATCTTATAAACTTCTTTTATAAATGTTAAGTGTTTTTCTTAACATTTGAATTTAAAAAGATTTTGTATATTAAAAGTTAAATTTGTAATTATTTTACATCTGTGATTTAAGATAAATCAAAAGAAAGATTTTTGAAGTAAAATGTTTTAAAGTCTTTATTAATAATAATTAAAGTAGTTGAAAGGTAAATACTTTAATTTAGAAAGTAATTAAAGAATTGTTAAATAATTAATGAAGATCATTAATTAGGGATTATTTAATAATTAATAAATGGGATTAATTTTGATAATCAATTAGATTAATTAATAAATGAAAATCATTTATGAATTGGTTAAGTATAATTACTTAATGGAAGTAATTAAAGAAATTAATTACTTATGGTAATTAATTAAATAAATTTGATTAAGTTAAATTAATTAATTAAATTAATTTAAGATAATCATTTAGAGATATGATAAATATAATTACTTAAATGTAATTAGTGAAGTGTAATTACTTAGGAAAGTAATTAAAGTTAATTAGTGGATGTAATTAACTAAAGATGGTTTAATGAAAGTAATTTGAGTTTAATTACTTTGTATAATTAATCAAAGGATTAATTGAGATAATTAATTAAAGGAGTAATTAATTTATTAAGTGAAGTAATATAGAGTAGTTAATTACTGAATGGGATAAATCAAGACTGATTAATAAATGTGGTTTAGCAAAGTTTAATTACTTAATGTAATTAATTTAAATGGAATAATTAATTTAAAGAAATAATTAAGGATAATTAATAATGTAATTAAGGGTTGATTAATTTAATTTAATTAATCAAAAATAAGTGATTAAAGTAATTAATTAATTGTAATTAATTAAGGATTAATGTAATCAAGTATAGTTAATTAACTAATGAAGTAATTAAAGATTAATTACTGTAATGGTTTAAGATAATTAATTTGTGAAATTAATTAAGTATTAATTACTTAAAGTAATTAAAGGGTAATTAATCAGGAATGATTAATTTAGATGGATACTTAGAGTAATGATTAATTAATTGGTTTAATTAATAATTAAGTAAGCAGGATTTATAGAATGAAGTAATTAGTTTAATTCACTTTAAATTAATTAGATGATATAAATCATTGCTTAAGGATGGATGAATGAGATTGAATGTATTTCATTGTTTGATATCTCTGATGAGATATGATTGATATATGATATGGATGTTTGGTTGAATTATAATGATAATGTGAATTATCTGTTTGGGATGATAATGTAGATTATCTATTGAATTATCTATCTTTGTGTATATAGATAAGAATTGGATTGTTTTAACCTTAAAACAACTTGGCCCTTAAAAGATACGTTTTGGATTTCGATGAGACCGGGATCGGGTTTCCGTATACCGGAATTCCAGGTCTGGAGACCCGAATACCACATCGATCCAAATTTACGATAGGTCGTGAATCTCAAGTGAAGATGAAGATTCAGAGTGCAAGGGTTATTGTCGTTAACTCTGAGGGTGATTCCAAAATGAGTGTAACGAGATAATGCCTTCGGTTTCGTTCGAACCCGGAACGAACTTGTATGGATTGAATGCTTTCAGCACATCGTCAGGCGGACGATGAGCATTCTAAGTGATATGTTCTGATTAAAGGTAATCGTAACCTCAAGCCTCATCAACCGGGAATGGCTAAAACAGGGGAGGTGCAGCAAGGTTTCGTGGGTAGCACCCACTGAGAGCAAGATAGATCCCTGTCTAGAGGTCCCTTTTCTTTTATTCGGCTTAGTGTGTGGTTGGTCGCGCCAACTACGGGATTGTCTTGTTCGGGATTATCCAGTAAGGGATGGTTCCGGCTTTGTGTTGCAGGGGAGCGGGCGTACTCCTCGGTACGGTGATCTAGGCCACGTACTGTGACGGGCGGTACCCCAGTAGCCCTGCCATTGTATGGAATCCAAACTCCAATAAGTGCCGTACGTATTAGTTGTGCCCAACTATGTTGGAATGTGAGATGTAAGCATTTCAGCTATTTCTATATTTTACTTGAAAACCCTAGACCCTATTATAATAAAATCAGATTTCCTATCAAATGTTTTGGTTAGCGTAAGGTAAAAACTTACCCATGTTTATTTGTGGGGAGTCTTACGTGATATCTTTTCTTTCTAAAGGTTTTGAAGTTAAGCAAGTTTAACCTGTTACTCACACCAGAACCATGTCTGACCCAAGTGTTTATTTCTGTTTTATAAACTCTTGGGTACTCAAATTTTTACGAGTAGCCAAGGGATTCAGGTTTAGCTTTGACGAATATTCTGGAGGAGCAATGGAGCAGGAGGCTTCGGCGTTCGTAGATATAGTATTCCGCTGTGTTGATATCTGTGATAGTGTCTTGTCTTGTATTTGTGTTGTAATGTCTAGACAGATGTTTATAACTGTCTAGTAAGTGATGTATATGCTGTGTAACTCTATAAATTGTTGTATACTATGTAATAGTTTATGTTATTAATATAATTTATTCGTTCCGCTGTGAGATCGTTGTTGTTGTTTCTTTCTTTCTTCTCTTCTTTTCTCTTTCTATCCCTTTCTTTCTTATTAACGATGCGACTTTCTGTGGAGAGAAAGTCGTGGTCGTTACAGTGGTATCAGAGCCAGGTTGAGCGAATGCCTAAGCTTTTGGTTAAGTGAATATCAAAACACTAGGTTGAGTGAATACCTAGGTTCGGAAGGATTGTTCATTAGAGACAGGATCTGTAATAACCTGTTTGAGTCTGAGTATATATATATACGAGAGCGCGTATTTGTTAGTTATATAAAATGGTTTTATATTGTGTTAATTGATCGGTTGAGTGGTATATGGATTCTGGTCAATACGAGTAGCTAACGTTATTGATAGGGATCTCTAAACACTTGACCAGGCCAACGGACACAATATTGTTTTAAAAAGGTAGATGAAATAATTTTACCCAGATATAATTTCTATATAAAAAAGTATCATTTTAAATGTATATGGTATTTGTAATGATTGGTTGAGATGATAATAATTTATCATCTAGGATTAGGAGTCTGAGTGTTGAGGTTGGAAGAGTATCTGTCGAGACTGTAAACCTAATACCGTCTCGAGTGAACTTTACAGTTGTGTAAGGATTTCACAATCTCTGAAGGAAACCTGTTAAGGTTCGGAGTTCATCTTAGGAGTTGGATGAGTAGAGTTGGATCTGTCGGAGAACAGAAGCGAGTGATGGTATCTTGATACCTCAGGAAATAGTAGCTGAGTGATGAGACGCAGTGAATATGGATGTTCCCGAAGATGTTTTCTTTGGAACAAGTTGTGGAAGTGTGTCTGCTTTGGTGTTGTGGCTGAGTTCAGCATGGTGATTCTGTTTGGTTTGAAGTTCGAGTTTCTCGAAAAGCTTTGGTAAGGAAGTCTTTGGCATTTGTGGCAGCGTTGCAGCTCGGAGTATTCTTGGATTGGCAGGAAGTTTTTCTGGCTGAGTAGTTTTTCTGAAGTGGAGTTCAAAAACAGCAGAGTATATCCATTTCTTCGATGAATTGGATAGTTAAGTGTGAGCTGTTCTGATTGGTAAAGAGAGAACAGTTTTATTTGGAATTTGGCTGAGTTGATCGCAAAAGTGACTTGCGATAGTTTGAGTATTCTTTTGGGTATCTGAGATTTTCTGGGATATGTTGTCTAGTCTGTGCTTGTGTTCTTCATCAGCATTTTCATTTTACTCCAGATCAGAATGGTGCAGCTGAAGCAGTTTGGCAAGTGCTCCTATTTGTCTTTTCAAGATAGGAGAAGTTAGTTTGAAATCTACTGATGTTTGGTAGTAGAGTTTGTGTTTTGGATTTGGGTAGATCTTGGAGGATCATTTGGTTGAGTTATTTTTTTTACCCGGTTTATTTCTAGAAGCATCGACGAAGGTTGAGCTGATCAGAAAGGATTTGTAGGAAGCCGAGATCGTCTGAAGATTTTGTGGATAAGAGACGAAGGAATTTGAAATTCGAAGTTGGAGACTTCGTTGTTGTGAAGTTTTTCTCTGATTAAAGGGAGCTATAAGATTGGGTAAGTCTCGGAAGTCAGCTCCGAGTTGTTTTGGATCTCTTCTGTGTTCTGATTTGGATAAGAGCTTGGTCTACAAGGATTGAATGGTCAGTTTGGATAACTGGAATTCATTGTGTTTTACGTATCTCTAAGGGAGTACGTGTTTGATCTATCTCTGGTTTTGGAATCAGCAGTTCTGGAGGATTTGGTTGTTGAGTCAGACTCGTCTGTAGTCTGATATTCTGTTTAGTTTTGGTAAATCTAGATAAGTAGGAGCTCTATAACTTAGTATTGTTTGTTTGGATTGTTTGTAGAGCGAGTATCCCGGTATATATACTTGGGGAAACTCGAGGAAATTCTATTCAGATTTTTTTTCGCTAGATAGTTAGAATTGTTTGTTTGGACGATTGGTTGCTATGATTGTTAGCATATGGATGATAATACATCCTTGTGATTTAAAAAGATTATTAAATTACCTTTGTTTTAAATTTCGGGGACGAAATTATTTTAAGGGGGGAGGAATGTAATATCCCGGAAATTTGGGGCAATATCAATTTAATAATCTGTTTAAATAATTAAATTGATTTGATAATCTTTGATAATAAAATTTGAATTGGTTTAATAATCTAATTAAATAAATATTTAATTAGTGAATTTTACTAATAAAATGATTTCTATTTATAATGTGTATATATATGTGTGTATATAATGTAAATAGATAAGCTTTGGTTTGAAATTTAATAAATAAGTAAAATATTGTTTTTTTAAATTTCTAATATATATATTTTGATAGTTTGGAAATTTTGATTTATTTAATATTAAGCTTTTCAAAGCTATTTAAACAAATAACTATATGGTTTTAAGTAAGGTTAATAATAAGGTTTATTTTATATTGCTTAATAAATATGGTTTAAGAATATATATATATATAAGTTTAAAATACAATTAACATATGATATTATAATTCATTTAGTAATAGTAGTAATTTATAATCTCTTTTATAAATTATTTTAAAATTGACAAATGGTTATTTTCAAATTAAATGTGTTGTTTTAAATTGACTTTAAATTGGATTTTAAAAATATAATTTGAATTTGAATTAGATTTAATTTTGAATTCAAAAAAAGAGGTAATATTCAAATAGTTTGGATTTCAAAGTATATGTAAACTTTTATTTATAATAATTAGTTTTGTTTCTTTATAAGTAATATATATAAATAGATAAGTAATAAGTGTTTAATAAAATAAGGAAAGTATTTTATTTACATTTAAAATAAATATAAACTAATTAAAGGGACATGTGTTAATTTATAAGGCTATGTAATAACAAGTGTAAACTAATAATACAATGGTAATGCCAAATGTCAAGTTCTAAATTTTGATTTTCTTTTATTTTTATTTTTAATAAACTACAAATTAACTTATATAAACCTATGCCTACTTCTCATTTTCTTTTTCTTTCCTGTTCTTTTCAAAAAGATAAAAAATTTCAGCCTATTCTCTAAACAAAGCCTGTAACTGAAAATCTTCCTCAAAACTAAATTCTCAAAACAATGTAGAAATCAACTCCTTTAACCAGAGAAAAACCATTAACCTGCAAATCATCTTCCAAAATCAAAGTCTGTTTGTAAACATCTTCTTCAAAGATCTGTAACCACTTTCAAATCTGAAGCTTGCAAAACATTCTTTTTAAATCTGAGATTTTGCAAAGCAATTTTCAACAAAAGCCTGCAATTCATTTTCAACATCAAAAACTGGAGCATGCAGAGCATTTTCAAAAATTAAGGAAAAGGGGCCTGTAGCAGATAATCAAAGCAAGCTCATAATCATCTTACCTGCACCCAAGTTTCAAGTTCTTTTACAAATTCCATCAATTCGAGTTTTAAAGTTTTCAAAATCAAAACTGTTTCAAGCTCTGTTCTTCATTTCAAATTAGGTGAGTAACTTTCTTTTTAAAATTAAGTAGGGATATTTATTTGCATGTGAATTTTCTGGAATAAAAGAAGTATCGAATGCATGGATATGATTGAATTTCTATGGATATATAAATGCATGTTTAATTTTGTATCTGTTCTTACCTGTTTTTATCTGTTCTTCTTTTAGAAGCAAATATCATGATCAAAAATTCAATACCTCCTAATATAATCTCTGTTGGGACTTAGACTTTAAACAAATGTTGTTTGTTCTAGTCTAAATTAGAGTCTAAAACTTTATTAAGTTAAAATAAAATGAAAACTACTCTGTAAATATAAAGGAACAGGGAAGTTTTAGTTTTGTATAAAATTCAAATATGATAATTAAGCATTCCAGGATTATAAATTGAATCTTTAAACCAAATTATGATTTTTAGAAGAGAAATCACAATTTTTAGCATTAAGTTGAGTAAGCAGTTCGAACTTGAACAGAATTTGGGTTTTTTGTTGTCTCTGGTGATCTATGGGTTCGGGGACGTCGTGGTTCTCAATGAAGATGTAGGGATGATCGGAGAATCTGAGAAAATTGTAGAAATGTTGATCAGAGCACTGTGATGAAGGCGGTGATTGATTTCTATTCTTAGCCCTAGTTTTGGTCAGGTTGGATGTCGAGGAAATCTCGACAAGGTCAGTTCACTAGGCTCGATCGCGATAGGGGGAAATTGGAGCTGGAGTCGAGGCGATACTTCGGTGAGGTTGGCGAGGTTTCTCGAAGCATAGTTCGTCGGCGACGAGTGGATTTCTGATTGGGTTTGATTCCAGAATTGTGCTTGGAGACTCGATTTTGATTTCGAGCTGGTAACGATATTCTGATGGTCGGAATGGAGTGTGAAGAGGATCGTCGACTTGAAGAAGTAGTCGTAGGTGATCGGAGAAGCTGGGATGATCTGTGCACGTGCACATGTACGTCTCGTACAACTGGAAGAATTTTAAAGTTTGGGGAAGATGAAGTCTGGGTTTGGTTCGAAGTTTTAGTGTGAGTGACTCGAAGTCATACTCGAGTATTTGATGTTCTGACTCGGGTTCGTGCAGAGGAACTCGCGAGAGTTTTAAACTGGTTTTAAAATTTAACATAACAAAGTATAAAAATAAAAGAGGGAAGGAACTCGAAGTTGGTCTCGGGAAAACTGGGTTTTTACTCGGGGGAAAATGGAGTTGACTCGGGTAGATGTAAAATTGCAGTTTTTAAAACAAACAGTGTTTTTAAATTTAAATTGAGTTTTAAACTTTGAAAATAGGATTTAAAACCAGTTTTAAATCAAGTTTTCATTCGAGTTCAAGTTATAATTTGTATCCTAGAATTTGAGATAAATAAAGTTTACAAAACTAATGGTTTTAACAAATTTAAATGTTTAAAGAATTTTTTTTAAAAAGGTTTGAATAAATAAATTTGTTTAAAAATCTTATAAACTTCTTTTATAAATGTTAAGTGTTTTTCTTAACATTTGAATTTAAAAAGATTTTGTATATTAAAAGTTAAATTTGTAATTATTTTACATCTGTGATTTAAGATAAATCAAAAGAAAGATTTTTAAAGTAAAATGTTTTAAAGTCTTTATTAATAATAATTAAAGTAGTTGAAAGGTAAATACTTTAATTTAGAAAGTAATTAAAGAATTGTTAAATAATTAATGAAGATCATTAATTAGGGATTATTTAATAATTAATAAATGGGATTAATTTTGATAATCAATTAGATTAATTAATAAATGAAAATCATTTATGAATTGGTTAATTATAATTACTTAATGGAAGTAATTAAAGAAATTAATTACTTATGGTAATTAATTAAATAAATTTGATTAAGTTAAATTAATTAATTAAATTAATTTAAGATAATCATTTAGAGATATGATAAATATAATTACTTAAATGTAATTAGTGAAGTGTAATTACTTAGGAAAGTAATTAAAGTTAATTAGTGGATGTAATTAACTAAAGATGGTTTAATGAAAGTAATTTGAGTTTAATTACTTTGTATAATTAATCAAAGGATTAATTGAGATAATTAATTAAAGGAGTAATTAATTTATTAAGTGAAGTAATATAGAGTAGTTAATTACTGAATGGGATAAATCAAGACTGATTAATAAATGTGGTTTAGCAAAGTTTAATTACTTAATGTAATTAATTTAAATGGAATAATTAATTTAAAGAAATAATTAAGGATAATTAATAATGTAATTAAGGGTTGATTAATTTAATTTAATTAATCAAAAATAAGTGATTAAAGTAATTAATTAATTGTAATTAATTAAGGATTAATGTAATCAAGTATAGTTAATTAACTAATGAAGTAATTAAAGATTAATTACTGTAATGGTTTAAGATAATTAATTTGTGAAATTAATTAAGTATTAATTACTTAAAGTAATTAAAGGGTAATTAATCAGGAATGATTAATTTAGATGGATACTTAGAGTAATGATTAATTAATTGGTTTAATTAATAATTAAGTAAGCAGGATTTATAGAATGAAGTAATTAGTTTAATTCACTTTAAATTAATTAGATGATATAAATCATTGCTTAAGGATGGATGAATGAGATTGAATGTATTTCATTGTTTGATATCTCTGATGAGATATGATTGATATATGATATGGATGTTTGGTTGAATTATAATGATAATGTGAATTATCTGTTTGGGATGATAATGTAGATTATCTATTGAATTATCTATCTTTGTGTATATAGATAAGAATTGGATTGTTTTAACCTTAAAACAACTTGGCCCTTAAAAGATACGTTTTGGATTTCGATGAGACCGGGATCGGGTTTCCGTATACCGGAATTCCAGGTCTGGAGACCCGAATACCACATCGATCCAAATTTACGATAGGTCGTGAATCTCAAGTGAAGATGAAGATTCAGAGTGCAAGGGTTATTGTCGTTAACTCTGAGGGTGATTCCAAAACGAGTGTAACGAGATAATGCCTTCGGTTTCGTTCGAACCCGGAACGAACTTGTATGGATTGAATGCTTTCAGCACATCGTCAGGCGGACGATGAGCATTCTAAGTGATATGTTCTGATTAAAGGTAATCGTAACCTCAAGCCTCATCAACCGGGAATGGCTAAAACAGGGGAGGTGCAGCAAGGTTTCGTGGGTAGCACCCACTGAGAGCAAGATAGATCCCTGTCTAGAGGTCCCTTTTCTTTTATTCGGCTTAGTGTGTGGTTGGTCGCGCCAACTACGGGATTGTCTTGTTCGGGATTATCCAGTAAGGGATGGTTCCGGCTTTGTGTTGCTTGGGAGCGGGCGTACTCCTCGGTACGGTGATCTAGGCCACGTACTGTGACGGGCGGTACCCCAGTAGCCCTGCCATTGTATGGAATCCAAACTCCAATAAGTGCCGTACGTATTAGTTGTGCCCAACTATGTTGGAATGTGAGATGTAAGCATTTCAGCTATTTCTATATTTTACTTGAAAACCCTAGACCCTATTATAATAAAATCAGATTTCCTATCAAATGTTTTGGTTAGCGTAAGGTAAAAACTTACCCATGTTTATTTGTGGGGAGTCTTACGTGATATCTTTCCTTTCTAAAGGTTTTGAAGTTAAGCAAGTTTAACCTGTTACTCACACCAGACCCATGTCTGACCCAAGTGTTTATTTCTATTTTATAAACTCTTGGGTACTCAAATTTTTACGAGTAGCCAAGGGATTCAGGTTTAGCTTTGACGAATATTCTGGAGGAGCAATGGAGCAGGAGGCTTCGGCGTTCGTAGATATAGTATTCCGCTGTGTTGATATCTGTGATAGTGTCTTGTCTTGTATTTGTGTTGTAATGTCTAGACAGATGTTTATAACTGTCTAGTAAGTGATGTATATGCTGTGTAACTCTGTAAATTGTTGTATACTATGTAATAGTTTATGTTATTAATATAATTTATTCGTTCCGCTGTGAGATCGTTGTTGTTGTTTCTTTCTTTCTTCTCTTCTTTTCTCTTTCTATCCCTTTCTTTCTTATTAACGATGCGACTTTCTGTGGAGAGAAAGTCGTGGTCGTTACAATATCGCAAACATATTTATATCTTACTTTGTGATTGTTGCTGGGGGCCTCGGTTAAAGGTTGGTTACAACCGGGAGATGGCATACTCGTGTCAGTAGTTACCCAGTTAGGGGTAACCTGGCCTTGTGTTGGCAGAGATCCGGTTAGGTTCTTGGGTCGTCTTTCCAGAGGCGTACCTATGTGGCAATGGGAAATTCCTTGGCCTGACTATTTGTTGGAAATCCAAACTCCAATACGAAACCCTGTACGGTTTTAGTTGTAGAACCTGCCATTTACTTATGGTGGTCACCACTGTTTAGATGGTAGTTATAGTAGGCATAGTTCGGAATGTCTATGCTGGCTAAGATTTATATTATACTTTCAAAAAGTTTTCTGCACTTTGCACTTATAAAAATAATATTGAAATTTCCTCGTACCAAGCATATTTAACTATCATAAGAAGAAATCTCCTCCAATTCTGCGTTTGCATTGTGTGTGTGGCGGGAGGCCTTATGGTAGTTTCATTTTCTAAAAGCATTGCGAATTGACTTTAAAAATTCTCTTGTTGTTCGTTTTTTAAGATAAACTGTTTTTGTTGCTCACACCAGTCCCATGACTGATCCGGAGTTTATTGTTTCTTTCCTAAACTCTGGGTGCTCAAAAATTTTCTACACGGGCAGTCTAGAGTTGGGTTTTTCAGATAGTCAGGATTAGTAGATTTTCTGGAGCTAGTTCAGTCTTTGGATCGGACTGCACTTGCTTATCTTGGTGCATCGTTATTGGGAGTTCGAGCTATTTCTGGATTGGTGTTTTGAAGATGGAGATTATCCGCTGCTAGTGTTATCTATTTTCTTTTCCGCTGCTATTTGTTGTATCATATCTCTGATGTATATTGATATTCATTTTATCATTCTGTTGTATCAGATATTGTATCGGTGTTGTATATCAATGTATTATTCATTTCTTCTGCTGTGTTATTTACTTAACTGTGTTATAAGCTCCGGAGAACCAGATTCGACGTTTGAATCTACGGCATTTTGAGTACAAGTGAAGTACGGGTGCCGATTTTCGAAGGCCGACTTCAGGATCTTTACATTGTCGAATGCAGTAAAATGTAAAAGAGCTAGTGATGGATATATGTATATATACATAGAATAGAAGTGTGCGGAAGAAGCTAGGATGAGGAGTTTTGTTTACAGTTTTTCACATATTTTTCTTTTGTTTTTTTAATTTGTAAACATGAAAATCTGATTTGGATAAGGTGATTTGAAGTTTTGGGGCTGATATGATATATTGTTTGCTTGAGATGATATGCATTAATTTCTATGTCCCCTTAAGTGTGTACATATATATCTATGCATATATATCTACATTCTATATGTACTATTTTACATAACATACATACATTCATCATATGTAAATTTCCATTTTATCACTTTCACCCTTCATTTAACATACATACATACATACTTACTTATGTATATTTTGCCTATTCACTATTTTATCTAGTATATATATGTGTGTCCATGCTTATGTATGTCTAATTCTCATATATATTTATATACATACCTATGAACTTATATATATATTTATATTTGAACACCATAAGACTTGTCTATATGTTTATATATATATATATATATATATTTGAACGTTTATCTTTAATCTAATCTATGGGATTTATCTTATCCAGAGATATTAAAAATGAAATCTCTAATATAGTTTTTAATTCAATATATATATTAAGATATTTTAAATTATCAGAATTTTATTTGTTCGACTTATCTAAAGTAATATTCCAACGATTTAATTCAATTAATTACTAATTAACAACCATTAAAAATCCGGGTCGTCACATATCTAATACCTCTCCAGTTAAAGAATGCCAATTTTTCTTTTAACGCACAAATTGAATCGAGTATCTGCAATTGAATTCGATTGATTGATCGTTCATCCATTTAGGAAACTTGAAGAAGCCAAGAATTCTTGAAAAAGCTTTTTTGTTTGTTAGAATCTAATTTGCATACATATTTTTTTTCAATTATAGATAAAATTCAGTAATTTTGATCGATTAAAATTCAAATTCTAATAGAGGTCAGTAATGAGGAGAATAATTTGAATATGATTAGAAGAGTTGATTTTTCTTCAACAAATGATGAGGTTGCTACAGACCATGAGACCTCAAGGTAGATAGTAGCAAGTAGTTGCAGTGGAAAAGCCTAGTTGAGGATTAGAGTAAAGCTGATCTGGAATTGAAGGTTATTAGTTATCTTCTTAACACTATAATTTACTGTTTTGGGTTTTAATACTATATGTTGAATATGCAATGGCTTGATTCTTTTTAACATTCTATACGTTGGATGTCAACGCAATAGTGAATTGTAAACAAGGTTGCGATATTTAATCCTTAAACACCTATGAGTTTTCCATGTTAGTTAAAAAATATTTATAGTTCCACATACACTTTGAATTGGAGTTCGATGGTTTTAGATCTGTTCTTAAAAAGGAGGAGTTGCATTCGTACATAATCGAGTTCAACCTTGAACTAGATTAGTTTTAGACTATAAGATGTCTAAAATATAACAAAATGTTCTATCACTTGCATGATTTTTGTTATTTCTATGATACTGTGGTTGATTATGAATAAACATTTCTCAAATTAATCGAGTACTAACTACAAAATTTTAGGGTTTAACAATTTTAGCCCAAATAAGAAAATGTATCTTTAAAAATTTAATCATCCTTATTCCTCGCTAGCAGATTAAGCTTTTGTTCCATGAGGTGAGAATGGATTTTTTCCTACATAGATGTCTCATAAGTAGGTAATTCTCTAACTAGCATCCAATAAACTTTATAATTTAATTATTTGCTTTTACTTGAAAAAAATGAGAAGGCTGAAATTTCTACTACTTTATGCACCTTTTTCTATGTATATTTGAAATTAACATTGTCTAAGATATTGCTTCATTTAATTACCTACTCTAAGAAGTTACAAAACAAATATGAGTTGTACAACTGGTTTATCATCCGTATTCCTTTCAGATTTTTTTTTCAACAAGGCATATAGACTAAGAGGGTATGTTTATATATAGTTAGCCTTAAAGTTTTCATAAATTCAAATCATAGATGGAAATTACTAATATTAAAAGCTATAAGGTTAATAAATTTTAATATTATTGGTTAGTATCCACACTATTTCCTTTAAAGATTAGTTCACAATCAATTAACATTTCTAAAATGCATATAATACTAACATCTTATAATAAAAACATGTGATAAGTAAAATCTATGTTAATATCATGTAAGTCAATATTTCTTCCATATCTTTCTTATACATAATAAAATTGAATTCTTAACGAGCCATAATTTGATTGCTTTAATTAAAGATATTTAAAGTATTTTAAATATTCAAATATAGATTATTTTTCAAAAAATAATCAAGTTTGAAGTAATGAATAATGATAATGAACTTATTTTGGAAAAATGTTCATAAAATAGATACTTTGGAAAAATAGTGATCAAATGACCAAAAAAACCGTTTTATCGATAAACAGCTCTATAATCGTCAAATGTCGTGGACGAAGCTGGATACAAACACTTATTTTTATAATTGAACAAGAATACGAAATATATTTTTTTGGAAATTAAATGTATTTATGACATCATCAGTGATGCCATTATATTTAATAATTGATTTATAATTTTAAATTGAGATTTAATGATTTAAAAATTATTTTAATTATTCAAATAATTGTTTTAAAATGATACTAAGCTATTTTAGTTTATTATACAGTGATAGTAAATCATTTATAATAGTTTTATAAGGATATATATTTGATTTGAAAATATAAGAAAATTCATATCGCTTTATCGATATAATAACACTTTTAGTAAACAATTATTTAATATTTTTTATATGATTTTATAATTCAAATGACATCATTTTTATTAATTAAAAATAATTAGAAATTTATTTTCAAACTTTGTTTACAAATATATGTGTATTAACTAATAAGTGAAAATATGACCGGGAATTGGAATCAGAATACGTAACAGTTTGACGTATATAAGTTATATAACGTTGTTTACATGACTTGAACACATATATAACATACACATACATAAATTAACACATATATATGCATATAAAAATTATAGAAAAGTAATTATACATATTTACCATTTACATACATATTTACTTAAGTAAAAACATGAAAATATCTAAGATATTTTATGAAACTTCACCCTTAAGCTTGCATAAGTCAACAATTAGGACATGAAGTGATATGAAAAGATGGTGGCACATGGGAGGGGTGATGATGGCCGAGGTCATGGTGATGGTAGGGGGCGGCATAAGCATGATGGAAGAGGAGTAGATATTTTCTACCCTTTAGCCTTTAAATACCCATGCATACTCTTCCATTTCACTCACCTTCTTCTTCGTTTTTCCTAAGCTCCTCCTCTCCATTTTATTGGCTTCGTCCTTAAAGAATTATGAAGAAATTTTAGTAAAAAAAATAAAAAAAAATTATATGCATACACACACATATATATATACACACACAAAGTCAAAACACTTCAAAACTAGTGTAAAACACCTCCTCCATCCCTTCATAGCTCACGGCCTCCTCCTATACCCCTCAATGTCGAGAGCACCACCCACTCAAAGGCATGGCCGAGCCTACTCTAGCATAGGCCGAGCCCTATAGGAAGAAAAGAAGGAGATCGGGAAGATCCGGTGCAGGAAAAAGATAGGAGGTGCCGCAAAAATCGATTCGGAAATCTACGAATTTTTTTAGAGGAGTGGATCTAACAATGAGTACTCAATGTTTATCAAATTATAATAATCACTATAACTATTTTTAATTATGATAATATGACCATTTAATCTCTTAATGATTTGTATGAATGTTTGATAACTTGGTTGATTATATGGATGTTGATATGGTCGATAACTTGGTTGTGATAAATTATGAGAAATCATAATAAAAATGGTTAAGTAATTAACCATGGTTAATTAATAGAAAATGAATTCATTTAAATATGTGTATGGAGTTTATTGAGCCTCTTAATGGTTTTAAAATATAAAAAAGTTTGGAAATGAATATTATAACAATATAATTTATGAAATGGTTTAGAAGTGAATATGAGATTTAATATGGAAAATATTTGTTTAAATGATTTAAAATGGTTTATAAATGTTTTATAAATAATAAAACTCAATTTGGAGGAGTTTTGACAAGTTATGAAAAATAAGTCAAAATAAGGTGCGTCGCGTAACGTTAGTTCGCGATTGCGCCGTAGAATTCAAACAAGTGTAGAGAATGGAATAAAGCTCGAAATTTTCGAGATAAAAATTTTCCAAACTATTATGTCCATAGTTTTCAAATGAAGAAAGAAAACCAAGATTTTATCTTGTATATTTCTAAATAAGCCCAAAACAAGTTTTCAAAATAATCGCGGTTTTGTAGTTCGAAATCCATAAAGGTAATTCCTTTAAAATGGTATTTTTAAATTCTTTAAAAATATGGATTAAATTATATAAATATTTTAAAAAAATTTAAAAGAGATTTGAGTGGTATAAATGAATTTGCAAAAGATAGAAATGTCATTCTGATCAATATAGCTTTTAAAACACTATTTGCAGCACTTTTTCGCAGCACTTTTTAATAACTTTTGCAAACAATGGTTTTAACTTAACTATTCTTTCCCGAATCTTTTATGAACCTTTTTAAATAAATAAATAAGTAATTTAAATATGGTTAAGAGGTTTAAAAATGAGTATGAGGAAACGACAATTACATTTGTTCTATTTATGAGTGTTATAGAAAATCCGACCAAGGAATGGAATAGATCGAAGGAAAACCCCGGATGCCCTAAAATAATTAAAAGTTCATTTAGTATGTTAAAAGATTTAGAGTCGATCAAATAACTTGACCACCTTACTGGTGTAGAGAGGTAGTCTCTAGGCTTGGGTTTGGGAAACCAATTGCCTGCCCTCCCTAGCTACCTGGACTGGCTCGACGGAGGAGATAGTAAATTTGATTTACTCAGATCAAAATTTTTCCAAAATATAATTTTCCAAATTTAAATATCTTGGATTGCATAGAGATCATCTTCTTATACTTGGTATTAAATTCCGAGGAGGGAATCCATACTGTCCGTGAGAATTTAAAAGGTGATTTCACCGTTATTCGATGGATAGTAAAGGTTGAATACGGAAATTGATATTGAGTAGAATTATTATAATTTTTATGATCCTTTTTACTCAATAATGTTTTCCAATATGATATATAAATAAATTATTTATAAATGTTTTCCCAAATACAAGGTGAAATGATTTGGAATTATTCCAAGATTCAAAAAGGTTTAATTAACCAAAAGGATTTGATAAATGAGGCTTAATGATTCCATATACTATTAAGAAGATAAATGGAATAATTTAAAATAATATGTCTCATTGTGGTATTTATGAATGAATAAAAAGATGAATTAAATTGAATGATGATTGATAATCACATATGAACTTAACATCTTTTTAATTAATGATTGGTTCGGAGGAACCGGGGTCGGAATTGGGTAACTCCTATCCAAAAACCACTTCGGACCAATGTATACGTTCGAAAGTAAAGACATGATGAAGATGATGATTTTTGAAGATGGGGATCTTCATGATGATGGGCTACTTGCCACTAGTCCCTTGGGGTGAAATTTACCATATCATATATTTATGGTAGCAGTAGTGCTCTGTTATGAAAATCTTCGATTACAACGGCTAATCACTACTAATCCTAGGGATAATTTCGGACGTGATGTAGTAGGAGGAGTGCCTTTGGTTTCGTTCAGTCCCATAATGAACTTGTATGGATGAATGTATGACATTGCATTTCTGAGATCACAATGTTGACTTTTACAAACGTACATCTGTTTAGTGGCGGAGAAGGCAACTTCTCTTAGCTTAACACCCTTCTCTGAGACGTACGAACTCTGAGGTTGTATGTCCATGAAAGTTAATAGTGATCGAAGGAATGACAATGTGGCATTCAAAGTGGAACCTGTGATGATCAAAGTGTGGCTTTGTGAAAAGCTAAGCGTGGCTTTGTGGAACGTAACCTCACTAGCCTCACATCCCAGGAATGATATGGGATACTATGTGGTCCAAAGGACAAATTTCATGCTATTATTGAGGGAAGATGTCCCTCTAGGCACTTGTTGCCTTATTGTATGGATGGAAAGGTATGGAGGCTAACGGAGATCGTGTAAAGCCATTGAGTAATACTCTATTCCATGGTAGTGTAGCAGTATAGTTCGAAGGCTGACAGGGATCGTGTAAAGCCATTGGTGTGAACTAGGAGTGTTATACATGGATTTTCCAGTCCGAATGGTCCCTAGTTCCCTATCATGTTGGAGATCCAATTCCAATAAGTTGCCTTTACGGTTTGATTGTAGAACCTACTTTAAAAAAGTAGCTAGTAAGCCGTCAAATTTAATCAATGTAACAATTTTGGCTATTTTGATAAATTATTTGAAAAGTGTTTTCAAAGGAATGTCATTAAAAATAATATCAAATTATTTTGTTATAAAAGTGTGTCGTTATCATAAGGTAAAAACCCATCCGTATTTATGTGCGGGCGTGATCTTAAGATATACCCTTCTTTTCAAAGGTTTTGATTGACATCGGCATGATCTATACATTAGAAAAGCTTCGAGTATCTCACGCTGGTTTAACAAGCCTGATCCGGGTATTTTTAATACTCGGGTCAAATCCGAGTAGTTTCAAGTTTAGTTGAAGACTCTTGGAGTTTCCAAAGGAGAGTTGGAGATCTTCATCTACGTATGAACGTATTCTATTATCCGCTGCATCTATTGCATTTGTTTTTATTTTTCAACATTTGTATGGATACAGGGTTTATAACTGTCCAGGCTGAATCTAGGTTAGACTCTGATATTGTATTCAAAAAATTTCATTGTAAAGATTATTTTTGAAATAATATATGTTATTCCATTTGTGTGAGATTCTTTCTATCTTTATTTTCTTTTTCACCGAACAATCGATTTTTTCGGCACTTGAATTTGCGGCACGTGAATACCAAGGATGTATTAGTGTCCATTTTTTAGGGTCGAAAATCCGATTCGTTGCCAATTTATACATGGTAAGTACCGTATTCATGATCTGTTATCTTTAATACAACAAATTTTATGGTTTTTTCCATATACTAGCCTTGATGAATGCATCAAACATGAAAATATAGAAATATTAAAAAGTTTCCCTAGCATATTTGGTTAAGTTCGATAGTATTATATTGGTTGTGCAACTAAAGCTAATATCAGTTTTTCTTCAAAGAGTCCCAAAATTAATATTTATATTGCATGTCGACAAGCTTTAAGATGTCATAATAAACTACAGTTCCCCTCACTATTGTAGCTTTAAAAGCTTCCAAATTAAAAAAAATTCTTGGGGAAATTTTTACTTATCATTTTAGAGGTGTTAGAGCTCCTTTTCCAAATAATTTGCTGTTTATATGCACAAAAGCTTTTTGATTATGTAACGACCCGACTTTCCAGACCCGGAAAATCGAACCATTTTAGTTAAGAAGAAGAGGTAGAAGAAGAAAAATAGAAAACAACATCAGAATCTAACCATCGCAGCGGAATAAAATATAATATATATTAACAGATCTTTACACAAATCAAAACTATATCAGTTTTATATAATATAGCATCAGAGTATACACCAGAGAACACATTACATACAACTGGACAATAACCATATCATGTCCTCAATACAACAGAGTACAACAATCAACACAGCGGAATATATATATAAACAAGTACGGGAGATACGTCTCGCCATCCAGCTCGTCTCCTGAGCTCCACAGCATCATATCCTGTAACCTATAATACTCGGTCTGACCCGAGCATCATATAAAACAATACCCGAGTCAGTTTGGAATACCAGCGTGAGAAAATCACACTCAATTGATTATTAAAGTTTCAAAAATCCTTTTGAAAATAAAAGCGTCTCGTAAGACCACGCCACAAATAAACATGTCGGGTTTTTACCTTACGATAGCTAAAACACTTTTTATAAAAATCCTCTGATATTATAATAGTGTCTATTCACAAATACTTATTAAAATAGCTGAAATTGTTACATGATTAAATTCCAGCATACTAGGTATACAAACAAAACTCGTACAAGGCACGTAGGGAGAATGGATTTCCAACGAATGACTAGGCACTGGGGTACCACCTGTCACAGTACGTGGCCTAGATCACAGTACCGAGGAGTACGCCCGCTCCCCTGCAACACAAGGCCGGAACCATCCCTTACTGGATAATTCCAAATAAAATCACCCCATGGTTGGGATCAGCAACCGCACCACTAAGCCGAAATAAAAGGGACATCTAGACAGGGATGACCTTACTCTCAAGTGGGGGCTACCCACGAAGCCTTGCTGCATAACCCCTGATTTTCAGTCATTCCCGGTTGATGAGGCTCGAGGCTAAACGATACCTTTATAGCACATATCCCTTAGAATGCCCATCGTCCACCTGACGATGTCACGAAAGCATTCGTCCAAACAAGTCCGTCCCGGGTCCGAACGGAACCGAAGGCACTATTCCTACTACATCCATTTTGGAAATATCCTCAGGATTAGTAGCGACTAGCCCTTGCACTTCACTGCTCCATCTTCGACTCTGAACACGTTACACGAAACGTACAAACCGAATCGAAGTGGTATTCGAGTCTCCAGACCTAGAATCCCGGTATACGGAAACCCGATCCCGGTCTCTTCGAAACGATCAACGCATTTGGCCAATATTGATAGTCGGTTATTTAACTATCAATTAACATCCACAAGCAACCATCACACAATGAATAATTTCCCACATTATTTATTTGCCCAAATATCTTTCCAAGATATATTTCCAAATTTTCAAAGCTCATTTGAAAACAATTTCAAACAGTTTCCGCTTACGGAATACATTTCCCATATAATTATTTCCACTGAATCACCAAGTACAAAATACTTTTAATTTTAAAATAATTTAAAAACACTTTATTTAAATATACTTTATAACATTGAAATCAAACTACTTTAATACTTTATTAAAAATATACATTTTAAAATAAACCACTTTATAAATATAAACTAAATTTCTCCTTTTAAAACATAATAGCAAATCACTTTTATATAATTACTACAATAATAGATTTTTGAAAATACTTACTTAGGAAATTAACATTTAAAAAGACAAATTTCCTAAAACATGCTTTTTAAAACATACTTAAAACCTTTAACTTATATTTCAAATTGCTTTGAAAACGTACTTGGCTATCCAGAGAAATACACTTCTCATTCCCATCTTTTAAAAATAAATCAACATTTATTTTTAAACCAATTCATATTCCTTTATAAATTCCCTCCTTGAATTTATATTTCAAATATCCTCTTATATTCCATTTCACTTTATAAACCCAGTTTATATCTCCAAAATCTCATTTCTCTTTAAATTTCAAATCCCAAAATATTTAAATCAATTTACAACTGATTTTCCAATTTATTGTACTTTGAAATAAATTTCCTTACTTAATCCATTTATTTCCAAATTCATTAACTTCCAGATTTTATTTCTCATTATGATTTAAAATCTTTAAACTGAAACACAAGTTCCAAATTTCCCAAATTCCTTCTTTCTTTTTAATTACATTTAAACATTGAATTAAAATAAATTATTTATTCCTTTAAATAACATCACATAAGTTTTCTTTAAATTCAATATTTCTCTGTTTATTCAAAATTCCTCTTTTCCATATTTAATAGAATTTTGGAAATCACTTTTATTCTTAATCAGATTTATTCTCAAATTTATTCCAAACTCCTTATAATTATTTTACTTAAGAATTTACTCTTTTATTTCTTTTCAAAAATTCCATTCTAGAGATTTTGATAATTCAGCACATCCAAATCGATCCAACCAAACCATAACATCCAATTATCCATATAATTCATCACAGGATATCAAAAATCATATCACAGAATATTTAACAAAATTAAATATTTTGAGGAATCCAGTTGGATCCCTCCAACCTGTTTCCCTGCATCCACAGATGTTAGCACAATACCAATTTCACTTCAAAGTGGAATATCGCGGTATATGGGTTTTATATAAAATCATCCGCTATTATGCGGCGCATAGGGTCTCATCCGCTATATAATGCGGGAATATCAACAACTCCAATATATACATATGCCAATATATATATATATTGGTATATACTACTATATACCATATCAATCAAATCAATCAATTCAATCATCCATCAATATTTAAAATTTAACCAATTAAATTTAAATTATAATTTAACTGAGTGAGATTAACTCACCTTTGCTTTTGTTTTGCCATCCATTACCATTTATTTTCATCCTCGCTTGTTTCCTTTCAGATGTCGACCTTGAATAAAAATTTATATGATTTCATTAATATTTGAATAAACCGAACAACCATTTCCATTTAATAAATGTAATGAATCCAATGATTTTTATTTTAACCCGGAATTTAATTTCAGACTGATTTTCTTTTTAAATTGTCTTTAAGCAACTAAATAATTTAAATAAGTTAATTTAAACAAAATTAATCTCCTGAGTATATTATAATTATTATCATCTTTTGTATATATATAAATTTACTGAATCAAAATTTAATTAAGAGAACAAAATGAATTTGGATACCTCACCACCTTAGCCAAAGATGTCACCGCCCCACACGCAACTGCCTCCTCCATTCGTGAGCACAGTCGAACTCGAACCTTATTCGTGAGCCATAGCTACGCTGTCGTGCTCCCATGAACGAGAATCATCTCGCGATACACCCTAAATCAACCACGCCGATCCCAGACAATCGTACAAATTCCACTGTCGCAACTATCCATCTCGAGACTTTGACCTATTCGAACGACTCACTCCGAGACCCTCATCGTTTGAACCTGCCTCGTGATGCACATCCAGCAGATGATCGGCGAGAAAATCCTCGAACGAGATCTCGTTCGATTCGTCCCCTCGAGCTGATTAGAGGAGATGGAGAAACAGAACTCGACTTTGTGAATTTACAGAGGAAGAAGGGAGGAGTGATTTGATTTCGTGAAATAAAAAATGGGAAAGGAAACAAATTTTGAGTTCGATTTTATTATCTGCTCTTTTTTTTTATTGAAATAGATGGAGGAACGGGGAGAAGATATCGATTTGGGGAGGCTTCCAGCGTACGCTTGTTTTATAAATATCTCTGACTAGTTGACTTTAAATATATTACATTATAAAACTTCAAAACGTCTCGTTACATAACGTGAAATCCCGAACCCCGAATAAGACATGCCGATAGGCGTTCATAAGATTCTACCCATATTCCGATCACAACGGAACGTGTTCCGGAGGCTAATTCGATCGTATGCGCGAGTTACAGAAGTAAACGATCAAATTTTAAATTAAATCGATTTAAATAAATTCGAAGCGTTTTGAGCTGCCAGGGTCAAACGACAACTCCGATTGCTATGAAAATTGAAATCCGATAATAACTAACTATTTCGGATCCAATGGAACTGGTTTCATCGAAATCCGAGACTGTGCCTCGGAAGGCTATTTTTTTAATATCGATTCAAACGATATAATTTCAAAACTGAACAGAACAGTTTGAAATTACATTCTGAAGCTTCTATTATCTTTAGTATTATTAATATGAATTTTACGAGCTTTCAAAATATTTTTAATTAGCTTAGAATGCCAGATTTTCTATTTTATCCAACTTCAAATAAATTTAATTTAATTATTAAATTACTCAATAAACAGCGATATTTGAAATTTAAGTTTATAATTAACCTCTGAATATTTAAAATTAATTAAATATTCCAATTTCAAATGCTCAAAAATTCCGGGTCGTCACATTCCTCCCCCCTTAAAAGAATTTCGTCCTCGAAATTACCAGTTAGGAAGAATGATTCAATCCCCGTTTACTATTTTCCAAATTCAAACCGTTTTAACAATACCCAAACAATCTTTTATTAATGATACACTAATCATCTTTTAACTTCCCAAACTTATTCATAAGTTCAACGCAAATCACTTACTTATCAATTCAAATCTAAATTTGAATTCAAATTTTAAATTATCAAAAAATTTCTCAAAATTTTTCTAACTCCCTAAATTCCCGAAAATTTTTGCTAGCGTCTCCTTTGCGCGGCTAGCTCGGTACTACTACAAAATGGCTCTACGGCCTCCCAATCTCAAAAAGAAAACAAATAGCCAAGTGGCTGGATCAAAAACCCAATCAAATTTCATACAGAAATTCAAATACATACCTTTTTGTCGGGCCATTAAATTTTATCTTCTAAATTCAAAAATCACAATTATCCATTGCTTTTATACACCTGTATATCCTACTAAGCAATAATATTCAATCACAATTCCAAAGTCATTTTATACTTTTCTTTACAAATTTTCAATATTGGTCTTACTTAAGCTCGTACGATGCACATATATCATCCGTACGCGATATCACATTCAATCGCTTAATCGATCACACAATTTCACTTCCGAACTAGTATCGTCCACCCGACTTCCTAGTGCGGACTCAAATCTAGTTTCTTGATCGGAAACCGTCATTCTCCTTGCATAGCCTCCAACTATGATAGAGAATTTCCAGAATCAATCAACAATCCATATCCAGGCTCGCCGTTGAAAATCGAGTGAAAAATCCTGATTCGGATCGATAAAACTATCTCGAAATTCTGTGCTCGACATCTGGATCAAATAGCTATGCGAATAAAATAATATACGTACATCTTACATAATTAGCCCAATTGATTATCAGTTATATCAATTCTCTTTTATTCACATTCCTTTTTGATTGTTATCCCCTTATTCACAACTATCCCATTTCACAACTTCAGTTTTAGTCTTCATTCAACTATTCACCTAGTATATATATATATATATTTTTTCCCAAAATTACTAAGTATATTTCCAATACCAGTTTTCCCAAGAATTTCATTCTTCAATTCTTAAGTTCAATATAAATTTTTCTTATATTTATTTACTACTTCACCACTGGAGTGTATATATTCAAATTGAACTCCCATTTCATATGAATTTCAACTTACTTCAATTTACTACTTCATTTCCAATATAAATACTTATTCCACATTTCATTCAGATTTTCATTTCCAATTTTTCTCTTAAATTCAATTCATCTCCAACTTCTGAATATTGAATTTTATTTAGCTCGAAAACAATCCAAGTTAATTCATTCAATAACTATTTCTCAACTTATTTAAACCACTCCTCTGTTGAGTTCAGTTTCCATTCAACATTTACTTAAGTCAATAACTTAAGTTTATTTTCCATTTAACCAACCTTTTAAAATTTTATTTCCATCTTTCATTTGATTCTTATTTAATCAAATTCCATCCATTTATTTATTTAATATAAGTGGTTCATTCACTCAATCATTATGAATTTTATTTTCCATACTCAATTCATCTGGAATTATTTTATTAATAACCAGGTCATTTCCAATTTATTTTCACTTATTTGGATTTCATTCGCAATTCAAACCATCACTATTTTAATCCAATTTCATTAACTCACAATTCAATTTCATTAACTAATTTATTATCTAATTAGTTCCTCCACTGGTTAAAATTAAATACTTGCTTTTTAAATCCCAAATATCACTTCACTTAATCATCTTAAGTTCAATTTATTTTATAATTCAAGTTTGGATTTATTTAAAAATTAAGATTACTCATCTTAGTCGTTTCCATTTAATAATTACAATTTCAAATTATAACTCTTAATGGTTCAAAGTAATGGATTCCCATTTATGACTTACAATTTCATTTCTATTCATAAGTTTAACTTACTTAAGATCTGGGACTATTCATTTAAGTCCATTTTCATCTTTACAATCAAATTTCAAATTATTACACTTAAGAACTTAAGAATATGAATTTCTTTACACAATTATAAGCATTTTACATTACCTTTATATCCAATTCAATTCAACTTCAACTTACTTACATTTAATTCAATTCCAATTCTCAATTTTATTTAACTTATCTTAAGTTAAATTCAAATATATTTTATTCACCTTCATATACTTGAATTAAATTTTAATTCTAGGATACAATTTTATACAAGTTTTACAATTCATTCACCTTCAAGTTCTCTAACTCTTTTATCTACCAACTTATATTACTCATTGAGTTATTTTCATCTCATAATTATAATCCCAGAATTAAACTTTCATTCCCTTCTTATTTCAATCAACTTCATTCTATACTTTATATTGTTGATTCATTTAAATTTCCACATTTATATTTTAAATAGAATTCCCAGAATTCAATTGCCCGGTTTTATTTCAAAACCATTTTGAATCCATAAATAACTCATACATATCTAGTATATCACATCAAATCCCAATTTCCAAAATAATCTGCTTTTACCAAACAATTTTTCCTTTGAATTTCAAAACCAACCCAGTTCACAATCATTTCCAATTTAAAACAGTTTGGTAGCAATTTCTCTTTGGAAACTCGAAAATAGACATCGATGATGCTGCAGTCATCACCGAAATTATTTTCCAGCGACTGAAAGAGAATTTAATGCTTTTATCACTTTAAACATTTCAAACATTTTAAAAATCCCAAATTCCCACCAGATTTCAATTCAATTTCAAAAATATTCATGAAATAATATCACCATTATTTCCCCAAAACCTTTAAAAACTATTTTAAATCCAAAGGAATTTTAAACCTTTCCCAAAACTTCAAATTCAAAATCCATCCAATTTTATATCCAAACATTACTCTGGAATTCTATCACATTTTATTTCAAGTTATAAGTCACATTTACAAATTTCATTTGTTTATGAATTTATCTCATTTGATTATAAATCCATTTGTAATTCACATTTGTATATAAATTTTATCTCAATTTATAAATTTCATTTATAGTCTATATTTCAAATTCCATTTTGTTATATAAATTTATTCTTCAACTCAGGTTATAAGTTTTCAATTTCTACTCAATAATGAGACTAACTCATTATGGTCATTTTCTAACAACCAAACAACCAAATATATAACTATAATAAATTTCAAATAATTATTTCTTTTATATACAAAATAATTTGGGCAAAATTATTTCATTCACCCTATTTAAAACAATACTGTGTCGAACTGTTCTATTCAAGTGTTTAGAAACCCCTTCGATACAGTTGTACAGACTGTGCCGACTAAGGTTCATATGCCACTCAATAAATCAACCAACACAATATAAAACCATTTTATATTCACTAACAAATACGCGCTCATATCTATTAGTACTCTCAAAATTCCCACCAGAGCCAAGGTTATCGCTAGCCTAAGCTCTGATACCACTGTAACGACCAGACTTTCCAGACCCGGAAAATCGAACCATTTTAGTTAAGAAGAAGAGGTAGAAGAAGAAAAATAGAAAACAACATCAGAATCTAACCATCGCAGCGGAATAAAATATAATATATATTAACAGATCTTTACACAAATCAAAACTATATCAGTTTTATATAATATAGCATCAGAGTATACACCAGAGAACACATAACATACAACTGGACAATAACCATATCATGTCCTCAATACAACAGAGTACAACAATCAACACAGCGGAATATATATATAAACAAGTACGGGAGATACGTCTCGCCATCCAGCTCGTCTCCTGAGCTCCACAGCATCATATCCTGTAACCTATAATACTCGGTCTGACCCGAGCATCATATAAAACAATACCCGAGTCAGTCTGGAATACCAGCGTGAGAAAATCACACTCAATTGATTATTAAAGTTTCAAAAATCCTTTTGAAAATAAAAGCGTCTCGTAAGACCACGCCACAAATAAACATGTCGGGTTTTTACCTTACGATAGCTAAAACACTTTTTATAAAAATCCTCTGATATTATAATAGTGTCTATTCACAAATACTTATTAAAATAGCTGAAATTGTTACATGATTAAATTCCAGCATACTAGGTATACAAACAAAACTCGTACAAGGCACGTAGGGAGAATGGATTTCCAACGAATGACTAGGCACTGGGGTACCACCTGTCACAGTACGTGGCCTAGATCACAGTACCGAGGAGTACGCCCGCTCCCCTGCAACACAAGGCCGGAACCATCCCTTACTGGATAATTCCAAATAAAATCACCCCACGGTTGGGATCAGCAACCGCACCACTAAGCCGAAATAAAAGGGACATCTAGACAGGGATGACCTTACTCTCAAGTGGGGGCTACCCACGAAGCCTTGCTGCATAACCCCTGATTTTCAGTCATTCCCGGTTGATGAGGCTCGAGGCTAAACGATACCTTTATAGCACATATCCCTTAGAATGCCCATCGTCCACCTGACAATGTCACGAAAGCATTCGTCCATACAAGTCCGTCCCGGGTCCGAACGGAACCGAAGGCACTATTCCTACTACATCCATTTTGGAAATATCCTCAGGATTAGTAGCGACTAGCCCTTGCACTTCACTGCTTCATCTTCGACTCTGAACACGTTACACGAAACGTACAAACCGAATCGAAGTGGTATTCGAGTCTCCAGACCTAGAATCCCGGTATACGGAAACCCGATCCCGGTCTCTTCGAAACGATCAACGCATTTGGCCAATATTGATAGTCTGTTATTTAACTATCAATTAACATCCACAAGCAACCATCACACAATGAATAATTTCCCACATTATTTATTTGCCCAAATATCTTTCCAAGATATATTTCCAAATTTTCAAAGCTCATTTGAAAACAATTTCAAACAGTTTCCGCTTACGGAATACATTTCCCAAATAATTATTTCCACGGAATCACCAAGTACAAAATACTTTTAATTTTAAAATAATTTAAAAACACTTTATTTAAATATACTTTATAACATTGAAATCAAACTACTTTAATACTTTATTAAAAATATATATTTTAAAATAAACCACTTTATAAATATAAACTAAATTTCTCCTTTTAAAACATAATAGCAAATCACTTTTATATAATTACTACAATAATAGATTTTTCAAAATACTTACTTAGGAAATTAACATTTAAAAAGACAAATTTCCTAAAACATGCTTTTTAAAACATACTTAAAACCTTTAACTTATATTTCAAATTGCTTTGAAAACGTACTTGGCTATCCAGAGAAATACACTTCTCATTCCCATCTTTTAAAAATAAATCAACATTTATTTTTAAACCAATTCATATTCCTTTATAAATTCCCTCCTTGAATTTATATTTCAAATATCCTCTTATATTCCATTTCACTTTATAAACCCAGTTTATATCTCCAAAATCTCATTTCTCTTTAAATTTCAAATCCCAAAATATTTAAATCAATTTACAACTGATTTTCCAATTTATTGTACTTTGAAATAAATTTCCTTACTTAATCCATTTATTTCTAAATTCATTAACTTCCAGATTTTATTTCTCATTATGATTTAAAATCTTTAAACTGAAACACAAGTTCCAAATTTCCCAAATTCCTTCTTTCTTTTAATTACATTTAAACATTGAATTAAAATAAATTATTTATTCCTTTAAATAACATCACATAAGTTTTCTTTAAATTCAATATTTCTCTGTTTATTCAAAATTCCTCTTTTCCATATTTATTAGAATTTTGGAAATCACTTTTATTCTTAATCAGATTTATTCTCAAATTTATTCCAAACTCCTTATAATTATTTTACTTAAGAATTTACTCTTTTATTTCTTTTCAAAAATTCCATTCTAGAGATTTTGATAATTCAGCACATCCAAATCGATCCAACCAAACCATAACATCCAATTATCCATATAATTCATCACAGGATATCAAAAATCATATCACAGAATATTTAACAAAATTAAATATTTTGAGGAATCCAGTTGGATCCCTCCAACCTGTTTCCCTGCATCCACAGATGTTAGCACAATACCAATTTCACTTCATAGTGGAATATCGCGGTATATGGGTTTTATATAAAATCATCCGCTATTATGCGGCGCATAGGGTCTCATCCGCTATATAATGCGGGAATATCAACAACTCCAATATATACATATGCCAATATATATATTGGTATATACTACTATATACCATATCAATCAAATCAATCAATTCAATCATCCATCAATATTTAAAATTTAACCAATTAAATTTAAATTATAATTTAACTGAGTGAGATTAACTCACCTTTGCTTTTGTTTTGCCATCCATTACCATTTATTTTCATCCTCGCTTGTTTCCTTTCAGATGTCGACCTTGAATAAAAATTTATATGATTTCATTAATATTTGAATAAACCGAACAACCATTTCCATTTAATAAATGTAATGAATCCAATGATTTTTATTTTAACCCGGAATTTAATTTCAGACTGATTTTCTTTTTAAATTGTCTTTAAGCAACTAAATAATTTAAATAAGTTAATTTAAACAAAATTAATCTCCTGAGTATATTATAATTATTATCATCTTCTGTATATATATAAATTTACTGAATCAAAATTTAATTAAGAGAACAAAATGAATTTGGATACCTCACCACCTTAGCCAAAGATGTCACCGCCCCACACGCAACTCACACGCAACTGCCTCCTCCATTCGTGAGCACAGTCGAACTCGAACCTTATTCGCGAGCCATAGCTACGCTGTCGTGCTCCCATGAACGAGAATCATCTCGCGATACACCCTAAATCAACCACGCCGATCCCAGACAATCGTACAAATTCCACTGTCGCAACTATCCATCTCGAGACTTTGACCTATTCGAATGACTCACTCCGAGACCCTCATCGTTTGAACCCGCCTCGTGATGCACATCCCGCAGATGATCGGCGAGAAAATCCTCGAACGAGATCTCGTTCGATTCGTCCCCTCGAGCTGATTAGAGGAGATGGAGAAACAGAACTCGACTTTGTGAATTTACAGAGGAAGAAGGGAGGAGTGATTTGATTTCGTGAAATAAAAAATGGGAAAGGAAACAAATTTTGAGTTCGATTTTATTATCTGCTCTTTTTTTTTTATTGAAATAGATGGAGGAACGGGGAGAAGATATCGATTTGGGGAGGCTTCCAGCGTACGCTTGTTTTATAAATATCTCTGACTAGTTGACTTTAAATATATTACATTATAAAACTTCAAAACGTCTCGTTACATAACGTGAAATCCCGAACCCCGAATAAGACATGCCGACAGGCGTTCATAAGATTCTACCCATATTCCGATCACAACGGAACGTGTTCCGGAGGCTAATTCGATCGTATGCGCGAGTTACAGAAGTAAACGATCAAATTTTAAATTAAATTGATTTAAATAAATTTGAAGCGTTTTGAGCTGCCAGGGTCAAACGACAACTCCGATTGCTATGAAAATTGAAATCCGATAATAACTAACTATTTCGGATCCAATGGAACTGGTTTCATCGAAATCCGAGACTGTGCCTCGGAAGGCTATTTTTTTAATATCGATTCAAACGATATAATTTCAAAACTGAACAGAACAGTTTGAAATTACATTCTGAAGTTTCTATTATCTTTAGTATTATTAATATGAATTTTACGAGCTTTCAAAATATTTTTAATTAGCTTAGAATGCCAGATTTACTATTTTATCCAACTTCAAATAAATTTAATTTAATTATTAAATTACTCAATAAACAGCGATATTTGAAATTTAAGTTTATAATTAACCTCTGAATATTTAAAATTAATTAAATATTCCAATTTCAAATGCTCAAAAATTCCGGGTCGTCACAGATTACTTCATAGTCTTTTATTGATAAATATATAGGTATATACAATGAACTGTTATTTTTATTCTGAATATGAATCTAATCTGGATACATGGTTAGATTATTGTGCTATGAAAATAAAACCCAGGTTTCTATTCTTTGGCGCATGAGTAATAAATAAATTACTTTGGGAAAACCTTGGTGTCATTTTAGTGCCTAAGTAATAGCGATAACCATTAAAGTTATGAAAACTTTAAGCGTATGTGCATGATTTGGTTTCTTTATTTTTGTTTGATAGAAATTTTTTAGAAACTTGATGTCATTTTTAATTTACCTTTGAACATGTATTAGGCATAATTTTATAAACCGAATGGATTTTTCAATTTATGAGCTATGTTGTAACAAACATTACAAATTTAATCATTATTTTAATAATCAACCGAACTTTTGAAATTGTGAAATTAATTAACAGTTTTTGTTATACCACATTTTTTTTATTGTAATGTCTTAATATGTTATTTAAAAGGCCAAATAATCCTCTTTCAGTCGTCTAGAAAATGGTAAGGAATATTCGGCACCCGTATATAATACAATTAATTTTCCTTTATCGTTATTTTATGAATACCATACTGATATTTGCTACTAATTCTGGATTTATTACTTTACTACCAAGTTGGAGAGAAAATACGTGTATTTGTATTATTTGTTAATAATGGTAATGAATTTAAATATATGCGAAAACATTATCAATTGATGGATTTAAAATAGCAGTTGTAAATAAAATAGAGACAAATCAAGGGATGCTAATTATATGTACTCGGTTTATTTCATATTACAAGTAAGCTCTATGTTATTGAATACACAAGCACATAAAATGTTTATAAACTGTTATCTTTGTGCCAAAAATAATTCTACATTGAATAGATAATTAGAGTATCGTGTTATGAATATAAAACCTTTATTGTTATTCTTTTGGTTATTCTTAGATCAACTTTTTGACTATAAAGAATTAGAGATGCTACTTCGGAAGGATTTGGTGTCATTTTGATGCCAAAGAAGTAAGGAAAACCATTGCAGTCATGAAAATTTGAATGATATGCTATATGAGCATTGTACTGTATTATATACCATATCTTTGACTATATAGGAAGCTTCCAAATATTCCCTTAATCATTGGGTAAATGATAAGAAATGTTCTGTACCCAACATGGTGTAGTGCTGCTAAAAAAATACTAATTTTAAAACTAAATTTGGATAGGAATTGTTGCTTCCAAATATTCTCTTAATCATTGGGTAAATTGTAAGTAATCTTCACCCAACATGGTGTAGTACCGCCAAAAGAAATATTAATTTCAAAACCAAATTTGAATAGGATTTACTGCTTGCTTTTTCCATTTAAAATATGGATATGTTTTGCATGATCCATATATAGAATAGAGAATTTTCTTCTACCATTAGTCTATGAATACCAATATTCACAGTTAGCTCTAGATTTATTGCTTCACTACCAAGTTTGATGGAAAATATGTATACCAATTTATTTGATTTTGAAGAAGTATGACACATATTAGCAAATTTCTACCACTAAAATTACTGAACTCTCATTCTCGAGATAATTGATGTTAAGACAAATGTGTGTCTTAGCATGTTGAGGTCCCTAGAACTGGTAGATCATACTGAGGTTAGCACGTTGAGGTCACTATAATAGTCAGATTATACTCATCACAATTACAAGTATTTTTCTTTACAATATGCCTTTTTATTTAGATACCTATATATCATAATATGTGATGACCCACCTCCTCGACCCACAAAAATTGATAATAATACATCCTCGGTATTCATGTGCTGCAAATCCAAGTGTCAGAGAGGCAGATTATCATGGGGTAAAAGAAAATAAAGATAGAATACAGAACAAAATAGAATCTCACATCGCATTCAACATTTTAATTATAAATACGGAAAGTACACATAATCACTCCAAGTGATCTATCAGAGTTGCGGCAGGTACTAACCCAGCCATGATAGTTATAACAGCCTATCCTTACAGTGCTGGTAGACATATAATACAGATACAGATATAGATACAGCGGAATATAGATGACTTCTTCAAAAGACCCGAAATGCTCCTGATCCATTCCAAAATGTTCCAAGCTTACCTACCTACTTGGCTGCTCGGGAAAATTAGGGCACCCAGAGTTTAAAGGACAAGAAAAATAAACTCTAGGTTAGTCATGGGACTAGTGTGAGAAACTCAAAATATAGATGTTTTGAAAAACAAAAGAGTATCTCATAAGACCACGCTATACATAAATAGGGAACGGGTTTTTACCTTATGATAACTAAAAACATTTGCTATGTAAAATCATTTGATATTACTTTTAGTGACATTCTTTTGAAAACCCTTGCAATTAAACTTATGAATCTTAGCCGAAATTGTTACCATTGTTAAATTCTGGAATATGTTAGGCTCTGCAATCAAAATCATACAAGGCTCATTTGGAGAATGGATTCCATACAATGGTAGGTAAGGGACTACCTTTCGCACAATACACCTCTAGACGGATGTACCGAGGATCGATGTCTTTGAAACCTCTACACCTGGCAAGACCTACCTACCCACAGACCCACCTGGTGGTGGATAGAACCGAATATGACATCACCCTAGTCGTAACCGACCTATCCGGGATCCTGTAACAATATAACCAACATACTCGACATATAGAGAGTAATCTAGAAAGGTGATGACCATACCCTAATGTTGCGAACCACATAGCTGTAACAACCCTGTATTTTTCAAATATTTTTAAATTGATTTTTCCAGATTCAAAAGCTTTATTTATGAAAAAGAATAAATTTTGTTATTTTAAGTATAAACTTTGATTTTGATGTGGATTTGAATTCCAAATATGACTAAATTTAATATTTCCAGAAAATGTGAATTTTGGTCAAATAGTCAAACTTTGACTTTTAAATTTAAATTTTAAATAGTTTGAAATTATAAATTTTATCTTTTATTATGAAAATAGATTTAATAACTTGAATACAGCTTTTCGTTTCGTTGGAAACGGAGTTAAATTGTAGAAGTTATGTAATTTTCAATTTTGTGTATAAACTGTTTATTTTGCAATATTATTTATTTTAAATCATATAAATTATATTTTTATTGTCATATTTTGTTTTAATATGTGTTAATAGGTTATTTAATGTCTTTTAATATTTTTAAAATGATAATATAATTTTTCTAAAGTTTACTTGAATTTATTTCAATTTATGAAACCTAGTTTCCATTTTCTTTACTATTTTCTTAATTTAATTATATATAATTAAAATTTATTTAATTATTTTATGCCTTCACTTTTATTTGCTGTTTTTACTTTATTTATATGCATTCTACATGTATTTAAATTAAAATAGATTTTTCCAAAGTGTACTGAAGTTATTTCTAATTTTTAAAGCCTAGTTTGCATTTTTAAGCCATTTTCTTAATTTAAATTATATTTATTCAAAAATTTAATTATTTATTTTATATATTTATTTTATTTCTGAGTTGTTATTTTTATTTCTCAGTTTTTATATGTATTTATAAATTACAAATATATATAAAAGAAATTTGAAAGGTTTGTGTCTTTTTAGTTGCTTTTGTCCCTTTGTTTTCCCGTCTCTTCAATTTCCTTAGTCTTTTCATTTGCCTTGAGTTGGCCGTGCATTTTCATTTGATAGCCGTGAGTTTTAACTCATTTTCACGTGAGAAAAGCACCATTCCTCATTTCATTCATGGCTACAAAGATTTGTAATGTCCTCCCCTCTCTTTTTCACTTTTCTCTTCATTTTTCCTTTTGATTTTGCCTTGATTTTTGCCTTGTTTCTTCTTGCTTGGTTCGGCCATACACCTCCACATCTTCACCAACCACCACCATCCCTTCTTTCCCACTTCATCCACGCCCAAATCATCCCCCTCCTCTGACCTGAAGTTGCCTTGACCATCTCATGTTGCAAACACCACAAAAAACATTGCTATACTCCAAAACATTGCCTACCCGAGCACATATCACCTCACCACCTTCATTGTTGACCATGGCCACCCCCTTAGCCACCACCACCAGCTTGTTTACCACCTCTGAACATCACCCTCCCCTCTGTCCAGATCTGACCTGACCCATAGACCCTATGGTCGAGCCTAAGGGTTGAACCAAAAACTCCATTTTGCCTTGTCCCTTTGCATTCTAGGCTTGCAAACTCCTTCCTCTTCATATTCTTGACTTGGTCGTGCCATTTGTGGTCCAAACCTGATCCATTTCAACCTAAAACATGTTGAGGCCGAACCTAATACATGTATGGTCGAGCAAAAGTTGAAGCAAGATCAAGCAAAGTTGATTTAAAGACTTGGTGATGTTCACTTATCCATGCTATCTCAATTTTGTTTCAACACTTTGGTATTGTAATTATTTATATGGTGCTTTGTTTTGTTTTGGTATACAAGAGTAACATCTTGGTTCTCATCCACTTGAATCCATCGTTGTGCCATATCGTGCTTCTTGGAATTCGTTGTGTGTTTTGATCGCTAATCTCCAGCTTTAACAGGTGAGTTATTCTCACCAGACAATATGTACCTATATAACTGATAAACCGACACCATTTGAATCTGTAATGTATATCATCATGTTATATATGTTTATATTATTATCATATGATGTTCACACCTGTTATTACACTTATTATATCATATGTTACTATTATTTAATGTTATTCTGTTATTTATATCTGTTATCACCATTGCAAGTTCCCTGTAGATTAGAATCACTATGGGTTGAAATGATACATACCCGAACGGACTTTAGAATAGGGAAAAATCGTTATGGGCTGAAATGATAGGCCTGAATGATTTTTATTTAAATTATTTTAACTTGGGATTGCGGGTTTGAAATGATAGAACCCGGATTTTTCTTTTTAACTGCGGATTGAAATGATACATATCCGTATCACTTGACCTAGGTTAGAAAATTTTATACAGGCCCGTGGTTATTTTATAAAGTGTTTTGAATATTTTTAAGTATTTTAAAAATATAAATTTATGAAATTTGATTTAAATAGATTTTGAAATGTTTAAAATAAAGAAATTATGATTTTTCTATGTGTTAAAAATGTAATTAATGAATGGTTTAACTGGATTTTTGAAATATAACTTAAGTTGGAAATTTGGAATTTGGTTAAAAATGATATTTAAGTTATATAAATAAAATGGATATTAAATTTTATTTGGAAATGGTAAATATGATAATTTGATTAAATGTGAATTTAAGTGATTTATTAAAGTATTATTGATTTTTTTTCTATGAATTTAAGTGGTTAAATAAATGAATGTTTAAAAGTGATCTTTTAAAATATAACTTGACTTGGAAATGTGAAATTTGGTTTTAATTAAAGGTTTTAGTTAATTAAATAAAATTGGAAATTTAGTTAAATTTGTGAAATGGTAATTTAAATTTGAAGTGTTAAGTTATTTGTTGAAATGTGAAGAATTGGAAACTTTTACACTTAAATTTATTAAGTAAATTGTTGAAAATTGGATTTAATTATAAGAAATTTATTGTGAAAAAGATACATGTTAAATGATATGTAAATAAACATTTTAAATGTTAAATTATGATTTTTAAAATGTTTAAAGAGTTTAAAATGAAGTTATTTAATTGCTGGAAATACACTAAAAAGCTGGAAATCACTTTTAATAGCATTCAGAAATGCTATAGTTCTGAATTACACTAAAATTTGAATAAAAGGGCTACTACAGCATTTCTGAAATGCTGCAGTTGCTGCAGTTGAACTTATAGGCTAATATTGAACCCAGGTCTATTATAGCATTCTCTGGAAATGCTATAATGGTCTGCAGTCTTTGCTGAAACCAAATTTAACCCTTGTTTTGAAATTTGAACTACCGCAGCACTTCTGAATTGCTGTCTTTTCTGTTTTGAACTATAATTCAACTAAAACTGAGTTTTAACAGCAGTTTTAAGTGCTGTCTTTGCTAAATTAAAAATGTTTTCAAATATAACTTATAGCAGTTGTTTTTAAATGCTGTGAAATGCTGAAATTTTAATAATTAGGGTTTTTGACTTAGTAAACGAACTCAGAATGGTTTGAAACTTTGGAAATTGAATACTTGATTTGAAAATATAATAATTACACTTTTAAAAGGTTTAAATGAATTATTTTGATTGGAATATAAACTATTTAAAGGTGATTTGAAATGATAGTAAATGAACGATATCTTTGAATTTAAAAGGTATTTAAAGTTGAATATTGGATTTGAACTGATAGGATATTTTATTTTATTAAAATGATTTGAAATGAAGTTTTGTAAGGATATGATATTTTATTATATTAAAATGATTTGAAATGAAGTTTTGAAATTATATGAAAATTTAAATATATGGAAATGGTTTGGAATTGATTTAATCTTTATTTTGATAAAGATATGGTTCGAAATGATATTTTATTTTGAAGTAAAGTATTGTTTTTAAAAGTTATAACCACGGGTTATAATAACGTTGGGTTGTTAAAGAGACCGGGATCGGATATGGACATACTCTCTGTCTTACCGAAAACCACTTTGGCAACCGTGTACGCGGTGGAGATTCCAGAATGAAGTAGGATGGTGGCGACGATCCTAAGGTATATACGTGGACCCAACTCCCGTGAGTTGGCATAAGGTGGCTAAAACAGGAGCGATTGACGGACCAATGAGGTAGCACCTCTGATCGGACACACTTCTTCGATACCATTCTATTACTTGTGATTGATTTGGTGCGCACCCTTGATTTGGGAGTGTTGTTCGAGGTGGGCGGTAGTGGCTGCTATGCGTCACCACCAGTCCGGATGCGTAATTGGTATATCTACCCTGGCATTGCCTAGTTGTGCCGTGTCACCTACCATATCGAGCTTTACTACGATTATGATTTTAAGATCCGACCGCGTTAAGGTTCTCCATCCCCTTAACGCTATTTTCTATATGATTATACTTTACTGATTAGACACTACTGTATATAGCGTATATTACTACATAGTAGATAGTTTAACGGATCCTTAGAGGATGGGCGGTCCCAAGCATCTTCTAAGTTACTTGTACCCTTATTACAGTTCGCTTGAGTTGGTTTACATTATATAAGTATATATTTTCCTGACTCGAGTGTTTTGTTTTTTGCTTTACGCTCGGGTCAGCCTGAGTTATTCACAGATTCGGATTCCACTTTCTGGAGATTTGAATCGCTGGAGATTATCTGCTTGTCTTGTCCTATCTATTTCAGTTCTGTTGTTCTACTCAGCTTGTACTTGGTTATTATATTTAGACTTCTGTTGTACTCTATCTCTTCTGTTGTATCTTATGTAACCTTGTTATATTTATATAGTAGCTTCATGAACTACTATTTCTTTTACTTCCGCTGCATTATTTTACTCTGTGTCTGTGATCTGTGATTATATTTATTTACTGTATATTCTGAGATTTGCCAAATTTTATTTACGACGCGGTATTTTGGGCAATTCAACTCCGGCATGAGTGTCTACCTATACACTTATAATGGATGCGAATGGTTGAAAATATCGGGTCGTTACAGTTGGTATCAGAGCTTTGGCTTTGAGGCAAAACTTAGAATGTATGGTAAATTTATTTACAGAATCACTTTCGTTCGAGTTTGAATCTCTTCCTTTGATTCGTTTTCCTTTGAATTTTGGAACGTTCCCTGTGGTTCTGAAATTCATTCGTGTCCCTCACTATTCATCATCTTTTGATTCTGGAGTATCCCATGACTCCACTTCCAATGATCTTTATAGTGAATTGGCGGTCTCGCCAATATTCTAATTTTCTTGTAAAAGGGTGAAAATTCTTTATAATCAGCATCGATTCACCAGAGATTTATATTTATCCTTGGTTTAGATGCTAATATCTTTTATTATTCCAAACTCTATCTCTTGAGATTGAAGGTAGATTTACCCCAGAAAATCCACATTTGATCTTATCCATTGAGTCACGGTTGACCCGGTTAAGGTTGTCCGCGATTTATCTAAGCTTACCCATCTCTCTACTCTGTTTAACCATCTTGCCTTTTGTTTCTAAATTGTCTCCAAACATTTTGAATCGTACTTGAAAATCTATGTTTTGTTTATATGTTGTGTTGTTTGGGTTGTTGATGTTGATTTGGGTTTCCGATCGATTCGTCTGATCAACGCTATCGATAGGATTTCTAAAACACTTTGACTAAACAAACTGACACAATATTATTTTAAAATTTGGTTAATGAAATAAATTTGGATATATAATTTTATGGAACTTAATAAATTGATTTAAATTGATAATTTGAAATGATAATACTTGATTTATCAATTATTGTTCTACAAATGAATTTATAAATAGTTGTTTATTTATTTGGGAACTGAAATGAATTTAAAAACAAGAAATTTAAAGAATTTAATTTCCAATGGTTTCAAACCTTGTGTTTAAAATTTTTTAAAAAGGATATTATTTAAAGTATTTTGAATAAAAATTTGTCTCTAAAGGATTTTAAAGTTTAAAAATTAAGTGCTCTTCTCTTTGTCGCTGGAAAATAATTTCGGTGATGACTGCAGCATCATCGACGTTCATTTTCGAGTTTCGAAGTGAAGAGACTGTTCTGTAGTCTTGCTACAGCTTTGTTTTGGAAAATCTAATTGATTTGAATTTCTAAATATGACTGGATTATAATATATATAGATATATGATTTAAATTTGATTTGACATATTATATACATATATTTATTTATCTCTTAGTGGTTTGAAGGGAATCGGAAATTTAATTCTTACATTTTATCTTAAAGAATAATTTCAGTTATAAGAAGAAAATAAAAATTTGAATAAATGATTCAAACTTGAGATAATTGAATTGGAAAGTTTTACTTGTATAACACACAATTTAATTCCAATATAACTTACCTAAATTACACAGAAGTTGAATATGAAATTGGATAATATACAATATAGAAAGGATTTTTATAAATAAAATTTGAGTGGTTATAATAAATGTTATACACTTAAATTTTAGTTATAAAAGATTAACAGAGGTAAATATTGAAAAAGGAATCTAAAGAGATTTTATTTAAATAACTTAATAATCAAATTGATTTAATATGGAACCTTAAGTCTAACCTAGAAATTTTAATAAAGGTTATTTCTTGAAATGAATATGTTGTATAATAAATAATGTATCTTTGAATAGATAAAATAAAATACATTTGAATTAGACATTTTGTAATAAAGTTATTTAACTTGAATTCATAGTTTAATTGATGTCTAAATGAATAAATGTGTAAAGAAATTTGATTGTTATATTTGCTATATAAATATTTTATTTATGAAATAGATATGTCTTGAAAAATGAGTAATTATGATTTAAAGAGTTAAAATGTATTTTAACATCACTAAAATTTGATAATTGAGAATTTGGTTTCCAAATGGAATAATAAGTGTAACTTATTAAAGGAATATCTATTTATGAAATGGGTATTTTAAATAAAGAGTTAGGCTATCTGTTAAATTAAGAGTTAAGTAAAATAGTGAAATTTTGACTTAATAAACGAAGTATAGTTTAATTTAGATATTCTATTTATAAAAGTTTGTTTTAATAAGTCATAAGTTAAATGATATCCAAATGAATATTTTTGAAATTGAACTGATTTGAAATACTAATATATCTACTGTAGCATTTTATAAGTGCTGCTATTTTGAAAAGACAATGTTTTGGAAATTTTTATAATTAAATGAACTTAGAAATGTTACAACTTTAAAATGAATATTATTTGACCTTGAATTAAAATGGTTTAAATGAAGATTTTTTTAGGGTGTTATGATTTTCTAAGTATTATGTTTTTTTAAAGAATAACTTTTCCAAAGTGTTATGATTTTAGTAGTGTGATTTCCAAATGATAAACATCCCTAAATTGTTATGATTTCAAAGCATTATGGTTTTAAATTTATTATCTTGTTTTGTTTTTCCAAACTATCTTTTGGTTGTCCTTATTTCTCTTATCTTGTTACAGAATGGGAAGGCTATTGCTTATACCAGTCTATTTAGAAATCTTTCTGTAATCTTTGATAATCTTTGTTACTCATCTGGATCTGAACACTGTTTTTCCATTCATAGACCGTCGGTCAAGTGAAAAGGGAGATTCAGACTCTAGAGGATCTTTTTCGTGCTTATATTCTTGATTTGATCAACTCCATCTTGTTAAACTTACCTATAACAATAGTTATCAGGTGTAATTCCAGTCTTCTTATCATCTTGTCTTAATTCTATTTCATTCTATCTTTTTCTGTGCTTTCCCGTACCTCGTTCCTTTTCGGGGACGAAAAGTTTTGAGTGGGGGAGAGTGTAACAACCCTGTATTTTTCAAATATTTTTAAATTGATTTTTCCAGATTCAAAAGCTTTATTTATGAAAAAGAATAAATTTTGTTATTTTAAGTATAAACTTTGATTTTGATGTGGATTTGAATTCCAAATATGACTAAATTTAATATTTCCAGAAAATGTGAATTTTGGTCAAATAGTCAAACTTTGACTTTTAAATTTAAATTTTAAATAGTTTGAAATTATAAATTTTATCTTTTATTATGAAAATAGATTTAATAACTTGAATACAGCTTTTCGTTTCGTTGGAAACGGAGTTAAATTGTAGAAGTTATGTAATTTTCAATTTTGTGTATAAACTGTTTATTTTGCAATATTATTTATTTTAAATCATATAAATTATATTTTTATTGTCATATTTTGTTTTAATATGTGTTAATAGGTTATTTAATGTCTTTTAATATTTTTAAAATGATAATATAATTTTTCTAAAGTTTACTTGAATTTATTTCAATTTATGAAACCTAGTTTCCATTTTCTTTACTATTTTCTTAATTTAATTATATATAATTAAAATTTATTTAATTATTTTATGCCTTCACTTTTATTTGCTGTTTTTACTTTATTTATATGCATTCTACATGTATTTAAATTAAAATAGATTTTTCCAAAGTGTACTGAAGTTATTTCTAATTTTTAAAGCCTAGTTTGCATTTTTAAGCCATTTTCTTAATTTAAATTATATTTATTCAAAAATTTAATTATTTATTTTATATATTTATTTTATTTCTGAGTTGTTATTTTTATTTCTCAGTTTTTATATGTATTTATAAATTACAAATATATATAAAAGAAATTTGAAAGGTTTGTGTCTTTTTAGTTGCTTTTGTCCCTTTGTTTTCCCGTCTCTTCAATTTCCTTAGTCTTTTCATTTGCCTTGAGTTGGCCGTGCATTTTCATTTGATAGCCGTGAGTTTTAACTCATTTTCACGTGAGAAAAGCACCATTCCTCATTTCATTCATGGCTACAAAGATTTGTAATGGCCTCCCCTCTCTTTTTCACTTTTCTCTTCATTTTTCCTTTTGATTTTGCCTTGATTTTTGCCTTGTTTCTTCTTGCTTGGTTCGGCCATACACCTCCACATCTTCACCAACCACCACCATCCCTTCTTTCCCACTTCATCCACGCCCAAATCATCCCCCTCCTCTGACCTGAAGTTGCCTTGACCATCTCATGTTGCAAACACCACAAAAAAACATTGCTATACTCCAAAACATTGCCTACCCGAGCACATATCACCTCACCACCTTCATTGTTGACCATGGCCACCCCCTTAGCCACCACCACCAGCTTGTTTACCACCTCTGAACATCACCCTCCCCTCTGTCCAGATCTGACCTGACCCATAGACCCTATGGTCGAGCCTAAGGGTTGAACCAAAAACTCCATTTTGCCTTGTCCCTTTGCATTCTAGGCTTGCAAACTCCTTCCTCTTCATATTCTTGACTTGGTCGTGCCATTTGTGGTCCAAACCTGATCCATTTCAACCTAAAACATGTTGAGGCCGAACCTAATACATGTATGGTCGAGCAAAAGTTGAAGCAAGATCAAGCAAAGTTGATTTAAAGACTTGGTGATGTTCACTTATCCATGCTATCTCAATTTTGTTTCAACACTTTGGTATTGTAATTATTTATATGGTGCTTTGTTTTGTTTTGGTATACAAGAGTAACATCTTGGTTCTCATCCACTTGAATCCATCGTTGTGCCATATCGTGCTTCTTGGAATTCGTTGTGTGTTTTGATCGCTAATCTCCAGCTTTAACAGGTGAGTTATTCTCACCAGACAATATGTACCTATATAACTGATAAACCGACACCATTTGAATCTGTAATGTATATCATCATGTTATATATGTTTATATTATTATCATATGATGTTCACACCTGTTATTACACTTATTATATCATATGTTACTATTATTTAATGTTATTCTGTTATTTATATCTGTTATCACCATTGCAAGTTCCCTGTAGATTAGAATCACTATGGGTTGAAATGATACATACCCGAACGGACTTTAGAATAGGGAAAAATCGTTATGGGCTGAAATGATAGGCCTGAATGATTTTTATTTAAATTATTTTAACTTGGGATTGCGGGTTTGAAATGATAGAACCCGGATTTTTCTTTTTAACTGCGGATTGAAATGATACATATCCGTATCACTTGACCTAGGTTAGAAAATTTTATACAGGCCCGTGGTTATTTTATAAAGTGTTTTGAATATTTTTAAGTATTTTAAAAATATAAATTTATGAAATTTGATTTAAATAGATTTTGAAATGTTTAAAATAAAGAAATTATGATTTTTCTATGTGTTAAAAATGTAATTAATGAATGGTTTAACTGGATTTTTGAAATATAACTTAAGTTGGAAATTTGGAATTTGGTTAAAAATGATATTTAAGTTATATAAATAAAATGGATATTAAATTTTATTTGGAAATGGTAAATATGATAATTTGATTAAATGTGAATTTAAGTGATTTATTAAAGTATTATTGATTTTTTTTCTATGAATTTAAGTGGTTAAATAAATGAATGTTTAAAAGTGATCTTTTAAAATATAACTTGACTTGGAAATGTGAAATTTGGTTTTAATTAAAGGTTTTAGTTAATTAAATAAAATTGGAAATTTAGTTAAATTTGTGAAATGGTAATTTAAATTTGAAGTGTTAAGTTATTTGTTGAAATGTGAAGAATTGGAAACTTTTACACTTAAATTTATTAAGTAAATTGTTGAAAATTGGATTTAATTATAAGAAATTTATTGTGAAAAAGATACATGTTAAATGATATGTAAATAAACATTTTAAATGTTAAATTATGATTTTTAAAATGTTTAAAGAGTTTAAAATGAAGTTATTTAATTGCTGGAAATACACTAAAAAGCTGGAAATCACTTTTAATAGCATTCAGAAATGCTATAGTTCTGAATTACACTAAAATTTGAATAAAAGGGCTACTACAGCATTTCTGAAATGCTGCAGTTGCTGCAGTTGAACTTATAGGCTAATATTGAACCCAGGTCTATTATAGCATTCTCTGGAAATGCTATAATGGTCTGCAGTCTTTGCTGAAACCAAATTTAACCCTTGTTTTGAAATTTGAACTACCGCAGCACTTCTGAATTGCTGTCTTTTCTGTTTTGAACTATAATTCAACTAAAACTGAGTTTTAACAGCAGTTTTAAGTGCTGTCTTTGCTAAATTAAAAATGTTTTCAAATATAACTTATAGCAGTTGTTTTTAAATGCTGTGAAATGCTGAAATTTTAATAATTAGGGTTTTTGACTTAGTAAACGAACTCAGAATGGTTTGAAACTTTGGAAATTGAATACTTGATTTGAAAATATAATAATTACACTTTTAAAAGGTTTAAATGAATTATTTTGATTGGAATATAAACTATTTAAAGGTGATTTGAAATGATAGTAAATGAACGATATCTTTGAATTTAAAAGGTATTTAAAGTTGAATATTGGATTTGAACTGATAGGATATTTTATTTTATTAAAATGATTTGAAATGAAGTTTTGTAAGGATATGATATTTTATTATATTAAAATGATTTGAAATGAAGTTTTGAAATTATATGAAAATTTAAATATATGGAAATGGTTTGGAATTGATTTAATCTTTATTTTGATAAAGATATGGTTCGAAATGATATTTTATTTTGAAGTAAAGTATTGTTTTTAAAAGTTATAACCACGGGTTATAATAACGTTGGGTTGTTAAAGAGACCGGGATCGGATATGGACATACTCTCTGTCTTACCGAAAACCACTTTGGCAACCGTGTACGCGGTGGAGATTCCAGAATGAAGTAGGATGGTGGCGACGATCCTAAGGTATATACGTGGACCCAACTCCCGTGAGTTGGCATAAGGTGGCTAAAACAGGAGCGATTGACGGACCAATGAGGTAGCACCTCTGATCGGACACACTTCTTCGATACCATTCTATTACTTGTGATTGATTTGGTGCGCACCCTTGATTTGGGAGTGTTGTTCGAGGTGGGCGGTAGTGGCTGCTATGCGTCACCACCAGTCCGGATGCGTAATTGGTATATCTACCCTGGCATTGCCTAGTTGTGCCGTGTCACCTACCATATCGAGCTTTACTACGATTATGATTTTAAGATCCGACCGCGTTAAGGTTCTCCATCCCCTTAACGCTATTTTCTATATGAGTATACTTTACTGATTAGACACTACTGTATATAGCGTATATTACTACATAGTAGATAGTTTAACGGATCCTTAGAGGATGGGCGGTCCCAAGCATCTTCTAAGTTACTTGTACCCTTATTACAGTTCGCTTGAGTTGGTTTACATTATATAAGTATATATTTTCCTGACTCGAGTGTTTTGTTTTTTGCTTTACGCTCGGGTCAGCCTGAGTTATTCACAGATTCGGATTCCACTTTCTGGAGATTTGAATCGCTGGAGATTATCTGCTTGTCTTGTCCTATCTATTTCAGTTCTGTTGTTCTACTCAGCTTGTACTTGGTTATTATATTTAGACTTCTGTTGTACTCTATCTCTTCTGTTGTATCTTATGTAACCTTGTTATATTTATATAGTAGCTTCATGAACTACTATTTCTTTTACTTCCGCTGCATTATTTTACTCTGTGTCTGTGATCTGTGATTATATTTATTTACTGTATATTCTGAGATTTGCCAAATTTTATTTACGACGCGGTATTTTGGGCAATTCAACTCCGGCATGAGTGTCTACCTATACACTTATAATGGATGCGAATGGTTGAAAATATCGGGTCGTTACAATAGCCTTACAGCATGCCCTGTTCAAGCCATTACCAGTTGATGAGGCTTGAGGTAGCAATTACCTTCCACATCGCATATTCCACTTTGAATGCTACATTTCCATTCCGTAATCACAAAATGATTTCTACAAACGTATAACTCATGAGCTTGTATGTCTCAGTAAAGGGTATTAAGCTAAGAGAAGTTACCTTCTCCGCCACCAAACAGATGATACGTTCATAGAGATCAATCAATGTAATTAGAGCAACGTCAGACATTCGTCCATACAAGTTGTCTAGGAATAGGACTAAATTGAAGGTACTCTCCTACCACATCCTATCGGGGATTTCCCATAGGATTAGTAGCGAGAAGTCCTTGCATCGAAGATCTCAAATGAAGAACTACTGCCACATAATATGATAAGGGAAATTTCCCCCGAGGGTGAGTGACAGGCAGCTCTACATTCCATCTTCCAAGCCATTTCATGTCCATGCCATTTCATATCTTTTAAAACATTTTAATATATTTATAAAGATTTTTCCACATTTTTAAAGAATTAAAAATATGCATTTTAAAACATTTACTACTTTGGCCTCCGAATTGCCAAAGCACGATTTTATTTTAAACTTGATTTGCTCATATTTTAAAATCTACTAAACGAAATCTCAATCATTTTCTTTTGTTTGGAAACTATGATTATAATAGTTTGGAAAATTCTTATTTCAAAGAAATCCGACTTTGAATCCATCTTATAAATGGATTTAACTTTTAAGATGCGAAATCGCGAACGGCCTTTACGCGACGCGCCTATTTTTGACTAAATTTTCAATATTTATTTAAACTTTGCCGAAACACTTTTAAATATTTACAAAACATTTCTAAACCATATTAAACCATTTTTAAGAGGTTTAAACATTACATATACACCATTTCATTAATAAAAGGAAAGTGATTTCCTTTGTGATTTTCGACGTGTATTAAACGTGACATGTTAATACAATTAAACAACAATATTAAACAACTAAAATATGATGATCAAAGCATAGTAAACATCCATTGCAAACATTATGTCATCGAAAAAAAATATAAGTAAGAGTTTCTCACCTTGGATTAAACGATTAACCTAAAAATGGCTATAGCTTCGCTAACTCGAAATCTAAGCTCACGATCACTTGGGCTCTTGCCTTTGGAGGGCTCGGCCTTCGCTACGGGGTTCACAGCCTTGGTTGTAGGGGAGGGAAGGCTCGGCTATGTTGTAGGTGGTGGCGGCCATGGGTAGAAAGAGGAGAAAAGGAGGTGGTTTTGTTAAGTTTTGAGGTGTTTAGATATATATGTATATACTATTAGTTTCTTTTTGAAATGAATTTTTCCATTATTTCTTTTAGTGTGGAAGCCATTAAAGAGGAGGATAAAAGCTTAAGAAATGAAGAAAACATATGAAAATGAAGAGGAGAAGGGGTGGTATTTATAGGGAAAGAAGAGGTAGAAAATATCTAAGATATTTTACTCCTATACATCATTATCTATCACCTCCACATACACCATCTCCATCACCCACATGGCTGAATTGACCCCTCCCTCCATGTGCTTCCATGATGCATGTACTTATGTGTAAGAAGGTTGACTTTGTGGTTGCTTAAGATGTAAGGATGTGGATAATATCTTGGATATTTTTGGATATATATACAAATACATGTACATGTATATATGTGTGCATATATGTGTTTTCATGTGCATGTGAATGTTTTCATGTATGTGTACATGTATATGTGCATATGTATGTCACATATAATCCACAATGTTGCACAACTTATTCACGTTGAATTGTTACGAATTCCAATTCTGATTTTCGATCATATTTTTACTTTTTAGTTAATATAACATATTTTTAAAAAAAGTTTAAAAAATAATATTTCTATTATTATATAATAAATTAAAGCACTTACTTAATAATTAAAATAATTTTTAAATCATTTAAACTAAATTTAAATTCAAAAATCAATTAATTGGAAATGATGACATCATTAATGATGTTATAAATACATTTAATTTTCCATAAATAAATTATTTTATTCATATTTGCATTCATATACACAAATAAGTGTATGTATCCAGCTTGGCATGCGATGTCGGATGGCCGAAGAGTTGTTTATCGATAAAACGATTTTCGGTCATTTTTCCGATATTTACCAAAGTGTATATTTTTCTTATATATATATATTTCTTCAAAATATAATCACCAATATTATTTTTTATTTAATTTTTGAATATTTTGAAATTTTTCTGAAGTGATGAGTTTACGGGACATTACATACTTCCCCCCTTAAAAGAATTTTATCCTCGAAATTAAGGATAAGAAAAGGATAAATCGAAAATAAATTTCAGGATGAAATATAGATACATGGCAAATGACTACACCATAGGTCAGTGAGTACACTACATCGATACAACACATAACCGTGTATTAATCCTAAACTCAGGATATGCTTTTCGCATTCTATCTTCTGTTTCCTATGTGGAGTCTACTGCATCACCACTCTTTAACCAATTTTACCACCTTCCTTCTCAATCACTTTTTACCATGATCCATGATTCGCATTGGTTGCCTAATAACTACAAAATTAGGTTCAACTTCTAACTCATTATGGGCAGCTGTTTCTATAATTTGTTCTCGATCATGCACATATTTCGTAGATGAAATATGTGAAAGACATTGTGCACACCAGGCAACCTTTCAGGCAATTCCACATAATAAGTTAATGGTCCAACCCGCTCAAGAATGGGAAAAGGTCCAATAAATCAAGGTGCTAACTTCTCTGCCTGACCAAATATTACCACTCCTCTTATTGGGGAGACTTTCAAGAATACAAAATCTCCAACCGAAAACTCTAGACTTCATCGCCTTTGATTAGCATAGCTTTTCTGCCTTCTTTGAGCTTCTTTCAACTTCTTTTGGATCATATCTACTTCTTTTGAAGCTTCTCTAATCGTATCAAAGCCTAGTAATAACCGATCTCCGATCTTGATCCAACAAGTTGGGGATCAACATGGACGACCATATAAAGCTTCGTACGGTGCCATGCCAATACGAGCTTGATAACTGTTATTATAAGAAAATTCTACTAGATGAAGATATTTTTCCCATAAACCTCCAAAATCTAAGATACAAGCTCTTAGAAGATCTTCCAACACTCGATTTACCCTTTCAGTTTGCCTATCAGCTTGGGGGCGATATGCAGTGCTTATGTTTAGCTTCATTCCCAAAGATGTCTCCAATGCCTTCCAGAACTTACTGGTAAAGATCGGGTCTCGATCACTGACTGTGCTGCTTGGGACACCATGTAATCGAACAATTTCCCTCATGTATATTTCTGCAAGACTTGCAGCAGTTCATGCTGGCTTTACAGGGATAAAATGTGCGCTTTTGGTTAACTAATCTATGATAGCCCAAATGCCTTCATTTCCCTTTCTTGATCGAGGTAAGCCATCAATGAAATCCATTGATATTTGGTCCCATTTCCAAATCAGAATTTCAAGAGGTTGGAGTAGTCCAGCAGTCTTTTGTTGATCACTCTTGATATGTGACAGTTCGCACATTTGCTCACATGGATGGAGATGTCCCTCTTTATGCTTTTCCACCAAAATGTCTATTTTAGTCCTTGTACATTTTGTTAACTTTTGGGTGGTTATTCAGTTTAGATTTATGGAATTCTTTCAATACTTCTTGTCTTAAGTTATCAACCTCTGGAACACAAATTCTCCCTTTTAACCATAATATCCCATGGCTATCGATTTCAAAGCTTGAACTCTGCCCTAGGCGTACTCTTTTAAAAATCCCCCTAGCTGCTAATCTTCTTTTTGCTTGCTGGTGGTTCTTTCTAGAAGAGTCGAGGTAACTATAAGATAAGCTATAACGACATGCTTTCTACTCAATGCATCTGCTACTATGTTGCCTTCCCGGGAGTATATAATATATCAAGATCATATGATGCGAGAAATTCTAGCCAACGTTGCTGTCACATATTCAAGTCCTTCTGAGTGAAAAGATACTTCAAATATTTGTGATCTATGAAGAGTTCGAACTTTTCACATATTTAAATAAGGAATATTATTTACTCGAGTCAACTAAAGTTTTATTAAAATAAACTATGAGGAATTCTTACCCAGCAAATAATGTCTTCATATTTTTAATGTGAACACCATGACTAATAGCTCCAAGTTGTGTGTTGCATAATTTCGCTCATGAGTCTTTAATTGCCTGCTGGCATAAGCGATAACCTTCCCATGTTGCATTAATACAGCACCCACTCCTTCTCCACAAACATCAGTATAAATGGTTAGACCGTCGCTTTCATCAATAATAGTCAAGACTAGAGCGGTAGTCAACCTCTTCTTAAGTTCCTGAAATGCTTCTTCACATTTCGATGTCCATTCAAATTTGGCATCTTTCATAGTCCGCTTCGTTAGGTGTAATGACCCTAATTTTGATTAACATTATTTAGGACATATAACTAGTTAAATTAAATGAAATAATGTAAATGGTTAAGGGATTGAGATTTGTGTGATTAGAGGTAGTCGTGCCTAGTTAAACAATGAACTAAATGGATTTAAAATGAAATAGTAAAGGAAATTAGATAATGGCAAAATAGGAATAAGTCATAGTCTTATACCCTAAACCGTCATACTACTTTCGTTTTACACGTTCGTAAGTAAAACAAAATTTAAGAAGAGGCCGACCACCATTAGAAGAACTAAAAGGAAGATAAACAAGAATCAAGAAGAAGGAATCTTATCAAATTTATTCAAGAGAAAATCTCAACTCCTTAACAATAAGAAAAAGGTGAATAATAGATTATATCTCCTATTTTATGATTTTCGGTTGCTAGGTTGAGATCCGAATTTATTTTGCAAATGTTTTGCCATGTTTTGATTGTTTAAATGGATATATATGCTTGTTGATGATTTAGGTTGTTTCATATTGATTTTATGATAAGAATTGATTTGGAAAACCTATTAAATGACATCCAAATGACTTGCGATTTTGATATGAGGTCAGAAATATTATTTTAGAGATGAGTTTCAAGTTTCATAATTTTCTGAATTATTGTGGATTTATTATGAATTTTCTAGTGAAGAAAATGGTTATTTTGGGTTTAAATTAATTACGACTATTATATATTAGCTTTGGGTCAGAAATTTAAATCTGTTAGAAAACATATTAAAAGTGATAATTTGGAATTTTTGGAGAAGTTTCCTAAGTGTTTATTAAGTATATAAAATTATTTAAGGTATGAGACTTAAATGTTTTATATGTTTAAAATAGAAGAAGGGGCGATTTGCTAAATGTTTTAAATAAATAATTACTGAATACGATAGCACTTTTAGAAAAGAAATTGGCAACAAATTATATTATGACAAATAGACAAGTTAGTTGGAAAGATATTACTTTATAAAGAAAGAAAACAGTTTTTATAAGTGTTTGCTGTTTTGCCACTATCGGCAGCAACCTTTCGACTTCATGCTTCCACCTTCGACCAAGTCAAAACTAATTCACATGGTATCAATGCCTTGGTACGTAGTGAATTGGAGTAGGCGAAAGGAATAAGGTCGAAACAGTGCTTTCGAAGGGGTCGAGACCTCGTTTTGCTTTCAAAAGGAAATGCCGCTTGCTTGCTTTTAAAAGAATGCTTTCGAAAGGGTTTAAAGATAGCTTTCGACAGAGGTTGCTGCCTTTTGTTTTAAACTAGCTTTCGACAGGGTCGAAACATATGTTGCCGCAATTCTTCCTTTCGACCCAGTTGAGGTCATTTCCTTTAAACATGGTTTCGAAGGGGTGCTTTCACTTTTAAAATAAGAGCCGCCTCTCCAATGCTTTTGAAAGGGTTGGTGTTGAAACCTTCCACTTTCTTTTACTTAGGAAATTGCTTTCGAAATAGTGCTTTCGACTTAGTTAATTTAGGATCCTTTGTTCTATTGAAAGATAAACCCATAGGTTTCGAATATAATGGTTTTAATGGTTTCGAAACTATTTTCCACAAGCTTTTACTTGAACCTAATGCTTTTGAAAGTTTTATTTTGAGTAAAGAACTTTGATGTTTTTGAAAGGTTTAAACGAAGGTTTCGGAGTGGAAGTTCCCCAATGGTTTCGAAAGGTACTTAAAGTGTTTTAAATGCATGGTTTCCAATTGTTCGAAAGGTAAGTTTTATAGTGTTTTGAAAAGAGGATGTCTAAGGTTTAAATTTTTTTCAAAGGGACACCTTCAATGATTTCGAAAGGTTGTTATAAAGGTTTCGAAAGGTATGTTTTGGCCTTTTGGCCTAGTGTTTCAAGGTATAGTAGTTAATATGTGTAACGACCCGTAAAATTTCAACTGTTTTAATAACGTAGTTAGTTGAAATTTTGTGAAATTTTAAAAGATAAAATTTTAAAATATAAATTTGATATTTGGAATACGTCTAGTTAAACATAGCAACTGGTAAATTTTCGTCAGAAAATATGAAAGTTTATTTCGCGCGTAAATTCACTTCAATTTAATCAGTTAAAAAGCAATGAAAATAAAATGTTTCCGAAACCTAAATATTTTTACATAGAAAAATGCTAAACCATCTTCTGAGCAAAATGTCAGTTTGTCGTTTTTCCAAATTCGGACATCTTTGGCTCCGTCGATCTTGTTTTTCAACGTTTTTCTTGCATTTTCCGCTATTAGAAAATTCGAATTTTTATAATTCGATCGTACCACTGATATCCGTATACCGTTTTGATCGTCTCGGCGTGTTGATCTCTACAGTAAATTCAGTTGTGTGCTTCGGTGTTTGACACGTCGGTGAAACCGTGAAACAATCGTCTGTATCGGTATCCGCTTTGAGTTTTTCTTCTCTGTGTCCTTTCGTGTTCTCGAGACAACCAATGGCCAGTTGCCTTAATTTATCTCCTGAATTCAATATCGACTTTTATCATTCCAACTGTTCAATAAATACCAATGGTCCTTAGCATTGCATACCTTTTCCTATTACCAAAGTTTGATTTTTATTTATTTATTTTGATTACATTTATGGTTCGGTCTCTTCCTCTGTAAACGTCCATTTTCAATTGTGCTCTTCTCCTTTTATATTTTTTTTGTATCCTATATTTCTCCCCCTCCATATTCATCTTCTTCAAACCAAAGCCTGCAAACCATTTCTCCCACCATCACAGCCGAAAATGTCCAGAGATCACGCATGCAACTTCGCGCTTCCACTGAAATCCATAGGCTCGCCCCTCAACCGACAGCAACTCGGACCCACCGATCGCGCCGCGTCACCTTCACTGCCCCTCCACCATTTTCCCTGGACGTATGTTGCCTCGCCGACACCACAACCTCAATATCGTGCTCCATTTCCAGCACTCGCACACCAACTCGCAAGCCATCTTCACCCTGGCCTTCCCATTCCACCGCCATGACCTCGACCTGACCCTCCCAAGCAACAGCCACCATTGCATTGCACCACCGAACAAACTGTAGTGGCTCTGACCAGATCTCGGCCTCACCCCTGACAGTGCCTCCTCACCAAAGTGACAGCCACATCCCTGTATCCGCCACTCGAACTCCTTCGCCGCAACCCACGTTCCACCTCCATTCCGTGCCATTCAACCCATACACGCTGTCCATTCAGGTTGCTTGCTGTTCCACCCCTCTTGTACTTCTCTTCCTTCCTTTATAAAGCTATATATATGTTATGTAGTTTTGGTGTTTCAATTATACTATAAGTTATTTTCTTATATATATTTACTGTGCACCTATATTATATAAGTTTTATATGGGTTTTACTGTATAAGTTATAACTTTGATTTCATGCGTAAGTTATAACTGATGATATGTTTGTTGTATATATATGATTACTTTACAGTTGGGTTTGAATATATACTAAGTTAGCATGTATATATTATAGAAAAATAAGATTTGTTTATATAAAGGTTCATGTATATAGGTTATATAGGCAGGTATAAGAGTTGTGTTGTCTGTTGTTATAAAATAAAAGGTTTATACAGTGATATTACAAAGTAAATTAAGTTATAAAGGTTTATATATGTATATTACATTTGATAAAGTTTGGCATAAATGGAGTTTGCAGATATTGGCCGTATGTTGTTAGTATATATATATAAATGCTAGTTAATGGTTCCTGTATGTTTATTAGTGATATATAAAGTAATAAAGTCGGTTACTTTTTTTTATATAGATTTGGATCTTAAAAGGTGTAGCAGGTGGAGTGTATATTACTCATCATGTTCACATATTTACATTCATTCCAGCAGGTCTTTCTATTTTATATGTAACGACATACATATTAGTTAGTAGTTATATTATATGTTAGTGTGTGCGTGAGTTATATATTATATGTAAGATATATAGGCTGTTATAGTAGTTTTAGGCATACATGAGTTTTGAGTTCCTGTTGGTTTTATGGAAAGAAAAGTGTACATAGGATATTTTGCGGTCAGGAAGTATGGTTATATGTAAAAGTTTTATTTCAGATTTTGTTATAAGATAATGTATATTGATTTGGTATTGTAATTTGACCTATTTTTATATATACATATGTTCTAAGTTATACTTTATAAGTTATATATATATATATATTATTTAATGTGTGTTCAACTTAGAATATGATTTGTACATACATGCAATTTTATATGTTATATCATCATCGACCCAGTCTGATTTGTTTCCATCAATTTCTATTTATCAGCCGTGTCCGTCCTCATTCGTACCAATTCAGCTTTGTCTGGAATTCGTGCTTGGATCCATAATTCTCTTTCTCGTCCATCTCTAACCTCGAAAGGTGAGCACTCACTCACGATTAACGTTCTTTTATTTATTAAATTTGATTTCAATTGAAACGACAATTGAAATATGCTATTGTTAGTTATTTACACTGCTTTATATGCTATCACCTGTATCAGTTTACTTATGACATCTTACACCATTAACTGTTAATTATGAAATGATAATCTAGTAGCTGATAATTGATTGATTGTTCGATGTTTATTTTGGACGTTAATTTGTTAATGTTAAGTGATTAATAGTATGCAGAATTGAAATTGATATAGGATAGTTGACAATTTTAAAACTGATTTATATGTCAAATTTGATTAGTTGAATATGACCCCTTTTAATTGTTAAATTAATTGATATGTAGAATAGTGATAATTACACTTTGAACCATCGACGTATATTGGATTAATTGTTGTAGTATAAAATTGTAATTGAATGACAAGTGAAAACCGAAACGTAATAATCTTTAATCTACATGAAATGATAGTGTAGATTCTAGAAATAATTATATTAATTCGTACAAATAACAATGCGAATTAATACGATTATTTCGGGATTATTTAAATTGATTATTGGATTGTTATTGTTTGTTGTTATTGCTTGTTTATTTACTTTGACACCATCCCAGTTATCACACTACAAGTTCCCTTTGTTATGTTTTGATTTTGAATTGAATTGGAATCGGGTTGAAATGATAAATACCCAAATTGAACTTTGACCTAGGATAGAGAATTAAATAAAACCCGATTGGTCAATAATTTGATTAATAAAAAACGAAGATTTTATTTCGAATAAATAATATGGTTTTGAAATGAAGTTGAAATTTGAATTTTAAATGAAAGGAAAATGTTAATATTTAATAACCTGAAACAAAATATTAACAATGTAATTGATGAAAGAATGTTGTTTAATTTGAGGAATGATTGAATTAAGTTTGAAATGATTTAATAATTGAGTTTGAAATTATAATTAAGTTTGAAATTATTAAACTTTGAAATGATTTAATAATTAAAATTGAAGTTATAATTAAGTTTGAAATTATTAAACTTTGAAATTATTTAATAATTAAGTTTTGAATTATTTAATACTTAAATAAGATTAAATTATTTAATGATTAAATTGAATTGAAATTCTTTAATAAGAAAAATTGAATTTTTGAATAAGTGAATTTTACTTCGTAAATAATCGAAATTGAGTTTTTTATTAATTAAGTTTTTGGAAAATTATTTAAGGAAGTAAATAAGTGAAATTGAATTTCTTTAACAAGAAATGAAAATGTGATATTTTTGGAATTAATGTAAGACTTGTAATTGAAAGAATTTATTTGACGAATTCAATTTAATTCAAAATGGTAAGTTTTGATTTAATGAAGTTGAACTTAAGAAATTGATTTAATGAATTGGAAATTGAATAGAAATTGTTTTGAATGATAAAGTAACTTAACAAATATTGAATGAAATCGATAAATGAGTTTTAATTGATTTGAATGTTAAATTAAATTAATTTAAATGATTTCGGAATGAAACTTATATACGGACTTGAATCAATATTTGAATTGTTTTGAATAAAATTTGAAATTGAATTATTGGATTTTGAAATGAATTTGGAAGTTGAAACGTAAATCTTGGAAATTGGTTTTGAAAGAGAAATGAAATGTTGGTTTACAAATTCTAATTGAAATTGAAATTGATTTGGTTTTGAAATATATAACGACCAATCGGTGTAATAATTACGAAAGTTATTAAAGAGACCGGAATCGGTTATGGACATACTCTCTGTCTAAACCGAAACCACTTTAATAACTATACGCAGAGTGATGATCCAGAATGAAGTGGTTGGAATGATGTACGTGTTGACTGAAGAAAGAGAACGATAATGGATAGCCTTGACACTTGTGTCAAATTGGAAATGACTAAAACAAGAGCCGTGCCGGGCCAATGGAGGATTAGCTACCTCAAGTGGACACACTTCTTCGAACTACTCATTACTTGTTGTCGATTGGTGCACCCTTGATTTTGGGAGTGTTGTTTCACGGTGTTGCGGGCGCTACGGCGTTGCGTTCTCACCAGTCCGGATCAGGCAAACGGTAGTATCACTACCTTGGGTATTGCCTCATGTGCCTTGTCATACTTGTATTCCCTTTATGCGCGACCACTACGAATTTGTTTTGTACCTTTAGTATATGGATTTCCCTCTAGTGACTTCCGGTTTTGGGGAAACTACGGTCTTGTATATGCTTTTGGGAATAAAAATGTGTTAAGGGTGGAATGGGCCATGACTTAACGCTATTTTGATATCTTTATATTACTGATAGACATTATCTACTTATCGTACACTACTACATAGTAGATAGTTTAACGGATCCTTAAAGGATGGTTATTCCAAACATCCTTTGAGTTACTTGTATTTCAATTGCTATTTCACTTGAGTTGGATTTATTGATATAAGAATGTTAATCCTGACTCGAGTGTCTTGTGTTTTTGCTTTACGCTCGGGTCATACTGAGTGTACCAGTATTCGAGACTCACCTTTGAAGTTGGAGCTTTGCTTGAAGATCCAGCCATCTATTCTGCTTTCAGTATTCGATGATTCCAGTGATGTATTCTGATTTGTATATGATGTGTCGTATTACTCTTCCGTTGTATTTGTTCTAACTCTGATGTAACTTATACATTTATATAGTAGCTTCATGAACTACTATCTCTTTTATTTCCGCTGCATTTATTACTCTGTGTCTGTGATCTGTGATTATTTATTTACTGTATATGTTCAGTTTTGCCAAATTGAAATTAACAACGCGGTATTTTGAGCAATTCAACTCCGGCATGAATGTCTACCTATACACTTATAATGGACGCGAATGGTCCAAAATAGCGGGTCGTTACAATATGTTTTGAAAGGGGTACTTTCAATGGTTTCGAAAGGGTTGTTTAAAATTTTTAAACAAAGGTTTTGAAAGGTTTACCTTGGCTTTATGACTTAAGAGATTTTAAGTTAAAAAGGGTTTTAACTTACTTTGGAGGGATAGGTAACCCTCAATATATTTCATCAACATTGTTTTGAGTAAAGTATATATAACATGGAAAATAGCTTTGAATAAAGCAAAAGTATATTTTCCTTGTTTAAGTATGATTTAAAGGGTTAAACAATTTAAAAGGTTTTCAAGGAAAATTTGATGGGTAGTTAACCCTAAGTTAATGACTCAGGTATTTGAATACCAGATGGGACTGGTGTAGGGTCGCACCCTATACATTAGTTATAGCCCCTAGCTAATTTAGTCCAAAATTCCAGTGTGTAGGGCTTAGTTACAGGTAAGACTTAAATGATGGTTACACACAGAAAGGAATATATACAGAGAAGGAGGATAGGTTACCGGTGAGCCCGCAAAACCATTAGGATCAGGTGACCCCGGGAGACGTAAGTTAAGGACAGACCGTCCAGAAGTTTGTCTAACAGGTCTTAGATTATTTATTTATTTTGTTTGTTAGGCCCAATTCAGCCAATGGTTAGTAGTTAGCCAAATAAAACTATATTTTTCGGGCAGATGGTCCATTTGTTACATGTTTATAAGCATATACGATATTGCTATTATTGTAATGATCAGTTTGATTAATCAGTTTTATTATAGGATTCTGTTTTGCCAAAAGATATGTTTTATAGGGATATTAACGAGGGTAAACCCGTTCCGCTAAGCGGCGTGGTCTGACTTAATATCAGTAAACCGAGATGTAATAGTATTATTCACAACAGGCTTTATGTCTGACTCGAAGTTTATGTTTTCCCCTTAAACTCTCGGGTGCTCAAAATTAATTTGAGTAGATTGAAAGTTAAGGTTTTACAGGTTTAGTAGGTGGACGAATAAAGCTTCTGAAGTCGTGTAGGAGGAAAAGTTAGCTATTTAGGAGTTGCTAGTTAGTTTTCTTTCCGCTGTAATGTATTAAGATAGTTTTTGTCTATTTAATACTCTGATCATCTAAGAGGGCATCTTCATATGTCGCTCTTGGCATATTTTGTAATAATTATATTTGATCCAAACCCGGGATACATTTTGGGATTATGTAACGGAATATGAAAATGTTTTGAAATGTAATCAGTAAAGTTTCTGTTTTTGAAATCTAAAATTTTGTTTCATATTCATGTGCTTTTGATATTATGGATACCATTAACATTACCGTATTTTGCCATCGGAAGTTAATACTATAGATGTCTGCAGCATCTGTTGTGCTTAGCTTCGGGCCTCAAGATAAGGGATGTTACATTAGGTGATAGGAAATTTTGGAGAAGTCCTGAATAAATCTCTAGCAGTATCCTGCCAATCCTAGGAAACTGCGAATGTCCTTCGGAGTTTGTGGCTACTTCCAATCCAAAATGGCTTCTCCCTGGATCAATTGAGATTCCTTCCTTTGACACAACATGCCCCAGGAACCTTATCTTCTCTTCCCATAAGTGGCATTTCGAGAACTTGGCTTTGAGTACATTTCTCCTCAATATTTCTAGCACAATCTCTAGATGCCTCTCATGTTCCTCTTCGCTCTTTGAATAGATAATAATTTCATCGATAAAAACCAATACAAACTCGTGGAGCACTTCTCTGAATACTTTGTTCATAAGGTCCACAAAATAAGTTGGTGCATTGGTCAGCCCAAAAGGCATAACCAACCATTCGTAGAAATCATTTGGTCCCCTAAATGCGGTTAAAGGGGTGCAGTCTTCTCCTATCCTTAATTGGTGAAATCCAGGTGCTAGGTCCATTTTGGAGAATACCCGAGCACCATGAAGACGATCAAACAAATCATCAATATGTGATAGAGGATACTTGTTCTTAATTTTTTGCTTATTTAGGTCTCGGTAGTCTACACACAGTCTCAAGGAGCCATCTAACTTCGCAAGAAGAACTACTACTGAGCTCCAACTTGAGCAACTTGGTCTTATTAGTCCTTTCTTTAATAATTCATCAGTTTGTTTCCTTAATTCCTTTTCTTCTCTGGGGCCCATCCTTCGAGAAGAGTAAAATACAGGTCTTGCATCGGAAATCAAGTCAATTCGAAACTCAATTTCTCTATGCGGGGTAAACTTTTAACTTCCTCAAAAACATCTGAAAATTCCTTAACAATCGGTATTTCTTCTAGACACTTTTGAAACGAATTTAGGGCATACATAAAACTATCCATTACTGGACTTGGTTCTTCACATGTTATTTTAAAAGGTTCACCTCTTTTATTTTGTAATCATACTTTTCTTTTGACACAACCTAAAATAGCCTTACTCAAACAACCAATCCATAAAGAGTATAGTATCAAATCCAATAAAATCGAGGATGATTAGTTCACATGAAAGGTTTTTGGATAGGTAGGCAACTTATACTTTTTCACAAACTATAACGAGATTAGTTTTACCACCTATAGGGTTGGAGACATAGATAAGGGTGTCTAATAACTTTGTGGTAAGTTTCAATTTATCAACCAATTCTTTAGATATAAAACTGTGGGAGGCCCTAGTATCAAATAATACTCTGACTAGATTTTCATTAATGCATATATTACCTTCTAGGACACTCTTTCCCTTCACATCGGGTGAAGTCAAGGGTTCATCTCCGATAGCAAAAACCCGGACCTATTCTCTATTCTTTATCAGTGGGCAATCTTCTTCTGGTGTCCTGGCTTGTGACAATTGTAGCATGTTCCATCCTAAGCCCTAGGTTTCTTATAGGTGTTGGAGTAGTGGCCCTTCTGTCGGCAATTAAAACAAGTAAAAAATTTCAATCGATCTCCCTAGTATCCTCCTTCTAGCTTGCCTTGCCCTGGCTTCTTCCTCTGCTGATTAAACTTCCTCTTCTTCCAATTATTATTGCTGTTCTAAGTTGTGGGTGGATTCTTCTTGTCCAGAGTTTCATATCAAAAATCCATGTCTACCAAATCTACAAAATTCCCCTTCACATGCGCCGTTATCCTGTCCTGATATTGTTCCTTCATTCTAAAGATAAACATTTTATTCTTCTGTAAAAGAGTGTTTATCAGACCCGGCCCAAATCGTGACAATACATTGAACTTGTTAGAATATTCCTCTACGGACATCTCTCCTTGTTCTAAATCTATAAAACTCCTGTAAAGGTGTGATTTTCCATTTGCTGGCATATATTGTTCTTCCATGACCTCCTTGAATTGAGCCCAAGAAAAATTGTCCTCCGATTCATTTATAGTAATAGACTCCCACCAGGCGAGAGCCCCATCCTGTAGTTGCCAAGAAGTTAAGAATCTCTTCTGCTCATCTCCAATATTCAATCCCTTAAAAATTCTTTTACAAGAGCAAATCCAAGCTTAAACTTCTATAATGGACTTTGTTCCCTTGAATGCTTTTCCACCCAAACTAGTATAGTCCTGCATAAGGTAGTGAAGTTAATTTGAGGTTGTACTGGAACCATTACTTCTTCAATCACTGTAGCAGTTGGAGTGCGACCATTTGTAGCACTGCTACCCCATTCCCCTTCCTCATCCTCTTCTTCCACTCATCTCCTACTACCAATATATAGTTAGGAAATATCGTTAGGAGTTTAGACGAGATATCTTAGGGAATAACATAAAATTTGAATATACTTATTAGGATAAAAAAATTCAAATGTGCACTCTCTTAGTCTAAACCCATTCTAAGGCATTACTAACCTTATCTCTAATGAGTTGACCCCATCAAGGCTTAGGTATTCGCTCAACCATAAGCTCTAATATCAAATGTGACGACTCACCTCCTCGACCCCTAAAAATAGACACTAATACACCCTCGGTATTCATGTGCCGCAAATCCAAGTGCCGAAGAGGCATATTATCATGGGGTGAAAGAAAATAAAGGTAGAAGACAAAACAAAATAGAATCTCACATCGCATTCAACATTTCAATTATACATACGTAAAGTGAACACAATCACTCCAAGTGATCTATCAGAATAACAACAGGTACTAACCCCACTTGGATAGCTATAAAGACCTATCCTTACAGTGCTGGTAGACACATAATACATATATAGATACATCGGAATATAGATGACTTCTTCAAAAGACCTAAAACGCTCCGTGCTCCATGCTCCATTCCAAAATGTTCCAGCTTACCTAACTACTTGGCTACCCGAGAAAATTAGGGTATCTAGAGTTTAAGGGATAAGAAAAATAAACTCTGGGTTAGTCGTGGGGCTCGTGTGAGAAACTCAAAATATGAATGTTTTGGAAACAAAGGGTATCTCATAAGACCATGCCACACATAAATAGGGAATATGTTTTTACCTTATGATAACCATAAACATTTGCTACGTAAAATCATTTGATATTATTTTTAATGACATTATTTTGGAAATCCTTGCAATTAAACTTATGAATCTTAGCCGAAATTGTTACTATTATTAAATTCCGAAATATGTTAGGCTCTATAAACAAAATCTTACAATGCTCGTTTGGAGATGGATTCCATACAATGGCAGGTAAGGGACTACCTTCCATACAGTACACCTCTAGACAGATGTACCGAGGATCAACGTCTTCGAAACCTCTACACCTTGCAAGACCGACCTACCCACAGACCCACCTGCTGGTGGATAGAACCGAATATGACTTAACCCTGGTCATAACTGACCTATCAGGGATCCTGTAACAACATAACCAACATACTTGACATATAAAGAGTAATCTAGAAAGGTGATGACCATACCCTAATGATTGCGAACCACATAGTCTTACGGCATGCCCTTTTAAGCCATTACCGGTTGATGAGGCATGAGGTAGCGATTACCTCCCATATAGCACATTCCACTTTGAATACCACATTGCCATTCCTTAATTACAAAACTGATTTCTACAAACGTATAACTCCCGAGCTCAAATGTCTTAGGAAAGGATGTTAAGCGAAGAGTAGTTGCCTTCTCTACCACCAAACAGATGATACGTTCATAGAGCTCAATCAATGTGATTAGAAATGCAATGTTAGACATTCGTCCATACAAGTTGTCCAGGAATAGGACAAACCGATGGTACTCTCCAACCACATTGTATCGGGGATTGCCCCTAGGATTAGTAGCGAGAAGTCCTTGCATCGAAGATCTCAAATGAAGAACTACTGCCACATAATATGATATGGGAAATTTCCCCAAGGGTCAGTGACAAGCAGTTGTACATTCCATCTTCGAAACCATTTCATGTCTTTACTTTGAATGCGGAAATTGGTACGAAGTGGTTTTCGGATAGGAATCACCCAAATCCGACTCTGGTTTCATTTAACCAATTATTAATAAAAGTGGTGTTAATTATATGAGTAATAATTTTATTAATTTATTCCTTTTATCAAAAATATCTTTTAGAGATATATACTTTAAATCATTTCTTTTCGATATATACGGAATTATTAAACCTCTCTTTATCCTTGGAAAATTTTTATTTAAATTTTAGCAAAGATTTCTTAATTCCAAATCAAAATTTTGATTGAGTTGAAACCATGTTATCTAGGATGTTAATCCAAAACCAGTAAATATTAAGTGAGAAGAATCTATAGAAATCATCTAATTCTACTCAATATCAATTTTTGTATTCAATACGTACAATGGGGGAAATAATGGTGAAATCACCTTTTAAATTCCATAAATAGTACGAGTTCCCTCCTCAGAATTTAACACCAAGTATAAGAAGATTATCTCCATACAATCCAAGTTATTTAAATTTGGAAAATTATATCTTTCATACTTTGGGAAATTTTGATCCGAGTAAATCAAATTTACTATCCCCTCCGTCGGGCCAGTCCGAGTAGCTAGGGAGGGCGGGCAATTGATTTCCCAAACCCAAGCCTAGAGACTACCCCTGTATCACCCTTAAGGTGATCAAGTTATTTGATCGACTCTAAATCTTTTGACACACTTAAATAACTTTTATTTATTTTGGAGCATCTGGGCTTTCCCTTCGATCCGTTCCATCCCTCGGTTGGATTTTTTATGACACTCACAAATGGAACAAATGTACTAGTCATTTTCGCATACTCATTTTTAAAACTCTTAATCACCTTTAAATTACTTATTATATATTTGAAAATATTCACAAAAGATTCAGGAAAGAATAATTAAGTTAAAATCATTATTTGCAAAAGTTATTAAAAAGTGCTGCAAATAGTGTTTTAAACCTTTTTGGTTAAAACAACTTTTCTATCATTTAGAAGTCCATATATATAACTCAAATCTCTTCTAAAACATTCTAATATATTTATAAAGCTATTCCAACATTTTTAAAGAAATAAAAATATCCATTTTAAACATTTACTAATTTGGCCTTCGAATTGCCAAAGCGCGATTTTATTTTAAACTTGATTTGCTCATATTTTAAAATCTACTAAATGAAATCACAATCATTTCCTTTTGTTTGGAAAGTATGATTATAAGAGTTTGGAAAATTCTTATTTCAAAGAAATTAGACACTGAATCCATCTTATAAACGGTTTAACTTTTAAGACGCGAAATTGCGAACCACTGTTACGCGACGCTCCTATTTTTGACTAAATTTTCAATATTTATTTGAACTTTACCAAAACACTTTTAAATGTTTACAAAACATTTTTAATTCGTGTTAAAACATTTTTAAGAGGTTTAAACATTCCATACATACACCATTTCATTAATAAATAGGAAAGTGATTTCCTTTGTGATTTTCGATGTGCATTAAATGTGACTTGTTAATACAATTAAACAACAATATTAAACAACCAAACATGATGATCAAAGCATAGTAAACATCCATTGCAAACATCATATCATCCAAATTTATAATATAAGTAAGAGTTTCCCACCTTTGATTAAATGATTAACCTAAAAATGACTATAGCTTTGCTAACTTGAAATCTAAGCTTACGATCACTTGGGCTCTTTCCTTTGGAGGGCTCTCAAGGCCTTGGTTGTAGGAGAGGGAAGGCATGGCTATGGTGTAGGTGGTGGTGGCCGTGGCTAAAAAGAGGAGAAAAGCAGGTGGTTTGGTTAAGTTTTGAAGTGTTTAGATATATATATGTATATACTATATAATTTTAGTTTCTTTTTGAAATGAATTTTTCCATTATTTCTTTTAGGGTGGAAGTCATTAAAGAGGAGGATAAAAGCTTAAGAAATGAAGAAGGAAACTTATGAAAATGATGAGGAGAAGGGGTGGTATTTATAGGGAAAGAAGAGGTTGAAAATATCTAAGATATTTTACACATATACATCATTATCCATCACCTCCACATACACCATCTCCATCACCCACATGGCCGAATTGACCCCTCCCTCCATGTGCTTCCATGATGCATGTACTTATGTGTAAGAAGATTGACTTTGTGGTTGCTTAAGAGATAAGGATGTAGATAATATCTTGGATAATTTTGAATATACATACGAATAGATGTACATGTATACATGTATGCATATATTTGTGTTCATGTGCATGTGAATGTTTTCATGTATGTGTACATGTATATGTGCATATGTATGTCACATATAATCCACAATGTTGCATAACTTATTCATATTGAATTGTTACGAATTTCAATTCCGATTTTCGGTCATATTTTTTACTTTTTAGTTAATATACACATATTTGTAAACAAAGTTTAAAAATCATTATATAATAAATTAAAGAGCTTACTTAATAATTAAAATAATTTTTAAATCATTTAAACTAAATTTAAATTCGAAAATCAATTAATTGGAAATGATGACATCATTAATGATCTCATAAATACATTTAATTTTCCATAAATAAATAAACTATTTTATTTCATATTTGCATTCATATACACAAATGAGTGCATGTATTGGTTTAGTGCTGACATTGTCAGATGGCCGGGGAGCTGTTTATTGATAAAACAATTTTCGATCGTTTTATCGATATTTACCAAAGTGTATATTTTTCTTATATATATATTTCTTCAAAATAAGGTCGCCAATATTATTTATAATTTAAAACATCATCATTTATGTTTAAAAATATGATTTTTGAATATTTTGAAATTTTTCCGAAGTGATGAATTTACGGGTCGTTACATTATAAGTGAATGAATTTCAAATCATTGCAGTGAAACTATAAATTATATGTACTTCATTCAGTGTAGATTGATAGTTGGAAAGATTTATTATGGTTTTTCCCATTAGCATCAAAGAGCGGTAGATACATGTATATTTGAGTTGAAGAAATTCCATATTTGATATCTACATTTCATGAGAAAAATTAGAAAGTTTACATAATTATATTGTCCAACACATTGAATTAATATAGTCAGATTAGAATATTTAATAATATGTTCTATTCATTGATATTTAATTGTATTGCACAATTTTTTTAAAATAAAATACCATAGGAACCTCATATGTTACCGCATATTTAATTTAAAGTGGAATATAAATAAGAATAAATGAACATACATCAACTATCAATTATATCAAAAAACAAGCTACACGGTGTAATAATATGACACATTATTTCAATTTCACATTTTCTTATCAGGTCTTAGTTATACGTAATCTCCTGTTAAGAACAAATTGTGCACACTCTAACATTTCTATAAATTTTAAAGTTTACCAAATTGGTAAACATTTGAATATTGTCGAGATTGGGAGGTTCTCGTATAGTTGTTTCATTTTCGGTGTTATATTTATATTTTATAATGGTGGCTTATGACAAAAACTTAAAAAATTGAAACTTGCATATGATGCCAAGCATTCCTTAATTGCCTTGAATGTGACATGAATACAAGGATGGACATCAACATCTATAGTAGTATTCCAACTCCTGCACCCTACTTCTGCTTAGCCGGTAGTGGCAGCATTGACGTCTTCAGTTCGAACAGTAGTCTGGAGCATGAACCCTTATATAATCTGATTTTAATTTTAAGGCATGAGTTGGTCAATAATAACATAACCTATTGATGTTATACGTTCAAAAAATGTGGATAGTTCAACACCTTTTGCTAGCCTACGGTTACAAAATTTATGTAAATTTCCTTACAGTAATATATTTCAAAACTATGTTTTCTGTTATGCAAGCATTTACCCAAGGCTGTATGTTGTTCCAAGCTTAAGAGTTTGTGCTATATGGCGCAACATCTGTATACATAGTGAAAACATAGTTTATTTTAAGATCCTTCATATTTATGCTCTAACCTGACCATTTTCTTATAATTTCTTTTCTTTTTTCTAGGACTGTAACAAGTATATATACTTTATGTGTTAGAGTACAATTGAATCCAATGCTATAGCCAAAACATGATGAATCTGGATCATCGCTCGCAAAATGTCGATGAAGAATAGTTTGAACTGAAATAAGAACCTGATGCAATGGATAATAAATAACAAAAAGGTCCACACAAGTCTTTGGTTCATGGTACGAAATGATACTGTTATATTATATTATTTTTTGAAGTTTGCACTTGATAATGATTTGATAATGTTTAATATGTATATTCCTTATATAATAAGACTTATAACTATAGTGAAATGCTTGGAACCTGATGCAAACTCATACTATTTTGAGGGAAATATTGATTTCCATCCTGTGGTTTATATGTTTGTTTTTCCAAATACTTGCTTTATACAATTTCGTAATGATTATAGGAACTTAGAGTACTCTGATGTGCATGGTTTTTCAAAATTTTAATATCAATTCTCTTTTGTTCTTTTATCTATATTACCTACCCGTTTTGTTCCATGGTTAACAATATGTTGTACATAGATGCTTTTTTTCATATCATGAATTCTACAAAAAGGATACAATTATAGCACTATCACCACTACCGCCATTTCTAATCCTCTTGAGATTTAAAAAAGCATTTTTCATGTTCATTAACGGTTTATAATTTGGATCAAATGGGAATTACTGAAGATAACTTTAACAACTAAATTCCGATATCTCTTTTATTTCCGGGTAGTAGAAAATTAATTCATGCCTACATAAAATCTTCTTTGCTCGCATTAACATTATTCTGTACTTGGATTAATTTATTTACTCCGTACAATAAAAAGTCACACTTGAATTAAATTAATATCATAATGAATGAAGTGTTCGGTGTTATCATTCAAAATGAATGTATTCATAAAATTCAATTTTTGATCACTTATTTATGTTGCAGTAATAACACAAAAGAAGTGATCATCTTATACCATAGATTTTAAAATTACATAAATGCATAGATACTCAATTTCAAAATGTCTAGGAATAAAATGCATAATACATAACGATTGCCAAAAATTAATTGTTTGGAACGCTAAAATATATTTTCCTACATTTAATTTTATAGAAAATCTCTAAAAATTAATAATTTAATTGAAACAACACAAGAAGACAAACAAGGATAATAGTCACCTATATAGTTGCAACTCGTATGCCTAGCATCGGTTCATGTAATAATACTTTACATAACATCTCTAACTTGAGTTTGCTCAACAACCAGAGAGTATTTAAGTAATTTAATAATATATTAATGGTAGAGGAGAAAAATTATATTAAAGATTCATAATCTTCAATATATTTAATTAAGTGATATCGACTTGTGGAATAATGTATTTCTTACGAAATAGCCTTGTGATTCAAGTGTCGAACACATCAGAAATCATGATATCCATACATCTACATATTTATTTATTACTTATGCCTTTTTGGATGCGTTAAATGTTCCACCGTTAGTTCATACATTCATCTTATATAAGTTTCATTATTGTATAACTTTTAAATTTTAATTAGCTTATATAATAATTTTATGTATAACATTATCTTAATTAAATCTTATTTAATTAACTTTAATTAATTAGCTCTTTAATTAAATTTATGTTATTGTTCCAATATAACTTTTATATTAGTCTTGTATATTACCTTTATAGTATATAATATAACCTTTATAGTAGTATATATATATATATCATATATATAACATCCCTAATTTTTTATAACATTATTCAGAGATTTAATTAAATAAATTAAATAGAATAATGTAAGAATAGGAATGATAAGGAGATTGAGATTTGAATAAATCATATAGGGCCGTGCTTATTCAATTAAATGGGCTTAAATTGGCTTTTATTTATTTAATTAAACATGGGCATATTAGTAAATAGCCGCACTATTATTACTCATGGCTATACATTTCACGTTCTTGCCCCATTCACATACACTTTTCATTTTCACAAACGCAAATCAAAATTAAGAAGAGCCAGCCAATAACAAGGGAAAAGAGGAAGACAAAATTAATCAAGCTAGGGGATTTAATCTACAACAAATCTCAAAGTCCTTGTCATATACAAGGTAAATAATAATTTTATACCATCTCTATTTTATTCTATGATTATATGTTTTCATATTTATGATTAAATTTGTTTTTATGACGTTTGGATGATGATATGCTTGAACTATTATATGTTTGATTTAAATCAATTCATTTACATATGAATTTACACGGTTTTAGGGCAAAACCGATTGGTAATGATTTTAGAACGCCATGCAAATGTTATATGTTATGAAAAAAATATGATTTTGGAGATGTGTTTCTATTTTATAATTTTCCAAGCTATGGAAAATTTATTATGAATTTTCAAAGGAAAATGTGATAAAATTGGGTTTAAAATTAATATCGATTATTTAAGGAAGAATTTGGGTCTAAAATTTTAATATGTTAGATAAGATGATGAAAGTGAATTTTTGTAATTTTTGGGGATTTTTCCTAATTGATTTGCTATGGAAAATAAATTATTTTAAAAGAAGGACTTATTTGCAATATTGTTTTTGCTTAATGGAAGAGCTTAAACGCTAATTTTTCCTTGATTTAGTACTGTTAAATGCGGCAGTTATTTTGTAAAGGATTTGAAAAGTTTTATGGCAACCAATTAAAAGATTACAAATAGGCAGGTGAGTTATAAACCAATCACTAAAATTAGCATGATTTCAACCTTTATTCAGAAAAGCAGGTTCTGCCTCCTTTAGTTGTGCCTTTCGACTCTAATGCTTCTGCTTCGACTCCGTCGAAACCAACCCAGCCGAAACCGACCTAGTCGAAACCTCGATGTCGTTCATGTGCCTTTCGAGTGTATTGAAGTCATCAATGCTTTCGAAGGGTGCCTTTGTTTTAAACTTATACTAAGTCACTTCTTAAATGCTTTCGAAAGGGTTTAGGGGTTTCGAAGGCAATGGTGTCGAAAGGAGGTTTCGGTGCTATCCTTCAAAGTTTTACTCAAAAGTTTTAAGCTTTCGAATAGATGGTTCCGACACCATCAAATTTTTCCCCAAATAATTTTATTAAAGGTTTCAAAAGAGATACTTTCGTATGTAACCACTTTGACCCAAAAGATGTTTTTAAAAGTAAAACCCAATACTTTCAAATGGGGTATTTTCATTGGTTTTGAAACTATGTTTTAAGGTAATGTTTTGATACATTCGAAAGGTATATACTTAATGTTTTGAAAAGAAGTTTTCTATGCTTTCGAAGGATGTTATCCTGGGGTTTCGAAAGTGATGTTTTAAGGTTTCAAAACAAATAACCCAATCTAATTTTAAAGGAAAAACCATGGCATAAATAAAGAGTTTTGAAATGAATTTTTTGAAGAAGTTTTCCTTGATTAACAAGTTAAAGGGATTAACCAAGTTTTATAAAAAATGATTTCAATGATATTTAACAACAGGTGTTGGTATTATTATGTTATTATGATTGATTGCTTCTTCAAATATTTAATCACATTGTCATGAACCCATAATTGTACTTTGGGGATGGGCAGAATTACCAGCTAGGTTGACCCAGTAGTGAATATAAGTTAAGGATGTTAAAATATTAACTAAAGATATTGGCAGGGGCTAATAGGTTCACAGTAAGTTAATGAAAACTGTGTAAAGGAAAAGATATTGGCAGGGGCCAATAGGTTCATATTCAGCCCATAAAAACTATGATTTGATATTGGTAGGGGCCAATAGGTTTGTAGTTAGCCCATGAAAACTATATCCGGATTAAGATATTGACAGAAGTCAATAGCTTCCTAGTCAGCCCATGAAAACTAGGATAAGAGGAAAGATACTGAAGTTACCAATAGGTTCTTAGTGATCCCATGAAAAATATGAAATCGGATAGGAAGTCCATAAACTTTTAGCAGGTTATTAGTAACCCATGAAAATTAATAGGTTAATAGTGACCCTAGAAACTATAAATGAGACAGATAGTCAGAATGAATAGGTATGGGTAATCTAGAATTAAATTAATTGTTTGCATATCATTATATTGTTTTGAATTGTTTTAACCATTGTGGATGCAGAAGCATAGCATATGGTTTTATAAAGGTTTTAGGATACTAGTGAGAGGAAAACCCGTTCCGCTAAACGGCGTGGTCTCACTAGATATCTAAATGGTTTGAGATGGTTGATTATTATTCATACCAGGCTTTATGTCTGACTCGAAGTTTTTGTTTTCCGCTTAAACTCTCGGGTGCTCAATTGATTTTGAGTAGATTGAGGGTTATGGTTTCCAGGTTTTCTCTTAGACGAATAAAGCTTTTGAAGACCTGCAGGTGGCAAGCTTGTTAATAAGAGTTCTTTTATTCCGTTGTGTGTTTTGGTTGTAAAGGTAAATCTGTTTTATTTCCTTATTATATACTTTGATTATCCAAGGCGGCATCTTCACATGTCGCTCTTGGCGTATGGTGTACTTATATTTTTCTGAACGTGGTTTGCGTATTAGGATTATGTAATGAACATGAAATGTTTTGAATGGAATGTGGAATGTGTTTTGATGTTTTAAAATTTATCCATATTCATGTGTTTCTGTGTATCAATGTATCTAACATTGTTGTAATTGGTCGCTGAGGATTAATAACTATGGATGACTACAGCATCCGTAGCCGTTAGTTTTGGGCCTCCAAGTTGGGGGATGTTACAATATATATACAGACATATATATATATACACACATATATACATGTATATATGTATTAATGTATATTTAATTTAATTAAACACTTTTAATTAAATTACATTAATTTCAAAAGTCATTTTATTTGTACATTCATGTATATTCATACCATCTTAAACATTTTAAGATAGTATAACGCATATCAATATATATAATACATGCACACACACATATACAATTAGTTAACTCATATAATTAATTTATTTTATTAATTTATTTAAACATTAGTTTTTGAAATTAATGTGAAACTTTTAGATTTTAAATTTTAAATTTTCAAACACTTTGAAAATTATCTTTTCAAACATTTTGAAAACTTATGTTATATTATAACTTTTATAATAAACACGTTTCATTTTAAATTTAACTTTAAAATTTAAAATTTTACTTTAATTTTCAAAACAATTTTGAAAATTAGCCTAGGGCCCAATCTGTGAAGTTAATGCCCCGCTATTACCCCGCTATAACCCTGCTATATCTCATAGCGGATTTCTACCGCTACGATTTTTCCATATAGCCCCAAATATAGCCTTTCCACTTTAAGCCCCACTATTTCCGCTATATCCCGTTATTCCCGCTATATTCCGCTGTTTCCGCTATATCTTCTTTAAAAGAAATGAATTGTGAAATGACATTTATACATTATAAAAATTATGAAATTAACTTATTTAATTGAGTTTTTAATATATTTTCAAAAATGAAAATACTCTAATATTCTACCAAAATTCAATTATGTTATACTAGTATAAAACGCATGCACGTGCAAAATCTTTGGTGGTCAAAACACTTTTATTTCAAAAAAATTGGTTGGTGGTATTGGTTTCAAGTTTATAATGGAATTTCGTTGATGGGTGGTCGTGAAGGGGTTGGGGTGGAGCTTGTAAACCGTTGGTAAAATTCCGTTGATGGATGTAGGGTATTTTCGGAATTTCAAAAAGACACGGTTGAAATGCTATTCATTGAATTCTTATTATTAATAGTAGAGATAACAGTTTTACGTTTATTTACTGTATATTCACACATGTTTTATTTATATATTAATTATAATTCAATTGAATGTTAATTTTTTTATTTAATTACCATTTATATATTTGTAAAAACATTAAGTGCGAGTTTTATATGCTATTTTAGAGTCATCCGCTATATCCTGCTATATCCTCGTTGTATCCTCGCTATGACTTTTTGCACCTCCGCCGCATTGAATTTGCCAAGCGCTTTAACTACACATGGCCCAATTCAAATTGGGTCTTTTCTATTAGGGAAAACCTTTGGGCTCTCTTCACCTTTCAAGCTAGGTCGGTAACCAGGTTGGAAAGGATATTTGATTAATCAATTCCAATCCTAGACATTACCATTCTAGACATCATACTAAGTGGGCAAGCTTAATTAGTTGGTCATAAAATGACTAATTTAGATCACATATGCTATCGGGATCTGATACCATTATTGGAACTGGGCCAGACCGCAGTGGAGTTAAAGGTTAAATTTCAAAAAATTCCTTTATTGGATCTGTTAGGCCTATGAAGTCTAAAGAGATATTAGATCCAATCTAAGGAAGTTTTAAATAAAATAATATTTTATTTAATCTGGTCAATGGGAAGTTTAAATTTAATTTGTATGTATTACAATAAATGTATCAAATGCATTTATATATCTGAAGTGTAAGTGCAGCATATAATCAGTGTATATATGGGTACCTAAATATGTAAAATTTTAGAGATGGAAACCTTTTGTTTCCTTCTGTTAATATGTAAAATTAATTAAGGAAAGGTAGGGATATAAAGGTAGAGAGAGAAGCCTTTCACTTTCTCTCTCTTTAATTATATTAATTGACATATTAAATGATAGTTATGCCTAAAATCACACTTGACATAAATTGTGATTTTATCCAAATATACTCCAGTAAAAGTATGCAAGTGCATTATATTATAAGGAAAAAATGTTTTAATTTACCACTATGAAAGTTAAAGTTTAGATTGTAATTTAATTTTATTTCCAAACTCCAAAATCAAGACATTAATTTAATGAAATGCAATTGGCAAATAAATAAACCTATGCACATATATGTGTGTACAAGCAATTATAAAATGATTTTTAATTGAAAATGTATGCATATGTGCATAATTTGTATTCATCAAATACATACATACTAACATGAAATTTGATTCAAGGTACATATTATATAACTAATTGTATTCGTTAATACATATATATAAACATGTGTTTAAGGTTTGACGCGTACATAAAAACATGAAATTACAATTTCCTTTTTTATAAAATAAACTTACATATGAATGAATTTACTTAATTGATAGATCTATATACATATATTATTAAGTGCATAGATCTTCTATAAATCAATTTATTAAAATTCATCTTCAATTATTGTCAAATTTAAACTTGAGAGAAAAAATCAATTTTGATTTCATGCCCAAGATTACATGTTAAACAATAGATTGTGTTTGCTAAAACATATTAATATATGTTGGAAACATGAAATTGCAATTTCCTATGTTATAAAATAATAATAAATATGAATTAAATTACCTAATTCATAGATCTATACACATATATCATTATATAGATAGATCTAGTATAAATCAATTTATTAAAATTCATCTTTAAATATTATCAAATATAAAAATAAAATAAAAAATAAATTTTGATATCATGACTAAGATAAGAGAAAGGGGGAGAGAGGTTCAAAAGAATTCTAGTTAAAATCACATACATATATTCATATTCATTATCATATGTCAACAAGACATACATATATGGAATCGTGAAAATAGACAATTCAATTTAAACGAACAGCATATCACAATCAATTCCAAAATCATGAGAATTTGTAAAAAATAGTACCATGTTATTTCCCAAGAGAATACCTTAAATATTGAATCTCTATTACTCCATTTGAATACTTGTTCAACACTTCCAAAAGGCGCAATCCCTTTGAGAAACTGACACACCATTTTTCTTATTTTAATTGAATTTTTGTTTGGATTTTTTTACTTGAACTTTGGAGAGGGAGAAGAAGGGATTTTGGCCATGGCTAGATGGGAGATGTGGAGGAACAAAGCCTAGAAAATAATTAGAAAAAAAATGACAAGATGTGTTTAAATAGCATAGGAAAGGAGGTGGTCATCTTTCTTTTCCTTAGCCAATTACACATATTTTGGAATAAAATTCCAAGCCAAACTCCCCCATCATGGCCGACCAAACTAGCTTCCCAGTTGGGTCTCAAATCACTTCAAGCTAGATCAGATATTTTACATTTAAATCATATTTATACGTACATCGATTGTATATCGACAAGTGTACACATAACTTAGATATACGCACTATTTTTAAAACTAATCAACATAATTCAAATAAAAAAATTATAAGTAATATTTCATAAATATTAATTAATTATAACATTTATAATTTAATTAAATCAGATGGTAGACGGAGGATTCAACATTACCCTTGTAATGATTCTTTAGGTGCAAATTCGGTTAGTGACAACTATCGAACAATTCGAAAATTAACGTTTAGACACCATCTTAGCTAGTGGTAACAATTTGGCCAAATTTATTGCTTATATAGCTTCTGTAAAATCCAATTTTACTTATTTAAGCATTATCCAATAGTGAAAATTATTTACACTAATTCTCTTTGTTGAAACTATATCGAATTAGAACATATGGAATTAGGTAATGGTCAAAATTCCAATATCGTCCACATTCAAGTTTATAGTCTAAACACAAAAGTCCTTGATTCAATAATAATAATTATTAACCGAAATGCTCTAGCCAGAGGCTTTGACTTTGAGTTGACTTTGGTTGAGCGTGATACTAACCTCATGTAACTAAGGAGACAAATCCTCTCTTGAATGGTGTGCCACTTCCAATGCTTCCACTTGACCCAACTCTAGTCGTTTGATGACGTTGTGCCACGATCTAACTATAATCAAATCGATGCTTCCACATCCATATTCAAGATCAATAGTATTCTCAAGTCAAGGGAAATGTGTAATTTTGTTACATCGATATTTTCTTTTTGAGCTTAGTTATATTATCCAACAGAAAACTATAAAGTAAGTCATTCCATAATTATCCAATAACTATCGGTACGTAACCCCTTGGTACCCCCATCCATCATGAGTAATACACTGCCCAACATTTGAATAGCGTTAGTACTCTAGTCTCAATGGATATATCGATGTCCAGTCTCAATACATCTTGAATGGGAATATTTAAAAGGATGTGCTTATCATGTTGTGATATAATACTCATTGTTACAACTATTTGTAACTTTTATCACAAACACATCATGTATGGACTTTCTAACATATATGCTTAAATTAACTAATTAATTATTTATAACACTTTATAACAAGTATATAACAGAAAGGAAATACCTTTTATTTCGAACAAGATTGGTTATTGAGTTAGATTTATGTTACAAATTACATATTGCCCGTAAGGCATACCCCTAACTCTATCATAAGTCAGGTATGATTCTACATATCTTATGCCTTATTAATATATAAGATATTTATGGTATTTTTGAGATGATGTATTGCTCACATCAAACTATTGTCTAACCTTAGGATTTATGCTTTGCTTCTTATTATTATGGGTACTCTTAAATGAGTAGATTAGGGATAAAAGGTCTAGATAGCACATGGAGTTGTACAGAGTACGATCAGGGGGCTACACTTTTATATATCTAAACTTTGAAGCTTACTTTCGTTTATATCCCGTTATATAGTACTATGGAGTTATATTAGTACTTGTATTTTTGAGAGATGGTTATAGAGTTTATTTTCAGAGATTTGGGATGTATAAACTCTTTTGTTTTCAGTTTTGTATAATCTATGAACCTGGTGCACTTTGATGTTATTTATGGTTCATTTAATTATATAACCGCCTCACCTGTTTTACATCTATATTATTATTATTATATTTTGTCCATGCGTTGTGAGTTGTTCTATAGGTTCTATTTTGGATTTTCATTACTTTACACCCTTGGCTATCGTCCTACGTAGGTCGGGTATCTCCATAGTGCTCTCTATAGGTATATCGAGTATCGGAGTTGTAGGGCGATCGTCATAATCATGTGATGTCAAACTTTCCATGATTCGATTGAGACGTGATCTTCAACTTATGTATCTTCTACTTGCACTTGTACAGAGTGAGGTATACTAGGATAAAGTTTACAATAGATTATGTATTTCTATATGCATTATTAAACAAGCATCGTTTTCTTTCTAACTACAGACCCCAATAAGGAATAGAATAAACATAATCTATTACTTTCCTAAGAGAGGGAGAAAATTCAAATCTTAATTTGTTCCAGTACTCGAGATGGGATGGAATATTATTATTTTTATTCAAGTCGAAAATATCAAGGAAACTACCGACTATATATTAAGGCCCATGGATCATTCCTAAAGGAAGTTAAGTTTCCAAAGTGTGTATTTAATTAAAAGCCCAATTTAAATATGTGAAATATGTTAGATATATTTTCCAAAAGAAGGATAACCTATGATTGTTGGGTTTATAAATATTTTTGAAGCCATAATAATAATAATTACTGATTATTTCTTTCCATACTATTGTATTATTGTCTAAAAGTTTCCAAATCCATTTACACAGAAGAGAGGTCTTTAGTGCTTTTATGTTTATAATACCTAGTCCACCTTGGGCTTTGAGTTTATAGACAATATCCCAATTAATTAAGCAATTTATTATTGAACATTCTAGACCTCCTTCTATTAAGAAGTTTCTCCTAATGTTATCTATTTTTTTAGTTACCAGTTAGGGAATCAGTAGCGGGACATCCAACATATTAGTATAGTTGTAAGGACCGAGTTGATGAGGATTGCATTCTTGCTCTCGATAAGCAATTGGCTTTCCATGTGGGTAATATTTTGCTAACATTGTCGTTGATGATGTTCTAGTCTTCTTTTTTGGTTTCTTTTGTCTAATGGGTATACATACGTAGTTAATGGGATAGTCCATAATCTTCCATTTTAGAGCATTGGCCACATCATTAATAACATTTGTAGTGTCATTTATGATTTGCACCAAGCTTTTGTGAAAATTAATTTTAAATCCGGAGAGCGATTCAAAATAATATAATATTAATTTAAGGGACGTGATGTGATGCGGTAGATGGGAATAGAGTATGAGTGCATTGTACGCATATCATAGTGTAGAAATTCTCTCATGGGCAATGCCCCTCCCTATTGCTGGAAGGGTGGTGGGTTTATAGCAAATTTAATAATCCTATTAAAGATGTCTGCTACTAAATTAAGCAAAAAAGGGGAGAGAGGGCCACGTTGACAAAGTCCACATTTTGATTAGATTTTATTACCCATAATTCCATTTACTAGAATAGATGAATGCTAGATTACAATATGAGTTTGATCTCGAAGATCCATTTGTCGGTCAATCCCCTAAACCTCAATGTGTCAAACTAGTATTCTCAGTCAATGGTTGTAACGACCCGCAATTTTGGACCATTCAAATCGACAATAAATCCACACATGTCTGACTTGAATAATTCAAAATATCCGATTGTTAATTTAAATTTGGCAAAACTCAGCATATGCAGTAAATAAATCAATCACAGAATCACAGACACAGAGTAATACAATAATACGCAGCGGAATAGATAAAATAGTAGTTCATGAAGCTACTATATAAACATCAGAGTTAGAAATAAAATACAACAGAATATCTCAAATGCAGTGAAGTCTCCAGTACAACAGATGACTTCTCTGAACAGATCAACTAGAAGAGCTGAGAGCTGAGGCGATAGTTGGATCTCCAAAAGAAGCTCCAAACTCCAAAGGTGAGTCTCAAATGCTGTATTACTCGGTCTGACCCGAGCATAAAGCAAAACACAAAACACTCGAGTCAGGATTAACATTCTTATATAAATAAATCCAACTCAAGTGAAATATCAACTGAAATACAAGTAACTTAAAGGATGTTTGGGATAACCATCCTCTAAGGATCTTCAGAACTATCTACAAGGTGGAAATATACATTATAACACCGTGGTCATTTCAATTTACTTTATACTTCAAAACCCAAATATCATTTTATTTCAAATATAACTATTTTCCAAGATAGTATATATATTAATTAATTTATAAAGTAAAGCATTTAATTTTCTCAAGTCTCGCAAATCGATTCAAATCAACTTCAAATTCCAAATTCAAATTTATTTAAAGCTCAATTCATCAATTCAATTCAGTTCTAAATATACCATTTAAATTTTCAATATATTTCAAAGCTTTAATATTCAACATTTTCAAAGTTAAATTTAACAGTTTCATATAGCTCTTGATTTAACTTCATTATTATTTAATCAGGGAATATTCACTTAATAGATTCAATATCATTTACTAGCCTTAACTCACATTTTTACTAAATATTTCCTTAAATTTTATTTAAACAAGAAATATTCATTAAATTACTTATAAATCAAACCCCAATTATAAATCATATCTTACATCTCAATTTCAATAAGTTTCTAATTGGTTTAATTAAAAAAATCCTTTATTGAATTAATTTCAACTAAATTCAAATTATCTTCCTAACCTTAACTTATTAAAAATTTTACCAAAATCTATTTTGAAACATATTTAAATACTCAACATATTATATGTATTTAAATCAATCATTCCCATTTATATATAATAATTTAAGGCTCAACATTTATTAAACCATATATTTCTTTCCAAACCATAGAATTCATTTTCAAAATATTTATATATATGGACCAACGGTGTCTGTATATATATTTATCACATGGTTAAGTGATACGGATATTTATCATTTCAATCCGAAATTTAAATATATACGGGTAGATATCATTTCGACCCGTAATCCCAATTTCAATTCAAATGAAAATCGCTTGGGTTTATCATTTCAACCCATAACGATTTTCTCCTATTCTAAAGTCCGTTCGGGTATGTATCATTTCAACCCATAGTGAATTCTATACTAACAGGGAACTTGCAGAGTGATAACAGATAATATAAAAATATAACAACTGGCATATATCATCAATATAAATAACAGATACCGGTGTCAGATGTCATAGGTGAATATATACAGATAATAGTAATAACAGGCATATAAATACTAGATACTGGTGTCAGATGTCACAGGTGAACATATACAGATAATAGTAATAACAGGCATATAAATACTAGATACTGGTGTCAGATGTCACAGATGAACATATACATATAATAGTAATAACAGGCATATAAATACTAGATACGTGTGTCAGATGTCACAGGTGAACATATATAGATAATAGCATATATTTTAAATAACTACAGCATCATATTTCAATTGTCGTTTCAATCGAAATCAAATTTAATAAATACAAGAACGTTAATCGTGAGTGATTGCTCACCTTTCGAGGCTAGAGAGATGGATAGGAATGGAAGCGAATTGTGAATCCAAACACGAATTTCAGAGCGAAACAAGATGGCGCAAATGCGACGGATAGGACTGATAAATAGGAATTGACGGAATAATTAGAATCAACTTGATAGAGACAGAAAATGTATATATTATTATTATTCCCTTGAAATCACTATTTTAATTCAAGATAAAAATCGAAATAAAATAAATATATATAAATAAAACACTATTTTATAAAGCATTCATATGGAGAAAGAAAAAAAAATATTACTTTATAATAATACACGGTCATGAGAATATACGTACTGTAAACTTCTATATATCTATATACACTGAAAAATCAAAATACTGTAGGCATATGTATACTTAAGATAGTATCTAGTTTAAACTACATACATACACTTATTGTATAAAATAAACATATATGCTATAGCTAAATACTATGCAGACTAAATGAATATGCGGACCATATGTTAAGGCATTAACCATATATCTATAAACATTCTTCTTCCACCAACACTAATTAAATTTTTAGAAATCACTAAACTGTCAAAGCTTTCTCCTATATACACATATTTAGGCTAAGCTAATGAAAACAGGCAGTGCAACAAAGATCCTTAACGAATGAAATACTCATAAAATTCTTTAAAGGATAATAATAACTTTACTTAAAATTTGCAACTATATACATATATGGGTGCCTAGCAACTTGTATTCGTGCTGAAATACAAAAGTAGGACTAGAAAATAAGATAAAAGGCTGCCGATTGATCTATGAAAACACACACTCCCAATATGAACTTGTAAGCAACAACTATATATATAAACATACAAATGCAGACTTAACAGCTTCCATATATATGAACTTACAATTGTTAAAACTTATGTAGCTAACAGGCTCACACAAGTATATATATATATATATTAAATGAATAACCAAACCATCTAAACTTGCATAGATATAATACTAACTCTACAGGAATCTCATACTAAATGAACATAGAAATCTATATAATACTTAAAACAACATATAGTAGCAACTTATATACTATTATAATAACAAAACATATATATATATTTTCTGTTCCACACTCGAAATATATGCACTGACCATATAGACAGCTATGATATACTAAACATATATATACAAACGAAAATCGGTTTTCAGTAGACAAAGAAAATATATAACTCAGAATGTAGAAAAATAATAAAATGTTTTTTATACAAATATAACTTGTACAAATTGGAAACAGTTTAAATGTATGTATAGTGCTAACTTATATTACCTACCTGCTACTAGAAGAAGAAGTGGAGGAAGGCCACCAAGGCGGAGGAGAAATGCGCGGGAAGCTCGGCAAGAGGCGGAGCTCGACTGGCCAAGGTGGCTTCAGCCTGTTGCTGGAGGGTTGGCATCGAGTTAGGTGACGGAGAGTGAGGGTGCAGAGGAGATGCGACTCGGGGCGTGGGTGGTCGGTGGATGTGTGGGTAGGCTGATGGGAGGAAGTGGGTTGCGTGCTGAGGCTGGGGTGGTAGCAGGCGAAGCTTGGGTCGAGTGGTGGCGGGTTCAGGGGAAGGCTTCGGCTGCAAGTTTGGGTCTGGGCTCGGCAAGGGGAGAAGGAGAGGAGGTTGGATGCGGAGGGCTGGTTCGGTGATGGGTTGTCACGGGCGGAGGACGTGAGGAAGTGGAGGCTGACGTGGCGGAGGTGAGGTCAGGTGGTGGAGGGATGCCGTGGGTCGCTAGGCACTGGCACGGTGAAGATGACGACGTGGGGAAGCTGTTTGAAGGAAAATAAAAGGAGAAAAAAGAAAGGAGGAAGGTAGGGAAAATGAATGTGAATGGCTTCAGTAAAAGGAGGAAGGGAGAAATGAAAGATGACGTAGAGAATGGGATATAAAAGTATGTATTGGGAATAAGAAGTCTGAGCATTGATTAAAAGTTTACGTTACAGAATAGGACAAGTTCAAACTAAAACGTACCGATATAAATGCAAATTTAACTGATGGAATGTAACAGTTGTACCTTGATTGAGAAGCTATTAAAACAATTTATTTTATTGCTTGAGATTCACGTTCAAATTTGAAAAGCGAAAGTAAGACTAACAGTCATAATTTAGGGTACCGATACAACGCACCGTTTTATTGTTTTCATCGCGTACCGGACCTCAAAATACAAAAATGAATATACCATTGAGATCAGCACGACGAGAGGATCAAAACGGTATAAAGATATTAGTGGTACGATCATCCGACCAAAAGTCGATAATCGGTACCGAAAATGCTGCTATTTGCTAAAATAAGATAAACGGAGCAATAACAGTCCGAATTTCGCGAAACAAATTTCGCAGTCTGATTCAGAATGCTCTGAATAAATTTTCTCCTGTTGACATATTTTGGTTTCGGAAAACTTTTAAATTCACTGTTATTAACCGGTTTAATTTGAAATAAAATTTCACAGGAAAATAAACTTCAATATTATCAGATGAAAATTTACCAGTTGCTATATTAAAATAGACGTATTCCAAATAGTAAATTTTTATTTTCAAATTTTATTGTTTAAAATTTCACAAATTTCCCGTTAAATATACTTTTAAAACCATTAAATTTTGCGGGTCGTTACACTCTCCCCCACTCAAAACTTTTCGTCCCCGAAAAGGAAGGTGGTAGGAGAATAGGATAACCAGAAATAAAAGTAGATTGAAAGTCACGATTAAACAATTAATTTGAACTATATAAATTTTACTTAAATTTGAAAACTTCATTTGCAATTCAATTGTCTTATATACTTTAAAACTTTTTCAAGACCCATTTGCAAAATTTCTTGCTTCCTTTACAATTACCATTTATATGCTTAAATAACAACTTTATAGATATATGAAAACTATTTGAAACAATTATTTACATTATTACTTATATTTACAAAGAAGCTATTAAATCCATAATTCATAAATTTATTAATTTATCTCAAGATACTTTTCAACATTATTACAAAATCAATAATTATTTAAAAAGGATATAGTCAACAAGGAAAAGAAGGAGGATTTGGAAAAACAGAATATAGGTGGATAAATAAAGCTGAGCAGCTAAGGTAGATTCAAAAGAATAGTATCGGGCACGAATAGTTAATTCAAACAATAAGAATTTCAAATCCCAAATATTAATACAAAATTTCTTTGTTGGAAATACTTTTATAATAAAATACCTTTATATCGAAACAAATTTTCCTTTTGAAAATACTTTTATAACTCGATGTTTCAACAAGTTTATCCTCGTTCCTGCAGACTCTGGCAGTGCGTTGATCAGGCGCAAAGCTAGAATTCTCCAGGTACTTAGTAGACTTGTTTCAACACCCAGTGAAAATACTGGAAAAACTTTTAAAAATAGATATGGAAAGTACAATCCAAACAAAAACGAATCAAATCATGGATCGCAGATACACAATGGTTACGCCTGGGTCCCCCAGGAAACATCCGTACCTTTTAAGCATTCACTGCCTTGCGAATTTCGCCATGCAACAAAACAGTGGACCACAGGATACATAAAAATGGTTACGCCTGGATCCCCCAGGAAACATCCATACCCCGTAAGAAATCTCTGCCTTGCGGATTACGCCACTAACACGACCATAGATCGCAGATACACAATGGTTACGCCTGGATCCCCTAGGAAACATCCGTACCTTTTAAGCAATCACTGCCTTGCGAATTACGCTATGCAGTCGAGTTCGTAAGACCATGGGTAACGCCATGGAATTCGAAGGACACTCGAGTATCATATCCGGAAAACCAAAAATCAAAGAGAATAATATCGATAGAATGAATCCAAGATGTGGCCACAAATCGGATATCAAGCAGAAGGCACTTTCCATATCTTTACTTCGAAAATATGTATCATATAGTACCTTTTCAAATCACTTTCAAATATCGTACTTATATAAAATCCATTATATATAAGATTTAATTTTCAAATCAAATACTTTCCAAAATCAATAGTATATCAAATCATACTTATATAGACTTCAATTATATAAGATTTCACTTCAAATTGAGTACCTTTTCAAATCTATAGTTTTCGAATCAATTTCATACTCATACAAATCAATTTTATATATGTTCGACAACTCCCAAATCAAGTATTTAGTAACACAAGGTTCTCAGATTTCAATTTGTTTTAATATCAGTTCAATTTCAAAATCATATACAATTTCACCAGATTATTTCTTCTCAAATTAAATATCTTTAGTCTTAAAGTTTCCAAAATAATAGATTTAGAAAATAAATCCAAATTTCCAAATCAATATAATTTAAGTCAACCAATTCATTTCCAAAATCAAATGTTTTCAAAATCATCTTATACTTACGTAAGGTCCATCTTATATAAGGATCAAATTTTTTCAAAATAAATTTCGCTGTATGAAGAGCCATATGGGATTGAATATCTTTGCTTTTATGGGTTATATATCTTTGTAATTTAAATTGGAATTTTCTTTTAGTAAGCAAAGGTATTCTAACTCGACAGCTTTCAATTTCAGCGTCAAAATATATCAATGATATTAGGATATAAGATGTACATACGTCATCATTCCGCAAAATTACATTTGATCGCTCGCTCGATCACACAAGTTCGCTTTCGAACTAGTATTGTCCATTCAACTTCCCTAATGCGGACTTCGATATGGTTTCTCGACTAGAAGCCATCAGTCTCCTTGCATAGCCATATACTATGATAGAGAATTCTAGAATTTAGCCCAAAATCCATATCAAATATTCGCCATCAAGAATCGAATGAAAATCCTAACACGAAATGGTGTAATTCACCTCGAACTTGTGTACTCAAACTTGGATCAAATTAATTATGCAAATAAAACAGCATACGTACAACTTATATATTTATTCCAACTTGTTAAATATATAGTTCCATAAAGATGTTACTAAGTTAAAACATTTAAACTAAATTTTATTCAAAATATTTTGAAGACCAAATTATTTTCAAAACATTTCAAATCTAAATTTCATATTAGAAAAATTTAAAATTGCCTTATTCATTTTCTTAACAAACAGTTTCAACTTATTTAAATCATATTACTACATACTTTAACATTCATACCAACTTATATACTTTATAATTTTCAAAATTCCTAGCTTTTGAAAAAGTTAACCTTGATTTGGAAGTGCTCGAACCTTCAAAATAGTTGAAGAAATCATTTTCAAATTCAAGAGTTGAAAATCAGCAACAAATTAGTAAATCAATTTTAATAGATAGAGTTATATCAAATCCAAAACTCAAGGGCTGAACACCGGCTCATTTTTAAATCGTTTCAAATACATTTACATATATCTTTCGAATATCAAATCATACTTCAAAATTTTGAAATCAAAATTGGTTTCGCAAAATCACTCGCGTAGCGATGCTACTAAAGTGGCCTATCCCTCACTCTGAAACTCGAAAATCAATGTCGATGATGCGTGCACTCATCACCGAAATTATTTTCCAGCGACATAAGTGAGTTCTGGACTTCTATTTTCTCAAACTTCTTTTTGAAATTTCTTCGAAATCATTCGAAACTCATTAAAATCTTTTGAAACATTTCTTATTTGGAAAATACTTTTAAATCATATTATTATTATATATTTCAAAATCTTAAAACCAGTTACAAAATACCGGAGTTCAATTCTCGAATTTCAAATTTAAAATCCTTTAGTTATAAATCATTTTTAGATAGATCAAATTTCTTATATAAATTTTTTTTTTCAAAATCCTTTCGAAAACCTCAAATTCTTATTTTAAAAGGGTATATAATCCTTATCGAAAACATTTAAATTTTATATATAGAATAAAATCATACTTATCAAAATAATAATTTCGGTTTAGAAAACAATTTCTAGAATACAAAACCCGATTTTCAAAGGATGATTTGAGAATGGATTTCAACAAAGATAGAGATTCAAATTAGAGGAACTCTAATCAAATAAAATTTCTGATTCGAAGATAGGTTTGAACGAAGATGAGACAATTAACTTACAAAATAGGAGATGGATATACTTATACAAGTCGCGGGCGACCTTAACCGGGTCAACCGTGACTTCAGGAACAAGATCGATGCAGAATTCCAAGAAAAACCAACATTCGATCGCAAGAGATAGCGGTATCTAAACCAAAGATATATAAATCTCCGGTGAATCAATGCCAATTGTAAAGGAGTCCACCCCTTTACAAATCATCCAAAGATATGCGGGATCGCCTATTCTTATAGAGATCATTCGAAGTGGAGTTATGGGATACTCCAGAATCAAAAGAATACAAATAGGGAGAGACAAGAATGAATTTTGGAACCGCAAGGAACGTTCCAAAGTTCAAAGGAAATCGAGTCAAAAGGAAGAAATTCAAACTCGAACGAAAGTGATTCTATAAATAAATTTACTATATATGCTAGGTTTTGCCTAGAGCCAAAGCTCTGATACCAACTGTAACGACCCGCTATTTTGGACCATTCAAATCGACAATAAATCCACACATGTCTGACTTGAATAATTCAAAATATCCGATTGTTAATTTAAATTTGGCAAAACTCAGCATATGCAGTAAATAAATCAATCACAGAATCACAGACACAGAGTAATACAATAATACGCAGCGGAATAGATAAAATAGTAGTTCATGAAGCTACTATATAAACATCAGAGTTAGAAATAAAATACAACAGAATATCTCAAATGCAGTGAAGTCTCCAGTACAACAGATGACTTCTCTGAACAGATCAACTAGAAGAGCTGAGAGCTGAGGCGATAGTTGGATCTCCAAAAGAAGCTCCAAACTCCAAAGGTGAGTCTCAAATGCTGTATTACTCGGTCTGACCCGAGCATAAAGCAAAACACAAAACACTCGAGTCAGGATTAACATTCTTATATAAATAAATCCAACTCAAGTGAAATATCAACTGAAATACAAGTAACTTAAAGGATGTTTGGGATAACCATCCTCTAAGGATCTTCAGAACTATCTACAAGGTGGAAATATACATTATAACACCGTGGTCATTTCAATTTACTTTATACTTCAAAACCCAAATATCATTTTATTTCAAATATAACTATTTTCCAAGATAGTATATATATTAATTAATTTATAAAGTAAAGCATTTAATTTTCTCAAGTCTCGCAAATCAATTCAAATCAACTTCAAATTCCAAATTCAAATTTATTTAAAGCTCAATTCATCAATTCAATTCAGTTCTAAATATACCATTTAAATTTTCAATATATTTCAAAGCTTTAATATTCAACATTTTCAAAGTTAAATTTAACAGTTTCATATAGCTCTTGATTTAACTTCATTATTATTTAATCAGGGAATATTCACTTAATAGATTCAATATCATTTACTAGCCTTAAATCACATTTTTACTAAATATTTCCTTAAATTTTATTTAAACAAGAAATATTCATTAAATTACTTATAAATCAAACCCCAATTATAAATCATATCTTACATCTCAATTTCAATAAGTTTCTAATTGGTTTAATTAAAAAAATCCTTTATTGAATCAATTTCAACTAAATTCAAATTATCTTCCTAACCTTAACTTATTAAAAATTTTACCAAAATCTATTTTGAAACATATTTAAATACTCAACATATTATATGTATTTAAATCAATCATTCCCATTTATATATAATCGCACATGGTATTTTATTTATGACAATAGTTAATGAATTCTTAAGCGGTAACAACACCGTCCATAATGTGCCTATTAGAATAGAAGTTGCTTAAGATTTGTCAATTAAGTTGTCCATTTGGTTTTTAAACCTATTTGTTATGTCTTTGGATATTATTTTAACCGAGCAATTAGTTAGAGAGATTAGTCCATAATCTAAGAGATCTCGTGACTTTTCTTTTTTAGGGATAGGGGTGGCATCAATAAAATTGAATCTATCCACTTGAAGCACACCGTTTTAAAGTTCATCAGAATGTATTAATTATAAAGTTCCACTTATATTTTAGTTAAACATATAATTATATTAGTTCAATTTTTTTATAACATTATAATTTAGTTAACTTACATAACATTTCGTTTATTATTTAATTAAATCATATTTAATGAATTTTTTTAAATTTTAACTAGTTTAATTAAATTTCATTCAAAATTTCATAAATTTTATATTACTCATCTTAAACTATTTAAGTAGAATATTTAACTATAACCTTTATAGCTATATATATATATATTAATTAACTAATTAATTAATAAAAAAAATTAATTAATTAACTAAAATTTTTAATTAATAATTAATAAATTTCAGAATTATATTTTGTTTAATTATTCAAAAAGAATTTTTGAAATTTAAAACATTTTAATTTATTAAACTATAACCTAATTAGTTTTTATTTACATACATATCAACAAATATATATTTCAACTAATTAACATTTAATTAACTATTTGTTAAATCAATTATTTGTTTGATTAAACACTTTAATTATATATTTTAATAATTTTTGAAAACTTTATTTGATTTACTTTTAGCAATTTAAGATAAATTTTCAACTATAACCTTTATTGTTGCGTATACCTATATCACCATATGTATATTTTAATTAATTACTTAATTAATCAAGTTAATTAAATATTTATTAAAAATTTGAATAATATTAAATTTGTAACGATCCGACTTTTCGACCCTCGAATATCGACATTAAATACATCCACATATTCGTGTGCCAAGCACCCAAGTGCTGGAAAGGCAGAAAGTTAGGGTAAAATTAAAAAAAATGGAATACAACAAGAAAGAATGATGACAACGTCAGAATTTCACAACGGAACGGTAATTTATAATATCAAAAGAACAGTATAAATGGTTACTCTGAATACCGGATTTTCAGAGTTACAAAACCTAAGTACTATCATCAACCTGGACGGTTATAACTGCTTGTCCTCATAATGTTGATATATACACGTAGCTAAAATAGAACAACTGAAATAGAAATAGATAGATAATAGAAGCCTCCAGCTCGTCTTCTGAACTCTGAAGTGTCCAACGAAAAACCTGAAACTCAGCCTACTCGAAAGAGTACACGAGGATTTTAGGGAAACAAAAACAAAGCGTTAGATATAAGTCTGGTATGAGAAAACTTAAGATACATGAATATATGTAATAGTGAATATTGAGACCGTACGGATTCCCATAACAGTTTTCCACTCAAACGAAACCAACCATTTATTAAGTTTAATATAGTGATATGATAGATAATGTCTAGGGTGTAGAACATAAATGATATCAAATAGCTGTGATGCTTACATTGGTCAAACCACAACATATTTAGGTTACACTCAAAATTGCTAAGGTATGTTCGCATAATGGATTTTCCACGGAGATCTCTTCGAGGATGCCGAATCCGAACTCCATGCACAAGGATCAAAAAACATTTTTCGAGCGTTGTATATCTCTAGATAAAATAGACCATAAGGTAAGCACAAAGGCTCATGCCCGAACATAAACATGAACAACGTGAACCAAATACCATCAACTCCCAGTACCAACATATCGATAAGCATACCATTAACTCCCAGTACCAACATATCGATAAGCATACTCTAGATCTGGAGTTAATAATTCTTTGTCGTGGGTCAGCCAAACCATACAAAACACGAATCCCAAATTGGATCCTCACATCTCCGATGTTGAGGTTACGTTTGGCATCTTTCCCACGAGTCTTCATTACTCGAACAGAATACGAATCTCAAATTGGATCCTCACATCTCGAACAGACCTCGAAACCACACACGGATTCCCATATCTCAACATATCTCAAAATCACACATGGATTCCTACATCCTGGATAGATCATGAACAATTACATGTGTTTGAGCATCTTAAACAAATCTTGAATCTCCACATAGATTCCCTTCTTCAAACATTTTAAAAACATAGAACCCATATACTAGTTTTGAAGTGGTATTTTGTAAGTAAAACACTTACCGATCCCGGACTCTACAAAACTAATCGATGAATTGCTGGCTAACTCAATTCTGGTTCTCTCAAAAGTAAGTGAAAGCTAGAGACATTTCGTACCAATACTCCTCCTCTGGAGTTCTTATTGGTATGAAATTATAAATCCTTTCGATTACTTCCTAAGTTAATATTAGGTCAAGTTCGATAGTCGACTAATCGACTATCCAATCAAAACACTTGTTTATAAAAATCAATATTCGTATGCTTAACTCATTTCTGAAATTCCATCTTAACTATTCCTCGCCTAAGAGTGAAGCTAGGTCAGTTTAGGCATTGGTTGCTCCAAGCCTTGTTTAGACACTCCATTATTGAATTTCACAAATAGATAAGTCTACCTCATCGGCTTTTAATGTTAAGTATAGTATTAATGATTTCCATAAACTATAAGAAATCAACTCGCTTAACATGTTTCCGACATTTACCTATTCCTTGGTTAAAAGGGAAGCCCGGTAGGTTAAAGCGCTATTGTACCATCCTACTCAATGTCAATCTTAACTCTCACAAATAGATATGATTACTTTGTCGGCTTATTAGTGTTAAGCACAGTTAATTACTTTTCTAATAAGTAATTAAAAAATCAACCATTTGGACATTTAGCCATTCTAACCCCCTTTCGAAAACATTTAGGATAAATGAAAATGCTTATAATAGGTTTTAAAACATTTATCTAAAATATTACTTAAAAATAACAAGTTTGAAAAATCAACAAAACTTGGAAAAGGAACATGTTTTATTCTAAAAATTCTTCCTTTAAAAATTCATAACTAATTCTTAAAAATTCATAAATATCTCAAACTACTTTTAAAATACTCTAATATGATTTAGGCAGTACTTTTAAAAATAATGAAAGAAATATGTAGCATCCCACACTTGGAGGCCCAAAACTAACGGCTGTGGATGCTGCAGTCATCCATAGTTATTAATCCTCGATGACTAAACACGGTAATGTTAGATGCATTGATATAACAGAAACACATGGATATGGAAAATTTTAAAATCATTAAACAATTTCATATTCCATTTCAAATCATTTCAAATTCATTACATAATCTCACATTCGAGAACCACGTTCAGAGAAAATATAATTATTACAACATACGCCAAGAGTGGCATATGAAGGTGCCCCCTGGATGATTAGAGTCTAAACATAGGAAATTAAACAACTTTGCATTTACATCAAAACACAATGGAATCAAAAAAGAAAGAACTCCTAATAGCTAGCTTGCCTCCTGTAGGTCTCCGGAAGCTTATTCGTCTAAGGAGTACCTGAAAACCTCAACTCTCATACTACCCAAAGTTAATTGAGCACCCGAGAGTTTAAGGGGAAAACATAAACTTTGAGTCAGACATAAATCCTGGTATGAATAATAACCTACCATCTTGAACCATTTAGATATCTAGTGAGACCACGCCGCTTAGCGGAACAGGTTTTCCCCTCACTAGTATCCTACCCAAATTTATAAGAATCAAATACTATGCTCCTGCATCCACAATGGTTAAAAACATAGAAATTTTGAAATATTATGGTGATATGAAAATAAGCAAAATATCCTAGATTTCGCACCCCCGTTCATTTGACTATCTGTCTTAGTTATAGTTTCTAGGGTCACTATTAACCTATTAGTTTTCGTGGGCTCACTAATAACCTGATTAAAGTTTATGGACTACCTGTCCTATTTCATAGTTTTCATGGGATCACTAAGAACCTATTGGCTCCTGCCAATAACTTCATTCAATTATTTCATGGGTTCTCCTTGAACCTATTGGTATCTCCAATAACTCCCCTTATATCATAGTTTTCAAGGGTTGACTATAAACCTATTGACTTATGTCAATAACCTAATCCGGATATAGTTTTCATGGGTTCACTACAAACCTGTTGGCCCCTGCCAATAACTCTTATTAAACATAGTTTTCATGGGTTTACTATGAACATGTCTAAACTGATAATTTCTTAATTAGTCTTTGGGCATCCTAAATCCTGGTCTACCTGACCTCCTAGATGCAACTCTATTCATTCATGAGTTAACTTAATTTATATTCACTATTGGGTCAACCTAGCTGGTTATTCTACCCTTACTCCCCAAAATACAGTTATGGGTCCATTATATAGTTAATATATTTATAGAAGAAGCATATACAAAAATAATACCAACATCTTTGGTTTAATACCCTTGAAATCATTTCCCCTCGGAATTTGGTTAATCCCTTTAACGCATTATTTTTATCACGGTAAGCTTCTTCAAAACTCCAATTTAAAAGCATTTAAAAGCTCTTTTATAATGCCATGGGTTTTACCTTTTAAAAATTGAGATTGGGTTCTTTGTTTTGAAAACTAAGGCTTTCGAAACCTTATACCTTTACTTTCGAAACCAATGGAAAACCTCTCTCGAAAGCATTCAAATCTTCTTTTCGAAACACAAAACATATGCCTTTCGAAACACTTTGAAACATCTCTTTTGAAACCACCAAAATGTAACTTTCAAAAGTATTGAAGCATTATTATCCAGTTTATAGAACCATAGCTTCGAAACAATTGAAAGTACCCCTTTCAAAACAATTGAAAGTACCACTTTCGAAACTATTGAAAGTACCCCTTTCGAAACCATTGGGTTTAATATTAAACATATCTTTTGGGTTTAAGTGAATACAAGTGAAAGTACCCCTTTCAAAACCATAAATCTTTATATAAAAGTGTTTGGGGGAAAACATATGGCTTCAGAACCATCCTTTCGAAAGCATTAATCATTTAAGTAAAACATTGGGAAGGATAGCTTCGAAACCCCTTTCGAAGCCAATGCCTTCGAAACCGTTGGTATAAGTGGCTATTGGAGCCCTTTCGAAAGCAGTGAGAAGTGGCGTATTACATTTATAAAACAAAAGCTACCTTTCAAACTCATTGATAACTTCAATCCATTCGAAAGGCATAAAGGCGGCAGCATGGTTTCTACTGGGTTCAAACTACCCTTTCGAAAGCATTGATTCAAAAACAAGGCATCTCATTCGAAAGCTACCCTTTAAACAAAAAGGCAACAACTTCTTCGAAAGCTATATTAAACCCTTTCGAAATCATTCTTTTGAAAACAAGGCAAGCGGCATTTCTTTGGAGAGTAAAACAAAGGCCTCGACCCCTTCGAGAGCTTGGTTTCAACTCCATACCTTCCGTCTTCTCTAATCCATTACGTACCAATGCATTGATACCTTTTGTATTGGTTTCGACTTGGTTGGGGTGGAAGTATAGGGTCGAAAGGTAGCTACTGGAAGTGGCGAAATAATAAATTTATGCAAAACTATTTTCTTTGCCTTTTTAAATAATACTTTTTCAAATAACTTGCCTATTTGTAAAAATCTAATTGGTTGCCATAAACTTTACTAAAACTTTTCCTAAAAGACTTCCGAATTCATCCAGATTTAATTAAAATAATTAGCAAAGGAGTCCTTCCCTTAAGCAAAACAATTTAGACATTTAAGTCCTCCAAATAAATTAATTTAATTTCCATAGTAAATTACTTAGGAAAAATCCCCAAAAGTTCTCAAAATTCACTTATAATATGTTATCTAACATATACAAATTTCGTACCCAAATTCCTTTGTATAATTACCGAAATTAATTTTTAAACCCAACTATTCATATTCTCCTTTGAAAATTCATAATAAATTATCCATAGCTTGGATAATTACGAAAAATTAAACCCATCTCTAAAATAATGTTTTACATAACATGCTAAATCCTCATGGCATTCGAAATCCAATATAAATGATTTTTGCCTTAAAATCGAATAAAACATTTATCAAACAAACTTGTTTGATTATAGCATATCATGTAATCCAAGCATATCATCATCAAAATCATCATAATGGATTTAAACTTAAATCTAAAATCTAATTCACTTTTAAAAACAAAAATAGAGATGGTTTTGATTATTATTCACCTTGCTTAGGATAAGGAACTTGAGATTTGATCTTCATTTAATTCCCCATGCTTGATTGCTTAGCTTTAATTGATTTTTCCCTTTTCTTTCCTTAGGTTATAGCCGGCTTGAGCTTTTGATTTACGTTTTTGAATAATGAATAACGAACGTGTAGAGAAATGGAAATATAGGATTAAGGGTTATGGGATTATGGTGATGGCAAATCCCTATAATTCCCTTGCATTATGTTCTTACTAATTTAACCTATAAAACCGTTCATAAGCCCATTCTCTTAGGGTTTTATTTAATTAAGCTCGGCCTATATTGAATTTTCAAATCTCAATCCCCTTATCACACTAATATTTACATTATTATATTTAATTTATCTAATTAAATATCCTGAATAATGTTATTAAAAATTAGGGGTGTTACAAAATCACTTAAACTTAAAGTCCTTTTTGAAACATTTGAAGTTCAAAAATCAAGGTTAAACGGAGCAATTTTGCACTAGTGATGTTTTGGCCGTTTTTCGAGATGTTACTTAACTTTTTACTATTCAAAATTTTGATAGCAACAAATAGACATATGTAACTATATAAATACGGCGAGAAATCCCTATGGATCTCTCTACGAAGTTCCATAACAATTGTCAAAAACAAGACAATTTCGAAATGCGTCTATAGTGACTATCGCTATAAGTGCACTTTCAAATCCAAGTCATGTCTCAACTTATGTTCAACTACAACCTATGTGCTTTGTTCAAGGCCTAGTCATATGTCATATAAGTCTATTCAAATCCATTCAAGTCCATATATGGATCCTATGTGCCACTTGTTTTCAAAATAAGAATCCAAATCAATGTTTTCAACATATGTTACTTAATAATTCAAACAACTTTAACACAACAAAATATAATCATATATGAGTTATATTATCAATCCAGGTGGTGAGTTAGCTTAACTTAAACCTAACAAACAAGCAAGCTTAAAAAATCAAGTTCAAACCCAAGATAGCAAACTCCCTTCCATGCTTCAGTTGCTCCAAACCCTCCTAACCTACCAAGTTGTTCACGACCTATTACCAAATAGGGAGTGTGGCTTCACTTTATTCAATATCTAACTAGGTAGAAGATGTTGTTATGTGATGTACGGTCTCACTCCAAATTTGAGGTGATTTGAAGATGGTTTGCAAACTATTTGCTTTAGAAAGTTAAGAAGAAATAAAAGAAGATGATGGAGACATTGAAATTTTAGCTCAAAGCTTAGGAATATTTGTGAGATATTTTCTAAGGTATGCCTCTACTTATATAGGCACAAGAATGGTGCTCTTTAAGCTTTCCTTCACCCCCCACCATCCCATGGAAGGCTCACCTCCCATCACTTCTCCTTTATGTCTTTTCTTCTTTATGTCACTTCTTCTTTGTGGCTAATTACTCTTGTACCCTTTTCATAATAATATCTCTTATCCTAATAGAACTTTCTAGAACATTCCATGCTATATGAAGAGGAGTGTGTGCTAATTAGTTGCTGATGTGTTCATTTGATCATTATTTAAGTGCATGATAGTTCGAATAACTTATATCGATCGAAAAGTTGTTTATCGATAAACTGGTTTTCGATAGCATTATCAATTTTTATTCAAAGAATATATTTTTGTAAACACTTTTCAAAAACAAGTTTATTAACATTATTTATTAATTAAATGATGTTAAACAAGGTTATAGAATCATATTTCTAACACTTAACTATTATTCAAAATGTATCGATATTCATGACGAAGTGTTCGAATTTCCGGGTCGTTACATTCTCCCCTACTTAGAAAATTTCGTCCTCGAAATTCAAAAAGAACGATAATCAAAGAAGATAAAAGAATAAAATATATATATATAGCACTACTAAAACTATATACAAACTAAACTGCAACTCAAAGACAAACTAAGATAAGAAAACTCTAGTCTAAGGAAAATCCGGATAGGATTCCCTCAAACTATCCTCAGTCTCCCGCGTACAATACCGAGCATCCTCGCTTCATTGTACCTTAACTAACTTTACAACCTTAGTCCTCAATTGCTTCATATCTCTATCAATAATATGAATAGGCTGCCCCAATAGAGTCAAATTTGGCTCAATCTCTAAGTCTTCTTGCTGCAACGCATCCACTATCGTCGAAGGAAAACTTACGCAAATGCGATACATGAAATACATTGTGCACACCTAATAACCTAATCGGCCAATCGACTCTATATGTGAGTGTACCAATCCTCTCAAGAATCGGGAACGATCCTATATAACGAGGAGCCAACTTCCCAGGCCTTCCAAACCGAACTTCTTCTCATCGGAGAAACCTTTACAAATACAAAGTCTCCAACCGAGAACTCCAAGTCTCTGCACCTCTCGTCTGCATAGTTCTTTTGTCGATTCTATGCTTTTGAATATCTATAACCTTATCTGATGCCTCTCGGATCATATCAGGCCCAAGCACAAGATGGTCTCTAGGTTCTACCCAACACGATTGAGATTTGCAAGGTCTTCCATACAAAGCTTCAAATGGTGCTATTCCGATACTGACCTAATAACTATTGTTGTATGAAAACTCAACAAGTGGTAAGTGCTCTTCCCACGAACCTCCAAAATCTAAAACACATGCTCGAAGCAAGTCCTCCAACACTTGATTCACCCTTCCCGTTTGCCCATCTGTCTACAAATGGTAAGCGGTACTCAAACTAAGCTCAGTCCCTAATGCTTCATGCAAACTCTTCCAGATGTGGCTCATGAATATCAGATCTCTATCACTCACGATATCACAAGGAACACTATGCAACTTGACGATCTCCTTAACATATAACTTAGCCAAACTAGAAGCTATCCTCGTAGTCTTAACAGGTAATAAGTGCGCGTTCATGGTCAATTGATCCACAATAAACCACACACCTTCGTTACCCCTACTCGACCTAGTTAATGAAGTCCATGGAAATATGCTCCCACTTCCACTTAGAAATCTCAAGTGGCTAAAGCAGCCCAGCTGTCTTCTGATGACCACTTTTTACCTATTGGTAGTTAGAACACCTACCCACAAAGATAGAAACATCCCTCTTGTACCCTCCCACCAGAACATCCACTTCACGTCTTGGTACATCTTAGTACCCTAGATGTATCATCAACCTAGAATGGTGACTCTCTACTAGAACTTCCTGCCTAATCCCATCAATATTCAAGACACACAACCTACCGTTCATTCTCAAAATGCCACAGCTATCCATCTCGAATCCCGGCCACCTCTCTGGTGCCTCATTCTCGCTTACATTCTTAGCTATCCTAGCAAAATGAAGGTCTCTATGTTGATTCCCCTCGGTACAACAAATCATAGTCAGACAAACCTTAACATTCGCCATAACTGCATACCTCCTACTGAGCGCATCAGCAACGACATTAGCTCCATCATCTTCTTTGGTGCAAGTCTATGAACCAGCAATACAATAGGCTTCACATCCTTTACTAATAAATCAATGCGAAATTCTATCTCCCTATGAGGTGGTAAACCCGACACCTCTTTGAATATATCCGCAAATTCCCGAACAATAGGGATCGAACCTAACTCCTCTTCCGCCACATCATCAGGAGCATAAAGAAAACTAGTCATAACGAGCTAGGCTCTTCATAAGATATTGTATGAACTTCCATCCCCTTCTTTAGTAACATGGTTCGCTTATCACAATCTAAGACTACATTATTCCATGATAGACAATCAATCCCAAGTAGAACATCGAAACTTGCAAAACCCAGGACATACATATTGACGAAAATAGTTGGTCAAAACAAGAGATCGGAACTCCTATGCAAACCATACTAAGATTGGCCGAGCCCCAGCAAGGTTCGACACACAAATAGAATCTGAAGCTATAGTTAGTTCAAGTTTTAGTTTGTATATTAAAGTACGAGAAATGAAACTTAAAGAAGTACCAGTATCAAATAAGACATGAATATGAATGCCAAAAATAGATAGAATACCTTCCAAAACTTGCTTCCCTTTTGCTGCGGTGGAAGTGGAAGGTGATGAAGCTAGTGCAAAAGCTCGAGGTTGCTCTCCTTTATGAAGCATCGGACACTCCCTAGCAAAATGGCCTAGCAGATGGCAATTGTAGCAGCTCTTGGGTGCAAACTGTGCCTTGGTTGTTTGTGGCTCTATCTTCGTTATCTTAGCAATATGTGCCTTAACCAACGACACCTTCGCCACTTGTTTCTCCCCCAGCCGATGGACAGTTCTGCACAAGATGCCCATTCTTCCCACATTTATAACAAACAAGACTAGAAATATCCCTAGGCGGAGGAAACTATCGCTTGTTTTTCCCACTGGTGCAGCAATGGACGGCTTCGGAGCCAAGCTCTCAAACTTCAATCCCATGTGTAATTAATTAACTAATTAATTGAATTTAATTAAGAATAATTAATTTATAATTGTAATCTACGAAATTAAATTGTGGAATTAAATTTACAGTTGAGAATAATTGATTAGATTTAATTAAGAAATGGGTTTCATTTCTTAATTAGGATTTCAATATAAAATTTTGAAATATTACTAAATGAATTATTTAATTTTGTTAGTTAGAGTAAAATGTTGATATTGTTGTTCATTGTTAAAATGAGAATTTTTAATTTGAGATTTGGTTTAAATAAAATTGAGAAACTAAATGAATTATTTAATTTTGGTAGTTAGAGTAAAATATCGATATTGTGATTCATTGTTAAAATGAGAATTTTTAATTTGAGATTTGGTTTAAATAAAATTGAGAAATAAATTTTTATTGTGGTTTAGTGTAATATAGTGTTAAAAGAAGTAATAAAACATTATAAGATTAGTAACACTTTTCTCATAGAAGAATTTGCAACACCTTGCTTAGTAGATCCTAACCAAACCCTATTTGGCCTAAATAGAAGCTAGTGTAAGAAGAAAATAAAACCTACGTTCATTTTCTTCTCATTCTATTCTCAGCTGAAGAACCAGAAAACTAAAATATTCTAATTATCAAACCCTAGCTTCTAAATCATCCCGAATCTAATGCAAATCATAGGGCTTTTGCTCAATAAATATAGAAATCAATCTCAGGTAATCTTCTCTATCTTCTAATGGGTTTAAATCGTTGGTTAATTCCAGTTTTTGTCTAGGGTTGTGATCTTTTCTCTTTCAATTTCTGAGTTTAACCTAGGTTTAATTGATGAGACATGTTAGCATAGGAGAATTTGGATTTCTTGCATCAGTTCAAGCTTATAAAGGTGAGTTGAACACTCCCCTACTATCACTAATAAATATGTGTAATTGTTATTTTCTATTTGGATTTGATGAATTAATTTGTTGATTGAATGGTTTGCAATTCAGTTGAAAACTTAGGTGATTGTTGTTTTGTTGTTTGTTGAAAATTTAGTACAAAAATTTTCTGCAGAAAAATAGTGGTATTTCAGTGCAAAATAAACCAAACTGACCCAATCTTTTTGAGGTAGAAAGGTCATTCACTAAGCTACAAATTCTCTGTTGATCACTTTTCTAAATTCTATAGTTTAATGGGTCGAAATTTAGTTTGGATAAGATAGTGTTGCTCTGTTCCTATGTATTTACTAAGTTGAAACCTGAAAGTAAATTGCCATAACTTTTTCGTTACTTATCCAAATTCAATGGTTATAAATGTTCTGGAAAGCTTAGAATATGTGCTACAACTTTCTTGTTCTGAGTTTTGTAATTTTGTGGTTTACATGGTGGAAAATAAGTTTAATGTCGATGTCCCGATATTAAACGACAACGATAAGGAAATTAAAATCTGAGAATTATTTTAGTCATAACTTTTATGTTACTTATCGGAATTTGGTAATTTTTGAAGTCCTCGAAATCATAGACTTTGTGCTAAAATTTTCATGTTTTGAGATTAGCATAATTTTGAAGTTCAAATGGTCAAAAATTCATTTCTTTGTCGCTGCCCTGTCAATGAAAGACAGAGTTAATAAATTTAAATCTAAAAATTATTTCGGTCATAACTTTTAAACCTAAATCCAAATTGGATGATATTTTTCTTGTTTGAAAGCTGAGACTTTTTTCTACAACTTTTATGTTTTAAGTTTTGTAAAATTATGAGATTTATGTAGTCGAGACTGTAGATCTTTAAATCATAAATTTGAGTTAAATGAAGTAAATAGATAAGCATCATATAAAAGTAATTTTTACAAAAGAGAACTATTTTAATTTATAAATCTTAGAATTATTTCCAAAATTAAGTTAATAAATATTAAAAATGATTTTTTTGCAAGTTATTTTATATATTAAGCATGTTTAGTAAAATATTAATGGATTTGGAAATATGACTTTGGAAATACAAATCTAATCTATTTTTACATAAAAGTGATTATGGATTTGGAATATAAATATTATGTTTTATTAAATAAATAATATAGGATTCATGGAATTAGGAAATGTAATTTTGAAAAGTATAAACTTAGTTTATTTCTAAATAAAATGGTTATATTTTAATATGGATTTAGAAGAGTAATTAAATATGTTTTTTATGAATAATATAACAAATGGAAATTTGAGACAACTTTGTGTATATAAGTAAAATCTTGGAACAATTCAGTTATGAAATATTTTAGCAAATCTGTGAATATTTTTATAAAGTTAAATAATGAACAGATTCATGGAAAATTATAATAAGTGTTTTAAACAATAAACTCAAAACAAAAAAATGTTTTGAGAACCTTAATTCTATAATTTGAGGAGTATTAATAATCGACTTAATGTCATCGATTGGTTTAAATGCTTTCGAATAACGCTTCGTCGAATATGGTATAACTCATTGAATATAATGTTCGAGTGGAACTTACTATAGCCCATTAGCGAATACTCGAATTTCACCGGGTAGTATGGAATGCCTTGGTTAAATTTGTGTGATTGCAATTAGGAAGTATTTTACAATTTAGAGTTGTATTCTCTTCTGGTGTGCGACAAGTGGTTGCTAGATCCTTAAGAGAATATAGTTTAGGTTTTTTGGTGGTATATGTAATAAGTGATATTTACTAGCTTTTAGTAAATACTTGGATTTCACCAAACGATATGGGGCGTATTGGTTAAATTCTTGTGAGTACTAAAGGCGATAGTATTTGGCACTTTAGAGTTTACTCCCTTTTGGTGCGTGGTAAGTGGTTGCTAGATCCTTAAGAAGTTTATTTTGGATTTCTTTTCGAACATGATAATATAATAATATTAAATAAATGTAGAGTTATAGTTCATGGTTTCTATGATCACCTTGATCGGTATGGACTATCCTTGAGATCATTTTGTGATTCTGTGTTCCCGGTCTGAGTGGGATACTTGGTATCAGATCGGTTTGAGTGATACCAATTTGTTTGTTTGTTTGCCATGGTTTTGAGTACAATCATTGCAATTGTTTTAGATGATCATTATGATTGGTTTGGATTAAGATCTCTTGGATTCAAGATAATTGGATTCTGTGTTCGTGAAATAAATATATATTCTTGTGTTGTGTGTTCGTGAAATAAATATGTATTCTTGTGTCTTGTGATGGATGTTAAGTTAATTCTGTTATTTTGTGTTTAGTGACTAGTTCGTGTTTGTGACTTAAACTTATAACCCTGTTCTGAGTTAATCATTGATATTTGCGTGCTTAGAGCTATTGTGTTTTGTTCTGTGAATTCAGTGTTTGGTGACTAATATGTGTTCGTGACTTAAATGTATAACCGTGTGCCTTGTGATGAATTATAAGTTAAATTAATTATGTGACTCGTTATATCCTGGACATCTGTATTTACTTATATGTTGTTTATTCTTGTGTTATATTCTGTTCTCACCCTATTGGATATTTATAAATAGTCTGACCTGGGTGTTATTTTGCTCGGGTCAGGCCGAGAATTTTCAGGTTACGGGACAAGTTGACCTTTGGATGATTAGGCTAGCAAGGAGATAAACACTTTTGACTTTTTAGTTTATCCCATTTAGGAAATTTATGAATATGTTTATAAGATGTAAAATTGAGATTAGAGAATTGTTAAACTTGTATAACAATCGATTTTAGGATTACAAATTTTGTAAACTCAAAATTTGTATATGTGTAAGTTGAGATTTATTCCACTGTGATCTGTGACTGTTATTTATATTATATATTGTTTTGATTTTGAGAAATCAGTGTGTCTATTACTTTGTAATAATACTGTACACGTCAAATTCAGTTCAGATATTAAGTGAAAAGGTATAAATGACATGTTAGTGTTAGTATAAAGATATATTCACATTCGATCGTCCTTAACAAGCCATACTCTTCGGATTAGCAGATGACGTTACTTATAATGTTCTTTGCTAACCTAGGTATCACGGTGGGATAATTACAGTTGGTATCAAAACATTATCAGAACAATATAGCGTATAAAATCACAAATCTAGACCTAATGAGACTTAGAGTTATGTTCCTTAGGGTGTGTGGTAGATAATTATAGTAATTATCTATATAGGGAGAGTAATAGAAAATGATTATTGGGATAATCATTTGGGGTGTAAATTGATTTAAAAATTTTAAATTGATAAATTAGAATTTATGACATTAAAATCTTTGGAAAATAATGAGTAAAATCTTTTAAAGTGAGCAAAATTTGGAATTAAATTGGAAGGAATTAAATTAAAGTGAACTATTTTATTTTAATAGAAAATTTGGGAAATTTGAGTAAATAAGTTTAATATTTAATGATCTAAGAATAATCAGAGTTGCGCAGCGGAATTTTAGACATTGAATTGTTCCGCTGTAAGTGATTATGTATGTTTTGGTTGATTGGTTGCTAAGAATTGATTGCTTGGTTGTATTTATTCAAAATTGGATGTATGGATGTTAGTGATAATAAAAAATGCATCTAAACTTGTGATTATCTATTGTGTTAAGTGTTAACTTATCCGGACGTTGTTTAAGGATTCTGATTGATATATGGGACGCAATGTTATCAATAGGGGTTCCTAAACATCGAACGCGACATTTTGACATAAGTAATAATTAAAACTTGGAAATTTAAGTACGAATTTATTTCGTTATGGAATATCATGAATTGTTAATATCTCCTAAATGATATGAATTTGATATTAAATACTAATATGAATTTTTGAGATATGTGTAGGTATCTGAAGTTAAATAGATATCGTTTAAAAGATTATGAATTGTTTGCTTAAGAAATATTAGAGGACTCCCTAATATTTCAAATATAAGGGACGTACCTTCGATTACATATCACATTTTTGTATTTTTCCCTATGGGATGCCTCATCCTTGAGATGAGATGTATATTATGTAACTATATTCATATTGTAAATTTTAGAAACGCTAGCCGCGTAAAGGAGAAGTTGGCGAAATTTTCCGTAAATTTAAAGCGTTGGGAAAGTTTGATAACTAAAACTTTGATTTTTTTAGCATTATAATTTGAAGTGGTATTAATCGAATGTTTGGAAATGAAATGAGAAAACAGTTAATAAGTAATTGTTTTAAAAAGAAATTTATATTATGAATTTCTTTCATTAAAGGAAATTGTTATATATAAATCTTAATATTAACTGGAGTTTGATAATAATATTAAGTAAATAATTTGAAGACTTGATATTATTATTTGTGAAAGTTAAAAATTTTGGTGAAAAATAATTTGGAAAGATGTAAATTATGGAAAGAATTAATTAGATATTTAATTTTTCAGATTTCTTTAATTAAGGAAATTACGGCGACGCAATTTCTTTAAGGTGGAAAGTCTGTAACAACCCTGTTATTAATTACCAAATTAATTAAATTTAATTAAGAATAATTAATTTATAATTGTAATCTGTGAAATTAAATCGTGGAATTAAATTTAGCATTGAGAAAAATTGATTAGATTTAATTATGAAATGAGTTTCATTTCTTAATTAGGATTTCAATTTAAAATTTTGAAATATCACTAAATGAATTATTTAATTTTGGTAGTTAGAGTAAAATATCGATATTGTGATTCATTGTTAAATGAGAACTTTTAATTTGAGATTTGGTTTAAATAAAATTGCGAAATCAATTTTTATTTTGGTTTAGTGTAATGTAGTGTTAAAAGAAGTAATAAAACATTATAGGATTAGTGACACTTTTGTCATAGAAGAATTTGCAACACCTTGCTTAGTGGATCCCAATCAAACCCTATTTGGCCCAAATAGAAGCTAGTGTAAGAAGAAATAAAACCTACGTTCATTTTCTTCTCATTCTATTCTCAGCTCAAGAACCAGAAAACTAAAATATTCTAATTATCAAACCCTAGCTCCTAAATCATCCTGAATCTAATGCAAATCATAGGGCTTTTGCTCAATAAGTATAGAAATCAATCTCAGGTAATCTTCTCTATGCTTTAATGGGTTTAATTCGTTGGTTAATTCCAACTTTGGTCTAGGGTTGTGATCTTTTCTCTTTCAATTTCTGAGTTTAACCTAGGTTTAATTGATGAGAGATGCTAGCATAGGAGAATTTAGGTTTCTAACATCAATTCAAGCTTATAAAGGTGAGTCGAACACTCACCCTACTATCACTAATACATATGTGTAATTGTTATTTACTGTTTGGATTTGATGAATTAATTTGTCGATTGAATGGTTTGCAATTTGGTTGAAAACTTAGGTAATTGTTGTTTTGTTGTTTGCTGAAAATTTAGTATGAAAATTTTCTGCAGTAAAACGGTGATATTTCAGTGTAAAATAAACCAAAACGACACAATCTTTTTGTGGTAGAAAGGTCATTCACTAAGCTACAAATTCTCTATTGATCACTTTTCGAAATTCTATAGTTTAATGGGTTGAAATTGAGTTTGGATCGGATAGTGTTGCTCTGTTCCTATGTATTTACTAAGTTGGAACCTGAAATTAAAATTGCCATAACTTTTACGTTATTTATCGAAATTCAATTTTTTTTTATGTTCTGGAAAGCTTAGAATATGTGCAACAATTTACATGTTCTGAGTTTTAATATTTTATGATTTACATGGTTGAAATTAAGTTTAATGTCGCTGTCCCGATATTAAACGACAACGATAAGGAAGTTAAAATCTGAGAATTGTTTTAGTCATAACTTTTTCGTTACTTATCGGAATTTGATAATTTTTGAAGTTCTGGAAAGCATGGACTTCGTGCAACAACTTTCTTGTTTTAAGTTTTACATATTTTGAAGTTTAAATCGTTAAAAATTCGTTTCTTTGTCGCTGCCCTGTCAATAAGAGATATAATTAATAAATTTAAATTCAAAAATTATTTCGGTCATAACTTTTAAAATGTTAATCCCAATTGGATGATCTTTTTCTTGTTTGAAAGCTGAGACTTTTGTCTACAACTTTTATGTTTTATGTTTTGTAAATTATGAGACTAAGGTGGTAGAAACTGCAGATCTTTAAATCATAAATTTGATTTAAATGAAGTAAATAGATAAGCTTCATATACAAGTAATTTTACGAAAGAGAATTATTTTTAATTTATAAATCTTAGAATTATTTCTAAATTAATTTAATAAAAATTAAAAATGATTTTTTTTACCAGTTATTTTGTATATTAAGCATGTTTAGTAAAATATTTATGTATTTGGAAATATGATTTTGGAAATACAAATCTAATCTATTTTTACATAAAAGTGATTATGGATTTGGAATGAATATTATGGTTTTATTAAATAAATAATATAGGATTCATGGAATTAGCAAATGTTAATTTGAAAGGTATAAACTTAGTTCATTTCTAAATAAAATGGTTATATTTTAATATGGATTTAGAAGAGTAATTAAATATGATTTTGTGAATAATATAACAAATGGAAATTTGAGATAACTTTGTGTATATAAGTAAAATCTTGGAACAATTCAGAGTTATGGAATATTTTAGCAAATCTGTGAATATTTTTATAAAGTTAAATAATGAACGGATTTGGGGAAAATTAAAATAAGTGTTTTAAACAATAAACTCAAACGAAAATAAATGTTTTGAGAACCTTAATTCTATAATTTGAGGAGTACTAATAATCGACTTAGTGTCATCGATTGGTTTAAATGCTTTCGAATAACGCTTCGTCGAATATGGTATAACTCATTGAATAGAATGTTTGAGTGGAACTTACTAGCCCATTAGCGAATACTCGAATTTCACCGGGTAGTATGGGACACCTTGGTTAAATTCGTGTGATTGCATTAGGAAGTATTTTACACTTTAGAGTTGTATTCTCTTCTGGTGTGCGACAAGTGGTTGCTAGATCCTTAAGAGAAGTTCAGGTTTTCCGGCGGTATCCGTAATAAGTGATATTTACTATCTTTTAGTAAGTACTTGGATTTCACTATACGTATGGGATGTATTGATTAAGTTCTTGTGATTACTAAAGGTGATAGCATTTGCCACTTTAGAGTTTACTCTCTTTTGGTTTGCGGTAAGTGGCTACTAGATCCTTAAGAAGTTTATTCCTGGATTTATTTTCGAACATGATAATATAAAATAAATGTAGAGTTATCGAGTCATGGTTTCAACGATCACCTTGATCGATATGGACTATCCTTAAGATCATTTTGTGATTCTGTGTTCCCGGTCTGAGTATGATCCTTGGTATCGGATCGGTTCGAGTGATACCAACTTGTTTGTTTGTTTGCCACGGGTTTTGAGTACAATCATTGCGATTGTTTTGGACGATCATTACAATTGGTTTGGATTAAGATCTCTTGGATTTTGGATATTTGGATTCTGTGAATATTCTGTATTCATGAAATAAATATATATTCTTGTGTCGTATGTTTGTGAAATAAGTATATATTCTTGTGACTTGTGATGGATGTTAAGTTAGTTCTGTTATTTTGTGTTTAGTGACTAGTTCGTGTTTGTGACTTAAACTTATAACCCTGTTCTGAGTTAATCATTGATATTTGCATGCTTAGAAATATTGTGTTTTGTTTTGTTAATTCAGTGTTTAGTGACTAATATATGTTCATGACTTAAATGTGTAACCATGTGCCTTGTGATGAACTCTAAGTTACATTAATTCTTGTGACTCGTTATATCCTGGACATCTGTATTTACTTATATGTTGTTTATTCTTGTGTTATATTTTGTTCTCACCCTATTGGATATTTAGAGATAGTCTGACCCAACTGTTATTTTGTTCGGGTCAAGCCGAGACTTTTCAGGTTACAAGACAAGTTGACCTTTGGATGTTTGGGCTAGCAAGGAGATAAACACATTTGACTTTTTAGTTTTCCCATTTAGGAAATTTATGAATATGTTTATAAGATGTACAATTGAGATTAGAGAATTGTTAAACTTGTATAACAATCGAGTTTAGTATTTCATTTTGTAAACTCAAAATCTATATACGTGTAAGTTGAGATTTATTCTGGTGTGATCTGTGATTGTTATTTATATGATATATTATTCTGATTCTGAGAAATCGGTGTGTCTATTACTTTGTATTAGTACTGTACAGGTCAAATTCAGTTCATATATTAAGTGAAAATGTATAAATGATGTGTCAGTGTTAGTATAAAGATATATTCACATTCGATCGCCCTTAACAAGCCGTATTCTCCGGATTAGCGGATGACGTTACTTATAATGTTTTTTGCTAATCTGGGCATCGCGCTGGGGTCGTTACACCATGTTCACTAGATTCACATAAAACCCCAAGATGTGATTACTCATATTACCCTTGAACTCTTGACACATCCCTGTGATGAACATCTCATTCCTCTTCAAGGGCATATTTACAAAACCAGGCCCAAACCGAGACAAGGCAATTAATCGGTTATCATATTTTGCCACTGTCATGGCCTCCCGCTTTAAGTCGATGAAGCTCCTAAACAACAAAGTCTTTCCGGCCTCTGGGACAAACTTCATCTCAAAACCCTCCTTTAATTGGGCCCAAGTGAAGTCGTTCTCTTGGACATCGGTAGTGATAGAACTCCACCAATCCATGGCTGCATCCATCAGATGTCGTGATGCCAACCGATCCTTCATCGCGTCATCTAACTCGATATCCCTAAATATATGGTCACATAACTTAATCCAAGTCCGGACTTCTATGATCATCTCTGTACCACCAAACTTTTTACCTCCCAACCTCTCATAATCGCGGTAGGCTGAAGCGAATTTCACTTGGGGCCTGACTTGCACGACCTCCACTACAATATCCACCCTTGGTTCTCCGACTAGAGCAACATTCCCTGGTGCTCGATCTGCACCATTAGTGGTGGTACTACCTCGAACACCTCTACCTATACCTCTATCTCCTTGAGCATTGACAGCCCTAGTACTCATGATGTACAACCTGAACATAACAGAATATATTTAGGATATAAAAGGCTAGAGTTATTTCAAAGAAATAGATTATTCCATAGGAAAGCTAAAAAAGGGTATAGGTTTATAGAAAATACAAATATGCTTTCTCATATACACTCGACTCATTTTAAGGGTCGCTTACCCTATCTCTAATGAGCCACCCAACCAAATCCAAGGTGTTTGCTCAACCTTGTGCTCTGGTACCAATTGTAACGACCTGACTTTTCGACCCTTGAACGTCGACACTAAATACATCCACGGTATTTATGTACCGAGCACCCAAGTGCCGAAAATGCAGAAAGTTAGGGTAAAATTAAAAAATTTGGAATAGAACAAGAAAGAAAGACACAACATCAGAATCTCACAGCGGAACGGTAATTTATAATATCAGAAGAATAGTACAAAGGGTTACCCTGAATACAGGATTTTCAAAGTTACAGAACCTAAGTACTATCATCAGCCTGAATGGTTATAACTGCCTGTCCTCACAACGCTGATATATGCACAAAGGAAAAACGGAACAACTGAAATAGAAATAGATAGATAATTGAAGCCTCTATCTCATCTTTTGAACTCTGAAGCATCCAAGGTAAAACCTAAAACTCAGCCTACTCGAAAGAGTACGTGAGGATTTTAGGGAAACAAAAACCAAGCGTCAGACAAAAGTCTGGTATGAGAAAACTCGAGATACATGAATATATGTAACAGTGACTATTGAGACTGTACGAATTCCCATAACAGTTTTCCGCTCAAAAGAAACCAACCATTTATTAAGTTTGACATAGTGATATGATAGATAATGTCTACGGTGTAGAACATAAATCATATCAAATAACTGTGATGCTTACATTGGTCACACCATAACATATTTAGTTTACATTCAAAACCGATAAGGTATGTTCGCATAATGGATTTTCCATGGAGATCTCTTCGGGGAGACCGAATCCGAACTCCATGCACAAGGACCAGAAAACACCTTCCGAGCGTTGTGTATCTGTAGATAAAATATACCATAAGGTAGACACAAAGGCCCATACCCAAACAAAAACATGAACAACATGAACCAAATACCATCAACGCCTGATACTAACATATCGATAAGCATACTCTAGATCTGGAGTTGATAATACCCTGTCATGGGTCAGCCAAACCCCAAATTGTGCATCCTACTCTATCTTTAGTCATTTCTAATGTTGAGGTTATGTTTGGTATCTTTCACAAGAGTCTTCATTACTCAAACAGAACACGAATCCCAAATTGGATCCTCACATCTCAAACAGATCTTAAAACCACACATGGATTCCCATATCTCAACAGATCTTGAAATCACACATGGATTCCCACATCCTGAATAGATCATGAACAACTACATGTGTTCGAGCATCTTAAACAGATCTCGAATCTCTATATAGATCCCCTTCTTCAGCTGTTTCCAAAACATAGAACACGTATACTAGTTTTGAAGTGGTATTCGGTAAGTAAAAAACTAACCGATCCTAGACTCTTCAAAACTAATTGATGAATTTTTGGTTAACTCAATTTTGGTTCTCTCAGAAGTAAGTGAAAGCTAGAGATGTTTCATACCAATACTCCTTCCCGAGGGTTCTTATTGGTATGAAATTGTGATGCCTTTCTATTACTTTCTAAGTTAATATTAGGTCAAGTTCGATGACTATCCAGTCAAAACACTTGTTTATACAAATCAATATTCATACGCTTAACTTGTTTCTGATATTCTAACTTAACTATTCCTTGCCCAAGAGTGAAGCCAGATAAGTATGGGCACTGGTTGCTCCAATCCTGCCTAGACATTCCATTCTTGAATCTCATAAATAGATAAGTCTACCTCATCGGCTTTTAGTGTTTGGTATTAATGATTTCCATAAACAATAAGTAATCAACTCGATTAACACATTTCCGACATTTTCCACTTACCTATTACTCGGTAAAGAGGGAAGCTCGGTAGGTTAGACCGCTATTTCTCAATCCCTACTCAACCTCAATCTTAACTCTCACAAATAGATAAGATTACTTCGTCGGCTTATTAGTGTTAAGCATAGTTAATTACTTTTCTAATAAGTAATTAAACAATCAACCATTTGGCCATTTGGCAACTCTAAGCCCTTTTTAAAAACATTTAAAATACTTGGAAATACTTATAGTAGGTTTTAAAGCATTTATCCAAAATATTACTTAAAAATAACAAGTTTGAAAAATCAACAAAACTTGGAAAAGAACATGTTTTATTCTAAAAATTCTTCCTTTAAAAATTAATAAGTAATACTTAAAAATTTCATAAACATCTCAAACTACTTTTAAAATAATTTAATATGAGTTAGGCAATACTTTTAAAAAGAATAAATTAATCGCTCAAACTTGAAGTCCTTTTTGAAACATTTGAAGTTCAAAAATCAAGGTTAAATGGGGCAGTTTTGCACTAGTGTTGTTTTGGTCATTTTTCGAGATGTTACTTAACTTTTTACTATTCAAGCTTTTGATAGAAATAAACATACATATGTAGCAATATAAATATGGCAAGAAATCCCTATGGATCTCTCTACAAAGTTTCATAACAGTTATTAAAAATAAGACAATTTCGAACCGCGTCTTTAGCGGCTATCGCTATAAGTGCACTTTCAAATCCGAGTCATATCTCAACTTATGTTCAACTACAAACTATTTGCTTTATTCAAGGCCTAGTCATATGTCATATAAGTCCATTCAAGTCCATATATGGATCATATGTGCCACTTGTTTTTAAAACAAGAATCCAAATCAATGTTTTCAACATATGTCACTTAATAATTGAAACAACTTTAACACAACAAAATATAATCCTATATGAGTTATGTTATCAATCCAAGTAGTGAGTTAACTCAACTTAAACTCAAACACAACCAAGCTGATGCAATCAAGTTCAAATCCAAGCTATCAAACTCCCTTCCCTCCTCTTTCTTCCTTTGCTTCACTTGCTCCAAAGTCCAAACCCTCCTAACCCACCAAGTTGCTCAGGGCCTACTAGAGATGGGGAGTGTGGCTTCACTTTTTCACAATCTAACTAGGTAGAAAGTGTTGTTATGTGGTGTTAAGGTCTCACTCCAAATTTGAGGTGATTTGGAGATGGTTTGCAAACTATTTGCTTTAGAAAGTTAAGAAGAAGAAGATGATGAAGACATTGAAATTTTAGCTCAAAGCTTAGGTATATTTGCGATACATTTCCTAAGGTATACTTCTCCTTACATAGGCACAAGAATGTGTTGAGTCACAGATTCTATGAAGTTTTGATTTTTGACAAAGAAATAAAGGCGATCGACAAAACGAAGACATCATGGCTATAAAGATTCCCAAAAGAGTTCATATGGTACTATAGATTATAGATTGATTATTTGATGTTGTAATAGTATTATACTTGTTAAAATCTATCCTCAAATAATCATGCATCTCAATATAATCGATGTATATACGTTATAATATGCATTGCACATTCATTGTGCAAGTTATCAGTGACCGGTCGACCGGTAAGTTTTTGGGCGGTCGACCGTTCCTGTCTAAGTTGCACAATAAACGTGCACACATGCACATAACATCTATATATTTGAAATCCTGTCTATCGGCCATTTTTGACCTGTCGACCGTTTTTAAACAGAGAGCAACCTTTCCTAAAAGACACTTCTTTCTCCAATGGTTGCATCTCTTACCTTTCATCAATGATCATATCTATTAATGGCTACTCTTCACAAAGAGTTACAACCATTTATTCTCTATATAAACACGTCTAAATCATTGATTCAATACCAAGAATTCTTACTCTAATTTCTGATCTTACTTTCTAAATATTCTTGCATTCTAAAAGCTCTCAAATATTTAAATTTCTTATTGAATCATTGAAATTATTTCATATCTTTTGATTCAATAAGTAATATACTTCCTTCTATCTTCACAAACATCATTCACATATTTTGAGGATAAGATTATAGGAAGGATGTACTACAAGTGACAAATCCGTGTTATCAAGAGCACAAGTTGTCAACAGCAATTGTATTTGTTTTTTGTTGAAGTCCTTGGTGTTGTAAGAGGCACGAAATCCCATTCGGCTGTTCGGGTGTTGTAAACATGTTCCTCCGGGTGAAGCGAGGTAGTTGGTAGTGAAAATCCAGATAGAAGTCTGGGACTGGACGTAGGACGGGAGGTCCGAACCAGTATAAAAATCCCTGGTGTGATTTTTACAGTTTACTGCATTTACTATTCTATATCTGAGAATTGTTATAGTTAGTTTATTAAATATTTACTTGTATAGAACATTCCGCATATATTGTCAGTCCATATTACACGATCCATAATTAGTGTGCACAAGCATACACACTTTCATTTGGTATCAAAGCACGGTCATCATATAACTGTAACACCGTTATTTGATATATTCTTGTAATATGGCAAATAACGCAAGCACTAGCACTAACACTTACACGGAAGGTCAATCAACACAAAGGCCTCCATTCTTTAATGGTCTCAACTATAGCTATTGGGCAACACGTATGTCATTTTTTATGCAATCAAATAGCTATGATGCTTGGAATGCTACCCAAAAAGAAATAGTGAATCCAACAACTGAATATTCAGAATGGACAACGGCTGAGAAAACGGCAGCAGCCGTAAATGCAAAGGCAATAAATATGTTGTTTTGTGCATTAGACCAAAATGAATATAACCGTGTTAGTATCTGCACTACTGCATATCAAATTTGGCAAACGCTGAAAACCACTCATGAAGGTACTAACAAGGTTAAACAAGCCAAAATAGCCATGCTGAAAAGTCAGTTTCAAAATTTCAAAATGAAACTGAATGAGACAATCAATGATATGTATTCAAGGTTTCAAACTATTCATCATGCACTTATCGGATTAGGGCAAAAATATTCAGATTTTGATGTTGTTTCAACAGTCCTACATTCTCTGACTAGTGAATGGGAAGGAAAAGTATTAGCAATTGAAGAAGCTAATGACCTTTCCGTCATGAAGCCAGATGAATTGATAGGAAATCCAATGTCCTATGAAGCAAATTTGCAGGCTAGAAAAGAATAGAGAGAAGAAAAGAAAAATGTAGCATTTCATGCTGAGAAAGATGAAAATGAATCAGATTCTGAAGATGAAGATCTGGCATTCATTGCAAAAGGATTCAAAAAATTCCTAAAATATCGAAAAGCCAGTCGTTACAACAAAAGGAAACCTGGATCAAATAAACCATCTTCATCCGCAATAGAATGTTTCAACTGCCACAAAAAGGGACACATGCAGAAGGATTGTCCAGAACAGAAGAAGAAGTCAGAAAATGATAAATTCAAATATAAGAAGGACAAGTCAAAGAAACGAGCCTTCTCAGTAACATGGGATGATTCAGACTCATCTTCATCAGAAAGTGAAAGTGATTCGGAGAATGAACAAGCTAATGTTTGTTTTATGGCAATAGAAGATGAGGTACAAATTCCTACATTTGATGAATTACTTGATATTAATGCTGAATTGATAGTCAAATATAAAGACATAAAACGTCAATTAAAAGTAGTCAAAGCAGATTTAAGTAGAGCAGAGTTTGAACGAGATATGTTAAAAGATGAGAAGAAAATATTAGAAGAAGAACTTGAAAAAATTCAAGAATCATCATCTAATGTTGACTCTCAATTATCTCTTTTGAGTCAAGAAATAGAAGCTCAAAAAGAGAAAAATAATGCTCTCACTACTGAAAATCATGAGCTTAAGGCAAAAGTCAAAATTCTAGACCTAGAAAAAGCTAGTTTACAAACAAAGTTTGATGACATTACTCAAAATGTTTCTAACTTTAACAAAGGTCGAGAAAATTTGACAAAAATCATTGAAAATTCACAATCTGCATCAAATAAACAAGGTTTGGGATATAAGAAACAAGAAATCAAGAAACATCTTGATAATAAAGTTGAAGTTAAGAAAAATCTTAGTTTATTATATTCCAAACCAAAGCCAGTTGTGAAAATTCAAAAGAAAAATACAAAGACTGTCAAAATATGGGTTCCTAAAACAAATAACAATTTGATTAGGGACAAATACATTCAGCAATTCATGAATACTGTGCATTATAATTCTAATTATGTATATAAAGGGGATACCGGACCCGTATGGGTTTGGATTCCTAAGATCTAACTCTTAGGACCCCATAAAAAGTGGGTACCATGGTCTTAATTATATTTTTTGCAGGTCCCACTTAAGAAAAGAGGAAAGTGGATATTCTGGTTGATACATTCCTATATTATTCCATTATCTATTACTCCTTTTTGTCGATGACAAAGGGAGAGAAAGTGCTAACAATTATTTGCAGGAATATATAATATAGACAAAATCTCAGGGGGAGATCACATATTCAGGGGGAGATTCAGAACTTCAGATATATGTTGTCATCAATCAAAAAGGGGGAGATTCAGAACTTCAGATATATGTTGTCATCAATCAAAAAGGAGGAGAATGTTGAGTCACAGATTCTATGAAGTTTTGATTTCTGACAAAGAAATAAAGGCGATCGACAAAACGAAGACATCATGGCTATAAAGATTCCCAAAAGAGTTCATATGGTACTATAGATTATAGATTGATTATTTGATGTTGTAATAGTATTATACTTGTTAAACTCTATCCTCAAATAATCATGCATCTCAATATAATCGATGTATATATGTTATAATATGCATTGCACATTCATTGTGCAAGTTATCAGTGACCGGTCGACCGGTAAGTTTTTGGGCGGTCGACCGTTCCTGTCTAAGTTGCACAATAAACGTGCACACATGCACATAACGTCTATATATTTGAAATCCTGTCTACCGGCCATTTTTGACCTGTCGACCGTTTTTAAACAGAGAGCAACCTTTCCTAAAAGACACTTCTTTCTCCAATGGTTGCATCTCTTACCTTTCATCAATGATCATATCTATTAATGGCTACTCTTCACAAAGAGTTACAACCATTTATTCTCTATATAAACACGTCTAAATCATTGATTCAATACCAAGAATTCTTGCTCTAATTTCTGATCTTACTTTCTAAATATTCTTGCATTCTAAAAGCTCTCAAATATTTAAATTGCTTATTGAATCATTGAAATTATTTCATATCTTTTGATTCTATAAGTAATATACTTCCTTCAATCTTCACAAACATCATTCACATATTTTGAGGATAAGATTATAGGAAGGGTGTACTACAAGTGACAAATCCGTGTTATCAAGAGCACAAGTTGTCAACGGCAATTGTATTTGTTTTTTGTTGAAGTCCTCGGTGTTGTAAGAGGCACGAAATCCCGTTCGGCTGTTCGGGTGTTGTAAACCTGTTCCTCCGGGTGAAGCGAGGTAGTTGGTAGTGAAAATCCAGATAGAAGTCTGGGATTGGACGTAGGACGGGAGGTCCGAACCAGTATAAAAATCCCTGGTGTGATTTTTACAGTTTACTGCATTTACTATTCTATATCTGAGAATTGTTATAGTTAGTTTATTAAATATTTACTTGTATAGAACATTCCACATATATTGTCAGTCCATATCAAGGTTTCAAATCTCGGATTTTGGCCAACATCTCGGGCAAATATCTCGGCTATCTCGGGCGATATTTAAAAGACTTATAACTAACCAAGCTGCCAAATCTCGGATTTTGGCTAATATCTCGGATTTTCATCTCGGCTGATCTCGGGGAGATTTAAAACCTTGGTCCATATTACACGATCCATAATTAGTGTGCACAAGCATACACACTTTCAGAATGGTGCTCTTTAAGCTTGCCTTTACTTCCCACCATGCGATGGAAGGCTCACCTCCCATCACTTTTCTTTTATGTCTCTTCTTCTTTATGTCACTTCTCCTTTATGGCTAATTACTCTTATACCCTTCTCTTAATGATATCTATTATCCTAACAGAACTTTCTAGAACATTCCATGCTTTATAAAGAGGAGAGTGAGTAAATTAGTTGTTAATGTGTTCATTTGATCATTAATTAAGTGCACGACAGTTCGAATAACTTATATCGATCGAAAAGCTATTTATCGATAAACTGATTTTCGGTCACATTATCGATTTTTCTTCGAAGAATATATTTTTGTAAACATCTTTCAAAAAAAAATTTCTTAACATTATTTATTAATTAAATGATGTTAAACAGGATTATAAAATCATATTTATAACACTTAATTATTATTCAAAATGTATCGATATTCGAAGACAAAGTGTTCAAAGTTTCGGGACGCTACAAAATTAATTTCTCAAAACAATTTTGAATATTTTAAATTTGTTTTATAATATTTGTAAAATTTACTCTTCTATTTCAAAGATAACATTTATATTTAAAATACATCTTAGTTTTTTAAATCTTAATTCGAAAATTAGCCTATGGTCGAAAATAATTTGAATCTTACATTGGACTAACTATTTGTGACTTACCACACTCATTGGGCCATGCCACTAACCAATAAGGGGAACACTTTTTATCCAATTTCAAGCGTGAACGCTACTATTCTTGACACCCATCAGATAAAAATGCTTATTAGTTGTTCACTATTTGTAACAACCTTTTTCGGAACAAGCCTAATTTTTAATACAATAAAAGCCCATCTAGTTCCATTTCAAAGCAGGCTGTTGATTGGTAAAATTTATACAATGAATAATATATAGATCTATTTATCTATGCTTTTAAAATATCATAGTGGAAGGGATAATATATAATAACAGAAATAAGTACCCATTTCATAAAAACCAAGTCTTAGAATTACAATACCCCAAAATATCCATAGTATAATATCTCAAAATAATACATCAAATCGTGTCTAAATCTTGGTACATCTGAATACATCAAAAATATAGATAAATAACTGAACTGCCACAAATCTTCACCGTTGCCTCCATCTTCTCCATCAGCATCGTTCCCCCCAACCCGTGGGTTGTAATAAGGAGGGAGTCAGAACAACAGTGTCCGGTGAATGAAAATCTCAAGTCCGACCAAGATAGTATTTGGGCAGTATCATTTAGATAAGTATTATGTCTTACGCATCCTATAATTTAACCTACTAAGTATTTCACCACTATAAGTCGTTTTCCTGTCTAGCTCCCTAATGTACCTTCAATTGTAGTTCAAGGCCCTTTCCTATTCAACTTTATAACTCTAATGCGGGTACAACAAAACTACCATCAATCATGCCCTAACAATGTGAGAGAAAACACCTTAGCCACTTTATACCTCTTTAATAGGAATTTGGAAAACTTTGACCACTTAATACCTATACCCTAGGCATATCTCCATCATTTAGTACCTAAACCCAAGGGAGACCCTTTCCTAGTACTTCTTAACCGACATGGTAAGAGATCCCATCAGGCCACTTAATACTTCTTTTATGGAAAGAGATGGACCCTACAATAGCCACTTAATACCTCATCCCCGAAGCAGACCCCTTACATAGATTTTCCACTACCGCACGTAAAAGATAATCTTGACCATTTGATACTTCTTTAGTGGAAGGAGGCGGACCTAACAATAGCCATTTAATTCCTTAAACCTAAAAAATGGTCGGTACTAGGATATCCGTCTTATGACCCGTAACCCAACCGTGATATCTCACAATAGTCCGACTATTCGTAAGTGCTAGTAGCTAGATTAGCTAGGTAATCTTACCTTATAGAATTAGGACTAATGTAATAACCCAAATTTTGACTAACATTATTTAGGACATTTAGTTAGATAAAATAAATGAAATAATGTAGATAGTTAAGGGATTAAGATTTGTTAATTTAGAAGGAGTCGTGCCTTAATGAATGTATTAGCAAAAGGGAATAAAAATAAGTAAGTAGGAGGAATATGGTAAGAGTAAAATAGGAACAGCCTATGTTCTTATACCCTAAACCTCTATATTCCTCATTCCTTATTCATTTTAACATTCAAAAACAAAACTAAAACACTATTGAGCTCGGCTGGCCACCATTAAGAGGATTCAAGGAGAAGAAAAGCAAGGATTCAAGTAGAAAGTTTAAGCAAATCAACCTAAGGCGAAATCTCAACCTCCTTACACTACGCCATAAATGGCCTACTACAACACAAAAAAAATGTTGGCTCAGGCCCGAAAAATGTTGCCATAGGTCTATGGCAACACTTTTAGGGTGATGCAATTTTTGCCATTGCCTTAGACCTCAAAGGCAACATTTTGACTATCTAAGGCAACATAAGTAATATTGTTGCAATAGAACCCTATTTGGGTCTATGGCAACACCCATAGGTATCTGTAGCAACATTCCAAAATGTTGCTATAGATATTAACTTTCTGAATTTGTGGGGCCCACAATGTAGAGCATATTAGATTTTTTAATAAAAATAAATTTTTATTTAATAAAATGCTATTGCACAGAATTTGATATTTAAACAGTAATTTATTTAAATAAATATTTTATTTCAACATTTGAAATAGTACAAATTCCTGACTCCACTATTTTACAATTCAATGATATATAACACTGATATTCACATATACAGATATTCCTCACTACATCACTCAGTTCACTCATTACATATGCAGTTTCAATTTATACAGACAGTGACACCGACAAATATATGACGAGCCGAGTGCCGAGCCGAAGGCGAGCCGAGTTCCGAGCCGAAGGCGAGCCGAAAAGCGGGTCCGGGCGCAGCGCCGGCGGGGGTCCGGGGCACCGCCCGATTCATCCGATTTCGGAAGATCGAGCCTTCTTTGAAACGATGTAAAATGATGCACCACACATACTTCTAAACCACCAGCCTCCATCCTCTAATTGCCTCACCAACAAACTATTTCAGTTGCCAAATTCGACTTCCGGTTGCCAAATCGTCTAATCACCTAATCACAATCGCTGATTACCCATTCCGACAACCCAAACATCACCAAACTTTCACACTGCAAATTCGCAACAAAACCAAGCACCACCCTTGGCTGATAGCAAACAACATTGCTTCTCACTGCAAGCTATATATCTATAGATTTGGACCATCAACTCTAAGCAGACTGCTTCGCCTTTCATCAACAAGAGAATCAAAGGTCAGTTCATACATGTACATTAGTTCAAAGAACCAAGCTATATAACTTCAGATTTGGACCATCATTAGCCTACAAAAGAAAAACCAAACACGTTTACTCAATATCAAATGAACTCAATATCAAATGAATGGGGAACATATTCACCCGCATTCCTTGGCATTATACTAAAAAGAGAAGACCATTTGCTACCTGGCATATGAGAAGGACCTGGATCGATTTCAGGCTTAAGGGAAGTAAAAACTGCAGTAGTTCTAGGCAAAACATCAGAAGCAATAGCAGTACTGAGCTGGGCATTTAAACAAATAAATTGCAAGCATATAACATAACTCGCTTTATTCGACCCTTTGTCTTCACCAACACCATCAAGCATAACCTTCTTACCCAAAGTAACACTACAAAGCAGTTATCAGTGATAATCCACTGCCCTTATCACATCAGCAACCAACAGTAGTGAAATAGGTGAATTACCTTCGACAATAGCAGCTATAGGAAAACCCGAAAGTAGACAGCAACTAGGGTCGATGCAATTCAAGGTCGATTCAAGCACAAAGAATACGTAAATCAATGGAGGAACTGGAGTAATAGGTATAACAAGAGAGAAGTAACAGAGCCTCCTAGCAGCGGGAAATCATTGTCAGTGGGAGACACATCGCCACTGCCTATCTTCTCACCGCATCCAGATCTAAACTCATAAGAGCGAAGAGAAAACGAAGTTGTGTCCTCTGAATATTGGAGTGGAAGATTGAATAGAAATGTAATAGCATCAGATCCGATTGGGTTAAAAGGGAACATCTTCTATACAGATTAGGGAAAACGAAATTAGGGATTTGGAAATTGGGGGTGAGAACGAAATGATATGAAAAGTAAAGTGGGAAAACGAAAATTTGGGGCAAATTGCAGTGGTGATCCAGTTTAACAATCAGATTAAATGTAGACCGTTGGATCGTATTCACGCGGATTGCTAATTTTATTAATTTTTTAATTTGAATACATCTATTGCAACACTATATAAAAATGTTGCATCGTGTTACACTTGTTTAGCTAGAGCAACACATTTTTATGGCTAAGGTAACACCATAAATACAACGTTGCAGTAGGACCTAAATTTTATATCTATCGCAACATTTTAGCTGGCAACACCTTGCAAAAATGTTGTAGAAGGTCATTTATGGCGTAGTGTTAACACCAAGCCAAGGTGAATAATTTATTTACATCTCACTTTTGATAATGATTTCGGTTTCATGTTTATGTCCGAACTATTTTGCAAGTACTATGCCATGTTATGTTTGTTTAAATAGATATATATGTTTGTTGATAACTGATATGATTTCATATGGATTTTATGATATGTTTATATTAGAAAACCTATTAAATGACATCCAAATGAGTTGCATTTTTTATATATGACCTAAAATATTATTTTAGAAGTGGGGTTCAGGTTTCATAATTTTCTACGTAATTGTGGTTTTATTATGAATTTTCTATGAGAGAAAATAGTCAATATTGGGTTTAAATTAATTAAGGCAATCAAGAATGTTTTCAGGTCTAAAATTTATATATGTTAGAAAACATGTTAAAAATGAATTATTTTGATTTTTGGGGAATTTTCTGAAGTATTTTACTATGGTTATAAAATTATTTCAATTAAGGGACTTAAATATTTATATGTTTTATCAAGGAGGACTTATTTGCTTTAAAAAAATTTAATTGTAAATTTTGAATTCGGCAGCCTTTGTAGAAAATAATTTTGATAAAGAGTGGGCAACCAATCATATTTTGACAAATTGGGCTAGTTAGGTAAAAAATAATTACTTTGAAAGGCAATAAACCACTTTTGTTTCGAATTACGACTTCACCACATTCTTAGCTTGCTTCTGTCACCATGCCCAATTCGACCTTTCGCACCTATTCGAAACCAATGCACATTATATCAAGCAATTGGTATGTAATGTATTGGAGAAAGACGGACAAGTTACATTTCTTTAAAAAGAGGCTTTCGAACAAGTTGCCGCTTGCCTTTGTTTTTAGAAATGAGCATTCGAAAGAGTTGCTGCTTATTTTTGTTTTAAAAGAAGCTTTCGAAAGGATAACTGCTTTTGAATCTATTTGATACCCATGTTATCGCATTCATACCTTTCGAATTAGTTAAGGTCATTATAGCCTTAAAATAATGTATTCGAAAGGGGTGCTTTCACCTTTTAACATCAAAGCGGCCTTCTCGATGCTTTCTAAAGGTTCGTACAGCTGCTTTCAAATGGTTTCAAAGGCAAGGGTTTCGAAAGGGTGGGTTTAGAAACTATCCACTTTCTTTTACATGGTATTAATGCTTTCGCCACTGTTCTTTATGTCCCTTTAGTTATATTAATGTTTAAACCTAATGGTTTCGAATGGAATAATTTTAAATGGTTTCGAAGCAATGTTTCCACAAACCCTTACTTGAACCCAATTCTTTCGGAAGGTATATTTTACGTGTTCCGAAAGATTTTTTTAAGTGTTTTGAAAGGAAGGTTTCCAATGCTTTTAAAAGACAAGTTTAAATAGTTTCGAAAGGGGATGTCTAAGGTTTTATATAATGGTTTCAAAAGGGCTGCTTTCAATTATTTTGAAAGGGATTGTTTAAGGTATTAAATAAGGGTTTCAAAGGTATTGCTTTGGCTTTAAGGCCTAAAGTTTCTAAGTTAGAAAGGGGTTTTAACTTATTTTGATGGCATAGAAAATCACCTTGATTTAGATTTCATCAACATAGTTTTGTGTAAAGCATATATCATGGCATAAGTATTTTGAGTAAAGCAAAGAGCATATTTTCCTTGTTTAAGTATGATTTAAAAAGGTTTAAATCATTTTAAAAGAAATGTTTTCAAGGAAAACTGGATGGGGTAGTTAACCCTAAGTTTATGACTCGGATATTAGAAGACCAAATGGGAGTGATATGGGGTCACACTCTATACTTCAGCTAATAGCCCCTAACTAATATAAGTCCAAATTCCAGTGTGTAGGGCTTTGTCACAGATGGGACTAAAATGATGTTACGCACAAAAAGAAATATATAGAGAAAAGGTAGGTTATTGGTGAGACTGCAAAACCATTAGGATCAGTTGACCATAGAAGAAGATTGTTATGGGAAGATAGCCCAATATTATGTCTAACAGAAGTTAGATTACTGATTATGTCTGGTAGGCCTCGGGTCAACCAATGGTTAATAGTTAGCCAGATAAAAACTATAGTATGGACAGATAGTCCAATTATTTCCTAATTATTATGCATATATGTATTTGCTATTGTTGTTATAATCAGTTTGATTGTAGGATTTTGATTTGCAGTAAATATGCTTTTAAAAAGATTTTAGTGAGGGGAAACCTGTTCCGCTAAGCGGCGTTATCGCACTTAATATTAGTAAACCGAGATGTAATAGTATTATTCACACCAGGCTTTATGTCCGACTCGAAGTTTATGTTTTCCCCATAAACTCTTGGGTGCTCAAAATTAAATTTGAGTTGATTAAGAGTTAAGGACCTTTCAGGTTTAGTAGGTTGGACGAATAAGCTTTCGAAGACATATAGAAGGCAAAGCTAGCTATGTAGGAGCTATTTAGTATTATATTAGCTGTTATGTATTTATGATTGATATGACTATCTAGTACTCTAATCATCCAATGGGGCATCTTCATATGTCATTCTTGGCATAATTTGTAATAATTATATTTGATCAAAACCTAGGAATCATTTTGGGATTATGTAACTGAATATGAAATAGAGATTTGAAATGTAATCAGAAAAGTTATTTTTGAAATCTGTGTTGATTTTATTTCATATTCATGTATTTCTGATATTATGAATACTATTAACATTACCGTATTTTATCATCGAAAGTTAATACTATAGATGACTACAGCATATGTAGCGCTTAGCTTTAGTCCTTAATGTAGGGGATGTTACAACTTGGTATCAGAGCATAGGTTTATGAAACTTAAAAGAAATTTTAAACTTAAAATGATTTTTGAAATATAATCCTAAGGAATTATAGAAAAGATTGGGTATGGGATAACGCTATAGTAACGTACCAGTATTTGCTATATATAAGTATATGCTTTATCTCTATCTCTCTCATATCTCTTAGGCTATTCTTCTGTACCTTACAAAGACTCGAATGTAAATTTTAAGGAAGTAAGATATGGATGCTAATAATGGAAGAGTTAACATTTGTGGAGGAAGCACCACAACCAATGGAAATGCCAGACCAAACACTAGATGGAATCCAGGTCGAGCATAAGCTGCAAATGTGGTGCTGGAGTGCTGCAAGTTAATATGGGAGCTATGTATCAGTTCTTTGTCAACATGATGCAAGATGGAGCTGCTGTCAATCATCCCCGAAACCAATCATAGACCAGAGTTTGCGGGATTAGTTGGAAGAAATGCTAGAGAAGGAAATCAAGGAACTCCAGTGGTCAATAACTATGCAGTACTAAGCAGAGATTATGGTAGGCTTGGAGGAAAGCCATTTATCGGGACTGAGGATGCAATTGAAGTGGAGAATTGGTCGCTTCATTGCGAAAGAATTTTTGCTGATTTGGGACTCAACGATGAGCATAAAAGAAGATTGGTATCCAGACAGTTCCAAGGAGCAACACTGTACTAGTGGACTAGTGTTACTGTGGGAGTAAATGAAGAGACCATGACTTGGGTAGAATTCAGAATGAGGTTTGAGGAAAGATTCATGTCGAAGATCGCCAAGTCAACTCTACTCAAGAAGTTTGCTGAGTTGGTGCAGAGAGACATGACAGTGCTGGAGTATGCTACTAGATTTGAGGAGCTATCGAGATACGGTTATCAAAAGGAATGAGAATTCATCTGTGGATTGAGACCCGAGCTTGCTAAAGAACCTTTACCACATATTAGGGATCCAGGCGATGTAGTTGTTAAGATGGCTTTGAGGCATGAGGAGATGCTTGCTCTCTTAAATGATGACAAAGGAGTGGAAACCCAAGGTGGGCAGAACCACAAGAGAAGGTTTTTCCACAAGAAAGGTGCTCAGAAAGGAGGAGCAACCAAGAAAGGGAAGGCCAATGTAGTCTGCTACAATTGTGATAAGAAGGGACAATGCTCACGAATGTCGGACAGGAAAAGCAAAAAAGGCTGCTACAAGAAAGGAGTAAAATGCTTCAACTATGATCAAATTGGACATTATAAGAACTAGTGCAAAGAACTAACCAAGGATGGAAATGGCAAAGTGCTTGCATTAGAACCAGCTACCTTAAGACCAACGGCAGAGGAGAAAGGAAAAGCTGTGTTGGGAGGTACGCTCTTGATTTGTGGTGTGTCAGTTAGAGCTGTATTTGATACTAGTGCATAACATTCTTTTATATCTTATTGTTTGGTAGGTAAGCCTAACCTAGAACCCTCATCCTAGTTACTTCCTTAAGGGTTGGGAATCCGATGGAAGGGTATGTGACTCCTGGGATGAGATGTGACCACTTAGAGTTTGAGTTGTTAGGTCATATATTTTCTTGCAGTTTGCATGTATTTGATTTTGTAGGGTTCGGAATTATTTTGGGTATGGATTAGTTAAGTAAGAACGATGTTATGATATTTTTCCATGACAAGAAAATATCACTTAGACACCCTAGTTGTAGTGATCGGATTATATACTCCGTAGAAAACCCTAGTTTTGAGGTTAATGCTTTGTTCGGTGTCATGGAGACAGTAGACGAGTTGAACCGAGTTTTCGTTGTTAGAGAATTTGCAGCTGTCTTTGAGCCTATATACCGCTGAACGAGCCATTGCGTTTCGAATAAATTTATTACCAAAAGCTGAACCAGTGAGTAGACCGCCCAGTAGAATGACACCTAACGAGATGGAGGATTTAAAGGTGCAGTTGGTGGATTGAGAAGGTAAGAATTTTATTAGACCAATCAGTTCGCCTTGGGGAGCATCCATAGTGTTTGCAAAGAAACCGGATGGATTGTTGAGGTTGTGTATCGATTATCGTAAGCTGAATGAGAAGATGATGAAGAACCGATATTTATTACCTAGGATTGACGATTTGTTCGATCAGTTGAGTGGAGCCAAAGTATTTTCTCAGTTGGATTTGGCAATAGGGTTCCATTTACTTAGAGTATCAGAGGATAATATTCCTTTGACGACGTTTAGGACCAAGTATGGATCATACGAATGGTTAGTGATGCCATTTGGTCTAACTAACGGGCCAACATTATTCGTGGACTTGATGAATAGAATCTTCCAAGAACATTTGGACAGATTCATGTTAGTATTCATAGACGACATTTTAATATACTCTAAGGTTGAAAGAGAGCATGAAGTTCTTCTTAGAGTGGTGCTTGAAACGCTGAGACAACATTAGCTGAAGGAAAAATTTGCGAAGTGTCACTTTTGGAAGAAGGAAGTGAAATTTCTTTGTCATGTGGTCTTAGAGAAAGGGTTGTCGGTAGATCTGGCTAAGATCGAGGCAGTTAATAATTGGAAGAGCTCCAAGGCAGTGACCGAGATAAAGAGTTTTCTTGGGTTAGCTAGCTACTACCAGAGATTCATTAAGGATTTCTCGCGGATAGCCGCACGACTAAGCTAACTCGGAAAGATGTGAAGTTTGTTTGGACTGATAAGTGTGAGGAGGCATTCCAGAAACCGAAACACTTATTGACTAATGCACCTATGTTAGTTGTTCCAGAGGGGAATCAGGACTTAGTTGTGTACACGGATGCATGTGGAACAGGATTACGAGCTGTGTTAATGCAGAGGGGTAAAGTGATTGCCTATGCTTCTCGACAGCTCAGACCGCATGAAATCAGATATCTAGCTGCGGTAATTTTCACATTGAAAGTGTGGAGACATTACCTTTTAGGAGAAAGATTGGAGTTGTATACGGATCATAAGTCACTGAGATATTTATTCTCTCAGAAGGAGTTTGAATATGAGACACCAAAGGTGGTTAAAGTTTTTAGCCACTTATGACTTTGGTATTGAATACGCACGGGCAAAAGGGAATAAGGTTGCATATGCACTTAGCAGAAAATATTAGAATGCACTATTGGCAATGATAGCTGAGTGGAATGATTTAGAAGCATTGACCACATGCGGAGTACGATGGAGATCAAAGAGTAGTTTTAGTTAAGAAACTGCTATGTTGTCGTGTTTAGAAGTTCGATCGATGATGATCGAAATAATTTCTTCTAAACAAGGGGAGGATCTGTTATTAGCTGAAAAGATCACAAAGTTAAGGAATGGAACATAGAGTGATGACTTGAAAGATTTCTTTCTTGACCAGAATGGGTGGTTGAGGAAGAAAGGAAGAATATGTGTTACGAATGTGGGAAACTTTAGGAAGGAAGTTCTTAGAGAATGCCATCGTTCGAAGTTCACTATTCATCCAGGAGGAACTAAGATGTATCCGGATATGAAAAGGAGTTTCTTCTAGGAAGGTATGCAGAGAGATGTAGGCTTATGGGTGAGGTAGCGTTTAAACTATCAACAGGTAAAAGCTGAACATCAAAAACTGAGTGGGTAACTTCAGCCTTTTGATATTCTAGTCTTGAATTTCTATCTCAATGGATTTCATAGCTGGGTTGCTAAGGTAAAATAGAGGAAATGATAGTATATGGGTTATAGTGGACAGGTTGATTAAGAGTGCACACTTTATACCCGTTAAGTCGACAAGGACAGCACAAGATTTAGCTAAGTTATTCATGAGTAATATAGTTAGACTACATGAAATTCCTAGTAGTATAGTAAGTGATAGGGATTCCATATTTACTAGTGAGTTCTGGAAGATTCTATATGATGCTTTAGGTACCAAGCTCAAGATGAATACCACTTACCATTCACTGATAGATGGGCAAACAGTGAGAGTTAACAAAGTCTTAGAGGATTTGTTAAGAGCTTGAGTGCTAGATTTCGGAGGATCATAGCAAGAACACCCATATTTAGTCGAGTTTTCATATAACAACAGTTACCAGACTAGAAAGGGATGACACCTTTTGAAGCATTGTATGGATGGCCATGCAAATCTCCCGTTTGTTGGTTAGAGACCAGGAATAGATTGATTCTTGGTCCAAATTTAGTTAGAGAAGCTACGGAAAAGATTGAGTTAATTCGGGCTAGAATAAAAGAAGCTCAGTCTAGGCAGAAGAGTTATACTGATAGAAGATGAAAAGATTTAGAATTCTCAGTTAGAGATCATGTTTTCGTCAAGGTGTCACCGATGAAAAGCGTAATCAGATTTGGAAAATCAGGAAAATTGGCACCAAGATTCATTGGACGATTTCCTATTATAGAGACGATCGGAAACTCTCATATAGAGTAGAGTTACCGAATAGTCTGGCAGGAGTTCATAATGTTTTTCATATTTCTCATCTAAGGAAGTGTATTCGAGATCCAGAGACTACTATTACACCGACTGTGTTAGATGATCTAGTGGTGGAACCGGATATGATTATAGTTAGAAAACCAGTTCGTATAGTTGCGAAGGATGAAAAGAGACTAAGGAATAAGACAGTCAGATTAGTCAAAGTCCAATGGAGTGACGACGAGAGGGACTGTACTTGGAAAACCAAGAGTAGGATTAGAGATGCTTATCCTGACTTGTTTCATGGTATGTTTTACCATTATGTATGATTGTGGTGGGCACCTTATCATAATTTCGAGGATGAAATTCATTAAGGAGGGGAGTCTGTAATGACCCTAATTTTGACTAACATTAACATTTAATTAGACAAATTAAATGAAATAATGTAGATAGTTAAGGGATTGAGATTTGTTAATTTAGAAGGAGCCATGCCTTAATGAATGTAGCAAAAGAGAACAAAAATAAGTAAGTAGGAGGAATACGGTAAGGGTAAAATAGGAATAGCCTTATTATTATACCCTAAACCCCTCTATTCTTCGTTCCTTATTTATTTTAACATTCACAAACAAAACTAAAACCCTATTAAGCTCGACGAGCCACCATTAAGAAGATTCAAGGAGAAGAAAAGCTATGATTCAAGTAGAAAGCATAAGCAAATCAATCTAAGGGCAAATCTCAACCTCCTTAACACCAAGCCAAGGTGAATAATTGGTTTACATCTCACTTTTGATAATGATTTCGGTTTCATGTTTATATCTGAATTACTTTGCAAGTAACATGCCATGTTATGTTTATTTAAATAAATATATATATATATATGCTTGTTGATGATTGATATGATTTCATATGGATTTTATGATATGTTTATATTAGAAAACCTATTAAATGACATCCAAATGAGTTGTATTTTTTATATATGACCAAAAACATTATTTTAGAAGTGGGTTTCAAGTTTCATAATTTTCTAAGTAATTGTGGTTTTATTATGAATTTTCTATGAGAGAAAATAGTTAATATTAGGTTTAAATTAATTAAGGCAATTAAGAATGTTTTCGGGTCTGAAATTTATATATGTTAGAAAATATGTTAAATGTGAATTATTGTGAGTTTTGGGGAATTTTCCTAAGTATTTTACTATGATTATAAAATTATTTAAGTTAAGGACTTAAATGTTTTAAATGTTTTATCAAGGAGAAGGGCTTATTTGCTTAAAATGTTTTTAATTGTAAATTTTGAATTCGGCATCCTTTTTAGAAAAGAATTTTGATAAAGAGTGGTGCAACCAATCATATTTTGACAAATTGGGCTAGTTAGGTAAAAATGAATTAATTTGAAAGGCAATAAACCATATTTTTTTTCAAATTACAACTTCACCACTTCCTTAGCTTGCTTCCATCACCATGCCCAGTTAGACCTTTCGCACCTATTCGAAACCAAAGAACATGATATCAAGTAATTAGTATGTAATGTATTGGGGAGAGTTAAGAAGGAATGATGGTGTCGAAGGCATGCTTCCGAAGGGGTTGAAGCTACTCTAATTAGCTTTCGAATCAATCAACTTACATTTTTTTAAAAGATGCTTTGGTACAAGTTGCCGCTTTCCTTTGTTTTTAGAAAGGAGCTTTCAAAAGAGTTGTCGCTTTTGTTTTAAAAGAAGCTTTTGAAAGGATAGCCGCTTTTGAACCTATTTGATACCTATGCTGCCGCATTGATACCTTTCGAATTATTTAAGGCTATTATATCCTTAAAAAAATGTATTCGAAAGGGGTGCTTTCTGCTTTTAACATTAAAGCCGCCTTCTCAATGCTTTCAAAAGGGTCGTACAACCGCTTTCAAATGGTTTCAGAGGCAATGGTTTCGAAATGGTGGGTTTCGAAACTATCCTCTTTCTTTTACTTTGGATTAATGCTTTTGAAAGTAATACTTTCGCCTCTGTTATTTATGACCCTTTAGTTATATTAGAGGTTAAACCCAATGGTTTTGAAAGGAATAATTTTAAATGGCTTCAAAGCAGGGTTTCCACAAACCCTTGCTTGAACCCAGTGCTTTCAAAAGGTATATTTTAAGTGTTCTGAAAGGTCTGTTTTGTTTTGAAAGGATGGTTTCTGATGCTTTCGAAAGACAAGTTTTGATGGTTTCGAAAGGGGATGTCTAAGTGTAACATCCCCTATTTGGAGGCCCGAAGCTAAGCGCTACAGATGCTGCAGTCATCCATAGTATTAACTTCTGGTGACCAAATACGGTAATGTTAATGATATCCATAATATCAGAAGCACTTGAATATAAAATAAAAACATCACAGATTAAAAACATTTTTCTAATTCAAAACAACATTTCATATTCAGATTACATAATCCGAAACATTTCCCAAATTCAGATCAAATATAATTATTACAAAATACGCCAAGAGCGACATATTAAGATGCCACCGTGGATGACCAGAGTAGTAAATAGTCATAACTGACTTAATACAACACAACATAATAAAACAAACAAAAACAGCAAGTCCTAAATAACTATCTGTCAGCCTCCTGCTTGTCTCCGGAAGCTTTATTCGCCAACCTACTAAAAACCTGAAAATCCTCAACCTTCAGCCTACTCAAATCAATTTTGAGCACCCGAGAGTTTAAGGGGGAAAATATTAACTTCGATTCAAACATACAGCCTGGTGTGAATAATACTATATATCTCGGTTATTTGATATTAAGTGAGACCACTCCGCTTAGTGGAACGGGATTCCCCTCAGTAATATCCCTTTAAAACATATCTTTTGCAAATAATAGTCCTGCAACCAAACTAGTTAAAACTGTAAAGAATTATCATGTAAACATAAATATCAGGTAACAAATGGACTATCTATCCAAACATTATAGTTTTGTTTGGCTAACTACTAACCTTTGGCCGACTCGGGCCTACCAGACAACACACACAAATAATCTAACATCTGTTAGATACTCTTCTTCTGGACGGTCTGTCCCTAACTTACTTTCTCTAGGTCAACTGATCCTAATTGTTTTGCAGGCTCACCAATAACCTACCTCTGTACAAATAAATATTCCCTTCTGTGTGTAACATCATTCTAGTCTTACCTATGACAAAGCCCTACACATTGGAATTTTGGACTAAATTTGCTAGGGGCTAATAGCTAATGTATAGGGCGTGACCCTATACCAGTCCCATCTGGTATACAAATGTATGAGTCATTTTACTTAGGGTAATCTTCCCTTACATTTTCCTTGGAAGACTTTTCTTCTCAAATTGATTTAAAACCTTTAAATCATACTTCAAACAAGGAAAATATATACTCCATGCTTAACTCAAAATCACCTTGCGGTGTAATATATACTTTACACAAATCTTTGTTGATGAAAACATTTAAACCTTCGAAAGTACGCCTTTCGATCCCATTGAAAGTACCCCTTTCGAAACCAAGTAAAACCCATTTTATAACCTAGGCCAAAAGGCCAAAACGTTCCTTTCGAAACCATTTAATCTTCCTTTCGAAACCATTGAAAATCCTTTCTTTCGAAAGCTTTAAAAACCTTAGACATTCTCCTTTAAAACCGTAAAACTTTGCCTTTCGAAATCATTGGAAAACCTTTCCTTTCAAACCTTTCAAAACAGTTGGAAAACCTTTTCTTTCAAACCTTCGAAACCATTGGGGAACCAACCCTTAGAAACCTTTCTTTAAAACATTAAAGCATCAAAACCTTTATAAATAGCAAACATTTTGAATGCATTTGGGTTCAATTAAAACATGTGGAAACCTTTTGAAACCATTTAAAACTAATTCCTTCCAAACCTTTGGGTTCTACCTTCAACAGAGCAAAAGGGTCATAAAACATTTAAGTCAAAAGCACTCTTTTGAAAGCTATTCCTTAGTAAACAAGTGGTGGTGTCGAAACCAACCTTCTGAAAGCAATGGAGAAGTGGCTTGGATTTAAAAACAAAGTCACCCTTTTGAAACCATTGACTTCGAAAGGTAGAAAAGCGGCAGCAAGGGGTTTCAACCCCGATGAAAGCATTTACTTAAAAACAAAGGAGCAACCTCTTCGAAACAATTCTTTAAATCAATTTGACCCAGTCAGAAGAAAACTAAGTCGAAAGCATACCCTTTGAAAGCAAAGCAGGCGCATTTTCATTTGAAAGCAAAATCGCGCTTCGACCACTATGGAACCCCTGGTTTCGACCCAATACCCACCGCCTATATCCAATTCATTGCGCACCAAGTCTTTGAAGCCATGCGCATTGGTTTCAATGGTGATGGAGGCGGAACTACTAGGTCGGAACCTAGGTGCCGAAAGTGGCGAAACATGCTTAAAGCATGTAAAAAATGATTTTAACTTCAAAAAGAATTTCTTTTCAACTAACCTACATTGTTTGTTAAAATATTATTGGTTGCCTATTTTCTTTTCTAAAAGTGCTGCCAAAATTTCAGAAATAAACAATTTAAATAATTTACAAAATACCCCTTCTCCTTTTATAAAATATAAAACATTTAAGTCCCATACCATAAATAATTTTATATATCTATTAAAACATTTAAACAAATTCTACAAAACTTCCAAAAAATCATTTTTTATATGTTTTCTAACATAAATTAATTTCAGACCCAAAACTTATATTATTTAGCCGTAATTAATTTTAAACCCAAATAATCATTTTCCTCACTAGAAAATTAATATAGAATCTACATTAATTCAAAAAATTATGTAAATTGAAACCCATCTCTAAAATATCATTTTTGATCTAAATTTAAAATCGTAAGGCATTTGGATGTCATTAAATAGGGTTTTCACATTAAAACATATCATAAAACCTATATGAATGAGCATAAATCATCAACAAGCATATATAAACATTTTGTCCTTCAAAATCATGGCATAACATTGCAAATAAATTCGGATTATCCTTAAAACCGAAAACAGTTAAGAAAACAAGAGATGTAGTCATTATTCACCTTAGCTTTGAGATTAAGGAGTTTGAGATGTGAATGAATTTGATTTTGAATACTCTTCTTCCTTTGATTGCTTTCTCTTTCTCTAGCTTGTCTAATAGTGGCCGGCCTCTACTTTGACTTCGATTTTGAAATGAACGTGTAAATGAATTCCTTAAGGTTTAGGGTATAAGAATACTATTTTTCCTATTTTACCCCTTCTCGGTTTCATTTTAACTCATCTTTAGTTCATTGTTTACATGGCACGGCTACTCCTTAGTTTAATTATAAATCTCAATCCCCTAATCATCCCATTATTTTATTTTATTTAGCTAATTAAATATCCTAAATAATGTTGCTAAAAATTAGGGTCATTACAAACTCCCCTCCTTAAATAATTTCATCCTTGAAATTACGATATGGTACAACAAATCAAACATAAAGGTAAAACATACCATCAAACAATTCAAGATAAGCGTCTCTAATCCTACTCTCAATCTCCCAAGTATAGTTTCTCTCATCATCGCTCCACTGGACTTTAACTAATCTGACTGTCTTGTTCCTTAGCCTCTTCTCATCTCTCGCGACTATACGAATCGGCTTTCTAACTACAGTCAAATTCGGCTCTACTACTAAGTCCTCTAACACAGTCGATGCAATAGTAGTCTCCGGATCTCTAACGCACTTCCTTAGATGAGAAACATGAAAAACATCGTGGACTCCTGCCATATTATTCGGTAATTTTACTCTATATGCGAGTTTTCGGATCCTCTCTACAATAGGAAACGATCATACGAATCTCGATGCCAACTTCCCAGATCTTCCAAATCTGATCACACCCTTCGTCGGTGACACCTTAATAAAAACATGATCTCCAACAGAGGACTCTAAGTCTTTCCATCTTCTATCTGCATAACTCTTCTCCCTAGACTGAGCTTCCTTCATTCTAGCTCGAATCAACTCAATCTTTTCTGCAGCTTCTCTAACCAAATCTAGACCAAGAACTAACCTATCTCCGGTCTCTAACCAACAAACTGGAGTTTTGCCTGGTCTTCCATACAAAGCTTCAGATGGTGCCATCCCTATACTAGTCTGATAACTGTTGTTATATGAAAACTCGACTAAGTGTAGATGGTCTTCCCATTATCCCCCAAAATCTAACACATAAGCTCTTAACAAATCCTCCAAGACTTTGTTAACTCTTTCCATTTGCCCATCGGTCTGCAAATGGTAAGCAGTACTCATCTTGAGCTTGGTTCCTAAAATCTCTTATAGACTCTTCTAGAACTCACTAGTAAACAAGGAATCTCTATCACTTACTATACTACTAGGAATTCCATGCAGTCTAACTACATTCTTCATAAATAACTTAGCTAAATTAGGTGTCGTTCTAGTTGACTTAACTGGATTGAAATGGGCACTCTTGGTCAATCTGTCCACTACGACCCATAACTTTCATTTCCTCTATTAGATCTTGGCAACTCGTCTATAAAATCCATAGAAATAGAATCCCACTTCCACACTGGAATATCTAATGGTCGAAGAAACCCACTTGGCTTCTGATGTTCGTCTTTTATCTATTGATAGTTCAAACACTGCTTTACCCATAAGCCTACATCCTTCTTCATTCCTTCCCAGAAGAAACTCTGCTTCATTTCACGATATATCTTAGTTTTAATGAATAGTGAACTTCGAACGATGGCATTCTTCCAGAACATCTTTCCAAATGCTTCCCACATTCGGAATACACAATCTTCCCTTCTATCTCAACCACCCATTCTGGTCAATATTAAAATCCTTCGAGTCATCGCTCTCCGTTTCTTCCTTTAACTTTCTGATCCGTTCCACCAATACTGGATCCACCTCCAGTTTAGAAGCAATGTTTTCGATCATCACCAGTCGAACTTCTAAACAAGACAATGCAACAGATGCTCCACTAGACCCAGCTTTAGATCCCCAATGCACTCTGCAAGTCGACAATGCTTATAAATCTTTCCACACAACTATCATTGCCAACACTGCATTCTGATGCTTTCTACTAAGCGCATTTGCAACCTTATTACCTTTCCCTGCTGTGTACTCAATTCCAAAATCATAAGCAGCAATAAACTCTAACTATCTCTGCTGTCTCATGTTCAACTCCTTTTGAGAGAACTAGTACATCAACAACTTATGATCCGTATATAGCTCAAATTTTTCTCGCAAAAGGTAATGTCTCCACGCTTTCAACACAAAATTCACTGCAGCCAATTCGAAATCATGCGTAGGATATCTAACTTCATGCAGTCTAAGCTGTCGAGAAGCATAGGCAATCACTTTACCTCTCTGCCTTAACACAGCTCCTAACCCAGTTCCACACGCATCTGTATAAACTACCAAATCCTGATTCCCTTTCAGAACAACTAATACAGGTGCATGGGTCAATAAGTGTTTCAAGCTCTGGAATGCTTCCTCACACTTATCGGTCCACACAAACTTCACATCCTTTTGCGTTAGCTTGGTCATCGGTGCTGCTATCCACGAAAAATCCTTAATGAACCTCAGATAATATCCAGCCAGTCCAAGAAAAATCTTTATCTCAATCACTGTCTCCGGTCTCTTCCAATTATTCACCGCTTTAATCTTAGTCGGATCTACAGACAACCCTTTCTCTTAGACTACATGACCAAGAAACTTCACTTCCTTCTTCCAGAAATGACACTTCGAAAACTTCGCCTTTAGCTGATTCTACCTCAGCGTCTCAAGCACAATTGTAAGATGAACTTCGTGCTCCATTTCATCTCTAGAGTATATAAAAATATCATCTATGAAAACCAACAGGAACCTATCCAAGTGATTTTGGAAAATTTGGTTCATCAAATCCACAAAGAATGCTGGCGCATTAGTTTGTCCGAACGGCATCACTAACCATTCGTTTGATCCATATCTGGTACCAAACGCCATCAAAGGTATACTATCCTCTACTACTCTAAGCTGATGAAAACCTGTTGCTAAATCCAACTGAGAAAATACCTTTACTCCACTCAACTGATTGAACAAATCATCAATTCTAGACAATGGATATCGATTCTTTATCGTCTTCTCATTCATCTTGCGATAGTCGATAAATAACCTCAACGATCCATCCGACTTCTTAGTAAACATTGCGGCTGCTCCCCAAGGTGAGCTGCTTGGTCTAATAAAATTATTGCCTTCCAGATCCACCAACTGCACCTTTAATTGCCTCATCTTGGTAGGTGTCATCCAACTAGGTAGCCTACTCACCGCTTCTGCTCCAGGCACCAAATCTGTCTGAAACTCAATAGCTTGTTTCGGTGACAGTCCAACTACGAGTTCAAAGACATCCGCGAATTCTCTAACCATGAAAACTCGACTCAACTCGTCTTCTACCGCCACAACACCCGACAAAGCATTCACCTCACAACTAGGGTTTTCTACGGTATAAACAATCTGATCACTGCAGTCAGGGTATCTAAGTGATATTTTCCTATCATGGCAAAATATCCTAGCATCACACCTACTTAACCAATCCATAGCCAAAATAATTCCGAACCTTACAAAGTCAAATACATGCAAACTGGAAACAAAGGTATGACCTAACAAATCAAACTCTAAGTGGTCACACTTCATCCCAAGTTTCGCATACCCTCCTATCGGATTTGCAACTCTTAAGAAAGTAACTAAGTATAAGGGTTCTAGGTTAAGCTTATCTACCAAACAATGAGATACAAAAGAATGCGATGCACCAGTATCAAACAGAACGCTAACAGACATACCATGGATCTAAAGCGTACCTCCCAACACTGCCTTCCCTTTCTCCTACGCTGTTGGTCCCGATGTAGGAGGTTCCAATGCAAATACTTTTCCCCTTCCATCCTTAGCCGGCTCTTTACACTGGTTCTTATAATGACAAATCTGATCACAGTTGAAGCATTTGATATTCTTCTTCCCGATCACTTCCTTTGCCTTTCCAGTACGACATTCATTAGAAAAATGTCCCTTCTTATCGCACTTGAAGCAGACAACCTCCAACTTTCCTTTCTTCACGGCTCCACCTTTCTAAGCACACTTCTTATGAAAGAACTTCCTTTCCTGACCCTGTCCTACCTGGACCTCCTTCACCTTATTATTCTCCAAAGAAGCAACCATCTCCTCGTGTCTTAAAGCCATCTCCATCACAACATCACAAGGATCCCTAATATGAGGTAATGTAGCCCTGGCCAACTCAAGCTTCAACCCCCTGATGAACTTCTCATTATTCTTCATCACGGTATCTACAGTAGTATACCCATACCTAGCCAACTCCTCAAATCTTCTAGAATACTCCAACACAGACATCTCCCCTTGCTCTAGCTCAGCAAACTTTCTGAGCAAAATAGACTACGCCATCACAAACATGAACCACTCTTGGAACCTCCTCTTAAACTCAACCCACATCATCGTTTCCTCATCTACTCCAGCCGTCACACTATTCCACCAAAATAAAGCTACACCTTGAAGCTATCTTGAAGCAAGTCTTCTCTTCTCCTCATCATTGAGCCCCAAGTCTGCAAAGATTCGTTCACAATGCAGCAACCAGCTCTCCACCTCAATAGCATCCTCGGTTCCAATAAATGGCTTCCCTCCAAGCCTAACATATTCTCTACTAAATATAGCATAATTGTTGACCACCAGAACTTCCTAAACCCCTACTCCAGCATTTCCTCCAACCATACCAGCAACAATTCCAGCTTGCATCATATTCATGAAAAACTAATACATATCTCCCATATCCACTTTGTGGGACACCAGCACCAACATTCCCAACTAGTGCCTGACCTTGGTTCCTTCTCGTATTTGGTCTGGCTTTACCATTTGTGGTGGTGCTTCCCCTAAGATTCACTCTTCCACTTCTAGCATCCATATCTGTATTCAAGCCTCGTGAGATACAAAAGAATAGCCTAAGAGAGATAAGAGAATAGAGATATAGTGTATACTTATATATAGCAAATACAAGTACGTTACTATAGCGTTATCCCTTACCCCGATCTTATGTCTAATTCCTTAGGATTATGTTTTAAAAATCATTTTATCTTAAAGTTTTTCATAAACCTATGCTCTGATACCAAGTTGTAACATCCCCTATTTGGAGGCCCGAAGCTAAGCGCTACAGATGTTGTAGTCATCCATGGTATTAACTTCCGATGACCAAATACGGTAATGTTAATGGTATCCATATCAGAAGCACTTGAATATGAAATAAAAACATCACAGATTAAAAACATTTTTTTGATTATATTTCAAAACAACATTTCATATTCAAATTACATAATCCCAAACGTTTCCCTGGTTTAGATAAAATAAAATTATTACAAAATACGCCAAGAGCGACATATGAAGGTACCCCTTTGGATGACCAGAGTACTAAATAGTCATAACTATCTTAATACAACACAGCGGAATAAAAAAACAACAACTCCTAAATAGCTATCCGTCAGCCTCCTGCTGGTCTTCGGAAGCTTTATTTGCCAACCTACTAAAAACCTGAAAATCCTCAACCCTCAGCCTACTCAAATCAATTTTGAGCACCCGATAGTTTAAGGGGGAAAACATAAACTCAAGTCAGGCATAAAGCCTGGTGTGAATAATACTATACATCTCGGTTATTTGATATTAAGTGAGGCCGCACCATTTAGCGGAATGGGTTTCCCCTCACTAATATCCCATTAAAACATATCTTTTGCAAATCATAGTCCTACAACCAAACCGGTTAAAACTGTAAAGCATTATCATGTAAACATACATATCAAGTAACAAATGTACTATCTGTCCGAACATTATAGTTTTGTTTGGCTAACTACTTACCTTTGGCTGACTCGGGCCTACCAGACAATTTACACAAATAATCTAACATTTGTTAGAAACTCCTCTTCTAGACAGTCTGTCCCTAACTTACTTTCTCTAGGTCAACTGATCCTAATGGTTTTACGGGCTCACCAATAACCTACCTCTATACAAATAAATATTCCCTTCTGTGTATAACATCATTTTAGTCTTACCTGTGACAAAGCCCTACACACTGGAATTTTGGACTAAATTAGCTAGGGGCTAATAAATAATGTATAGGGTGTTGTTGGCGTCAAAATTGATCACCAACACCCAATTATAAGTGAAAGCACCAATATCCTGTCACATATGACAGATTGAATATAGGTAAAGAATATAATATGAAGAATAACCAAAATTAAAATGAATGCAAGTAAACGAAAGACAAGATTTATAGTGGTTCGGCTAACTCCGGCCTACGTCCACTCCAGAACAATCCTTTTTATTATACTGAAATTTGATTACAGTTACAGTCCAGAATTCCAAAATAAAAATGGCAGAGTAGCCTCTAGGTAGAAGATGAAGAGAAACAGAATCTAGGTCCCTTTTTCTGAAGCCAAGCCTGTTGTATTTATAGGTGAAACCCCGGCTATAGGGCATTCTCACCTACATGGGCCCACCATAACGATCGTCGAACCCAACTCGTCCATCATATGCCAACCCGAAGTAGATCATATGCCGACCCGAAGCAAACCTTACGCCGACCCGAAGTAAACCCCATGCTGACCCGAAGTAACACAACCCTTGCCGACCCGAAGTAGTCCCTATGCCGACCCGAAGTGTCTCCCGTGTCGACCTGAAGTAACTTCCATGCCGACCCGAAGCAACACCAATGCTGACCCGAAGTAACTCAACCCTTGCCGACCTGCAGTTGATCCCATGCCGACCCGAAGCAACACCAATGCCGACCCAAAGTAGATTCTTTGCCGACCCGAAGTAACTTCCATGCCGACCCAAAGTAGTCCCTACGCCAACCCGAAGCAAACCCTACGCTGTCTCGAAGAAAACCCTATGCCGACCCGAAGTAGATCATATGCCGACCCGAGCTACGTCTTTCTCTAAGTCCTACATCGTTTATCCATCGGCTATGCTTAATCCTTGCTTCATATTATTATCCATAATTGATTATCCGTCCATCCACTTGAACCAAATCCACAATATTCTAGCCTCGATAACCATGAATCTTATTTAGTTAAATCCGCTTGTATACTGCCTTGCCAAAAGGCGGATTAACACTTTGCCCCCCAAAACATGCCTTGCTATAGAAAGGCGTGTTTTGAATTTCCATAAGTCCGAAATCCGAAGTCCATAATCTATTGATCGTCATATCATCCAACCTAGAGTCCACTCCATTGCCAATCCAATTCCTTGATCTCTCCGGATCATTAGCGAAATCCATGACTGTTCCGAGTCGATATCCAATTCCGAATCCATCCCAAATCCATTAACCGAATCCACGATCTCTCTGGATCATTTTATCCAAGTCCGGGACCTCTTCGGGTCCATCTCAAAATCCATATACCTCTCCGGGTCATTTAATCCAAATCCCGGACCTCTTCGGATCCATATCCAAATCAATAGACCTCTCCGAATCATTTAATCCAAATCCAGGACCTCTCCGGGTCCATATCCAAATCCGGGATCTCTCCAGGTCCATATCCAAATTCATAGACCTCTCCGGGTCATTTTATCCTACTCCGGCCTCGACTCTCCGGTTAAGGACTTAATCCGTGGGGTATCCTACTTCGGCCTCGATCCCTAGCCGAGGACTTAATCCGTGAATATCCATCTCCGACCTCGACTCTCCGGTCGAGGACTTAATCCATGGAGTATCCTACTCTGGCCTCGATCCCCAGTCGAGGACTTAATCTATGTTCGAGTCCATTCAGTCGCTCTCCGGCGAAGGGACTCGTAACTCGCAGTTGTTGCCCCGTCTCTCCAGTCGGGGCCGTAACCGCGACCTGTGTTATTTATTACATTAATCCAAATCCCATCATTCCAGAGTTCAGTTGGTAAAATATGAAATAAAAGCCCGTACAACCAATAAAACTAAATAGCCATAGTACCAAAAAAACCAGAGTTTGCAAAAAACAGAAAAAACAAGATTTCATAAACTCGAGCACCACGCTTCATCGTCATCTCAGAGCATGCCTAGGGATCATCCTTGATCCCGAACATGTGTAAGTGAATTAGCCGCATTACTTCGGGGTTTATTACTTATTCCATGCCATAAGTCCAATCAGCTCATAATAAGCCGACGATGATGCCTTGATCTAGTGCCATCTTCGTTCTTGGTGGGCGGTGGCTGCTCCTGTTCCACTGCCACAACTGGATTCCTTATATATTATTATAAACGACCATTCCTCACATGTTGCTCAACGATATCCTTCAAATTCCTACAGTCGTTCGTGTTGTGCCCATCCAGCTCATGGAATAGGCAATATTTTCCTGATGCCCGCTCGTATTCGGAGGGTTCCCTTTTTGTCGGCCTTCTATACTGGAGACTCCCTCGAGTATCCAAATAAATCCTTTCTAGAGTTTCAGTCAAATCCGTGTAAGAAGAGAATTTCGGCTCTCTCCATTGCCTTATCGACATATTACTGCCATCATTCATTCTCTATTTGCCCTTATCGTTCTTGTTTACATCTCCCGATGATCCTCCACCCTGCACGGCATTCACCTCCGAATTGTTTGCTCATGCGTCTTCCTATCGTAGGAACCTTTCTGCTACATGGTAAAACTCCCCCAAATCCATAGGTGGATCCCGTGCTAGTGAATCCTTAAACTCCGTGCCATCAGCAATGCCGGATACAACTGCCATTAAAACCATGGATGGATCCAGACGATCCACTGATGTCGCCGCAGCATTAAACCATGTTAGAAAACTCCGGTCCTCTGCTTCAATGTTTCCAGACTCATCACATTCTTGGGTCTCGAGATGTGAACTCTAAACTGCCTCATAAACCTTTCGATCAATTCTGTCCACGTACCAATGGAGCCGCTTTCCAGTTGTTTGAACCATAGTGCTGCTATATTCATCAAATACAATGGGAAGCACCATGCCATGACCTCCTCTGATGCCCCCAGTACTTCCATGTGCCTCATATACCTGGTCAGATGTACAGCGGGATCCATTCTTCCATCATATGTCTGCAACGCTGGTAGCTTGAATTCCGGTGGATTCCTAGCTTGCGTAATTTTTGAAGCGAAGGGGCTCCTACTCACATCCTCCAAATCTCTATTTATCAATCCTCCTCTCATGGCCCGTCTGATCATTTCTGCCAACCTGTCGTTATCATCAAGTTGTAGTCTTTGCCAGTTGTCTCCAACCTGCCCTCCGAGTCCGCGAGGGAGTCCTAAAATCTGTTCTTCTGGAGGAGCATTCATTTCCCTATCAACGCCAAACCGCACAGCACCACCTGGTATCTTTCTTGGAGTGGAGCCAATATGACCTGGAGGCATGCCCCCGAGTGTGGAATGATCGGTGCCGATTATTCCATAACGATCGGCTATGGCATGGCCGATCGTTTCTGGTCGGTTAGGGGCAGCTCCCGGTGGCTCCGGTCTATCCCGTATCATGTTTGCTTCGTTTCCTTGGTTCTGATTCTGAACTTCCTCTGCTCCTGCTGCTCCAACTCCGTGATCTACATTTCCAGTATTCCTTGCTACTTCATTCCCTTGGTTTTGCGCTCCAACTTGTTCAATCTATCGAAGTATGTTTTGCACCATCTCCTCTTGTCTCTTCAGCATCCTTTCCTGCATAGCGTCCATCATCATCTCCATCTCGTCTTATTAATGAAGATTGAGGTCTGAGTAGCTCTTAAGGAAGCCTCCTGACTTCCTTCGTGATGGCTCCACTCCATCCTCTGTCTCCTTGTTGATTTCCTAGCCATTGCTTCCCAAATCCAAGTTCCAAAGCTTTCAAATCCTTCAATCCAAGCTTTCTTGGTTAAAGCGCCAAAATGTTGGTGTCAAAATTAACCACCAATACCCAATTATAAGTGAAAGCACCAATATCCAGTCACAGATCACAGATAGAATATAGGTAGAGAATATAATATGAAGAATAACCAAAATTAAAATGAAAGCAAGTAAAAGAGAGACAAGATTTATAGTGGTTCGGCTAACTTCGGCCTACGTCCACTCCGGAACAATCATTTTTATTATACTGAAATTTGATTATAGTTACAATCTAGAATTCCAGAATAAAAATGGCAGAGTAGCCTCTAGGTAGAAGATGAAGAGAAACAGAATCCAGGTCCCCTTTCTGAAGCCAAGCCTGTTGTATTTATAGGTGAAACCTCGGCTACAGGGCTTTCTCACCTACATGGGGCCACCACAACGATCGTCGAACCCAACTCGTCCATCCCATGACGACCCGAAGCAAACCCTACGTCGACCCGTAGTAAACCCCATGCCGACCCGAAGTAACTCAACCCTTGCCGACTCAAAGTAGTCCCAATGCCGACCCGAAGTGACTACCGTGCCGACCTGAAGTAACTTCCATGCCGACCCAAAGCAACACTAATGTCGACCCGAAGTAACTCAACCCTTGCCGACCTAAAGTTGATCGCATGCCGACCCGAAGCAACACCAATGCCGACCCGAAGTAACTTCCATGCCGACCCAAAGTAACTCAACCCTTGCCGACCCGAAGTAGTCCCTACGCCAACCCGAAGCAAACCCTATGCCAACCCGAAGCAAACCCTATGCCAACCCGAAGTAGATCATATGTCGACCCAACCCGAGCTACGCCTTTCTCCAAGTCCTGCATCGTTTATCAATCGACTATGCTTAATCTTGGCTTCATATTATTATCTGTAATTGTTTATCCGTCCATCCACTTGAACCAAATCCACAATATTTCAGCCTCGATAACCATGAAGCCTATTGAGTTAATTCCGCCTGTATACTGCCTTGCCAAAAGGCGGGTTAACATGCGCGACCCTATACCACTCCCATCTAGTATACAAATATCTGAGTCATTTTACTTAGGGTAATCTTCCCTTACATTTTCCTTGAAAATATTTTCTTCTCAAATTGATTTAAAACCCTTAAATCATACTTCAAAAAAAGAAAATATATACTTTATGCTTTACTAAAAATCACCTTGCCTTGTTATATATACTTTACACAAATCTTTGTTGATGAAAACATTTAAACCTTTGAAAGTACCCCTTTCGATCCCATTGAAAGTACCGCTTTCGAAACCAAGTAAAACCCATTTTTATAACCTAGGCCGAAAGGCCAAAATATTCCTTTCAAAACCATTCAATTTCCTTTCGAAATCATTGAAAATCCTTTCCTTCGAAGGCTTTAAAAACCTTAAACATTCTCCTTTAAAACCCTTAAAATTTGCCTTTCGAAACCATTGGAAAGCCTTTCCTTTCGAACCTTTCAAAACAGTTGGAAAACCTTTCCTTTCAAACCCTTCGAAACCATTGGGGAACCACCCCTTAGAAACCTTTCTTTAAAACCTTTCGAAAGAATCAAAACCTTTATAAACAACAAACCTTTCGAAAGCATTTGGGTTCAAATAAAACATGTGGAAACCTTTCAAAACCATTTAAAACTAATTCCTTCGAAACATTTGGGTTCTACATTCAACAGAGCAAAAGAGTCATAAAACATTTAAGTCGAAAGAGTGAGGGTCATAAAACATTTAAGTCGAAAGCACTCTTTCGAAAGTTATTCCTAAGTAAAGAAGTGATGGTGTCGAAACCAACCTTCCGAAAGCAATGGAGAAGTGGCTTGGATTTAAAAACAAAGTCACCCCTTCAAAACCATTGACTTCGAAAGATAGAAAAGCGGCAGCAAGGGGTTTCAACCCCAACGAAAGCATTTACTTAAAAACAGAGGCGCAACCTCTTCGAAACCATTCTTTGAATCAATGTTACCTAGTCGGAAGCCAACTAAGTCGAAAGCATACCCTTCGAAAGCAAAGCAGGCGCATTTTCATTTGAAAGCAAAATCGCGCTTCGACCCCTATGTAACCCCTGGTTTCAACCCAATACCCACCGCCTATATCTAATTTGATGCGCACCAATTCTTTGATGCCATGCGCATTGGTTTCGATAGTGATGGAGGCGGAACTACTAGGTTGAAACCTAGGTTCCGAAAGTAGCGAAACATGCTTAAAGCATGTAAAAACTAATTTTAAATTTAAAAAGAAATTCTTTTCAACTAACCTGCCTTGTTTGTTAAAATATTATTGGTTGCCAATTTTCTTTCCTAAAAGTTCTGCCAAAATTTTAGAATTAAACAATTTAAATAATTTACAAAATACCCCTTCTCCTTTCATAAATATATAAAACATTTAAGTCCCATACCTTAAATAATTTTATATATCTATTAAAACACTTAGGAAAATTCTACAAAAATTCCAAAAAATCATTTTTAATATGTTTTCTAACATATATTAATTTCAGACCCAAAACTTATATTATTTAGCCGTAAATAATTTTAAACCCAAATAATCATTTTCCTCACTAGAAAATTAATATAAAATCCACATTAATTCTAAAAATTATGAAAATTGAAAGCCTTCTCTAAAATATCATTTCTGATCTAAATCTAAAATTACAAGGCAATTGGATGTCATTAAATAGGGTTTTCATATTAAAACATATCATAAAACCTATATGAATGAGCATAAATCATCAACAAGCATATATAAACATTTCATCCTTCAAAATCATGGCATAACATTGCGAATAAATTTGGATTATCCTTAAAACCGAAAACAATTAAGAAAACAAGAGGTGTAGTCATTATTCACCATAGCTATGAGATTAAGGAGTTTGAGATTTGAATGAATTTGATTTTGATTACTCTTCTTCCTTTGATTGCTTTCTCTTTCTCTAACTTGTGTAATGGTGGTCGGCCTCTACTTTGTCTTTGATTTGAAATGAACATGTAAATGCTTTCTAAGGGTTTAAGGTATAAGAATACTCTTTTTCCTATTTTACCCCTTCTCTATTTCATTTTAACTCATCTTTAGTTCATTGTTTACATGGCACGGTTACCCCTTAGTTTAATCACAAATCTCAATCCCCTAACCATCCCATTATTTTATTTTATTTACCTAATTAAATATCCTAAATAATGTTGCTGAAAATTAGGGTCATTACACTAAGGTGTTATATAATAGTTTCGAAAGAGATGCTTTCTATTATTTTGAAAGGGATTGTTTAAGGTTTTAAACAAGGGTTTCGAAGGTATTGCTTTGGCTTTAAGGCCTAAAGTTTTCTAAGTTAGAAAGGGGATCTAACTTATTTTGATGGCGTAGAAAATTCCTTTGATTTAGATTTCATCAAAATTGTATTGTTCAAAGCATATATCATGGCCTAAGTATTTTGAGTAAAGCAAAGAGCATATTTTCCTTTTTTAAGTATGATTTAAAAAGGGTTAAATCATTTTGAAAGAAATGTTTTCAAGAAATATTGGATGGGGTAGTTAACCCTAAGTTTATGACTCAGATATTAGAAGACGAAATAAGACTGGTATAGGGTCATGCCCTATACTTTAGCTAATAGCCCCTACCGAATATAAGTCTAAAATTCCAGTGTGTAGGGCTTTGTCACAAATGGGACTAAAATGATATTACACATAGAAGGGAATATATAGAGTAAAGATAGGTTATTGGTGAGATCGCAAAACCATTAGGATCAGTCGACCCTAGAAGAAGATTGTTAAGGGCAGATAGCCCAGTATTGTGTCTTACAGAAGTTACATTATTGATTATGTCTGGTAGACCAGAGTCAGCCAATGGTTAGTAGTTAGCCAGATAAAACTATAGTGTCGACAGATAGTCCATTTATTTCCCGATTATTATGCATATATGTATTTGCTATTATTGTTATAGTCAGTTTGATTGCAAGATTTTGATTCGCAAAAGATATGCTTTTAAAAGGATATTAGTGAAGGGAAACCCATTCCGCTAAGCGGCATGGTCTCACTTAATATCAGTAAACCGAGATGTAATAGTATTATTCACATTAGGTTTTATGTCTGACTCGAAGTTTATGTTTTTCCCTTAAACTCTCGGGTGCTCAAAATTAAATTTGAGTAGATTGTGAGTTAAGGACTTTTAAGGTTTAGTAGGTTGGACGAATAAGCTTTCGAAGATGTGAAGGAGGCAAAGCTAGCTATGTAGGAGCTATTTAGTATTATTCCCGCTGTAATGTATTTATGACTGATATGACTATCTAGTACTCTGATCATCCAAGGAGACATCTTCATATGTTGCTCTTGGCGTTATTTGTAATAATTATATTTGTTCAAAACCTGAGAATCATTTTGGGATTATGTAACTGAACAAGAAATATGGATTTGAAATGTAATCAGAAAAGTTGTTTTTGAAATCTTTGTTGATTTTATCTGATATTCATGTGTTTCTGATATTATGGATACCATTAACATTACCGTATTTTGTCGCCCGAAGTTAATACTATAGATGACTGTAGCATCTATAGCGCTTAGCTTCGGGCCTTAAAGTAGGGGAAGTTACAACTAACCTCACCGTGGGTACTTATTATAGGCAATGTCTCACATCGGTCTCAAAGTCACTTTGCTAACCAAATTAGCCGAGCAGACTTCTGTGTACTTTTGAATGACCTCGCATCCCTATAACTTAGTCATATTCCTACTTTCCTAACATAATACCATATATATATATATATATATATTACTCCTCACCGCATTTACACATAAGGCCATACGAGGAAAACTCCTTATTTCTCCTTTAATTATGGGTTAATTTCCATAATTATTCTTAAAATTATCCTTAACTTCCTTCCTAAAGGGTTTAATGTTATTTACTAACCTATTTATTCTATACGATATGATTTATACATTATATTTATATGCTACTAAGTTATTTATACGTACGCAAATTTTAGGCTAATTAAATATTCCTAAGGGTGTGTAGAAATGTTCTTATTCTAATATTTTTGCTTCCTATACTAGCTGTTAAAATGTCAAAACTTCAATATTTATATTAGCCTAAGTTCCATATAATAGTTTACAAAATAGCTAATATCCTTAGCCAGACAAAATAGACTTGTATAAAAAAAATGGGATCGAATACCAAACTTATTTTACATTAATATAATAGAATCAACACATATATTTCAATAAAACAAAATTTTATAATTTAAACCCTTTATATTTTATTCAACTTTTACATATACGAACTTGAAGCGGAAAAAGGGATTCGTATTTGTCTAAATTACAAAAATATGCGGTGTAAACTACAAATAGGAAAATTCATATTTTGCACACCATTTCCTAATAATTTCCCTTTTGAACCCTTTTATCGCAACAACAAAAATGAGAAGTGGAAGTTGAATAGAACATAAATTATTTAAATGGAAAACAACAAATTAAATCCTTCTATATTAATATAAAACAATTGAGATTCAAATTATCCAAGTATTAACATTTGATTTGGGGAATTTTGGAGTTTTTAGGGTTTAGGGATTTCATATACGAAATTAACCAAGGCATAAAAAAAATCCAAACTTTTACTACACAATTTACTAAAATGCCAAAAACTAAGATTTTCACTCATAGATAGTTTCATTATTTTCCCTTGGATTTGATTCATGCCTACGCCTAAATCTTCCTTCAGATTTCTTCTTTTTGGAATATACAACAATTCAAATATGTATAAATTAGATTTAGAATTTAGAGATTAGGGAAGAATAAAAAGAAAAAACATGTGTGTGTGTATTCATAAATCTATTAGCTTTTTCCCTTGGACTTGTAATCCTGAATCTAATCAAAGAATGGAGGAAGAATACTGACAGAGTTTCGTTAATGTTCCAATTTTCTTATGAATAAAAGTGAGGGCTCTAGCCTCCTATTTATTGTGGTTAGGATGCGCCTAGAACGTAGGATTTAAGTCGGTTTAATAAATAAAATCTGGTTGTTCCTAGGCTAACCTAACCCTAGCCGCCATGCCCTAATCGGTCACTGCTCACCCTTGGGTGGTCGACCGGCCTCCTATAGTTGGTCGTGATTTATCCATCGTCATTTAATTTTTATTTCTTTCCCACTTTGCTACGTAGTGTTAACGTTTTCTTAAATATTAAACTTCTTTTAACGTTAAAAATATTTATTACCATTTTAATACATTTGTTAACATTTATAAAACTTTAAATTTGAATTTTTTGAATTATTTTAAATTCAAAAACTTCAAACGTTGATAACTTTTGCATTTGAGCTCCGATTGCAAAGATTTATGTATGAAATTTGATCATAAAATTGCCACAAACACAACGGTGCAACTTTCGTGGCTAAATTCCGACGTTTGAAAATTTTCCTTTTTAGCCTTATTTTTAATTAATTAATTTTTTATTAATTTTTATGGGTTGTTACATTAATGTTGGATGATTAGACTACAAAAACAATAAGCGCTTTGATAAATTTTTTGGGTCTGGCCCAAACTCCTTTAGGATGACCCAACTAGGTACCTCACGAGCGAGTTTTGCATGTAGCCTTTTAATTAGTACAACTATTACATGACATATAGGGGTAAGAGGCAATTCTTTATCATGTATCACAATGTGAGAACTCCCTATCATACTAGTTACAGGGATAGAACCTGCGACATCAACTGTACCAGGTGAATGCTCCAACCAACCTCGCTTTGATGCCGTTGCTGGGTCCAGTTCATGTTGCAGCAGGTGAAATGGGTAAATTACAAAAGATTCTCTGTTTAGATCTTAATGGGCCAATGAAGTCTATTAACCAACATTAGTTCCAATCTATCTAGTTTAAATAAAATCATCTTTTATTTAAAAATAATTCTTTGTTTATTTAATTAATCATGTTAATTAATACAAATTAATATTTATTTGAATATTTCATATATATGTGTATATATATATATATTCATCACAACAATGTAAAGCTATATATAGGAAACTGCATAACCATATGTATATACATATAGATATTGGGATTTATATCTATTGTATATACATATATATATTATACTTACATATGAATGTTGTAAATTCATATAGATATCAAGGATATAAATATCTAATTATATACCTATCTTTAAATATACTACGATATATGTATATGATATGTATACACATATTATTGTACCGTATATAGACACATATATATAGTTTAGGCATTTATATGTGTATATTATGTATTGCTATGTATTTATTTATGCATATAGTTTAAAATAAATCTACATGTTAAAATAGATGTCTTAATTTTTTTTGAAGATTTGGTTATAGATTTGGAAAGGCATTACACTTAATACCTTCCTAATTTACAATCTGCTAATTAAAACAAGATCTAATCTTTAGGTTAAAAAGGGAGTATGATTTCTTAAATAAACATAAACAAAATAATTTAACATTAAACTTCTTAGGTTTAAAATATTATATAATGATTTATAAAGAAAACACATTTTAAACAATATTAAAACTAAATTATTCAAACAATTGGAATTTCATTTTAATGTTCATATTCCATTCTACCTAATCAAATATGTACCAAACAATAAATGAGTTCTAAAGTTAACAAGGAACTAAATTAAACATGAAACGTCTCAGATCTAAACATTTGCATACAAACACACTGTTGGGTAAATTCTCACCACCGGCCCAAAGCTAGACAAACCAAATCACCTCTACCGAATCAACTCATCTCCTACCTCTGCCGAACCAACCAGCTTCTCAGAGCCACTACCAAACCAGCTTCTCAAGCTCCTATCGAACCAGCTTCTCAAGCTCCTACCGAACCAGCTTCTCAGAGCTACTACTGAACCAGCTTCTCAGAGCCACTACCGAACCAGCTTCTCAAGCTCCTATCGAACCAGCTTCTCAAGCTCCTACCGAACCAGCTTCTCAAGCTCCTGCCGGACCAACTCCAAACCAGACCAAGGTACTACCACCTAGCACCGAATCACCTACAACCGGTCCACTCTACACTCCAACCATCTCCGAACCAAGCGATGCCGAACCAAAGAGTCTACCACGTACTACCGAGCCAAAGCAATGCCGAACCAATGCTACCAGGCCAGATTACATCAGCCCAGGTCCACCAGCAGCTATGTACATCCAAGACCCCTGCCATCAGCCTCACTCTATAAATAGAGGGGCAGGGGTACAACAATGGGGACAAGTTTGAGAGCTCAAGCACGGAGAGAACTTTCAAACAACTTTCTTTTACTTGTATCAAAGCTTTGTACTTGTAATCAAAACAAGAGAAGAGAAATAACATATAAAGTGGACGTAGGCACATTCTGGCTGAACCACTATAAATCTGGGTGTCTTTTTACAGTTTAGCCCCTGCTTTTCATATATCTGCATAAATCACCCAAATCACTAAGAACAACCTAAGATCTACTAAATCATACGACTTTGAGGTGTTTGTCCATTTTTTGTGCAAACATTTTTGGTGCTTTCACTGAGAACAAGAAGCTCCAGCTTCATCCACTTAACATTTTTCCTAACAGCATCGTTCGCCACTTGGAAAACATGCCTCCCAAATAGAGAAAAGATGTTAACAAAGGAAAAAACATCGCATCCAGCAGTCTTCCAGGTCCAGCTGTCACGAATCAAGTAAATCGTCCTCCTCCAGCAGCAGTACCAAATGAAGGACAGGCTAATCCGACCACTCCTGCCACAGAACAGCCCGCAGCAATTACTAGGGCAGATTTAGACAGGGTTGTGGTTGAAGTAACTAACCGCTTCACGTCCCAGCAGGAAGCCTTGGTGGACCATCTCATGTCACGCTTAAGGGATGCTGAAGAGTCCAACCGCAACACTGAATCATGGGGCGAGTCCCAGTCTGGAGGATCTTAGAGACAACAAAGGTCTTCCTTCTTCGAAGGAGCTAACAGCAGAAGTAGCCATGGTAGGAGCCGAGATCGAGCACAGCCCGAAGTTAGGCCTGAGGAAACGTTTGGTACCAAACCCAACAGGGGAGGTACCGGACGAAGGTCAACTGTAGCTGAACCTGTCATACTGCCTAACCACGGTAACGCCAGTGAACGGGGCCGAGCTAGAGTCCAACCCGAAGTTGGACCCGAGGAAGTGCTTAGATCAGAACCCAGCAGGGGAAGATCAAGGCAAGGGCCAACTATAGCTGACCCTAGCATGCTCCAAGAAGATCAAAGGCAGCCACTGGAAAATATGAGGAATGATAGACGATACCATCCCTACAGGTCATCTGGACGGAATCAATCCCACAGAACAGAACCAAACTCATTTCTATCTGCTCCAAATTCTGATGAAAGGATGGCACGCTTATTCAGAGAGTGCGTCCAACGGGAGCAAAGAGATCGAGGGATAGGCGCTAGGGTAACCAGCCCTTTCGCCCGCAATATCGAAATTGCTATCACTCCTCGAGAATGGAAGATGCCAACAATGGAACCTTACAAAGGAACCTCCGACCCAGTTGTACACTTACAGAGGTACACACAACATATGCTCATGAGTGGAGCGACAGAGGGAGTACTACGCAAATGCTTTCTGCTCTTCTTAGCAGATCTCGCTACCTCCTGGTTCTGTCATCTACCCCAGGGATCCATCAGCTCGTGGGAAATGTTGAAAGAAAAGTTTATCAGTCAGTTCCGCATCCATGTGGAACAACCTAAGGACGCTTATTCCTTATCCAGCGTCAAACAGAAACCTGGAGAGAAACTGCAACAATACCTAACCCGATTCAATGTCGCAGCAGCCGCGGTCCAAGATGCCGATGAGAAGCTTATCCTAATGGCCCTCTGTAGTGGTGTGCATCCAGACACTAAATTTGCTAGAAGGTTGACGAAAGAAAAACCAGCTACTTTACCCGATTTCTTCCATGAAGCCGGGAAATATATGAGGCTTGAGGATGCTGCCGTTGAGGGGCAGTCAGGACAGCAGAATAAGGCAACTCACAGCAACGCCCCCGCTGTAGCAAGGGACGTTCGAAGAAATGATTCCAGAGAAAATGCTGGGGGCAAAAAGGGAGAAAAGCGCCTATATCGGCCTGGACCGAGATTCGACACTTACACTCCTTTGAACGAGACCATCGAAAATATCTTCCTTGCCACCCAAGGCGAAGTTAGATACAAACGCCCGCCATACAAGAAGGAATCAGATAACGTGCAGAAGTCTGGAAAGTTCTGCCGCTTCCACGAATCTCACGGGCATGATACCAATGAATGCCATCATCTCCGGGATCTGATTGAGGAACACATCAGAAGGAAGAAACTGGAACGCTATGTAAAAAGTCAGGATAGGACTCCAGCTCCTTCCAATGAAAACCCAAGGCTACCCTCACCGGAGACCGGTAGAGGAAACCACAACGCTAGCGGCTCTAGTCAAGAGAAGATAGTGGTCCATACCATCTCAGGAGGACCGCACATCGCAGACAAGAGCTGGAAAGAGATGGAAAGATATGGAAAGTCGCTTAGAGACCACAGGAAGGATAAAGGGAAGGGTGTAGAGGTTGCCCTCTGCACGAAAAGTCTAGAAGCGTAGCAACTAAAGAAAGCCCCTCCTCTTCGATATACCAGCGACCCTTTCAATGAATTAGACCCTAGGGACAAAGGGGAGGAGGCCACCGTCGAGCCTGCAGAGGCTATGGAGTTTGTATCTGTAGACAAGCACGACTCAAGTAGACTATTGAAAATTGGGTTCCAACTAAAAGCAGAGTTGAAGGAACAACTCATCGATTTTCTCCGCCACAACTTGGATGTATTCGCATGGTCGCACGCTGACATGACCGGAATCTCCCCCGACATAGCATGCCACGTATTAAATATTGATCTAACCAAGGCGCCCGTAAAACAAAAAAAGAGAAGTATGGGGGCAGAGCGGTCAGCAGCCCTCGACGAAGAAGTAAAGAATCTGCTCGCCAATGACTTCATACGAGAAGCCATCTACCCGGAATGGATCGCTAACCCAGTACTGGTAAAGAAGGCTAATGGGAAGTGGCGAACATGCATTGACTTTTCCAACCTAAACGACGCCTGCCCAAAGGATTGCTTCCCACTTCCCCGAATCGACCAGCTTGTAGACAGCACAGCCGGGCATGAGCTCTTATCTTTTATGGACGCATACTCAGGGTATAACCAAATTCCTATGCATGCTCCCGACCAAGACCACACTAGTTTCATCACCGACCGGGGTTTATACTGCTATAAGGTAATGCCCTTCGGACTTAAAAATGCAGGAGCCACCTACCAGCGCCTCGTCAACAAGATGTTTGCGGGGATAATAGGGCAAACTATGGAAGTATACGTGGATGACATGCTGGTGATGTAACGACCCAGAATTTTGAACAAATTAAATTGAGAATATTTAATTAATTTTAAAATATTTGAACGATGATTTAATTTGAATCCCCGATATAACTTTGAAATTGGTGATTAAATTTTATAATTTAATCTATTGAACTGGATAAAAATTTAAATCTTCTATTTTAAGTTGAAGAAAAATATTTCAAAAGCTTTTAAAATTCGTAATGATAGAACTGAAGATAACAGAAGCTTCAGAATCTAATTTCAAACTGTTTCGTTCAGTTTTGAAATTATATCGTTCGTATCGATATTTGAAAATAGCGTTCCGGGGCACAGTCTCGGAATTCGACGAAACTAGTTCCATTGGGTCCGTAATATTGAATTATTACTGGATTTCCAATTTCGTATTTTTCGGAGTTGATATGTGACCGTACGGTGAGTAAACGTGTTGAATTTTAAATCGAATTCAATTTAAAATTTAAATTTTAAATTATTGCCGACAAACACACGTTCATTCCCTTAATTCACGCCTACCATCACGGGTACGAGATCGTGTGAACCATCCTCTTCAGTTTTTAAATCCCTCCCCCCCTTCTCGTTTAAAACAATGGCTGCCTTCTCTCAGAAAAGAAAATACTCTCGTTCAAATCGGCAATGGCCGAAGTCGACTCGTTCAATCCACAATCGAACGAGAGAAAATGAAAATAAAAATGGCCGTAGCCCACTTCCTTATAAATTCTCGTTCGAACGAGCGAAACCCAAACCGCATTCAAATCAGAAAATCACGAAACCCCTCCTCTCCAAAATCAACTCGTTCGAGTCGCTCTCGACTGGGAATCAAGTGAATCGGCGTGCAATCAAATCGCGGAGCCGGGGTTACTCGCATGGAGGGGGAGCAGTTTAGGCAATCGCGATTTCTGGAAGGGGCGACTTTCGAGATCGCGATGGAGTTCGGCAATGGAGACGGCGGCCAGAAATCAGGGTCGCAGTGGCCATCGAGCATCGCGTTCGCGTGAGGTTGGATGGATCGAGATCGAGGTGAGGGTGGATCGAAGGCGGCGCGTACGGTGGCGTGCGCGTGAGCAGTGGTGAGGTCGCGACTTTGGGGGAGGCGCTCGTGACTAGGGCACGACAACGATGAGGCGGCCACGAACTCAAGGTGGTCGGCTAGAGTTTCTGGGTTTCGCGAGTAAGTCAGAACGCGATTGTTCGCGCCAGGCTGGGGGTTGGGCGACGAGGCGATGGTTGGTGGCGTGTTCGTGCTCGCGTGATTCTGGGGTTTCGTCGTTGATGTGCTTGAGTGGCTGCAGTTTTCTCAAATAGGTTTGGGTTCTCTGTTGGCAGTGAGGTAACCCCTTGTTTAGTCTTGTTCGATTTAGGAAAAATAATATATCACTTTTGATTTTACAGTCAGTTAGTATATAGATATAAAATAATAGATGTTTACAGTAAAAAAAAAAAATTTAGTTTTAGATTTTATTTGTAGTTAAATAAATTTATCTTAAAAAGGGAATATAATTTTAAAAGTATTGGTTAAGTTATTATAGACAATAGTTACGTTAATTAATTTGTTTTATCTGTTTAGTTATTAAAAAGAAAATTTTTTGTTAAAATTGAATTTATAGTTATTTGAATTTATAAAGGAAACTGGGTTGAAAATAAAATCATTGTATAATTAAAACTTACCAAGTTAGAAAATTGGTCATTCGATTATCTCGAATATTGATAGATTGTATAAATTATTTATACAAGGTCAGAAGATCGTGAAAAACAACCTGGAACAAAAATGGATAGCAAAATAAAAAGCTAAGGTGAGATTATTTTCTCACTCAAATTGAAAAGTGGAATTTTCAGTTATTGTTTGATTGTCTATTTGGATTGTTGATATTAGATATTTTAGGATATATCTATATATAGCAATATATACATATTGGCATATGTATATATTGGATTGATGATTTCCCGCCTCGTATAGCGGATGAGACCCTATTGCGCCGTTAGTAAGCGGATTTTTATAAAACCTATATACCGCGATATTCCACCTCGAAGTGGAATTGGTATTGTGCTAACATCTTTGGATGCAGGGAAACAGGTTGGAGGGATCCAACTGGATTCCTCAACTGTATTTATTTATTTACAGATATTGTGATATATTTTGTTATCATATGATGATATATGATATTTGATTGTTGTGATTGATTGTTTGATGCTGTAGCATCATCGGATTCAAGTTTTAAAAATAACGACTTTTAATTTAAAAGGATTTTTAAAGTGATCTTTGAAATTATACGTTTTATTAAATTTTTGAAGTGATTTATTTTAAATAAATAAACGTTCAAATTTTAAAGTTATAAAAGTCAAGACCTTCGTGAAATCTAACCGAAAAGTGATTTTTGGAATAAACAGTTGATTGATTTATAAAATGGTTTAAGTTGAGATTTTTAAAATATTATAAACGGTTTATTTAAAAGGTTTATAAAGTTGACACTTTATAAATTAAAAATGTTGGTATTATAAAACGAGTTTTTATAAGTGTTAAAATGAATTTTTAAGAATTTATAAATAAATGAAATTTATAAATTGTGAACTTATAAATGGAAAATGATTTTTGTGGAATAAATGAAATTATAAGTATTTAACTTATAATATGGATTGTGGTAGAAAAATTGAATTGTGAATTGAATAGGTCATTAAAGAAGATTTATAGATCAAATTGGTAATAAAGGAGATTTATTAAATTGAAGTCGTTAGAAAATAGAAATAGAATTTATAAACGTTGTTTTATAATTCGAAATCAATTGGATTTGATAAATTAAAATGTTAAAGAAGATATATTCGCGATTTTGGATAGCGAATTTTTATTGAAATAAAAATGTGTCGAAAAGATTGAAATTGGGTTAAGTGAATTATATTCACGATTTTGGACAGTGAATATAATTTTAAATAAAATGGATTCATTTTGGAAGAAGTGATATTAAAAAAAAATGAAGCTAAACATTTTAAAGATGTTTTAAAATGTATTGTGAATTGAAAGCATAGATTTCAACGTTCATTGTTGAAATAGGCGTTTTCGAAAATATAAGGAAATGATGGACTATAACACTGTTGTTATAGTAAATGATTTTCGAAAGAAAATGTTTTATGTAGTATTGGGATTTATATATACCTATCTTAAAATCCGAATCCCTATACTAGTGATTTTGAGTCGTCGTAACGATGTTTTACGTAACATTCGTTTTGACTCAAATAGATGTTGTTATAATAAATGATTTCCTTAAAAGAATGAAATTATACTTAATTTGATTTAAGTATATTGAATATTTTCAAATGTTGAAAATAAATAGACTTGTGAATTTCTTATTATTAATAAGAATGGAAATGCTTTTCCAAAATGAAATGAAACGTTTTAGAATTTATCTTTGTAAAGATAAATCGGAAATGAATATTGAAATCGATTGAAAATCGAATATCAGTAGATATTCAAAAATATAAATTCACTATGGAATTTATAAATGGAATGGGAATTTGTTTTAAAAAAATAAACGTTGATTTATTTTTAAAGTGTGGAAATTTTATATCTAGTGAAGATATTTTTGAAGATAAATAATTTGGAAAATTATTTGGAATCTGATGATGTTGCGCATCTTTATTGATAGTTAAATAACCGACTATCAATAATTACCCTGAATGGTATTTGTTGTGAATTGGATGAATTTGAATGCCACACTTGTTTTTAAATAAACGCTCACTATTCGGGTTAGCCGGGAAAGGACCATGGGGTCGTATAACCCATTCCGAATATGTGATACGTCGTTATGAATTGCATTTGAAGACCGGTGTTGAAGACCGGATATTTTTGAAAACGGAAGGATTACCGTCGAGTTACTCTACATCGGCTGATCTCCGGTTTAGAGGTTTTATCACCCTTAGTGATGGGAAGTCCTGACGTGATTGAAAATTATCCGGATATGCAAGGGCTTCGTGAGGAGTGCCGTCGGTTCTGTTCGATCCCGGAACAGACTTGTATGGATTGTGTGTCTGACGTTACAATTTGAGATATAAAGCTGATTTCTTTCAAATACATTTCTGTTGGTGGCGGAGAATTTATTCTCTTAGCTTAACACCCTTCTCTGAGACGTACGAGCTCAGAGGTTATGTAGTTGAAATTCATCAGCGATATATCCCAATTTGGTAACGTGGCATACTGAGTGTTGCTGTGAAATGATCGGTGTTTGATCATTTGTGATATGGTCATTTGTTTGATCTTATATCTTTGTGATCATAGGTTGATCATTTTGTTTGACCCGAAGCAGGGCTTTGTAGAAAGCGTAGCTTTGTGGACGAGACTTCGTCGAGCCTCACACCCCGGAAATGGTCGAAACAGGAAGAATGCGGCAAGGTTCTAGGGAGTAGCGCCCCTTAGTGTATGTCATTCCTTCTGGATAAAGGTGGTATCATGGTAAAGAGCCCAGATACTTAACCTCTGTGGTTGCTGCAAATTTATTTCTTTGTGGTTGTTGCGAATCGGGGATCCTCGGGAAGATCGGTGACGATCGGGGGATGGCATACGCGTGTCAGTAGTTACCTATTTTTGCAGAGGTAACCCGGCCTTGTGTTGGCAGAGATCCGGTTAGGTTCTCGGGTCGTCTATTCCAGGGACGTACCCATCGTGGATAGGAAGTTCCTTAGCCTGACCATTTGTTGGAAATCCAAAGAAACAATACGAGCCTTTACGATTTCAATTGTATAACCTGTCTCCTCAGGAGGCAGCTATAGCAGGCATAATATAATGGTACCTATGCTGGCTAAGATTTATATTATACTTTCGAAATGTTTTCCACTATGCACTAATAATAATATCAAAAAGGTTTTGATTTTTGCGTAGTAAGCATCTTTGACTATCATAAGAAGAAATCTCCTCCAAGTCTGCGTTTGCATTGTGTGTGTGGTGGGAGGTCTTATGGTAGTTTCATTTTCCAAAAGCATTACGAAATTTATTTTAAAATTATCTTGTCGTTGTTTTAAAGATAAACTGTTTTACGATCTCACACCAGTCACCATGACTGACTCGGAGTTTATTGTTTCCCTTCTAAACTCTGGGTGCCCACCAATTTCCACACGGGCAGCCTAGAGTTATATTATCAGGATATTCTGGATATTCTGGAGCTTGGAGATAAGCTGGAAGACGAGACGTAGTATTTGTATCTGATAGTATTTATTCCGCTGTGTATTCTGTATGAGGACAAGTTTATATAACTGTCCATTGTTGTATATTGACTCTGATGATTGATGTATGTATAAACTGATATAGCTCTTTGTTTTAAAAGACTAGTGTTTATTTATTATATATTGTTCCGCTGCGATGTGTAAGATTCTGATATTGTTTTCTGTATCTGCTCTTGTTCTGTTGTTGTTCTTCTTTCTTTCTCTTCTTTCTTTTCTTCTTCTTCTGCCTTTTTCTTTTTCTTAAACCCTCACTATTGGAGTTTTCCGGCACTCGATATCTCGGCAGTCGATAAAGTGAGTATCGATGTCGAATTTTCGAAAGTCGAAAAATCCGGTATGTGACAGCGTGGTATCAGAGCATATGGTTAAGCGACAACCCTGCTCTGTTGGGTGTTACTCATTAGAGATAGAGTCAGCAGTACTCTAGAATGAGTTTGAGTGTAATAATAGATATGAGCGCGTATTTGTTAGTTAATATAAAATTGTTATATAATTTGATGGTTGGTTTATTGAGTGGCATATGAACCTTCGTTGGCACAGTCTTGCAAAACTGTATCGAAGGGGTTTCTAAACGCTCGAATAGAACAATTCGGCACAGTATTGTTTTAAATAGGGTAGATGAAATAATTTTGCCCAAAACTATTTTTGTATAGAAAAGAAACGATTTTCTATGAAATATTATAGTATATGGTTGCATGGTTGCTAGAAGTAATAATATTAAATTATTCCCATTGAAATTAAGTAAGAATTTGAAAATTTTGGTGATTTGGAAAGTTTAAATTCCTTTTTGATTTGAAAATGGATTTCAAAGGTTTTGAAAAGTATTCGGAAGAGATGAAAAGCTCTAAACTCTTTTCGTTCGCTGGAAAATAACTTCGATGATGACCGCGGCATCATTGGTGTTCATTTTCGGGTTTCCAAAAGAGGAATTGCTGCCAAATTGTTTTAAATAGAAGTTGTTTGGAAAATTTGGATTTTGTTTTAGAAAATTCAAATGGAATTTGAATTGTTTTCAAAAATGATTTTTGAAATGTTGGTAAGACTCTGGAATACTATGTAAAAAAATATTTATGAAATATTATCAAGTTGATAACTTATCACATATTTGAAATCTGATTGGAATGAGATTCAAATTGAAAACGAATGAATTAGGGAATGAACAAATAAAAATTGCAATTGTAAGTGTAAGAGAATAAAAATTGAATTGTTAAATTCATTTTGAATTTATAAGTGAATAAAACTAGAATTGAATTCGATTTGTGGAGTTAAACTAAAATTAGTAAGTGAAGCTAATTGAATATTGACCAAATGGATAAGGTATTGAACGAATTAAATTCAATGATTATAAAAGAAAAGTAAATTGAATTCGAATTGGAAATCCAGTTTAAATGTAAGTAGATTTAACCAAAATAGTAAATTGAAAACAATTGTGGAAATGAACAAAAGTGAATAAGATTAAAGCTGAATGTTAAACTTCTTTTGAATTTGGTAGTAAATGAAGTTGAAACCGAATTTGAATAAATAAATTGGAGTAGTAACAAATGAATTGGAATGAGAGTTCAAATTGAATGAAACAGATATATAATTTCAACAGTGAAGTAAAGATGGTATAAGTAGTTTATATTGGAAAATTTTGTAATAGAATTTGCAAAATGGTTTGAATGTTGTAACTAGATATTATGGCTAGTAGATATACAGGTATAAAGGAATTGGAATTTAATTTCGAAGATAAATTTGAATTGCTCGAAAAAGGTATGTATTTGAATTTCAAATATGAAATTTGCTGATTTCTTGTCTAGCCGCTTGGCTTTTTCTTTTTCTTTTTGAAATCTGAGAGTCCGTAGGGACATTTTGTAGTCGTACCGTATTAGCCGCGCAAAGGAGACGCTGGCGAAATTTTTTGAAAATTTAGGGCGTTAGAAAATTTTTGAGAAATTTTGAAAGTTTAAATTTGAATTTGAATTCAAATTTGAATTTAGAAGTTAAACAATGTTGTTTGAAACTTAAAATTGAAGTTGGAAATTTAGTTGAATTGATAACGAATCTTTAGTAGGAAGATTTGTTTTGATAAGTTGATAAAACTATTTAGATGTTGAAAAATAGTGGACGAGTTAAGGACATTTTTTCCTAACTTGTAATTTCGAGGATGAAATTCTTTTAAGGGGGGAAGTCTGTAACGACCCAGAATTTTGAACAAATTAAATTGAGAATATTTAATTAATTTTAAAATATTTGAACGATGATTTAATTTGAATCCCCGATATAACTTTGAAATTGGCGATTAAATTTTATAATTTAATCTATTGAACTGGATAAAAATTTAAATCTTCTATTTTAAGTTGAAGAAAAATATTTCAAAAGCTTTTAAAATTCGTAATGATAGAACTGAAGATAACAGAAGCTTCAGAATCTAATTTCAAACTGTTTCGTTCAGTTTTGAAATTATATCGTTCGTATCGATATTTGAAAATAGCGTTCCGGGGCACAGTCTCGGAATTCGACGAAACTAGTTCCATTGGGTCCGTAATATTGAATTATTACTGGATTTCCAATTTCGTATTTTTCGGAGTTGATATGTGACCGTACGGTGAGTAAACGTGTTGAATTTTAAATCGAATTCAATTTAAAATTTAAATTTTAAATTATTGCCGACAAACACACGTTCATTCCCTTAATTCACGCCTACCATCACGGGTACGAGATCGTGTGAACCATCCTCTTCAGTTTTTAAATCCCTCCCCCCCTTCTCGTTTAAAACAATGGCTGCCTTCTCTCAGAAAAGAAAATACTCTCGTTCAAATCGGCAATGGCCGAAGTCGACTCGTTCAATCCACAATCGAACGAGAGAAAATGAAAATAAAAATGGCCGTAGCCCACTTCCTTATAAATTCTCGTTCGAACGAGCGAAACCCAAACCGCATTCAAATCAGAAAATCACGAAACCCCTCCTCTCCAAAATCAACTCGTTCGAGTCGCTCTCGACTGGGAATCAAGTGAATCGGCGTGCAATCAAATCGCGGAGCCGGGGTTACTCGCATGGAGGGGGAGCAGTTTAGGCAATCGCGATTTCTGGAAGGGGCGACTTTCGAGATCGCGATGGAGTTCGGCAATGGAGGCGGCGGCCAGAAATCAGGGTCGCAGTGGCCATCGAGCATCGCGTTCGCGTGAGGTTGGATGGATCGAGATCGAGGTGAGGGTGGATCGAAGGCGGCGCGTACGGTGGCGTGCGCGTGAGCAGTGGTGAGGTCGCGACTTTGGGGGAGGCGCTCGTGACTAGGGCACGACAACGATGAGGCGGCCACGAACTCAAGGTGGTCGGCTAGAGTTTCTGGGTTTCGCGAGTAAGTCAGAACGCGATTGTTCGCGCCAGGCTGGGGGTTGGGCGACGAGGCGATGGTTGGTGGCGTGTTCGTGCTCGCGTGATTCTGGGGTTTCGTCGTTGATGTGCTCGAGTGGCTGCAGTTTTCTCAAATAGGTTTGGGTTCTCTGTTGGCAGTGAGGTAACCCCTTGTTTAGTCTTGTTCGATTTAGGAAAAATAATATATCACTTTTGATTTTACAGTCAGTTAGTATATAGATATAAAATAATAGATGTTTACAGTAAAAAAAAAAAAATTAGTTTTAGATTTTATTTGTAGTTAAATAAATTTATCTTAAAAAGGGAATATAATTTTAAAAGTATTGGTTAAGTTATTATAGACAATAGTTACGTTAATTAATTTGTTTTATCTGTTTAGTTATTAAAAAGAAAATTTTTTGTTAAAATTGAATTTATAGTTATTTGAATTTATAAAGGAAACTGGGTTGAAAATAAAATCATTGTATAATTAAAACTTACCAAGTTAGAAAATTGGTCATTCGATTATCTCGAATATTGATAGATTGTATAAATTATTTATACAAGGTCAGAAGATCGTGAAAAACAACCTGGAACAAAAATGGATAGCAAAATAAAAAGCTAAGGTGAGATTATTTTCTCACTCAAATTGAAAAGTGGAATTTTCAGTTATTGTTTGATTGTCTATTTGGATTGTTGATATTAGATATTTTAGGATATATCTATATATAGCAATATATACATATTGGCATATGTATATATTGGATTGATGATTTCCCGCCTCGTATAGCGGATGAGACCCTATTGCGCCGTTAGTAAGCGGATTTTTATAAAACCTATATACCGCGATATTCCACCTCGAAGTGGAATTGGTATTGTGCTAACATCTTTGGATGCAGGGAAACAGGTTGGAGGGATCCAACTGGATTCCTCAACTGTATTTATTTATTTACAGATATTGTGATATATTTTGTTATCATATGATGATATATGATATTTGATTGTTGTGATTGATTGTTTGATGCTGTAGCATCATCGGATTCAAGTTTTAAAAATAACGACTTTTAATTTAAAAGGATTTTTAAAGTGATCTTTGAAATTATACGTTTTATTAAATTTTTGAAGTGATTTATTTTAAATAAATAAACGTTCAAATTTTAAAGTTATAAAAGTCAAGACCTTCGTGAAATCTAACCGAAAAGTGATTTTTGGAATAAACAGTTGATTGATTTATAAAATGGTTTAAGTTGAGATTTTTAAAATATTATAAACGGTTTATTTAAAAGGTTTATAAAGTTGACACTTTATAAATTAAAAATGTTGGTATTATAAAACGAGTTTTTATAAGTGTTAAAATGAATTTTTAAGAATTTATAAATAAATGAAATTTATAAATTGTGAACTTATAAATGGAAAATGATTTTTGTGGAATAAATGAAATTATAAGTATTTAACTTATAATATGGATTGTGGTAGAAAAATTGAATTGTGAATTGAATAGGTCATTAAAGAAGATTTATAGATCAAATTGGTAATAAAGGAGATTTATTAAATTGAAGTCGTTAGAAAATAGAAATAGAATTTATAAATGTTGTTTTATAATTCGAAATCAATTGGATTTGATAAATTAAAATGTTAAAGAAGATATATTCGCGATTTTGGATAGCGAATTTTTATTGAAATAAAAATGTGTAGAAAAGATTGAAATTGGGTTAAGTGAATTATATTCACGATTTTGGACAGTGAATATAATTTTAAATAAAATGGATTCATTTTGGAAGAAGTGATATTAAAAAAAAATGAAGCTAAACATTTTAAAGATGTTTTAAAATGTATTGTGAATTGAAAGCATAGATTTCAACGTTCATTGTTGAAATAGGCGTTTTCGAAAATATAAGGAAATGATGGACTATAACACTGTTGTTATAGTAAATGATTTTCGAAAGAAAATGTTTTATGTAGTATTGGGATTTATATATACCTATCTTAAAATCCGAATCCCTATACTAGTGATTTTGAGTCGTCGTAACGATGTTTTACGTAACATTCGTTTTGACTCAAATAGATGTTGTTATAATAAATGATTTCCTTAAAAGAATGAAATTATACTTAATTTGATTTAAGTATATTGAATATTTTCAAATGTTGAAAATAAATAGACTTGTGAATTTCTTATTATTAATAAGAATGGAAATGCTTTTCCAAAATGAAATGAAACGTTTTAGAATTTATCTTTGTAAAGATAAATCGGAAATGAATATTGAAATCGATTGAAAATCGAATATCAGTAGATATTCGAAAATATAAATTCACTATGAAATTTATAAATGGAATGGGAATTTGTTTTAAAAAAATAAACGTTGATTTATTTTTAAAGTGTGGAAATTTTATATCTAGTGAAGATATTTTTGAAGATAAATAATTTGGAAAATTATTTGGAATCTGATGATGTTGCGCATCTTTATTGATAGTTAAATAACCGACTATCAATAATTACCCTGAATGGTATTTGTTGTGAATTGGATGAATTTGAATGCCACACTTGTTTTTAAATAAACGCTCACTATTCGGGTTAGCCGGGAAAGGACCATGGGGTCGTATAACCCATTCCGAATATGTGATACGTCGTTATGAATTGCATTTGAAGACCGATGTTGAAGACCGGATATTTTTGAAAACGGAAGGATTACCGTCGAGTTACTCTACATCGGCTGATCTCCGGTTTAGAGGTTTTATCACCCTTAGTGACGGGAAGTCCTGACGTGATTGAAAATTATCCGGATATGCAAGGGCTTCGTGAGGAGTGCCTTCGGTTCTGTTCGATCCCGGAACAGACTTGTATGGATTGTGTGTCTGACGTTAAAATTTGAGATATAAAGCTGATTTCTTTCAAATACATTTCTGTTGGTGGCGGAGAATTTATTCTCTTAGCTTAACACCCTTCTCTGAGACGTACGAGCTCAGAGGTTATGTAGTTGAAATTCATCAGCGATATATCCCAATTTGGTAACGTGGCATACTGAGTGTTGCTGTGAAATGATCGGTGTTTGATCATTTGTGATATGATCATTTGTTTGATCTTATATCTTTGTGATCATAGGTTGATCATTTTGTTTGACCCGAAGCAGGGCTTTGTAGAAAGCGTAGCTTTGTGGACGAGACTTCGTCGAGCCTCACACCCCGGAAATGGTCGAAACAGGAAGAATGCGGCAAGGTTCTAGGGAGTAGCGCCCCTTAGTGTATGTCATTCCTTCTGGATAAAGGTGGTATCATGGTATGGAGCCCAGATACTTAACCTCTGTGGTTGCTGCAAATTTATTTCTTTGTGGTTGTTGCGAATCGGGGATCCTCGGGAAGATCGGTGACGATCGGGGGATGGCATACGTGTGTCAGTAGTTACCTATTTTTGCAGAGGTAACCCGGCCTTGTGTTGGCAGAGATCCGGTTAGGTTCTCGGGTCGTCTATTCCAGGGACGTACCCATCGTGGATAGGAAGTTCCTTAGCCTGACCATTTGTTGGAAATCCAAAGAAACAATACGAGCCTTTACAATTTCAATTGTATAACCTGTCTCCTCAGGAGGCAGCTATAGCAGGCATAATATAATGGTACCTATGCTGGCTAAGATTTATATTATACTTTCGAAATGTTTTCCACTATGCACTAATAATAATATCAAAAAGGTTTTGATTTTTGCGTAGTAAGCATCTTTGACTATCATAAGAAGAAATCTCCTCCAAGTCTGCGTTTGCATTGTGTGTGTGGTGGGAGGTCTTATGGTAGTTTCATTTTCCAAAAGCATTGCAAAATTTATTTTAAAATTATCTTGTCGTTGTTTTAAAGATAAACTGTTTTACGATCTCACACCAGTCACCATGACTGACTCGGAGTTTATTGTTTCCCTTCTAAACTCTGGGTGCCCACCAATTTCCACACGGGCAGCCTAGAGTTATATTATCAGGATATTCTGGATATTCTGGAGCTTGGAGATAAGCTGGAAGACGAGACGTAGTATTTGTATCTGATAGTATTTATTCCGCTGTGTATTCTGTATGAGGACAAGTTTATATAACTGTCCATTGTTGTATATTGACTCTGATGATTGATGTATGTATAAACTGATATAGCTCTTTGTTTTAAAAGACTAGTGTTTATTTATTATATATTGTTCCGCTGCGATGTGTAAGATTCTGATATTGTTTTCTGTATCTGCTCTTGTTCTGTTGTTGTTCTTCTTTCTTTCTCTTCTTTCTTTTCTTCTTCTTCTGCCTTTTTCTTTTTCTTAAACCCTCACTATTGGAGTTTTCCGGCACTCGATATCTCGGCAGTCGATAAAGTGAGTATCGATGTCGAATTTTCGAAAGTCGAAAAATCCGGTATGTGACAGGTGAAGTCAAGGAAAGCCGACGATCACGTAAGCCACCTAGGCGAGATGTTTCAAGTACTTCGACAGTATGGAATGAAGTTGAATCCTCTAAAGTGCTCCTTCGGAGTGTCATCAGGAAAGTTCTTAGGATTCATCGTCCATGCCAGAGGGATTGAAGCAAACCCTGAACAAGTCCGAGCGCTAAGGGATATCAAGATACCTTCCACTCGGAAGGAAATGCAAAGCCTGAATGGAAAAGTGGCCGCCTTAAGCCGATTCATCTCCAAAGCAACGGACAAGTGTGTCCCCTTTTTCGAAGCTCTAAAGAAAGACAAAGGAAAGTTCGAATGGACCGACGAATGCCTGACCGCTTTCCTTAACTTAATCAAACACCTCTAGAAACCACCGGTACTCTCGACTCCAAGCGAAGACGAAGAATTATACCTATACCTTGCTGTATCATCTCACGCCCTAAGCGCTGCCTTGGTAAGGGAAGACAACCGCACGCAGCGGCCAGTTTACTTCGTCAGTAAGAGGTTTACGGGGGCAGAAGTCAGATATCCTAAACTTGAGAAGCTAGCATACTGTTTACTAATCACATCCCGGAAACTGCGTCACTACTTCCAGTCCCATTCCATTAAAGTTCTGACCGATCAGCCGCTGAGGCAGGTACTCCACCATCCCGACACTTCTGGGCGACTACTTAAATGGTGCATCGAACTAAGTCAGTATGATATCACCTATCACCCTCGCACCGCCATCAAGGGACAAGCCATGGCTGATTTCATTGCCGAATTCACTACCAACGAAGATAAGGAGCAATTGGAAATAGCAGAAGACATCAAGTGGAATCTCTTTGTGGATGGTGCATCAAACGAACAAGGCTCGGGGGCAGGTGTGGTAATAATCACTCCCAGGGGAAATAAGCTGCACTATGCTATAAGGTTGGAATTCGCTGCCACCAACAACGATGCAGAATATGAAGCAGTGATAGCTGGATTAGAACTTGCCATAGAAATCGGAGCCAATTCTTTGTGCCTTCATAGCGATTCTCAACTTATTGTTAATCAAATACTAGGAGAATTCCAAGCTCGAGAAGAACGACTCATAGCATATTTAAAGAAGACCAAGTTACTTCTCAGGCGATTGGACCACTACTTAGTCAAACACATCCCTTAGGAAGAGAACCAAGAGGCCGACGAATTGGCAAAGCAAGCAAGTATGAGAGACATCGCCATCTTCGGAGCAGTAACCATCTCAAAGCAACTGACCCCAAGTTTTGAGCAAGTAAATCTGATAGCTGCAACCGAAGAAGCAACTTGGATGACTCCCATCCGAGACTACCTACAAAGTGGCACACTACCCAACGGGCGTAACGAAGTCAAGAAAATCTTGAGGAAAGCTTCCCACTACACAATACAAGAAGGCATCCTCTATCGGCGCGGATTCTCTAACCCGTTATTAAGGTGTGTCGCTGGGAGGGAAGCCAAGGAAATCTTATTCAACATTCATCAGGGAAGCTGCGGAGATCACACTGGAGGGCAAACATTAGCAAAAAAGATACTCCGGTATGGATATTTCTGGCACACCTTAAGCAAGGACGCCTTAGATTTTGTCAAAAAATGTGACAGATGCCAGAAGTTTGCTAAGATTCCGCGGCTACCAACAATTGAGATTACTCAAGTGACCAGCCCTTGGCCCTTCGCAATATGGGGAATTGACTTAATCGGCGAGCTACCAATGGGCCGAGGCGGGGCCAAATATGTTATAGTGGCAGTCGACTATTTCACCAAATGGGTGGAAGCGGAACCTCTGAATAAAGTATCTTCAGCAAAAGTTATTAACTTCTTGATCAAAAATGTTCTGTGCAGGTACGGAGTCCTACTCAAAATCATATCAGACAATGGACTTCAGTTTGACAGCGAGGAATTCGCCAACTGGTGCCAAGAGCATGGAATTCACAAAAGCTTCTCATCCGTAGCGTATCCCCAGGCAAACGGACAAGTCGAAGCCGTCAACAAAATTCTGAAAACTCTAATAAAAAAGAAGCTCGAAAAGTCAAAGGGCGCTTGGGTGGATGAACTTCCTACGGCACTATGGGCCTATCGCACATCTTTCAAAACATCAACGGGGCACACTCCTTTCTCTTTGGCATACGGATCGGAGGCTATGCTCCCAGTTGAAACCATTGTGCCTTCCCACCGTAGGATCCACTATAACCTAGAAGAGAACGAAGAACTCCTTCACATGTCTTTGGATCTAGTTGAGGAGAGAAGAAATGATGCAGTCCTTAAAGCAGCAGCCCACAAACAAAAAGTGGCGGCACAATACAACTCCAAAGTCAAGCATCGTACCTTACAAGAAGGGGATCTTGTCCTCAAGCGAATCTTCCCTCGCCACGGAGCGCTAGACCCAATCTGGGATGGACCATATGTAATTCATAAAGATCTCCACAACGGAGCCTATATTTTGTCAACAGTGGACGGAGAGGTGTTCCAGAGGGCATGGAACATCCAACACCTCCGTCGATACTTTTCTTAACTTGTATTGCCCATATGAAGTGAATTAACAAAGAGAATCAGTGGACGTAGGCATTTTCGTGCCGAACCACTTTAAAAAAACCTTGTCTCTTTTTTAACTTGTTCCTTTATATCTTGGCTGCTTGTTAACTTTATCCTTTTCTGTTGAACAAAATCCTGTGCATACAGTGTTTCAATTCAAAGCACTCCACAGTGCAACTTCACCTGGACAAGACCTAACAGGTACTACGCGAATCTATGCCCTCGCCAATGAGACACTTTTGCTCCGGCATCCCTCTGCTGCGGGTTAACTCATTGCTCGCGACGGCCCTTAAAGCCAACTGTAATGAGCCGATTATAAGCCACCGAGAAGGCCGACTATAGCCGAGGCAGCTCATTACGGCGTTCGGCTCGCCGGCAACTGTGAACCGACTATAAGCCCCAACATAAGGTGTGTCCAGCCAGGGGCAGTTCACGGTTGACGATCGGCACCCACGCTAGCCGGCCACAGTAAATCGAATAATACCCACGATTACGGGCCATAATGGTCTGGGTAGTTACTGTGCACGATCTCGGCTCCGATGTGTCTTAAGTGCGGCTGTGGTAAAAAAGAATTAACTCCCCGCGGAGGCGTAAGATGGGTGACAAATGTCTCCAAGACCCACAGCTAGGGAAAGTGACTACAAAGCCCGTTTTCCACGAACTTAAGCACATCGAAGGCCTTCCGTGATTGGAAGTTTTACTTTTTCACATATTTCAATTTTACTTAAGCAACTTTTCTCCTATCCTCTATAACGATCCCTAAAGCACAGGTCACAGAATAGGAGGCATTCGCAAATGAAACCGGATGGCCGGGCACTCGACCACATTTTCACACTCAGTCACGCTAAAGCCGCCGTCTACAACTAAAGCAGGAGGGACGGTATTTTATTTTTGTTTGCCTAAAAACATAGCTATAGTTTATTCGCACCTCACGCTAACATTGCAAGTCATAAAATTATGTTTTAAAACAAGAACCTGACATCAAACACAATTTGATTACAAGAACATGCATAGCTATATTTCTCATACAACGTGTTAAAATAGCAACAAACATTCAAAAGACGACAAGATCAGCTTAAGTTAAAAAATTACCACCTAAGAGTTACTTTACTAATTTAAGACTAACATATACAACCATGTCAAGCCCACATAAAGAATTTTCCAGGCCTAATCAAGGAGCCGGCTGCGTCGAGGTCTTGCCCTTGTCCTGTTGCCCACCTATCCGGTCAGAAAAAGAAATCATTAGTGATAAGCAACAGAGTTGACAAAAGAAGAAACTAAAGAAGAAGAGGTTACCAGCAGCTTCCCCTAGATCATCTTGGTCGTCATCCCCTACTTCCACGCCTGCCTCCTCAGCTGCAAACAACCGCATCCCCTCCTTCACCGCTATCTTCTCCTCCTTGGTAAACTGAGCGGTAACCACATCCATCCTAAAGGCTGCTCCACCCTCCTTAACCGCCTCAGCCTTGGCCTCCTCTAAAGCCCTGAGGTAAATCCTAGCCATAACCCGGGGGTAGTCGTCCATCCAAGATAAGTTGCCCTGTTTCCAAATGCGAAAGTACATATCCTGCAGCATGTCGTCCATCATCCCCTCATTTTCCTCAAACTCCCTCATACGGGCCTTAGAAACCGATAGCCTTGCAATGGCAGCATCCCTTTCCAGTCGGTATCGCGAGCAGTCAGCCTGAAGGGATCTCCTCATCACCTCCATCTCCTCCTTTAGCCTGACCTGAGCAAGCTCTACGGCTTCAAGCTTCCCCGACAGCTCCTCTACCTGCTCAAGATCCGTCCTCCGAACCTCGTCCACTGTCGAGATGGCCATATTTATCTGCTCCTTGCAGGCAGCCTCCATCTTCTGCAATTCCGCCTTACTAGCCTCCTCCATAGTCTTCCTCAACCGCCCAAAGGCGGTCTCATGCTGAGAAATCTAAATGGCCTGATCAGCAAGCTGTTTGGCCTGATCCGAAACCATCAATCGTAGTCGGATGTTGGCACTCCCAATCTCCTCTCCATCCTTAACCAGCCGGGCATGATGCCCCATCAGCTTCCTAGTCTCCTCCGCCACCCGATCAATATTAGCCTTGGCCTCGTCTCCCATGGTAACTATCCGAGTAGTAAGTAAATCAAGATCTAAGGACTTGACCTCATCAAGCACCCGTACCATGGGATTACGGGGAAGAAGGTGCTCACCGGTAACCTCGTCAAAGGTAATATCATGAGAACTTGGATCCAGATCAGGATAACCCGCAAATGGATTACGAGCCAAGCCAGGATGATCAATCTGAGTAACGGTAGGATTTTCAGACGGGTGCAGAGAGAGTGCGAACTCAGTATCCTCCTCCGTGATATCATGAAGAGGCTGAACTGGGGGCTGAGGACCAAGTGAAGGTTCGGATAAGGGATGACTCCTCTTTCTCTTTTGAATACCCTCTTCAATAACCCCGAGAAGAGGACGGTAGCCGACTACATCCCCGGAACGGTGGGTCAAAGGCTTCGGCTTGGCGGAAGCTTTGGAGAGCTTGTATTGTTCAAGCCTGTGCCGAAGATCTGAGGCCTTGGCCGTTTTACCTGCTCCTGATATGAAGAACAAGTGTCACAAGCTTACATTGATCCATAATTCGAGAAACGCGGTAAATTAAAAGTTAAAAGAAGAAAGGAAACACATTAGTTATACAAACCCTGGGGAGGAGTAGGATACTGCAATGAGTCCTGGATTTCATTCCAGGACGGGAGCGGATCATAAAATATTCCTAAGTCCCTATCATAAATGGAGCCTGCAGGAGTCAAAAGTTCACCTTGAGTTGTCGGAGCCACCTTGGCTGGAATAGTCTGAGAAGACTCGCTTGCACCGGTTCCGGCCTTGTCAGCTTTCCCGGATTTCTCTACCAAAGCCGGTTCTCCGTCCAGCCCCTCGAAAGCTTGGTGGAATGCATCATCCGTCCACTCCTGAATCTCACCTGCTTGCCCAGGAAGCAAGGCCCCGATGCCATCGCCACCATCACCACCTTCCCGGTCATCTCCACCCTCACCTCTCTCCTCCTCCACATCTTCCTTCCCCGAAGTAAGTGGACAAGTGTTGGGGGAAGGACCATCCGACTTCTTAAGCTTCTTACCTCCGACCATTGGAGATTTTGAGAAAGGTTTCCTCTTGCCACTCTCTACTGTGACACCTCCGTTAGCTTGAGCAGCCGCCCTCTCCTCCGCCGTTTCCCTCTGCTTGACTACTGACTGCTATGGAAGGATCAAATTATACTCTAGAAGAGTCGCATTTCTGATCAGGTAAGCAGCCGATCTATCTCTCCCGGGGATAGCTTCTATCTCAGCCGCCATCTGAACCAGGCGATCAGTCTCCACAACAGCAAAGCCAACTGTCGCTAGCAAGAAATGAAAACGTATGAGAAGAAGCATCGCAACCAGAATGGAAATTATAAATAAAGCATCGACTTACATCCAGAGGTGAAACGTCGAATAGAAACAGAGTCGTTCCTAACGAAGAACCATTCCTTCTTGAACATGCTGTACTTAGAATACAGATCCAAGACCGGCTTGAAGGTTACAGCTGACTCCAAGCTGATGTATGGGGACCCCTTCTTATAGCCCCTCAGATTATATAAGTACCGGATCTCCCGGTTGGAAGGAGCACGCCCGTGCTTCCTCTGAAAGATGACGAAGAGGCTCACCAGTATAGTATAAGAGTTGGGTTGAAGCTGGAATGTGGCCACCTTTAGATATGTAAGAAAGCTGAGTACCCAAGCATTAAGAGGCGGGATGGCACCACACATACAGTGGTATCTGCTGTAGGCAAAGTACCCTTCGGGAGGGTCGTATGGCATAACTTCTCTCCCTGGCAACAACATGCGCGCCCTATCAATTCCGAAAGAACGGGAGATGACATCAAGCTGCTCTTCCTTAAGGGAGCTGGGAAAGCAATCGGGCGGGGAGTTCAGAAGTTCCTGAGGGCCGTACCCGTCCACCAATGATCTCGGGGCAGTTCCGTGACGTTCCGGTCCTGGCTGAGTAGGGGGCACTGTGGAAGATTCTCCTTCACCCTGGGATTTCTTTTTATCTGATCGAGTTTCTTCTTTACGAGACATTATCTACAACATCGGAAGAACATGTTGTTAAAACAGAGGAAATAAACAAACAAGTACATGTAGTCCGGAATTTCGCTCGTGATATGAAAAATGAAAAAATCAAGTGTATAAAGTTCATTCGGCACCCAGAGTAAATGTTCATTCGGCACCTAGAGTAAATGTTCATTCGGCACCCAGAGTACACGTTCGTTCGGCTATCCAACTCTCAATCTCATTCGGCGGTCATGCCCTCCGAATGAAAAAGTTCGTTCGGTGCTCAGAACCCCCGTGCTCATCCGGTAATCCAAGAATGATGAGTTCACTCGGCACTCAGAATACATAGATTCATTCGGCAGTACCTGATTCGGTGTTCGGAAGCAATTCGGCAGAGAACTTGATTCGGCAGGGATGTTTGGTTCGGCTATCTTGGATTGGAAGGGAATAATGAAAGTATACAGCCCCTACTTATAGGCAAATACAGGATGTCGGACCAGTTGGATCGGCACTCAGCGATCGAATGAAAGGAAACAAAGTAGGCCATACGCCAGCATATACCCCACTTTGGGGGGCAAATGTTGGGTAAATTCTCACCACCGGTCCAAAGCTAGACAAACCAAATCACCTCTGCCGAATCAACTCATCTCCTACCTCTGCCGAACCAACCAGCTTCTCAGAGCCACTACCGAACCAGCTTCTCAAGCTCCTATCGAACCAGCTTCTCAAGCTCCTACCGAACCAGCTTCTCAGAGCTACTACCGAACCAGCTTCTCAGAGCCACTACCGAACCAGCTTCTCAAGCTCCTATCGAACCAGCTTCTCAAGCTCCTACCGAACCAGCTTCTCAAGCTCCTGCCGGACCAACTCCAAACCAGACCAAGGTACTACCACCTAGCACCGAATCACCTACAACCGGTCCACTCTACACTCCAACCATCTCCGAACCAAGCGATGCCGAACCAAAGAGTCTACGACCTACTGCCGAGCCAAAGCAATGCCGAACCAACGCTACCAGGCCAGATTACATCAGCCCAGGCCCACCAGCAGCTATGTACATCCAAGACCACTGCCCTCAGCCTCACTCTATAAATAGAGGGGCAGGGGTACAACAACGGGGACAAGTTTGAGAGCTCAAGCACGGAGAGAACTTTCAAACAACTTTCTTTTACTTGTATCAAAGCTTTGTGCTTGTAATCACAACAAAAGAAGAGAAATAATATATAAAGTGGACGTAGGCACATTCTGGCTGAACCACTATAAATCTACGTGTCTTTTTACAGTTTAGCCCCTGCTTTTCATATATCTGCATAAATCACCCAAATCACTAAGAACAACCTAAGATCTACTAAATCATATGACTTTGAGGTGTTTGTCCATTTTTTGTGCAAACACACACACACATAGATATATATATATATATATATATATATATATTTCTGTATACTAACATTGACTACAACATACCTTACATGAGATATTATATTAAATGTATATTAATCTTTATATGAATTATATATATATAGACACATGCACATTCATACATACATACATATAATTTTGACCCCAATAAAAAAATTTATTGAACTAAATCTAAATAAATTTGAATCTAATCTTAAAAAATCACATCGAAATCCAAACATCACTAGTATATATGTATAAACCTTGTTCATTTATAATAGCAGAAATTTACAACTAAAGCATATAACAAGTTACAAATAGATTTCATTAATCTAAAATCACATAAATATACATTTGGAAAAACAAATATATAGATTAAGGTAGGTCATATATTGAAATTAGGAGAATAATGTTTACATCACTTGATCCAGTCTTTTGTGACACCTTGATTTATGAATTGGTCTTTGAATCAGCACTTGATCTTGCTATAATCAAAAGAATCACGTTGATTTTATTCTAGTTTATTTGATTTTGGGTAGAAATATTTTTGAACATGAGAGGAATATGTAGCGGTCATGGATGGAAGAAGAAAGGAGAAAAAGAAAACTAAGTCAGAAATTAGTGAGAGAAGATTATTTTATGGAGATAATCGTGACCTTTCCCATTCTCTCTTAAATACTTCCCTTTTTAATTTCCAATAAATTCCCAATTAATCCAAGCCCCTCCAGTCCCCTTTGTACGATCTGCCATCACATTCCCTTTATGTGAACCAATTTTTCCAAAAGCTTATTAAGTAATTAGCTATATTTAAAGTTGTTTTAAACCCATCTGTATTTATGTATGGGCAGGGTCTTATGAGATACCCTTCTTTTCAAAGGTTTTGATAACATCGTCATGAGCTATACATTTAAAATTTTGAGTATCTCACGTTGATTTATCAAGCCTAATCTGGGTATTTTTAATACTCGGGTAAGATCCGAGTAGTTTCAGGATTAGCTAAAGATGCTTGGAGTTTCCAGAGGAGAGCTGGAGATCTTCATCATCGTATGGACGTATTCTATTATCCGTTGCATCTATTGCATTTGTTTTGTTGTTTGTCAGAATTTGTAAGGGCAGGTGTTATAACTGTCCAGGCTGAATCTAGGTTAGACTCTGATATATGTTTTAAAATTTTCAACTGTAAAGATTATTGTTGAAATAATATATGTTATTCCATTCATGTGAGATTCTGTTTTTCTATTCTGTTATAGCTTTATTTTTCTTTCTACCCTTAAGGATCCACTTGTTCGTGCAATTTGAGTTGGACATGTGTGGTTTATTATTGATTCAAAGAGTACAGAAAAATGGGTCGTTACATTTGGTACCGGAGCTTAGGTTTAGCGAACACGTAGGCTTTGTTGGGGTAAGACTCGTCAGAGATAGGGTTAGTAATACCCTAGGACGAGTAACTCATTATAGATAGGGTTAGTAACACCCTAAAATGAGTTTGAGAGTATTATATATGAGCGCGTATTTATTGGTTACTAATAAAATATTTTGTGTGTTGATTTATCTGTTGATAGATTTATGGATCTTGATCGATGCGCCTGATTACCGTTATCAATAAGGATTCCTAAACATTTAAACAAGGCGAACCGACACACTGATTTTGAAAATTTTGGGTAAATGAAATAATTTTACCTAAACTTATGTATTATTTATAAAGAAATAACTTTCGAAAATGGTATAGTTATTAATAGTGTGTTTGCTTGTAATTAAGGGAATGATAACCTTTAAGTATTATCATCCGTTGATTTAACAAACACCTTGTGAATTAAGTTCCATGATTTGACTATAAGATGTTTGATAATAATACTAAGTTAAGATAAATGAATTAATATAAGATAATAAATGAGCATGTCTTATAATAAAAAGAGGAGGTATTTTACAAAGATAAGATAATTCATAAAAGGTAGATATGGAAGATATGAAAATTTAAAGGTGATTAAAAGAAAGTAAGTTGATATAAGATTAATTTATAAAATAGATTTTATAAACAAAGTAATCTCTAAAGGATTTTGAAAATAATAATGGTATTATTTCAAATAAAAAGAAATATTTTATGATAACTAGTTTGAGCGGCTCGAAAATAAACTAAAAATGGGCAAGGGATGTGTTCGGATGGTAAACACTTCTCTTAAGTATTACTCTTTTTGTTAAAGGGGTATGTGATACTATTGGTAGTACCCATTTCGTTGGTATGGTTTTGGAGTTACTCAATCTATATAATTTTCTTAAGTTAAAGAGATAATGTGAATTGTTAATTGATAAATTGATTAGTAATCTTTATGAAAGTGTTTAAACCAAAGATAAATTGGGATCGCCAATTGATAAGATAAAGCGGAATTTCCGATGATTTTGGGCAGTCGAAAATTTCTGTCTCATACCTAACTCAGAACTAAGAAATTGATGAAAAGTTTTGATAAAAGATTATGAAATATGTTGAGTAAATGAAATTAGATTTATAGGTTAAAAAGATTTAAAAGTTGAGAATTTTATGGTTTAAATACGGGTAGTTTTAAAATTTGTTTTTCAAAGCTAGAAAAATAATAATAGTATGAAATAAGAAATAAGTTGTATAACTTATGAATTGAAGGTAATAGTAAATTACAACAATGTTTAAATCTGTTAAACAGACGGATTTAGGTACAATCAATTTGAAATTTGGGATTTGCATATACTCTTAGGATGTAAAGGTATATCATACAAATATATATTTAAGTCACGAACTATTTATAGACCTAAGTAAAATAACGACTCTTTAAAAAGATAATTATAACCTGGAAAAAAATTTCTAGCATAAATTAAGAATTTGGACTTAAAATTGATTGATTTGCATAAGTTGTAAGATATAATAAACTTAAGTAATAGTTTTACGAAATGATTCATAAATAATATTAGTTTTAAAGGAAATATACAAAGTAAAAATGATTATGAATAAAAACGAAAAACAATTTTTTTATAATAAAGACAAATTATCTATTGAGTGAAAAATTCCTTTGGAATATTTTCATTTAATAAAAATATATGGAAATTAGCCACAAGGGCCTCTTTAGTAAGTGGAATTAGTTTCTAAGACAGACAACTGAAATAATTACGTTCAAGGACAAAACGTAAAATAATTAGTTTCTAGGGCCTAAAAACCCATGAAATTATGTCCTTGAAAGTAATTGGACTACTGACTTTGTCCTTAAAAATAATTATTCTGCTGACTTTGGCCTTGAAAATAATTTCTTTGAATGTGTGTCCTAGAAACTAATTGGACCGCAAAGTTTGTCCTTCTGGTGAAATGCCCCTAAAAATATTTGGAAATAAATAATTAAAGAGATTATATAAAGAAACATCTTTATAAAATGTTTGAACTTAAGATAAAAGTTTTTATGGAAAGTTTTTGGAAGTTAATAAATATATATGTTATATGTAGATCATTTCATTACACGAATTTGATCTATTATTCGAGTATGGAACTTTGAGGTGTTTACAGCAATCTGAAAACGGATTTATCACTCGATTCTTGACGGCGAACATTGATGAGGGTTTGTGGTTAGGTACTTAAGTTTTCTATCATAGTTGAGAGCTATGCAAGGAAAGCAAAGGTTTGTGATCTAGAAGCCTGATTAGAGTCCGCACTAGAGGATTGGGGATCGATACTAGTTCGGAAGAAAAGTTGTGTATTCGAATAAGAGATCAAATCATATATTTCATACAGATGGTCTATGTATATCCTTAAGAATTAAGATTAAAGATAAATGTTTTGGGCAAACTTTTGTTTTGGGGTAATTTCGGGGACGAAATTCTTTTAAGGGAGGAAGTATGTAACGACCCGTAATTTTACCACATTGAAAATAGAATATTCAAACTTAAATAATCATATTTCATGTGATAAATAAGAATGGTGAACTTACTTTTAGAATTAAATAAAGATTTTGGACTTTTACCATAACATTGACAAAATTGACAAAAGCTGGTTTTCGATAAAATTGAATATACAGTCCAATAGTTGTTTTAAAGGATAAATAATTGTTTTTAAAATTAGTATATAATGATAATAATTGGTTGATAAAAGTTGGATAACTGTATATATACTTATGTTATAGGATTGACAAATTTCGTCGCGCATTGACAAAATCAATGTCGTATATTTGCAAATGAATTTTGATATTGTTTTATATTATTTTATAAGTCAAATACACTTATTTTAATTAATTAAAGATGATAATAAATTTATTTTCAAGTTTGGTTTACATGAATAAATAGTTTAACAAAAACGTCAAAATATGACCGTAAAACATTTTGTCGAAAATTAACGTTTTGTCGAATAAAAGTTGCCGCAATATTGTTGTACCTTTACATATACATGTACACATTTTTAAATATGTTAAGTATTAACAATTAACTAATCAAGTTTACTTTCGCTAATTAAGGTTAGAAATTTCTAGAAAATCATTAAGAAAAAGTAAACATAAAAGGACAAAATCATGTCAAATCAAATCAAATAAAATCTTTACTTTATTTTCCCTATGCATTATGTTATTAAGACATAAAGTAGTGATGTGACAAAGTGATGGTAAGTGTTGAAAAAGTATGATAAAGTAAGGATATTTTGGTAATTTTGTAAAGGGTTGATTTTGTAATTCACCACTCCTTACGTTTCCTATAAATACCCATATATTCTCCTCATTTTCTTCACACTTCTCATTCTTCTTCTTCATTTTTGAGCTTTCTTTTGCTCATTAATGGCTTCTATTCTTTAAGAGAAGTAGACGGGTCAAAAATGGTGGAGTGCTTAAGCACCAATCCACTAATTACTCTCTAACCTCTTCTTAATTCACTTCTTCTTCTTCTCTTCTTTAAGTGGCCTTAGGCCATGAGTATTTGAATGGGGAGGCTATGACCATAAGCTATGGAAGTGGGAGGAAGGTTTGGGTCAAGAGCAAAGTGGAGGAGGAAGGATGGTCGTGAGCATGGGCAAGGTGGTGGAGTTCTTTATGGATGTATTAGTGAAGTATAGGTTAATTTAGTGAAGTGTGATTGGATAAGAATGTTGGTAGGAAGTTAATCAATTTGGTTAAGGTGAGTACTCAATTTATTTACATTTAGAAAATAATTTTATGAATGTTTAAATTATAAATTTAAATGCTTGGATGATTACTTGATTGATTATATGGATGTTGATATGGTTGATAACTTGGTTGTGATAAATTATGAGAAATCATAATAAAAATGGTTAAGAAATTAACCATGATTAATTAATGAAAAATAAATCCATATGGATGTGTATATGAAGTTATTTAGCCTCTTAAAGGTTTTGAAAGTATAAAGAGGTTGGAAATGAATATTATAATAATATAATATAATGAAATGATTTAAAAGTGAAAAAGAGATTTAATATGGAAAATATTAGTTTAAATATTTGAAAATAGTTTATAAATGTTTTATAAACATTTAAAAGTGTTTTTATGAAGTTTGAATTGGAATTGAAAATTTAGTCAAAAATAGGCACGTCGCGTAACGGTAGTTCACGATTTCGCACCGTAGAATTCAAACAAGTGTAAAGAGTGGAATATAGCTCGGAATTCTTCGAGATAAGAATTTTTCGAACTATTATATCCATAGTTTTCAATCAAAGAAGGAAAATTGAGATTTCAATAAGTAGATTTTGAAATATAAGTAAAACAAGTTTTTGGAAAAATCGCGGTTTTGCAGTTCGGAATCCAGAAAAGGATTTCTTTGAAAATGATGTTTTAAAATTGTTTAAAGTTATAAAATAAATCTTATAAATATTTTAAAATGTTTTAAAAGTGATTTAAGTAATAGAAATGGATTTTCAAATAATAAAAAGTCATTTTAATCAATATAGCTTTAAAAAGCACTTTCCAAAGCACTTTTTCGCAGCACTTTTCAATAACTTTTGAAATATAGTTTTAAACACAACCATTCTTTTCCAAATCTTATGTAAAGGTTCTTAAATGATTAATAAAGTATTCTAAGGGTGATTTGAAGGATTTATGGAATGGCTAAATAAATGAATAAGTGTTTTAAATAATGATTTGGAAGTTTTATAAATCATTTCTAAAAATGAAAGGAGTATGCGGAAACGACTAGTACATTTGTCCCGCTCGTGAGATCTAAATGGCAAAACAAGGTGTGTAACTAAGGTTAGGAATGGAGCAACCAGTGCTCTGAACTTACCTGACCTTTGTTTTCTCTTTTAGACGAGGGGTGGAACAGATCGAAGGGAAAGCCCGGATGCTCTAAAATAATATTTTCCAATATGAGATTTAAATAAATGATTTGGAATTATTTTAAATTCCTATACTTAAAATTAATTTTTTTGGGTTTGCAGTAAACTATATCTTAAAAAACATAGTTTTTGACCCATTTAAAAGTTATGATTTGAAATGGAAAATCTTTGTTAAAAAGTTAAGTAAATGATTTGAAAATGTTTTCCTAAGTAAAAGGTGAATTGATTTGGAATCATTCCAAGAATTAACAAAGGTTTAAATAAACCAAATGATTTGATAAATGAGGCTTAATGATTCCATATACTCTGAAAAAAGATAAAGGGATTATTTAATGAATGTATCACTAAGAGATATTTATGAATGAATAAAAAGATGAAGTAAATTGAATGATGATTGATAATCACATATGAACTTAACATCTTTTTAATCGATGATTGGTGCGAAGGACCAATGTCGGATTTGGGTAACTCCTATCCGAAAACCACTTCGAACCAATGTATAAGTTCGAAAGTGAAGACATGTTGAAGATGATGACTATTGAAGACCAGAGATCTTCATTAGTGGAAGGACTGCTTGTTGACATTCTTTGGGTAGCTCCCAATATAGAGACATTTATTATAGCAGTGGTCCTGTCGTGTTTGAAATCTTCGGATTGCAAGGGCTTCTCGCCTAGTAATGGTCGAGGAAAGTGCCTTCGGTTTCGTTCAGTCCTAGAACGAACTTATATGGGCGAATGTCTGACGTTGCATTGCTAAGATCACAAATGTTGACTTTTACCAACATACTTCTATGGTGGTGGAGAAGGCAACTTCCGTTAGCTTAACACCCTTCTCAGAGGCATACGAACTCAGAGGTTGTATGTTCGTAAAAGTCAAATGGTGATCGAAGGAATGGCAATGTGGCTTTCTAAGTGGATTGTTCTTTGTGAAAAGAAAAGTGTGGCTTTGTCTAAGTTGAGCGTAACCTCACTCCCAAGCCTCACATCTCGGAAATGATACGGGAACTATGTTACATGTTTCAGGCTTAGTACGACGAGGGTGGCGTATGATCCGTCAAGGTGACTGGCGGCGTATGATCTAGGTCAACAAGGTATCCAGATGGGACCCTTTTTATATGGTATAGTGGCATGTGAGTCCTTGCATGAGAAGCCATCGGATATTAAGAAGTGTGGCAATATGAGGAATAGTGGTGTGTGAGACCTTGCACGAAAAACCACCGGGTTCCGGTTGCTATGCGTGGTTATCGAGGTTCCCTATCATGTTGGGAAATCCAGTTCCAATACGAGCTTTGCGGTTTTGACTGTAGTTCCAAAATAGCTGTAATGACTTGCAAACATTTCAACTACCCCTTTTGTATCACTTATTCCGTCTGGTATATTCCATTGACCCAGTCCGGATATATTCCCTTGGACTTAGTCCGGGTATTGATACCTTATTTGAATAAGCTTATTAGAAAGATATTTTCCAAAAGAATGTCATTAAAGATAATACCAAATTATTTTGGTAATAAAAGTGTTTTGGTTAACATAAGGTAAAAACCATTCTGTATTTATGTGTGGGCGTGGTCTTATGAGATACCCTTCTTTTCAAATGTTTTGATAACATCGTCAAGAGCTATACATTTTTAAAGTTTCGAGTATCTCACGCTGGTTTATCAAGCCTGATCCGGGTATTTTTAATACTCGGGTCAGATCCGAGTAGTTTCAGGATTAGCTAAAGATGTTTGGAGTTTCCAGAGGAGAGTTGGAGATCTTCATAATCGTATGGACATATTCTATTATCCGCTGCATCTATTGCATTTGTTTTGTTGTTTGTCAGCATTTGTAAGGGCAGGTGTTATAACTGTCGAGGCTGAATCAAGGTTAGACTCTGATATATGTTTTAAATTTTTCCACTGTAAAAATTATTGTTGAAATAATATATATGTTATTCCATTCTTGTAAGATTCTATTTTTCTGTTCCCTTCTAGCTTTATTTTTCTTTCTACCCTTAATGATCCGCTTGTTCGTGCAATTTGAGTTCGACATGTGTGGTTTATTGTCGATTCAAAGGGTATGGAAAAACGGGTTGTTACACATAGTTTTATCGGTACCCAGAGACCAGAGTGTTGGATCTGTTCATTCGACGATCCTTCGGATAGGCCTTCTCAACGCTACCGGAGCAATGCCGGTTCTTAGGAGGGATCGATACGACCCGTCGATTCGGCGGTTAGTAAGCCTATGTTTTTCATTTGTAGTTCGATGGCATAGAAGTGTTTCCTTTGTCGTGTTGTCTGCAATGCCCCTAGTGTCCTGGTAAGGCTCATTTGGAAAAGAAAAGTAGACAAGGATGGATGAGAAGGCATCACTTTAGGTTACTGCTCAACTCCCTAGTAGTTAGCTAGCCAGAGTGTTATTTGATTACCCTCCTTTCGTTAGTTGGCCCAGGCGCTTCTTCGTTGGATCTTAGTGGTCTTACTAGAGCAGAAGGTCCCTAAGGCCCTGTGGCTTGCTCACCGTCTGTTGGTTCTTTAGGTCTTTGTGGCAGTCTAGATGAATCACGTCCTTTGGTCATGCGGTATGGAGTCTACACCATTCTAGAAATTTCCTTTCTAATTCGTCAAAGGTTGAGATGGATCTTGGTGGGAGCTTAGTACACCATGCAGAAGCAACACCCTCCAAGAAGATTGGGAAACATTTGTAGCGTGTAACATCTGTTGTCCTAGCTCTATCATCATGCCAACTATATTTATGCAAGAGCTATTTTGGGGCCTGCCGTCCTGTTACAAGATGGCATAGTAGGCACAATGATCTTTTCGGGATAATCTTCCTTCTCTCTAAACAAAGTTCGGCTGGGTGTGGGATTTGAAGTGCTGGGCCAGAGACGAACGGTGCTTGGAGTCTTATTGTTGTTTTCTAGGGGAAAAATCTTAGTTTTACCCGAGTACTTCAGGCCAAAATTTTATGGGACTGTTTCGAGTCAAATGGGCGATTACCCGATTTCGACTTGGGGCCAGAATTTTCAAAATCTACTTCGAGTCAGATGGTTTATTACTTCGGGCCCGAGTTTAGATCGACCCTGAGGTGAATTTTTTGGCGACCGTTTGGATGAATTTTAATGACCACTTGCCTAGTCCTCCATGAGTCGGCTGTCAGCAGTCATGCTAAGTGTTTGACTTTGCAAATGGTCTTGGTTAGCTGGCTGAAGCCTAGGCTCTTCATTCTTCAGAATGGCCATTCCTGCGGGGTTTCGTTAGCTTGGAGATAGTCTCGCTAGAGCAGTATGGATTCTTTACACTGTTTTGAACCTTAGCACGTCGCTCTGGCCCATCTTCCTTAAGCGGGTCATCATCCTCTGAATCGAAATCATCCATTACCACATCCTCTTATAGAGTCCTCGCTCCTAAGTTTGGATTTGCAGCAAGAGAAAGTTTCATCAATCCCCCAGTTGTTGCACCTGATCTAATGTTCTTTTAGGTGCCATATGTTAGGAAAAATCTCTGGATCTAACTTCTGAATCTGCAGGATTCTAGGTAGAGAGCCAGATCTAGGCCTAAGTTCAGTTCTCGGTGAAAGCACCAAAATGTTAATCCAAAAAATGGATCAACACCCTAGATTGAGTGTGAAGCACTAACCCTGTTTCTCAGAGCAAACAATATAGAAAATGAATGAATAAAAGAGCAAAAATAGTAAAAAGGCACAAGAATTTTATAGTGGTTCGGTTATTAAAGAAGCCTACGTCCACTTTATATCTTTTATTAACTGACTGCTGTTACAAGATTGAAGTGGATTACAATATGGTTGAATCGCCTAAGTTAGATCTAAATCACAAGTACTTGGAGGCGACTGGAGGATCTTAGTTGCTCCTCTATGACTATTGTATAAGAGAAGAATAGTGAAGAATAGTAATGGTAGAGTTGCAGCAGCCAGTCCAAAGATCCCTTTCATGTTGTAGATGGGATGGTATTTATAGGGGTTGGAGAGCACTTGGGCCGGACCCGCTTTGTCAAAAGCCTGTAGTCATCATGCAGAGAGAGCCCAAGAAGTTTGGAGTTTATCAGAGCAAACTATTTGGATTGGATCGGTACCGATCCGAATAGTTACGCATTTTTGATGCTTTGACCACTTGGTTGTCTTCCTTGCTTCAATATGATGCTTTGACCACTTGGTTGTCTTCCTTGCTTCGATGTGATGCTTTCCATGTAATTTCAAAGCATGATGATTTGTTTCGATGATGATTCACCTGTGAGTTAGAGTAACTGTATTCTGAATCAGATGAACGTTCACTTCTTAAACTCGGATGCTTGAAATGTTACCAAACTTGTTAGCTGAGCTTAGTGGAGTAACAGGAGTGTAATGCAAGAGATTTGGAAGACCAATGATTAACCAATTCAGATCGGTACCGATCCAATTGGATCGGATCGGGGCCGATCTAAAAAGTTAGGCTATTTTTAGCCCATACATCTTGGAGACTTTTGTAATGCTCTTTTAGGTCTTTCGGTCAAGTTTCAAGTCATTCTAGCTTAATTTAAATATTTTAACTCCTTTCGAATTCTGCTGGATTAAAACCCCGGTTAGCAATGGCTAAAACATGTGATATGCTTCAAGGCTATGTGGTTCGCTACCATTAGGGTGTGATCATCTCTAATCTAGAATAATATTATTCCTTTTAATGTATGCTTCAAACCTAGTAAGTTTGTTGATCGCGACCGAGGGTTGACCATATTCAGTACTATCCATTAAGGGGTAGGCCGGTCTTGACTCATAGGGGTTGAAAGGTTTTCGACCTTGGTATATTTTATTTAGAGGCGTACTATGACGGGCAGTACCTCATTAGCCCTGTCATTGTATGGAACCAATTTTCCAACAAGTGCCTTTACGGACTAGGTGTATACCTATGAGGCTGGAATGTAATTAATATAACCATTTCGGCTATGATCCAATATTTATTTTAAAACCTAGACATTATTATATTATCACTGGATTTTTTATTGAAATGTTTTGGTTATCGTAAGGTATAAACCCATCCGTGTTTATGTGTGGCGTGGTCTTACGAGATATCTTTATTTTTAAGGAGTTTTTATAAGTATAAAAATTTAGTTGTTTGTAGTTTACTCACACTAGACCCATGTCTGATCCGGAGTTTTTCTTTCTTCCCTTAAAACTATTGGGTACTCAAATTTGAATGAGTAGCCAAGTAGTCCAGGTTCTGACGGATGCATTTTGGAGGAGTATGGAGCAAGTGGATTCGACTTAGCTAGTTATCTATGTTATTTCCACTGTGTATGTATATTTTATCGGCATTGTGGAGGCAGGCAGTTATAATTGTCCCTGGTTGAAGTTAATTAGTAACTATTGTGACTCTGATGTTTCATTTTGGAAGTGACCATTTGTATTGTCTTATATTCTATTATATATGATTGCCTTGTGTTGTGAGATTCTTTGTTTCTTTCTTCATATCTTTTCTTTTTGTTTACCCCAACAGCTTATCTTTCGAATGCCTAGATGATCAGCACATGAATACCGTGTATGCATTAAGTGTTGTCTTTAGAAGTAAGAAAGGCAGATCATTACACATGGTATCACAGCTTAGGTTGAGCGAACACCTAGGCCTTAGTTAGGGTCAACTTATTAGAGATAAGGTTAGTAATACCATAAAATGAGTTTAGTCTATGAGAGCGTGTAGTTGTAATTGTGTGTGTGTGTGTGTTCTAATTATTTTGATAAGCTTTAATATGTTTTATTCAGTACCCTTTTCCCTTAAAATTATCTCGTCTAAGTATTCTAAAGTTATCTTACTATATCCAGGTAGTAAGAATGATTAATAGGGAAAAACGAGGAGTTAGTAGCACCACGACCAACAATGGTCAAGCCCCGAATGTTGGAAGAGTTGGAGTAGCTGAAGAGGCAGCACCAGTGTAGCCCCATGTGAACTTTACAGCTCTGTGCAAAGACTATACTAATCTGGAAGGAAAGCCGTTTAAGGGCAAAGAATCCATCATCGAAGTCCAAGCTTGGCTTCGTTCTTGCGAGAAGATTTTCAAGGGGCTGGATATTTGTAATGACCTCACCACTATACCCATATTATTAAAGAACATAACAAGTAATGTCGTCTAAAAACACAGAGAATATGGCTGGTTAAGGGCGATCGAATATGAATATATCTTTGGACTAATACAAACACGTCTTTATTACCTTTGAGGATCTGAACTAAAAATTTTGACGTGTAAAATATTAATAAAGTAATAAACACCCCGATTAAAATATTCGGAACATTATATAATATAAATATATCAGAATCAGAGTCATAGATCACAACGGAATAATATACATCATATACATAAAAAAAAGTGAGTCTACAAAATATCAGTACTAGATCCACATAATATATACATCACATTCAAAAGTACTATATCAGGTACACAACGACTACTAGATAATATAGATGACATAAACTCCTAATTGTAACGACCCGTAAATTTTAACTGTTTTAATAACATAATTAGTTGAAATTTTGTGAAATTTTAAATGATAAAATTTTGAAATAAAAATTTGATATTTGGAGTGCGTCTAATTAATCATAGCAACTGGTAAATTTTCATCAGATAATTTGGAAGTTTATTTTCTAGTGTAATTTTATTCCAATTTATATCAGTTAAAATTGATGATAATAAAATGTTTTCCAAACCTGAATATTTTTACATAGAAAAATTCGAATTCATCTTCTGACTAAGACGTCATTTTTCGTTTTTCCCAAATTCGGACTTCTTTAGCTCCGTCGATCTTATTTTTCTACGTTTTTGCTGCATTTTCCGCTAGTAGAAAATTCGCATTTTTATAATTCAATCGTAACACTGATATCTGTATACCGTTTTGATCGTCTCGTCGTTCTGATTTTCGTAGTATATTCACTTTTGTGTTTTGGAGTTTTGGTACGTGGCGGAATCCGCGTAGCGGTCAATTTTATCGGTATTCATCCGAGTTTTTTTGGGTTCTTTATAACCATTCCATTGATTATCGTGAAACAAATAGCCGTATACCATTAATATTCACTGTTCATATATGACTTTTGTCATTCCCAATGGTTACAATATTTTGATGGTTCATCTTCGTGTTTTTGGTTTGTCCACTTTATTTTGCTTTCTCTGTTCATTTGGTTTTGGGAAAATATATATATTTAATATATAAAGTTTCCTGCTATTCTTCTCGTTTGCAATTTTGTGAACTACCTCGTCTTCCTCAACTCGTGCCATCAACCGAGCTGCACAACCGAACCTCTCACCATAGTGGCAGCCGATTCCCTCCCACCAAGCATCACCACCGAACGACCACTACACCCCACCGATGGCTTTCCTTTTACCACCTATTATACCCATGCATCGAGCTTCCCACAGCCTCCCCTCTGTTTTTCCCCGGTCTTAGTCGACCAGGCATTCATCGTCACTACCCCGACCAACATCTTCAACCCGCCTTCCACACGACCTCGTAGCCGAAGCCGCATCAACACCTTCAGCCCACCACTTCACCTTCCCGAGTAGCCGCAACCAGCAGCCACGCCATGACTCACCCACAGCCCCAGCCCGACCTGAGCCAGCGACCGGAAGCCGAACACCACCCCACTCGGCGACGCCTTCCCATCTTCGCCCTCAAACTCTATCTCTCGACCTGACCTGCCTCCTTCACCATCTTGTTTGTATAGAGGTATTTATATATAATTTATGTATAGTTTGCTATATGAAATGTTATAATATTATATTAGTTTACTAAGTTTTGTAATATGATAGTTGTTATGATTATTTATGTAAGTATTTTATATGTTGGATTTCAACATTTTTATTTTAGTACGGTATGGTATATATGTAAGTCATATGCGTAATATGTTATTGTATATTTGTGTTTTATAAGCTAGGTGCTTAATTTAAAATACTGTGTAACTCTTTCGATTTTTATGTATGCATATAATAATAATGGAAGTATATATAATTTTAAATATATTAGTTTTGATTGTATAAGTTTAAGTATATGTTTGTTCATAGTTATATAGATGTTTTCGCATATATAAAGCCTGCAGCTTCTGTTGCTTGATATACTAGGTATAGTATGGTAGGACTGTCACATTGTATGTACAGTCTATATAATGTTAGTTTGTATAGATTAGAAAATTTGTTAGCTATGTTATATATTTTATAAGTTGCTGTATAGATATATATTGTTATGTTTCCTATAAGGCTATTTTATATACATAAGTTAAGTTAGTCTATGTATTAGTAAATCATATATAGGTATATGTACAGGTTTGTTGATAAGTATGCATATAAATGTGTATGAGGATATGCATTCATTTATAAGGTATAGGTTGTTATATGAAAAATCTGGTTATATAAGTTGTTATATGAAAACCTGTCCACTTGTATACGTATGGGTTTACATGTATATACAATTTTATATTTGTTTGTAGCATACTTTATATTATTGATGATGTATTATCTATGCTTTATAAGTGGTTTATATGAAAAGTTATGCAGTACGTTTGTTTGGATATAGATATAAAACAATTGTTTATATATATTATAAGTTATATATACATATTTAAAAAAATTTGTTTACATTGATTTTATAATAAATGCTGATATTTGGATTTTCTTTACGGATGTATATATATATATATGTTATTTTAAAATTTGAGTTTAAAATTTTATATTAATTATTAGAGAAGATACATATAGATATAACATTTATTTCTGTTTTAGTTATATCAAAATGATCCCGATTCGTTTCCATCAATTCTTATTTATCAGCTTGTCCGCCAAATTCATGCCAATATCGCTTTGCTTTGGAAGTCGTGCTTGTATTTCGTAACTCAATTTCATTGTCTATCCTCTCTAGCCTCGAAAGGTGAGCAATCACTCACGATTAATGTTCTTTTATTTATTAAATTTGATTTCAATTGAAACGACAATTGAAATATGCTGATGATAGTTATTTACACTGTTATATATATGCTATTACCTGTATCAGTTCACCTGTGACATCTGACACCATTATCTGCCAATTGAAATATGCTGATGTTAGTTATTTACACTGTTATATATATGCTATTACCTGTATCAGTTCACCTGTGACATCTGACACCATTATCTATTATTTATATTGATGATATATGCATGTTATATTATTATCATATCTGTTATCACTCTGCAAGTTCCCTGTTAGTATAGAATCACTATGGGTTGAAATGATACATACCCGAATGGACTTTAGAATAGGAGAAAATCGTTATGAGTTAAAATGATAAACCCAAGCGATTTTTAATTGAATTAAATTTGGGATTACGGGTTGAAATGATATATATATACCCGTATATATTTAAATTGCGGATTGAAATGATAAATATCCGTATCACTTGACCATAGGACAGAAAATTATATACAAACACCGTTGATCTAAATATAAATAATTTGAAATGATTTCTATGGTTTTGGAAAGATATATATATGGTTTTAATTGATATTGAAATTATTCTTATCAATAAGTTAAATTAAAGTAGATTTAAAATTTATTCGGAATTGATTAATTAAGTATTGTCTTTAAATATATCGATTTGAAATTTATTGAATTTGAAGATTTAAGAATAAGTTTTATAACGTGGTTTTGATTTAAGATGATTTAAAGGAATATTTCAAGTTTAAATAAATTGAAGGAATATTAAATGATTTGAAATTTGGATTGTATTTAAATGATATTGTATTTTATTAAGTGAACATTTCAAAGCTAAATAATATCTAAGTGAATTCAATATATATATGAGATTTTCAAATTTATTTTTGAAATGTTGAATATTTAAAGCTTTGAAATATATTGAAATTGAAATGGCTTATTTTGTGGTTCTAATATGTATTTGAAATTGATAATTTGAAATGGTCTATTTAGAAACTGAATCGAATTGAAATTGATGATTTGAGATTTGATTAAATTTGAATTTTGGAATCCGGGTTGAGTTGAATCGATTTATGGAATTTGAGGAAACTATTTTATTATATAAAGTATTTTAAATTATATTTAAACTATTTTATATTATTTTATAAACTATTTTTAATATAAACTATTTTAATATAACTATTTTAATATAAACTATTTTAAATATACTAATTATTTTAATATAAATTGTTTTAACTTGTAACTATTTTATATAAATTATTTTATTTTGTAAACTATTTTATTTTATATACTATTATTAATATCTAAACTGTTTGAAGGAAAGTGTTATGATTCCAAAGCATTATGATTTCTAAATTTTGATTTCCAAAGAATTATGATTTCCAAAGTGATTGATTTAGAAAGTGTTATAACTTTGAAGTACTAAGATTTGTAAATGGATATATATTTGAGATGGATATATTTGAAATGGAAATGATATCGTATTTGGTTTTGAAATGGAAGTGATATCGTATTTGGTTTTCAAATGTCAATGATATTTTGGTTTTGAAATATAAACTATTTTGAAAGTTTATTAAATGACCAATCGATGTAATAATTATGTAGTTATTAAAGAGTTCGGGATCGATTTGGGACATACTCTCTGTCTAAACCGAAAACCATTTTAATAACTATTATACGTGGAGTGTGATCCAGAATGAAGTGGTTGGAATGATGATGTTGCTGGATTTGAAGAAAGGGAACGATAATGGATGACCTTGACACTTGTGTCAAATTGGAAATGACTTAAACAGGAGCCGTGTCGGGCCAGTGAGGTTAGCTACCTCTAGCGGACACGCTTCTTCGTAAACTACTCATTACTTGTTTTTGATTGGTGCGCACCTTTGAATTGGGAGTTTTGTTTCGTGGTGTTGCAATCGTTGCGGCGATGCGTTCTCACCAGTCCGTATCAGGCAAACGGTAGTTTCACTACCTTGGGTATTGCCTCATGTGCCTTGTCATACTCGTATCTCTATGCGCGACCACTACAATTTGTTTCGTGTTATACCTATGGAGTACTCCCTGATAGCCCACTAGTTTACGGTGGAGTTTACAGTGCTGTATAGACTATGACGCTTATATACGTGTTAAGGGGAATAATGGTAACGCCTTAACGCTATTTTGATACTTTATATTACTGATAGGCATTATCTACTTAGCGTACACTACTATATATAAATAGTTTAACGTATCCTTAGAGGATGGTTATCCCAAACATCCTTTGAGTTACTTGTATTTTCAGTTGTTATTTCACTTGAGTTGGATTTATTGATATAAGAATGATAATCCTGACTCGAGTGTTTTGTGTTTTGCTTTACGCTCGGGTCAGACTGAGTGTACCAGTATTCGAGACTCGCCTTTGGAATTGGAGATCCGCTTGGAGATCCAGCTATCTATCAATTCTACTATCAGTTATCCAGTTGATTTTAGTGATGTGTTCAGATCTTGTATTTGACTATTGTATTGAGATATCTATGTATTCGAGAATTCTGTTGTATCTTGTTTAACTCTGTTATATATATAGTAGCTTCATGAACTACAATTCTTTTGTTTTCGCTGCATATTGTTATATTACTCTGTGTCTGTGATTCTGTGATTATTTATTTACTGTATATGCTGAGTTTTGCCAATTTTATTTACAATCTATTGTTTTGAATTATTCAAGTCCGACATGTGTGGATTTATTGTCGATTTGAATGGTCCAAAATAGTGGGTCGTTACACTAATTATCAATACATACAAGTATGAAGCAAACTAAAACAGTCAAAATAGTCTACCTTAATGCTATCCCAAAATCCAAAGGTCAACGAGTCCATGTACTTGTAAAGTCTCGGCCTGACCCGAGTATTTTTAAAATAAACGGGTTAGTCTATATCCAATAAAGAGATGAGATAATGATATCGCAATTATATGAATTAACAATAATAACAAGTCATAAATAGAAATATGCCTGAAACCAAACAATATATATAAGGCACATAATCAATCCAAGTCACCATTTCATAAATTCAAATCAAGTCTCAATGGACTATCCTCTAAAATGTGGTGATAACAAATTCAAAATTTCTCCAGATCTAAAAGATACTAAATATCCACCTCAAATTCTTTGAAGAAATAACCATCACTAATGAAATAATAGTGGTAGTCATCTATCAGTTTAATACAACGACACGATGCCTAACACACAAAAGTAGACCCTACCACATAGTGTCATAGCCTAACGACACGAAGTAGACTAATTATACAAATGGTCTAATGACACGAAGTAGACCAAGTATGTTAATTCACCTAATGACATAAAGTAGATAAACATTGTCTAACTGTATACCAAAATAAACTAATACGTATTAGTCATCCAGTCCATAGACTAATTATGCATATAACACTTGTCCAAGGAATGAAAGGGCAGCTGTGTCACACTATAACAAACCTAACACTTGAAAATAGGTCTGCCTACCTAAATCAAAAGTGGTATCGGCTCTCAGGTCGACGAAAAGTAAGTCATCGTCTCTCGAAGATCTATCAGCTCGAAATCCGAACATATAAGATAATACAACTCTAAGTGTAGCTTACTTTCACTTTAATAATCACTAGAATCTAACTAATTGTCCTATACCAAAATGTGAAATTCTAGTATTTACTAAAAGCTAGTAAATTCTACTCAAACTCTATTTAACAAATTATAATAATAAGCGAAAGAATTGTACGAAATATCCCAAACCAATTCGACAATTCGTTCGTTCATTAAAATTCTTTGTTTCATAGAAAAGCATGAAATCTCATTAAAAATTGAAAAACTTGTTCACTTATATTTTAAAAAGAAAAGAGTAAAAGATTGTATTTTTAAAATAAAATTTAATTACAAAAATTTGGAATTAAACCAATGTTTTTCATAAAATAATAGCTTGCTTTATTTTAAAAATCTATATATATACACATTTTTACTTTTCATAAAATATTATCAACTTTAAAACCTTATTGTTAATTCTTTTAAAATAAAACTTTTTATACTTCAAATAAATATTTTCTTTAGAGTGAATATCAAAAGAAGTTGAAAATTTTAAAAATCGGTTGCTTCTTCTAAATCAGAAAATAACAAAAGTCGGTAGCAATCTCAAAGTTCACGAAGCGAGCAATTATACCATCATAGAGCAGCATAATGTCAAAGAGCTTGCAATAGACCAAAGAAGGCAACAATACATTACACAGCAGCCAGCACTCATCTAGACAAGGATGTATGCTAACTAGGCAATAGCCTGCATATTCATATTTCAAGGTAATTGGACAAAGCATGGTTAATAAGTCAGGTATATACAAAAAAAAACAAGAGAGCATATCTATATTTTCAAGGCAATAGAACATATAAATAAAATCAAAGTATGAATGCTCTCTCAAATTGAGCCATGCGTTCCCATATTCCAATGCAATAGGACAAGTTAAAAAGGCATATTGTAAAGTCAAGGCAACCAATAATTTAGTAGTAGGCAGGGATGAAATTTCAAAAGAAAGAATGCTTGCTTATGTGACTATTCTTTAAGGCAAAGGACAATTAAAGTACATGTCCTTTATGTATTCACTTAGACAAGGCAGCAGGTTAATGAAAAACATGTATACCTAATGCATTTATAGGAAACAAAGTATACAAATAAGGTGCAAACAATTCAATGCATAGGGAAAATTTGAAACTGGTAAGGACATATTAACTGTGTATTTGTGCATTAGGAAATTACAGTGCTGAATCTAGAAATAAAAGTTCTTTTAACCAAGTTTTCACTGATCAATTCATCCTATTAGCAAACAAAAGTAGTAAACATCTCAAAAATTACAGATATAGCTATGTGAGATTCTTATCTCACCTCGAATCATAAAGATGAATATACTGAAATTGATTAGGCTGAATACTGACAGCTACTGACTTTTTTTCAAAACTAGTCAAAACAACCCTTAACCATCAATAATTCAAAGATTACTATCTGAATCAAAATACTAAATTAATGGTATCAGTAGGTAGAGGAAGAAGCAAGGAATTCATACCTACTTATTTCAAAATTTACTGATTTTCGCTTGAATTGATAAAGACAAAATTAGGGCTGGAAATTTGATTTCCTTTTATTAGTTTCCTATAGAAGACATGCAGATGAATTTTTAGTAAGAGGCTTTTGATTTGGGATTAGTCTAAATGATTTATCCTTATTTAGGCTAATGGGCTTAGAAATTAATAAGGCCCAAGTTCTCTAAACTATAATTAGGTTCATTTCCTTTTAGCTTAAATAACACTTAACAAAGAATTCTAGTCAAATGAAAAATCAATTTTCATCCATTAATTTATTTCATAGATAAATCAATTTGTTTACAAAATTTAGAATTCTTTTCACTTTAGTTAAAAATCTCTAAAATAAATAATTATTTCTTTATTACACTTTACCAAAAATCCAAACCAACTCAAATTTTAAATAAGAAATCTCAAAATTTAATTATTCGAATTTCCAAAGTATATTTTATTTCATATTTTTGAATTTGACTTTTATTGATATTATAAAATATTTAAATTGAAATAAACTTTCCTTTATGATATAAATAAATTCAAACTACTTGTTCAAATTAAATTTTAACTTCTCAATTAAATTCTTAAACTCATAATTAAATTTATTAATCATATTAGATAATCATTAACAGGGTTGTTAGAATATTTCAGATGAGTAGAAGCGCTTCTTAGCATCTTTGCAGATGGACCTGTAGAATGGTGGGACTCCGTTACAGTGAATGTTTCGAAGGATGATTTTTCATGGGCTAGATTAAGGAGGTGTTTGAAGGCCGGTTCATGCCTATTGCAGGAAAGACCCGTGTGTATAGGAGTTTCTTGGATCTTAAGCAAGAGGATTTGTCGGTAGCTTAATATGAAACAAAGTTTAATGAGCTATCGTGATTTGGCCCGGAGTTGATTGATACCCCACTTAAGAAGAATGAGATGTTTGTGACGGGAATGAGGAAAGGATTTCAGGAGAAGATACTATCCATCTAAAGGGATCTTTTGTGGACTTAGTAGATATGGCATTGAGGTATGAAGTTATTGAGAAGAAGCAGACGGGAGCAGTACCAAGCACTAAGAGTAACAACAACCCGAATAAAAGGAAGTTTATCTTTAAGGGAAGAAGCAATGGAAAGGAAAGCCAGGAAGAAGGGCACAGGAAGATCGTTTCAAGGATTATATTTGTAATAAGTGTAATCAAAAGGGCCATATCGCAAGATTTTGTAAGAGTTCTGGAGTTCAATAGCAGTAGGTAGTACCTATTTCCTCGATGGTTCAGAAGACACTCTGCTTTAGTTGTCACCAACTAGGGAATATCGTGAAGGATTGTCGATTGACGAAGAAAGGGGAGCAATTCAAAGTTTATGCTAGCAAGGATGAACCATTAACCTCAAGGGATGTGAAAGGTAAAGGAGTTCTTCAGGGAACCTTATTTGTCAATGGAATTTTAGTTCAAGTATTGTTTGATACCGGGGCTTCCCATAGTTTTATTTCTCTAGAATTGGTTGGTAAATTGTAACTTTCCCCTAAATTCATCGAACCCCCTATCTGTGTGTCTAACCCCATAGGTGGTGTAACTAATATGTGTATGATTTGTAAAAAGATGCAAATTACTTATCTTATCCACCCTTTCTTTTGGGACACGTATGTTTTGGATTTTAATGGGTTTGATGTTATACTCGGTATGGACTGGTTATCTAAGTATAGAGCTGTTCTGGATTATGTCAAGTGGATAGTAGTGTTGAAAGCCAAGTCTGGAAGGGTATTGGAAAGAATATCATGTGATGATCTAGATAAACGAATGATTAGTTTCTTGTATACGTTAGTTTCGTCCAAGGAACTAATCTGGCTAACGTTGAACATGGTAAAATGAAATGGTTGAATAATTGAAAAATGAGATTATTCAAGAATACACATTGAATGCTGAGATTACGCATGGAATATCTGGTAGTAGATCCATAATCAAAAAAAAAATTGTGATTGTTCCAAAAGAAATGATTAGGGTCTATATTAATTGTTAATGACGTACCTGATGTTTTTGAAGAAGTTCACAATCTACCTCCATATTGGGAGATTGAGTTTCATATTGACTTAATTCCCAGTTTGAAGCCTGTTATTCAACCTATTCGTAAGATGGCTTCGAGAGAGAAAAAAATAGATGATTCTTGGCTGGTCCACTAAATAAAGAGTTTTGGTTATCTTCTTTTTGGGCTAATTCTAATGAAAGCAGCAAATCCTTCTCGAAGTACGAAAGGAGTTGGGGTATCAGACAAATGATTTGTTGAGAAGAGGACTAATTAGACCAAGTCTATCAAGTTGGGGAGCAGCTGTAGTTTTTGTTGCAAAGTCAAATGGTTCGTTATGACTTTGTGTGGATTGCCATAAGCTTACCAAGCAGACAATTCGAAACAAGTATCCCTTACCCTATATAGATGACATGTTTGACCAATTCCATGGTGCACGAGTATTTTTCTAAATGGACCTTACTATAGGATTTCACTAGTTAAGGGTAGTGGAGGATAGTATACCTTTGACAACATTTAGAGGGTCAGATTGTTTCTTCGAGTGGTTGGTTATGCCTTTTGGGCTAACTAGTGCACCCGCTTATTTTTTAGATCTTATGGACCAAGTTTTTAGAGATGCACTGAATAAGTTTGTATTAGTCTTTATACATGATATCCTTATTTACACAAAGACCGAAGAAGAACATAACCACCATTTGAAAATGGTGCTGGAGACATTAAGGAAACACGTTTTGAAAGCTAAATTTTCTAAGTGTCATTTTTGGCAATCGGAAGTGAGGTTCCTCGAGTTTGTTGTGTCGGGGGATGTCATTTTGGTTGATCCAGGAAAGATAGCGGCTGTTCAAGATTTGAACACACCACAGACTCCAACAGAGGTCCGAAGCTTCTTAGCCTTGGCCGAATATTATATGAGATTCATCCAAGACTTCTCCAAGATTGCCTCGCACCTAACCACTAACCAAGAAAGATGGGAAGTTTATTTAGACTCCAAAGTGTGAAGAAGCATTTATTGAGTTGAAGAAGAGGTTGTCCAGTGCTCTGGTCTTAGCTATTCCGGATGAAAGCGAAGGATTGACTGTGTATACAAATGCATGTGATGTAGGATTGGGTGCAGTTCTAATGAAGCACGGTGGAGTTATTGCTTATGCTAGCAGGCAGCTAAAGCCTCATGAGAAGAATTTGCAACACATGATTTGGAGTTATTAGCTACGGTGTTTGCATTGAAGATCTGGAGGTATTACTTGTTGGGTGAAAAGTTCAAGCTCTTCATGGATTACAAGTCCTTGAAGTATCTTTTCACGCAAAAGGATCTGAACATGAGGCAGCAGCGACGGTTAGAATTTCTAGCGGCCTATGACCTGACTTTCTATATACATGAAAATGCTAATGTGGTGGCGGATGCTCAAAGTAGGAATGCAATTTGTGCTCTTTTGGAAGTTACTTCGACTCTTTTAGAGAGGATTGCAAGCAAATAAGGTCAAAATGGTCGCTTTATGGAGACCATCAAGGATGTAGAGGAAGGTCGTTGATTGTGCTTTGAGATGGACCATCGTGGTATATTGCGGATGAATGGAAGAATATGTGTTCCTAATGTTAACAGTCTTAGGTAGGAAGTTTTAACAGAATGTCATCGATCCAAGTTGAGTATACATCCTGGTGTTTCGAAGATGCATCGTGATATAAAGTGGGTATTCTGGTGGAAGGGAATAAAGAGGGATATCCCAATCTATGTCAGCCGATGTGCGAACTGTCAATAAATCAAAGGCGATCACCAAAGAACTCCTGGGCTACTGCAGCCACTGGAGATCCTGAATTGGAAATGGGAGCAGATATCAATGGATTTTATAGATGGGTTGCCTTGATTGAGAAAAGGCAATAAGGGTGTTTGGGTTATTATTAATCGGCTAATCAAGAGAGCTCGGTTTATCCCAGTAAAGCCGATTAGGACTGGAGCAACTTTAGCAGAGATTTATATGAGAGAGATAGTCCGACTGCATGGAGTTCCAGTTAGCATCGTAAGTGATCGGGATCCCATCTTTACTAGTCAGTTTTTGGAAGCTTTACAAGTAGATTGGGTAACAAACTAAGTGTGAGCACAGCATATCATCCTCAAACGGACAAGCAAACGGAAGAGTTAACCAAATCTTGGAAGATCTTTAGAGAGCTTATATCTTGCTCTTTGGAGGATCATGGGAGGATCACCTGCACTGGGTGGAATTCTCATATAACAACATTTATCAAGCGAGCATTGACATGGCACCCTATGAAGCTCTTTATAGATGGCTATGTAAATCACCATCGTGTTGGGTGGAGACCAAGAATGGACTAATGCTTGGACCTAATATGGTTCAGAAGGCTATGGAGAAGGTTGTTGTGATTTAAAGGAGGATGAAAGAAGCTCAAGATCGAGCGAACAACTATGCCGATCGGAGGTGAAGTGATTTGGAATTTTCCATCGAAGACATTTTGTTTGTGATGATTTCACCGATAAGAGGAGTTTTTCAATTTGGTAGAGCAAGGAAGTTGGCTCTTAGGTATGTTAGAACTTTTTGAATTCTTGGGAGGATTGGGTCGCTTGCCTATCGAGTTGAGTTGCCAGAAAGATTGTCGGGAGTCCATAATGTTTTCTACATGTCGCATTTGAGGAAGTATGTGCATGATCCTTCTCTTACAGTTGAGCCATCTGTTCAAGAGGATTTGGAGGTGCAACTAAGGTTGATGGTGATAAGGCAACCAGTTCGCATTGTGAATCGAGATGTGAAGCAATTGCATAACAGGGTTGTGAAATTAGTTAAGGTTCAATGGACGGAAGATTCAAGAGATTTCACTTAGGAGACAAGAGATAGTATGAGGGATGCTTATCCCGAGTTAATGTTAGAATTGTAGTTTGCTTGTTGTGTGGATTTTGTACTCACAGTTTGTGATGTGATTATTTAATATGTATCATTTGTATGTGTTTCATCATATATAATATATGTCCTTTGGGTAATTTTGAATTATCTTTTTGTTGTTAATTTCACGACGAAATTCTTTTAAGGGGGAAGAATGTAACGACACGTAATTTAATCACGTTAAATATGAATATTTGATATATTTTTAAATAATTAATAAAGGATTTTATAACTCAAATAAACCTCTTTTAAGTCATAACTAATGATAGTGTTTTTTTTTTGAAATTTGGTTTACTAATATAATTAGTTCAGAGGAAAATAAAAAATGTGACCAAAAATCGTTTTTGGATATTCGACTTTTCATCATCTAAAAGTTGTCAGAACGTGTTATGTACGCTAGAGTATATATACAAGCACACATATAAATAACCTATGCTTCAGTCAAGAAATGGTTAGAGTTAAAATAAGTTTAAATTATTTACTTAAGTGATAAAATGAATGTTGACTTTTCTTTTAAATTTTTAAAATAAAAGAAAAGTGGTAAAGGTAACATCACAATAAAAAAGTAGTGAAGTGATGGGAATGAGATGGGAGTGTGGGGGTTGCATGTGGATTAAGGTCGGAGGGGTGATGTGGCAACAAGTCATGAAGGGTAAATGGCTAAGGGTAAAAATGTAATTTCTATATTTCATTTTATATAAACACAATTTTTCTTTTTTCGGTTCTCATTTTCACTTCACTTTCTTCATTTAAAATACTCACCTCTTTCTCTTTCAAGCTCCCCTTTTTCATTTTCATGGCCTTTTCATTATTTTAAAATTAAAAATATCCTCTTTTTCATTTTTAAACCTTAAGCTTAGCTAAAACTTATATGTTCCTCTCTACTTCTCTTAGCTTCCAAAATCAAGACCCAAAACCCATTTTCAATTAAGGCCGCACCTTCCTAAACCATGGACGAGTCCTCTTTCACCTAGGCCAAGCCCATCTCCAACCTTAGGATCCAAAAAATTAAGTTTTTACAAAGAAAGGCTAAGTTTGGGTGCCGGTACAAGAGTTGAAGTAATTTTGGTTTGGATCAGTTTGGTTTTGGTAAGTAAATCTCACTTTTAAAAGCCAAGTTTTGAACTTTATTATTGTGTTAATAATGTTAGTTAATTTATTACTTATGTGTATAAGTTTGGATTGAATGTTGTTGGTTTGGTTTCCACTTAAAGAGGAGGGTATATGTGGTGATTGGTTGATAACTTAGGATATAGTCAAAGTGCTTATGTATGATGTATAAGTGATAATCTTTCCTTATTTGTGGATGATATTTACATGTGTATATGTGTGCTTATGTATGTGAATTGGTTTATGTTCGACATCGAGATTCCGTGTGTTTTAAAACTTGTTTATTTCCTTGTTTCTTAGGAATATTTATAAAAGTTTTTCGAACTTTACCTTTTGTTTTAAAACCTTTATACATGGTTATTAAAGTAATTCAAATATAGAAGGAAAATATTTAAAGGCTAATTTGATGTGTGAAATAAGTTTAAAAGTTATGGTCCATATAACGATAGTCGCTATGAATGCAGTTCATAAATTGACAACTTTAGTGTAAACTAAAATGGGTTTTTACTTTAAATATTTTTGAAGGGTCTTTTAAAATATATTATAAGTATTGAAAAGGAATTTTAAAATACTAAACTATTTCCAATAATTATGTTTAATTAATTAATTAAGTAAATGTTTAATTATTATTTAATTAATTAATTAAGTAAAGATTTAATTATTATTTAATTATTAATTAAGTAAAATTTAATTATTAATTAAAGGTTTAATTATTATTTAATTATTAATTAAGTATAGTTTTAATTATAGTTTAATTATTAATTAAGTAAAGGTTTGATTATTAATTAAAAATGTTTAATTACTATTTAAAGTAAAGGTTTGAATTTATTATTAATTAATTATATAAATGTTTTTAATTTTAAATCACTTTATTTCCAATAGTCGATTTGTTTAAAAGCAACTTTCTTTTACAAAGAAAGGTTTTAAATACAAGCGATTTCTTTATTTGTGCCATTAGGTTGCCAAACAAATATAATGACTTATGCTAAAATGTTGACATGTCTTATTGAATGTAAGTTATCTTGTATTTAGCACTAAAAGCCGATTTGTAAACTTTCCTCTATTTGTGAGATCTAGAACTTGATTTTCTAAACGAAGGATAGAGAAGTCGAAATGTTAGAAACGTGATAAATATAAGAGAGTTAATTTCGATAAATGGATCATGATAAATTAAGTATATGGAAGATACTTCATTGTATACTTAACACTAAATGCCGAGGTATAGAAACTCGTCTCTATTCCGAGAAGTAAAAACCGAGGCAAGGATAGTTTTCTAACTTGTCTCCCTTTATTGCTAATCAAGGTAATGTACTATTTGAATCGAAAAGGGGATAAGTATAGGATGTCTTAATTTTCATATGAAATCTATATATATCCCAGATAGTGGATTTATCCACTATTGGTAGCTTGACCCGTTTTAAAATTATCGAATGTTGGTTTGAAGAGACCAGGATCGGATAACGTGAGTTATCCCAAAACCACTTCGAACCAATGTAAGCGATCAAATTGGAGACATTTTAAAGATGACGGAATTGAAGATGAAGATATTTGAAGTGCAAGGGCTACTTACTACTAATCCTAATGGTGATTCCAAAAGGGATAGTGTAGAAGTAGTGCCTTCGGTTTGTTCATATCCTGAACAGCTTATATGGACGAGTGCTAGCATTTCATTATTGTTTGGAGGGTAGTGTTAGCATTCCAAGTGGGATTGCTATATAAAAAGGTAAAACGTAGCCTCAAGCCTCACAACCGAAAATGACTAAAACTGAGGATATGCTTCAAGGTTATATGGTTTGCTACCATTAGGGTGTGATCATCTCTGATCTAGATCGATATTATTTCTTTTGATATATGTTTCGGGCCCATTATGGTTGTTGATCACAACCCAGGGATGATCATATTCGGTACTATCCAGTAAGGGGTAGGTCGGTCTTGACTCATAGGGGTTGAAAGATTTCGACCTCGGTATATTTTATCTAGAGGTGCACTATAACGGGCAGTACCCCAGTAGTCCTGTCATTGTATGAAACCCATTTTTCAATAAGTGCCTTTACGGACTTAGTTGTATACCTATTATTCCAGAATGTAATTAGTGTAACTATTTCGGCTATGATTCAATATTTATTGTAATCCCTAGACATTATTATAATATCACTATATTTTCTATTGTAATGTTTCGGTTATCGTAAGGTTAAAACCTATCTGTGTTTTTGTGCGGCGTTGTCTTACAAGAAATCTTTATTATTAAAGTGTTTTTATAAGTATAAAATTTTGGTTGTTTGGAGTTTACACACACAAGACCTATGTCTGACCCGAAGTTTTTCTTTCTTTCCCAAATACTCTTACGTACTCAAATTTGTATCGGTAGCCAAGTAGTCCAGGTTCCGACGGATGTATTTTGGAGGAGCATGGAGCAGGTGGCTTCAGCGTTAGCTAGTTATCTACTTTATTTCCCCGTGTATGTATATTTTGTATCATCATTATGGGGGCAGGTAGTTATAACTGTCCTTGACTGAAGTTAATACCTGTTGTGACTCTAATGTTTCATTTTGGAAGTGACCTTATGTACTATCTTATACTATTATATATGATTGCCTTGCGTTGTGAGCTTCTATGTTTCTTTCTTCTTGTCTTTTCTTCACTTTTTATCCCAACGGCTTGTCTTTCAAATGCCTAGATGATCGGCACATGAATACCGTGGATGTATTAAGTGTCGTCTTTAGGAGTAAGAAAGACAAATCATTACACATGTCTACATATATTGTGTGGGACAACCCAACATTCTTTATGCTGATTATAAAAGATGTAATCTTCATATCCTATATCGAGAATTAAATGGACAAACTAGAACTGATTTTAACATGGGTACATGGTTAACAATCGGTAGTATATTGTTTGCTTACAGTTTTAGAAATATTTTTAGTACCTTTTAATATATTTTTTCTTACAGGCACACGCTTTCTTTGCATTTTGACTGATAATCAAACTATTTGATTTTTCTATCAAAATATTTTCAGAATTCGGATGCTTGTCGAACGATATTATTGAATCGGTTCTTGGATCTTTTCCATCACTTGCAAACTCAGTTACTGCTCACACTAACAATGTGATATTTTGGCTATCATATGCAAACGATTTTTTATGAGTCATTTTTAAAAATTTATGTCTCAACAAAGATGTACTAAAATTCAAAGTCATATTGGGCGATAATTTTGTGAGTGGAATCTGAATTAACTTAAGCATGTTGATTGGTGTATCTGTTATGCTAACTTTAACACTTGATATTCACGAGGTTATACCATCAATGTTTCTTATGATGTTACAATTACATTGGACTTTCTTTCGAAGACACAACTATAGCCGATAGGTATCGCTTTGGGTACAACTATAAAAATCATATTTCAATAATTCACTTGGAATCTCTTTCGAATTTAAATATCATGTCATATGATAGAGTCTATACTCTTTACAACTTATTAGTAATTAAGGAACATTTTTTATCTTGACATTGATAAGAAACTCGTAGTTTCTCTTTAATGTGCAAGATGTTTTTATTAGACATTTTGATGAGTTGTGACCATTTTAGGCTTAGTTAATTTCATTTCATCTTATATAATCAACATTTATGTTAGATTCTTTAGATCGTATCCAATACTTGTATAAAATTGATTCAATTTTGAGTTCACAAAACATCTGTTCATAACATAAATTAATCAACCATTGTTGGTCTATCCTAAACTTCATTGCGGTAATCCTCATAAATCCCTTATGAGCAATCTGAATTAACTTAAGCATGTCGATTGGTGTATCTGTTATGCTAACTTTAACACTTGATATTCACGAGGTTATACCATCAATGTTTCTTATGATGTTACAATTACATCGGACTTTCTTTCGAAGACACAACTATAGCCGATAGGTATCGCTTTGGGTACAACTATAAAAATCATATTTCAATAATTCACTTGGAATCTCTTTCGAATTTAAATATCATGTCATATGATAGAGTCTATACTCTTTACAACTTATTAGTAATTAAGGAACATTTTTTATCTTGACATTGATAAGAAACTCGTAGTTTCTCTTTAATGTGCAAGATGTTTTTATTAGACATTTTGATGAGTTGTGACCATTTTAGGCTTAGTTAATTTCATTTCATATTATATAATCAACATTTATGTTAGATTCTTTAGATCGTATCCAATACTTGTATAAAACTGATTCAATTTTGAGTTCACAAAACATCTGTTCATAACATAAATTAATCAACCATTGTTGGTCTATCCTAAACTTCATTGCGGTAATCCTCATAAATCCCTTATGAGCAAATTTTATATGCAGCCTCTTGACTCACACAGCCTATAAACTCCTTGGCCTAGAACACATAGGGGTTTATTATCAACTCATGTCTTATATTATTTTGTAAACTTCACTTAGACAAAACTAAATCTGACATATGTACTTACTCTTAAATACATATCGCTATAGAAAGAAGTTAACTCATGTCACTCATCACCAGTCGTAATTTATCCAACAAAGTCCAATCACTCCTTATCATTACATTGTTTATGTGTCGTAGGGAGAAGTGAATTTGAGATTGAACCTTATTTGTTTTAGGTACTTTTGGAACTCCTTTCCAATATACTTACTATTCGATCAAATTGAATTGTTTTATTTTCTTTGCATATTATGCTTTCTCCTTCCATTTTTAATTCTATGAATTTATCAAAGATATACTACTTGTGTATCAAACAGCATGTTCATGTCTGTGGTAATTTATCGATGAATTTAGCAAAGTAAGTGGGCCTGTTTTGATATCAGTAGACCTTGGACTGCATACATTTTTATGTATCAATCTAAAGAGTTCATTCACTTTTCGTCACTCTCACTGAATGAGTGCTTTTTCCGTAACCTTTTGAGATAGAATTCACAAGTACCATAAAATCCAGAATTGTATGATTAAAGAATTAGGATATGTCATACTCGATAATTACAATAATAATAATAAATTTAAGATATTATATTTCTATAGCTAATGCATCACTATTGTTATAATAAGAAATGCCATTTTTAAATTTTTCATTATATATTTATTAAAAATGGGTTAAAATTTTAAAATTTATAAATGTACAAAAAAAATTATATACACATGTGTGGCATATGCCATAAAATCTCGTAGTAGATATGTGAAGTAAGTTGTTGCAAATGTGAGCTGTTGCAAGTTGAGATGAAAGTGGGTGCATGATTAAAATCTGAAGCAAGTTACACTATTAAGTTAATGTAGAAACATGAGACCAAAGGGTTGCTTAATGGTGGCCTTGATTACTTATGTGCTTAATCCTTTTACAAAGACTTGTTGAGATAATTGAAGTGTGTTAGAGTGAGGTAATCACTAAGATATGATTGAAGAAAGTATAGAAGTCAAGGTCCAGTAGTTTGCGATGTGGGCAAGTGTGGCAAAATGGTGATAAATATGGTTTGTAATAAGCAGTGGCATATTACTTATTAGCTGCTTGTGAAGATGATCATGACAATCATCAACTAATCGGTTGGAAGGTACCCTAGGAGAAAAGGAAGGTTACCATATGATGTCAAATTGTCCATGATCCTATTAAGATGAGATCTCTAGCTTGGGTATCTTCAACTAGCGCCTACCTATAGTGAGATATACCAGGTAATAAAGTATATAATAGATGATGTATTTCTATATGCACTATTATATAGGCATTTATTTCTTTCTAACCACGGATCACAACATGTGATAAAATAAATAGAATCTATGATTTTCCTAAAAGAGGGAGAGAATTCAAATCTAAAACTATTCTAAAACTTCAGAGGGGATATAATATTAGCATTTATATCCAAATCGAAAATATCAAAGAGATTACTAACTATATAATTAGAAAAGTCGCATTCAAAGAACAAATGATTGGGGGCTATGTTACAAAAATAACATGGGTTATAGTTGAAGTTTTTGTTAGCTTAGTTCCTAATATGGTAATAATGTTTAGTTTGACGTGTAAGGCAATCCACATATGAACTTTGACTTTGGGAGGTGCTTCGATTTTCCAGATAGGTTTAAAATTTCTAAGGGTAAAGGTGCCTAAAAAGATCAAAGATCTGTACATAGATCTTGAAGTGTAGCTTTCTTTTTTATCCTAAGTTCAAACAAGCTAATCATGTTGTCCACCATTGCTCTGTAATTAATTTTTGAAATTTAGTGAAAACGTTCCCTACAAGGTTTTTATTAAAAGAGACGTTCCAAATAAAAACTTTGTTGGAGTTGTAGATGTCCATTAGAAGATCACTTTTGTGGTTAGAGACTAGGAAAAGTTTGGGAAATCATATTTTTAAGGCAATCGGGATAACCCATGAATCGTTCCAAAAGGAAGTTAAGTTTCCAAAGTGTGTACTTAATTTAAGGCCCAATTTAAATATATGAAGTTAGATTTTTTTTCCAAAAGAAGAATAACCTATGATTGTTGGATCTATAAATACTTTTGGAGCTATTATAATAATAATTACTGATTATTTCTTTCCACACCATTGTATCATTGTCCTATAATTTCCTTATCCATTTACAAAAAAGAGGGGTATTTAGGGCTTTTAAGTTTATAATACCTAGTCCACCTTGGGCTTTGGGTTTGCAAACGATATCCCGGTTAATTAAGCAATTTATGATTTAACATTCTGGACTTCCTTTCCTTAAGAAGTTTCTCTTACTATTATCTGTTTTGTTAGTTACTTAATTAGGGAAACAGTAGGATAGCTATAAGGACCGAGTTGATGAGGATCACCATATCCTCTATCAAGAGGTAGTTGGCTTTCTAAGAGGGTATTCTTTTGGTAACTTCGTCAATGATTATGTCCTAATCTTCTTTTTATGGTTTTGTTTATCTAATGGGTATACCTAAGTAGTTAATGGGATAGTCCATAATCTTACAGTTTAGAGTGTTGGTTGCATCATCAATCAAATTTGCAGTATCATTTATAATTAACATCATGCATTTGTGAAAATTAATTTTAAGTCCAAAGAGCAGTTAAATGTTATAGGATATTAGTTTAAGTGACGCAATGTGATGTGGTATGTGAGAACAGAATATGAGTGTGTCATCCACTTATTGTAATGTAGAAATTACATTGTGGGTAATACCCTTTACAATTGCTGGAAGGATCTTGGAGTTACAGAAAATTTAATAACCTTATTAAAGATGTATGCCGATAAATTAAATGGGAAAGGGGAGAGAGGCTTACCTTGGCATAGTCCCCTTTTTGATTAGGTTTTGTTACCCTTAATTCCATCTATCAGAATATGATGCTAGATTTCAGTATGAGTTTGATCTATGAGATCAATTTGCTGGTGAATCACCTGAACCTCAATGTGTCAAACAAGAATTCACAGTTTGGAATCAAAGGCCTTGCAAAGTCTAACTTAAGGAGGGAGCACATGGTATTTTTTTATGACAATAGTTAATGAATTTTTGGGCAATAATGATACTATCCATAATGTGCCTACCTGAATAAAAGCTGGTTGAGATTTGTCAACTAAGTTGCCCATTTAGTTCTTGAGCTTATTTGATTGGACTTTGGATATTATTTTAACTGAGTAGTTAATTAGATAGATTGGTCAATAATCTGAGAGTTCTTTCGAGTTTTCTCTTTTAGGGTTAAGAGCGACGTCAGCAAAATTGAACCACCCAGTTGAAGGACACCATTATAAAGTTCATCGAAAAATATTAATTATGAAGTTTGACTTATGTATTAAATATACATATAATTATATAAGTTCAAATTTTTATTATAACAATTATAATTTAATTAACTTATTTAATATATATACGTATCTCATTATTTAAATCATATTTAATTAATTTTATTTCCTATTTCAATTAACTAGTTTAATTAAATTTTATTAAAAATTTCAAATTTTTTATTTTATTTATCTTAAATTATTTAAAAAGAATATTTAATTATAACATTTATATTTATATATATATACATATTAATTAACTGTTTGGTTAATTAATTATTCAATAAAACATTTTAATTAAATATTTAATATATTTCAAAATTTTATTTAATTTTTAAAAACAATTTTGAGGAAATTAAAAAGTTTAAATTATTAAAATTTAACCTTTATAGTTTTTATTTATATACATATCAACATGTATATTTTAATTAATTAACATTTAGTTAATTATTTGTTAAATAAATTATTTGTTTGATTAAACATTTTAATTAAAAAATTTAATAATTTTTGAGAATTTATTTACTTTACCTTAAACAATATGAAGATAAAATTTCATATACATATATTTCTATATATATTGTAATTTATTAACTTTTAATTAATTACATATTTAATTAATCGAATTAATTAAATATTTATAAAAATAGTAAAAAATATTAAATTAGCTTCTCAAAAAAATTTGAAAAATTTTAAATTTAGTTTATAGCATTATAAAATATCATTTTATATTTTAAAATTAACAAATTTAAAATTTACTTTAAATATTCATATATTAATTTGAAATTAGCCCATGACCCAAAATATATCTAGGTCTTACATATGTCCAACCTTTTAGACATACTCCACCCATTAGGCCATGTCAATAGCCAAGGAGGGGGAATCCTTTTTATCCATGTAAAGCTTAGAAACTACTATTCTAGACACTCATCAAATAGAAAAGTTTATTAGTTAGCTGCTAATGTTGGCTAATTAGACTGCACAAATCATATGAGCTCTGATATCATTGTTAGTTCCGATCCAAACACCTTTAGGGTAACCCAACTAGGCACCTCATGAGCGAGTTTTACATGTAACCACTCAACTAGCATAACCATCACATGACATATAAGGGTAGGAGACAATGCTTCATTGTAGATCACAATGTAAGAATTCCAATCAATGAATATACCAGGTAAATGCATTAAACACCCTCACTTTGATGTCATTTTTGGGCTCGGTCCTTGTTGCAATGGGTGAAATGGGTAAATTTCAAAAGATTCTTTATTTGGATTTTAATGGGTCTATGAAGTCTATTAACTGGCATTAGATTCAGTCTATCTAAATCATATTTTATTTAAAAAACATTTTCTGTTTGTTTCGTTAGTCATATCAATTAATACAAATTAAGATCTATTTGAATATATAAGAAATATATTCATAAAATGACACAACAACGTAAAGATGTGTGTGTGTGTGTGTGTGAAAGTGTATAATTATTTGTATATAGAAATAGATAATATGATTTATATCTATTGTATATACATATATAATATACTTACATATGCTTGTGAAAAATTCACATGCATATTAAGAATAAAAATTCTTGTGTATATACATATGTTTAAATACACTATGATATGTGTAAATGGTTTGTATACACATATCAATAGTACTATATATCAAAGTAGTTTTGGCATATATATATATATATATCAAGTATTGCCATTTATTTTTTCATGTACATTGTTTAAAATAAATCTATAGTTAAAATAGATATTATAAAATATTTGTGAAGATTTAGTAATAGAATATAAAATTGAAAGCACTAATACCACCTTCATTTACAACCTCCTAATTAAAACAAGATCTTATCTTTTGGCTTAAAAAAGGAATATGATTTCTCAAATAACCATAAATAAAATAGTTTAACATTAAACTTGTTAGATTTAAAATATTATATAATGATTTGTAAAGCAAATCAACATATAAATAATAGTACAACTAAAAATTTTCAAATAATTGAAATTTCATACCAGTGTTCATATTCAACTTTAACCTAATCAAATATGTATGAAAAAGTGAACGAGTTGTAAAGATGACAAAGAATTAAATTAAACATAAAATGTTTAGGACCAAAACATGTGCATATTTACAATGCACACACACACATATATATATTTGTATAAGTAAAATAGCATTAATCATGATGCCCGTAAAATCAACCCTAATTAAAAAAGTAAATTAAGAGAAATTCAATTAATTAAGGTATGGACAAAAATGGAAATTTTATAAAAGTTGGAATTTGACCAAGAAAGTCGTTTCGTTGCATTCATAGCGAAATTCTGATCTGTTTCCATATATAATATGCTGAAAATGGAGCTCAAGCAATGAAGTTACGAGCTTTTAAAGTTTTCAAATTTAAATTAGTTTAGTTCGGTTTCAAATTCAAATGAGTATTTAAATTTAAAGTTTGAATTTCAAAATTAATAGTGAATAGACTTAGGGATTAAGTAAATGTTAAAATTAGTAATTAACATTAGAAGTTAATTAGGGAATAAAATAATCAAGCAATAGAAAAAACAATATGTTCCCAAATAAACACACACCGGTTGACCCCTTCCTTGGGATCGACCAATCCCTAGCGGTTGACCGGTTGAAGGTGGCAGTCGACCGGTCATGAATAGGTGGCGGCTAGGGTTTTGTTGATTTGAGCATTCCAGATTTATCCATTTTTAACCTAGTTTAATCCTACGGTAATGGTGCGTTTCAACCTCTATAAATAAGACCCAAGGTCCCTCATTTTTAGTCACAAATATTTTAGGAACATCAACAAAGCTCTATCATTTTATCTCTTCATAGATTCAAAAAACTGCATTAGGGTATCATGTAAGAAATCCTAATCTATCTTTGTTTATTATTTAATTTCTAAACTCTTTTCCTCCAACCTTTCTGAATCTAATATAAATATGTACAAATCCCTTGTGTATATATCAAAAAAAATCTAAAGGAGAATATAATGGGCATTGCAAATCCGAAGAAAAGCAAAGCTAAGGACCAACTAAAAGTGGAAATCTTAGATTTTCTATTTTAGCAGTTGAATAGTATAGTTTGGATTTGATATATGCCTTGGGAGTTTCGGATATGAAAACATCCTATTAATGTAATGAACGGGATTTTTGACTCTTGGAAATCGACACTAATACATCCTCGGTATTCACGTGCCGCAAATCCGAGCGCCGGAGACCCGGTTCGTTAAGGGTAGAAAGAAAAGAAGACAGAACAGAATCCTACACGAATGCAATAACATATATTATTTCAATATATATGATCTTTACAGTGGAAAATTTAAATACATTTATCAGAGTTAAACATGGACATTTATAAATCTCTGTCCGTACAAAATGCGGAATACAATAGTACATAAGTGTGGTGGGAATGGATAATAGTCTACTGAAAAATCTTCTAACTCCATGCTTCGAGCTCTTCCAGATTTCTTCTAACTAAACCTGACTACTAGGCTGCTCGGAAAAATAGGACACCCGGAGTTTAAAGAAAAAGGAAATAAACTCCAGGACAGTTATGGGACTGGTATGCGAACTCAAAATACATATTTTGAAAAAAAAGGTATTTCATAAGATAACGCTGCACATAAACGCAGAACAGGTTTTTACCTTATGATAACCAAAATCTTTGCTATGCAAAATTAGAGATATCATTTTTAATGACATTATTTTTGGAAACATTTGCAAATAAACTTATAAATTTTAGCTGAAATGCTTGCATCTCACATTTCAGTATTTTGCACAACTAAGTACGTACGAAACTTATTGGATATTGGATTTCCAACTAAATAGCGATGTAAGGGACTACCTCTCATATAATGCATTTTTAGAGGAATGCACCTAAGGCCCCTATGTTGGTCCTCATGCGAATTAAGACCGACCTATCGGAAAGTTACATGAATAGCACCGAGTATTACATCACCCGGCCGTTACCGACCTATCCGAGACGTCTCATAACATACACCACTTAATTTAACCCCAATGTTATAGTGGGTAGAAATTTCATAGATCTAGAAGGTGATTTCATACCCTGATTGGTTGAGAGCCACTTAGCCTTAAAGCATCCCCTAGTTTACTATTCCCGTGTGTGAGGCTTTGATGTAACGATTACCTTTTATATAGAACATATTCCACTTTGAATGCCATGTTTCCATTTCACAATCACACAACTGATTTCTACAAACGTATAACTATTGAGCTCATACGTCTCAGGAAAGGGTGTTAAGCTAAGAGAAGTTGCCTTCTCTGCCACCAAACAGATGATACATTCACAAAGATCAATCAATATGATTTAGAAATGAAACGTCAGACATTCGTCCAAACAAGTTGTCCAGGAACAGGACATGTGACGACCGCCCATGACCCCTACACCGAATCTAGAGATAGTGCGCTATAAAGTGTGCCAGGCGACCATGGACGATTGTCAGGGTAAATTAAAACAGCAGAATCTATCGTATTACTCACAGCGCATGGACAAAATACAATAGAACATATGTATAGTAAAGCTTTACAGAACAAAAAGATATCATATAAAACTCCATATTAGTTGAATACAAGCATCCAAATAGTCAATACATCAAGCCTCACTACATATCTCTCAGAGAATACAGAACAGCGGAATATCCAGTACATATAATAAGAAGATAATATGCAACCCTCCATCTCGTCTTCGATATCAGCACCGTGAGAAGAGAACAGCACCTGCCACCTGCTACCTAGTCTGCCCGTCCCAAAATGGACGAACAGCCCAAGGCAATAAGAATTAAAACATAAAGCCTTGAGTCAGACAACAGTCTTAGTGAGCAGTAAATTAACTAACAACATACCAAAAGAACATAAAGGAAAAGGAATAGGAATACAACCCTCCCACTCCAACCTCATTCTACGGTGATAGCCCCCAGACACACACTAAGCAGAAGCAAACATAGCAGAGCATACAATTTCAAGTAAAGCTACTATCACTCGAGTCAAGGGCGATGTTTTCCAAGTACCAAGGCCTAAATCAGATAAGCACCCAGAAAATACCGCTCTTGAGTCTGAATGACGATACAACCAAACATCCATGACTCTGGCTATCACTGTTATCATTGCTTCGATATCATCGTTAATTGAATGATCGGCACATTCTTTCAGCCGTCCGTCAAGGGCTAATGGAAACCCCGGTTCTAGACATAACTCCCGCACGTCGTCGCAACCCGTGCCTAGGACTATCGAATCTGCTCAGAGTACTCGACCATCAACGGTTAGTCGTTGGGACTATCGAATCTGCCCAAACGTACTCTTGCTTAGAGCATGCTAGAACCTTCAACAACGATGCTATCCAAGCCTCTTAGTCATCCTCCTCGACGACTATTCTCATATCCATTCATTATCCTCAACTCGAATCATATCACCGAGTTATCAACATGCTTGGAATGATCCCGTCTGGATTAGACCAAGTCTTCATCACATGATTGCCTCGCTTCATCACATCCTCGCAAAGCCTCATCTCAACATTACATCATCAAATCTATGCATAAGAGCTTCATCATCCCGCTACATATGCCACGAGCAGCTTTCCCAATTCAAGAGCCTTTCCCTTAGCTTTTGAATCATCTTCGATCTAAATCTAGCCATTAATCATCTAGTTCATAACAATCAATCAAATCAAACATCAATCCAAGCAATCAAGCATTCAAAAATGATCTAAGTAGACTATTATAACAATAATGGCATTTTCGTAATTAAAGAGTTGAAAGTCCAATAAGCATGAAAACATGGATTATATCTCTACAAACTTGATGAATGAACTTGCATAGGTTAACATATGATAAAATGGATGTAACATCATCATGAACAATGGATCTATATGGATCTACACTTAGGATGAAGAAAATGTATGGAAAACACTATTTTAACACCAAATCGAGCCAACAATCCGATATACTCCTTTGGATCCGTGTGAGAGATAATCACCACTCACCAAATCACCTAAACAACCCCAAATCGATATGCTTCAGATCTGGACAGCGAAGGATCAAGCTTGATCAATCACCAATCCGCTTCAAACGATGAAATCTCTCAAGAAAAGATGAAGGTCTTCAATCTAAGCTCTTGAATCTTCAATCTTGATCTTCGATTTGGATGGATGGAAGCACTAGATTAGAGTGGAGAAAAGAAGTGAAGAAGTGTAGAAGTCGAGCTCTCAAAATGGCAGCACTTCGTCGCTTCAAAATCCGGATCCCAAAAATGAAGCCAACCCCCTTCTATTTATAGGCAGAAAATTCGCTAAGTCGAAATTTGGCCATCTCCTTAAGTCGTTTCCGACTTACGACCTAGGACCTTGCCGACCTAAAACCCACCGACCTAAGCCTAACGACCTACAACAATGCGCATCTGCGACTTAACATGCCAGCGACCTAACACTTAGACAGAACCTTGCGATCTAACAACTACAGAAGTCCACGACCTAACTTAGGTCGTTTACGACCTAACTGCCTACGACTTAGTTGGGTTGCGACCTAACAACTTAGGCTTCCATGCGACCTAACACTTAGATTACTCTAGCGACCTAACAACTTACACTACAAAACAACTCACGCGACCTAACACTTATGCGACCTATCTCTTTAGGTCGCTAACACGCTAACCTTCTTAAGTCGCTCAACCCTATAGGTCGCTAACTCCACTAGGTCGCTAACTTGAACTGCCGACCTAACACTTAACTCACCCATACACTTAGGTCGCTCACAACAGTTTTTCCCTAGGTCGTTGCCGACCTAACTATACTAACTACCAGACGACCTAGTACATAATGACCTAACGCTTATCTCGGTCAAAAACTTAAGTCGTCTACGACCTAAACCCTTAGTCATTAACTCGCCCAGACTTAAATTCCTATACGACTTAAGCTTCCAAACGCCCTCTTAAGTCGTTCAATCTATAAGTCGGTTACGACTTATCTCTTAGGTCGTTCGCGACCTAGGACTTAGAAAAATTCTAAATGACTTATCATCAATGCAACCAAAGGTCAACTATCTTACGATGTTTCGATCCGTGAAAATACGGGTCGTTACATTCTCTCCCCCTTAGGAATTTCGCCCCCGAAATTCCAAACAAACAAAGCAATCAAAGACTATTCTGCACGCCTATCATCCATAGCAATCAACAAACCATGCATCCAATTCTAGCTTAGCGTACAGAATTCTAGGACTTAGAACAAGTTACAATATCGTGAGGTGACACGACACCTTAGGGCCATACCTTGAAGAGTTCAGGATGAGCTGCTTTTATCCTCTCTTCCACCTCCCACGTACAGTCGTTATCGTCATCACTCCATTGTATCTTGAGCAACTTAACTACCTTCCTCCTAAGCTGTTTCGTGTCGGTTTCAACAACACGAAGCGGCTTACGAGGTCTCCTATCTACTGGATCAACTTCGAAATCTTCACAGCTATCAGCAGAAACCACCGTATTCGAGTCGTGCACATACTTCCGTAGATATGATATATGAAAAACATTGTGCACACCCGACATCTTCTCCGGTAATTCCAATCTATAAGCGAGCTTTCCAATTCGCTTGGTAATCGGGAATGGTCCAACAAATCTCGGAGTCAATTTTCCTTTCTTCCCGAATCGAATAACATTCTTCAGTGGAGAAATCTTCACAAAAACCATATCTCCTATGTCGAATTCCAAATCCTTTCGACGCTTATCGGCATAACTTTTCTGACGGTCTTGGGCTGCCTTCATTCGTTGCCGAATGATCTCTATACAATCTGAGGTCTGCCGAATCATCTATGGCCCAAGTATCAGCTTTTCTCCAGTTTCCAACCAACATGTCGGAGAGTTACACGGTCTTCCATACAATGCCTCATACGGTGCCATACCAATACTAGACTGGTAACTGTTGTTGTATGCAAACTCCACCAAATGAAGGTGATCTTCCCATGATCCTCCGAAGTCCAAGACACAAGCTCTGAGGAGATCTACCAAAACCCGGTTGACTCTCTCGGTCTGACCATCTGTTTGAGGGTGATAAGCTGTACTCAAACATAACTCGGTTCCCAAGAATTCCTGGAAGCTCTTCCAAAATCCACTAGTGAACAATGGATCTCTATCGCTCACTATACTCTTCGGAATACCATGGAATCGAACTATCCACTTAACATACAACTCAGCCAACTTTGATGCAGTCCTAGTCGATCGAACAGGAATGAATCGTGCACTCTTAGTCAGACGATCCACAATGACCCAAATCCCTTCATTTCCCGTTCTGGTTCTAGGCAATCCATCAATAAAATCCATCGACACTTGTTCCCACTTCCATGTAGGAACTTCTAATGGCTGAAGCAATCCACTTGGCTTCTTCTGTTCGGCTTTTACCAACTGGCAGTTCATACATTTGGAAATAAAATTTCCAACATCCTTCTTCATACCTTCCCAGTAGTAGGTTCTCTTCATATCCCGATACATCTTATTTCCACCTGGATGAATTGTCAACCTCGAGTGATGACTTTCCTTCAGAACTTCACTCCTCAACTCATCTATATCGGGAACAACTAGTCGTCCTTGCTTCCGAAGCCAACCCTCTCGATCGACCTCGAATCCTTTATCCTTTTCTGGATCCAATCCAGATCCCAATTCACGGATAATCCTGACAAGCTTATCGTCTCGTTTTTGGCTCTCGCCAATCCTTTCCACAAGAGAAGGTCTTATCGATAAGTTTGCCAACATCTCAGGTTCCAATTCACATCTAGGCCTGAAGTCAAATCCATACAAATACTCGAGACTCTTCCATTCTTAAAACATGGCTCCCAATCCTGCATGTCTTCGACTTAACGCATCTGCCACTGCGTTACCTTTTCCCGGAGTATAAGCTATACCAAAATCATATGATGCTAAAAACTCTAGCCAACGTTGCTGCCGAAGATTCAAATCCTTTTGGGAGAAAAGATACTTCAATGACTTATGATCCGTAAACAACTCGAATCGAACTCCCAATAGATAATGTCTCCACATCTTCAAAGCAAATACAATCGCCGCTAACTCCAAATCATGAGTTGGGTAATTCCTTTCATGCAGCTTCAGTTGTCGACTTGCATATGCAATAACTTTATCCCTCTGCATCAGCACTGCTCCAAGTCCAGTACCACATGCGTCGGTGTAAACCACCATCTCATCATTCCCACTTGGAAAAGTCAAAACAAGAGCACTCGTCAATCTCTCTTTCAGGATTCCGAAAGCTTGCTCACACTTAGCATCCCAACTGAACACTTGGTTCTTCTTCGTCAATCCTGTTAACGGTGCAGCTATCTTGGAGAAGTCTTTGATAAACCGTCGATAATATCCTGCTAATCCAAGAAAACTTCTCACATCAGATGCATTCTTAGGTCTAACCCAATCTTGGATTGCTGCCACCTTAGCGGGATCAACCTCTATTCCACTTCCAGAAATCACATGGCCTAAGAACCTCACTTCACTCTTCTAGAAGTGACACTTCGAAAACTTAGCCTTCAACTAATGTTTCCACAAGATTTCCAAAACAATACGCAAGTGCGTCTTGTGCTCTTCTTCAGTTCTGGAATAAATCAGAATATCATCCACAAACACAAGTACGAACTTGTTCAACTGATCTCTGAACACTCTATTCATAAGATCCACAAAATATGCTGGTGCGTTAGTCAATCCAAACGGCATTACCAGCCACTCAAAGAAACCCGATGGTGTCCGAAAAGCAGTCTTCGGCACACTATCCTTAGCTACTCTCAACTGGTGAAATCCTGTTGCCAAATCCATTTGAGAAAACACCTTAGCTTCGTGAAGCTGATCAAACAAGTCATCTATTCTCGGCAATGGATACTTGTTCTTCTTAGTCACCTTATTCAGCTCACGATAATCGACACACAATCTCAACGACCCATCTGCCTTAGTTGCGAACACAACTGGTGCACCCCACTCGGACACACTACGCCGAATGAATCCTTTCTGCAAAAGATCATCAACTTGCACCCTCAACTCCTGCTGTTCCCTAGGTGCCATCCGCCTAAGAGGCATCACAACAGGTCTAGCTCCTTCAACTAGATCTATACGAAACTCGATCTCTCTATGCGGCGGCAACCCTTTGACTTCGTCAAAGACATCCTCGAATCCATTTGCGATTGGCACTAAAGACAGTCCATCCCGTGGAACAACTAGCGAATACATGAAGCTCATGAAGACGCCTTCCTCATGCTTACATCGTATCACAATCTTTCGCCCCTCCACATTCTCGACTGTCACCTCCAGCCTCTCACAATCAGCCTTAGCCGCATACTTCCTAAGCCAGTCCATACCCAAAATAATTCCGAACCCCGCAAAGTTCAGAACAAAACAATCACAAACAAAAGAGCAACCATGACTCGATACAACTAGATCACGGCATAACATACACAAACAAGACGAACCCCCAACTGGATTAGTCACAACCAATGGCCTATCAACAATATCTGGTTCCAAACCTAACCGGCCTACGAGTTCATTACAAACAAACGAATGTGACGCTCCAGTATCAAACAGAACTCTAACTGGAACACCACATAGGAAAAGAGTACCTTGAACAACCACACTCTTTCCTTTCTCTTCAGCAGTAGGAGCTTTCGAAGACGACGGAACAGCTCCCAAAGCATACGCTTGCACAATCTGCTTGTCCTTCCTCGGTTCTGGACAATTCTTCCTGATGTGCCCTGGCTTGTCACAGTTGTGACACTTCATCGGCACCTTCGGATTCTTACAATCCTTAGAGAAATGGCCCTTCTGCTGACAATTGTAGCAAGTCACCTCGCCTTTCGGCTTCTTCTGGCCCTCCTTACCCTTCTGCTGCTGCTGCTTCCTCTTCTGGTTTCCACCCTGCTGTGGTTTAGACTCTCCCCTGGTAACAGCAACAACAGGTCCTTCCTTAGGAAACAGACTCTTATGCCTGAGAGCTTTCTCCACAAGCTTCTCAAATGAATCATCCAAATGATCCACCAACTGCCTCCCAAGATAACTATCCAAGCCGGTCACAAACTTCTCATTCTTCTGATAAGCAGATTCAATATACGACCGGGCATACTTGGACAAAGCTTCGAACTCAGAAACATACTCCAGAACTGATCTTCCACCTTGCTTGAGTTCCACAAACCTCTTGAACAGAACAGACTTCTGAGCTGTAGAAATGAACTTAGCTTCAAATCTAGCTTGGAATTGCTCCCAAGTAATCTCTTCCTCCGCGGTATCGATGGTAATAGAGTTCCACCAATCAGAAGCTCTCCCTTGAAGATGCCTTGATGCCAACTTCCTCTTAGTTGCATCATCAATTCCCAAATCACCAAAGATCCTTCTACAAGCATCGATCCATCTCTGGACTTCAATAGTTGATTCTGTTCCCAAGAAAGCCTTCCCTCCAAGAGCAGTATAATCCTTACACAACTTAGCAAAATCCACTGGTTTCGGAGTTTGGACTTGAACTCCAACATCAACTGCTGCCCCCGGAACTGGTATCCTTCTCATGATCGAAGACATCATAGCTTCGAACATGGCTGCATAATCAGCAGTCTCTTCAGTAGCACGGCCTTCCCTAGCAGCTGGTCTCCCTCTTCGACTCATTCTCAATATCTATAAAAAGGAATGATTAGAACATTTAGAGAAACAACTGCATAAAGGACTCAAACTCTACTAAGCTACTATATTATATATAGTATTCATCCATCAAAATACAATTACGTCTCTCATACGTAGTTACGACAGCGAGCGTTGGGTAAAATCGATTAACCTGGCTCTGATACCAAATGTGACGACCGCCCATGACCCCTGCACCGAATCTAGAGATAGTGCGCTGTAAAGTGTGCCAGGCGACCATGGACGATTGTCAGGGTAAATTAAAACAGCAGAATCTATCGTATTACTCACAGCGCATGGACAAAATACAATAGAACATATGTATAGTAAAGCTTTACAGAACAAAAAGATATCATATAAAACTCCATATTAGTTGAATACAAGCATCCAAATAGTCAATACATCAAGCCTCACTACATATCTCTCAGAGAATACAGAACAGCGGAATATCCAGTACATATAATAAGAAGATAATATGCAACCCTCCATCTCGTCTTCGATATCAGCACCGTGAGAAGAGAACAGCACCTGCCACCTGCTACCTAGTCTGCCCGTCCCAAAATGAATGAACAGCCCAAGGCAATAAGAATTAAAACATAAAGCCTTGAGTCAGACAACAGTCTTAGTGAGCAGTAAATTAACTAACAACATACCAAAAGAACATAAAGGAAAAGGAATAGGAATACAACCCTCCCACTCCAACCTCATTCTACAGTGATAGCCCCCAGACACACACTAAGCAGAAGCAAACATAGCAGAGCATACAATTTCAAGTAAAGCTACTATCACTCGAGTCAAGGGCGATGTTTTCCAAGTACCAAGGCCTAAATCAGATAAGCACCCAGAAAATACCGCTCTTGAGTCCGAATGATGATACAACCAAACATCCATGACTCTGGCTATCACTGTTATTATTGCTTCGATATCATCGTTAATTGAATGACCGGCACATTCTTTCAGCCGTCCGTCAAGGGCTAATGGAAACCCCGGTTCTAGACATAACTCCCGCACGTCGTCGCAACCCGTGCCTAGGACTATCGAATCTGCCCAGAGTACTCGACCATCAACGGTTAGTCGTTGGGACTATCGAATCTGCCCAAACGTACTCTTGCTTAGAGCATGCTAGAACCTTCAACAACGATGCTATCCAAGCCTCCTAGTCATCCTCCTCGACGACTATTCTCATATCCATTCATTATCCTCAACTCGAATCATATCACCGAGTTATCAAAATGCTTGGAATGATCCCGTCTGGATTAGACCAAGTCTTCATCACATGATTGCCTCGCTTCATCACATCCTCGCAAAGCCTCATCTCAACATTACATCATCAAATCTATGCATAAGAGCTTCATCATCCCGCTACATATGCCACGAGCAGCTTTCCCAATTCAAGAGCCTTTCCCTTAGCTTTTGAATCATCTTCGATCTAAATCTAGCCATCAATCATCTAGTTCATAACAATCAATCAAATCAAACGTCAATCCAAGCAATCAAGCATTCAAAAATGATCTAAGTAGACTATTATAACAATAATGGGATTTTCGTAATTAAAGAGTTGAAAGTCCAATAAGCATGAAAACATGGATTATATCTCTACAAACTTGATGAATGAACTTGCATAGGTTAACATATGATAAAATGGATGTAACATCATCATGAACAATGGATCTATATGGATCTACACTTAGGATGAAGAAAATGTATGGAAAACACTATTTTAACACCAAATCGAGCCAACAATCCGATATACTCCTTTGGATCCGTGTGAGAGATAATCACCACTCACCAAATCACCTAAACAACCCCAAATCGATACGCTTCAGATCTGGACAGCGAAGGATCAAGCTTGATCAATCACCAATCCGCTTCAAACGATGAAATCTCTCAAGAAAAGATGAAGGTCTTCAATCTAAGCTCTTGAATCTTCAATCTTGATCTTCGATTTGGATGGATGGAAGCACTAGATTAGAGTGGAGAAAAGAAGTGAAGAAGTGTAGAAGTCGAGCTCTCAAAATGGCAGCACTTCATCGCTTCAAAATCCGGATCCCAAAAATGAAGCCAACCCCCTTCTATTTATAGGCAGAAAATTCGCTAAGTCGAAATTTGGCCATCTCCTTAAGTCGTTTCCGACTTACGACCTAGGACCTTGCCGACCTAAAACCCACCGACCTAAGCCTAACGACCTACAACAATGCGCATCTGCGACTTAACATGCCAGCGACCTAACACTTAGACAGAACCTTGCGATCTAACAACTACAGAAGTCCACGACCTAACTTAGGTCATTTACGACCTAACTGCCTACGACTTAGTTGGGTTGCGACCTAACAACTTAGGCTTCCATGCGACCTAACACTTAGATTACTCTAGCAACCTAACAACTTACACTACAAAACAACTCACGCGACCTAACACTTATGCGACCTATCTCCTTAGGTCGCTAACACGCTAACCTTCTTAAGTTGCTCAACCCTATAGGTCGCTAACTCCACTAGGTCGCTAACTTGAACTGCCGACCTAACACTTAACTTACCCATACACTTAGGTCGCTCACAACAGTTTTTCCCTAGGTCGTTGCCGACCTAACTATACTAACTACCAGACGACCTAGTACATAATGACCTAACGCTTATCTCGGTCAAAAACTTAAGTCGTCTACGACCTAAACCCTTAGTCATTAACTCGCCCAGACTTAAATTCCTATACGACTTAAGCTTCCAAACGCTCTCTTAAGTCGTTCAATCTATAAGTCGGTTACGACTTATCTCTTAGGTCGTTCGCGACCTAGGACTTAGAAAAATTCTGAATGACTTATCAACAATGCAACCAAAGGTCAACTATCTTACGATGTTTCGATCCGTGAAAATACGGGTCATTACAGGACAAACTGAAGGTACTTTCCTACCACATCCTGTCGGGAATTGCCCATAGGATTAGTAGCGAATAGTCCTCGTGTTTTGAAGATTTTCAAAACGAAGGGACCGCTGCTATTTACTTATCTTAAGAGAAACCCACAGATTATCAACAAGCAGTCCTTTCGAAATGAAGATCCTCTATCTTCCAAAATTTTGGTCTTCAATATATATCTTCATTTTCAAATGCGTAAATTGCTTTGAAGTGGTTTTCGGATAGGAATCACCCAAATTCGACCTCGGTTCCTTCAAACCAATCATTGATAAAAAGATGGTTTATAAATAGGTGATTAATATTCCATTAATTAGTATCTTTTTATCCAAAATATCTTCTAGAGATATTTATCTTTTGAAAACCATTTCTTTTCAGTATATATGGAATTCATTAAAACTCTCTTTATTAAATTCTTCGGCTTAATTAAACTCTTTTTAAAATTTAGAATAATTCCAAATCACTTTACTTAAATTTTAACAAAGATTTCTCAATTCCAAAACCTTAGCTTTTCAATAAGTTGAAACCATGTTATCTAAGATGGTATATCCAAATTAGTTAATATTTGAATGAAACAGATTCATAGAAATCATTCAAATTATACTTGATGTTAGTTTCCTTATTTAAAAAGTACCATCCATTGAATAATGGGGAAATCACCTTTTAAATTCATATGAGTTTATGAGTTCCATCCTCAGAATTTAATATCAATTATAAGAAGATTATCTCTATACAACCCAATTTGTTTAAATTTAGGAAAATTTAATCTTTTACACTTAACTCATTTCCAACATTTCGACCTTATCTATCCCTCGCCTAGGTGTGGCCAGGTAAGCCAGGGCACTGGTTGCTCCTTAACATCTCCTTAGTTTAAGCAACTCAACTAGATCTCACGAAAAGAAAAATCAGGTGCACTCGTCGACTTATTAGAGCCAAGATTAAAACAATTGCTTATAATAGCTTTTATTTAATTCTTTTATTTAAATACTGTTAAATAAATCAATAAATCAATAAATCACCTTAAAAACACTTAAGTATTCATTTAAAAATATTTATAAAAGATTTGGGAAAGAATTGTTAAGTTTAAAGTTATATTTCAAAAGTTATTGAAAACCACTGCAAATAGTGCTGCGAATAGTGTTTTTAAAGCTTTATTGGCCAATGACTTTTCTATCATTTGAAAATTTATTTATACTACTCAAATCTCTTTTAAAAGATTTATAAAGATTTTTCCATATTTTTAAAACATTTAAACATATTAAATTTTAAGGAATCGTTTTTTGGATTCCGAACTATAAAACCGTGATTATTTCGAAAACTTGTTTTACTTATATTTCAAAATCTACAAGATGAAATCTTGATTTTCTTCCTTTGTTTGAAAACTATGGATATAATAGTTTAGAAAATCTTATTACAAAGAATTCTGAGCTATATTCCACCTTATATGCTCATTTAACTTTTGCGGCACGAAATCGTGAACTACCGTTATGCGACACGTTTAGTTTTGATTCGTTTTTCATTCCTTATTCAAACTTCATCAAAAAAAATTTTAGTGTTTATAAAACATATTTAAATCATTTTAAAACCATTATAAAGAGTTTTAATGATTCTATGCTACTTTTATAATTTGATTCGGAAAGTGATTTCCTTATGTAATATCAACATGTATATAACATGACTTGTTTATATATCCAAACAACAATATTTTCACAACATCCAAACATGATAAACAATCATTATAAACAACCATAGCCAAAACATATATATCATCCAATATATAGTATATATAAATAGAGTTCTCGCCATAATCCAAACCGATACTTCCTAACAACATTCAAACAAATCAATGCTACGCTAAACATCTCCTAAACACCTAAAGCTCATGGCCATGCCTCCTTCCATTTGCTAATCATGCTTCCCATGATGACTTAGGCTTAATACTAGAGTGTAGAAGAGATTAGAGAAGATTTGGGTAACTTTTGCAAAAGTTAGAGAACAAGCTGAAAGTGTGCTATGGATCGTGTAATATGGATATACGATAATACAGAATATAGTGATGATAGCTATACAGTAAATAGTGTGGAATATAAGAGCAGTATAATAAAAATAATACCAGAGATTTTTTAAACTAGTTTGGAGCTCTGTCCTACATCTAGTCCCAAACTCCTTCTGGAATTTCATTAAAATAGCAACCCTCACTTAACCTGGAGGAACAGGTCTATACAACCCCTGAGCAGCCGAACGGGGACCTGAGCAGCGGAACAGGATTTCGCCTTAGCAGCCAAAGAGGACTTCACACGCCTGAGTAGAAGAACAGGACTTCAACAAATACAAAGGATTGTTTGACTTTTTGTATTCTGATAACACGGATAAAGTCTGTTTATAGTACACCCTTCCTATGATCTTTTCCTCGAGTATAAATATGTATATTTGAAGTTTATGAAGATTAGAAAGGAATAGTATTGCTTAGAGTATGATATATAAATCTAATTCAAGCAATGAGTATGTTAAGAATGCTGAATATTTGAGAGAGAGTTAGATAAGAGAGATAAGCAGATTAAGTTATTTGGAATGAAGTTAGGATATGTATTTATAGTTGTTAAATAGCAGCGACCATTGGCGAAGAGTTCTGGTTGAAGCGTTGCGTCCAAATCTCTTCGTAGAGATTCGTAACTCTTCACGAATGATCGTGTCTTTCCAGAAAATATAGCCGTTATAGAAATTCAGTCAACTGAGCCCCTGGGTTAGTCGACTAAATATTCAAATGATTTTTATTATATATTATATATACTTGTGCACTTTTGCATGTTGCACAAATACTAGCAGGTCAGTCGACTGACCTGGTATTATTTGTGCAATTTGCACAGTTTACACAGGTATATAATATATATATATATACATATATATATATATATTATGATTCTAACTTTAAAAACTTTGATAATATATATATATATATGTATGTTATATGCTTATATATGTATAAATCATTTGAAAATACGAAGATTATATATAAGCTAATATATACGTAAACGAGGAGAGATCTTAACAATATTGACCTAAGACTCAAAACAAAATAATATAAATGTTGATGCACCGATTTTGATGTCTTGTCTCCATGTAGTATATATTCTCTTTTTGTCGTAACAGTCGTCGAATCTGTATGTTGTAGTGATAGTTTCGTGTCATGAATCAAAACCAAGTCTCAACATTCTCCCCATTTTTGATTGATGACAACCTGTAAATAGATATAGATTTCGACTGTATATAATATAATATGAATACTTACTCCCCCTGAATCTTTGATGATATATATCCTTCATTCTTAATGTTAGTGATAATTTTCTCCTCCTTTGTCATCGACAAAAAGGAATAAAGAACATGAATAATCGTTTGATGCATGTATAGATTTTCAAATCATAGCAATAAAAGAAACAAGCATTCATACATTGCAACATCACAAATAAGAGTTTTAAAGTAAAATAATACGAAACATTGGCTATTTAGTACAAGCCATTTTTGAAATGAAAAACTAATGTTTGTAGATCATAAGATAAGCAACAGCTTACTCTATTATACGCTTACCCCTATCACCATGATAACTTTGACCACCACTATCGCCTTCATTTCCACCATTGTCGCTACTACTCGCTTGATCATCGGAAGAGGAGGACCAAGTGAAGACGGGTTGTTTGCCCGGATCACCTAGTGTAGCCGTGGAAGAGCCGGATGAACACGAGATCGCTTGCCATAACTTTGTGAAAAATCCTTTTACTTTATCAAGCTTTTTGTCAACCCTAATGATATGTGTTTTAAGAATTTGTTGGTTACGGCATATCATGGAAATAGACTCATGTGGAGAAGACCCGGATTTGGAATCATAATTTCATCTTGTTGACGAATAGTTGATCTTTGGCGAGTCGGACGGTGAGATGATGCTTCGCCTTGTTGTTGAGGTGGTTGATCTTGAGGTATTTGGCGTTGAGTCCATTCTTCAAAGGAAATGATGGGAGGAGGTCGAGCAACCGGTAATTTCATCAATGCTAGAGTATGGGAGTTTAAGTAGCCGACGGTAGAGATGGATGAGTCTGGTTTCAGAATCTCACATTCTTTTAGTAAGCGCATAATGTACTCACCGTAATATATGACATTCATGCGGCCATTGTTGAAACTTAAAAACTCATCAAGAATTAACCGGAGCCAATTAACTTTGATATTTCTGAAGATGGCATATAAAGCTTTGAAATTGTGTTCATAAACAAGTTCATAACTTCCAGTTCTCGGAGTTACGGTTTTCATTAACGTGAGGTGCATAATCCTAGCTTTAGGCCTTAAGGACATAGTTTTGAGTTGGCGCATATCATCTTCTAAAAACAAATGATGTATACAATTACGAACAACCATATCACAATCAACATAACTTAATTCAATTCCATCATTTTCATATTTTAGGATGTGAGCCATTCGATCTAAAGAGAAAAATACCGGTTTTCCACAAACTAAACTCCATACGCAATCAACTTGGTTTTGTATATTTTGGTGACTCAAATTAAGATTGGCATAGAATAGTTTAACCATAATTTGGTTTATCTTGTGCTTGTTTTCATCAATATTAATTAAAGACTCCAAATTGCTACGACGATCCAATTCTTGTATATGATAAGGAGAGAAATTGGCAAATTTCATAAACGAACCTTCAAAAATACGAGAATCTTGCATTCTCCTCCATCGTCTAACCGCAGTTTCGTCGAAAAGCCATTGTTGGATTTGGTCGTCGGAAGGAGGTTGAGAGGATGAAGTTGCTTGACCTTTTCTTTTTGGAGCCATTGAATTTGAGTTTGGAGGTTAAAAATTTGGTTTTTGATTGAGGAAAATTGAAAAATCTGAAGTAAAAGTGAAGAGTAAAGGTGAATTTGGAGGATAAAAAGTGAGGTTGGGTTGGTAGGAGCAGTTAATTTGGCTCAGATCTACGAACCAGTCGACTGAATTAGGTGTTCAGTTTACTAAGTCTGAATTTTGATATTTTGAACTTCTGGTTCAGTCAACTGAAGGCCTGATTCAGTTGACTAAATCTAGGTGATAAAGATTTTAACTTCTGGTCCAGTCGACTGACCCACTGGTTCAGTCGACTGGCCTATGACAGTTTCCCCAATAAGCCTGTTTTTGTGAAGTTTTTGTGTATATTTGTTTATATTATATATACATACTAATATAATTTTATTTATATGATTGTTAGTACCAGTATATATGTTGTGAATATATGAAGGAAGAAAAAATGATTCTTTTATTTATATTAAAAAGTTGTACATGGTTTATTAAATTATTTGGAAAATGAAATACAAGGACAACTTCTCTTATTTTGAAGGGCTAGGAGTTTTGTAGCTCTATAGCTCTTTGCGTCGAACGTTGGATGCGTCATTTCGATCCCATGAGTTCGGTGAGACAGGTGGTCGACGTGGGGATGAAGTAGTAGGACGACGAATGGGCGTAACCACTTGTTCGTCAATAGGATGGGATGAAGCGCCATAGAATTTCATGGCAATATGTTCTATAATGCCTGGACGTCTTGAATTGATTTTCTGCTCGTAATACATTTCGCGCTGAAGCATCAATGACTCCTGCTGATAGTGATGTATATCACTTATCTTTTGTTTAGTCGTTGAAGAGTCGTCAAACACAATTTCTTTCCTTTCTTTCTCTCCGGAGTGTATCCGGTATGATCGTGAGGAGTAGAAAGTTGTGCAGAGTGATGAACGGGTGTTTTTGTTGGGGATTCGGAGGAGGTTATGATTTCTATGGATTGAGTTGAATGTGAGGAGTTTGACATAGTGGTAGAACTTTGTATTTTTCAGTTTAGTTATTTATACGAATAGTAGTGAATAAGAATGCCTATTTATAGGCTATAATGGAGAATAAAAAGGATTAATTGAGTGGATTGACTTGTTTTTAGTTAAAACAAATTCGTTAGTTAAGGATGATCATTGCTATTGTTTGGTGGTCTTTTGTTATTGTAGTTTACCTTTTGTCAATGTAATATGTTTGTATATACAGTAAACATATGTATATAAAAGTAAGTGTTATAAACAAATTAGAGTATAGTTGTTACCACATAAGAAAAGCCCCGACCTGGACCTTAATGCAAATAATCAATAGCTCAGGTGGTTAAGACATCTGGGCTATTCACAACAGGTCACAGGTTCGAGTCTTAGCATGGTCAGAAAAAAATGATTTTTTGTCAAAAAATTTATTTTTTGAGTTTTAGTCTATAATTTTCATATTTTATCATTTTAAAACTATTTATATATCTTTAATTGACATTATACTGAGTTCTCGACGTAGTTTTGTAAATGTGTTTTCTAACAGTGGTTTTGTAAAAATATCAGCTAATTGATTTTCAGATGGAACATAATCTAAATTTATCACATCTTTTTCTATATTGTCGCGTAGAAAATGATGTCGAATATCTATGTGTTTAGTTCTAGAGTGATTTATTGGATTTTTAGATAGAGTAATTGCACTGGAATTATCACAATAAATAGTTGATTTTGATAAATTAACTCTGAAATCTTTAAGTGTCTGTTGCATATAGATTACTTGTGCACAAGCTAATGCTGCAGATATATACTCTGCTTCATAAGTTGATAGTGAGACACAGTTTTGTTTCTTACTAAACCATGATATTAATGATTTGCCAATGAAATGACACGTACCGCTCGTACTTTTTCTGTCCATTCGCGATCCTCTGAAATCAGCATCGTTATATTATATTAACTCGAAAGAGCAATCTTTAGGATAAAAAAGTCCGAAATCTTTAGTATTATTTAGATAATGTAGTATTCGTTTTACGGCTCGTAAGTGTGATTCTTTCGGGTTAGCTTGAAATCTTGCACATAGACATACACTCATCATTATATCTGGACGACTAGCTGTTAGGTATAGCAATGATCCAATCATACTACGATATAGTTTTTGGTCTACACTCTTGTCGTTTTCATCTCTATCGAGATGTGCTGTTGTGCTCATAGGTGTTGGTTTGGCAGAAGTATTTTCCATTCCAAATCGCTTGATTAGATTATTACAGTATTTTTCTTGATTTATAACTATTCCATTTGAAAATTGTTTATTTGAAGACCTAGAAAATACGATAATTCTTCCATATGAGACATGTCGAATTCTCTAGTCATTATTTCAGAAAACTCTTTACATAATTTATTATTAGTTGAACCAAATATAATGTCGTCTATGTATATTTGAACTATTAGAATATCATTTTTAGAATGTTTTATAAATAGAGTCTGATCTACTTTTCCTATTTCGAATCCTGATTCAATTAAATAGCTTTTAAGGCGTTCATACCAAGCACGTGGTGCTTGTTTTAAACCATATAAAGCTTCTTAAGTTTATTGACATGATCCGGGTATTTTTCATGAACAAATAATGGTGGTTGTTCAACAAAAACATTTTCTTTAATATAACCATTTAAAAATGCACTTTTAACATCCATTTGATAGAGTTTAAAGTTATTAAAACACGCGTAAGCCAGTAAGATTCGTATTGCTTCTAGTCTAGCGACTGGGGAAAACGTTTCTTCATAGTCTATTCCTTCTTCTTGGTTATACCCTTGTGCTACTAATCTAGCTTTGTTTCTAGTTATATTTTCTAGTTCGTCTGCTTTGTTTTTATAAACCCATTTAGTTCCTATAACAGTCTGATCGGTCGGTCTGGGTACTAGTTCCCAAACTTCATTTCGTTCAAACTGATTTAATTCTTCTTGCATAGCAATAATCCAATTTTCATCGAATGATGCTTCCTTAGTATTCTTAGGTTCTATAGTAGAAAGAAAAGTTACACGACTCATTAAATTTAGTTGATTTCTAGTTCGAACATTTGAATTTATTTCTCCAATTATATTTTCTGTAGGATGATTTCGTAAGATTCTTGGAGGAGATCTTATTGTATTGGTGATATTTCTATTTTCTGAATTATGAATAATGTTTTCATCTTCTCTAGAATTATTAATAATGTTTTCATCTTCTCTTAAATTATTTGTTTCTATATTCATGTTATCATCAAGTAAATCATCGTCATCATTAAAACTTGAAATATGTTTAATGTTTTCATCAAAAGATATGTGGAGTGTTTCTTCAAGAGTATTAGTCCGTTTATTAAAAATTCGATAAGCTTTGCTTTGATCCGAATATCCAAGAAATATTCCTTCATCACATTTTGAATCGAATTTGCCAAGCTGAACTTTGGTATTTAACACAAAACATTTTGATCCAAATACTTTAAAATAAGATATGTTTGGTTTTCTACCGTTAAAAAGTTCGTAAGGTGTATTCTTAGTGAGGGGTCTTATAGAAACACGATTCAATACATAACAGGCAGTTGCAACGGCTTCTGCCCAGAAATGTTTTGGTAACGTGCTTTTTTTTAGTAAGGTTCTAGCACATTCTTGAAGAGTCTGATTCTTTCGTTCTACAACTCCATTTTGTTGTGGAGTTCTCGGAAACGAAAAGTTATGAAATATTCCTTTCTTTTTACAATAGTTATCAAACAGTTCGTTTTCAAATTCACCTCCGTGATCACTTCTAATATTTTAAATTTTAGTACCTTTTAAATTTTGAATTCGTTTAACGAATGTTTTGAAATTCTCAAAAGTATCACTTTTATTTTTCATAAAGATAGTCCACGTATATCTAGAAAAATCATCAACTATTACAAATATGTATTTATTGTGATTTATGGATTAAACTTGGGTCGGTCCAAATAAATCCATATGAAGTAATTCAAGTGGTTGTAATGTCGAAGTGACTTTCTTAGACTTAAACGAAGATTTAGTTAATTTACCTAATTGACATGCGTCACCGATATTATTAACTTTAAAACTCATCTTTGGTAATCCTTTTACGAGATTATTTTTAGAAATTTTATTTATAGTTTTGAAGTTGATATGACAGAATCGTTTGTGCCATAGCCAGGGATCATTTTCTTTGGCTATTAAACACATGTCTGAGTTATGATTAACTTTCATATTTAAAACGTAAATGTTTCTATCTCTATCTCCTTCGAAAATAAGATTCTGATTTTGATCGAAGATACTACATTTATTTTCAGAGAAAGATATTTTAAATCCTTTATCGCATAATTGACTTATATTTAATAGATTATGTTTTAGATTCTTAACTAATAAAATGTTTGTAATAAGAGGTAAATTAGGTGTACCGTAATTGCTCACATCGCCTTTGCCGATGATATATCCCTTGGAATTATCTCCAAAAGTGACGGAACCTCCATCTGAGTATGTAATGTTTTTCAGCATATCTTTGTCTCCTGGCTTGTGTTTTGAGCAACCACTGTCGAGTATCCATTTTCCTCTTTTCTTGAGTGGGACCTGTAAAAAATATGAGATGACGTTGGTACCCACCTTTTTAATAGGGTCCTAAGAGTTCGATCTTAGGAAACCAAACCCAAGTGGATTCAGTATCCCTTTTATAAATATAATTCTTCTTATTATGAATGTGAGGAACAGGTCTATAAAAACCCTGAGCAGCTGAACGGGGACTTGAGCAGTGGAACATGATTTCACCTTAGCAGCCGAAGAGGACTTCACACGCCTGAGCAGCAGAACAGGACTTCAACAAATACAAAAGATTGTTTGACTTTTTGTGTTCTTATAACACGGATAAGTCTGTTTATAGTACACCCTTCCTATGATCTTCTCCTCGAGTATAGATATGTATATTTGAAGTTTATGAAGATTAGAAATGAATAGTATTTCTTAGAGTATGATATATAAATCTAATTCAAGCAATGAGTATGTTAAGAATGCTGAATATTCGAGAGAGAGTTAGATAAGAGCGATAAGCAGATTAAGTTATTTTGAATGAAGTTAGGATATGTATTTATAGTTGTTAAATAGCAGCGACCATTGGCGAAGAGTTCTGGTTGAAGCGTTGCGTCCAAATCTCTTCGTAGAGATTCGTAACTCTTCACGAACGATCGTGTCTTTTCAGAAACATAGTGTTTGATGTGTGTTTCTTGTTTGATGATAACAAAATATATATCAATATATAGATGTGTTTGCAGTTTGTACTATACACATATAGGAATAAATATTCGTATTGAATAATAATACTATTGCACAGAATTTAACAAATTCAATCAGTATTTTTTATTCAATATAATATTTTATACAATACAAAGTTTTCAGCTCATACACTGATTTCATACATTTCATGATTTCATACATTTCACATTTACATTTGTTTCCTCGCTACAACACTCAACACTCAGTTTTATCTATCTACATCTATTTGCATTGTCCAGCCCCAGTTCTTGTCATGTCTCCTGTGTACCTGTATAATTAACAACTACAGCAGTAATTTGAAAATAAACAAATTTGAATTTGCAAAAATAAAATTTTGTTTTTATCGTTGTCTCAGATATATGGGTTATTGTCATCATCTTTAATTGTGTAATATCTGTGCGTATCAGTATTCATATCAGGGACAAGTAGTCATGAGTGGCGGCAATACACACGTGTACATTCATACACGTGTGCACTGCCTCACCAACTCGTGTGCACAGTCAACCAAACACAAGGTCAAATCCAAATCAGATTCAACTCAGGTGAAATTGGAAAAATCAATTGGCCAAGACAGTGGAAATTACTCAACTTAAAGTTCAGATACAAAATGATCAAGTACAACTAGAAACAACTATAAGCAAATGAAAAACATATAACAGTGAAGCTATCACAATGAACTCAAGTCCAAGTGAACACAAGCTACAATTCAATACAAAACAGAAGTGCAAATGCAACAGGTTAAGGAAGCAAACCAAAATCCAAATGTACTTGACCAGACACAGGAGCCAGGGTGAACTCAACAAGTACAACAGTAAACAATATCAAGTTCAATCCCAAAGCAACCACAACATCATTATCAAGAACAAAGGCAACTGTAACAGTACACAATAGAGAGTTGCACAAGCATAGTTCAATATCACAAGGCTAAAGTCTACAAATTCAAACAAGTCCACACTGCAAAGTGATGAAGCACTATATCAACTGGCTACACAAGTGCACAAAGCACTGCAACTCAAAGACCATCAACATATAGACATAAGTGCACCAATGATATCAATGAAGTCAACCATCAGCACACACATGAATGCAAATGCAGACTAAAGCTACACAATGCAAACTCAAGAAATAAAACTCCAACCAAGGTTTCAAATCTCGGATTTTGGTCAATATCTCGGGCAAATATCTCGGCTGTCTCGGGCGATATTTAAAAGACTTATAACTAACCAAGCTGCCAAATCTCGGATTTTGGCTAATATCTCGGATTTTCATCTCGGCTGATCTCGGGGAGATTTAAAACCTTGACTCCAACAATATCAAGACCAACCAGAACAGATGTTGAATACATCAGAGGCAACTGCAACAATACAAACCAGTATAGCAATGCACCAGTGACACCAGTGTGAGTATACAAGGATATGCACATGAACTAGACTACATGAATATGCAACAGACAGGAAAACAATGCACAACAACTAACAGATCAAAGTCAATGATCAAGTCAAGAAACAAACACAGAAACATTGAACAAGTCAGGTTAGTAAAGAACAAGTTCGAACTAAATCAAGTTCAAACATCAGAGTACAAGTGAAACAGTGGAAGCATGAACAAGTCAGTAAAGACAAAGTCAGTATTACATGTATGCAGCAGTGAAGACAAAATCAGAAATCATAAACTATATCAAAGAAGCCGCAGAAAATCACAAAAACAATTGGCCAGAGAAGATGATCAGAGATGAAGTTCACAGGGGATAGATGATCAAGGCCGATGCTCATCATCAAAGACAACAGTGAACAAGTCAGAAAGCAAGTTTAAAAATCAAGTTTAAAAATGTTGAAACAGTCAAAAATCAATCCAGAAGTCAAGAAAATTCAAGTCAAAACCGTATGTTTTACTCACTTTTACAAATTGATAAAGTCGAAGTCAGATTTTAGGAAAGTTTCTAAAATATCAGTCATAAAGAAATCAAGACAAAAAGGGAAAGTTTCGGGCGTATCAATCATCGAACGTTTTAAATCAAAGCCGTGGGAACAAAGTATGTACCTTCTCAAAATAGCAAATGTATTAAGGGAAAGTCTTAACAACGTGGGAATCAAGTAAATCAATTCAGACAAGATATTAGGGTTTTGAAAACCCTATATATACAGACCCAAAAATCACCATCGACTTGAACAGAACAGAGCAAAGCAAGAACAATCGAATTCAAGTATTCAATCCAGTAAACTAAAGGCATAAATTACATACCCAAGTCAGAGACGAATTCGATCAACGAGGAGAAGCCGAAGCCAAGCTACGAAGAAACAATCGATCGACAAAAGCAACGAAGTTCGAAATCATCTTTCGATCGAGAATATAGAGTCGGCATCCTCAATTTCACAACCCTAATTCTATTCAAAGAGGAAACGAACAAGAGCCAAAGCCCTAATTTCAGAAAGAGGAACGAACGAAAGAGAAGCCATCATTATCACAAGCAAAGAAACGGGCTAAAGAAAAAAAGGGGCCGGCCTTAATAATTTGATCAAAGCTTTTGTTTTTACTTTAGTTTTAATTTTTGGGCCTGGTTTATTTGTTTAATTAATTATATAAGGCTCTATTTTAAATTAGGTTTTTTCGAGTTATTCTTGTTTTTATTTTATGTATTTTTCAAAACAAATCTGGGTAAATCACCACCTAGGGTTTAGGTAGTGTCAGATTGTCTAGTTAGAATTAGTTCAGTGAGCAGGGTTTGCGAGTTTGCAAGACTCTATAGGCGGTAGCAGGGTGTGCGAGTCTGTTATAGTGTTTGTAAGCGGGATACTGTTTAATTCTAATAGAAATCTGGGAATGCAGCAGTAGGCAGGGGTTGCCGAAGCTGGGTAAATTTTGTGTGTGATTTACTTTTCAGCATATTTATTTATCTGCAGTTTGATTTCGTGTTTAATTCAAGAAAATTTGCTATAACCCTATTCACCCCCCCTCTAGGGTTAATCTAGATCCTACAAGTGGTATCAGAGCCTGGTAATTTTTACTTTAACTCTAGAGTCATGAATTCATCAAATAATGCTTTTTCTGAGGGTCAATCTATTGCTAGGCCACCAATGTTTAATGGGAATGATTATGCGTATTGGAAGGTTAGGATGGGTATTTATCTTAGTTCTGTTGATTATGATGTTTGGGATATTATTGAATCTGGCTATAAATCTCCCACTATAACTGTTGGTGATACTGAGATTCCTAAACCAAAGGATAGGTGGGATGCTAACGATAAGAAATTAAAAACTACAAATGCTAAAGCTATGAATGCTTTGATCTGTGCTCTTGATAAGACTGAATTTAATAGAATTTCTCATTGTAAAACAGCACAGGAAATTTGGCATACCTTGGAGGTGACACACGAAGGAACTTCTCAAGTCAAGGAGTCTCGTCTAGCCTTGTTCAGCAATGAATACGAGAACTTCATGATGGAGAAAGGCGAGAGCATTAAGGATATGTTTGGACACTTCTCAACCTTGGTGTACAATGCTAGAGCGCTTGGGAAGGTATTCACTGAGGTAGAGCTAGTGAGGAAGATACTACGAGTCTTACCGATGAACTTTGAGGCAAAAGTCACAGCAATACAAGAATCCAAAGATCTGAGTAAACTGAGCATGGAAGATTTGATCGGAAACTTGATGACATATGAGCTTGAGCTAAAAGAAAAGGAGGAACGCAACAACTCCGAATCAAAGAAGAAGACGATTGCCTTAAAGAGCAAAGAAGAGAGCGATGAAGAAGAAGAAGATCCAATTGAAGAACTTGCAATGGCTGTCAATAATCTTAGAAAATTGTCAAGATTCAGGCCACGCAAGAAGAAAACGAGTGGTAATAGGTCAAAAGATTCTGACAATTCCGAAAATGAATTAACCTGCTATAACTGCAACAAGCCGGGTCACTTCAAACAAAATTGCTCACTTCTCAAAAACACCAAAGGAAAGAAAAAGAAGAAAAAGGCCTTCGCAGCAACTTGGGATGATGAAGAAGGAGAGGAAGTCTCAGATGATAGCTCAGAGGAGGCTAACTTGTGTCTTATGGGAAAATCAGATTCAGAAGCAAGCTCAAAGGAATCTGGTGAGGTAAGTAACTATTCATACAAAGAACTTGTTTTTATGTGCCTTGATCTTACTAAAACAGTTGATGCTCTTGATTCTAAAATTGAAAAACTGAAATCTGATAGAAGAAAACTTGCTCATGAAAATTTTAGGTTAGAAACTGAACTTGAAAATATTCAAAATCTAGACTGTAAAAACTGTAAAATTCTAGATTCATAATTATCAAAACTGAAGAATAGCTTTGAGAATCTTGAAAAAGAAAACTTGAATCTTAAGGAAACCATTGACACTAGGAAAAAGGATTTTATAAATAGGTGCACTTCACTTGTGACTGAAAACACAACACTGAAAACCCAAGTCCAAGATCTTGAGAAATCACTGAATAATTTTTCAAGAGGAGAAAAATCATTCAACATGTTATTGGGAAATCAACTGTTTGCCAACAATAGAAAAGGACTAGGTTTTGGGAAAACACAAGCTGATGATAGTGCAAAAGGTAAGAGTGTCTTTACTGGATGTGAAATAATTGGACATCGTGTTGAAAATTGTAGTCATAGGAACAAGAACATGAAATTTATACAAGTTTGGGTTCCTAAAAATTCTACAAACAAATTTCATATCTATTGGAACAAGAATGAAAGGAAAAAACAAGTTTAGGTGCCAAAAGGAACATATATTAATAGTTTTGGGTCTACTCAAACATATTCATCAAATTATTCTGCCACTAACAACCATGGACCTATAAAAACAAATAGGTCACAAAAACCTTTTACCGTGTAGGTGTGGTGGCAGGCTAAGGAACAACATTAGTGTTATCTGGATTTTGGCTGCTCCAGACACACAACGAGCGACAAAACAACGTTCCTTAGCCTAGTATAAAGGTAACAGATTCACAATGGGCAAACAACGAAAGATTATCGTACAGGTAAAACAGGTAATTGTATTTATTTTCAAGCGATAGATAACATGTGAAAATCTGCACCATAATCTAAATTAAATCAGCCAGTTATGTGAAATGATTGATGATGTTAATTCTGATTTTCTATTTACTCAAAGTAATTATAATGGTTAACAGATTCTAACTTACTTGATATGATCTTACATGACTTATCTTTATCCATGACTTTGATTTGTACTTAAAAGTTTGACCAACCATTTTTCATCATTGAACTTAATCTGTTTGGTCAAATTATGATGCTGATTGATTACTGATTACTCATGCTATAAAAAGTATTTTTAGAAATTGTTGAAACTGTTGGAACTTTATTGGTGAAACTTCAAGAAATTGTTTTGAAATAATGATGATGTTTTAATGACTATTGATCCTACGGTTTCTAAATCTGACACTATGATATTTGTTAACACAACTTCAATTTAAAATCATTTCGTTTAAAAGTTGTTGAAAATATTTCTGAGATTGAACCTGATTCTGTTGAAATGGCTCTTAATGATGAAAATTGGATTTTAGCAATGTAAGATGAACTTAATCAATTTGAGAGAAATAAAGTTTGGAAATTAGTTCCTAGGCCTAAAGATCATCCAATTGTTGGAACTAAATGGGTGTTTAAAAATAAACTTGATGAATCCGGAAATGTAATTAGAAACAAAGCTAGGTTGGTCGCAAAAGGTTATAACCAGATAGAAGGCATAGATTTTGATGAAACATTTGCTCCAGTTGCTAGGTTAGAAGCCATTAGGATTTTACTAAGTTTTGCATGTTATAAGGGTTTCAAACTTAAACAAATGGATGTAAAAAGTGCCTTTCTAAATGGTAATTTGAAAGAAGAAGTTTTTGTTGAACAACCCCCTGGTTTTGAAGATCACGATTTTCCAAATCATGTGTATAAGCTAGAAAAAGCATTATATGGTCTTAAGCAAGCTCCTAGAGCTTGGTATGACTGTCTTTGTACATATCTTTTGGAAAATGGTTTTAAAAAGGGAAGTGCTGACACGACACTGTTTCTATTACATAAAGGAAGTGATTTCTTGATTGTTCAGATTTATGTGGATGATATCATTTATGGTGCTACTAATGAACTCTTGTGTGAGAAGTTTGAACAAGTCATGCAGGCTAAATTCGAGATGAGCTTGGTTGGAGAACTGAAATATTTTCTTGGATTTCAAATCAAGCAAAGCAGTGATGGTATTTTTATTTCACGATCCAAGTATGTGTTGGAACTATTGAAGAAATTTGGAGTTGAAAACTCTAAAAAAATGAAAACTCCTATGAGCCCATCAACAAAGTTGGATAAAGACGAGAAAGGAGTTGCTGTTGATCAGAAGAAATATCGAGGGATAATCGGTTCACTTCTCTATCTTACTGCTTCTAGACCTGATATTATGTTTTCTGTGTGTTTGTGTGCACGTTTTCAATCTAACCCGAAAGAATCTCATTTGAAAGCCACTAAACGAATTTTAAGATATCTTTCACACACACACAAATTTGGACTATGGTATCCTTCTTGTGAAAATTTTGATTTAGTTGGTTATTCTGATGCTGATTATGCGGGTTCATTGGTTGACAGGAAAAGCACTAGTGGGACATGTTTCATGTTAGGACATTCATTAGTCTCATGGTCAAGTCGAAAACAGAATTTTGTTGCATTATCCACCACTAAAGCAGAATATATTGCTTTAGGAAGTTGTTGTGCTCAAATTTTATGGATGATGCAAACTCTTTCTGATTTTGGCTTAGTTTATAAACTAGTTCCATTAAAATGTGATAGTAAAAGTGCAATAGACTTGTCTAATAATCATGTTCATCATTCACGCACAAAACACATTGATGTGAGACACCACTTTCTTAGAGATCACATTGCTAAGGAGGACATATGCATTGAATTCATTTCAACTGAGGATCAACTTGCTGATATTTTCACAAAACCCCTCCCCGAAGACAGATTTTCCAGATTACATTTGGATTTGGGGATTATGGAAATTGACTAATCATTTTTCAATTTTTGGTTGAAATATTCTTGGATATTTATTTTCAACTTCAATTTCTAGGATTCAAACCTGTTTTGGATATTATTCAAAGATCGATTCGAATATGGTATTCAGTAGTGGAAATATGTTTGTTCTATCATAAGAAATTTCATAATATGATTAATTTGATAACTTATTCCACGACCATTTCTAATTCTACCATCTTTTCTATCATTCATAATGGTTTTGAAAAATGAGAAGAGTGAATTATCTTTTAAATTAAAAAGAAAAATAAAGAAATTTTTTTGTACAATATTTCTCATGCATCCATTCTCATTTAAAAGTCCTTATGGTTATGTATGGATGGATCATGTGATTTTTAGTTTATCATCACTCCATTCTCATTTAAAAGTCCTTATGGTTATGCATGGATGGAGCTTGATAGCTAATGAGTAACTGTTAATCCCATTTAAAAGTCCTTATGGTTATGCGTGGTTAGTAAGTGCTTATTTTTTTGCTTAAATGTTCAAATTATTTTTAAAGAAAAAAAAACATCCCTCTTCTCATTATATAAAAACCAAATCATCGATACATTCTCTAAAATGTGGAAATTGTTATCTTGTTATGATATATTATGGTTTTTCTTGGGTTTACATTTGTTTTTCCCCTATTGTTCCATTATTTTTTTGTCAGTCTTTTGATGATAACAAAAGGGGGAGAAGAACGAGATTTTGATAAGGAAATAAGTATTTTTGGAATACTTCACCAAATCTGTTAAATGCTGTTAGTTATTTTTCTATAGTTCTTTTATTCTCCTGTAATTTCCTAAATCTTCTAAATAGGGAGTGGTCTCAGTTGTAGGGGGAGTATTCATGTAGGTGGAGCATTCATACAAGGGGAGCTAAAAATTTCATGCTCAAACACATTTATCAGAATTTCAAAATCTTTAATATATATGTTTGTCATCATCAAAAGGGGGAGATTGTTTGATGTGTGTTTCTTGTTTGATGATAACAAAATATATATCAATATATAGATGTGTTTGCAGTTTGTACTATACACATATAGGAATAAATATTCGTATTGAATAATAATACTATTGCACAAAATTTAACAAATTCAATCAGTATTTTTTATTCAATATAATATTTTATACAATACAAAGTTTTCAGCTCATACATTGATTTCATACATTTCATGATTTCATACATTTCACATTTACATTTGTTTCCTCACTACAATACTCAACACTCAGTTTTATCTATCTGCATCTATTTGCATTGTCCAGCTCCAGTTCTTGTCCTGTCTCCTGTGTACCTGTATAATTAACAACTACAGCAGTAATATGAAAATAAACAAATTTGAATTTGCAAAAATAAAATTTTGTTTTTATCGTTGTCTCAGATATATGGGTTATTGTCATCATCTTTAATTGTGTAATATCTGTGCGTATCAGTATTCATATCAGGGACAGGTAGTCATGAGTGGCTGCAATACACACGTGTACATTCAAACACGTGTGCACTGCCTCACCAACTCATGTGCACAGTCAACCAAACACAAGGTCAAATCCAAATCAGATTCAACTCAGGTGAAATTGGAAAAATCAATTGGCCAAGACAGTGGAAATTACTCAACTGAAAGTGCAGATACAAAATGATCAAGTACAACTAGAAACAACTACAAGCAAATGAAAAACATATAACAGTGAAGCTATCACAATGAACTCAAGTCCAAGTGAACACAAGCTACAATTCAATACAAAACAGAAGTGCAAATGCAACAGGTTAAGGAAGCAAAACCAAAATCCAAATGTACTTGACCAGACACAGGAGCCAGGGTGAACTCAACAAGTACAACAGTAAACAATATCAAGTTCAATCCCAAAGCAACCACAACATCATTATCAAGTACAAAGGCAACTGTAATAGTACACAATAGAGAAGTGCACAAGCATAGTTCAATATCACAAGGCTGAAGTCTACAAATTCAAACAAGTCCACACTGCAAAGTGATGAAGCACTATATCAAGTGGCTACACAAGTGCACAAAGCACTGCAACTCAAAGACCATCAACATATAGACATAAGTGCACCAATGATATCAATGAAGTCAACCATCAGCACAAACATGAATGCAAATGCAGACTAAAGCTACAAAATGCGAACTCAAGAAATAAAACTCCAACAATATCAAGACCAACCAGAACAGATGTTGAATACATCAGAGGCAACTGCAACAATACAAACCAGTATAGCAATGCACCCGTGACACCAGTGTGATTATACAAGGATATGCACATGAACCAGACTACATGAATATGCAACAGACAGGAAAACAATGCACAGCAACTAACAGATCAAAGTCAATGATCAAGTCAAGAAACAAACACAGAAACATTGAACAAGTCAGGTCAGTAAAGAACAAGTTCGAACTAAATCAAGTTCAAACATCAGAGTACAAGTGAAACAGTGGAAGCATGAACAAGTCAGTAAAGACAAAGTCAGTATTACATGTATGCAGCAGTGAAGACAAAATCAGAAATCATAAACTATATCAAAGAAGCCATAGAAAATCACAAAAACAATTGGCCAGAGAAGATGATCAGAGATGAAGTTCATAGGGGACATATGATCAAGGCCGATGCTCATCATCAAAGACAACAGTGAACAAGTCAGAAAGCAAGTTTAAAAATGTTGAAACGGTCAAAAATCAATCCAGAAGTCAAGAAAATTCAAGTCCAAACCATATGTTTTAATCACGTTTACAAATTGATAAAGTCAAAGTCAGATTTTAGGAATGTTTCTGAAATATCAGTCATAAAGAAATCAAGACAAAAAGGGAAAGTTTCGGGCGTATCAATCATCGAACGTTTTAAATCAAAGCCGTGGGAACAAAGTATGTATTTTCTCAAAATAGCAAATGTATTAAGGGAAAGTCTTAACAACGTGGGAATCAAGTAAATCAATTCAGATGAGATATTAGAGTTTCGAAAACCCTATATATACAGACCCAAAAATCATCATCGACGAACAGAGCAAAGCAAGAACAATCGAATTCAAGTATTCAATCTAGTAAACTAAAGGCATAAATTACATACCTAAGTTAGAGACGAATTCGATCAACGAGGAGAAGCCGAAGCCAAGCTACGAAGAAATAATCGATCGACAAAAGCAACGAAGTTCGAAATCATCTTTCGATCGAGAATATAGAGTCGGCATCCTCAATTTCACAACCCTAATTCTGTTCAAAGAGGAAACGAACGAGAGCCAAAGCCCTAATTTCAGAAAGAGGAACGAACGAAAGAGAAGCCACCATTATCACAAGCAAAGAAACGGGCTAAAGAAAAAAAAGGGGCCGGCCTTAATAATTTGATCAAAGCTTTTGTTTTTACTTTAGTTTTAATTTTTGGGCCTTGTTTATTTGTTTAATTAATTATATAAGGCTCTATTTTAAATTAGGTTTTTTCGAGTTATTCTTGTTTTTATTTTCTGTATTTTTCAAAACAAATCTGGGTTAATCACCACCTAGGGTTTAGGTAGTGTCAGATTGTCTAGTTAGAATTAGTTCAATGAGCAGGGTTTGCGAGTTTGCAAAACTCTATAGGCGGTAGCAGGGTGTGCGAGTCTGTTAGAGTGTTTGTAAGCGGGATACTGTTTAATTCTAATAGAAATCTGGGAATGCAGCAGTAGGCAGGGGTTGCCGAAGCTGGGTAAATTTTGTGTGTGATTTACTTTTCAGCATATTTATTTATCTGCAATTTGATTTCGTGTTTAATTCAAGAAAATTTGCTATAACCCTATTCACCCCCCCTCTAGGGTTAATCTAGATCCTACACATAACCGTTATAGAAATTCAGTCAACTGAGCCTCTGGGTCAGTCGACTAAATATTCAAATGATTTTTGTTATATATTATATATATACTTGTGCACCTGTTCTTGTTGCACAAATACTAGCAGGTCTGTCGACTGGCCTGGTATTATATGTGCAATTTGCATAGTTTACACAGGTATATATATATATATTATATATGATTCTAACTTTAAAAACTTTGATAATATATATATATATATATGTTATATGCTTATATATGAATAAATCATTTGAAAATAAGAAGATTATATATATAAGCTAATATATATGTAAACGAGGAGAGATCTTAACAATATTGACCTAAGACTCAAAACAAAATAATATAAAAGTTGATGAACCGATTTTGAAGTCTTGTCTCCATGTAGTATATATTATCTTTTTGTCGTAACAGTCATTGAATCTGTATGTTGTAGTGATAGCTTCGTGTCATGAATCAAAACCAAGTCTCAACACAAGCAATGGATTAGTGCTTAAGCACTTCCACTATTTTTAACCCTTCTACTTTTTCTCAAGTTTTGAGAAACAAGGGAGACTTGCATGGAAGCCATTAAAGAGCATAAGAAAGCTCAAGAATGAAGAAGAAGAAGAATGTGAAGAATAAGTGAGAAGGAGGTATGGTATTTAAAGGAAAAAATGAGAAAATATCATGAGTAAAATTACCACCATACGCCTACCTACCCAAGCAAACGCCTCTCCTCTTCCATCATGGTGCATGACACCCCCCTTCCTAATGTGGTGATGAGGTGTAGGTGATGGTGGTGATGATGGTGGAGGTGGTGATGTGATGTGGTGTAAGGTTGATTTGATGTTTGTTTTTTAAAGTAATAATGACTTTAAGTATTTATTCCTTTACCTTATGTAAATATATATTAATTTTATACTCTTATCATGTGTATATGTACATGATAATGTGTGTATGTGCATGTCACAAATGTGTAGAAGTCAGTTGAACAATGTCATATAACTTATATACGTCAAACCTTTATGAATTCGAATTCCGATCTTCGGTCATATTTTCATTTATTAATTAACGTATATATATTTGTAAACAAAGTTTGAAAACTATTTTCTTATTATTATCCATGAATTAAAATGATATTATTTGAGTTATAAAACCATATAATTCAATATTGAACAATTGTTTACAAAAAGTGTTATTATATCGATAAACCGATATCGATTTTCCTTATCATTTCAAATCTTATTTATAAATTTATAAAACTATCATATTGGATTTATTATCACTATATTACTATTATAAACGAATTATTATCATTTTAAAACTATATTTTGAATATTTATAATAATTATTAAATCGTTAAATCTTAATTTAAAATTATTAATTATTATGTATACCGGCATCACTAATGATGTCATAAATTAATTAAATCTTTGTTAATATATTTTTAAACAGGATTACCATTTTTATTTATGGTTCAAAACATTATTATTGGGGTTATCAATCCTTATATTTGAATATTTCAAAAATAATCTTAATTTATTAAAGTGATGAATTTGCGGGTCTTTACAAACTCCCCTCCTTAAAAGAATTTCATCCTCGAAATTGAGCGCAAAGTCGGTAATACTTATTCCAAAGTCGTAATTTCAAATATATCATTGGGTGTGACTTACATATTATTCATATGTATTATGTTATTCGATCTTAAATTCGAATATATCATTTTGCTTCCAAACTAGTATTGATCCTCTGATTTTCTAGTACGGATCTTGATCAGGCTCAGAGGCAGTTATTCTCCTTACATAGCCCTCAACTATGATAGAAAATGTAAGCAATCTAACTATAAACCCTTATCAATGTTTGCCTTCGAACCATCAAATGGTAAATCCATTTTGGATGTCAAAATCTTACATTCAAATCTTAGGCCAAATTGTGCCTAGTGTACAATACATTTATACTTTATATTTTCCAAAATAATTTAGAAATCTTGGTTTAAGTTTTAAACATTTCATAAAAGTATAGTATTATTCTTTTTCAAAGGAAATTCTTACTTAAATATTTTACCAAAAGTTTTATGAAATTTTTCTTAAGTGATTCGTGTATTTGCTATCGAACAAAGTTATGAATAAAGGACATAAAGATTTATTAGATAGTATCTTTCTTGCATCACCATACGAACCATCTCAACACACATACTAAAACATTCTTAAGTCGTTCTAACCCTACAGGGATCCATACTACAGACACTAGTACATTACTAAACATCATACCAAGTTACTAGACCATATACGTGCTAATACTAATACTAAATACCACTAGATAGACAAACAACTTTTAAACACTACCATCATTCTGAAGACGATTCATTCCAATAACCAACATCAAATATCTCCTCATCATTTTCTTCATCATCGTCATTGTCATCATCATTATTCCCCTATTCATCGTCTGCCTTGTTTCCATCCTCATACTATTGCATCCTATCTTCCTCATATGGAAACCATGGTTGGTTCCACGGAACATGCCCCATTCCTACTGGAACTCCTTGGATTACTTCCCCTGCTTCTTGTTCCTTGAGACCATACATATGGATTTCCCATGGATTTCCTTCCTTGATCTCCTCCATCCCCTACACTTCCTCCTCTTCAGACATTTCAACTTCTACTTCCTCGGGTTCTTCCTCCCAGTTGTAGTTAATATACGAGTTTGAAGATTCTTCTCGCCAAACAATATGGTCTCCATCTAAATCCCATATAATATTGTTGTTTATGCTGTTGTTGTTTGATTCATGGGGTATCATGGAATTTGGATCTTCCGTAGGCTTAGATTCCTCCTTCTCCATAGGTTCCTTGGAGGCTAGAGCAACTTCTTCGTCGCTTAAAACAATGATAAGTTCAGGATATGGTGGAGGTATAGGCATTGCGGCCATAGGATAACCATCTTCGTCTAACCTAGTATACTGATCTATTTCTTCCTCTATGATGCATGGGTTCTTCGTCGCCCGATAGGACGATCAAATTGTCTTTCTTCTTCCCCGTTCTTCTTGAGGACTCCTCCTTCGAATACTTTCCCATGAATGGTTTCTACAAATGCAAACAAAGTCTCCTTAGATATGGATACTAACTTATTCTAATGTCAATTCTTAAATTTAAATGTATCCTATCCCAAATTCATATGACGGCTAAGGGTAATAATTCTTTAAGTACTTTGGTATTTTCCTCAAAATTATACTTAATCAAATCTTAGAAAACCAATTGATATCTTTTTTTTGTTAAATCCTTACCAAGATATTTTCCAAACGTTATTATTAGCTTTCAAAATCCTTTGAAACTGCTTTCTTAAAAACCTTTTAGATGAAAGTTTCTATTATTCGCTTTATAACCTTTCGGTATCATAAATTAAGTTGATGGTGAAATAATTTACTAAGCACTTGGTTTTGTTACTTCTAAACCAATACAAAAATGCTTTGGAAATTTTCTTCAAAAACCCCTTTTAGATAAAATTTCTCATTATCCAAATTCTTAGGTTTTATATACATCCCCTTATTACTCTTATTTAATAAACATCTTATAGTCAAATTGTGAAATTCTAATCACAAGATGTTTATAATTAAATCTTTTAATTAACTTGTTTTTAAACAATCATTCAAGTTACTATGTATCTTTTAAAACATAACTTTTATATTCAAAATATAATCCTTAGTAAAATTATTTGATTTGCCATATTTTTAAAAATCATTTTCATATATTAACAAATACACGTCCATATATATAATACCGTCATCTAATTCTAGGGTGTTACTAACCTTATCTCTAATGATTTATCATCCTAGGATATTACTAATCCTATCTCTGATCATTTCTTACCCCAGTCAAGCCCAGGTGTTTGCTAAACCAAAGCTCTGATACCAAATGTAATGAATGGGAATTTCAACCCTTGGAAATCGACACTAATACATCCTTGGTATTCGCATGCAGTAAATCCGAGCGCCGAAGACCTGGTTCGTTAAGGGTAAAAAGAAAAGAAGACAGAACAGAATCTTACACAAATGGAATAACATATATTATTTCAATATGTATAATCTTTACAGTGGAAAATTTAAATACATTTATCAATGCTAAACAAGGACAATTATAAATCTCTGTCTGTACAAAATGCGACAATAGTACACAAGTGTGGTGGGAATAGATAATAGTCTACTGAAGAATCTTCTAACTCCATGCTCCGGGCTCTTTCAGATTTCTTCTAACTAAACCTGACTACTAGGCTGCTTGGAAAAATAAGACACCTAAAGTTTAAGGAAAAGGAAAAAAACTCTAGGTCAGTCATGAGACTGGCGTGAGAACTGAAAATACGGGTTTTGAAAACAAAGGGGTATCTCGTAAGACCACCCCGCACTTAAACACGGAACGGAATTTTACCTTATGATAACCAAAATCTTTGCTACGCAAAATTAGGGATATCATTTTTAATGACATTCTTTTTGAAAACATTTGCCAATAAACTTATAAATCTTAGCTGAAATGCCTGCATATCACATTTCAGTACTTTGCACAACTAAGTCCATATGGCACTTACTCGATATTAGATTTCCAACTGAATATTGAGGTAAGGGACTACCTTCCATATAGTTCATTTCTAGAGGAATGCACTCAAGGCTCTTGTAACATCCTTAATTTTTTATAACATTATTCAGGAAATTTAATTAGATAAATTAAGTAGAATAATGATGATAAAGGGATTGAGATTGGAATAAATTATATAAAGGGTCGTGCTTAATAATTAAATAAATGGGCTTTAATTGGTTTAAAGGTTAATTAGTTCACACATGGGGATATTAGTAAAATAACCTCTTCATTTTACATGGCTATGACCTTTTGTAATTGTCCATACACGTTCATTTTTCTCAACTAAAAAATAAATGCAAAACCCCTAAGAGCCGGCTATTAACAAGGAGGAAAAGAGGAAGATTATAATCTAAATCTAAGGATCAAAGCTAAGAAGGATTAATCAACAACAAATCTAAAATTCCTTATCATATCTAAGGTGAATATAATTGCATACCATCTCTATTTTATTCTATGATTTTATGTTTTTGGATTTATGATTAAATCCATTTTTATAATGCTATGGATGATGATATGCTTGAAAAAAATTATGTTTGATTTATTTTAATTCATTCATACATGAATTTGCACGGTTTAGGGTAAAACCGAGAGTCTTGATTTTTAAAATGGCATGGAAAATTTATATGTTAAGTAAAACATGATTTTGGAGATGGGTTTTATTTTTCATAATTTTTCAAGTTATGGAAATTTTATTATAGGGTTTTTAAGGAAAATATGATATAATTGGGTTTAAAATTTATTTCAAATGTTTCATGAAGAAATTTTGTCCGAAATTTTAATACGTTGAATTATATGATGAAAGAGATTTTCTGCGAACTTTTGGGGATTTTTCCCAGTTGATATATTTAGGAAAATAAATTTTTTTAAAAGAGGGACTTTTCTGCAAATATTGGTTTTGTCGTATAGGTGGGTTTAACGTTATAATGCTTTGATTTAGATCTAATTAATGTAGCTGTTTTTAATTGTAAAGTATTTGAAAAGTTTTAAAGTAACCAATTAGGGAATTACAACAGGCAGGTTAGTTATAAAGTCATTGACATACTTAGCTATAAATCAGTGTTTCAGAAAAAGGTTGTTTCGCCTAATTCGAAGGCACCTTTCGACTCCTTTACCTCCGCATCAACCTAGTCGAAACCATTAGAGTCGAAACCAATGTACCTGGTATCAATGAAATTGGTACGAAGTGAATTGGTAAGTAGCAGAAGGTAGGGTGTCGAAAGCAATGCTTTCGTCAGGGTCGAAACCAAGGTTCACTTTTAAAAAGATAAGCACCTACATATTTTTTAAAGGGCTTTCGACTGAGTCGATACCCTATAAAGTCAAAACCTTAGTTTGTTTTCTAAAATTAAATTCCTTCCTTGTTTTACTTAAAGCTTTCAACATAGTCGAAAGCCATGCCTTCAAAAGGGACTTTATAAATAAGCTTTTGAAGGGGTACTTTTCCTTAAATAAGAGCTACCGAAAGGATTGGTTTCGACCAAGTCGAGAACAAGCCGCTAACTTACCTTTCGACTGTATTGGAGCCATCTATGCTGTCGAAGGGTTACCTCTGTTTTAACTTAAACTAAGCCTTTTTCCCGAATGCTTTCGAAAGGGGTTGAGGGTTTCGAAGGAAATTGAGTCGAAATGGGGTTTCGACTCTATCCTTCCAAGTTTTAATTTAAAGGATTATGCTATCGACTAGATGGTTTTGACACCATCAACTTTTTCTCCCAAAACAATTTTATAATTGGTTTCGAAAGAGATGCTTTTGTATATAATAATTTTAACCCAAAGGATGTTTTAAAGAGTAAAACCCAATGCTTTTAACATAGTACTTTTATTTTATTTCGAAGCTATGTTTAAAGAGTATTTTGATACCTTCGAAAGGTACCGTTGGTTTTGAAAGTGAACATGTGACACCCCACCCTGAGACACACGTTAACAAAGAGTATAACTGGGTAATACTGTCTGCTAATGCGGAGAATAGGGCTGGTTAGGAGCGACCATCTATAGCTTTTTTTAAACATCTATTAAATACGTCAATTAATGCTCTAACTTTTTTTCTATCTCAAGTGGATCGACATATCTAATAAATGCTTAATACAAAACTATAGGTAGCTAACGGATCTATCAGAACAAAATACAACAACTAAACTATACATCACATCACTGAACATCAAACAGCAAATATATACATATATATATGGATACATCCCCAGTATAGTACAAAATAATGCATCATAAGTGGTTCGAAGACCACACTATATACAACGAGTCAAAATAATATACATATCATAGTCAAGCAAAAAGACTACAACAACAAAAGGTGATAGACAGATATCCAAGCGGAAGCACCAAAGGTAAGCTAAGCCCAAAAGCAGGTATCTAACCTGAAACAACTCGGTCTGACCCGAGTATAAAATACACGGGTCGGTCTAGCTAAAACAATCGGTTTAGTAGGATAAACGATAGTAAACTGCATGAGGATAAGGGTGATAATTCTTCTCAAATGAGAAGAAATAATTCTAAGTACATGTGGTTACTTCAAGTGATGAAGTGGTATCACTAAACAAATATATAATCTCAAAAGAGATAAACTCCATAACAAAAACACTAAGCATAGCATGCCTCATATCATTGGCATATCCCAAAACAACAATAATGGTTTAGAGAAAGCATAACTCCTAAATTGGAGGAATCTCAAAACCGACTATAACGGCAATCTCAAATGCATTCCCAAAAGAGAAATTCCAATCTCAAAAATACGCCATAAAGTCAATTACATATATCTCCAAAATAGAAGAATATAAATCCCAAATAAACACCAAAAATGGCAAATCTCAAATCTCAAATAAACGCCAAGTGTTGGCAACTCAAATCCCAAATATAGAACTCAAAGGAGTTCAATTTCCAAAGATGTAATCGCCGTATATATGATATCTCAAACGACTCAAATAGCCAATAATGTAAAAGGCAATACACTTGGAAAATCACAAATAATCAATGAAATCATCTCAAAGATATAGCACGTGCTTATGCCCGAAGCCTACCAAGTACCGTTCTCTCAATATAAGGTGCCACGTCGCGAAGACAAACGTCCCGAAGGACAAATACGTCGCAATGACAAACATCCCGAAGGACAAATACGTCGCAATGACAAACATCCCGAAGGACAAATTCGTCGCGATGACAAACATCCCGAAGGACAAATACGTCGCAATGAAAAACATCCCGAAGGACAAATGGCCCGAAGGTCCAGTACTGGCAAATACGTCTCGAAGACAAATGTGTCACAAACTCTCAGATAGGATCTCGAAAAGTGTTAATGTGCGTCCCATACTACATGTTCACACTCAACGGTTTACTGACCGCTAGTAAATTCCATACAAGAAAGCAGTAAAATGTTTGCCTTATCTCATCGGCAAACACGACCCGAAGGTCCAAACGATCTAACGGACAATTCAGGAATTAACCGATAAGATAAACGCATGCTACGTGTTTTACCAAACCGTTTAATTCTCCTTCTCATTCGCTTGAATAGTGCAAAAATGTGTATTTTGTTTACAAAATAATTTATTTGAGAAAATAAGCTTTTGAAACCATTTTTCAAAATCGATTTTGAAAACAATCTTTGAAAATTCCCTTATTATAGAGAATATATAGATTTTATAGTTTGAAAATAATTTAAAAATATTATATAATAATTATTTCAAAATCCAATTTATTTTTAAATTTATTTCAAAATTATATAGAAAAATCTGTGCTCGAAATCAAGGAAAAACATTGAAAATTTCCACAAAACCGACATTCGAATTCATCTGAAAACAATTCATTTTGAATCACAAATTCTCCAAAATTTTAGCTAACCTATTGATAGGCATCATAGCCTTCAAAAAAGTTCAGAAAGATCACAAATACAAGATGCAGAAGTCGGAAATCGAACGGAAAAACAATGCAGAACAAAAAAAAGTGCACAGGCAAAAACAATACCCACGTCTGAAATCTTCTCCGGGTTCAAATTTCTGACACAATTTGAATGGCCTAATGACGTCGGAAAGATCTAAATTTGATACACACAAAGTAGAACACTTTAAGTATGAACTGGAAAAAGATTCACTGAATTCCGACATGAAATGGTAAAGATATGAAATTTCAAACATGGACTCCGGTCACGTTGAATTCTACACAGGTTTGAAAACCCTCTCGGGTTCAACTTACAGACATGAGACAGGTGACCAAATGACTTCTGATTGAACTGAAAATTGGTATACATATAGTAAAAAACATCAAATTTCAAGTAAAAAAGGAATCAATAAATTCTGACAGGAAATGAAAAAGATACGCTGTCTCAAACATGGACTCAAGCCATGTTTGCAATAGCTCGGAAAACGGAAATATGCCCAGGTCTGAAAACCATCTGGGGTTCAAATTACAGGCCTAAAACAGAGAACCAAATGACCTCTGATTTTACTGAAAATTGGTATGCCAATAGTAGAAAACTTTAGCTTTCAAATGAAAGAAGAATCAATGAATTCCAACAGGAAATGAAAAAATATGTTGTCTCAAACTTGGTCTCAGGCCATGTCTATAGCAGCTCAGAAAATAGAAATGTGTATAGGCAAAAATCTGGGTTCGTATTGATTTTGCAGCAAAGTTTCTAGTATCAAACGAAAGAGTTTTGCTATGAAATTTTTCAGGCATATACTACAACACATGAACTATCAACAGAAGAAAATCCGGCAGCATTTCGTTGCTGGAATTGAGAGAATGACATGCAAAGTGACACCCAAACACAGTTTTCATAGAAACAAAAACATCAACAAAAATCAATATATTGAAGCTATTTTTGCATAGATTTTTGGCATTTGAAGCTTTGCTTCAGCTAGCATATGTGAGCAATTAGCTCACCTTGTAATGAAGATCAAAAACCCTAATTTGTGCTGAAAGGAGAGAGCTTGGAGATGGATTTGGCTTCAAGAACTTGTAAAAATGAGAAGTAGATACATGCAAACAAAGAAGAAATTGTTATAGACAATCAAAATCACAAATTTGGATTTTTGATGAAAAGATTGTGTTTTGAAAATGATTACCTGTTGAAATATCTTTAGATTTTATTAAAACAACAATTTTGATTGAAGAAAATGAAGGTTTGACTTTGAATTGAGAAAGGGGTAAAGTTTGCTCTCTTTTTTTCTATTTTTGGCTTACTGTAAAAAGAAAGTACGTACAGGAAAAAGAGATGTTTTCCTCTTCTCTCCTACAGGCTAAAGAAAATAAATGGGCTTGAACCAAAATTAAAAGAAAATAGCCTAACTTAATAATTCACTTACTTAAAACAAAATATGCACCTGTAATTAAATCAAACCAATGTGTTTTAACAAAATTTCTTCAAAATAAATTTAGACAAACGCATTATCATGATAAATAAAATATTTTACAACATATAAAAAGATAATTTTACTATAAAAATATTTTTATTATTATTAAAAACTCTCATTGTTAAATAAATACACAATTTACTCAAATATTTACATAAAATAACATTTTTGACTTTAAAAATTACACAAAAATAATTCTCTTGTGTAATAAAATATAGCAAACCATTTTTCATCATTTTTATGATCAAAACTTATTTTTAAATCAAATTTCACCTTTTTTTTATTTTAAATAAACACATTGTAAAAATCAAATACTTCCTTTAAAAATTATTAAAAGAAGCATTTGGCAATAATTACAAGAATTATTGCATTATCTCTAAATAAAAATCATATTTCACTCATTTATCTCACAAATAAACAAATAAAGTTTCCAAAACTTTACTTTCACATTTTATTTCCAAAAACCATTGTTTATTTAAAATAAACAATTTAACTCTCCAATTTATTTTTAATTCACAGTATTAAATTATAACCACCGTTATAATTTAATATTTACAGGTAATCATCAAAACCAGGGTTGTTACAGACTCCCCCCATTATAAAAATTGCGTCCTCACAATTTCTAGAGAAGAGCTGTATTCAACACAAATTATTTCATCAAGCAAAGGAGGATAGACAAGCTCGAGTTTAAAATTTCTCACTCTCGACACAGGATGATAAAAACCAAGGTAAGATAGCTCGATTAATTCTTTGGTTTCCCAAATGCTAATATTGGGATTAGCGGACCATTAAATTTCTATGAGCAATACGTCATGATATCGAAGGCTTCTTACCTTCGAAACAATAACATAGATAGAATACTACACAAAGATCAATCGAGTGAGATTAACTACTCAGAAGTTTCTCGAATAGAGTCGGTATTTAGCACAACTTTATCCTGGACTTCAAACAACAAGATAAATATCGACATGACCTTCCGTATGATACTATGAAAGGAACCACACCGATATAGGATTGACAACAATAGAGGTAAAAAATTCGACGAGAGGCGGTTTCTTCAAACGCCACCAAACTCAAACGACCGCATTGTTAGTCCCTGAGATGATGGTTTTGATGACAACAACCTTAGAATAGATTATAAAATATAAATACTAACATTACAAGTTTAGATATATATGTATTTGCAAGATCTAACCATGCAGGTATCAAGAATGAAGACTGTACAGTATAGAGATTCAAGATACAGAGATAGAAGACTCATGATTATCAAGATTATCAAGAATTCAAGGTTAAGTTTGTTTTATTAGGAATATTTGTTAAAACTCGTAGAAAAGCACTGGCATCTTAATATCCAATTTATTCGTGGAATGGAATCCACTTCGAGCCCGTTAAAGGGATGGAACCCTAAGTAGGATGGAACCTACAAAAATCTAGTGGGACATTGTTTTGTATCCACTAATTTTAATTCAAATGATTTTACAAAATTATCTTGTTTTCAAAATGATTTCAAAACTTTCCTTTTAAAAGATTCAAAACTCTCTATCCTGATTTTAAATAATTTTAGCCTCAAAACATCTTTAATTTCAAAGTCAAAATACTCCTGATTTTAAATGTCTTTTCAAATAATATATTTAACTTTTAATATTTATACTTAGATTTACATATAAAATTATAGTTAAATTATGTATATATTGTTCTTTATAATTACTTATGAATTTCAACTATATTCAAGTATATTTATGTAAAGTATCGGGTTTTGCCCGCTCGAAAATCAACATCCGTACTTCACATTGTACTAGAATGCCGCAGATTCGACCGTTCAAATCCGATTCGCCGGAGCTATAACACAATTAAGTAAATAACACAGCGGAAGAAAAGAATAATACATTGATATATAATATCTGATACAACAGAGTGATACAATGAATATCAATATACATCAGAGATATGATACAAGAAATAGCAGCGGAAAAGAAAAGATAACAACAGCAGCGAAACAATATCAATAGAAGTGATAACTCCAAAATGATCTTCAAACAAGAATGAATCCACAACTCCAAGATAAGCAACTCCGATGAATGAACTAGCTCCAGATAATCTACTAAACCTGAATATCTGAAAAGAAACCCAACTCTAGACTGCTCGTGTGGAAAATTATGAGCACCCAGAGTTTAGGAAGGGAACAATAAACTCCGAGTCAGTCATGGCCCCATGGGACTGGTGTGAGCAACAAAAACAGTTTATCTTTAACAAACAACAAAGGATTTTAAACATTGAAATCCGCAATGCTTTTGGAAAATGAAACTACCATAAGACCTCCCACCACACACACAATGCAAACGCAGAATTGGAGGAGATTTCTTCTTATGATAGTCAAAGATGCTTACTACGCAAAATCATTGGATTATTATTATTAGTGCATAGTGTAGAAAACATTTCGAAAGTATAATATCAATCTTAGCCAGCATAGACATTTCGAACTATGCCTACTATAGCTACCATCCAAACAGTGGGGCGCCACCATAAGTGAATGATAGGTTCTACAACTAAAACCGTACAAGTCACGTATTGTTTCTTTGGATTTCCAACAAATGGTCAGGCTAAGGAACTTCCTATGCCACGAATAGAACGCCTCTGGAATGACGTTCCGAGAACCTAACCGGATCTCTGCCAACACAAGGCCGGGTTACCTCTGCAAAAATAGGTAACTACTGACACGCGTATGTCATCCCCCGATCGTAACCGATCTTCCCGAGGATCCTCGATTTACAACAACCACATCAGAATAATAATGTAGTAACCACATAGGTTAAGTATCTGGGCTCCATACCATGATACCACCTCTATCCAGAAGGAATGACATACACTAAGGGGCGCTACTCCCTAGAACCTTGCTGCATCCTTCCTGTTTTGACCATTTCCGGGGTGTGAGGCTCGACGAAGTCTCGTCCACAAAGCTACGCTTTGTTCACAAAGCCAAGCTTTAGGTCAAACAAATGATCAAAGAGATGATCACAAAGATATAAGATCAAACGAATGATCATACAACAAATGATCAAACAATGATCATTTCACAGCAACACTCAGCATGTCACATTACCAAATTGGGAATATATCGCTGATAAATTTCAACTACATAACCTTTGAGCTCGTACGTCTCAGAGAAGGGTGTTAAGCTAAAAGAATAAATTCTCCACCACCAACAGAGATGTATTTGAAAGAAATCGGCTTTATATCTCAAAGTGTAATGTCAGACATGTATCCATACAAGTCTGTTCCGGGTTCGAACAGAACCGAAGGCACTTCTCACGAAGCCCTTGCAAATCCGGATAATTTCCAATCACGTCCGGACTTCCCGTCACTAAGGGTGATAAAACCTCTATATCGGGGATCAGTCGATGTAGAGTAACTCGACGGTAATCCTTCCGTTTTCAAAAATATCCGGTCTTCAACACCGGTCTTCAAATGCTATCCATATACGACGTGTCACACATTCGGAATGGGTTATACGACCCAAAGGTCCTTTCCCAGCTAACCCGAATAGTGAGCGCAATTTAAAATCATATGGATATGGGATTTCAATTAAGTCACAACTTATTAATTCAACTTCTTTTTTTCAAATGGTTTAACAAATTACCATTTTCAAATCTTTAGACAAAAAGATTCATTTTAAACAACCTCCAATGGTTTAAACAATTTCCACATTTAAATCTTTTAAACAAAAGATTTATTCACAGATTTTCCCAATTAATCTCCATTTCAGTTTAACTCGTTAAATCTTTAAATCAAAGATTTAACTTATAGCTTTCAAAAAGAATTCATTCATAACTTGGAATCTTTAAATCAAAGATTTAACTTATAGCTTTCAAAAAGAATTCATTCATAACTTGGAAAACCATTTTTCAATTCAATCTTGAAATTCCTTTAATTAAACTGGAATTTCATTTCTTATCTGAAAGCTTTTATCTTTTGAAAACAACAGTTTTTATTTCGGAAAATCTGATTCATCCATATGAGTTGAAATCCTTTGGTTAAGTTCAAATTCTCAAAATTACATTTTTTTAAATGGTTTAAATTCAGATAAACACATTTATAACATTTTCAATCCCTAGTTTCAAATCATAGGATTCAATTCCAAACTTGAATTCAAATTTAAATCAAATTATTTAAATTTCCAAAACTCGATTAAGTTGTTCAAAATAACTTTTATCTTTGAAATTCTATTTCAAAAGCTTTTCACTTTAAACCCAAATTTCCAATTTCAAAATCAATTGAAATTAAAATTTCCATTTCAAAAACATCAAATTTAAATTATCTGTGACTTAACCGATTTCCACGTGAAATCCATATTTGTGTGTGTAAAAGTGTAGTCCAGGGGTTTAACACAATAGTGCAACATCATACAATCATCATATATCAAAATACATAAACATAGTCGATAAGCGATATAAACTATAACGCTCATCTTTATTCACAGATCAGAGATATATATAAATTTCAGATAAATAAACTACAGTAAAGATTACACACAAATCAGAATATATCACAAAGCATCATAGATCAGGAAATATCAAACAATTCAATCATCCAATCAAATCCAAATATTCATAAGTAAGGTCAGTTAATTATCTGATTTATTCAAATTAGATTAATTACTTATGAATTTCAAATCCGGGTTAATTAATCGTCATTAATTATTAACACCTCTTAAATTACTTTTCTAAAGTAATTAAATTAAGATTTATTATTACTTACAATTAAATTTCATCATTAATAACTCCTTAATTAATCTTTAGTTATTTAATTAATTAAGTATTCAATATAACTTAATTAATCCTTTCTTCATTAATTAATAATCATAATTTAAAATTCAACTCTTATTTAATTAATGATTTTTTTTTATTATCCATTTATAAATCCTAATTTAATTATCTTAAACTTTAATTAACTAATTTAATTTTTAATTACTAAATAAATTAATCCAATCATTAATTAATCAAATTAATTAATTATTCATTTTAATTAACTTATAAGTTACAAATCCTTAAATCTACACTTATTTAAAGATAAAACATTTCTTATTTATGATCAAATTTCATTTCAAATACTAGATTCGAATAAATACAACATTTAACTTGGCAAGATTTAAATTACAATTTAAAATCTACTTTAAACATTTAAAAGTTGATAAAACATTTTATTATTATTTTTTTATATATAAAACTTATATTTTGAAAACTAGGATTCAAACTTATTTGAATTCAGATTTAAACTTACCTCAAGCCTTATATTAACTTGCTCTATTTTATTTTAGGTTTGAAATTTTAAAACTGTAACAATGACAGTTCTTAAATTCCATAACAAAAATTTACCCGAGCCAACTCCCCTTTACTTCGAGTCGTACATCAGAAAAACTCGGCCACACCCTAAATTGACTCGAGAATGAAACAAAGCCCAAAAAAAACAGTGACAGTTCACTTGGAACCAACTCCAACTCCACTGCTTCGAGACAAATCTGCTATTACTCGTCCCTGCCTCCAATTTCCCTTCTTCTACATTCCCCTTTAACTAAGTTTATATGCTAAGTTTTAAATAAACAGCCACGATGAAACTCACGCGATCTCGAGTTCTAACTCGAGCCAACGACCACCTACTCGAGAATCGCTTCGAGTCGATCTCGATTCAAACAAACTCAAACAAGCAACGATACCGCCATCGCCGTGCACGTGCACAACCTTTCTGGTGAACTCCGACCAACTCCATCGCCTCCTACACATCGAGCAACCCACCATCATCGAATCAAACACACCCGCGAACCCCCACTCGTCCATAGTCGAAATCGAGCACCACGACCCAGACTTCAATGAAACCAGACCTCCAAAATCGCCTCGTCCCCCCCTTCTCTGACCACCAGAGGCGGAACAACTCCGGCTACACCACAACAACACGCCAGCCTTCCATTTCCCAAAGCATCCCAACACTCGATCGAGCGAGGACCACGAACGAAGCAAAAATCTCTGGCATACTAAAATTAGGTTTAGAAATTTAGATTGATCGCCGCCGACGCCTCCGTGGACGATGCCACCTTCGGCTATTTTTCCCACCACCGTAGCAGGCTCCTCTTTCTCTCGACCAAACCACGGCATCTCCGGTCAACTACAGCGACCACAACAACCCAATATGTTCAAAACAGTGAAGTAAAAACTGCTCTTCACTCCCTTGCTTAAAAATTCTAAATCTTGCTTTAAAAATCATGGTTTAGTATGTATTTTTACTTGATACATCTGGATTCTTAAAACAAGAAGTTCGATTTTTAAACTTATTGAAGTTAAGCTTTGTTCTTTGGTTTCCAGGGACACATACCTGTTAGTTTAACTTATATAAATTTTAATATTTAGATTTCAACTAAACAATCAGTTTTTGTTTACATCTTAAGTTCTAACAAAGGTTAGATCATGAAATGGAGATTTGTTTCTATCTACTTCAAAGCAACAGGTAACAGAGTGTAAATAAACGAACATGCCCAAACTTGCACAATCATACACATACAAGAATATGTATCATCTCAGAGAAAAAACATGCTTTATCTAAACTTAGGTTATGTTTTAAAATATATGTTACTCACCAGCTTTATGAAAAAGAACAGAGACTTGTTTTTGAAATCTGTTTTGAATTTGAAAACGGGAAACATGTTTCCACCTTGATCATTCTGCCAAATCATCTTGCTCTCTGCCTTTTTGAGTTGCTTGATGATTGTAGAATGTGGTTTTGGTTTTAATGGAGTTTTCAACTTAGTTTTGTTTTTAGCTCGAATGGAATGAAAAGGTGATATGGGAAATAGTTTACAGAGTGATGTTTATACAAGCTACAGGTAATAATATCTTATACAAACAGTGTACACATTTGTACAAATTATCAGAGAAAATTTTATATTTTGGTGGCCGAGATTGTATACTATTGTACTAGAGGAGATATTGTCTTAGCAAGCATTTATTGACAATGTCCTTTATGTCTACAAATTATCTTTTGTTGGCTGATAGTATTTGCATTTGGTTTTGGTTTCATACTTTTGCTTTGTACATAGATGTTTATATTTTTACTTTGTTTTATTCCTATTTCTTTTGTTTATTGTACAAAGATATTTTTATTTGTTTTGGCCTTAATACTTTGAAACCAAATAAAGTTCTATTTTTATTTTATTCGTTATAATTTTACAAATTTGTTCACTCTATATTTTATATAGTTTATCTTATATTTATATGTATATATTTCTATTTCAATTTTTAACTTAAATATTTATTAATAGAATTTTGTTATACTTACACAACTTCTAAAATCCATAGATTAAGATTGAATTCAAATACCTTTATGTTATTTATAAACTCCAATTCAATTTAAATTCGAATACATTATTTCCAATAATTCATAATTAATCCATAACTTAAATAAATCAATATTGATTACTAATTAATTAAACAATTTAAATTCAAATCAAATATATATATCTATATATTTATTATTTCAAATTTAGTCAGATATGTCCAAATACAGATATATATTCTCATATATACAATAATTTAAATTTTTAAACGATTTATACAAATATAATTGGATATCGGTGAAACTCGCTCCATTTTATCGATTTATTCCACAAATATAAATTCAAAATTAATAAATTATCATTTTAGATTTATATAAAATCCGGGGTCGTTACAAACTTCCCCCCTTAAAAGAATTTCGTCCTCGAAATTGCCAAGTAGACAAAAAGATAGATGAAGAATATTTCATTGAATCAAACTGAATATCAATTCTGAATTTGGCTTACCAAATCAAAATATCAATAATACACACAAGAACAAATCTGTTGAATTCTTTCACATGATACTCGGGTTATCCAGATCTACGAAATATGGAGTGGCATTGGTCAGTCCGAAAGGATAACTAACCATCCGTAGAATAAATCGGAATCCCAAAGAATAGACAGATATATGGATACAATTTCAAATTTTCAGTTTAAACTAAAGCATACCTATTAACCATAACAATCAAAGCAAACAATTCATCCAAACAAACAAGTCTGGCCTATCTGGAGTTTATGTTCCATATTAATATATCGAATCTCCTTCCTGGATCTACCAGGAACTATCGAAGGATTCAGAAAAGATGACGAACAAAAGAGATTGATAGAGAAAAGATTGCTTCCTTATTGTTACAGGGTATTGACCATTTATAATCGTATTCCCCTGTCCCCTATCTCATCCTCTTCTTGCACTCATACTCACTATCAGTGGATAGTAAGAGAATTTACTGAGGCGTACAGACGGATATCTGAGAATTACTCATTCTAGGGTATACTTCACCCTATCTCTAATGAGCTACTTAACGTGTTATACTCCTGAGCTAAAGTTCAACCTTAGCTCTGATACCACATGTAACATCCCGGATTTTGCCCGCTCAAAAATCAACATCTGTACTTCACATTGTACTAGAATGCCGCAGATTCGACCGTTCAAATCCGATTCGCCGGAGCTATAACACAATTAAGTAAATAACACAGCGGAAGAAAAGAATAATACATTGATATATAATATCTGATACAACAGAGTGATACAATGAATATCAATATACATCAGAGATATGATACAAGAAATAGCAGCGGAAAAGAAAAGATAACAACAGCAGCGAAACAATATCAATAGAAGTGATAACTCCAAAATGATCTTCAGACAAGAATGAATCCACAACTCCAAGATAAGCAACTCCGATGAATGAACTAGCTCCAGATAATCTACTAAAACTGAATATCTGAAAAGAAACCCAACTCTAGACTGCTCGTGTGGAAAATTATGAGCACCCAGAGTTTAGGAAGGGAACAATAAACTCTGAGTCAGTCATGGGACTGGTGTGAGCAACAAAAACAGTTTATCTTCAACAAACAACAAAGGATTTTAAACATTGAAATCCGCAATGCTTTTGGAAAATGAAACTACCATAAGACCTCCCACCACACACACAATGCAAACGCAGAATTGGAGGAGATTTCTTCTTATGATAGTCAAAGATGCTTACTACGCAAAATCATTGGATTATTATTATTAGTGCATAGTGTAGAAAACATTTCGAAAGTATAATATCAATCTTAGCCAGCATAGACATTTTGAACTATGCCTACTATAGCTACCATCCAAACAGTGGGGCGCCACCATAAGTGAATGATAGGTTCTACAACTAAAACCGTACAAGTCACGTATTGTTTCTTTGGATTTCCAACAAATGGTCAGGCTAAGGAACTTCCTATGCCACGAATAGAACGCCTCTGGAATGACGTTCCGAGAACCTAACCGGATCTCTGCCAACACAAGGCCGGGTTACCTCTGCAAAAATAGGTAACTACTGACACGCGTATGTCATCCCCCGATCGTAACCGATCTTCCCGAGGATCCTCGATTTCCAACAACCACATCAGAATAATAATGTAGTAACCACATAGGTTAAGTATCTGGGCTCCATACCATGATACCACCTCTATCCAGAAGGAATGACATACACTAAGGGGCGCTACTCCCTAGAACCTTGCTGCATCCTTCCTGTTTTGACCATTTCCGGGGTGTGAGGCTCGACGAAGTCTCGTCCACAAAGCTACGCTTTGTTCACAAAGCCATGCTTCAGGTCAAACAAATGATCAAAGAGATGATCACAAAGATATAAGATCAAACGAATGATCATATCACAAATGATCAAACAATGATCATTTCACAGCAACACTCAGCATGTCACATTACCAAATTGGGAATATATCGCTGATAAATTTCAACTACATAACCTTTGAGCTCGTACGTCTCAGAGAAGGGTGTTAAGCTAAAAGAATAAATTCTCCACCACCAACAGAGATGTATTTGAAAGAAATCGGCTGTATATCTCAAAGTGTAATGTCAGACATGTATCCATACAAGTCTGTTCCGGGTTCGAACAGAACCGAAGGCACTTCTCATGAAGCCCTTGCAAATCCGGATAATTTCCAATCACGTCCGGACTTCCCGTCACTAAGGGTGATAAAACCTCTATATCGGGGATCAGCCGATGCAGAGTAACTCGACGGTAATCCTTCCGTTTTCAAAAATATCCGGTCTTCAACACCGGTCTTCAAATGCTATCCATATACGACGTATCACACATTCGGAATGGGTTATACGACCCAAAGGTCCTTTCCCAGCTAACCCGAATAGTGAGCGCAATTTAAAATCATATGGATATGGGATTTCAATTAAGTCACAACTTATTAATTCAACTTCTTTTTTTCAAATGGTTTAACAAATTACCATTTTCAAATCTTTAGACAAAAAGATTCATTTTAAACAACCTCCAATGGTTTAAACAATTTCCACATTTAAATCTTTTAAACAAAAGATTTATTCACAGATTTTCCCAATTAATCTCCATTTCAGTTTAACTCGTTAAATCTTTAAATCAAAGATTTAACTTATAGCTTTCAAAAAGAATTCATTCATAACTTGGAATCTTTAAATCAAAGATTTAACTTATAGCTTTCAAAAAGAATTCATTCATAACTTGGAAAACCATTTTTCAATTCAATCTTGAAATTCCTTTAATTAAACTGGAATTTCATTTCTTATCTGAAAGCTTTTATCTTTTGAAAACAACAGTTTTTATTTCCGAAAATCTGATTCATCCATACGAGTTGAAATCCTTTGGTTAAGTTCAAATTCTCAAAATTACATTTTTTTAAATGGTTTAAATTCAGATAAACACATTTATAACATTTTCAATCCCTAGTTTCAAATCATAGGATTCAATTCCAAACTTGAATTCAAATTTAAATCAAATTATTTAAATTTCCAAAACTCGATTAAGTTGTTCAAAATAACTTTTATCTTTGAAATTCTATTTCAAAAGCTTTTCACTTTAAACCCAAATTTCCAATTTCAAAATCAATTGAAATTAAAATTTCCATTTCAAAAATATCAAATTTAAATTATCTGTGACTTAACCGATTTCCACGTGAAATCCATATTTGTGTGTGTAAAAGTGTAGTCCAGGGGTTTAACACAATAGTGCAACATCATACAATCATCATATATCAGAATACAGAAACATAGTCGATAAGCGATATAAACTATAACGCTCATCTTTATTCACAGATCACAGATATATATAAATTTCAGATAAATAAACTACAGTAAAGATTACACACAAATCAGAATATATCACAAAGCATCATAGATCAGGAAATATCAAACAATTCAATCATCCAATCAAATCCAAATATTTATAAGTAAGGTCAGTTAATTATCTGATTTATTCAAATTAGATTAATTACTTATGAATTTCAAATCCGGGTTAATTAATCGTCATTAATTATTAACACCTCTTAAATTACTTTTCTAAAGTAATTAAATTAAGATTTATTATTACTTACAATTAAATTTCATCTTTAATAACTCCTTAATTAATCTTTAGTTATTTAATTAATTAAGTATTCAATATAACTTAATTAATCCTTACTTCATTAATTAATAATCATAATTTAAAATTCAACTCTTATTTAATTAATGATTTTTTTTATTATCCATTTATAAATCCTAATTTAATTATCTTAAACTTTAATTAACTAATTTAATTTTAATTACTAAATAAATTAATCCAATCATTAATTAATCAAATTAATTAATTATTCATTTTAATTAACTTATAAGTTACAAATCCTTAAATCTACACTTATTTAAAGATAAAACATTTCTTATTTATGATCAAATTTCATTTCAAATACTAGATTCGAATAAATACAACATTTAACTTGGCAAGATTTAAATTACAATTTAAAATCTACTTTAAACATTTAAAAGTTGATAAAACATTTTTTTTTATATAAAACTTATATTTTGAAAACTAGGATTCAAACTTATTTGAATTCAGATTTAAACTTACCTCAAGCCTTGTATTAACTTGCTCTATTTTATTTTAGGTTTGAAATTTTAAAACTGTAACAATGACAGTTCTTAAATTCCATAACAAAAATTTACCCGAGCCAACTCCCCTTGAGTCGTACATCAGAAAAACTCGGCCACACCCTAAATTGACTCGAGAATGAAACAAAGCCCAAAAAAAACAGCGACAGTTCACTTGGAACCAACTCCAACTCCACTGCTTCGAGACAAATCTGCTATTACTCGTCCCTGCCTCCAATTTTCCTTCTTCTACATTCCCCTTTAACTAAGTTTATATGCTAAGTTTTAAATAAACAGCCACGATGAAACTCACGCGATCTCGAGTTCTAACTCGAGCCAACGACCACCTACTCGAGAATCGCTTCGAGTCGATCTCGATTCAAACAAACTCAAACAAGCAATGATACCGCCATCGTCGTGCACGTGCACAACCTTTCTGGTGAACTCCGACCAACTCCATCGCCTCCTACACATCGAGCAACCCACCATCATCGAATCAAACACACCCGCGAACCCCCACTCGTCCATAGTCGAAATCGAGCACCACGACCCAGACTTCAATGAAACCAGACCTCCAAAATTGCCTCGTCCCCCCTTCTCTGACCACCAGAGGCGGAACAACTCCGGCTACACCACAACAACACGCCAGCCTTCCATTTCCCAAAGCATCCCAACACTCGATCGAGCGAGGACCACGAACGAAGCAAAAATCTCTGGCATACTAAAATTAGGTTTAGAAATTTAGATTGATCGCCGCCGACGCCTCCGTGGACGATGCCACCTTCGGCTATTTTTCCCACCACCGTAGCAGGCTCCTCTATCTCTCGACCAAACCACGGCGTCTCCGGTCAACTACAGCGACCACAGCAACCCAATATGTTCAAAACAGTGAAGTAAAAACTGCTCTTCACTCCCTTGCTTAAAAATTCTAAATCTTGCTTTAAAAATCATGGTTTAGTATGTATTTTTACTTGATACATCTGGATTCTTAAAACAAGAAGTTCGATTTTTAAACTTATTGAAGTTAAGCTTTGTTCTTTGGTTTCCAGGGACACATACCTGTTAGTTTAACTTATATAAATTTTAATATTTAGATTTCAACTAAACAATCAGTTTTTGTTTACATCTTAAGTTCTAACAAAGGTTAGATCATGAAATGGAGATTTGTTTCTATCTACTTCAAAGCAACAGGTAACAGAGTGTAAATAAACGAACATGCCCAAACTTGCACAATCATACACATACAAGAATATGTATCATCTCAGAGAAAAAACATGCTTTATCTAAACTTAGGTTATGTTTTAAAATATATGTTACTCACCAGCTTTATGAAAAAGAACAGAGACTTGTTTTTGAAATCTGTTTTGAATTTGAAAACGGGAAACATGTTTCCACCTTGATCATTCTGCCAAATCATCTTGCTCTCTGCCTTTTTGAGTTGCTTGATGATTGTAGAATGTGGTTTTGGTTTTAATGGAGTTTTCAACTTAGTTTTGTTTTTAGCTCGAATGGAATGAAAAGGTGATATGGGAAATAGTTTACAGAGTGATGTTTATACAAGCTACAGGTAATAATATCTTATACAAACAGTGTACACATTTGTACAAATTATCAGAGAAAATTTTATATTTTGGTGGCCGAGATTGTATACTATTGTACTAGAGGAGATATTGTCTTAGCAAGCATTTATTGACAATGTCCTTTATGTCTACAAATTATCTTTTGTTGGCTGATAGTATTTGCATTTGGTTTTGGTTTCATACTTTTGCTTTGTACATAGATGTTTATATTTTTACTTTGTTTTATTCCTATTTCTTTTGTTTATTGTACAAAGATATTTTTATTTGTTTTGGCCTTAATACTTTGAAACCAAATAAAGTTCTATTTTTATTTTATTCGTTATAATTTTACAAATTTGTTCACTCTATATTTTATATAGTTTATCTTATATTTATATGTATATATTTCTATTTCAATTTTTAACTTAAATATTTATTAATAGAATTTTGTTATACTTACACAACTTCTAAAATCCATAGATTAAGATTGAATTCAAATACCTTTATGTTATTTATAAACTCCAATTCAATTTAAATTCGAATACATTATTTCCAATAATTCATAATTAATCCATAACTTAACTAAATCAATATTGATTACTAATTAATTAAACAATTTAAATTCAAATCAAATATATATATCTATATATTTATTATTTCAAATTTAGTCAGATATGTCCAAATACAGATATATATTCTCATATATACAATAATTTAAATTTTTAAACGATTTATACAAATATAATTGGATATCGGTGAAACTCGCTCCATTTTACCGATTTATTCCACAAATATAAATTCAAAATTAATAAATTATCATTATAGATTTATATAAAATCCGGGGTCGTTACAATTTATAAAGTTTTAAATAGTTTTTATATAAGATAAATATTGTTTTTATAGAAATTCAAATTATCATTTTTGGCTGAGGGATGTCGACATGCCCCTAGGTAGTATGTCGACATAGTCATAGTTGAAGTTCAAATTCAAATTTCAAAAGAAGTGTCTATTTGCCATAACTCTTCATGAATGGTCATGACTGTTGGTTTTCTATAAATAGGGGTCAGTTTCAACGAATTTTTAATCATATTTTTTTGATTTTCACTCCTCTTCATCTTCCACATTTCTTATTACAAAATCATACCATTACTCTGCCGAAATCAACATCGAGTCATACTCGATTACTTCTAGTTTGATTCTACATCACTATCTCTACAAGGTTCTCAGTGCTATTCAGAGTTATAGACTTCTTTGTAATATATTAGCGAGAAAAGGTGTGATTGTAGCCTTTGAAATCAATCAAGCGAGAAAAGGTGTGATTGTAGCCTTGGAAATCAATTGGGTGAACTTGTTGCCCGGAAATCAAGTATCCCTACCTAGAGGATTGGTATTCTGGAGGGTGTACCTCGTAGCCTTGAAATCGAGGGTTGTAATTGTTGAATTGCTTTTGAAAGGAAATCCATACTTAGTTGTGCGGGACTGGATGTAGGGTAACTCCGAACCAGTATAAAATCCGGTGTGTTCTTTCCTTTACTGCTTTTACTTTATATTTGCATCTGTGTTTGATTCTGTGTTCATATCTGTGTCTGATTAGTGTATACATTATTAATAAAGTAAGATAAACTTAAAAAGATTAACAAATTTCTTAAAACACTATTCACCCCCCTCTAGTGTTAATTCTAGCCTTAAGATCCTTAATCCGCATTTCTCACATTTGGTATCAGAGCTTTGTTTTCAAAAGTTTCATAATCTGAATTTTGAAAAAGTTTTTTTTTAAATGGCTAGTTTTGAAAAATCTGTTAAAACTAGTTTAGAATTGTTTAAATCATCATTGTTTCATGAGATTGCATATGAATGTTATTCAAATTCTAGTTGTCTACCCAAATTTTATAATGTGCAGGAAAGATGCTTTATGGGTATTGAGGAATCAATCCACAATGGACAATCTGTGCAGATCAAAAGGAATAAGTGGATACTTGATAGTGGTTGCTCTAGACACATGACTGGTAATCCAGATATGCTGAATAATGTTATATACAAAGACGGAGGACTGGTTAACTTTGGAGACAACTCGAAAGGATACGTGATTGGCATCAGCAATGTCGGTAACTCTGAAACTCCTATTATTACTAATGTTTTGCTAGTTAAGAATCTGAAACACAATCTGCTAAGTATAAGTCAACTATGTGATAAAGGATATAAAATTAAATTTGAAAAAGATAAATGTCATATTGAAGATAATAACTCAACCATAATATTTGAGGGAACTAGGAAAAAGAATATTTATATTCTTAGTATGAAAGTTTCAAATGATAACCTATGTCTTTTGGAAAATACAAGTGACCCTTGGATTTGGCATAAGAGATTTGGACATTTGAATTTCAAACTCTTATCTAGACTGTCAAAACATGATCTAGTAAGAGGTCTCCCTAAAATGAATTTTAAAGTAGATAGTTTATGTGATGCGTGTCAATTAGGAAAGCTTAGAAAAAGTTCCTTTAAATTAAAAGATACGATTTCAACTTCAAAACCCCTTGAGTTACTTCATCTTGATTTATTTGGTCCATCTCAAATTCTGTCAATAAATCGTAGTAAATATGTTTTTGTAATTGTAGATGATTATTCTAGATTTACATGGACAATATTTTTGAAACATAAAAGTGATACTTTTGAATGTTTTAAAAACTTTACAAAAAGGATTCAAAATCAATTATCTTTAAAAATTATAACTATTCGTAGTGATCACGGTCGTGAATTTGAAAATGAAAAGTTTGAGGAATTCTGCAATAAGAAGGGAATAACTCACAATTTCTCATTTCCAAGAACTCCACAACAAAACGGAGTAGTTGAACGTAAAAATAGAACAATACAAGAGTGTGCGAGAACTATGCTTTCAGATAGTAATTTACCAAAACACTTTTGGGCAGAAGCTGTTGCTACCGCCTGTTATATTTTGAATAGAATTTTAGTTAGACCTTTAATTGATAAGACACCTTATGAACTTCTTAATGGAAAGAAACCTATGGTATCATATTTCAGAATTTTTGGAAGTAAATGTTTTATTTTAAATACAAAAGATAATTTGGATAAATTTGATCCTAAATCCGACAAAGGAATCTTTATCAGATATTCTAATAGAAGTAAAGCTTATAGAGTTTTTAATTTGAGATCTAACACCATCGAAGAAACAATGCATGTTTCGTTTGATGAAAAATTAAAAGATTTTGAAATTACAAATGATGAAGAAGATTTAATTATTCAAAACCAAGAGTCAACTGAAACTAATAATGAATTAAATCATCCTAATAAAAGGATTAGACTTTTAATAGATCACCCTATAGAAAATATACTTGGAGATATGCAATTTGTTGTTAAAACTAGAAATCAACTAAGTCAAATGAGTAATGTAGCTTTTATATCATCTGTTGAACCCAAAAATCCTAAAGAAGCATCAACTGATGATTCATGGATTTTGGCTATGCAAGAAGAATTAAATCAATTCACTAGAAATGAAGTTTGGGAACTTGTTCCTAGACCTGAAGATAAAACTATAATTGGAACTAAATGGGTCTATAAAAATAAAATGAATGAACAAGGTGAGGTCATTAGAAATAAAGCAAGATTAGTCGCCCAAGGTTATTGTCAAGAAGAAGGTATAGATTGTGACGAAACCTTTGCTCCTGTAGCAATATTAGAAGCCATTAAGATTCTACTTGCTTTCGCAAATCATAATAATTTCAAATTATTTCAAATGGATGTTAAAAGTGCATTTTTAAATGGATTTGTAAAAGAAGAAGTATATGTTGAACAACCACCACTTTTTGAAGATGAAAATTCACCAAACCATGTGTACAAACTTAAGAAAGCTTTATATGGTCTAAAAAAGCTCCTAGAGCCTGGTATGATAGACTAAGATCTTATTTATTACAATCAAATTTTGAAATTGGTAAAATAGATAATACTCTTTTTATTAAAAGAAATAAAAATGATATTCAACTAGTTCAAGTATACGTAGATGATATCATTTTTGGTTCAACTAACTTCGAAATGAATAAAGAATTTTCTGAAATAATGACAAAAGAGTTTGAGATGAGTCATATGGGTGAATTAAACTTCTTTCTAGGATTGCAAATAAAACAGTTAGATAATGGTATTTTTATTAGTCAAGAAAAATATGCTAAAGACCTAGTTAGTAAATTTGGTTTGACTACTACGAGTGGAAAACCCACTCCCATGTCAACCAATGAGTACCTTAGTAAAGAAGATCTCTCAAAGATGTAGATCAAAAGTTGTATAGAGGAATGATTGGATCACTACTCTATATCACTGCTAGTAGATCTGATATCATGCATAGTGTATGTCTCTGTGCAAGATATCAATCTCATCCTAAAGAAACTCACTTAAAAGTTGTAAAACGTATCATAAGATATATTAAATACACCTCTGATTATCGCTTATTTTATCCTAAAAATGATTCATTTGATTTAATATCTTACTGTGATGCTGATTACGCTGGTTGTAAATCAGATCGAAAAAGTACAAGTGGAACTTGTCACTTTTTGGGACATTCTCTGGTTTCCTGGTTTAGTAAAAAGCAAAATACAGTTTCTTTATCAACAACTGAAGCAGAGTATATTTCTGCTGCTTAGGCTTGTTCTCAAGTAATATATATGCAACAAACTTTAAGAGATTTTGGACTAAATATCTCAAAATCGCCAATTTATTGTGATAATACTAGTGTAATAAATTTATCTAAAAATCCTACTCATCATGCTTGAACTAAAAATATTGATATCAGACACCATTTTCTCAGAGATAATATAAGTAGAGAAGTAATTACTCTAGACTATTTCAATTCTGAAAATCAAATTGCTGATATTCTAACAAAACCCTTAAATGAATCTACATTTACTAAATTAAGAAGAGAATTAGGTATTTGTTCTTTAACTGAAATATAGTTAATAGTTTAGGATTATATTTCTATGTTAATTATTTATGATAACACTATCATTATAATAACACGTCATAGAGTTATATAGTTTGGAGTTATATAGTTTGGAGTTATATAGTTTGGAGTTATATAGTTTAGAGTAAGTTTTTGTTGATGACAAAGGGGGAGAAGTATAAAATAGGGTAGTTAGGTATAGATTAAGGGGGAGTTATTAGGATAGAAGGAATATTTTATAAACAAAGGTTGTCATCATCAAAAAGGGGGAGATTGTTAGTCCTTAAGATGATGGTTTTGATGACAACAACCTTAGAATAGATTATAAAATATAAATACTAACATTACAAGTTTAGATATATATGTATTTGCAGGATCTAACCATGCAGGTATCAAGAATGAAGACTGTACAGTATAGAGATTCAAGATACAGAGATAGAAGACTCATGAGTATCAAGATTATCAAGAATTCAAGGTTAAGTTTGTTTTATTAGGAATATTTGTTAAAACTCGTAGAAAAGCACTAGCATCTTAATATCCAATTTATTCGTGGGATGGAATCCACTTCGAGCCCATTAAAGGGATGGAACCCTAAGTAGGATGGAACCTACGAAAATCTAGTGGGACATTGTTTTGTATCCACTAATTTTAATTCAAAGGATTTTACAAAATTATCTTGTTTTCAAAATGATTTCAAAACTTTCCTTTTAAAAGATTCAAAACTCTCTATCCTGATTTTAAATAATTTTAGCCTCAAAACATCTTTAATTTCAAAGTCAAAATACTCCTGATTTTAAATGTCTTTTCAAATAATATATTTAAATTTTAATATTTATACTTAGATTTAAATATAAAATTATAGTTAAATTATGTATATATTGTTCTTTATATTTACTTATGAATTTCAACTATATTCAAGTATATTTACAAAATTTTAAATAGTTTTTGTATAAGATAAATATTGTTTTTATAGAAATTCAAATTATCATTTTTGGCTGAGGGATGTCGACATGCCCCTAGGTAGTATGTCGACATAGTGATAGTTGAAGTTCAAATTCTCAAAAGAAGTGTCTATTCGCCATAACTCTTCATGAATGGTCATGGCTGTTGGTTTTCTATAAATAGGGGTAAGTTTCAACGAATTTTTAATCATATTTTTCTGATTTTCACTCCTCTTCATCTTCCATATTTCTTATTACAAAATCATACCATTACTCTGCCGAAATCAACATCGAATCATACTCGATTACTTCTAGTTTGATTCTACATCACTATCTCTACAAGGTTCTCAGTGCTATTCAGAGTTATAGACTTCTTTGTAATATATTAGCGAGAAAAGGTGTGATTGTAGCCTTTGAAATCAATCAAGCGAGAAAAGGTGTGATTATAGCCTTGGAAATCAATTGGGTGAACTTGTTGCCCGGAAATCAAGTATCCCTACCCAGAGGATTGGTATTCTGGAGGGTGTACCTCATAGCCTTGAAATCGAGGGTTGTAATTGTTGAATTGCTTTTGAAAGGAAATCTGTACTTAGTTGTGCGGGACTAGATGTAGGGTAACTCCGAACCAGTATAAAATCCGGTGTGTTCTTTCCTTTACTGCTTTTACTTTATATTTGCATCTGTGTTTGATTCTGTGTTCATATATGTGTCTGATTAGTGTATACATTATTAATAAAGTAAGATAGACTCAAAAAGATTAACAAATTTCTTAAAACACTATTCACCCCCCCCTCTAGTGTTAATTCTAGCCTTAAGATCCTTAATCCGCATTTCTCACACGCATAAATGCAATTCATTAGATAATTGCACAATGGCAAGACAAACTCAAGAAATAGATATTTATATTTCCAATTTTACTAAACAAATATTTTTAAGGTTATCAAAATCCTTTTACTACATAATCAAATTCTCAAATTTCAACATTTTGAAAATTTTCAAAACATAATTCAAAAATCCAATTTAATCTCCAAACTCTTCATTTAAAGTGAATAAAATGCTTCACTCTTAAATTCTACCAAAATATATATATATATATATATATTAGTTTGAAACATATATTTATACTAAACATCAACTCAATCACATTCACAAAACAGGTAGAATACACATGGCCACAAAGAAAACAAGTAAATTTCAATTTCAGATCTGCTATAAAGAAAGCAAATTTTGACCTAGCAAACAACAAAATCAGAGAACTCTTATAAAATAAAGGTTATTCTACTTATTCTATGCTTTCCAGCGATATAAAGATCATCAAAATCAGATTCACGCTTTGAAAGTTATGGAAAATTTACTTTCAGCTCAATTTTTAGAAACTTATAAGACATAAATGTTTATTCACCTTCAAACCTATTTTAGACAGGAAATAAAGCAAAATCATCCGATGTGGTAAAAAGAAAATTTATAGATTTCCAAAATCTCTTTCATTTGCCAAAATTTTGGACTCATTCGGAGTTAAAAATCTCAAGTTATTGTTGTTTTAGCACGGCTCTTTTTCAAACCAAATTTCATCCTTCAAATAAATTCAAATTTTGAAAATTGTCCCAAACCATTTTGATTTCAAATTATATTTTCAAACAAGCTTTTGCTAAATCATTTATTAAATGATCTTCTTTTTCCCCGGAAAGCTAAGACACACCAAAATTATGATCAACTCTATATAATTATCATAGAAAGAAATAATTCATTAGTTGGAAAAATCTTCATTACTTTCCAAAATCTAACTTTAAAATAATTAACTAAGAAAACTCATTTTGAAGGAGATAGTTAATATCTTTCATTATCAAGAAATGATTATTGATTATCCATAAAATAAATTTTGGGATACATACATACATACATATATATATAAATTTAAATTATTCTCACAAATAAAATGATTATACTACAAAATGGTTCATTTATCAAAAAAATTCAAATTCACATTTCCACTTTGTCACAAAATTAAATTTCCATCTAATTATCAGCATAAAACTAATTAAAGTTGATAATTAATTCTAACTTATTTCTAAAAGAATTTTATAAATTCACACCAACAAATTTTTAATACAACCAAAATTCAAAACAAAACCAGCTCACAAACTCATGCTAAGAGTTTAAAATTAGCATATTCAATTCCATAAATTTCAAATAATACAAGGTTATTGCCTCGCCATTGATTTATAGCGAATGACCCCGTCGATTGGCTGTAGAGTTGACCTAATGATCAAAACTGCCTCGCCACTCATTCAACACTCACTAGGTTCTAATTGCTGCATTACACATACAAAATAAAATTTAATACTCAAACTATATTACTTTATTCCAACTTTACTTGTTAAAACTCAATTTACCGTGTCTGACTGTCTCATCTTAATATTTAGGAAATTCCTATCGATAACGTTGATCAAGCGCATTGACTAGAATTTTTAAAGCATTTGATGGACAACCAAACACAAAATCATTTTTTATAAAAGAACCGCCTCATATATAATTTTACAAAATATACTTTGCTTATCTCAATAAACAAAAATCCAGTTTCACTTAAAAACATAACTTCTATTTGAAAGATTTGAAAATTCAAATTGTTGCTTACACTCAAAATTAATGAACACAAGAAGAACCCATCGAGATATTCCCAGAATACTCGATTCACAAGATTGACGACTAAGCTGGAGTGTTCACCAAACCGAACGGTATAATGAGCCACTCACAAGAACCTTACGAGTGCGGTAAAAAGAACGCTATCCACCGCAACTCGTAACTGATGAAAATTGGTGCAAGGTCAAGTTAAGAAAGATCCTAGCACCACTCAATAAATCAAATATCCTCAATCATAAGCAATAGATACTTGTTCTAATGGTTAACTTGTTAGGTTTGCGAAGATGGATGCAAAGCCTAAGAATACCATCAGATTTCTAAGCAAAGATGACCGTGGTACCTCACGGTAAAGGCCGGACTGAATGAATTGCTTGGCTTCACGCTTCAACAATTACTTCTAGGGTTTCTCATTTCCCTAGTGGATACTTTCTTGGAGGGATGGCTAACAGACTAAGAACCAGGAATGAGATCAACATAAAACTCAATTGCCCGATTGGGTAGCAAACCCGAAACGGACTCACATATATCAACAAAATAACAATCAACTGGAATCCGAGATACATCGTCATCATCTTGATACTTAAGAACAAATAAAGATACTTCGGAATTATCATCATCATTCCAAAGAACAAGAGACAACTAATCAACCGAATTAGGATGCCCAAAATATAGGATCCTCCTAGAACATAGGATTAGAATTAATAACAAACAAGTCAATCCATCCGCAAAATCATATTAAACTCAAGGTGATGACTAATGTGCAGATTTGCACCGAAAGGAAAGCTACAAAGATCAATCCTAATATTGTCACATGACAAGCCAAATATTGCGGATCCCTTCAATAGGATACGCAATCCTCAAAGAAGTAACATGATAAGAAACATCCAACGATATCACAAGCTCCTTCGATACGAATGTGTCAAACACCCGTATCGAAGAGAACTAGAACAAAATAATCACGATAAGGATTATTCATAAGATAAGATATATCAATTATGGAATACTACGGAATAAAATATATTCCTAGATACATTCAAACTTATATCTTCACCAAAGGACACGAAAAGATCAAGGACACGACATGTACCGTAATATATGTCTATGTTATGTGTTTATCATATTTTGTTCTAAAATCAGCTCTGATACTAAGATGTGACACCCCACCCTAAGACCCACATTAACAAAGAGTATTACTGGGTAATACTGTTTGCTAATGCGGAGAATAGGGCTGGTTAAGCACGACCATCTATAGCTTTGTCTTAAACATCTATTAAATATGTCGATTAATGCTCTAATTTTTTTTCTATCTCAAGTGGATCAACATATCTAAAAAATTCTTAATACAAAACTATAGGTAGCTAACGGATCTATCAGAACAAAATACAATAACTAAAATGTACATTACATCATTGAATAGCAAACAACAGATATATACATATATACAGATACATCCCCAATACAATACAAAATGATACATCATAAGTAATTCGAAGACCACACTATATACAACGAGTCAAAATAATATACATATCAGAGTCAAGCAAAAAGACTATAACAACAAAAGGTGATACACAGATATCCAATCGAAAGCACCAAAGCTAAGCTAAACCCAAAAGCAGATATCTAACCTGAAACAACTCGGTCTGACCCGAGTATAAAATACAAGGGTCGGTCTAGCTAAAACAATCAGTTTAGTAGGATAAACGATAATATAATGCATGAGGATAAGGGTGATAATTCTTCTCAAATGATAAGAAATAATTCTATGTACATGTGGTTACTTCAAATGATGAATTGGTATCACTAAAGAAATATATAATCTCAAAAGAGATAAAATCCATAACAAAAAAATGAGCATAGCATGCCTCATATCATCGGCATATCCCAAAACAACAATAATGGTTTAGAGAAACCATAACTCCTAAATAGAAGGAATCTCAAAACCCGCTATAATGGCAATCTCAAATGCATTCCCAAAAGAGAAATCTCAATCTCAAAAATACGCCATAAAGGTAATTACATATATCTCCAAAATAGGAGAATATAAATCTCAAATAAACACCAAGAATGGAAAATCTCAAATCTCAAATAAATGCCAAGTGTTGGCAACTCAAATTTCAAATATAGAACTCAAAGGATTCAACTTTCCAAAGATGTAATCGCCATATATATGATATCTCAAACGGCTCAAATGGCCAATAATGAAAAAATGCGATACACTTGGAAAATCACAAATAATCAATGAAATCATCTGAAAGATATAGCACGTGCTTATGGCCGAAGTCTGCCAAGTACCGTTCTCTCAAAATAAGGCGCCACGTCTTGAAGACAAACGTCCCGAAGGACAAATACGTCGCAATGAAAAACATCCCGAAGGACAAATATGTCACAATGACAAACATTCCGAAGGACAAATACGTCACAATGACAAACATCCCGAAGGACAAATGACCCGAAGGTCCAATACTGCAAATACGTCTCGAAGACAAATGTGTTACAAACTCTCAGATAGGAACCCAAATCAACATCAACAACTCAAACAACACAATATATAAAACATTTTAATATTAATACAAATACACTCCCTCACTCGACGATTCCAGAATTGGATTCAAAAACAAGGATAGGGATTCAATTTATAGAGGGATCCTAACCAAAGAATTCAACTAGAAAAATAGGCTCGATGGGGAGATAAACAGATTTCAGAGAGAGAAAAGAATAGATAGGCTTATATAAATCGCGAGCAACCTTAACCCGGTCAACCGTGACTTCAAGAATATGATCGATGTAGAATTCTGGGGCAAATCGACATTCGATCGCCAAAGATAGAATTCGGGTATAGCAAAAGTTAGCAGCATCGTAAACCAAGGATACAAAAATCTTCGGTGAATCAATACTTATTGTAAAGGTGTTCCACCCCTTTACAAATCATTCAGAGATTGGCGAGACCGCCGATTTATTATAGAGATCATTCGAAGTGGAGTTACGGGATACTCCAGAATCAAAAAGACACGAATATGGGAGACACGAATGGACTTTGGAACCGAAGGGAACGTTCCAAAATTCAAAGAAAACCGAGTCAAAGAAGAAGGAATTCAAGCACGAACAAAAGTGATTATGTAATCAAATTTACTACATATGCTAAGTTTTTCCTAAAACCAGAGCTTTGATACCAACTGTAACGACCTAAAATTTTCAACCATTCGCATATGTACATATCGGATTTGAATTGCTCAAAATATCAGATTGTTAATTTAAATTTGGCAAAACTCAGCATATATACAGTAAATAAATAATCACAAAATCACAGACACGGAGTAATATAACAATAGTGCAGCGGAAACAAAAGAATAGTAGTTCATGAAGCTACTATATATATAACAGAGTTAAACAAGATACAACAGAAGTCTCGAATACAATAGTCAAATACAAGATCAGAATACATCACTGGAATCAACTGAATATCTGAAGCTGGATAGATAGCTGGATCTCCAAGCGAAGCTCCAACTCCAAAGGTGAGCCTTGAATACTGGTACACTCAGTCTGACCCGAGCTAAAGCAAAACACAAAACACTCGAGTCATGATTAACATTCTTATATCAATGAATCCAACTCAAGCAAAATAACAACTGAAAATACAAGTAACTCAAAGGATGTTTGGCATAACCATCCTCTAAGGATCCGTTAAACTATTTATATATAGTAGTGTACGCTAAGTAGATAATGCCTATCAGTAATATAAAGTATCAAAATAGCGTTAAGGCGTTACCATTATCCTCCTTAACATATTTTATATAAGCGTCATAGTATATACAACACTGTAAACTCCACCGTAAACTAGTGGGCTATTAGGGAGTACTCCATAGGTATAACACGAAACAAATCGTAGTGGTCGCGCATAGGGATACGAGTATGACAAGGCACATGAGGCAATACCCAAGGTAGTGAAACTACCGTTTGCCTGATCCGGACTGGTGAGAACGCATCGCCGCAACGATCGCAACACCGCGAAACAACACTCCCAATTCAAGGGTGCGCACCAATCAAAAACAAGTAATGAGTAGTTTAAGAAGAAGTGTGTCCGCTAGAGGTAGCTAACCTCACTGGCCCGGCACGGCTCCTGTTTAAGTCATTTCCAATTTGACACAAGTGTCAAGGTCATCCATTATCGTTCTCTTTCTTCAAATCTAGCAATGTCATCATTCCAACCACTTCGTTCTGGATCACACTCCACGTATAATAGTTATAAAAGTGGTTTTTGGTTTAGACAGAGAGTATGTCCCAAACCGATCTCGGACTCTTTAATAACTACGTAATTATTACACCGATTGGTCATTTAATAAACTTTCAAAATAGTTTATATTTCAAAACCAAAAATATCATTGCCATTTCAAAACCATATCAAAACGATATCACTTCCATTTCAAATATACCCATCTCAAATATATCCATTTACAAAATCTTAGTACTTCAAAGTTATAACACTTCTAAATCAAACACTTTGGAAATCATAATTCTTTGGAAATCAAAATTTAGAAATCATAATGCTTTGGAATCATAACACTTTCCTTCAAACACTTTCTTTAAAATTAATATTTTATATTTCAGACGCATATTAAAAATAATATATATATATATATATATATATATATAATAAAAATCATTATTCTTAAAACATATATATAAAAAATAAAATCCATATTAAATTTTAAAACACATACAACTTAAAGTCTCTATGTATATATATTTACCCAATATTTATATAGACACTTAAAAATATATTCAATATAGACTTACTTCATTAATACCACAAACAGATCACTCATAAATTACTATACAAATAGACATGCGACATATATAACTATATATAAATAACCAGATCATATAAGCTATAACTTATATATTATGTTAAGGTTACAAACATATAAATCAAAAATTTATTGATAGCAATATCTAGTTAATAACACAAACAACTTATTTAGTTAATACTGGTATAACTTGTATAACTTGTAAACTGTTAAAGATATATATAGTACTTGTTTATATAATATATTCAACAAACAGGATCATATAAATAACAACCATATTTAGTTAATATATAGTATGTACCTCTCTCATATAACTCCTTATATATATTATATAGTAATTATATATATAGTATAAGCTACCACCAAATATTAATAACAAATTTAAATATATTAATTTAACACTTTATGTACAAAATCTAACGTATATAACTACAATATAATGCACAGGCAAACTAACAATATAAATGCCACAGTCTTCAAGCGAAAATAAACATGTACAAACATTATATGTATGGATATACAATGGAATATATATATATATATATATATATATATATCTACATAACAGAACAAAGAGTAAGCTTATAATACAATATAAACACATATAAATAAATAAATATATATATATATATATATATTTATTTATTTATTAAAATATAACATATACTCTTAAACACGTAATATGTGATGCCCCACCTCTATGCTCACGCTAGCCAAGAACACCACTGGTTAATGCTGTCAACTAGCGCGAAGAATAAGGCTGTTGAGGAGCGACCATCTGTGTAATTGCTTTGGGCGAGTACCGATATGTCAGATAGTGTAGCATGCATTTCATTTCAAGAGGTAATCCGACATATCTAATACAAACTCAAAGCTACCACACAGTGGCTATGAGGCCTTCGGAAACAAATAAAAATAAACATAACATAAATCAGTCATAGGCATTCATATGACAAAGGCGGAAACAGATATGAATATATAACACAAAAAAGGTGTACATCAGAGAAGTGGTCAAATAAGATCCACAATATCATAGAAGAATAGATACAAGTGCTAGACAAAAGAATAGGCATACATCATGGAGTCTATCTCTCGAATGTATAATAACAAAAACTACAAATGTAATGTAGTTAGACAAAAGTCAGAAAGTGATCCCAGATAAGGAGTCAAGCAGAAGCACCTGTAACATCTCGGTCTGACCCGAGTATTATTTAATAAGAAAATAATAAACGGATCAGTCTAGCTATAAATATCAGATAAAGGAATGAGATATAAGCAGAGATACAATAAGAACGTATGATAACGATATTGTCACACTAGAACAAATATGATATAAACAACGACAAAATCATACAACATCTCATAAATCTCAAAGCACCAAAAAGAATATCAAATTCTTTATTTTATTCACCAAACTACAAATATTGACAAACATATCATTACCAATCACATAAAGAGGTGAAACACAAATTCTAGAAAACATCAAGTAGAAATCTAGAAATCACAAAGGGGGAGGCCTATCACAAACGGGAGCATGAAAACTCACCAACACGTGTATCACAAATGGAACGCTATTCCATGGTCGCTAACCATAAATTTTGAGCCGAAGCTCCACAAACGGTCCGAAGACCACGGGTCGCTACCCCGCCAAATTGAACCGAAGTTCCACAAAACGGGGTTTAGTCTCCCTTGCAGACAAATAGACATCGCACATCCCTAGTCTAAACCACAAAATGATCATCATCGATCAATAAAAGTGTTGATTACACTAAGCCAGTAAATATAAGAGTTTAGCTTCATGTCCCATAACCACTAGCTTAACTTAAATATTTACGAACAAATTATAGATTCCCACTCGAAAATTGTCACAAGATTTTCAATCGAACAAGTTCATAAATTAACCGACGAAGTAAACGCAATCATTTCATACCACTTGTTTTGCTAAGCCGTTTAATTAGGTTTTCTCATACGAATGAGGTAAAGGTTTGTATATACTAATAGATTAGAAAACGGTTTTATAAAAGAGCTTTGTATTAAAAATAGAGTTGAAATCATCTTTGTAAAAGAGTTTTAATATTTACTACTAGTATAGAAACATTTGTATTTAGAAGTGACAAATCACAAAATGATTGTAGAAACAATCAATCACAAAATCCACATTCGAAGATGTGAATTAAATCGAAAGAAATCGATACCGAATCCATCAAAATGGATATTCTCAAAAATTCCGAAAAAGAAGTCATCAAAGTCAATAATAAATGATAACAATAAATCGGATAATCACGAATCGATAAAAATTGGAATCTCGAGCAAAATAGGCAAAACAGGAAAAATAGAGCAGGTCACATACTCCAGACGTCTGCGGTATATACTCAGACGTCTGCAGTAAATTTTAGGAAATTCTCTGAAACAAACTCCAGACGTCTGAGCTTTGCTGCAGACGTCTGGTGACGAACATTTTTCATGTTCTGGTTCAGTCTAACCCCATTTTGGGGCGAGTTCGATACACAACGGAAGCGACGAATTGAGCAACTTCGACTGAGGATTTATGCCACTCGACAACCCAGCCTTGCATGCCCTCTGAAACGCTCCACTAACGTGTTCAAACATCAAAGGTTGGATTTTTAGCAAATTGGATTCCAAAAACCAAAAATTTAACAATTCACCAATTCAATCCAAATCAAAAGAAAATGAACATGAATTAGTGTTAGGAATTCATACCCAACAACAACAATATCTATAGAAATAGACGTGAGTTCAAAAACTCACCTTTAAACCCAAAAATGATGAAGGAGAAGCTCGAAAGCAAAGGGAGATCAACTACACTTCAACTCCAACCCTAGAAGCTTGAATCTAAGCTCAAAGGAAGAACATTTCCAAAGTTAGGTTTAGGAAATTTTCTGAAATTAAAGAGAGATTGAGTTGGAGAAGAAGATGGAGATACTTACCAAAGCTTCTCTTTGAATTAGGAGCAAGAATTTGTATTTGCTAAAGAAACTAGGGTTTAGGATTTTAATTTCCCATCTCCACCACCATTTTTGCTAAAGCTTAAGTTGTAGGAAATATTATGAAGTAAGGAAGAGGAGTGGAGTGGAGTTGGGTTGATATGTTGGGTAAATGGGCTGAAACCCAAACCCAAAACCCTAAGTGAAAAGGTCGAAATTCTAGCTAGCTCCAAACATATCAATGTTTATACTTATAAAAGTCGCAAACGCCGTTTTGGACTCAATGGAAGTGGTCTCGAGTCCCAATTCGACTATTTGCAAAAAGTAGCTTTTCGGACCTTAATCCGATGAACGATTCTATATTTAAATAAAATATTTAATATTCAAAACTTTAAAATAAGCGGGTTGTTACAGACTCCACTCCTTAAAGAAATTGCGTCCTCGCAATCTTTAAGAAACAAATAAGAAGTAACAACAACAAAAGCATATCAACACAAAAAGAAGAAATTTGAAATAAGAAATTCACCTTAAGGAGCACGAGAGAGAAAATCCGAATGTGTTCGCTCGATGAATTCTCTGGATTCCCAAGAGCAATCCTTAGGATTTGAGGACCACTAAACTTTCACAAGGGGTCATCTTTATTTCGGAGGCATTTAACCTCCGAAGCAATGATACGAATAGGATGTTGCTCATAAGTCAAATGAGGCGAAACTTTAATTTCTTCAATAACACCGGGCTCAAGAATAGAACCGGAATCTCGAAGGCATTTCCATAGTTGAGAGACGTGGAATACGTCATGAATTAAAGAAAACTGAGCCGGTAACAAAAGGCGATAAGCCACGGAACCAATGCGTTCGGTGATGGGAAATGGGCCAATATATCGAGGTGCTAATTTTCCCGATCGACTGAAACACACAACACCCTTCATAGGTGAAACACGAATAAACACAAAATCTCCCACAGAAAATTCTAATTTCCTTCTTCGGTTATCGGCATATGATTTTTGTCTACTTTGAGCTTCATTCATCCTATGACGAATAAGGTCAATCTTTTCTATGGCATCACGGATAAAATCTGGACCTAAAACCAGCTTCTCACCGGCTTCAAGCCAACACGAAGGAGATCGGCACGGCCTTTCGTAAAGTGCCTCGAAAGGTGCCATACCAATACTAGATTGGAAGCTATTGTTATAGGAAAATTCAACAAGAGAAATATGATCTTTCCAACTTCCACCAAAATCAAGCACACATGCACGAAGAAGATCTTCAAGAGTTTGATTCACGCGCTCGGTTTGTCCATCAGACTGAGGATGATAAGCGGTGCTAAAATTAAGCTTCGTTCCCAATGCTTTTTGAAGACCTTTCCAAAAACCACTAGTAAATAATGGATCACGATCGCTAACAACAGAAGTTGGAACTCCATGCAATTTAATAATTTCCTTGACAAAGAGTTTGGCCAAAATAGGTACGATCCGATTGGACCGAACGGGAATAAAATGGGCGGATTTCGTAAGTCTATCTACCATCACCCATAGGCTATCATGGCCCGAACGAGAACAGGAAAGACCATCAACAAAATCCATGGAAATTTGATCCCACTTCCATATTGGAATTTCCAATGGTTGCAATAACCCACCGGGCTTTCGATGCTCGGCCTTAACGAGTTGGAAAGTCATGCAACACTTAACAAAGTTAGCAATATCGGATTTCATTCCCTCCCAGCAATAAAGTCGCTTCATATCCGCGTACATTTTACTACTACCGGGATGAATGGTAAATTTAGAACGATGAGAATCTTCTAAAATGTCTTTACGAAGATCAATAATATTTGGCACAATAAGTCTACCAAATTTTCGAATACCGCCACGAGCATCAATATCAAAGTCTTTTAAACCTTCAATATCAATTTTATCCCTACAACTCTGGCTAAGAAGAACCAATTCAGGATCCTGCATTTGAGCTTCAAGAATGCGGTCTAAAAGAGAAGGATGAGCTTCAAGACTACACAAAACAATAGATGAACATAAATCGGATTCACGATCTCGAATCTCACAAGTGGACAAAGTCTCGAGATCATTCCATTCGGATACCATCATGGAAACAACCGCTTGCTGCTTACGACTAAGGGCATCGGCAACACGATTTCCCTTTCCGGGAGTATAAAGAATATCAAGATCATAAGATGCAAGGAACTCGAGCCAACGTTGTTGACGCAAATTAAGTTCCTTTTGAGAAAATAAATACTTCAATGATTTATGATCGGTGTAGAGAACAAATTTCTCTCCCAAAAGATCATTACGCCAAATTCTAAGGGCGAAAACAATAGCCGCGAGCTCTAAATCATGAGTGACATATCTAGTCTCGACAGGCTTTAATTGCCTAGAAGCATAAGCGATAACACGCTCCCGCTGCATGAGAACGGCTCCCAAACCAACACGACTAGCATCGGTGTAAACAATAAAATCTTGGTTCCCATCGGGAATCACAAGAATAGGAGCATCAGAAAGGAGTTCTTTTAATTTTTGAAATGAAGCTTCACATTTGTCTGACCAAATGTATTTAACTCCCTTCTTTGTCAGGTTAGTAAGAGGTATGGAAATCTTAGAAAAGTCTTTTATGAACCGACAGTAATAGCCCGCCAATCCGAGAAAACTACGAATTTCCGTCACACTCTCCGGTCTCTTCCAATTTTGAATCGCTTCAATCTTTGAAGGGTCCACGGAAATTCTGGATTCAGAAATAATATGCCCCAAAAATTTCACACAAGATTGCCAAAAGTGGCATTTAGAAAATTTTGCTTTCAATTGGTCGCTCCTAAGAGTTTCCAACACAATCCGAAGATGTTTTTCATGCTCCTCTTCGGTTTTAGAATAAACAAGAATATCATTGATAAAGATGAGAACGAACCGATCGAGGAAGTCTTTGAAATCTCGATTCATAAGTTCAACGAAATAAGCTGGAGCATTCGTCAAACCACATGGCATAAGAAGCCATTCATAAGATCCATAACGAGTATGGAACGATGTCAAAGAAATGCTATCCTCTGCAATACAGAGCTGATGAAAACCAGTTGCTAAGTCTAATTGTGAAAAGACTTTAGCACCACTAAGTTGATCGAATAAATCATCAATCTGCGGTAAGGGATATTTATTCTTGATGGTGAGATCATTAAGTTTGCGGTAGTCAACGCAAAGCCTAAGTATACCATCAGATTTCTTCACAAAAATAGCTGAAGCTCCCCATGGAGAGGAACTAGATTGAATAAATTGCTTCGCTTCCAATTCGGATAATTGTTTGCGCTTCTCCTCATTTTCTTTATTGGACATACGATAAGGAGGACGAGTAATAGGTAGAGCTCCAGGGATTAGATTGATTCGGAACTCAATTGCTCGCTTAGGTGGTAATCCTAGAACGGGCTCAAATACGTCAGGAAATTCACGAACAATGTGAATGAGAGAAATGACATCTTCCTCATCATCATTATCGTCATCATGAGGATTTAAAGAATACAAGGATGCTTTCGAATTGGAATCTGAATCTTTCAAAACGAGAGAAATCTGCTTAACAGATTGAGGATGCCAAAGATATATAGTCCGTTCAGGACATAGAATATGGGCTTCATAACGGTTAAGCCAATCCATTCCCAAAATCATTCTGAAACCAAGGTAACGCATAACATGCAAATCGGTACGAAAAGAGAAATCACATAAAATAATTTCGACATCTTTACATAATAAACTGAGTGTTGCGGATCCATTAACCGGATTTGCAATCCTCAAAGAAGTCATCAAGCCAATAACATTCAAAGACAAAGCATCAACAAGTTCTTTTGATATAAAAGAGTGAGATGCACCCGTATAAAAAAGAACTCGAATAGGAAATTCACGAAATATAATAATACCATCAAGGATAGAATGAGAAATACCTAGACCATGAGGAGTGTTAGCAGGGGCTTGTACAACATTTAGCTTGCCTTCCTTCTTGCCTTGAAGTTTGGGACACAAAGATATAGTATGACCCGAACTCTTGCAATAGCGGCAAGAAATAGACTTCGGGCACTTGTTTGCATAGTGGTCCTTAGAACCACAATTGTAGCATTCTCCCTGACGTGAGTTAGGAGTATTTGCCACCGGTGTTGCTTGCTTTCCCTTTTTGTTGGGATTAGGCTTGAATTTATAAGGTCTCTTCTTACTGATGTTTTGTTTGACCTCCACATCACTTTCTTTGTCGGCCTCTTCGAGTCGAAGAGCAATATCAACAAGTTGGTAAAAAGAAACTTCTAATTTCAAAAGTAATGGCTTTTTAAGGCTCTTGTTCAAGCCATAAACAAATCTCTGGTTTTTCTTCAATGGGGTATTAATATACTCGACCCCATATTTAGAGAGAGATTCGAAAGAAGCGACATAATCAGCCATGGAAGATTCACCTTGAACAAGGTCAATGAAGCGTCGAGATAGAGATACTTTTTCAGCTTTCGAGACAAATTTTAATTCAAACCTTTCCCGGAATTTCTCCCAAGTAAAGTCCGCTTCAATAATTTCGGAGATCAGAAGCTCGTACCAGTCTAATGCTCTTTCTTGGAGCATACTCGAAGCCACTTGGACTCGATGAAGATCAATAAGATTCATGCGAGAAAAGATGTGGTCGCATGTTCGAAGCCAAGCCTGGACTTCTATAACGCTCTCGGAACCTTTGAATGGCTTTCCACCTAAATTGGTGTAATCACTGCACAAGCGTGCAAACCCAGATTTAGGATGGCTGGGCTCAGGAATAGGTTCGACAGCTTAAGCATTTCTTACAAGATCTAGTAGTTGCTGAGCAGGCATAAATACTCCATCCTGGGGAGTAGCACTAGATTGACCGGCGCTGGGGCGGCCAGGTCTAACCATTTCTTTTCTTTAAGAAAGAAAGAAAAGAGAAAAAGGTTAATCTAAGAATGAATTTCAATCAGACTTGATTGATAAAACAAGGCATCATAAAAAGAAATAGGATAGAACGGTACGAAGACTCGAATTATATCCTATGGCACGATTCCTGAGAAAGACTTAGGACAATGATCCTTGCTAGATTATTCTGCATTGTTTCGAAGTTTGGCTCCGATACCATGATGTGACGCCCCACCTCTATGCTCACGCTAGCCAAGAACACCACTGGTTAATGCTTTCAACTAGCGCGAAGAATAAGGCTATTGAGGAGCGACCATCTGTGTAATTGCTTTGGGCGAGTACCGATATGTCAGATAGTGTAACATGCATTTCATTTCAAGAGGTAATCCGACATATCTAATACAAACTCAAAGCTAACACACAGTGGCTATGAGGCCTTCGGAAACAAATATAGAAATAAACATAACATAAATCAGTCACAGGCATTCATATGACAAAGGCGGAAACAGATATGAATATATAACACCAAAAAGGTGTACATCAGAGAAGTGGTCAAATAAGATCCACAATATCACAAAAGAATAGATACAAGTGCTAGACAAAAGAATAGGCATACATCATGGAGTCTATCTCTTAAATGTATAACAACAAAAACTACAAATGTAATGTAGTTAGACAAAAGTCAAAAAGTGATCCCAAATAAGGAGTCAACCAGAAGCACCTGTAACATCTCGGTCTGACCCGAGTATTATTTAATAAGAAAATAATAAACGGATCAGTCTAGCTATAAATATCAGATAAAGGAATGAGATATAAGTAGAGATACAATAAGAACGTATGATAACGATATTGTCACACTAGAACAAATATGATATAAACAACGACAAAATCATACAACATCTCATAAATCTCAAAGCACCAAAAAGAATATCATATTCTTTATTTTATTCACCAAACTACAAATATTGACAAACATATCATTGCCAATCACATAAAGAGGTGAAACACAAATTCTAGAAATCATCAAGTAGAAATCCAAAAATCAAAATGGGGGAGGCCTATCACAAACGGGAGCATGAAAACTCACCAACACGTGTATCACAAATGGAACGCTATTCCATGGTCGCTAACCATAAATTTTGAGCCGAAGCTCCACAAACGGTCCGAAGACCACGGGTCGCTACCCCGCCAAATTGAACCGAAGTTCCACAAAATGGGGTTTAGTCTCCCTCGCAGACAAATAGACATCGCCATCGCTAGCCTAAATCACAAAATGATCATCATCGATCAATAAAAGTGTCGATTACACTAAGCCAGTAAATATAAGAGTTTAGCTTCATGTTCCATAACCACTAGCTTAACTTAAATATTTACGAACAAATTGTAGATTCCCACTCGAAAATTGTCACAAGATTTTCAATCAAACAAGTCCATAAATTAACCGACGAAGTAAACGCAAGCGTTTCATACCACTTGTTTTGCTAAGCCATTTAATTAGATTTTCTCATACGAATGAGGTAAAGGTTTGTATATGCTAATAGATTAGAAAATGGTTTTATAAAAGAGCTTTTTATTAAAAATAGAGTTGAAATCATCTTTGTAAAAGAGTTTTAATATTTACTACTAGTATAGAAATCTTTGTACTTAGAAGTGATAAATCACAAAATGATTGTAGAAACAATCAATCACAAAATCCACATTCGAAGATGTGAATTAAATCCAAAGAAATCGATACCGAATCCATCAAAATGGATATTCTCAAAAATTCCGAAAAAGAAGTCATCAAAGTCAATAATAAATGATAACAATAAATCGGATAATCACGAATCGAAAAAAATTGGAATCTCGAGCTAAATAGGCAAAACAGGAAAAATAGAGCAGGTCACATACTCCAGACGTCTGCGGTATATACTCAGACGCCTGCAGTAAGTTTCAGGAAATTCTCTGAAACAAACTCCAGATGTCTGAGCTTTGCTACAGACGTTTGGTGACGAACATTTTTCATGTTCTGGTTCAGTCTAACCCCCTTTTGGGGCGAGTTCGATACACGACGGAAGCGACGAATTGAGCAACTTCGACTAAGGATTTACGCCACTCGACAACCCAGCCTTGCATGGCCCTCTGAAACGCTCCACTAACGTGTTCAAACATCAAAGGTTGGATTTTTAGCAAATTGGATTCCAAAAACCAAAAATTTAACAATTCACCAATTCAATCCAAATCAAAAGAAAATGAACATGAATTAGTGTTAGGAATTCATACCCAACAACAACAATATCTATAGAATTAGATGTGAGTTCAAAAACTCACCTTTAAACCCAAAAATGATGAACGAGAAGCTCGAAATCAAAGGGAGATCAACTACACTTCAACTCCAACCCTAGAAGCTTGAATCTAAGCTCAAAGGAAGAACATTTCCAAAGTTAGGTTTAGGAAATTTTCTGAAATTAAAGAGAGATTGAGTTGGAGAAGAAGATGGAGACACTTACCAAAGCTTCTCTTTGAATTTGGAGCAAGAATTTGTATTTGCTAAAGAAACTAGGGTTTAGGATTTTAATTTCCCATCTCCACCACCATTTTGCTAAAGCTTAAGTTGTAGGAAATATTATGAAGTATGGAAGAGGAGTGGAGTGGAGTTGGGTTGATATGTTGGGTAAATGGGCTGAAACCCAAACCCAAAACCCTAAGTGAAAAGGTCGAAATTCTAGCTAGCTCCAAACATATCAATGTTTATACTTAAAAAATTCGCAAACGCCATTTTGGAGTCAATGGAAGTGGTCTCGAGTCCCAATTCGACTGTTTGCAAAAAGTAGCTTTTCGGATCTTAATCCGATGAACGATTCTATATTTAAATAAAATATTTAAATATTCAAAACTCTAAAATAAGCGGGTTGTTACATAATATATATCTATATGTATACTTTCTAAACATACTATGTAATACCCTCTCTAAACTTAAAACAAACAAAAGTTTAAAACAAAATTTAGACAAATTTATATACAACAAAAAGAATACTGCTCTCAACATATACATATAGTATACTAACTGTTCACTGCAGCAAAGACTAATATAAATATATAAAATCAGCAAATACATATATATATTCATAAATCTACCTCAGATCTATTTTTTTTCATGAGAACGCTGCTGCAAGCGAGGAGTTTGGCTAGGGACGAAGTGAAGAGATTTGCGGGTGCATGGGAAGCTTCGGTGATGGAGCTATGGAGTGGAGAAGTGCCGATGATGTCGGCTCGGTCTGGTGATTTGCGTGGAAAGCTCGAGGGGAGACATGCTGAGGTTGTCGAGGCCGAACTGTGCCAGGCGTTGATGCGTTGATGGCAGGCGGGATACAAGTGAGGTTATTGAATGGAAGGGAGGAAATGGGTTACAGGCTAGTATAAAGAAAGCTACATTATTTCTCCTTTTGGATGGCAAGAACAGGCGGATGGATGACTTTCAAAGGAAAAGGTACGAACATCTTTAGCAAATAAAAGGTTGCAAATTTATTATAGAAACAAACAAACTTTTTATTGTCATTATTATTATTAGGAAGCATGAGAATTCTTAAAGTCACGCACCCTAATCGAGGTAGTATTGAAAATGAATGACTATTTGATTTTCAACCAGGGATAATGAATGGTCACCGGAAACCAAAAAATTCAAAACCGGTACCGGTACGGTCCACAGTTTCACAGATTTCGCCTTTCACTGTACGTTGAAACACACGAATGAATATACTATAGTGATCAACATGACGAGACGATCAAAATGGTATACAGATATCAGTAGTACGATTATCCGATCAAAAGTCGATAATCGGTACCGAAAAATGCTGCTATTTTGCCGAAAAATAAGATAAACAGAGCAATAGCAGTCCAAATTTGAAGAAACGGAAGATGATGTCTCACTCAGAAGATGATTTACAAATTTTCTATGTAAAAATATTTAGGTTTGGAAAACATTTTATTATCATCAATTTTTTAACTAATATAGATTGAAATAAAATTACACAAGAAAATAAACTTCAATATTATCAGCTGAAAATTTATCAGTTGCTATGTTTAATTAGACATATTTCAAATATAAATTTTTTTTATTTCAAAATTTTATTGTTTAAAATTTCACAAAACTTAATTAATTAAATAAATAAAACCATTGAAATTTACGAGTCGTTGCATAAATCAAACTAATGTGTTTTAAAAAAATTTCTTCAAAATAAATTTAGAAAAACACATTATCATGTTAAATAAAATATTTTGCAACATATAAAAAGATAATTTTACTATAAAAATATTATTTTTATTATTAAAAACTCTCATTTTTAAATAAATACACAATTTACTCTAATATTTACATAAAATAACATTTTTGACTTTAAAAATTACACAAAAATAATTCTCTTGTGTAATAAAATATAATAAACCATTTTTCATCATTTTTATGACCAAAACTTATTTTTAAATCAAATTTCATATTTTTTTAATTTTAAGTAAACACATTGTAAAAATCAAATACTTCCTTTAAAAATTATTAAAAGAAGCATTTGGCAATAATTATAAGAATTATTGCATTATCTCTAAATAAAAATCATATTTCACTCATTTATCTCACAAATAAACAAAATAAAGTTTTCAAAACTTTATTTTCGCATTTTATTTCCAAAAACCATCGTTTATTTAAAATAAACAATTTAAATCTCCAATATATTTTTAATTCATAGTATTAAATTATAACCACTGTTATAATTTAATATTTACAAGTAATCATCAAAACCCGGGTTGTTATAGAACATTTAACAAGGGCTTCGAAAGGTATGTTTATTATGTTTAGAAAAGAAGTTATGCTTTCGAAAGAGGTTTTCCAGTGGTTTCGAAGGTGATGTTTTAAAGTTTCAAAAAAAACCCACTCTCACTTTTTAAAAGGAAATACCATGGTATAACTAATGATTTTAGAAGTATTACTTCTTCCTATACCTATTCACATTATAATTAACCTATAACAGTACTTTGGGGAAGGGCAGAATATTCAGTTAGGTTGACCCAGTAGTGAATATAACTTAAGAAATTATAAAATCTTAATTAAAGATATTGGCATGGGCCAATAGGTTCGCAATAAGCCCATGAAAAATGTGATAACAAATGATATTGGCAGGGGCCAATAAGTTCATAGTTAGCCCATGAAAACTATGATTTGAAACTGGCAGGGACCAGTAGGTTTGTAGTAAGCCCATGAAAACTATATCTGAATTAAGATATTGACAGATAGTCAATAGGTTCATAGTTAGCCCATGAAAACTAGGATAAGAGAAAAGATATTGGAGTTACCAATAGGTTCTTAATGATCCCATGAAAACTATGATTTTGGACAGATAGTCCATAAACATTTAATAGGTTAATAGTAATCCTAGAAACTATAATTGAGACAGATAGTCAAAATGAATGGGGATGGGTAATCAAGATTTGATTTACTTGTTTTGCATATCATCATAATGTTTTTGAAATACTACGTTTTAACTATTGTGGATGCAGGAAGCACGGTATATTGTTTTATAAATGTTTTAGGATACTAGTGAGGGGAAAACCCTATCCGCTAAGCAGCGTGGTCTCACTAGATATCTAAATGGTTTGAGATGGTGAATTATTCTTCATACTAGGCTTTATGTCTGACACAAAGTTTTTGTTTTCCCTTTAAACTCCCGGGTACTCAATTGGTTTTGAATAGATTGAGAGTTAAGGTTTACAGGTGTTCTTTTAGATGAATAAAGCTTCCGAGGACGTGCAGAAGGTAAGCTTGTTATTAGAGTTCTTTTATTTCCGCTATGTGTTTTGTTTGTAAAGGCAAATTTGGTTTCTTGCCTATTTATATACTCGATCAACCAAGGGTGCATCTTCATATGTCGCTCTTGGCGTATTTTGTAATAATTATATGTTATCTGAACACGGTCTGCGAATAGGGATTATGTAATCAATTTGGAACATTTTGAAATGGATTATGGAATTTGTTTGTTGTTTAATTTTTTTCCATATTCTTGTATTTCTGTGTATCAATGTATCTAATATTGCCGTATTTGGTCGCCAAGGATTAATAAGTATGGATGACTGCAGCATCCATGGCCGATAGTTTTGGGCCTCCAAGTAGAGGGATGTTACAAGTTAGTATCAGAGCATAGGTTTATGAAATTTTAAAAGAAACGTAAACCTAAAAGATTTTCCAAACATAATCCGATGGATCAGATAATAAGATTGGGGTTTGGGTTAACGCTATAGTAACATACTTGTATTTGATATATATAGTTATATATATAAGTATGTATTCCCCATTCTCTTAGACTGTTCTTCTGTATCTTACTAAGGCTCGTATGCAGATTTACGAGAAAGGAGATATGGAAGCAAGAAACGGAAGAGGAAATCTCGGTGGAGGAAGCACCACAACTAATGGAAATGGTCGACCCACTATCAGGATGAACTCGGGTCGATTGGCTCATGCTAGTAATCAAAATGCTGATGCCAATGTGAGTGCTGGAAATGCACCAGTAGATATGGGGGCGATGTATCATTTATTTTTTGGTTTGATGCAAGTAGGAGCTGCTGCTAGTGTTGCTGGAAATGTAGGAGGAGCTAATTCGTTGGCTCCAGTTGGAAATAATTATGCTTTGCTGAGTAGAGATTACACCAGTTTGGGTGGGAAGCCATTCTTGGGAACGGAAAGTGCCATAGAGGTTCAGAATTGGTTGTTGCATTGTGAGCGTATATTTACTAACTTGGGTCTAAATGATGGGCAAAAGAGAAGGTTGGCCTCTAGATAGTTGCATGGGTCAGCACTACATTGGTGGAATAGTGTCACTACCGGAGTTCCGGAAGAGCAGTTAACTTGGGCGGATTTTAAAATGAGATTTTAGCAAAAGTTTGTATCTGAGTTTGCTAAGTTTGAGCTGATGATGAAGTTTATGGATTTAGTACAAGGAGAGATGTCATTAGTCGAGTATGCTACTAAGTTTGAAGAGCTGTCTCGATGTGGATATGTTGTTATAGACACTAACATCAAAAGGAATGAGAGGTTCATTCGTGGATTGAGGCCCGAGCTTGCTAGAATGACCATGACACATGTCTGTGATCCTTGTAATATAGTGGTGGAGATGCTCATTCGCCATGGGGAGTTACTTGTTGATTTAGCTAAAGAGAAGTCAATGGAAACTCAGGGTTCTCAGGGGAAGAAGAGGACGTTCTTTAAAAAGAAGGGAGCCCAAAAGGGAGATACTACTAAGAAGTCAAAAGCTGAGGTAGTTTGCTATAAGTGTGACAAGAAGGGTCATTTTGCTAATGAATTCCGGTTAGGAAATGGGTAGAAAGCTGCAAGTAAGAAGATTGTGAAATGCTTCAACTGTGATCAAGTTGGGCATTACAAGAATCAGTGTCTGGAGACATTTAGGGAGGACAAAGGAAAAGTTTATGCTATAAGACCAGCTAGGCCTAACCCAGCTGATAAAGGAAAGTCTGTGATGGAAGGTACGCTTTTGATTCAGAGTATTCCAGTTAGAGTACTTTTTGATATCGACGCATCACATTCATTTATATCTCAGTGTTTGGTTGATAGATTATGTTTAGAACCCACCTACCTTGTTACCTCCTTAAGGGTTGCGAATCCAATAGGAAGGTATGCAACTGTAGGGTTAAGATGTGACCAGTTAGAACTTGACTTGTTAGGTCATAAGTTTACCAGTAGTTTGTATGTTATTGATTTTGTAGATATCGGAATCATTTTGGGTATGGATTGGTTGAGTAGGTATGAGGCTAGAATATTTTGCCAGGATATGGAAATATCACCGAGACACCCTGATAGTCATAACCGAGTGATATTCTCAGTAGAGAATACTAACTGAAGTGTTAGTACTTTACTTAATGCTATGAAAGTAGGAAATGAGTTAAGTCAGGTTCAGGTAGCAAGGGAGTTTGCTGATGTCTTTGAGCCAGTCACTGGACTACCCCCAAAAAGAGTTGTTGATTTTAAGATAGATCTTGTGCCAGGAGCCGAACCTGTAAGTAGACCACCTAGCAGGATGACACCAACTGAGATGAAGGAATTAAAGGTGGAACTAGTGGATCTAGATGGAAAGAGTTTTATTAGACCAAGCAGTTTGTCTTGGGGAGCGGCCGCGGTGTTCGTAAAGAAACCGGATGGGTCGTTAAGGATGTGTATTGACTATCGTAAATTAAACAAAAGGACAATTAAGAATAAGTACGTTAGTTCCTAAGATGATGATTTTGATGACAACAACCTTAGGACTTGTTATAAAATATAAATACTAATATTCTTGTTTGGATATATACGTATATGCAGGATATATATATATATATATGCAGGTACTGTGAATGAAGATTGTACAGTATAAAGAATCAAGACTGTGTATAGAGATTCAAGACTGCCGAATTCAAGATTGAAGAAATCAAGAGTGAAGACTCATGAGTACAAAGAGTTCAAGAGTTCAAGATATCAAGATAAGTAATAGAGTCTAGATTTATGTTAAAACTTCATAATAGCACTAAAATCTTTATTCGGATTTTAATTGTGGAATGGAATCCACCTTCTCGCTTTAATAGTAGGATAGAACCCACGACCTCTTTAGTGGGATGGAACCCACGACCTTCTCTAGTGGAATGGAATCCATGAAATTTTCAAAATGATTTATTTTTTCAAAACTATATTTTTAAAGTCATCTCGATCAATTTAAATATTTTAGCCTTAATTCAAAAACTATTTTTAATCATATTAATTTCAAATCATCTTGTTTTTTAAACTATCTCTTGATTTTAATATTTTAGCTTTAATTTATTTTATAGAAACCTATACTTAGTTTTTAATATTACTTTTATATTATAGATTATATATTTTAAGATTACTTTCTAAAACTCTTTTATAAGTTTAAACTATATTCAAAATGGTTTACAAAGTTTAGAAATTATTTTGACAAGTTTTAGAATAGAAATCGTTTTAAAGAAAAATCTATTTTCAAAATTAACATAAGCATGTCAACATCCCTCATCTCCCCATGTCAACATGGTAGCCGTAGAATTTAAAATTCAAATTTTTAAAAGAAGTGTCTATTCGTCGTAACCTTGTGCGAATGGACATGACCGTTGTTCTCCTATAAATACCTGTTATTTTCAACTAATTTAAAGTTAGTTTTTCTTCATTTCTTCACTCCTCCTTCTCCACTCAAATATTCTCTTATATTTCAAATGTTTTAACAAAACTCTACCGAAATTCTAAGTGAATCAAACTCGATCATCTCTAGTTTGATTCTCTACCACTCTCTCTCAAAGATCTCAGTGCTATTCAGAGTTATAGGATCATTTGTAATCAAAGAAGTGTATCGAGTCTCTCTCTATCAAAGTGTGATTGGAAATGGTGTGATTGTGGCCTGTAAATAAATTGGGTGTGATTATAGCCCGTAAATCAATTAGGTGATCTTGTAGCCTGGTTAAATCAAGAGAGTTTGCCCTGGACTCGGAGACAGGAGGGTGTATCTCGTGGCCTTGAAATTGAGGTTGTAATATCGACATTATATTTGAAAGGAAATCTACACAAGAAATTGTGTGGGACTGGATGTAGGGTAACTCCGAACCAGTATAAAATTCTGGTGTGTTCTTTCCTTTACTGCTTTTATTTACTATTTGCATCTGTGTCTGATTCTGTGATTGTCTCTGTGTTTGTGAAATTGCATTTGTATGTGTTTAATTTTGAAAAGATTTCAAAAATTCCATAAAATCCATTAGACACTATTCACCCACCACTCTAGTGTTAATCCAGCCTTAAGATCCGTAATCCGCATTTCCTATATTTGGTATCAGAGCATTGGTTTTCAAAGTTCTCATAATCTGATTTTTGAAAAGTTTTCAAATGGCTCCCAACACTGGTAATGTCAACACTATCAGTAGTTCATTTGTAAAGGGTCAATCTACTGCCAGACCACCACTTTTTAATGGCAGTAACTATGCATATTGGGCATATAGGATGAAAATCTATTTACAATCAATAGGATTAGACACTTGGAATATCACACAAACTAAGTACATTGAACCCACAACTAATTTTGCACAATGGACTGCTGAGCAAAAGACTGTTGCAAAAAACAATTCCAAAGCCGTGAATATTCTATTCTGTTCACTTGATAGGAATGAGTTTAATAGAGTGTCTATCTGTACGTCTACATATGAGATCTGTAAAACTTTGAAATTTACTCATGAAGGAACAAACAAAGTTAAACAGACCAAAATATCTATCTTGACCAATCAGTTTCAATTATTCAAGATGAATCCAAATGAGTCCATTTCAGACATGTACAGTAGGTTTCAAGACATTGTGCACTCACTAATTGCATTAGGAAAGAACTTTTCCGAAGAAGATCAAGTTAGAAAAATTCTGAATTCACTCACTCCGGAATGGGATCAGAAGACTCTAGCAATTGAAGAGACTAATGATATTATTACTCTGAAAATTGAAGAATTGATTGGGAATTTGATGTCGTTTGTATTTGTCCTTGGGATGATGGTTTTGATGACAACAACCTTAGGACTTGTTATAAAATATAAATACTAACATTATAGTTTAGATATATATATATATATATATATGTATGTATGTATGTATGTGCAGGATATAAACATGCAGGTACCAAGAATGAAGACTGTACAGTATAGAGATACAAGACTGATGAATTTAAAGATCAAAGATATCAAGATTGAAGACTCATGAGTATCAAGAAATCAAGTTATCAAGAGTTCAAGATTTTAATAGTACAAGATATGTATTGAGTCTAGAATTATGTTAAAACTTCTTGAAAGCACTTACATCTTTATTCGAAATTTATTCGTGGAATGGAATCCACTTCCAGCCTGTTAAAGGGATGGAACCCTAGTGGGATGGAACCCACGACAGTATCTAGTGGAACATATAGTGGTCCTATTTTGATATCCACTAATTTTATAAAAATGTTTTTCAAAAATATATCTCTTTTTTTTAAATGTTTTCAAAACCTTCTTTTCAAAAAGACATCTCTCTTGTTTGAAATATTTTAGCCTCAAAACTATCTTTATCATTTTTAATATTTTGATTTCAAAATTGACATTGATTTTAAACTATCTCTTGTTTTAAATATTTAGCTTTAAAATATTTACTCAGATTTTAAATCACTTTATAGATTAAGATTATATATATTAAAATTACTTTCTAAACTCTTTTGTATGTCTAAACTATATTCAAATATATTTACAAAGTTTATAAATTATTTTGACAAATTATAGAAACCAATTTTAAAGAAAATCAAAACATCAATTTTTCCTTGAGCATGTCGACATCCCTCAAACCCCCATGTCGACATGGTGTCCGTTATTTTCAAATTTCAAAAGAAGTGTCTATTCGTCGTATCCTTTCACGAATAGATATGGCTGTTGATTTCCTATAAATACCAGTAGTTCTAAACGAATTTATCATCAGATTTCACTTGTTTTCTCTTCTCTTCATCTTCCACATTTATCCTAAAGAATCCCAAACTATACTCTGCCAAAATACCAAGTGAATCAAACTTGATTATCTCTTGTTTGATTCTCTGCCACTCTCTCCATAAGATCTCAGTGCTATTCAGAGTTATAGGATTATTTGTAAATCAAACTATTGATTAAAATGTTCGGTTGAGCCTTGAAATCAATTGTGTGACGACCCGACTTTTTCTCCACGGAAAGTCGCATCATCTTTAAGAAATAAAGGGATAGAAAAGAGAAAAGATAGAGAAGAAAGAAGAAACAACATCAGAATCTAAACAGCGGAACGAATAAATTATATTAATCACATAAAATATTACATTGTATCATATACAACAACTATCAGAGCTACACAGCTTATATAACACATACTAGACAGTTATAAACACCTGTCTAAACATTACAACTCAAAACACAACTTAAACAAATGACTCAGAGATCAACACAGCGGAAATACAGATATCTAAACGCTGAAGCCTCCTGCTCCATTGCTCCTTCAGAATTCGTCAAAGCAAACCTGAATCCCTTGGCTACTCGTAAAAATTTGAGTACCCAAGAGTTTATAAAAACAGAAATAAACACTTGGGTCAGACATGGGTCTGGTGTGAGTAAACGGTTAAAATTTGCTTAACTTCAAAACCTTTTGAAAACAAAGTTATCACGTAAGACTTCCCACACATAAACATGGAAAAGTTTTTACCTTACGCTAACCAAAACTTTTGATAGGAAATCGAGTTATATTATAATAGGGTCTAGGGTTTTCAAATAAATAAGAAATAGCCGAAATTGTTACATTATTAAATTCCAGCATACTAGCCACAAAGTGGGTTATACAATCAAGTCCGATGGCACTTATTGGAAGTTGGATTCCATACAATGGCAGGGCTACCGGGGTACCGCCCGTCACAGTACGTGGCCTAGATCAACGTACCGAGGATCATGCCCAATCCCCTGCAACACAAGGCCGGAACCATCCCTTACTGGATAATTCCCGCATAAGAAACCCCAGCGGTTGTAGCTATTCAACCGCCCACACAGCCGAATAAAAAGAAGGGACCTCTAGACAAGGGAATCTCATACTACTTGGGTGCTACCCACTAACCTTGCTGCACCTCCCCTGTTTTAGCCATTCCGGTTTGATGAGGCTTGAGGCTACGATTACCTTTTAATAGAACACATCTATCTTAGAATGCTCATCGTCCACCTGACGATGTGTTGAAAGCATTCAATCCATACAAGTTCGTTCCGGGTTCGAACGAAACCGAAGGCATTATCTCGTTACACTCATTTTGGAATCACCCTCAGAGTTAACGACAATAACCCTTGCACTCTGAATCTTCATCTTCACTTGAGATTCACGACCTAACGTTTAACTTGGATCGATGTGGTATTCGGATATCCAAATCTGGAAACCCGATCCCGGTCTCATCGAAATCCAAACGTATTTTAAAGGCCAAGTTGTTTAAAGGTTTAAACAATTCAATTCAATACTTGAATTCACACAGCATTTAACACAGATAAATATCACACATTTATCACAGATATATCCAATATCATATCATAGAATATCACAGCATATCATCCAATAGATATCATCCAATTCAGATATTCTACACAACCATCATCCATAAGCAACAATTATTAACCCTATGTTATAATTAATTTAATTAACTTAAATTAAATTAATTACTTAAGAATTAATTATCTAACCTTGCTTAATCACTCATTAATTAATTACAAACCTTTAATTAATTAATTACTCATTAAATATTAATCATCCTTGATTAATTATTCATTAATTACATAAAGTAATTATCCTTTAATTAATTTTACAAATTAATTATTCTTAACCATTAACAGTAATTAACCTTCATTAATTAATTATTAATTAATTACATAAATTAATGATCCTTAATTAATTACTTCCATTAATCATCTTTAATTAATCATAAACAGTAATTACCATCCTATATTACTTACCTTAATTAATTAACTCCTTAATTAATTATATTAAATCCATTGATTAATTACACCAAGAAATAAATCCTTAATTACTTCTCCTAAGTAATTATCCTTTAATTAAATTACATCTTGTAATTATACATTAATTACTTACAGTAATTACACTTATTAATTTCATTAAGTATTTATACTTAATCAACATCAAGTGATTATCTTTAATTAATTTACGAATTTTAATTAACTAAAATTAATCACATTCACTAATTACAATTGGGTAATTCATCCTTTAATTACCTTTAAACAAATTAATTAATCTTTAATTACAGATTAATTATTCTTTTAATTATTAATTAATAAACCTTAATTATCAATTAATAAAACTTAATAACAAATTAATTAATCCTTAATTATTAGTTAATCAATCCTTGATTACCATTTGATTAATCCTTAATTAATCTTTAATTACAAATTAATCACCCCTTAATTAATAATTAATAAAACCTAATTATTAATTAATAAAACTTAATTACAAATTAAGTACTTTTTAATTACCAATTAATTTACCTTTAATTACAAATTTATTAATCTTTATTTACTAAATTAATTAATCTCTAATCATTAATTAATCAATCTCTAATCACTTAATTAATTCATCTCTAATCATTAATTAATCCTTAATCATTAGTTAATTAAATTAATTGATTTCTCTTAATTAATTTCTTAACTAGTCCTTTATCATTAATTAATTACATTAATTAATCATACTTTAATTTTCTTAATTAACTTAATTAATTTCAAATCATTAAAACCTTAATTATTTTAAGATAAAAACATTATCTTATTAATGCCTTAATTATCAATAAAACATTTTATCTTAATAAATGACCTAATTATCATTTCAATTTAAAACATTTTATCATTACAATTAACTTTACTTAATCGAATCATTTATTAAGATTGAATAAAATAAACATTTAACTTGATAAATTAAAGTTACCAAAACTTCCTTTAAATATTTAAAATATTATCAAGTAGTAGTTTTAAAACTAGCTTCAATTTAAATTTTCAAAACCTTGCTTTTATTAAAACTTTGTTAAAATTTTAAAGTTAAAATCTGGAAACAGTTCTCTTACGATCACGAAGACAAACCCGAGCACAAACCAAAATTCCTCGAGTTTCCCTTCGAGCCGACTTCTACTTCGAGTCGCACTCTCATATTCTCGAGACCAAACCCGTGAACAATTTCTTCTTCCCAAACCCATCGACCATCTCTGTTCCAAACGTGCACGTGCACAGTCGATCGCGATGACATCGACCACCGCCGACACCTTCAACCCATCGTCGATTACCTCTACAAACAATTCCGACCACCCCAGGCATCATCACAAAGCCTAAAGCGAAAACGAGTAAATCGATAGAAAAACTGGAACCAAACGTGATCGGAAATCCACCAATCGCCGATGATCTCGTCCACGATCATCCATGCCTTCATCATCCAAGCTTCGTCTCGGTCTCCAGCTTTGATTCCTCCACTTGCGGTGAAGTCCGATCAACCCCTGACATCACAGCGAACTCAAACCCATCGTCGACTCAACCATCTCACAAAACCCTAAAATCATTCCGCTTGACCATCATGATCGATGAAAATTTATGCGAGTATTTTTCCTGGAATCTCCAACATCCAATCTAACTTCACCCACGATCTCGAAGCCAAATCATCCCCCGATCACCAGAATTCGACAGAAAACCCATCACAGTTCAACTCACTATATCTCGACAACCACGAATTTAAAAATCTTGAATCTATTATCAAAAATCACCATTTTCAAGTATGAATCAGTTTACATAATCAAAGAGAGAAATTTAGACATTCGATTTTCTTACTTATATATGATCTTTACTGTTATATTTTATTTTTGAAATAAATACTCAGTATATTCATTTGAAACTATTTTTAAAAATTAAATCTGGTTAATTCTATCATTTTTCATTTAGGGATCATATCCTAAAATAGATTGAAGAAGGAGAATTTGAATTTTCTTGAACTTTGTTTTAGCCTGTTAACTTTTGAACAGAGGAGTGATTTTCTCTATACAGGCATACATACTCATCTTTACATATATATACCAACATGCAGGCATATTTAACAACTAATCAATCATTTTTTTTATAACATACATCAAATGTCAACCACATACATCAAAATATATAGGCAGATTCAAGTGAGTTTACTCACTGGAAAGCTAGAACAGAGGCATCTAAATCAACAGATAAGCATATATATACAGAGGCTTAATTATATACGTACATATAGAACAATTATCATCACAGATTCACATGCAATCAGATGATTACCTACTTAACTTTTAATTAAAGTGTTTACTCACCTTTTAACCAAAATGCAGAGACCCTGAAAACTGGATGGAACTTAGAAACTTGAATTTGCAATAGAAAGTGTTTAGACTTTTTGAAACTGGAAACTTGGAAGCTTTAAGATCTTGATTGATGCAGTTTGAAGCTTTATTGCTGCTGATTACAGGTTTGGACCTTGCTTTGGTTTTGAGAAATTGTTTTCAGGTTTGAAAAAAAGATACAGGTTTGAATATCAACAGATTTGAAATACAGGCTTTGATTCTTCTTGCTTATGAAAATGATTACAGGATTTTAAATTCTGGTTTGAGGAATGAATTCAGGTTTTGATTTTGAACTTGAGCTTTGTAAAATGCTTTCAGGTTGTTTTGAGTTTTCTTGAGGAAATAAATTTCAGGGTTTTAAGTTTTGAACTGAGATTTGCTTTACAGGATTTGATGTTTCTTTGTTTTAGAAATCGTGAAGATAGGAAAAGAAATGAAGAAGATAGATGTTTGTTTATATAATGTTAAATTAGGATTTATTAAAATTAGAGAAAAAGAAAATAAATTATGACACTTGTCTTCAACCTTATTTAATATGCTAACACATGTTACTTAGCATGATTTAGAGGCTAACACTTGTAATTTAAGCATTTTATATTATTTTTAAAAGATTTTAAAAACTTTTATATTTATTTCTTAATTAATAAATACATTTGTAATTTAATAAATGCTTTCTAAATATTACATAAATACAATCTTTAAAGAAAATAGAATATAAACCAATTATGATTTAAATAAAAATCATATAAAATATTTTAAACTCATTTTTAAATGCTAATTTAAAAGCTTTTGTATTTATTCCTATTAAATAAATACTCTTCCAAATTTCTATAAACAAATTTCTTTAAAGAGAATAATATAAAACAAATCTTATTTTTAAATAAAAACTTTTATTCATATATTTTAAATCCAAACTATATTATTATTATTTTATTTTAAGATATATATATTTCTTTAAATTCAATTCTTAAATTCAATTTCAAAGTCAATTTAAAATCTAAATTTAAAATCAATTCAAATAAATATAGATATCAATTTTAAACAAGCACATTATTAATTATAAATAATTATCCTATTTAAAATCAATTTAAATACACATATATTAGCTGTGCTTGTTCTGTCAACTACATGAAGAATCTACTGCACACCTTTTTTTTGACTGTCCTTCTTTGCATTACATGTTAGACAAGATCAGTTGTATTACTGGTTATCATTTAACTGGAACTGCTACTAGTACTCTCTGGCATATTATCTTTAAAGCAACTAGATGGAGGATGTTACAAGGAAGAGTATTAGCTGTTGTATTGAAAATTAGTATGTCAGTGATCTGGGCAGAAAGGAACTCCATGGTTTTTGAAAATGTTAGAAGAACTGATGCCTCAATTTGGAATGAAGTCAAGTCTCGAACTCAAACTCAGCTGAAACATTGTGCTAATGGTTTCCCAATTTCAATTATTGATGCTTGGGGATGAGTTTGTATTACTTGTAGCTTTTGATTTTTTTCTTCTTCTTCTTTTTCTTTTTGTTGTACTTCTTTTTTATTGTCATGCAATAAAACTGGTAGGGGCCCAGTTAACCCCGCTGGCTTTGCCAAAAAAAAAAAAAAAATTAAATACACATATATATATATATATATTTTTAACAATACTTATTAAATTTGAAAATAAGTCTATTTAAAATCTATTTATATTTAAAAACAATCTCAATATTAAATTGTTTGAAAATAACACTTTTGCCAATTTTAAATAATTAATAAAGAGATTATCACATTTTAAATTCCCTGAAATTCCGGGATATCACATTCCTCCCTCCTTAAAAGAATTTCGTCCTCGAAATTTAAAACAAAAGATAATCCAAAGATTTTATTTTATAACAATCTAAGCATACCTATCAGCCATATACAACCAAACAAACAATTTCATCCAAACAACCAATTCAATCAAACAAACAATTCTATCAAACAAACAATTTTAGCTATCCGGACACAGATCCCGGATAAGCTTCTTAAAATTTCCTTGAGTTTCCCAGGTATAGATACTGGGAAACTCGCTCTACTGAATCCAAAACTAGCTATACTATTTAGCTACTGAGCTCCTACTCATCTAGATCTATGATCTGAACAAGATATCAGACCACAGACAAGATCAACTCAACTACCAAACCTTCCTAAATTGTTGGTTCCAAAACCAATGATGGACCATACACGTATTCCCTCAGAGATACGTGAAATACATTGAATCACAGACTTCCAAACTGGCAATTCAAACCTTAATAGCCAAACACTGATCCTTACAAAACTTAGAAGAATCCAAAATGCAACGGAGCTAACTTCCTGGTCTTACCCAAATCTTATAGCTCCTTCGATTGGAGAAAACTTATCCAAAATCAAATCCCCGTCTTCGAAATCCAAATTCCTTCGGACGATCCTGGGCTGCCTACATCCTTCCTGATCAGCTCATCCTTCGCTGATGCCTTAAAAAAACAAACCAGACCAAAAACAACTCATCAAAATGATACTCTCAAGATCTACCAAAACCAAAAACACCAACTCTACTACCATCAGTAGACTACAATTTACTTCTCCTATCTGGAAAAGACAAAACAGATGCACTCACCAATCTGACCTTCAGATCCAGAAAAATTTCCTGTAGAAACCCTCTAAACCAAACACTGCAACTTCCGGTTGCTTCCACTCTAGAACAGCTGCCACCTTGCTTCTGCTGCACAACTCTGATCTGGAGAAGATGAGAATGTCGTCGATGAATCACAAGCACAGACTAGACAACACATCCTGGAAATATGGTTCAATAGATCCATAAAAAGAAAACTCAGAAGTTCTAGGAAATCCTTAGCTGCCTCACCAAACTCTATCTCTAGGAGACATTCTTCTACTAAGCTGAACCACCAGTACCACTCCTGGAATCCTAGTCAATAAGGAACTCAATCTCAAATGCAGACAAACTTCTGACTTCCCTGAAGACATCCGGAAAATCTCTGATAACACAAGAGAACACTCAAACTATCGCAAGTCACTTTTGTGATCAACCCATCCTAATTCCAAAGAAACTGCTCTCTTTTTACCAATCAGAACAGCTTACACTTATCTATCCACTCCATCGAAGAAATGGATCCATTCTGCAGCTTCTGAACTCCACCTCTTAGAAAACTGCTTAGCCAGAAAATCTTCTTGCTGGAACACAGAACACTTCCGAGCTGCACTGCTGACACAGATGCCAAAGACTTCCTAATCCAAAGCTTCTTGAGAAACTCGTACCTCAAACCAAACTCAAACACCCTGCTAAACTCAGCCACAACACCGATGCTGACACATTTCCTAAAACTTGCTCCAAAAGAAAACATTTTCGAAGACATCCATAGTTACTGCATCTCACCATGTAGTTGCTTCTTCCTGAAGTTGCCAAGATATCATCACTTGCTTCAGCTCTTTCGACAGATCCAAACTCTCAAAAATCTGCTCACACGAGCGCGATCAAACTTACACTACAATGATGGACTCCGAACCTTAACAGGTTTCCTTCAGAGATCAATGAAATCCTTACATCAAGCAAAGCTCACTCGAGACGGTATTAGGTCTACAGTCTCGACAGATACACTTCCAATCTCAAACATCCAAACTCCAACCATTGGTAGTCGTGTTACACACACCACTACCCTTTCTACCTTTATAACTTAATTTGGAAAACCCGAATAGGTAACCCAACAAATAGGTAGAATAAATATATATATAATTATATAAAAATTACAAATACGCTCTCTCAAGATAGACACCACTCCAGAGCCTAGGTATTCACTCAACCAAGAGCTCTGATACCAACTGTGACGACCCGACTTTTTCTCCACGGAAAGTCGCATCATCTTTAAGAAATAAAGGGATAGAAAAGAGAAAAGATAGAGAAGAAAGAAGAAACAACATCAGAATCTAAACAGCGGAACGAATAAATTATATTAATCACATAAAATATTACATTGTATCATATACAACAACTATCAGAGTTACACAGCTTATATAACACATACTAGACAGTTATAAACACCTGTCTAAACATTACAACTCAAAACACAACTTAAACAAATGACTCAGAGATCAACACAGCGGAAATACAGATATCTAAACGCTGAAGCCTCCTGCTCCATTGCTCCTTCAGAATTCGTCAAAGCAAACCTGAATCCCTTGGCTACTCGTAAAAATTTGAGTACCCAAGAGTTTATAAAAACAGAAATAAACACTTGGGTCAGACATGGGTCTGGTGTGAGTAAACGGTTAAAATTTGCTTAACTTCAAAACCTTTTGAAAACAAAGTTATCACGTAAGACTTCCCACACATAAACATGGAAAAGTTTTTACCTTACGCTAACCAAAACTTTTGATAGGAAATCGAGTTATATTATAATAGGGTCTAGGGTTTTCAAATAAATAAGAAATAGCCGAAATTGTTACATTATTAAATTCCAGCATACTAGCCACAAAGTGGGTTATACAATCAAGTCCGATGGCACTTATTGGAAGTTGGATTCCATACAATGGCAGGGCTACCGGGGTACCGCCCGTCACAGTACGTGGCCTAGATCAACGTACCGAGGATCATGCCCAATCCCCTGCAACACAAGGCCGGAACCATCCCTTACTGGATAATTCCCGCATAAGAAACCCCAGCGGTTGTAGCTATTCAACCGCCCACACAGCCGAATAAAAAGAAGGGACCTCTAGACAAGGGAATCTCATACTACTTGGGTGCTACCCACTAACCTTGCTGCACCTCCCCTGTTTTAGCCATTCCGGTTTGATGAGGCTTGAGGCTACGATTACCTTTTAATAGAACACATCTATCTTAGAATGCTCATCGTCCACCTGACGATGTGTTGAAAGCATTCAATCCATACAAGTTCGTTCCGGGTTCGAACGAAACCGAAGGCATTATCTCGTTACACTCATTTTGGAATCACCCTCAGAGTTAACGACAATAACCCTTGCACTCTGAATCTTCATCTTCACTTGAGATTCACGACCTAACGTTTAACTTGGATCGATGTGGTATTCGGATATCCAAATCTGGAAACCCGATCCCGGTCTCATCGAAATCCAAACGTATTTTAAAGGCCAAGTTGTTTAAAGGTTTAAACAATTCAATTCAATACTTGAATTCACACAGCATTTAACACAGATAAATATCACACATTTATCACAGATATATCCAATATCATATCACAGAATATCACAGCATATCATCCAATAGATATCATCCAATTCAGATATTCTACACAACCATCATCCATAAGCAACAATTATTAACCCTATGTTATAATTAATTTAATTAACTTAAATTAAATTAATTACTTAAGAATTAATTATCTAACCTTGCTTAATCACTCATTAATTAATTACAAACCTTTAATTAATTAATTACTCATTAAATATTAATCATCCTTGATTAATTATTCATTAATTACATAAAGTAATTATCCTTTAATTAATTTTACAAATTAATTATTCTTAACCATTAACAGTAATTAACCTTCATTAATTAATTATTAATTAATTACATAAATTAATGATCCTTAATTAATTACTTCCATTAATCATCTTTAATTAATCATAAACAGTAATTACCATCCTATATTACTTACCTTAATTAATTAACTCCTTAATTAATTATATTAAATCCATTGATTAATTACACCAAGAAATAAATCCTTAATTACTTCTCCTAAGTAATTATCCTTTAATTAAATTACATCTTGTAATTATACATTAATTACTTACAGTAATTACACTTATTAATTTCATTAAGTATTTATACTTAATCAACATCAAGTGATTATCTTTAATTAATTTACGAATTTTAATTAACTAAAATTAATCACATTCACTAATTACAATTGGGTAATTCATCCTTTAATTACCTTTAAACAAATTAATTAATCTTTAATTACAGATTAATTATTCTTTTAATTATTAATTAATAAACCTTAATTATCAATTAATAAAACTTAATAACAAATTAATTAATCCTTAATTATTAGTTAATCAATCCTTGATTACCATTTGATTAATCCTTAATTAATCTTTAATTACAAATTAATCACCCCTTAATTAATAATTAATAAAACCTAATTATTAATTAATAAAACTTAATTACAAATTAAGTACTTTTTAATTACCAATTAATTTACCTTTAATTACAAATTTATTAATCTTTATTTACTAAATTAATTAATCTCTAATCATTAATTAATCAATCTCTAATCACTTAATTAATTCATCTCTAATCATTAATTAATCCTTAATCATTAGTTAATTAAATTAATTGATTTCTCTTAATTAATTTCTTAACTAGTCCTTTATCATTAATTAATTACATTAATTAATCATACTTTAATTTTCTTAATTAACTTAATTAATTTCAAATCATTAAAACCTTAATTATTTTAAGATAAAAACATTATCTTATTAATGCCTTAATTATCAATAAAACATTTTATCTTAATAAATGACCTAATTATCATTTCAATTTAAAACATTTTATCATTACAATTAACTTTACTTAATCGAATCATTTATTAAGATTGAATAAAATAAACATTTAACTTGATAAATTAAAGTTACCAAAACTTCCTTTAAATATTTAAAATATTATCAAGTAGTAGTTTTAAAACTAGCTTCAATTTAAATTTTCAAAACCTTGCTTTTATTAAAACTTTGTTAAAATTTTAAAGTTAAAATCTGGAAACAGTTCTCTTACGATCACGAAGACAAACCCGAGCACAAACCAAAATTCCTCGAGTTTCCCTTCGAGCCGACTTCTACTTCGAGTCGCACTCTCATATTCTCGAGACCAAACCCGTGAACAATTTCTTCTTCCCAAACCCATCGACCATCTCTGTTCCAAACGTGCACGTGCACAGTCGATCGCGATGACATCGACCACCGCCGACACCTTCAACCCATCGTCGATTACCTCTACAAACAATTCCGACCACCCCAGGCATCATCACAAAGCCTAAATCGAAAACGAGTAAATCGATAGAAAAACTGGAACCAAACGTGATCGGAAATCCACCAATCGCCGATGATCTCGTCCACGATCATCCACGCCTTCATCATCCAAGCTTCGTCTCAGTCTCCAGCTTTGATTCCTCCACTTGCGGTGAAGTCCGATCAACCCCTGACATCACAGCGAACTCAAACCCATCGTCGACTCAACCATCTCACAAAACCCTAAAATCATTCCGCTTGACCATCATGATCGATGAAAATTTATGCGAGTATTTTTCCTGGAATCTCCAACATCCAATCTAACTTCACCCACGATCTCGAATCCAAATCATCCCCCGATCACCAGAATTCGACAGAAAACCCATCACAGTTCAACTCACTATATCTCGACAACCACGAATTTAAAAATCTTGAATCTATTATCAAAAATCACCATTTTCATGTATGAATCAGTTTACATAATCAAAGAGAGAAATTTAGACATTCGATTTTCTTACTTATATATGATCTTTACTGTTATATTTTATTTTTGAAATAAATACTCAGTATATTCATTTGAAACTATTTTTAAAAATTAAATCTGGTTAATTCTATCATTTTTCATTTAGGGATCATATCCTAAAATAGATTGAAGAAGGAGAATTTGAATTTTCTTGAACTTTGTTTTAGCCTGTTAACTTTTGAACAGAGGAGTGATTTTCTCTATACAGGCATACATACTCATCTTTACATATATATACCAACATGCAGGCATATTTAACAACTAATCAATCATTTTTTTTATAACATACATCAAATGTCAACCACATACATCAAAATATATAGGCAGATTCAAGTGAGTTTACTCACTGGAAAGCTAGAACAGAGGCATCTAAATCAACAGATAAGCATATATATACAGAGGCTTAATTATATACGTACATATAGAACAATTATCATCACAGATTCACATGCAATCAGATGATTACCTACTTAACTTTTAATTAAAGTGTTTACTCACCTTTTAACCAAAATGCAGAGACCCTGAAAACTGGATGGAACTTAGAAACTTGAATTTGCAATAGAAAGTGTTTAGACTTTTTGAAACTGGAAACTTGGAAGCTTTAAGATCTTGATTGATGCAGTTTGAAGCTTTATTGCTGCTGATTACAGGTTTGGACCTTGCTTTGGTTTTGAGAAATTGTTTTCAGGTTTGAAAAAAAGATACAGGTTTGAATATCAACAGATTTGAAATACAGGCTTTGATTCTTCTTGCTTATGAAAATGATTACAGGATTTTAAATTCTGGTTTGAGGAATGAATTCAGGTTTTGATTTTGAACTTGAGCTTTGTAAAATGCTTTCAGGTTGTTTTGAGTTTTCTTGAGGAAATAAATTTCAGGGTTTTAAGTTTTGAACTGAGATTTGCTTTACAGGATTTGATGTTTCTTTGTTTTAGAAATCGTGAAGATAGGAAAAGAAATGAAGAAGATAGATGTTTGTTTATATAATGTTAAATTAGGATTTATTAAAATTAGAGAAAAAGAAAATAAATTATGACACTTGTCTTCAACCTTATTTAATATGCTAACACATGTTACTTAGCATGATTTAGAGGCTAACACTTGTAATTTAAGCATTTTATATTATTTTTAAAAGATTTTAAAAACTTTTATATTTATTTCTTAATTAATAAATACATTTGTAATTTAATAAATGCTTTCTAAATATTACATAAATACAATCTTTAAAGAAAATAGAATATAAACCAATTATGATTTAAATAAAAATCATATAAAATATTTTAAACTCATTTTTAAATGCTAATTTAAAAGCTTTTGTATTTATTCCTATTAAATAAATACTCTTCCAAATTTCTATAAACAAATTTCTTTAAAGAGAATAATATAAAACAAATCTTATTTTTAAATAAAAACTTTTATTCATATATTTTAAATCCAAACTATATTATTATTTTTTTATTTTAAGATATATATATTTCTTTAAATTCAATTCTTAAATTCAATTTCAAAGTCAATTTAAAATCTAAATTTAAAATCAATTCAAATAAATATAGATATCAATTTTAAACAAGCACATTATTAATTATAAATAATTATCCTATTTAAAATCAATTTAAATACACATATATATATATTTTTAACAATACTTATTAAATTTGAAAATAAGTCTATTTAAAATCTATTTATATTTAAAAACAATCTCAATATTAAATTGTTTGAAAATAACACTTTTGCCAATTTTAAATAATTAATAAAGAGATTATCACATTTTAAATTCCCTGAAATTCCGGGATATCACAAATTGGGTGTGATTGTTGTCCCAGAAATCGATTAGGTGATCTTTTGGCCTGGTAAAACAAGAGAGCTTGCCCCGGACTCGAATACAGGAGGGTGTACCTCGTGGCCTTGAAATCGAGGGTGTAATCTGGGAGATTATTTTTGATAAGAAATCCGTACGTTTGTGTAGGAGTGGATGTATGGTAACTCCGAACCAGTATAAAATCCTGGTGTGTTCTTTCCTTTACTGCTGTTATTTATAATTTGCATCTGTGTTTGATTCTGTGATTATATCTATGTCTATGAATTGCATTTGTTGGTGATTAAATTTACATAAGTTTCAAAAAGATTTAGAAAATCCATAAAACACTATTCACCCCCTCTCTAGTGTTATTCCAACCTTAAGATCCGTAATCCGCATTTCTCACAGTTTGAAGTACAAATGCAAGGGACAAGAGAAAGCAAGGCCTTAGAAAATAAGTCAATAGCGTTCAATGCAATAACAGATGGTTCAGACTCAAACAGTGACGATGATGAAGAAATAGCCTTGATGACAAGGAATTTTAGAAAGTTTCTAAAATACAGAAAGATGAACAATTACAAGAGAAATGATCATAAGAATTCTGGAAACAATAATGAAACTCAAAACAACGGCATATGCTACAATTGTGATGAGCCAGGCCACTTAAAAAGAGATTGTCCACATCCGTATAAACATAAATTTTCTCCAAGTAATGATTCGTCAAAGAAAAGAATGAGAGCATATACTGCTACACTGGACGATTCAGACTCATCCTCTAGTGATGAAGATCAAGAGACGGAAAATTCAAACATGTGCTTTACAACTATTCACGATTCTAATGATCTCGGAAATATGGATCTAAAAATAGGTACGCATTTAAATTATACTGATTAAAATTGCTTGTTTGAATGTTCGAATGTTTGATTGTTTGCATGTTTTGAAATTGCTGGTTGTTTGAATTTAAAATTTTTGACTTTCAAAATAATATTATTTTAATAATATTTTAATATTAAAATATTAATATTAAAGTGTTATTATATTTAATATTATTTCAGATAAAATATAAATTAGATTATAGGATATATATATATATATATATATACATAGATATTAAATAAAATAAGAAAAATAAGTCACACGATTTAAGGGACCCATGTCGACATGACCCTACCCCCCATGTCGACATCCCTCCAGAAAATTCAAATTCAAATTTGAATTCAAAACTTTGAATTTCCCTCTACCATTTCACCAACTCTAAAGCACTGAAAAGGTGTCACTTGACCAGAGAACATGGCTCTTAGATATCTATTTATCTTCTTAACTTTATCATATCTTTTCACTTTCATTTCAAAATTCAAACTTTCTTTCAAACTCTCAAGCTCTCTACTTTCTTCAAAAACGGCTTCCTCAAGCACTCCATCCACCATTAGATTGTCCATGGCCACCAAAGAGCTCCTCTATAATGATCTGGAAGCTATCAAGGCTTACATAAGCTATGTAAACTTTGGAAAGGTCCATACGGGAAAATTTGCTATCTTTAATGATTTTTCTTCCTATGAAATCAATGTTCTTTTTGAAGAGAATCAAATTCTTAGCTTAATTGATGATTCTCAAAATGATTTTGTTTGTTATCCGAATCTTGTCAAAATGTTTTATGCAAATTTGAATCGTGGTTTTTATGAAGGAAATGAAGGAGAATTGTGGAGTAGCGTTAAAGGAACGCGTATTGTTTTAAATAGTGCGATTTTGGGTAACATTCTTGGTTGTAAGTATATGGGAATGGATCTTTCGGATTTTCAAATTGATGAACATGATCATGAGACATTTCATCACATTTTTGAAGGAGATGATAACTTTGAGTTTATAAACCGAAATTTTCGTCCTAAAGCTAGAATTATAAACCTTCTTTTGCAACATACCATAACTCCAAGATCGGGAAATTTCAATCACCCTACTTTAAAAGTTTGTAAGGCTCTTTTTGCCATTTATGGGCACTATGACATTAATTGGACGCAAGTGATTTTAGATGAACTTCGTCCTAAATTTTTTACTTTAGGTGAAAACACTTTATATCATGGGATTTATCTCACTCGGATTTTTAACTACTTTGGTATTGATTATAAGAAGGAGGAGTTCGTTTCTAGAAAAGTGTTTAACCATGCTAACATCTCTCTCATGAAAATTTTGTTTGTGTTTCAACCATATGAAACACTTGCCGAAAAGGATGAGAGATTGGCTCATGAAGAGATGGAAGAAGAAGAGGAGGAGGAGGAAGAAGGGGAGGAGACGGAAATTGAAAAAGAAGGAGAGGAGAAGGAAGAGACTTCATTGGAAAGCATCGAATACCCTATCACTCCTAACAATCCATCCAACAAAATGCTTCTCAAGAATCAAAATATTATCGTGGAAAACAAACGGATTCTCAAAAGATACGTTAGTAAAAAGTTGGACAAGATTTCCACCAAAATGAACAAGTTCTTTAGGAAAGTGAGTCACAAGCTAGGATTATCATCATCTTCATCATCCTCTAATTAACACTAGTTTCATTTCATGTTGTATTAGTTTGTATCTCTCTTTAGTTAATGTTATGTATCGTTTATGTAATATTAACTAAATTTATCAATGAAAATCTTTTATTTCTGCTTCTTAGCTCTAAAATATCTCTGGCATGCTTGTTATTATATTATTTAAGTTTATATATATAGACCTGTAGATAATATAAAGAAACAAAGCAAATTGTCAAAATTAATAGGGGCATGTCGACATCCCCCTGCCCCCCATGTCGACATATAACGGCCAGAAAATGGTTTTTTTTTTAAATTGAAATTGACATAACTACCTTGTGTCTTTTCATTTCAAACGACTTTCTAACTCTTTAAATACCTGTTTCTTCCAGAAAAATGAAAATTTTCAATTCTCTTTATTTTCTATTGAATTTCTTCATATTTTATCAAAAAATGGCCTCTCCTATTCATAATCTAAGTGAGAATCTTGAAGAAACTCTCAATTTCTTCAAGAACTTACTTACTTTTATCCTTCGCAATAAACGTCACTTAGAATTAAGCCAAATGCAGATGATAAAAGAACAAGAAAGGCATTTCGATGCCATTCGATGGATGATCTCAGCCCTCAACAAAGAAGAACTTAAAGCGAATCCAAAAGGAACTCTAAACAAAGATAATGAAGAATGGGATGCTATAAAGACAGATCCTATCTTTGGTGAAGAAGGATGCGTTCAAGTTCCAAGAAATGTTTGATTTGACATATGTGGTTTGATTTACTTTGATTTGGTTTGAATTGTTTGGTTTGATTTGATTTGATTTGGTATGGTTTGGATTGATATGAATACGGTGTGCAATATATGATTAAACATGGTGTGGTTTGATAAGAACATGATGTATATATTGATTAATTATGTTTGAAATTTTCATATCTCTCACATTTACCTTACTATATTTTATTCATATATATTATCTGTCTCGTTTATATTCTATGATACTATGTTATTATCCTATACAGTGCTATAGTATAAGATTTAGGGGGAGTTATGTAGTTTAGGATTAATTTTTGTTAATGAAAAAGGGGAGAATTATAAAATAGGTTAGTCAGGCTTAGATTAAGGGGGAGTTAGTAGATTAAGGGGGGTTGTTGGAATAAGGGGGAGTCAAAGTAGAATCAGAGTTTGGTGGAGTATATTTTATAAACATAGGTTGTCATTATCAAAAAGGGGGAGATTGTTAGTTCCTGAGATGATGGTTTTGATGACAACAACCTTAGGACCTATTATAAAATATAAATACTAATATTCTTGTCAAGATATATATGTATATGCAGGATATATGTGTGTGTGTGTGTATGTATGTATATGTATGCAGGTACTGAGAATGAAGACTATACAGTACAAAGATTCAAGACTGAGTATAGAGATTCAAGACTGACAAATTCAAGATTGAAGAAATCAAGACTGAAGACTCATGACTACCAAGAGTTCAAGATATCAAGATAAGTAATAGAGTCTAGATTTATGTTAAAACTTCATAATAGCACTAAACTCTCTATTTGGATTTTAATTATGGAATGGAATCCGCCTTCTCGCTTTAATAGTGGGATGGAACCGACGACCTCTTTAGTGGGATGGAACCCACTACCTTCTCTAGTGGAATGGAATCCACGAAATTTTCAAAATGTTTTATTTTTTCAAAACTATCTTTTTAAAGTATCTCTATCAATTTAAATATTTCAACCTTAATTCAAAAACTATTTTTAATCATATTAATTTCAAAATCATCTCTTGTTTTTTAAACTATCTCTTGATTTTAATATTTTAGCTTTAATTTATTTTAAAGAAATCTATACTTAGTTTTTAATATGACTTTTATATTATAGATTATATATTTTAAGATTACTTTCTAAAACTCTTTTATAAGTTTAAACTATATTCAAAATGGTTTACAAAGTTTAGAAATTGTTTTGACAAGCTTTAGAATAGAAATCATTTTAAAGCAAAATCTATTTTCAAAATTAACATAGGCATGTCGACATCCCTCATCTCCCCATGTCGACATGGTAGCCGTAGAATTTAAAATTCAAATTTTCAAAAGAAGTGTCTATTCGTCATATCCTTTTGCGAATGGACATGACCATTGTTCTCCTATAAATACCAGTTGTTTTCAACGAATTTTAAGTTAGTTTTTCTTCATTTCTTCACTCCGTCTTCTCCACTCAAATATTCTCTTATATTTCAAATGTTTTAACAAAACTCTACCGAAATTCTAAGTGAATCAAACTCGATCATCTCTTATTTGATTCTCTGCCACTCTCTCTCAAAGATCTCAGTGCTATTCAGAGTTATAGGATCATTTGTAATCAAAGAAGTGTATCGAGTCTCCATCTATCAAAGTGTGATTGGAACCGGTGTGATTGTGGCCTATAAATCAATTGGGTGTGATTGTAGCCCATAAATCAATTAGGTTATCTTATAGCCTGGTTAAATCAAGAGAGTTTTCCTTGGACTCGGAGAGAGGAGGGTGTATCTCGCAGCCTTGAAATCGAGGTTGTAATATCGACACTATATTTGAAAAGAAATCTGCACTAGAAATTGTGTGGGACTGGATGTAGGGTAATTCTGAACCAGTATAAAATTCCGGTGTGTTCTTTCCTTTACTGCTTTTATTTACTATTTGCATATGTATATGATTCTGTGATTGTCTCTATGTTTGTGAAATTGCATTTGTATGTGTTTAATTTTGAAAAGATTTCAAAAATTCCATAAAATCCATTAAACACTATTCACCCCCCTCTAGTGTTAATCCAGCCTTAAGATCTGTAATCCGTATTTCCTTTATAGTATCCTTTGCCAAGAATAGATGATCTGTTTGATCAGTTGAGTGGAGCTAGGGCATTTTCCCAGTTGGACTTAGCGACAAGTTTCCATCAGTTAAGGGTGGTGGAGAACAGTATTCCTTTGACAACATTTCGAACTAGATATGGTTCATATGAGTGGTTAGTGATGCCATTTGGATTAACGAATGCACCTTCTTTCTTTGTGGATTTGATGAACCGAGTTTTCCGAGAGTATTTGGATAGGCTTATGTTGGTGTTTATTGATGACATTCTAGTCTACTCTAGGGATGAGAGAGAGCATGAAGTTCATCTTAGAGTGGTACTGAAGACGCTGCGGTAAAATCAGCTAAAGGAAAAGTTTACCAAGTGTCATTTCTGGAAGAAAGAGGTAAAATTTCTTGGTCACATGGTTTCAGAGAAAGGATTTTCAGTCTATTCAGATAAGATCGAAGCCGTGAATAATTGGAAGAGACCAGAGACAGTGATTGAAATCAGGAGTTTTCTTGGACTTGCTTACTACTACCGGAGGTTCATTAAGGATTTCTCGCGAATAGCAGCACCCTTAACTAAGCTAACTGGGAAGGAAGTGAGATTTGTTTGGTCTGACAAATGTGAGGAAGCATTCCTTAAGTTAAAGAATTTGTTAACCAATGCACCCGTGTTAGTAGTTCCAGACGGAAACCAAGGATTGGTAGTGTATATTGATGCATGTGGAACTGGATTAGGAGCAGTGTTGATGTAGAATGTTAAAGTCATTGCCCACGCATCTAGGCAGCTTAGACCGCATGATGTTAGATATCCTACTCATGATTTGGCATATGTGATCTGCGCATTGAAGATTTGGAGACATTATCTCCTAGGGGAGAGGTTTGAGCTTTATACCGATCATAAGTCTTTACGGTATTTATTCTCTTAAAAGGAGTTGAATATGAGGAGTGGCTGAAGTTTTTGGCTGCATATGATTTTGGTATAGAGTGTACACTAGGAAAAGGTAATAAGGTGGCAGATTCTCTTAGCAGAAAACATCAGAATGTGGTGTTAGCTATGTTGGCAGAGTGGAAAGAATTAGAAGCTTTAGTCAGTTGTGATGTGCAGTTAAGATCGACTACTGGTTCTAGTCAGAGTTCCGCTCGATTGTCTTATTTAGAAGTTCGACCAGTATTGATTGAGAAAATTGCTTCTAATCAGAAGGAGGATCCAGTTTCGATTGAGAAAATCAGAAAGCTTCAGGTTGGAACTGAGATCGATGATCTAAAGGATTTTATCCTTGACCAGAGAGGATGGTTGAGAAAGAGGGAACGATTATGTGTTCCAAATGTGGAGGACTTGAAGAAAGAAGTTCTTGGAGAATGTCATCGGTCCAAGTTTATGATTCATCCTGGAGGGACCAAGATGTATCAGGATATGAAGAGGAGCTTCTATTGGGAAGGCATGAAGATGGATGTTGGCTCGTGGGTTAGGCAGTGTGCAAACTGGCAACATGTGAAAGCTAAACATCAGAAACCGAGTGGGTTGCTTCAGCCTTTAGAGATTCTAGTTTGGAAATAGGATTCGATATCTATGGATTTTATAAACGGGTTGTCAAGGTCAAATAGAGGTAATGAAAGTATATGGGTTATAGTCGACAAATGACCAAGAGTGCCCATTTCATTCCAGTTAGTCAACCAGAACAACACCTGTTTAGTTAAGTTGTTCTTGAAGAACATAGTTAGACTGCATGGAGTTCCTAGTAGTATAGTCAGTGACAGAGATGCTTTGTTCACTAGTGAATTCCAAAAGAGTCTACAGGAAGTGATGGGTACCAAAACTTAATAAAAGTACTATGTATCACCCTCAGACAGCTGGTCAGACAGTGAGAATCAATAAAGTACTTGAGGATCTACTGAGAGCTTGTGTATTGGACTTTAGTGGATCTTGGGAGGATCATCTACATTTGGTTGAGTTTTCCTATAATAATAGTTATCAGACTAGTACAGGAATGGTGCCTTTTGAGTCTTTGTATGGAAGACCATGCAAATCACCAGCATGTTGGTTGGAGACTGGAGACAGACTAGTCTTAGATCCAGATTTGGTTAGAAAGGCGTCAGAAAAGGTCGAGTCAGTCCAAGGAAGGATGAAGGAAGCTCAGTCAAGACAAAAGAGTTACGTAGATAAGAGGCGTAAGGACTAAGAATTATCAGTTAGAGATAAGGTTTTCATTAAGGTCTCACCAATGAAGGGTATGATACGATTTGGAAAGTCAGAGAATTTGGCCCCAAGATATGTAGGTCCATTCTAGATTATAGAGAGGATTGGAAAGCTCGCATACATAATAGAGTTTCCGAGCAGTTTGGCAGGTGTCCATAATGTATTTCATGTGTCTCACCTTCACAAGTATGTGCATGATCCAGAGAATACTGTTCCTCCGACAGGGTTGGAAGACTTAGTAGTTGAGCCTAATTTGACTTTCGTTAGACAACTAGTTCGGGTTGTAGCTAGAGATGAGAAAAGATTAAGGAATAAGCAGTCAGGTTGGTGAAAGTTCAGTGGAGCGACAACGAGAAGGACCGTACTTGGGAGACAAAGGACATGATTAGAGATACTTATCCTGATCTGCTTTGAGGGTTTGTCAAAATTATATTTATATGGGTAGTTGCTAGTCAGTTAGACTAGTATGGTTGTTAGGAGTTGTTATAGACGATTGCTATGTTTAGTATTTAGTACTTACTGAATTTCAAGGACGAAATTCTTTAAGGGGGGAGCCTGTAACATCCCTAATTTTTTATAACGTTATTCAAGAAATTTAATTAGATAAATTAAATAGAATAGTGATGATAAGGGGAATGAGATTTGAATAAATTATATAAAGGGTCGTGCTTAATAATTAAATAAATGGGTTTAATTGGTTTAAAGGTTAAATAGTTCACACATGGGCATATTAGTAAAATAACCTCTTCATTCCGAACGGCTATGACCTTTTGTAATTGTCCATTCACATTCATTTTTCTCAACTCAAAAATAAACGCCAAAACCCTAAGAACCGACCATTAACAAGGAGGAAAAGAGGAAGATTATAATCTAAAGCTAAGGGTCAAAGCTAGGAAGGATTAATCAACAACAAATCTCAAATTCCTTATCATATCTAAGGTGAATAATAATTTCGTACCATCTCTATTTTATTCTATAATTATATGTTTTTAGATTTATGATTAAATTCGTTTTTATGATGCTATGGATGATGATATGCTTGAACAATATTATGTTTGATTTATTTTAATTAATTCATACATGAATTTGCATGGTTTAGGGTAAAACCGAGAGTCTTGATTTTTAAAATGCCATGGAAAATTTATATGTTAAGTAAAACTTGATTTTGGAGATGGGTTCTATTTTTCAGAATTTTCCAAGTTATGGAAATTTTATTATGGATTTTTAAGGAAAATATGATATACTTGGGTTTAAAATTTATTTCGAATGTTTCAGAAAGAAATTTGGTCCGAAATTTTAATTTGTTGAATTATATGATGAAAGAAATTTTTTGTGAATTTTTGGGGATTTTTTCCAGTTGATATATTACGGAAAATAAATTATTTTAAAAGAGGGACTTTTCTGCAAATATCGGTTTTATCATATAGAAGGGTTTAACATTATAATGCTTTGATTTAGATCTAATTAATGCGGCAGATTTTAATTGTAAAGTATTTGAAAAGTTTTAAAGTAACCAATCGGGGAATTACAACAGGCAGGTTAGTTATAAAGTCATTGCCATACTTAGCTACAAATCAGTGTTTCAGAAAAAGGTTGTTTCGCCTAATTCGGAGGCACCTTTCGACTCCTTTACCTCCGGATCAACCCAGTCGAAACCAATGCACATGGTATCAATGAAATTGGTACAAAGTGAATTGGTAAGTAGCGGAAGGTAGGGTGTCGAAAGCAATGCTTTCGTAAGGGTCGAAACCAAGGTTCACATTTAAAAAGATAAGTGCATGTCTAGTTTTTGTAGGGCTTTTGACTAAGTCGATACCCTATAAAGTCGAAACCTTAGTTTGTTTTCTAAAATTAAATTCCTCCCTTGTTTTACTTAAAGATTTCAACATAGTCGAAAGCCATGCCTTCGAAAGGGACTTTATAAATAAGCTTTCAAAGGGGTACTTTTTCCTTAAATAAGGGCTTCCAAAACGATTGGTTTCGACCAAGTCGAGACCAAGCCGCTAATTCACCTTTCGACTGTATTAAAGCCATCTATGCTGTCGAAGGGTTACCTCTGTTTTAACTTAAACTAAGCCTTTTTCCTGAAAGCTTTTTAAAGGAGTTGAGGGTTTCGAAGGCAATGGAGTCGGAAGGGGGTTTCGACTCTATCCTTCCAAGTTTTAATTTAAAGGATTATGCTATCGACTAGATGGTTTCGACACCATCAACTTTTTACACCAAAATAATTGGTTTCGAAAGAGATTCTTTCGTATATATTCATTTTGACCCAAAGGATGTTTTAAAGAGTAAACCCAATGCTTTCAACAGAGTACTTTTATTTGTTTTGAAGCTATATTTAAAGAGTATTTTAATACCGTCAAATGGTACCATTGGTTTCGAAAGTGAACATTTAACAAGGGCTTCGAAAGGTATGTTTGTTATGTTTTGAAAAGAAGTTTATGTTTTCAAAGGAGGTTATCCAGAGGTTTCGAAGGTGATGTTTTAAAGTTTCAAAACAAATAACCCACTCTCAATTTTAAAAAGGAAATACCATGGCATAAATAAAGATTTTAGAAGTATTACATCTTCATTTACTTATTCACATTTTAATTAACCCACAACAGTACTTTGGGGAAGGGCAGAATAACCAGTTAGGTTGACCTAGTAGTGAATATAACTTAAGAAATGTTAAAATCTTATTAAAGATATTGGCAGGGGCCAATAGGTTCGCAGTAAGCCCATGAAAACTGTGTTTAACAAATGATATTAGCAGGGGCCAATAGGTTCATAGTCAGCCCATGAAAACTATGATTTGATACTGGCAGGGGCCAGTAGGTTTGTAGTCAGCTTATGAAAACTATATCTGAATTAAGATATTGACAGATAGTCAATAGGTTCCTAGTTAGCCCATGAAAACTAGGATAGGAGATAAGATATTGGAGTTACAATAGGTTCTTAGTGATCCCCGGAAAACTATGATTTTGGACAGATAGTCCATAAAAACATTTAACAGGTTAATAGTAATCCTAGAAACTATAATTGAGACAGATAGTCAAAATGAATGGGGATGGGTAATCCAGATTTGATTTACTTGTTTTGCATATCATCATAATGTTTTTGAAATACTATGTTTAAACCATTGTGGATGCAGGAAGCACAATATATGGTTTTATAAATGTTTTAGGATACTAGTGAGGGGAAAACCCGTTCCGCTAAGCGTCGTGGTATCACTAGATATCTAAATGGTTTGAGATGGTGAATTATTATTCATACCAGGCTTTATGTCTAACTCGAAGTTTTTGTTTTCCCCTTAAACTCTCGGGTACTTAATTGGTTTTGAGTAGGTTGAGAGTTAAGGTTTACAAGTATTCTTTTAGATGAATAAAGTTTCCTACGACGTTCATGAGGCAAGCTTTTTATTAGAGTTCTTTTATTTCCTTTGTGTGTTATGTTTGTAAAGGAAATTTGGTTTCTTGCCTATTTATATAATCTGATCAACCAATAGGGCATCTTCATATGTCGCTCTTGGCATATTTTGTAATAATTATATGTTATATGAACATGGTCTGCGAACAAAGATTATATAATCAATTTGGAATATTTTGAAATGGAATGTGAAATTTGTTTGCTGTTTAAATTTTTTTCATTTTCTTGTGTTTCTGTGTATTGATGTATCTAATATCGCCGTATTTGGTCGCCAAGGATTAATAATTATGGATGACTGCAGCATCCATGGCTGTTAGTTTTGGGCCTCCAAGTAGGGGGATGTTACAGCCCCCATGTTGGTCCTCATGCGAATTAAGACTAGCCTATCCGTAAATTACATGAATAGTAGTGAGTATTACATCACCCGACCATTACCGACCAATCTGAGACGTCTCATAGCATACGCTACTTACTTTAAACCCGACGTTATAGCGGGTAGAAATTTCATAAATCTATAAGGTGATTTCATACCCTGATTGGTTGCGAGGCACTTAGCCTTAAAACATCCCTTGTTTTACTATTCCTAGGTGCGAGGCTTGAAGGTAACGATTACCTTTTATATAGAACATATTCCACTTTGAATGCCACCTTGCCATTTCACAATCACACAACTGATTTCTACAAACGTATAACTCTTAAGCTCATACGTCTTAGGAAAGGATGCTAAGCTAAGAGAAGTTGCCTTATCCACCACTAAACAGATGATACGCTCATAGAGATCAATCAATATGATCTAGAAAAGCAACGTCTGACATTCGTCCATACAAGTTGTCCATAAACATGACAAAATGAAGGCACCTTCCTCCATATCCTATAGGGAACTGCCCCTAGGATTAATAGCGAATAGTCCTCGTGTTTCGAAGATTTTCAAAATGAAGGGACCGCTGCTTTATTTAACTTGGAAGGTACCCAGAGGTTATCAACAAGCAGTCCTTTCAAAATGAAGATCCTCTATCTTCCAAATTTTGATCTTCAATATATATCTTCATTTTCGAATGTGTAACGACCCGTATTTTTCCAATAATTAAAACTATTAAATTTAATAAGATTTTTGAAATTTAATATTGGGAGAAATTAAAATTTATGATTTATTAATAAGGAAATTAATTAGAATATGATTTAATAATGTTGTTTGAATGTTTTTGACAACTATTTTAATGTCATTTCGATCAATTGAAATAATTGTAAAGTTAATTTGATTACAATTGTAAATAAGGAATTAAATTAAATGTTGGATTTAATGTTGAAATTCTATGTAATTAATGGAAATTGGTTAATATAAAATATGAAATCAATGATGTAGTAAGTAGTTATAATCTTTGATTATAAATAATAAATTATAAATGTGATTAAATTACTTAAAAGTAACAATTGTTTATTTATCATCTCATTATTTAATATGTTTGGATTTAATTTGGAAATCAACGAAATTAATGCAATTGGAATATTATAGTTAATATGGTAAAAGATGATAACTGTAAAATATGAATGTAATAAAATGTAACTAATGTTAATTATATTCTTAAGGTAATAGTTGATTTAATAATAATAAGAGTGAAATCAAAATAAAAGAATTTATTGGAATTTAAATTTTAATAAAATAGGTTTTATTCCTATTGTAATTTAACGTTAAAAATTTATGTAATATTTAAATATTGAATTTGACATGGGAAATTTGTTTTAAAAGATTTTAAATTTATATGTAATCAAGAATGATGAAAATGGTTAACTTTTAAATTTAAAATTTGGAAGTGATTAAATTAATTTAATAATAATTTATTTAATTAACGTGAAAATAGCTATTTTGGCCACTGTCTCGGATTTCGACAAAACCAGTTTCATCGGATCCATAACAGTGAATTATTGTAGGATTTTAAGTTTCGTAGCAATCAGACTTATCATTTGATCGTGCGAGCCCGAAACGCGTAGAAATCAGTTTAATGAATTGAAATAATTTGATTTAGAAAAGCTAACTTCTGTATAAAACGGAATTTGGGTTTGAAACTAGTTCTATTGAGTTTAAAAATATCGAAAACATATATTTCGATATATTGGATGACCTATTGTCGTTTCGGAAACGAAACGGGCTTTTCTGGTCGTCGTTATCGTTTCGACCCAATTCGATCTGTCCATTCGTTCTTATCTACTTTTGCATATATATAGGCCGTTATAAACCCTAGCTGTTCCTCATTTCATTATTCCTCTACGTGCCTCTACTTCTCATATGTTCCTCCTTCTCAAACGCCAGAACATCAAAACCTAATTCCCAAATTCCAAACCCTAATTCCAATTTTAAAAATTTAATTTCGAAATCCAAACTCCTCAAACTATAGCAAATTATATATCATTGGAAAGCTCTCGACGAGAGCAATCCACTGCTGCAATTCTTTTCTCAATTTGATGCATCATTTGACCAGAAATTGACGAAGAAGTTTCGGTCATTCGTTTTAGGGTGTGAGATTCAACGGTGGATTTGCAACGATTTGTCGATCGGGAAGTTGCAGTGGGTAGAGGTCGTCAAGGCGAGTTCATCTGTATGGTTACATCTTGCCAGAGACGCCTCAAAACGCCAAAAACTGGTGTTTATGGTGGCGGCGGCGCTTTGGGCTGGGGGTTCCCGGATTTGGCCGCGTGGCCGGGGGTGGGCGGCGAACGATGGGGAAGGCGATGGTAGCAGCCGATCGTGGTGCAGTGTCGAGGAGGCATGCACGTTTGGCGATGAATGATGGCGGTTGGGTTTGCTCTGGTCGCGTACGTGAGTTGCCACTAGGGTTGAGAGGTACGATTATTTACAAAATTGCCCTTTATTTATTTTAATATAAAATTTAAATTTCAAACATTCTAATATTCATAACTTTTTCATACAAGCTCGGATTTGGATGCGGTTTTCTCCGTTGCGTTCGTATAGAAATTTCGAACGACATGGAACTAGTTTGGTTTCATTCTGAGATTGTTTAAATTTGGGCCTTCATTTGGATTTTAAATCGATTGAAAATCAAAGGTGAGTGATTTAACCCACTCACAACTATTAAATCATCCTATGTTAGTTAGATAAAATTTATGATGTGATTAGAAATTTATTAATTGATGTTTGGTATTTTAAATTATCATTTAAATTTAATTTGAATTTATATTCAATTTGTAACGACCCGAATTTTTTGACGGTTAATTTTGAATATTTAAATGGTTTAAATATTGTATTTGGAATTTTAATTTAGTTAGTAAGATTTTTAAAACTGAAATTCCAAACGATTTCGTAAAAATTTTGAAATTGTCGGTTTAATCGATGAGTTTAAATAGCGATCCGGGGCACAGTCTCGGAATTCGACGAAACCAGTTCCATTGGATCCGTAATATTGTGTTATTATCGATTTCAAATTTTGTAGCGTTTGGAGTTATCATTTGATCGTACGGGATAAAAACGCGTTGAAAATTAATATCGAAATTTAATATAATAATTGGGTCCAAAAGTTATCTTCTCCATACGATCGAATTAGGACTCGGAATCTTTTCCATTGCGCTCGGAATAGGGGTATCGACTGTAATTCCATCCCTTCACTGTGCTTGACCCGTTCAAACACGCTACCCCCAAATCACACGCAACCTCTTCCCTTATTTTTTTAAGCCCGACCTCGTTCCTTCCTTGTTCAATCAAATAGGAGAAAAAGAAAGTGGAAACGAATTGAAAGTTTCGATCATAAAAAAGGGGGAGGGAAAGGCAAAATAAAATCGCGTCGATCACGATGTTATTATATTGTATATACCGCGATATACCCCTCGAAGTGGGATTGGTATTTTTATATTGTATTAACATCTATGGATGCAGGGAAACTGTAACGACCCCGGATTTTATATATATTTAAATTGATAATTAATTGTATTTTTGAATTAAAATTTGTAAAATTAATTTGGTAAATTGAAGCGAGTTTCCCCAATTCAAATAGAATATATATTAAATCATTTGAATTAAATCTTAAAGGGATGGTTTTAAAATAAATATAAGCATATAAACCTTTGACATAAGAAAAATAAATAAATAAATTGATTTAAATTTAGAATTGATAGAAGTAGAATAAAGACAAATATATAGATAAATACAAGATAATGAATATTAAAGTAAAATAATAGTAATAAATTAAGCTAGAAATAGAAATAGAAATACAAATATACATGATAAATTATAAAAAGTTAAATTATAATAAAAATATAAAGTAAACAAATAATTGCTAAAATTTTAACAACAAAATAAAATATGGAAATTCATCTATATTATAAAATAAATTATTTAGTTCATACAATATAAAGTAAATATTGATATCATAAATCAATACAAAATAACAAGACAAAAGAAAAGAAAGTATATAAATATACTCAAGTATGAATTAACTTGTAAAAGGAAACAAGAAGTATATATGTGAATAGATCTTGCAAAGGAAGAAACAAAAAAATATATATATAAAGGCTTGTATAAGAAGACAGCAAAAATATGTAAACCTGGAAGGAAACAAAGAAAAAAAGTAAATAAATGTTTATGTACAAAGTAATTAATGCAGCTCGCAATATATCCCTCAGCCACCAAAACATATCATATCAGCCTACAAAACTAAGAAATATTTCTGTTTTGTTGTACAAAACATTAATCAACCTGTTGTAAAAAATGATATCCCCGTAATCTCATTTTCTACATATCACTTCTCATCTCAGTTTCGTTTATACAAAGCTGTGAAAAACTGAAGTAAATATCATTCATACTTAAACAAAAATTCAACTTAAACAATACAATCAAGACAAACCAGAGATCAAAGAAGGAAGATTTCAACTTGCAAATTTTCACAAGCCTGTTTCAAAATAAAAGAGCTCTGTTCTTTCTTCTGGAATCAAGGTGAGCAAACTTGCCTTTGTTTTAATCTATGATCTGATGTTGTGATGAATGTTGAAATGAAGTTGTAAATGTGTTTGTGTGCATGCAAATATGCATGTATATATGAAGAATTGGGTGTGTGCATGTCTGTATACACCTCTGTTTAGAGGTTACAGGCACAAGTTCTTTTAAAAATTTAAATCTCTCAATCGAGTCAGAATTAACCTTTGACATTCAAATGAAAATTGTTTGTTTAAGTATAAAGATGATTATAAAAGTAGTTTCAGAATTGTAAACTCAGCAAATGATTTTAAAAATGAAATAATACAGTGAAAACTTAAAACTATGGCAAATTTGAGTATCACGATTTTGAATTTCATTTACATCATCCAAATTCATTTTGAAAATAATGATTTTTAAAACAAAAATTAGATTTTTTAGTTGCGAATTGAGACCGTATTGGTTGGATGAACGGGAAATGGATTTTTACAAAATTCCGATGACCGGCGAGGTTGGGTTCATCGTGGTTCATGCTGGAGGTAGCGTGTGGGTAGAGGTGCCTAGGGAAAAATGGTTGTAGATTTTCCTGATGGTCGGGGCGGCGATACGACGTTGATGTAGGGTTTAAGAACATGTTCGAGTCGGCAAGGTTTGCGAGAAGATTTCAAAGGCATGGGTGCATCAGTCTTGACCGGACCTGGGGGGATGGATGTGGGGTTCAGAGGTAAAGACTCTGTTGGATTGGCTTGGACTCCGATGGACGTGATCATCGGCGAAGGGAGTTTGTGTTGATCGAGTTTGGTACCAGGAAGTGTGGGTATACTCAATTTTGGTTCCAGATGAGTTCGACGTTTCTGGGTGCTTGCCTGACGTGGGGTGGTCGGCGGCGACATGCTGGAGGTCTCAGTGGTGGTCAGATCGTCGGCGAGCAACTGTACAGGTCCATGCGTGCACTTTTGTGCCTGGTCGATCAAGACGTTTGGAAAGATGACGTGAGACTCGAAGTTTTTGTTAGATTTTCTCGGGAAATATAGGTTTGGGCTCGAGTAAATTTTTCTCTGGCTCGGGTCTGTTTGATAGATAACAAGGTTTCGTTGTGTAGTTGGTTATCACGTCAGTCTAACACTCGAAGTTAGGCTCAGGTAAATAGGTGTATGGCTCGGGTTTGAGTAATCAAGTATAAAACAGTTTTTTTTACTTTTTAAAACAAATCAAGTTTTATTTGAAACAATTTTATTAAAACCAACTCTTTTGTAAATGATAATTGCTATCCAGGGTTTGAATTGATTAAAAGGTTTTTTAGATAAAATTGTTTTAAATAAATGAAGTTTAAAAATGTTTAAGATACATATAACCTTTATTTTAAATAAACTTAATAATTAATGTGATTAAATAAACTTAATGAAGAAGCAACAACTGCATGCCAAGTGGTCTGTTGAAGGAGACAAGAACACCAAGTTCTTCCATGATGCTATTAAGGTCAAACATACAAGAGATAACATATTTAGTATCCTTGATGATCAGGGTAACCAATGTGACACTGTTGAAACTGTTGATCAAGCTTTTGTTAAATACTTCTCCACATTGCTTGGTAATGACTCTGGGTTCTCCCCTGACCTTGAACTAATCTCAACACTTACCTTGCCTACTATATCTCCCCTGGCAGCTCTTGATTTAATAAGGCCTATAACTAATGATGAAATAAAAGCTACGTTATTTTCAATGAACAAACATTCTGCGGGAGGGCCTGATGGTTTTAATGTGTCATTCTTCATTGCTTCTTGGGGTGTTCTTGGTCATGATTTTTGTCAAGCTATCCACAATTTCTTTTCAAAATGCAAACTGCTTGGGGAAGTGAATAGTACTAACATAGCCCTGATACCTAAAGTATACCCACCATCTAGTGTCTCTTCGTTCAGGCCGATATCCTGTTGTAATGTCTTATATAAATGTATAACGAAAATTCTTGCCACTCGTATGATTAGTGTTATGCCATCAGTTGTCTCCATGAACCAGGCAGCCTTCCTTCCTACTAGAAACATTCTTGATAATGCTCTTCTGACACAAGAACTGCTTAACGGTTATTCTAGAGTTAATGTGTCTCCTGCTGCCACACTAAAAATTGACATATCTAAAGCTTATGATTCTATACATTGGGCTTCAATTTTGAGGATCATGGCAGTCATGGGGTTTCCCAAAATTTTTGTGTCATGGATATATGTGTGCATCTCCACCCCTACTTTCTCTGTTGTATTGAACGGTAGACCAGTTGGGTATTTCAAAAATAGTAAAGGAATTCGCCAGGGAGATCCCATATCTTCCTACCTATTCTTGTTAGTTATGGAAGTTTTCACAGTTGTGCTTAAAGAGAAGTACACTCAGAAGCTAATCAAGTACCACCCCAAGTGCTCTGCTCTCCAAATTCAATCATTGATGTTTGCTGATGATGTTTTGTTAGTTACTAAACCAGATATTTCCTCTATGACCGGAGTTGTTGAGGCTCTCCACTCCTTTTACTGCATGACTGGTCTTTCTATTAACAAAGCAAAATCTTCCTTGTTGCTTGCTGGAGTCAGTGAAACCCAAGCTGCTGCCCTACATCTGCACACTGGCTTCAACAACATGGACAATGACATGAGGTATCTTGGACTTCCTTTACTCACCAAAAGAATTTCTAATGCTGACTGTGTCCCCTTATACAATAAGATCACATCTGTTATGGGTGTCTGGGCTAATAGGCAACTGTCACAAAGTGGAAGGCTTGTCCTTATTAAGTCAGTTGTTTTTTCATCTTTAGTCTACTGGGCTAGGTGCATTATCCTACCTACCAAGCTGTTGCACATGGTGAGGTCTGCTATGCATAGGTATTTCTGGACTGGTAGCATTCACAACAGGAAGTTGATACCATGCTCATTCACTAAATTTGAAACTCCAATTAAACTTGGGGGGCTAGGCGTTATTAATGCTAGCAAGTGGAACTGTGCAGCCATTAGTTCTCATTTTGAAGGCCTCATCAATAAAAGAAGCAGTGTTTGGGCAAAATGGGTTTGGCAATTTTACATTAAGAATAAATACTTTTGGTGCATGGAGATCCCCCAATGCTGTAGTTGGATTTGGAGGAGCATTCTGAAATTAAGAAATGTTTACCTCCCTTTGATACAATATCATGTTAGTGCAAAATCTGATGTTAGCTTCTGGCATGATCCTTGGCCGGGCAGAGGTCTCATCCTTTCAAAAGTTTGTGACTACCTTCATGTTCAACAGTCAGGAATTCATTATGATGCTCATGCCAATGTTTATGTTCATGATGGGATTTTGCAATTGCCAAGCAATAGTAATCAAATGATCAGGCAATTATGGTCTGAGGTTCAAAACAACTACAGCAATACTAATCAAATGCAGGCAGTTACTTGGGACTTGAGGCCTCACACAATCAGGGGTGTGTACACAAATATTTCTGTGCATGACACGCTGCCTTCTTCAAAATGGTGCTCAGTGATCTGGTCTGATGATTCTCCTCCAACTGATAACTTGATGATGTGGAAAGTCATAAACCATGCTCTACTGACTAGAAGTAAATTGAAGTATTTTTGTATGACATGCACCTCCTTATGTCTTTTCTGTGATATGCATGAAGAAACCACTGATCACATTTTTTTTGATTGCCCTGCTCTAAAAATTGTGATGGCCAGAGTCAGTTCCAATACTGGTTTTAATCTAACTGCTGGGGGTTCTGCATTGATATGGAGTATCATTTACAAAGCAACAAGGTGGAGAAAGTTTGAGACTAGAATTTTGGTTGTCTGTTTGAAAAAATATCTCATTGCTGTTTGGAAAGAAAGAAACACTGTTGTTTTCGATAATCTCAGAAGGAAGAATGAATTTTTATGGCAAGATGTTAGGAGAACCACTCATTGGCAATTGATGAATTGCAACACTAAATTTCCAGACTCGTTGATCCATGTTTGGGTTTGATGTTTAGTTGTTGTTTCTTCAATTGTTTTTATTCTCTTTTTATTTTTTTTAATTTTTTTTCCCTTTCTTCATTCATGTACTGTCCTCTTTTATTGTGTTGCAATAATACTGGTAGGGGTCCAGTCAACCTCGCTGGCTTTGCCAAAAAAAAATTAAGAGTTAATTAAGGAAAAGGATAATTACTTAATGTAAGTAACTAAAGGTTAATTAAGTAATTAAAGGTTAATTAATTAATTAAAGGATAATTAATTAATGATTAAAGGTTAATTAATTAATTAAAGGATAATTAATTCAAATGGTTTGTAATTAATGATTAATTAACCAGGATTAGTAATTTATTCATAAGTAGTTAATCTGGTTTAAATTAATCAGATGACTAATTGATCTTACTTAAGGATGTTTGGATTCTATTGAATGCTGTGAATTGTTTTGTCATCTTTGCTGTGTGATGCTTTGTGATTGGAATCGTTTTAATTCAAGCTGTGATGAATGTAATTTAATCATTTATAATGCATTTATATTATCTATCTGTGATTCTTTGTATATAGATAAGTGTTATAGGATTATATCGCTTATCAATATTGTTGTGATTGTATCTGTAATGACTGATGATGTTGCACTATTGTGTGAAACCCCTGGACTACACCATACACACACAAATATGGATTTCACATGGAAATCGGTTAAGTCACAGATGATTTAAATTTAATGTTTTTGAAATTGAAATTTTAATTTCAATTGATTTTGGAAATGGATTTGGGTTAAATGTTAAAGCTTTTGAAAAGGAGTTTTTAAGATGAAAGTTATTTTGAATAACTTGGTAAAGTTTTTCAATTTAAATAATTTAATTTGAATTTGAATTCAAAATTTGGAATTGAATTCCATGTTTGGAAATTATGGTTAAAGATGTTATGAATGTGTTTATATGAATTTAAACCATTTTAAAAGTATGGTTTTGAGAATTTGAATTTAACCCAAGGACTTTAACTCGTATAAATGAATCGGATTTTCCGAAATGAAAACTATTTGTTTCCAAATAATAGAAGCTTTCATATAAGGAATGAATTTCCAATTTGTGTCAAAGGAATTTCAAGTTTGAAATGAAAATGGTTTTCCAAGTTATGAATAAATCTTTGTGAAAGACTGTTGAACTTTGTTTTGAAATTGGAAAGGTGTACCTTTTGTATAAAAGATCAAAAATTAAATTGTTTTGAAAGCTATCAGTTAAATCTTTGTTTTAAAGATTGGACGAGTTAATCCAAATTGAAATGGAAATCAATTTAAAAATCTATGAATAGATCTTTGTGAAACTGGGTGAACTTTATGAGATGAATCTTTTTGTAAAAGATTAAATGGTAATGTGTTTGAACCATTTGAAAGAGAAGTTTGGGTAATAAGTTGTGACTTAACGGGAATCCCAATATCCATATGTTTTAAAATATTGCGCTCATTATTCGGTTTAGCCGGGAGAGGACTTTGTGTCATATAACCCATTCCGAAAAATGATACGACGTATATGGATAGCATTTGAAGACCGGTGTTGAAGACCGGGTGTTTGCAAGAACGATAGGATAACCTATCGATTGTCTCTGCACTGAGTGGCTCCGGTATAGAGATTTCCTAAGTGATGGGAAGTCCGATCGGGATTGTGAATACCCGGATTGCAAGGGCTTCTTCGGAAGTGCCTTCGGTTCTGTTCGAACCCGGAACAGACTTGTATGGTTGTATGTCTGACACTACACTTTGAGATATAGAGCTGATTTCTTTCAAATATATTTCTGTTTGGTGGCGGAGATTTATTCTCTTAGCTTAACACCCTTCTCTGAGACGTACGAGCTTAGAGGTTATGTAGTTGAAGGTTATTAGTAATATATTCCCAATATAGTAGTGTGGCATGCTGAGTGCTGCTGTGTGTTGGTGATCATTTGTTGATCAAAGCATGGCTTTCGTGTAAAGCATAGCTTTGTGGACGAGACCTCATCGAGCCTCACAAACCGGTAATGGTCGAAACAAGAAAGATGCAGTAAGGTTTCAGGGGTAGCTCCCCTAGGGTATATCCATTCCTTCTGGAAAAAGGTGGTATCATGGTATGGAGCCCAGATATTTACCTGTGCGGTTGCTCCAATCTCATTTACTGTGTGATTGTTGCTGTGTGATCAAGGGCCCTCGGATAAAGGTCGCAAACGACCGGGGGTGGAATATCTCAGGTTTACTACCCGGGAAGGGGGTAACCGGCCTTGTTTTGGCAGAGAGAAGTTGTCTCTCGGGGCGTCCCTCCAGAGGCGTTCCCATGTGGCATAGGAAGTTCCTTAGCCTGACCATTTGTTGGAAAATCCAAAGACACAATACGAGCCTGGTACGGTTTTATTTGTAGAACCTGCCATTTACTTATGGTGGTCACTACTGTTTAGATGGTAGCTATAGTAGGCATAGTTCAGAATGTCTATGCTGGCTAAGATTAATATTGTACTTTCGAAATGGTTTTCTACACTATGCACTAATAGTAATAATATCGAATGATTTTGCGTAGTAAGCATTTTTGACTATCATAAGGAGAAATCTCCTCCAATTCTGCGTTTGCATTGTGTGTGTGGCGGGAGGCCTTATGGTAGTTTCATTTTCCAAAAAGCATTGCGGATTTCAATGTTTAAAATTCTTTTGTGTTTGTTTTAAAGATAAACTATTTTTGTTTGCTCATACCAGTCCCACGACTGACCTGGAGTTTATTGTTCCCTTCCTAAACTCTGGGTGCCCACAATTTTCCACATGGGCAGTCTAGAGTTGGGTTTTTCAGATAGTCAGGTTTAGTAGATTATCGAGATCTAGTTCAGTTTTTGGAGCAAATGTCACTGCACTTGCTTCTCTTAGTGAGATGTGATGGGGGATCGAGCTTGATGTTGGAGTTGTTGGACTCATTCTCTTTCGAAGATCATTTGGAGTTAGCAGTTCTGTTGTTTCCGCTGTAACATTATTATTTGTCTCTGATATTGTTGTATCATATTGATATCATTGATGTATATCATTCTGGATATTGTATTCATTGGAGTTATATATGATATTATCCATTTCTTTCTTCCGCTGTGTTGTTATACTTACTGTGTTTTAAGCTCCGACACGACTCGAATTTCAACGATTGAATCTGCGGCATTCGAGTACAAGTGAAGTACGGGTGTCGATTTTCAAACGTTGGAATTTGGATCGTGGCAGAAACACATTGGAGTGATCCAACTGGATTCCTTAAAATGTTAAATTTAATTTCATATGTTGTGATATATGGATTGTGTAGAATAATCTATTACAGATTATTGTAGTGATTGGAATTATTAGATGCTACTGTAGCACTGGCCAGAATTTTGTTATTTTAAAAACCTTAAATTTTTTTTAATTTAAGGAATTAAAGGGAATTTTTGATATAAAATATTTATATTGAAATTGGGGTTATTTGAAAGATATTGAGTTAGAAAATATATATGATTTTTGGTTATAGTTAACTATTTTGAACTATTAAATGGAGATTTTGAAAATGAATTATATAAAAGAATTTATAAATGGTATTCGGGAAATATAAAAAGGAGTTGAAGTCGATATTAAAAATAAATTGGAAGTTATAAATGGATTTATAAAGAAATGGATTTATAAAATGTGATTTTATAAATAAGATTGTTTTATAAACATGTAAAACTCAAGGGAGGATAAGAATTTATAAATAATGTTTATAATAAGGTAAGTGATATCAGTTGCTAAATTAGGAATATAAAGTTCATAAGTGAGTTTATATTAGAATATGGAAATACGGTGGGAAAAATAGTGGATACTATTTTTGAAAAGTGGAAATGGCTAAGGAGATCGGACTGGAAGTGATGTAATGTGTTTCGAGAGGAAAGTATAAATTGAATTGGTTATTGAGGTTTTAAAAATATATTTTTAATTCTAAGAAGTTAAGTTCATTTTTAAAAGGAAAATTTTATTATTTAAAACTATGAAATTTTAAACTAGTTAAGACTGAAAAAATTTCGGTAAGTAGATTTTTAAATATTAAGTATTTATTTTAGTAAAATTTTAACTTTTAAAATCAGCTTTGAAAATTTATTTGTTCATCTAAAAATGGGTTATTGATGTTTATAAAAGTGTTTTCAATATTTTAAATAATTATTCGAACATGTTTTAAAAATAATTTTTTATTCTTTTAAATACTTATTTTATATATATAAGAGTTTCAAATGATTTATACTTTATTCTCTCAAGACTTGTAGGCGGTTTAATTAATGGCAAGGTTTTATAAGAGAAGTTTATAATGGGATGCTGGGAACTTAAGACATTTTCTAAATGTTGGAATACCAAAACTTGAAAAAAAATGAATTCGAGTTAAATAAAGAAGTTATAAATGGTTAGATGGGATTATAAATAAATATAACCGGTTTTGGAAATCGTAAGAAGAAATTTATTCATAATTTCGGAAATGCAGGAAATAAGCTAAGAAAATTTCTTAAGTTTTGATACTTGAGATGATTTTGGAAAATGGACTTAGAATTTTTTCTTCTAAGTGTTGAAATGTTTTGGAATATCCTGTTATGGATTTAAATATTGAAAATTGTTTTTTTCAAATATTTGAATATGGAAAGGAATTGGAATATATACCTTGTAAAGGTATTCGGAAAAGAATATTTTAGGGAAACTGTATAATAAGGCCTGATGTCTACTTATGGATGTTTAATTGATAGTTAAATAACCGACTATCAATATTGGCCAGAATTTGTTAATCGTTTTGAAGAGACCGGGATCGGATTTAATTATTCGAAAACCACTTCGATCCGATTTGAACGTTACGAATGAATACCGTGAAGATGATGAAGATGGTGATTTTGTTTGTCTAGACCCATGACAACTTGTATGGACGAATGCTATCAGAACATCGTCATTGGAGGATGATGAGCATTATAAGTAGAATTGTTTTCTTGAAAGGTAACGCTTAGCCTCAAGCCTCATCAATCGGAAATGACTAAAACAGGGGAGATGCAGCAAGGCTAAGTGGGTCGCACCCAATTAGGGTATGTTATCACTTTTCTAGATGTCCTTGGAAACCTATATAATATGGATATGGTTGTGCATGAAAGAAGGAGCGCTTGATTGTAAGGGTGGGAACACCCGGGGTGATAACATATTCGGTCTATCCAGGTTAGGGGTAGGCCGGTCTTGTGCAGTAGGGGATCCCGGCAAGGTCCTCGGTACATTGTTCTATAGGTGTACTGTGATGGGCAGTACCCCAGTGGCCCAGTCATTTGTATGGGATCCATTATCCAATATGAGCCTTTCGGTTTTGTTTGTAGAGCCTAGTATGCTGGAATTTAATTAATGTAACAATTTCAGCTATTTGAATAAGTATTTGTATTTAGACACTATTATAATATCACTAGATTTTCTATAAAATGTTTTGGTTATCTTAAGGGAAAAACCCGTCGTGTTTATGTGTGATGCGGTCTTATGAGATACCTTTGTTTTTCAAAGGATTTTGATAACTCGAATAATTCAAGATAAGTGTATTGTCTCACGCTGGTTTTCCAGACTGACTTGGGTGTTATTTTATTATAATGCTTGGGTCAGACCGGGTATTACAGTTTTAGGTTATAACGCTATGGAGCTCAGGAGACGAGCTGGAGGAGTTCGGACGTATTTTCATACTTGGGTTAAAATTCCACTGTGTGAGGACAAATGATTATAATTGTCCATTTTGATGTATTGAATTGTTGTACTCCGTTGATTGTGTGTATATTAACAGATACAGTTTCCCTTGTATAAAAATCTGTTACTATATATTATATTTTGTTCCGCTGCATTTGTAAGATTTTGTGTTTTGTTGTTCTATTTTCTTCTATCTCTCTCTTCTTTTTTACCCTAGTTATTCGCTCGTTCGTACAATTTGGGTTGAACAGGAGTGAATTATTATCAACTCAAAGGTTACAGAACTGCGGGTCGCTACATTTGGTATCAGAGCTGAAGGTTAGGTGAGAACCTTGGCTCTGGTGGGAATTAATCATTTGAGATAGGGTCAGCAGTACCGTAGAATGAGTTAAGTGTAATAACAAATATGAGCACGTATTTGTTAGTGAATATAAAATGGTTTATATTGTGCTGATTTATTGGTCGAGTGGTATATAAATTCTGATCGAATAGTAGGACGTCACTTAAATCGATAGGAGTTTCTAAACACTTAAACGCGATAAACTGACACAGTATGGTTTTGAAGCGGGTAAATGGAATAATTTTACCCAAATTATATTTTGATATAAAAGAAATAATTTTATGAAAATTATTATATTATAAATTGACGTGTTTGGATGTTAAAACCAAAACAAGATTATAAAATGGGAATGGTTATATATAACCGAAGGGAGATTGTATGAGAATGAATTATACAAATGAGTTAAAAACTACAAATGGGTTTAAACGAGAATTTGGAAAATTAAATCCCGGAGATTTTTGGAAATGTTTTCCAAAATATTTTGAAATAAATAGTAGTAATATTATTTTGGAGATATTTTTGAAATAAAATTGTTTAAATTGATTTTGGAGGTGATATAGCACTGAATTCACTTTAGTCGTTGGAAATTAATCCTGGTGATGACTACAGCATCATCAGTTTTCATTTTCAAGTTTCTAGGTGACGGATTGCTACTATGGTAATTTGATATGGAGATTTTTCAGTGAAAAAAAGTGTTGTTTTGGAAAATTCCGAAGGGAAATTGTTTTGGAATGGAACCAAGTGAATTTTGAAATTTCCGATGAAATGGTTTATTAGCCAAAGGAGCTACATAAATATATGATTTCAGAAATGATTTGAAATAGATATCGGGTGTCTGAATTCTAGAAATCCTTATTTAAAAGTTCTAGATAATATCAGAAAATAAGTTTTTAAAGCTTATAAGGGAAGATGATATTTATAAGGAAGGAAGTGTGAAAAAAAAATTTGAAGTTGAAATAAAATTTAAAGTGATAAAGTTAAAAACGGAATTCAACTTAAGTTAAGTTGGATAAATTAAATTTTGGAAATTTAATTGACTGGATTTAAATTGAATTAATATAGTGTATTAATGAAATGGGAGTTAACTTAGCAAAGTAATTGAATATATAATGAAATTGAATGGATTAAAAGTAAATTTGTTTGGAGAGAAATTAGTTTAAGTATGAATAACTCGGAATTTGTTTTGAAATGTTGGTTAAAAAGGAATTGAAATTTAAAGGTAAATTGGATTTGAATCATACTGAATTGAATTAAATATGCAAATGTGAATTATGAAGTGACTATATAACTATAAGTTATAAAATTTGAGTTGGAATAGAAATAATATCGAACTAAAGGAAAAAAAAATTGAATTTGAAATATTATAAAACCATATGGTATAAATTTTGAATGAAATAAAATTTGAGTGAAAATCTGGAATTGTGAATGAATAATTGGAATAGCTTATAAAAATTCAAATTAATCGAATAAAAAATATACTCGGGCTATAAATAAATGTATAATCTCGAGTTAAAAATAAAATGTGAATATATTCGAGTATAGAATTGATAGGAATGCGAAAAAAAGGTTTTGTGACTTATAAAATTGAAAAGTGAAATAGAAAACCCAAAATAAAAATGGTTTGATATTTTAGTGAAGGAAATAAAATCCAAACTTGAATTATAAAATAAATTTAAACTCAAGTAAATTTAATGGAGTAATTTTTGAATAGAAATCTGATATTGGATACAAAAATGGAACTTAGCTTGGTTGAATAAAATTAGATTGTGGGAACTTGAACTTGAGTTATAAATAAAATTCGACTTAAATGTAAGCGAATGAAATAAAATTGGAACAAATCAAATAAAATAGATATGGATTGAAATAGAAATGACTTGAGTTACAAATAAATTCAATTTGAGTATAAATAAATTGAATATGGCCCTGATATCATTTAAATGAATTCAAGAATGAATTTGAGTATGGAATTAAATGTGAAGTGGAATCAATGAATGAACTAATTGAATTAATTAGTAAATGGAATGGAATTGATTGAATAAGAATCAATCCAACATGGAATTTGGTTGCAAAAGTAATGAACTTATGTTATATAGTTGAAAACACTACGCCATAGATGACCTTCTGCAACATTTTTGCAAGGTGTTGCTAGCTAAATGTTACGACAGCTATAAAATTTTGGTCCTACTGCAACGTTGTATTTTTGGTGTTACCTTAGCCATAAAAATGTGTTGCTCTAGCTAAACAAGTGTAACACGATGCAACATTTTTATATAGTGTTGCTATAGATGTATTCAAATTAAAAAATTAATAAAATTAGCAATCCGCGTGAATACGATCCAACGATCTACATTTAATCTGGTTGTTAAAATGGATCACCACTGCAATTTGCCCCAAATTTTCATTTTCCCGCCTGAACTAGTTCAGAGTAGATCCCCTTTTGGTTTTCATTCCAATTCGCCTCCGCCACCAAATTGTCACCCTCCTCTTCTTCTGCTTCCTCATTCGCCTCCGCCACCAAATTGTCACCCTCACCCCCAGCCAGTGTTTTAAATCTCGGATTTTGGCCAATATCTCGGGAAAATATCTCGGCTATCTCGGGCGATATTTAAAACACTTATAACTAAATAGGCTGCCAAATCTCGGATTTTGGCTGATATCTCGGATTTTTCATCTCGGCCATCTCGGGGAGATTTAAAAGCCTGCCCCCAGCTACCCCCTGACCCATCGCGACCATCTAGCTCCAACCAGAGCCCCGTCACGACACCAAAACCCGAAGCCAAACAAAGTTTTCCGTTCAAACCCCTTTTGCCACCACTGTCGTCGCCATCAGCTCTCACCTCCAACAGAAGACTTGCTCGCCACCAACCCCTCTACCTTTCTCCTTTAGACTACTTCACTTGAAAACCCTTCTAGCGCCTTAATTTCTCCCAAAACCCGAACTGCCCTCGAGATTTAGCTATCATTCTCGCAATAATTAATCCGTCCACGGCTCCTATATCAGGTACATCCCAGGCTGATCTCTTCGTACTTTCCCCTATGATTGCGGTTGCTTCACTTGGTACTGGTAATTTCAATAAGGTAGTACGCCCCCCATATGTTTGTGCAAATGCTCCTTTGGAACTTGTTAATGTTTCAGAATCTGGCTGGGTATCTACTGCTTCTGGATGCCCTGTGCCTCCATCGCAAGTTCATAACTCGGACTGAGTGCAGAGTGATCTCATCCAAGCATTAAGGTTGGTTGGTTGGTTTGGTAAGTTATGGAAGTGATGGTGGAAGTAGGTGATGCAGAGGAGTTTTAGTTGGCAGTGTGATGCCTGAATGTTGGTAGAGAGATGTAGACGGAGTTTGGAGTTTGATATTGCAAGAGTGTGAAAGTGGAGGATTAAAGGTAAGTTGTAAGAGGTGGTAGGTTTTAGGATATTGGTGGGATGTTGACGAAGTGTGGATTGAATGATGGTGAGTGTTCTGGTGTTTATAGAGTATTGAAGGTTGGTGAAATTTGGGAAGTTTGGGAAAGTTCTAATATGGTGAAGGGTGGTTGCAATTGCAGTTTTTTGATAGTGAGTTGCTGTTTTGCTTGTTTGAAGAAGTGATGTTGGTGAAACAGGGGGATGGAGGAGCATGCAACTATGAGGCTTTGGAGATTTTTTTGTATTGACAATGGTAGAGTGCTGCTGTGTATTAGTTAAGGAGAGAAGCTAATGTGGTGATTGGAAATTGAAAAGAGTTTGCAGTAGAGTTTTGGTGTTTGGCCGTAGGGGATTCAAGCAGATTTAGGCGAGGAGATGGAGGATATGAATTAAAGGAGTAGAAAGCAATGCAAGTAGATGGGCAGTAGTTCCGATGGGTGATGAAGTTGCTCAGGATGGGGACTGCGGTGCCCCAGACCCCCGCCGGCGCTGCGCCCGAACCCGCTACTCGGCTCGCCTTCGGCTCGGCACTCGGCTCGTCATATATTTGTCAGTGTCGGTGTCTGTATAAATTTAAACTGCATATGTAATGAGTGAACTGAGTGATGTAGTGAGGAATATCTGTATATGTGAATATCAGTGTTATATATCATTGAATTGTAAAATAGTGGAGTCAAGAATTTGTACTATTTCAAATGTTGAAATAAAATATTTATTTAAATAAATTACTGTTTAAATAGCAAATTCTGTGCAATAGCATTTTATTAAATAAATATTTATTTTTATTAAAAAATCAAATATGCTCTACATTGTGGGCCCCACAAATTCAGAAAGTTAATATCTATAGCAACATTTTGGAATGTTGCTACAGATACCTATGGGTGTTGCCAAAGACCCAAATAGGGTTCTATTGCAACATTATTACTTATGTTGCCTTAGATAGTCAAAATGTTGCCTTTGAGGTCTAAGGCAACGGCAAAAATTGCATCACCCTAAAAGTGTTGCCATAGACCTATGGCAACATTTTTCGGGCCTGAGCCAACATTTTTTTGTGTTGCAGAAGGTCATTTATGGCGTAGTGAAAATTGAAAATAAACGAATTAACTTAAGTTAATAATTTGGATGGAAGTTTGGCTCAAATAAATTGTGAAATGGTTATTTAATAAATAGCGTGGGATGATTCCAAGCTTAACAAACTGGATTTGAATATAATAAAATGTGGATATGAATGGAATGCAAATAAATGGATTGAGTTTGAAATGGAATAAAATTGAATATAAATTGTTTTTGAATCGATTTAAAATAGCTATAAACTGAAATGGGTATTTTATTGACTGGATATTCCCAAATTGCATGGAAATATCGTCGTTTGACGTAAACTGAGGTAAATAAATTTATATGAATAAATAGAAGTGAATAAATTGATTTATAATCAATTTGGAATGGATATGGGTTTGTTTGATATAAAATGAATTAGATGCAAATAAATTTGGTTGTAAATCATTTCAGTTTGGATGAAGTGATATATGGATTGATGGAAAGTAATTATATTAGTATCGGAACCATATAGTTGCTTTCAAATATATGTTAACAATGTTTGTTATGGAATATTGCGTTTAACTAGTTAAATGAGTGAAATGTTAGCGAACTTCATATTTTTGGTACTTACATGGTTTAAATTGAGTAAGTACAAGTACAGACGGACTATTTGGCTAGATTTGGGTTGCGAAATTGCTTTTGAAGTAAATGCTTGCTTAATAATGCTTAAAAATGCTAAAATAAGGTACGTTTTCGGATTAAATACTACAAAATATAAATATTGATATATATATATATATATATATATTCCGACCGTGTGGGTCGATGTATATACATTTATCTCTCTTGTTATATTGCAAAAGTTCCTTCGTACAAAAGAGACTGCTAAAAAATTTCGAAAATTTAGGGTATTAGAATTTTTTTGAAAACTTTTGGAAATTTTTTGTTAAACGACAATTTGTTTTCGAATTGTAATTGGAATAAAGAATTTTGGAAATAGAATTTAGAACTAATTGTTTGGGTTGAAACTAAAAGATTAGAAAAGTGAAATCTCGAACTTTCGCTAAGTGGGTTTTGAATAAGTATTGGGTTTGGAACATTTTTCCTACCTTAGCAATTTCGAGGATGAAATTCTTTTAAGGAGGGAGGAATGTAACGACCCGATTTTTCGACGGTTAATTTTGAATATTTAAATGGTTTAAATATTGAATTTGGAATTTTAATTTAGTTAGTAAGATTTTTAAAACTGAAATTCCAAACGATTTCGTAAAAAATTTGAAATCGCTGGTTTTATCGATGAGTTAAAATAGCAATTCGGGGCACAATCTCGGAATTCGATGAAACTAGTTCCATTGGATCCATAATATTGTATTATTATAGGATTTCAAATTTCGTAGCGTTTAGAGTTATCATTTAATCGTACGGGATAGAAACGCGTTGAAAATTAATATCGAAATTTAATATAATAATTGGGTCCAAAATGCTATCTTCTCCATACGATCGAATTAGAACTCGGAACCTTCTCCATTGCGTTCAGAATAGGGGTATAACATTATGTACGCCTAGCGGCATGCCTCGATAGGGATTCGAGATTTTGAGTTGCGTAAATCGAGACATTTTAAAATTTAAATAAATAATTGTCTAGTCAATCTTCTTTTCAGCTGTAATTCAATCCCTTCATTGTGCTTGACCCATTCAAACACACTACCCCCAAATCACACGCAACCTCTTCCCTTCATTTTTTAAGCCCGACCTCGTTCCTTCCTTGTTCAATCAAATAGGAGAAAAATAAAATAGAAACGAATTGAAAGCTTCGATCAGAAAAAAAGGGAGGGAAAGGCAAAATAAAATCACATCGATCACGTTATTTCCCCTTCTCCACAGCCAGTTCAAAATCTACATTCACGCAAACAAAAGGAAAAAAACGGCAGAACAAAGGGGAAATCAGCTGAATCAAAAAAAATATGGGGCACGATTACTCACGATAGGCGGTGGCGCTCAAAGGAGCATGCGTGCGACTTTGAGGGGACACGATGGCGATGCGTTCTTGGAATCGCTCGCAACCTTGGAGCTCGTGTTCAAAGGGGCAGACGAAGACGCGTTTAGTGAAGGTCGCTATGCCAGTGAAGGCCGCGTTCGTGAGGGGGGAAAATATCGCGACTGTGTTTGGTTGTGATAGGGAGCGGCTTGAAGACAAAGACACCTGGACGCATGCAGGCACCGGGTCGTGTGATTGTTAGTTTGCCTGCGAAGATGGTTGAGCGCATACAAGGGAATGCAGGAACGTACGAGTCAGTGAAGGTAATTTGAAATTTAAGTTTAAATTATTATTGGTTTTATTAATTACAAATTGAAATAATTAACTTCTAAAAAATTCGTAATGCATTTTACGAGGTCAAAATCGCACGAACCGAAATTGTTGGATTTGTAATGTCGTAGAATACGAAATAGAAGTGGAGCGAATTGCAATAAAATCAATGTGAGAAAATTCTCACTCATTTGGATTATCGGACTAATTTTAAAAAAATAGTTAAAATAAATTATTGGATGCCTAGTTGATTTATTAATTATTATCTGTTGAATGATATATTATATATAGTAGTATATATAATTGAAATTGGAGTGATATTCCCGCACATTATAGCGGATGAGACCCTATGCGCCCCGTATAATAGCGGATGACCCTATATACCGTGATATCCCCATCGAAATGGGATTGGTATTTTATATTGTATTAACATATGTGGATGCAGGGAAACAGTTTGGAGGGATCCAACTGGATTCCTAAAAATGTTAAATTTAATTTCTTATATTGTGGTATATGGATAGTGTAGAATAATCTATTATAGATTATTGTAGTGATTGGAATTATTGGATGCTATTGTAGCATTGGCATGAATTTTGGTACTTTAAATACCATAAATATATTTTTAAAATTTAAGGAATTAAAGGGAATTTTTGATATAAAATATTTATATTGAAATTGGGGTTATTTTAAAGATATTGAGTTAGAAAATTCTATTTGATTTTTGGTTATACTTAACTATTTTGAACTATTAAATTGAGATTTTGAAAATGAATTATATAAAAGAATTTATAAATGGTATTCTGAAAATATAAAAAGGAGTTGAAGTCGATATTAAAAATAGATTGGAAGTTATAGATGGATTTATAAAGAAATGCATTTAGATTGTTTTATAAACAAGTCAAACTCATAGGAGTATAAGAATTTATAAACAATGTTTATAAATAAGGTAAGCGATATAAGTTGCTAAATTAGGAATATAAAGTTCATAGGTGAATTTATATTAGAATATAGAAATAGGGTGAGAAAAATAGTGGATACTATTTTTGAAAAGTGGAAAGGGCTAAGGAGATCGGAATGGAAGTGATGTAATGTGTTTCGAGAGGAAAGTATAAAATGAATTGGTTATTGAGGTTCTAAAAATATATTTTTAATTCTAAAAAGTTAAGTACGTTTTTAAAAGGAAAATTTTATTATTTAAAACTATGAAATTTTAAACTAGTTACGATTGAAAAAAATTCGGTAAGTAGATTTTTAAATATTAAGTATTTATTTTAGTAAAATTTTAACTTTTAAAATCAGCTTTGAAAATTTATCTGTTTATCTAAAAATGGGTTATTGATGTTTATAAAAGTGTTTTCGATATTTTAAATAATTATTCGAACATGTTTTAAAAATAAATTGTTATTTTTTTAAATACTTATTATATATAAGGGTTTAAAATGATTTTTACGTTATTCTCTCGAGACTTGTAGACGGTTTAATTAATGGGAATGTTTTATAAGAGAAGTTTATAATAGGATGCTGGGAACTTAAGACATTTTCTAAATGTTGGAATACCGATACTTGGAAAAAAAATGAATTCGAGTTAAATAAAGAAGTTATAAATGGTTAGATGGGATTATAAATAAATATAATCGGTTTTGGAAATCGTAAGAAGAAATTTATTAATAATTTCGGAAATGCAGGAGATAAGCTAAGAAAAATTCTTAAGTTTTGATACTTGAGATGATTTTGGAAAATGGACTTAGAATATTTTTTTCTAAGTGTTGAAATGTTTTGGAATATTCTGTTATGGATTTAAATATTGAAAATTGTTTTTTTCAAATATTTGAATATGGAAAGGAATAGCAATATATACCTTGTAAAGGTATTTGGAAAAGAGTATTTTTGGGAAAATGTATAATAAGGCCTGATGTCTACTTATGGATGTTTGATTGATAGTTAAATAACCGACTATCAATATTGGCTAGATTTTGTTAATCGTTTCGAAGAGACCGAGATCGGATTTAATTATCTGAAAACCACTTCGATCTGGTTTGAACGTTACGAATGAATACCGTGAAGATGATGAAGACGGTGATTCGGTTTGTCCAAACCCAGAACAACTTGTATGGACGAATGCTATCAGAACATCATCATTGGAGGACGATGAGCATTCTAAGTAGAATTGTTTTCCTGAAAGGTAATGCTTAGCCTCAAGCCTCATCAACCAGGAATGTCTAAAACATGGGAGATGCAGCAAGGCTAAGTGGGTTGCACCCAATTAGGGTATGTTATCATTATTCTAGATGTCCTCGGAAACCTATATATTATGGATATGGTTGTGCATGAAAGAAGGAGCACTCGATTGTAAAGGTGGGAACACCTGGGGTGATAACATATTCGGTCTATCCAGGTTAGGGGTAGGCCGGTCTTGAGTGGTAGGGGATCCCGGCGAGGTCCTCGGTACATTGTTCTAGAGGTGTACTGTGATGGGCGGTACCCAGTGTCCCAGTCATTTGTATGGGATCCATTCTTCAATACGAGCCTTTCGGTTTTGTTTGTAGAACCTAGTATGCTGGAATTTAATTAATGTAACAATTTCGGCTATTTGAATAAGTATTTGTATTTAGACACTATTATAATATCACTGGATTTTCTATAAAATGTTTTGGTTACCGTAAGGGAAAAACCCGTCGTGTTTATGTGTGATGCGGTCTTACGAGATACCTTTGTCTTTCAAAGGATTTTGATAACTCTAATAATTCAAGTTGAGTGTATTTTCTCATGCTGGTTTTCCAGACTAACTCTGGTGTTATTTCATTATAATGCTCAGGTCAGACCGAGTATTACAGTTTCAGATTATAACGCTATGGAGCTCAGGAGACGAGTTAGAGGAGTTCGGACGTATTTCCGTACTTGGGTTAAAATTCCGCTGTATGAGGACAAATGATTATAATTGTCATTTTGATGTATTGAATTGTTGTACTCCGATGATTGTATGTATATTAACAGATACAGTTCCCTTGTATAAAAATCTGTTATTATATATTATATTTGTTGCGCTGCGTTTATGAGAATCTGTGTTTTGTTGTTCTATTTTCTTTTATCTCTCTCTTCTTCTTTACCCTAGTTATTCGCTCTTTCGTACAATTTGGGTTGAATATAAGTGAATTATTATCAACTCAAAATGTACGGAACTATGGGACGCTACAGAATTTAAATGCCATTTAAATTAATATTGAAATTAATTGCCAGTTAAATACCTGATAATGATAACTACTTTATCTATTGTGATTTATTGGTTGATTTGAATGATGATCGTGATGGATGCTTATTTGTTGATATTTTGGAAGATTGGATGTATGTTTATTTATATGTTGTTATCACATTGCAAGTTCCCTTAGTTATTGTTAGGAATATCACTATGGGTTGAAATGATACATACCCGAACGATCTTATAGATTAGGGAAAAATCGTTGTGTTGAAATGTTAAACCCAAGCGATTTTATGGATTTGGAAAATTGTGATTCGGGATTGCGGGTTGAAATGATATATACCCATAAATTTAAATTATTGTTGGTTGAAATGTTATATATCTGTATCACTTGACCATAGGGTAGAAAATTATATACGGACACCGTGATTGGTTAAATTAAATGATTATAAATCCTAAATTTTTGAATCCAGTTAAATGATATTATGAAATAAAATTTGATTTATATGGACTGAATTATTTTCAAAATTCAAGCTTTAAAATGTTGAAATGAAATTGGTTTAAATGAATTGTTTAAAGAATTTAAATTGGAATCTTAAAGTTGAATTTTAAAATATAAATGAAATTTACCAAAATTGAGTTATTGTAAATGTTTGAATATTTAAACTTTGAAACCTATTGATTTGAAGTGGTTTAAATTTTTAGTTCAAACATGGATTTGAAATCGATATAAAATTGAAATGGTTTTTAATGAGAACTTGAATTGAAACCTTTAGCCTTTTGAAATCATTGAACTGGAATTGATTTAAATTGAATTTTTGGAACTAAAGTTGATTTGAATTGATTTGTAAAATTCGAAGAAACAATTCTAATTTGAAACTATTTTCGATATAAACTCTTTTAATATACAAACTCTTTTGACATATAAACTATTTTTCTCATATAAACCATTTAATATATTAATAATTTTTAATACATTAACTATTTTTAATATATAACCTATTTTAATATATAAACTATTTTTAATACATTAACTATTTTTAATATATAATCTATTTTAGTATATAGCCTATTTTAATATATAAACTATTTTAATCTATAACCTATTTTTAAAATATAAACTATTCTAATATATATTATTTTAAATATATAAACTATTTTAATATATATATATTATTTTATATTTATAGACAACTTTTAATATATATTTTAAAATATAAACTATTTTTAATGTATAACTATTCCAATACATAAACTACTTTCAATATTCAAACTGTTTAAAGTTGGAACTGTTATGATTGAGATTTAATTTATTTAAGTGCAAATATTTTGATATGATGGTTTTACCTATTTTGTGAATAATGATTTCAAAAGTGGATAATGATTTCGAAAGTGAATATGATTTTGAAAGTGATATGATTTTGAAGTGAATATGATATTTTGATATCAATTATGAATCAGTTTTGGAAATGTAAAAGAACCAACCAGTGTGAAATAAGCATTTGGTTGTTAAAGAGACCGAGATCGGATATTGTCATACTCTCTGCCAATACCAAAAACCACTTTAACAACTGTGCACATGGTGGAGAATCTAGAACGAAGTAGGATGGTTTGGCGAACGCTACTGTATGAGGTATGAATGCAGCCCTGACCCCCTCGGGTCAGCTTGATATGACTAAAACAAGAGCTATACCTGGCCCAAGTGAGGTCGCTCCTCCGATCGGACATGCTTCTTCGATACCATATCTGTTACTTTGTGATTGTTTGGTGGCCACCTTCGATTTGATTGTGGAACTTTGTTCCGAGGTGGGTGGTAGTAGCTGCTATGCGTTACCACCAGCCCGGTTCTACAAAATGGTAGTATCCTACTCTGGGCATTGCCTCGCGTGCCTTGTCATATGCCTTATCGAGCCCAGTACGAGTTTGGTCTGTGTCATACACTATGGAGTGCCCTCTGATAGCCCTCCAGTTTACGAAGGAATTACAGTACTATATAGACTACGGCATTTATAAAAATGTGTTAAGGGGGATATGGGTAACGCCTTAACGCTATTTTAATACTTTACTTTACTACAGACATATTATAATAGCGTATTGTATTATATATGTAGATAGTTTAATGGATCCTTAGGAGATGGAATCCCGAACATCTCTTAAGTTATTGCACGCACGTTAGACACTGGATAGGAGATGTAAAATCTCGTAAACATCTCTGAAGCCGTTACAGTCATATTTATTTACTTTTGATTTAACTCATAAGATCTTTTAGTTCTAACTCTAGTGTTTTGTCTTTTCATTACGCTCGGGTCAGCCTGAGCATTTCAGTGTTGAAGACTATCTTACTGGAGGACGAAGATGAAGATTTAGTATATTATTACTATTTATTATATTTATTCCACTGCATCATGTTGTTCTGCTGCATTATATATTTATTCCTTTTGTATGTATAACTCCGATCTGTATTGTAAAAGTGTAATCAAATGTTATTTGTAAAACATCTTCACGAACTGTTTATTTGATTATTATATTTTGTCATTCCGCTGTGAGAATCTGTGTTTTGTTTTTCCTTTATTTCTATTATTTTCTTATTTACCCCATTAATAATCCTCCCTTTTGAATGGTTTGAGTAGACATGTGTGGTTTATTGTGGATTTAAACCATCAAAAAAGGTGGGTCGTTACGTTTGGTATCGAGCTTTGGTTTAGCAATAATCTTAGCTTTGTGGGGTCTAACTCATTAGATATAGGGTAGTAATACCCTAGAATGAGTTTGTCTGAGTGTATGTATATGAGAGAGTGTACTTGTTAGTATTATAAAATGTTTTTATATTGTGTGTTGTGCCCATTTTTGGTACAAACACTTTGGTGCTTTCACTGAGAAAAAACCAGCTTTTTTCTCCTGCTCCTTGGATCTACCATCGATACCGGATTGCACAAATCCAAGAGGAAGATCCAGATCTTTAATTCACAATCCTTCCATTCTACTCAGATTTGCATAAAATCTAGGAAAAAGATTCATCATTCAAAATGGTTAGCACGAGAACCACTTCTACAGCTGCTGGACAAGAAGGTAGGGATGGACAGAATCCTGCTCAACAGCAGCCATCCAACCAAGACAACACTGCCCACTCGGATCCGTCTGGGGCAGTCACTAGACAAGAATTTCAGGTGTTGCTTCAAGAGTTGACTCAGAGTCGGCAGCAGTTAGCCAAACAGTTGCGTGCCAATATTGAATTGACAAACCAACTGAACCGCCAGGGCCGTAGGAGGTCCAGAAGGGACGATGTTTCTCGCTCATCCACTGAAAGTTCTGCCTCATCCGACTATCACCATAGATCTACCCGTCCCCGATTAAATGGAGATCATGCTCAAGCTGCTGGATATCAACCCGCCCTGACTGTCGGGCAATTGAGAGTAGGACCGTCGACCAGCTTCCAGGCTGGGCCATCAGTACGAGGTGGTCGTACTCCACAATATACTACGGACAATCATGTCACAGCTGCCACAGTAGAAACAAGGGTTGATACCCGACATCTTCCGGATTCAAGTAATCAACAACAGGGACGTACTTCTGAACCATACGTCCCGGAAGACGCTGAGCCAAGGAGGCGAAACTTGGACCGTCAACAGCGCCCGGTCCAAACTCGCACTGTGGAACCCGACCACACCTTAGCTCAGCATGCTCAAAATGTAGCAATGCCAGACATCTCGACTATGATACGTCAGATGATCCGCGAAAGCCAAGGCCTTACCAACGACGATTGGGGGATTTCTCGAAGCCATACTCCTTTCACGGACGAGATACTATACGCTGAACCTCCTCGGCGATTCAGAATGCCAACTCTCCCTATGTACGAAGGAAATTCTGATCCCAATCAGCACATATTGAAATACGAATGGTCAATGAGCGCCGCAAGGGCCGACGATGCAGTAAAATGCCGAAGCTTCCCCATCTCACTGGGAGGAATTGCAACAATGTGGTTTACAAGATTACCTCCAAGATCTATCTCTTCATTTGACCAATTGGCTAAGAAATTTGTTGAACAATTCCGTATGCATGTCGCTAGACCCAAAGATGTTAACACCCTGTCCAATGTTACCCAAGCTCGTGGGGAAACACTAAGGCGTTACTTGGAGAGATTCCATGCGCCATGTGTGGAAATTAGTAATCCCAACGATAACTCAATTTTAATGGCATTGACAAAGGGAATTGATCCTGATTCTGAATTTGGAAACTGGTTAGCCGGAAAACCATCCGCATCGTTGGACCGTTTCTACTCCAAAGCCGCTCAATTCTTAAGGCAAGAGGACGCGAAATAGTCTAGGAAGCAGGACGATGCGAAGCCCGGAAATGAGGGGATACAAAGCAATGTAGCAGTTAAACAGTCTGGTGACAATTCCGGAAAAGTTCAGTTAAACATACAGAACAAACAAACTCAGCCAAGAGGTAGCAATGGTCAAAATAAGAAGAGAGATCCGAATCCAGGCCCATGGCGTAGGGCTCCAATGTTCGAAAGCTATACACCGTTAAACACATCGCTGGAAAATGTGTACCTACAAACTTGCAACACTGAACAGTATAAGAAACCCGCTCCGAAGCGGTCATCAGAAAAGCTGATTCAAACAGGAAAATTTTGTAGGTTTCATGAGAGTTATGGCCACAATACTAATGACTGTCGCCATTTGCAAGATCTCATAGAAAAGTTGATCAGGGAGAGGAAGTTAGATCAATTCGTGCGGGCGCCGCAGTCTGGTGGTGCGGGCCCATCGAACCCAAACCGTGCGCAAGACCAAGAAAGACAAGAGAAACCCGCTCGTACAGGCGGGAGGCTAGTTATCAATACCATAAGTGGTGGTCCTCATCCAGTGGACAGGAGCTGGAGGGAAATGGAGTTGTATGCTAGCTCTATCAGGCATGCGAGCTTCGAATGCTGCAGTAATTGTGAGGATGGAACCCCGGCTAAGCAACAAAAGACGATGTCTGACGATATCATATTTAGAAGCAGAGATGCTGATAAAATCGAAGCTCCAACAATTGACCCACTGGTCATATCTGCCCAAGTTGGTCCTGCTTGGATGAAGAGGATCCTGGTTGATAGTGGGACATCTGTAAACATTCTATTCAAACAAGCTTACGATTTAATGAAGATGGAAGCAAAAGACTTGAACCCCTGCCAATCTCGAGTTCATGGCTTCAATGGGAGTGCAACAATACCCACTGGGATAGTGGAACTACCAGTGGAACTGCGGATTGGAGAACGCAGGAGAGTCCGACTGCTGCAATTCGTTGTTCTTGACATCGCTTCACCGTACAATGCATTCCTGGGTCGACCAGCCCTTACTGAATTCAGGGCAGCCATTGCCTCGTGGTGTTTGACTTTAAAATTCCCAACCGACCATGGTATAGGAATCGTTCAAGGAGATCAGGCAGCAGGAAGCTTGTTATGTTGCTGAGTTGCGTGAAGCACAGAAGAAGGAGAAAGGAAAGGGCGTAGAGGAATCTCTCTGCGTCCGTTTTACTGATAATTGACAACTAGCGCCCGGGCCCCGGCCCGGGCACCACTACCAATTCCTTAAAGATCTTGACCCTAGAGATAACGAAGATAAAGATGAAGTCAAAGAGAATCAAGCGTCTCCAGCCGAACTGACTGTGGACGTCCCAGTCAGTGAGGATGACGACTCGAAAGTACTAAAAGTTGGATCTCAACTGGGAAAACAGATACAACAGGAATTGGTCGAATTTCTTCAAGCGAATCTCGATGTCTTTGCCTGGACGCACTCTGACATGTGCGGAATCTCACCGAACATTGCAAGTCACTCTTTGAATATTGATCCACGACATGTTCCGGTCAAGCAAAAGAGGCGTGGTATGGATCCAGAGAGATCTGCCGCCCTTAAAGAAGAAATTGACAAGTTGCAATCAAATGGTTTCATCCGAGATGCTCTATACCCAGAGTGGGTGTCAAATCCAGTAATGGTTCGAAAACCGAATGGGAAATGGAGAACTTGTGTCGACTACTCCGACTTAAACAAAGCTTGTCCAAAAGATAGTTTTCCACTTCCTCGAATTGACCAACTCGTAGACTCAACTGCGGGCCATGAATTGTTATCCTTTATGGACGCTTATTCCGGTTATAATCAGATACCCATGCATCTACCCGATCAAGTACATACCAGTTTCGTGACCGACCTGGGACTCTACTGTTACAGAGTCATGCCTTTTGGTTTAAAGAACGCCGAAGCAACTTACCAACGCTTGGTTAACCGAATGTTCGCTGATCAGATCGGGAAGACCATGGAAGTTTACGTGGATGACATGTTAGTTAAGTCCCGATTTTCCACAGATCACGTCAGGGATTTAGATTCAATGTTCCGCATCCTACGTGAATATGGAATGAAGCTTAACCCGTTAAAGTGCCACTTTGGCGTCGCATCCGGAAAGTTTCTCGGTTTCATCGTCAACGCTCGTGGGATAGAGGCAAACCCCGAAAAGATCTGGGCAATAAGGAATTTGCAAACTCCAAGGACCATAAAGCAAGTCCAGAGTCTCAACGGGAAGGTAGCAGCGCTAAGCAGGTTCACTTCAAAATCCACTGATAAATGCATTCCTTTCTTTGACCTAATCCGGAAAGGAAAACGAAACTTTGAATGGACCATGGAATGTGAAGGCACATTCCGATCGCTGGTTCAGCATCTCTCTACACCACCGATCTTGTCAAAACCAATTGATCACGAACAATTATACCTTTATCTGTGGTATCAGAGCATGCGATCAGTGCTGCTCTGGTCTGAGAAGAGGATCGAGTGCAGAAACCGGTCTATTATGTCAGTAAACGATTGACCGGAGCTGAAAGAAATTACCCCAGGTTGGAAAAACTGGCTTATTGTTTGGTCATTGCCTCAAGAAAGCTTCGTCCTTATTTCCAAGCTCATCCACTTACTGTGTATACTGATCAGCCGTTACGACAGGTCCTCGCGCGGCCTGAGACGTCTGGAAGGTTACTCAAGTGGAATATCGAACTGAGTCAATTTGACATTACTTATGCTCCGCGGAGAGCCATTCAAGGGCAAGTCCTAGTTGACTTCATAGCTGAATTTACTGTTCCAGACGACTTACCCGAAACCAGCGAGTCTCCTGAATATGTCTGGAAACTTTATACATATGGTGCATCAAACGATCGGTGTTCGGGCGCTGGTGTTGTATTAGAAACCCCCGAAGGTCGATCCATATGCTATGCTTTGAAGTTTGATTTTCACGCAACCAACAATGAAGCCGAATATGAAGCTCTATTGACTGGATTAAAGCTTGCCAGAGATCTGAGAATTATCGCTATAGAAATTTATTGTGATTCACAGTTGGTTGTGTGCCAGGTACGGGGAGAATATCAAGCAAGAGATCGAAGGTTAGCCGCTTATCTAGCCCGAGTTCAGGAAGCACTGAATCAGTTTGATTATTACGCCATTTACTATATACCACGAGATCGCAATCAAAAGGCCGATTCATTGGCAAAGTTGGCCAGCACAGGTGAAGCACAGCAAATGGGACTTGTCCCGGTCGAAACTTTGTCCTTCCCAAGCATCGATCAAATAAAAACGAATGATGTGTTGGAAACCTCTCCCAGCAGAGAATCATGGATGACTCCGTATCGAAATTATATTGAGAATGGAATATTGCCTGAGCACCGAAATGAGAAAAGGCAAGTTCTACGAAAGGCTTCGCGGTTCATCATCCAGGACGGGATCATGTACAGAAAGGGTTATTCTGTTCCACTCCTCCGGTGTATCGCTCACGACGAAGTCAAACGAGTGTTACATGATGTACACGAAGGAGAATGTGGCGATCACACCGGTGGGCAAGCGCTTGCTAAGAAAATACTCCGATATGGATATTACTGGCCGACAGTGAACCGAGATGCAGCCAATTATGCCAGAAAGTGCGACAAGTGCCAGAAACATGCTCGAATTCCAAGAGCCCCACCTACCGAGATAACTCAAATGGTCAGTCCCTGGCCATTCGCTATGTGGGGTATCGACATCATCGGCGCCTTACCTCTGGCAAGAGGTGGTGCGAAATATGCCATCGTCGCAGTTGACTACTTCACGAAATGGGCCGAGGCCGAAGCTCTCGCAACGATTACGACGAAGAAAGTAATAAACTTTGTAGTCCGCAATATCATTTGTCGATTTGGACTCCCACATACCATCATCACCGATAATGGGACCCAATTCGAAAGTTCGGAGTTCAAGAATTTCTGCCAACGATTTCATATTCATAAAAAATTCTCCGCAGTCGCACATCCACAAGCAAACGGTCAGGTCGAAGCTGTTAACAAAGTTATCAAATCCATCTTAAAGAAACGACTGGAAAAGGTTGGGGGCAAATGGGTCGATGAACATCCTATGGCATTATGGGCTTATCGAACAACTCACAAGACCGCAACTGGACACACCCCATTTTCCTTATCCTATGGCTCAGAGGCCGTTATTCCAGTTGAGACAGAAGTATTTTCTCACCCCGTAACTTATTACGATCCAAAAACAAATGCTATATTACTCGCTGAATCTTTGGATCTGTTGGACGAGAAACGGGAAGAAGCTGATTTAAGAGCGGCCGCATACCGAAGTCGGGTCGCCCGGTTATATAACACCAAAGTTCGCCCCCGAACCTTTGAACTCGGTGATCTGGTCCTCAAGAGAATCTACCCGGTTCCTTCACACATGAAACCAAATTGGGAAGGACCGTACGTGATTACACAAAGACTTGGGGATGGCGCATTCAAACTATCAACCGTGGACGGTCTAGTTTTACCAAGAGCCTGGAACAGCGAGAGTCTCCGTCGCTACTACATATGACAGGCTTTATTTATTTCTTTATGTTTTTTGTTCAGCAATTTACTTTTGCATTTTGAAATTAGAATTTGTAATAAGGCAACTGATTTGCCATATTTTCTTATTTCAGCAATAAAATGCCATCTCTTCGAGCCAGAGCTGTGATTCATTAAATACAATGTACAACATCACGATGCACGAAGAGCTAAGTTCCATCACACAGTGGGATTTATTCAAGTAGGGAGTGGCTGTGAGGCAATCAACCACTCACTAAATGAAACCCGAGCTCGGGGGCAAGCCATCACATCAGGCCAAGAAATGGGTTGATACACGACAACCCTTCACTTGACTCCGTACTCCCAGAGTGCGAGGCGGAGGATAAACATTTTCTTAACTCCGTACTCCCAGAGTGCGAGGCGGAGTATAAACATTTGCTAAACTCCGTACTCCTAAAGTGCGAGGCGGAGTATAAACGTTTGCTAAACTCCGTACTCCCAGAGTGCGAGGCGGAGTATAAACATTTTACTAAACTCCGTGCTCCCAGAGCACGAGGCGGAGTATAAACATTCACCTAACTCCGTACTCCCAGAGTGCGAGGCGGAGTATAAACATTTACAAAACCCCAGAATACTCCGAGAGCGCGAGCTGGGTACAAACATTTTTCTAACTCCGTACTCCCAGAGTGCGAGGCGGAGTATAAACATTAACTTAACTCCGTACTCCCAGAGTGCGAGGCGGAGTATAAACAGTCATTCAACTCCGTACTCCCAGAGCGCGAGACGGGGTATAAACATACGTCAACTCCACACTTATCCCCAATACTGGGGGCAGAACCATAACACATAACAAGTTGAAGGGAAAAAGGGAATAAATTTTCATTTCCACTGTCAACAAAAATAATCTGATTACAAAGTGTTTAAAGAAAATTCTGCTAGTGGGAGCCGAATCCACATCTATACACGGCTATAGAGAAATCAACAAAATGCTACCCTACGCAACAAAGATTTAAAGAAAGAGTTCAATCTTTCTTCTTCCTTATCTTCTTTTTCGGGGTAGCCCCACCAGAGCCGCTGCCTGACTTTCTCCTCGACCGCTTACTCTTTTCAGGCTTGCCCTCCGGCAGCGATATAATGTCAACATCTTCCTCAGAACTGGAGGCGATGGAAATTCTTCTAGGAGGTCGAGCTGGAAGCATAGGAGTAGTAGCAGGAGGAGGGACAGGAGCAGTTTCAATCACTACAGTACCGCCCGGTGAAATCACCATTAACGGGGCAGGCCCGGGCGGATCCATACCAGCATTCCCTGCTGCCATCTCGGCATCAATCTCAGCAATAATGTCGTCCTCACGAGATACTTGGGCCGCATCGGATGTGCCAATAGCTGGCATAGATGAACTAACGGTCGGAGCAGCCCCACTCACAGCATCGGACGGGTTGGCAGAGGGATCGATGGGTTCATTGAGAAGCTCCTCAATCATTTGAGCGCTGAAAGAAAACATATTTGCATCTCCCTCCTCGCCAATCAAAGTAGAAGTCGTGATGGCTTCAGAAAAAACAACCCCTTGTGTTTGATGAGGAACTGATAGAGCAAGGGGCGCAGAAACAATAACTTCAGTCACTGAAATGCGACAAAACGAAGATTGTTAGCCAAGTGTGTTGCTTAAGGTTCTTCACGACTAAACTACGAGAAGCGTTCAAATACCTTCCTTGGTCTGGACCGAAACGTGGGCAGAATCCTCGGCAGAAGATAATAATGGTTGGTCAGGATTATAGGCAGGAACAGACTGGGGATCTACCGCACCAGTGGTTTCGGGCAATGTTGGAGTTACAGCTCCAATACTTGTCCCGTGATGCGCAATCCCCGAGCCTTCGCCTGTCTCTAGAGATTGAACGCCAAGATTTTCTTTCACCATAGAGATCACCGCCTCATGAAGGATCTTCCTCTCATCCTCGGTGAGCAAACGCATCTCCAGTTCAAAGTCGTCAAGTGTCCCATCTGGATGCGCTGCTCTTTTCTCATTCACCAGCCGGGTCCAGGCATTGTACAAGATCATGGAGTCATCTCCCAGCCACGCTAAATTTCTGTGTTCCAGCACATTAGCATTATACGTGACTAAGAGATCGTCAAACTCAGCATCTAGCCTAGACCTCTCCTCCAAGATCTTTTCCTGAATTTCTGCTTCCGCAGACTTAGCCTTGACCGCCGCCGCAGCAAGTTCGGTCCTGAGAGATACTGCTTGGTCGCAAGCTTCTTGAGCAGTGGCGTTCGCATCATCCTTCTCCTTCACCATTTCAGTGAATTTGGCCTTGAGCTCATTCAGCTCTTTAACAACTAAGTCTCGCTCAGCTGCAATGGTGGTGTTGCGGTGGCCCATCTCTTCCACCGTGGCGCAGTGTTCCTGCTGCATCCTCGCTAGTTTGGCCACGACATCTTCATGTTTCTGAAGTGTTTCAAGCTCTGACTTCCGGGACGTCTCCACTTCGGATTGAAGAACCTGAATGATGCGTTTCTGTTTGACAATGTCAGCATCACGTTCAGCAATGATCTTCTCCCGGTCAAAAGCTACTCTAGAAGCCTTCATGGCTGCCTTGTACCACTCCTTATACTGAGCGTAGAAATCGTGGATATAACTATGAGCAGTGGTCTCAGCGTCCGGAGGAATTCTTTTAAAGTTAGGAGGGAAGATATAGCCATCCATGCAAATTTCAGGGTAGTCATTTTTCATTTGGGCAAGTTTAGCAGCTCCCTCGCTTGTCAACTCAGCCGGAGCTTGTTCAATTATAGCGACTGCTGTCGGTTACATTCTTGGCCGCTGAGCATCAGGCCGAGAAGATTGAGAAGGCAGCTGCTGCTGATGAGATGGCCCTGGGAGGTCTACTGGGGCCCTGGGAGGCGGAGGAGAGCGAGATCGGGGTCGGTACTGGTATCCCCGGTCTCTGTCAGAATAATCATAGCCAGAACGGCCACGCGAGTAATCTCTGTCTCTGTCATAACGTTCTTGACTCGAATAGCTTCGCCCATGATCCCTATCTGTTTCTCTCCTGCGGGAATCATAAAATGGAGAAGATTGGCGCACATTCCAAAGCCTATCCAGAGTAGAGCCACGTCCTGACATCTCACCTGCGATAAGAAAGAATTACGGATTAGCATCCCATAAAGCAATGTTTACTATGCAAAAGTCATGAAGTGCTGTGGAAGTGTGTGTAAATGTGTAAACCCCCAAACCGACCGGAAGTGTTGACCGCACTTAAAGGAAAGGGCTCGTTCATGTTTAGAACATCTTGAAATTCCTCCAACCCAGGATTATGAGAAATCGATATATAATCTGGGATAGGAATATCGTCAAGCCCTTTGAAAGAATCTCTCGAATGAGAAGGGGCATCATCAGAAATCATGACTCCGGAAGCGGGAAGAAACACATCTACGGATTTTCCCCCCTTGGACTTAAGTTTTTTGGAAACGGCGGCCTTGCCTTTCCGTTTTTCTCCTAACTCCTCCAAGTTTCCCGAGAGGTCAGCCATGGGCTCTGAATCCGTATGGGTTCTTTCTTCGTCACTCGCCTCGATTATTTTGATTCCGAGTGACTTCTTCGTTTTTCTCTTCTTGGGTTTCTTCTTATCTTCCTTCTTGGAGGCGGGCTTTGCAAATCCCTCAACGACTATGCTTTGATTGATGTCGATCAAACCAAGAACTCTTAAGTTGTAATCGTTCAGCACCGAATCAATATGCCTCAACTCGCTTGGGACTTCTTGAAGACTCCGGACGATACCCTTGAAACGCCCTCCATCGGGCCTGGAGATAATAGCTGTAAAAGGAGTGAAATGTCAATTTTAACACCGAAGAGCTATTGGTCAAGAAAACAGGTTAAGGCGCTAACGTCTAGACAACCATCGCCTAGCGAAACCCGGAGGGCACCGAACGTAGAACCACTCGTTCTTGAAATAACTCAGTCGAGTCCAAGCTCCAACTACAACTTGGCAATTCCTAACTGCCTCCAAAAATGTAAAAGACGGGCTATCACCCCTACTCTTGAAGTTAAATATGTGTCTGATCTCGGAGGGCCTCGGCGGGCGAAAGAGACAGTCCATAAATATGACAAAGGCACTGTTCATCAACGCGTGCCCGTTGGGATGAAGTTGTGAAGGAGCGATTCCTAAATATGATAGCATCCCTCTGATATATTGATTGAAAGGAGGAAGAGTTCCGGCCGCACAAGCATGACGGTAGAATGTTGTATACCCTTCAGGCGGATTATGAGGTCTATCAGTGGCACTGGACAATAATACGTCACCTAGAGATATGTTATGCTTTAAGCATATTCGTCCCAATAAGGATTCAGAGATGTTAGACTGAACCGAATCAACAGGGTCCTCAATAAATATAGCCTCTGGCAATTCATCTGGAGCCGGATCGATTACATCGGCAGGGATGTCAGGAATCTCAAGCACCGGAGGAGTCGAGCTCTGTACCTCTTGTTGTTGGGAGCTCGAAGATTCCATAATTAGCTAACTCATTAGAAAGCAACGTTAAGTTCATAAACAGCCCGTGCATGCCCCGGTGTAGTGTGTATGAACGTGTCGTGTAGTGCAAGTGCTGTGCGTTACTTAACAGATTCAACAAAACTGAGAACAAGATGCAAGCTTCAGAAATTATGAAGCTAATTAGAGCGACCGTCATTGCCGACCGTATTAAAACATGTTATTCAGAATCCATGATTGATTAGTTCAGGTTAATTTTTTCAAAGTTACAGTTCCATCGACGAGCTTTGAGGGGCAGTCAAATATGCACAACAAAAATTTAGTCCGAATATGCAAAGATGAAGCTCGTCGGAGTCATGCCAATAATCATGTGAAGTTCTCGTATCCATGAAAGCTCGTTCGTAAAGATCAAGTTTCGAGTCCATACAGCTTCGAATCGATCTTAAAGGTGGGCCTTCGAATCGGTACAGGTTCGAATCGATACGAACTCGAGTCATGGCGATTCGAACCGATACAATCTGAATCAATGCAGTTCAGGTTGAGGTGGTTTATCCTTCGAATCGATCTCTGGAAAAATCGTGTGTCGAATGGACGAAGCTTCGTATCGATCATGGTAGTATAATCTTTGAATCGATCGTAGGTAAGTATACCACAACTCCTCGTATCGGTCGCTTCGAATCGATACGATCGATTCACCACCAACGATCGATTCGATCAACATACCTCCATAGATCGATGCGAACGCCACAAAAAAATTTGGTTATCTGAGATCGATTCGAAAACCACCATCCAAGATCGATGCGAGGAAGTCGTTTCTTTTTTCATCCCTGGACTCGATTCCATCCAGATCAATACGAACGTAAGCAAAGGGAATTACATCGAAGCCCGAAGCTTAAAGTATTTAGTCGAATCGCCTACCTAAATACGAGATGAAACTAGAAAGGATTGTTGCGATTCAAAGAAGGGCAGATGGCTTCGATTCACGCAAGTGCTAGATCGATTCGAAGACGCAGAGAAACTGAAGCAATGGTGAAAAGTGAAAAGTGAATAGGACCCCGGTATTTATAACAACTCAGTGGCGATTCGCCTCCCGGTATACCTGACCGGCTTCTACAGGTGAGGAAATCGAATCGAATCAATTCGTTGCGGCATGTTCGAATCCATTGTGACCACTAGTTCGAATCCATCACGACACAGAGTCGTTCCACCAGTTCGAATCCATCCCTTAGTTCGAATCCATCCGGTTTCGAATCCTTTACAACATCGAATCCATTTCAGCAACATCGATACGAGGCAACATCGACTCGAAGCACAAACCCCACGAACCATCGTTTAGAAAAGACATCGATTTGAGCACTCGCGACTTCGACTCCACCAACTCAGAGAACTTCGAATCCACGCAGTATTGATTCGGAGAACCATCGATTCAAAGTACCCACTTCGAAACCCTCAACTCGAAGCGGATCAAGAAACATAGCTTCGAATCCATCAAATACCACCGGTCAAATGGACAGATCATTTCCATATGAAAAATTGCTTGTCCACTCTTGTACCGATTCAGGAGAGGATCAATACAAGAGGATGATCATAGGCAATCACAAAAGCGATATTTTAACTCGAGTCTCAAACCGGTTCAGGAGAGGACCGATGCAGATTTCGATAGCAAACCGAACTGACAACGACTTGCGATCACGCAACATTAACCAAAGTCAAGATAATACACGTATGCACGTATTTCTGACTAATGTTTGGTCTTTATCGTTTATAGGAATCAAATGTTCATCTCGTCATGACTCAAAGAACCTAGCAGCCAGTCACAATTATACGACGGTCGATTACTGCGATACAGAACGCAAATTTCGGTAAAGCATGTCATAACCGTCCAGTGAGAGATTACAACTTATCAAAGCACGTCATGTTCACACAAGACGTACTTTGGGGGGCAAATGTTATCCTGCCTTTTGGCAAGGCCGTGACACCAAGGACTTGACTAGATACCGGTGACAGATCGTCTCGAAAATCGGTTACACGCAAGGATCGCTATGGATATCGATGAAATTTGTTCAAGTCCGGATCGGGCTGCAATTGATAAGGCACGTCAAGCAAAGCCGTGGGAACCAACGATGCAAGTTTCAAGTCAATCCGAGTTCGTATGCTCGAAATATTGTCGACAAAAGATGGAGAAGAACATCCTTAGTTCGAATCCATAGGCGGAGCCTATGTTCGAATCCACCAGACAAGCATTGCCTCGTATCCATGAGAAAGAGGCTGGTTCGAATCGGTCAAAGGAGAATTGCTTCGACTCCATCAGGCGAAACCGATAGCTTCGAATCCATTGGAGCATTCACTGCCTTCGACTCCATCAAGCAAGTCCTCATATGCCTTAAGTTCGAATCCATCCTCGCATACACCATAGTTCGAATCCATCGAAGGAAGGATCCTTCGAATCCATGCAAGTGGAGAAGCTCCGACTCCATTGCATTCGAATCCCCAGGCCAAGACAACTTCGAATCGGTCTATAGCTACAACTCTAGATCGATTCGAACGAGCACCATTTTCATCGATTCGAAGGAAGAGAACCTTCGAATCCAACACCTCGAATCCAAGCCATGGATTCAACCCAGTCAAACCGGAGTACAAAACGGATCGAGGCGAGAGACACGCGCCATGTCGCAGCAAGCGTCGAGTCGACCGAGTCGATTCGAACTAAGATCGATTCGAAGTATCCATGTTCTCCAGATATGCAACATTGAATCGATCACATCTCGAGTTCTACAAGTCCAAATGCCATGAAATTTTCACAAAAGCTTAAGCACATGATGAAGAATGTCCACGCCAAATTTCAGCTCGATTGGATGATTTCTTGATCGATTCGAACCAAGGGTCGAATCGATCCCAAAGTGGGCCCGGATCTCCAGATTTCGGCCATGTGGGCCCCTTGACGTACCAGAACTGGTCTCCCCTCATTTTAGGCGAAATATCAGCCTCCTACACCTATAAATAGAGCCCCTGGTCATTCAGAAAAGGGGTCGGATAATTCTAAGTACTGAAGAGCGCCCAGATTCTGCCAGATCTACTCCAGAACACCGCCGCTGCTTTAGATTGACACTTAGCATTTAAATTCAGTTGTATTACCTTATAAACTACTGTAACCTTCAAGTAATCGAGCAATAAAATCATCAAACTTCATAGTGGACGTAGGCAAAACGCCGAACCACTCTAAATCGCTTGTCTTTGCAATTTACTTTCTGTTATTTGGAGTTTTTGTTAGATAATTCACAGTTTTAATTTTCATTCTTCACTTTTATCTCTTCAAAAACTTCCGAAGAGTGTTGTGCCCATTTTTGGTACAAACATTGTGTTAATTTGTTCTGTTTAGTATTTATAAATTCTGGTCGGTACATAGGATGTTATGGTATCGATGGGGATTTCTAAACACTTAACAGGGCAGAGCGACACAATATTGTTTTTGAAATATAGGTAAATGAAATAATTTTACCTAGCATTATATTTTGGATATAAAGGAATAATTTTTATAAATGGATATAGTTTTATGTGATATCTTTGTTTGTTAGGTAGTGAAATTTTATAAATATTGGTTGCAAAATAGGATTTACAAATAAAATGAATTTAATTGGAAATTTAAGAACTTAAGTTCTGGGGTTTTGAAATTTGGTTTCAAAAGATTTTGGAATATAATATTAGTATTATTTGGAAGTATTTTGGATATAAATATTTTCAAAGTGATTTGAAAGAAATTTAAAAAGGAAATAAGTTTTGTACTCCCCTCTTTTGTCACTGGAAAATAATTTCGGTGATGGCGGCCGCATCATCGACATTCATTTTCGAGTTTCAGAGCAGAAAGTCCACTGTAGTAGCTTTACTACACATTTGTTTTGATAAAGAAATCTTAATTTTTAAATTTCTAAATATGATTTGATATATAAAGGATATGAACATATATATTATTTCAAAATGATTTGAAATGAACCCGGCATTTAGTTCTTAAGTTTCTATAAATTAGGGATTTCAGTTATTGCAATGAAATGAAATCTTAACTATATTAATAGTTGGAAACTTCTAAAATGAAAAATAAGAAATTAGATGCTAATTCATTAATGAAATATATAAGAAACTGGAAATTTGTAACTTGTAAATCAAAAGATATAAAAATTTAGAAGATGTAATTATTGAACATTTTATTAACTAAAATGGATAAGATAAATGTGTGTAACATTCAATTACATTCTTAAACCATATATATAACTTATGAGAAATGTTTAAAAAGTTGTAATGTTAAATAGGAACATGTAATAGAATATTATACAAGTGAAAACTTAGGTAATAATAATGTTCAAAAATGAAATCATGTCTGTTATCCCGCCTTTTAGCAAGGCCGTGATACCATAAAATCGACCGAGAAGCCAAAGACAATTCGTCTCGAAGAATGGTCAATTCAACACCCCCGCTACGGGGTTCGACCTGCCCGGTCAGGTCGCAGGGGTCCAAGGGGCAGCGCCCCGTCCGAAACGGTACGTTTTATTTACTACTGAAGAGCGACCTACTACTTTGAGACCTACCGACCTAAAGGTCCCAGCGACCTACGACCTAAAGGTCCCAGCGACCTACGACCTAAAGACTCTGCGACCTAACGACCTAAAGGACTTAACAACCTACTAGTTATAACGAGCTAGCGACCTAAAGGAAGGAGTGACCTAGCTTCTGAAAGGACCAAGCGACTTAACAGGTGGCAACCTACCAACCTAAGAGAATCTACGGCTTAACGACCTAACGAGATAAGCGGGTGAGCGACCTAACTATGGAACGGTTCTAGCGACCTAGAGATGTATGTTGCTAAGCGAGCTAAGGTGCGAAGCGACCTAAGGTGCGAAGCGACCTAAGGCACGAAGCGACCTAAGCAAGCTCATCTCCTTAGGCCGGGAGCGACCTACGACCTACCCTAGGTCGTGTGCGACCTACCCTAGGTCGTGTGCGACCTACCCTAGGTCGTGTGCGACATACCCTAGGTCGTGTGCAACCTACCAATTCACTCAGAAGAAGACCAGGTGCTACCCTGTTTAGCCATCTACCGCGACTTAAGGTATCCCGCGACCTAGCGACTTAACTTCATACCGAACTAAAAAGCTTACGACCTAAGCAACGAAGCTAGTTTTCTAGGTCGCCGCCAACCTACGACCCATACTAGGTCGCATGCGATCTACTTATTCGTTTAGAAGAAACCAAGCGCAATCGAGATAAGTCAGATCCCATCCCCTAGGTCGCTGCCGACCTACGACCTACTTTAGGTCGTTCATGACCTAGGACTTGTGCGCTTTGGTTCTGCCCAGATTCTTCCCTATAAATACTAGAGCTACTCCAACGGCAAAGGGACTTTTGGCTGATCTTCTGGAGCGCTGTTACTCTGCTGAATTCTTAACTCATTCAACACTGCAATCATCGAAGATTCCTCATCAACAGTTCTACCTCATTCAACATGGATCCAAAGAACAATCTGTCATCAAAGTTCTAATCTCTTGCTTCGATTGTGTTGTAATCGTTGAAAAGTGTTGTAAAGGTGTTGTAACCGAGAAATCGTGTTGTAAAAGTGTTGTAATCTTGTAAAAGTGTGCTCAAAGAACATAATGAAGGATGTAAAGTGGATGTAGGCTTAACTTTAGGCCGAACCACTATAAAAATTGCTGTCACTTTTACTGTTTTTTCTCTTTTTCTGTTTACTTTTAGTTCCCGTGTAGACGGGTGGTGCTTTCACTAGATTACTCCAGACACCAGGGTGTTAGCGTTATACTTTTTAGCGTTAACAATGTCAAAATATAAATTGGGAATTGAGATGTTACAAGACATGATATAAACTTAAGTTAATGATTGAAATGCTTTATAATTAAATTGGATAGTAAAAGTGAATATCACTTGAGTGAATGATTATAAACCTAAGAAATTGTTAGAAATGATTCATAAACAAATTTAATATTAAAGGAAATACTATGGTTAAAATGAATGTGAATTGAAAGGTAGAGAAACTTAAGTATGAATTTTATTCACTAATGAATATTAGTTTTAAATTGAAAATCAAGTATATAAGTAAACGAATGTTAATTTAATTACAAGGAAACTTATATAATATTTCAAGAATTGATTTATTGATGACTTCGGATATTGTATGTGGAATAATTTATGTAAGTAAATGAATTTAAACTAATAAATGATGACATTGTATGAATAAATGAGAATTTAAATAAATCCGAGGTTATTAATTTGAAAAGAAACCAATAAAATAGCCTTAAATAATATTTAAAATTCATTGTTGTTTGGCTTATGGGAAGTTCGGAAGAGGATACTTCAAATTGTTTAAGGTTGTATGAATAATCTATTAAGTAATTATTTAAGGCTGTTGAGCATAGGGTATGCTTAGTAGTTATTTATCATCCTAGAATGATGAGTTTTGAAACTGAACAAACCATTAGTTTTTGGTTGCTATGGATGTATGGTTGATTCTTTTGTTGCATAGAATGGTTGTACTGCTTTTGTTTACATATGGTTATTATATATGTTGTTCTATTTGTGATAATGATTTGAAACAACTAAAATATTATTCATTTACATAATTTTAACTCTTTTGGATTATGTAAGTGAGATATAGGTTTATGGAAGCAATAGCTACTGTTTTTGGTTTCATAAATAAAGTTTTTTGCCCGACAAATAGGTATGTTTTCGGATTACGGTTTTATAGTGATATTTTATTGTTTTTCCCATGGTTGGGATATTTTATTATTGAAATATGGTATATAAATTGAAATTATTGATATTATTATTTTTCCGGACCTATCCGCGCAAAGGAGACTCTACCGAAATTTTTCGTGAATTTAGGACTTAGAACTTTTGTGAAAGTGAAAATATTTTCAACTTTAATTAGACTGGAATATGAAAGATTTAATTGTTTATAAATTGATACATTTTATTTTAAATACTTAATTATGTAAGTTTAAAGTGTTTATAAATTGATTATTTGAATAAAAATATATTGTTTTCTTAATTCCTTCCTTTTCCTTTTCGAGGATGAAAAGTTTTGAGTGGGAGAGAGTATAACGACCCGTATTTTTTGATAATTAAAACTATTAAATTTATTAAGATTTTTGAAATTTAATATTGGGAGAAATTAAAATTTATGATTTATTAATGAGGAAAATAATTAGAATATGATTTGATAATGTTGTTTGAATGTTATTAACAACTATTTTAATGTAATTTCAATCAATTGAAATAATTGTAAAGTTAATTTGATTATAATTGTAAATAAGGAAATAAATTAAATGTTGGATTTAATATTGAAATTATATGTAATTGATGGAAATTGGTTAATATAAAATATGAAATCAGTGATGTAGTAAGTAGTTATAATCTTTGTTTGTAAACAATAAATTACAAATGTGATTAAATTACTTAAAAGTAAAAATTGTTTATTTATCATCTCATTATTTAATATGTTTGGATTTAATTTGGAAATCAACAAAACTAATGCAACTGGAATATTATAGTTAATATAGTAAAAGATGATAATTGTAAAATATGAATGTAATAAAATGTAACTAATGTTAATTATATTCTTAAGGTAATAGTTTATTTAATAATATTAAGAGTGAAATCAAAATAAAAGAATTTATTGGAATTTAAATTTTAATAAAATAGGTTTTATTCCTATTGTAATTTAACGTTAAAAATTTATGTAATATTTAAATATTGAATTTGACATGGGAAATTTGTTTTAAAAGATTTTAAATTTCTATGTAATCAAGAACGATGAAAATGGTTAACTTTTAAATTTAAAATTTGGAAGTGATTAAATTAATTTAATAATAATTTATTAAATTAACGTGAAAATAGCCATTTTGGCCACTATCTCGGATTTCGACGAAACTAGTTTCATCGGATCCATAACAGTGAATTATTGTAAGATTTCAAGTTTCGTAGCGATCGGACTTATCGTTTGATTGTTCGAGCTCGAAACGCGAAGAGATCAATTTAATGAATTCAATTGATATAATTTGATTTTAAAATCTAACTACTGTATAAAACGGAATGTGGGTTTGAAACTAGTTCTATTGATTTAAAAATATCAAAAACATATATTTTGATATATTGGATAACATATTTTCATTTCGGAAACGAAACGGGCTTTTCAGGTCGTCGTTATCGTTTTGACCCAATTCGATCTGTTCATTCGTTCTTATCTACCTTTGCCTATATATAGTCCATTATAAACCCTATCTGTTTCTCATTTCATGATTCATGTATGTACCTCTACTTCTCATATGTTCCTCCTTCTCAAACGACAGAACATCAAAACCTAATTCCCAAATTCCAAACCTTAGTTCCAATTTTAAAAATTTAATTTCGAAACCAAACTCATTAAACCATAGCAAATTATATATCGTTGGAAAGCTCTCGACGAGCGCAATCTACTGCTGCAATTCGTTTTTCAATTTGATGCATTGTTTGACCATAAATTGACAATGTTAGTTATATTAAATTTATGATGTGATTAGAAATTTATTGATTACTGTTTGGTATTTTAAATTGTCATTTAAATTTATTTTGAATTTATATTGAATTTAATTGCCATTTAAATTAATATTGGAATTAATTGCCAGTTAAATACCTGATAATGATAATCAGTTTATCTGTTGTGATTTATTGGTTGATTTGAATGATGATCGTGATGGATGCTTATTTGTTGATATTTTGGATGATTGGATGTACGTTTATTTATATGTTGTTATCACACTGCAAGTTCCCTTATTTATTGTTAGGAATAACATTGTGGGTTGAAATGATACATATCCGAACGATCTTATAGATTAGGGAAAATTCGATATGGGTTGAAATGATAAACCCGAGCGATTTTATGGATTTGGAAAATTGTGATTCGGGATTGCGGGCTGAAATGATGTAGACCCATAAATTTAAATTATTGCGGGTTGAAATGATATATATCCGTATGACTTGACCATATGACAGAAAATTATATACGGAAGACGGAATTGGTTAAATTAAATGATTTTAAATCCTTAATTTTGAATCCAGTTAAATGATATTATGAAATAAAATTTGATTTATATGAACTGAATTATTTTCAAAATCCAAGCTTTAAAATGTTGAAATGAAATTGGTTTAAATGATTTGTTTAAAGAATTTAAATTGGAATGTTAAAGTTGAATTTTGAAATATAAATGAATTTATCAAAATTGAGTTATTGTAAATGTTTGAATATTTAAACTTTGAAACCTATTGAATTTGTAGTGGTTTAAATTTGTAGTTCAAACATGGAGTTTAAATCGATATAAAATTGAAATGGTTTTTACTGAGAATTTGAATTGAAACCTTAAGCCTTTGAATTGAAATCATTGAACTGGAATTGATTTAATTGAATTTTTGGAACTAAAGTTGATTTGAATTGATTTGTGAAATTGGAAGAAACAATTCTAATTTGAAACTATTTTCAATATAAACTCTTTTAATATACTAACTCTTTTAACATATAAACTATTTTTCTCATATAAACATTTAATATATTAATAATTTTTAATACATTGCCTATATTTAATATATAACCTATTTTAATATATAAACTATTTTTAATATGTTAAATATTTTTAATATATAACCTATTTTAATATATAACCTATTTTAATATATAAACTATTTCTAATATATAAACTATTTTAATCTATAACTTATTTTTGAAATATAAACTATTCTAATATATGTTATTTTAAATATATAAACTATTTTAATATATATATATATATTATTTTAAATTTATAGACAACTTTTAATATATATTTTAAAATATAAACTATTTTTAATGTATAACTATTCCAATACATAAACTACTTTCAATATTCAAACTGTTTAAAGTTGGAACTGTTATGATTGAGATTTAATTTATTTAAATGCAAATATTTTGATATGATGGTTTAACCTATTTTGTGAATAATGATTTCAAAAGTGAATAATGATTTCGAAAGTGAATATGATTTCGAAAGTGATATGATTTTGAATTGAATATGATATTTTGATATCAATTATGAATCGGTTTTGGAAATGTAAAAGAACCAACCGGTGTGAAATAAGCATTTGGTTGTTAAAGAAACCATGATCGGATATTGTCATACTCTCTGCCAATACCGAAACCACTTTAACAACTGTGCACATGGTGGAGAATCCAGAACGAAGTAAGATGGTTTTGCAAACGCTACTGTATGAGGTATAAACGCAGCCCTGACCCCCTCGGGTCAGCTTGATATGACTAAAACAGGAGCTATACCTGGGCCAAGTGAGGTCGCTCCTCCGATCGGACATGCTTCTTCGATACCATATCTATTACTTTGTGATTGATTTGGTGTCCACCTTTGATTGGATTATGGGAGTGTGTTCCAAGGAATAGGAATACAACCCTCCCACTCCAACCTCATTCTACAGTGATAGCCCCCAGACACACACTAAGCAGAAGCAAACATAGCAGAGCATACAATTTAAAGTAAACTAATTATCACTCGAGTCAAGGGCGATGTTTTCCAAGCACAAACCCCCAAGGCCTGAACCAAGATCAGATAAGCACCCAGAAAACACTGCTCTTGAGACCGAATGACGATACAACCAAACATCCATGACTCTGGCTATCACTGTTATCATTGCTTCGATTTCACCGTTAATTGAATGACCGGCACATTCTTTCAGCCGTCCGTCAAGGGCTAATGGAAACCCCGGTTCTAGACATTACTCTGCACGTCATCGCAGCCCGTGCCTAGGACTATCGAATCTGCCCGGAGTACTCGACCATCAACAGTTGGCCGTTGGGACTATCGAATCTGCCCAAACGTACTCTTTCTTTGAGCATGCTAGAACCTTCAACAATGATGAGACCCAAGCCTCCTAGTCATCCTCTTCGACGACTATTCTCATATCCATTCATTATCTTCAACTCGAATCATATCACCGAGTTATCAACATGCTTGGAATGATCCCGTCTGGATTAAACCGAGTCTTCATCACATGATTGCCTCGCTTCATCACATCCTCGCAAAGCTTCATCTCAATATCACATCATCAAATCTATGCATAATAGCTTCATCATCCCGCTACATATGCCACGAGCAGCTTTCCCAATTCAAGAGCCTTTCTCTTAGCTTTTGAATCACCTTCGGTCTAAATCAAACCATCAATCATCTAATTCATAGCAATCAATCAAATCAAACATTAATCCAAGCAATCAAACATTCGAATATGATCTAAGTAGACAATTATAACAATAATGGCATTTTCGTAATTAAAGAGTTGAAAGTCTAACAAGCATGAAAACATGAACAATATCTCTACAAACTTGATGAATGAACTTGCATAGGTTAACATATGATAAAATGGATGTAACATCATCATGAACAATGGATCTATATGGATCTACACTTAGGATGAAGAGAATGCATGGAAATCCCTATTTTAACACCAAATCGAGCCAACAATCCGATATACTCCTTTGGATCCATGTGAGAGATAATCACCACTCACCAAATTACCAAAACAAACTCAAATCAACACGCTTCAGATCTGGACAGCGAAGGATCAAGCTTGATCTATCACGAATCCGCTTCAAACGATGAAATCTAACTTCAATGGATGAAGATCTTCAACTTTAGCTCTTGGATCTTCAATCTTGATCTTCGATTTGGATGAAAGGAATCACTAGATTAGAGTGGAGAAAAGAAGTGAAGAAGTGTAGAAGTCGAGCTCTCAAAATGGCAGCACTTCGTCGCTTCGAAATCCGGATTCCAAAAAGTGAGAAAACCCCTTCCTATTTATAGCTGAAAATTCACTAAGTCGTAACTCGGCTATCTCCATAGGTCGTCTCCGACTTATAACCTTCCGACTTAACATACTACGACTTAGTGATCTCGCGACTTAAGACCTAGCAGCTAACCCTTAAGTCGGTTGCGACCTAACACACACGCCTATAAGTCCTAACAACTTATACGACTTAACAGTTGCTCCGCCTAACACATACGCATACGACCAGACTACTAAGGTACGACTTAAGACAATGCGACCTAACACTTAGCATTCTCCTTAACACGGCCACGACTCAACGACTTAACTGGTTAGACGACTTAGCGAGATAACCCATCCTACGACTTAACAGTGTCACGACCTAACACTTATGCGACCTAGCTCCTTAGGTTGCCAACACGCTAACTCCTTAGGTCGCTAACACGCTAACTCCTTAGGTCGCTAACACGCTAACTCCTTAAGGCGTCTAACGACCTAACAAACCAAGCTACCAGATGACCTAATACATAGCGACCTATCTCTTAACTCGGTCAAAACCTTAAGTCGTCTATTTTCTTAAGTCACCAATTCTCCTAAGTCGGTCAGTCCCTTAGGTTGCCTATCCCTTAGGTCGTTCAAACGACCTATCTCCAAACCCTTAACTCGCCATTCCCCTAGGTAGCTCCTATCCCCTAAGTCGTATACGACTTACGACTTATACTAAGTCGTGAACGACTTAGGACTTAGCCATATTTTTGCCTAAAATCTGAAATGGCTCAAAAATGCTAAAATTCCAGATTTTGACAAACTTTTCGATTCGTAAAAATACGGGTCGTTACATTCTCTCCCCCTTAGATATTTCGCCCCCGAAATTCCAAACAAACAAAGCAATCAAAGACTATTCTGCATGCTTACCATCCATAGCAATCAGCCAACCATGCATCCAATTCTAGCTTAGCATGCAGAATTCTAAAACTAGAACAAGTTACAATATCGTGAGATGACACGACACCTTAGGGCCATACCTTGAAGAGTTCAGGATGAGCTGCTTTCATCCTCTCTTCCACCTCCCACGTACAGTCGTTATCATCGTCACTCCATTGTATCTTGAGCAACTTAACTACCTTCCTCCTAAGCTGTTTCGTGTCGGTTCCCACAACACGAAGCGGCTTACGAGGTCTTCTATCGACTGGATCAACTTTGAAATCTTCACAGCTATTAGCAGAAACCACAGTACTCGAGTCGTGCACATACATCCGTAGATATGATACTTGAAAAACATTGTGCACACTCGACATCTTCTCTGGTAACTCCAATCTGTAGGCGAGCTTTCCAATTCGCTCGATGAACGGAAATGGTCCAACAAATCTCGGAGTCAATTTTCCTATCTTCCCGAATCGGATAACATTCCTCAGTGGAGAAATCTTCACAAAAACCATATCTCCTACGTCGAATTCCAAATCCTTTCGACGCTTATCGGCATAACTCTTCTGACGATCTTGAGCTGCCTTCATTCGTTGCCGAATGATCTCTATACAATCTGAAGTCTGACGAATCATCTCTGGCCCAAGCATCAGCTTTTCTCCAGTTTCTATCCAACACGTCAGAGAGTTACACGGTCTTCCATACAATGCCTCATACGGTGCCATACGAATGCTTGACTGGTAACTGTTGTTGTACGCAAACTCCACCAAATGAAGGTGATCTTCCCATGATCCTCCGAAATCCAAAACATAAGCTCTGAGGAGATCTTCCAAAACTCGGTTGACTCTCTCGGTCTGACCATCTGTTTGAGGGTGATAATCTGTACTCAAACACAACTCGGTTCCCAAAACTTCCTGGAAGCTCTTCCAAAATCCACTAGTGAACAATGGGTCTCGATCGCTCACTATACTTTTCGGAATACCATGGAATCGAACTATCCACTTCACATACAACTCAGCCAACTTTGATGCAGTCCTAGTCGATCGAACAGGAATGAACCTCGCACTCTTGGTCAGACGATCTACAATGAGCCAAATCCCTTCATTTCCCGTTCTTGTTCTAGGTAACCCATCAATAAAATCCATCGATACCTGCTCCCACTTCCATGTAGGAACTTCTAATGGCTGAAGTAATCCACTTGGCTTCTTCTGTTCAGCTTTTACCAACTAGCAGTTCATACATTTGGAAATAAAATTTCCAACATCCTTCTTCATGCCTTCCCAGTAGTAGGTTCTCTTCATATCCCGATACATCTTATTCCCACCTGGATGAATTGTCAATTTCGAGTGATGACTTTCCTTCAGAACTTCACTCCTCAATTCATCTATATCGGGAACAACTAGTCGTCCTTGCTTCCGAAGCCAACCCTCTCGATCGACCTCGAATCCTTTATCCTTTTATGGTTCTAATCCAAATTCCAAATCACGGATAATCTTGACAAGCTTATCGTCTTGCTTTTGGCTTTCGCCAATCCTTTCCACAAGAGAAGGTCTTATTGATAAGTTTGCCAACATCTCAGGTTCCAATTCGCATCTAGGCCTGAAGTCAAATCCAGCTAAATACTCGAGATTCTTCCATTCTGAAAACATGGCTCCCAATCCTGCATGTCTTCGACTTAATGCATCTGCCACTGCGTTACCTTTTCCCGGAGTATAAGCTATACCAAAATCATATGATGCCAAAAATTCTAGCCAACGTTGCTGCCGAAGATTCAAATCCTTTTGGGAGAAAAGATACTTCAACGACTTATGATCTATAAACAACTCAAATCGAACTCCCAATAGATAATGTCTCCACATCTTCAGAGCAAAAACAATCGCCGCTAACTCCAAATCATGAGTCGGGTAATTCCTTTCATGCGGCTTCAGTTGTCGACTGGCATATGCAACAACTTTATCCTTCTGCATCAGCACTGCTCCAAGTCCAGTACGACATGCGTCGGTGTAAACCACCATCTCATCATTCCCACTAGGAATAGTCAAAACAGGAGCACTCGTCAATCGCTCTTTCAGGATTCCGAAAGCTTGCTCACACTTAGCATCCCAACTGAACACTTGGTTCTTCTTCGTCAATCCTGTTAACGGTGCAGCTATCTTGGAGAAGTCTTTGATAAACCGTCGATAATATCCTGCTAATCCAAGAAAACTTCTTACATCAGATGAATTCTTAGGTCTAACCCAATCCTAGATTGCTGCCACCTTAGCGGGATCAACCGCTATTCCATTTCCAGAAATAACATGGCCTAAGAACCTCACTTCACTCTTCCAAAAGTGACACTTCGAAAACTTAGCCTTCAGCTGATGTTTCCGTAAGATTTCCAAAACAATACGCAAGTGCGTCTTGTGCTCTTCTTCAGTTCTGGAATAAATCAGAATATCATCCACGAACACAAGTACAAACTTGTTCAACTGATCTCTGAACACTCTATTCATAAGATCCACAAAATATGCTGGCGCGTTAGTCAACCCAAACGGCATCACCAGCCACTCAAAGAAACCCGATGGTGTCCGAAAAGCAGTCTTCGGCACACTATCCTTAGGCACTCTCAACTGGTGAAATCCCGTTGCCAAATCCATCTGAGAAAACACCTTAGCTTCGTGAAGCTGATCAAACAAGTCATCTATTCTCGGCAATGGATACTTGTTCTTCTTAGTCACCTTATTCAGCTCACGATAATCGACGCACAATCTCAACGACCCATCTGCCTTGGTTGCAAACACAACTGGTGCACCCCACTCGGACACACTACGCCGAATGAATCCTTTCTGCAAAAGATCATCAACTTGCACGCTCAACTCCTGTTGTTCCCTAGGCGCCATCCGCCTAAGAGGCATCACAACAGGTCTGGCTCCTTCAACTAGATCTATACGAAACTCGATCTCTCTATGCGGCGGCAACCCTTTGACTTCGTCAAAGACATCCTCGAATCCATTCGCGATTGGCACTAATGACAGTCCATCTCGTGGAACAACTAGCGAGTACATGAAGCTCATGAAGACGCCTTCTTCATGCTTACATCGTATCAAAATCTTTCGCCCCTCCACATTCTCGACTGTCACCTCCAACCTTTCGCAATCAACCTTAGCCGCATACTTCCTAAGCCAGTCCATACCCAAAATAATTCCGAACCCCGCAAAGTTCAGAACAAAACAATCACAAACAAAAGAGCAACCATGACTCGATACCACTAGACCACGGCATAACATACACAAACAAGACGAACCCCCAACTGGATTAGTCATAACCAATGGCCTATCAACAATATCCGGCTTCAAATTTAACCGGCCTACAAGTTCATTACAAACAAACGAATGCGACGCTCCAGTATCAAACAGAACTCTAACTGGGACACCACATAGGAAAAGAGTACCTTGAACAACCACACTCTTTCCTTTCTCTTCAGAGGTAGGAGCTTTCGAAAACGACGGAACAGCTCCCAAAGCATAAGCTTGCACAATCTGCTTGTCCCTCCTCGGTTCTGGACAATTCTTCCTGAAATGTCCCGGCTTGTCACAGTTGTGGCACTTCGCCGGCGCTTTCGGATTCTTGCAATCCCTGGAGAGATGGCCTTTCTGCTGACAGTTGTAGCAGGTCACTTCGCCCTTCGGCTTCTTCTGGCCATCCTTACCCTTTTGCTGCTGCTGCTGCTTCCTCTTCTTGTTTCCACCCTGCTGGGGTTTAGACTCTTCCCTGGTCACAGCAACAACAGATCCTTCCTTAGGAAACAGACTCTCATGCCTGAGAGCTTTCTCCACAAGCTTCTCAAATGAATCGTCCAAATGATCCACTAACTGTCTCCCAAGATAATTGTCCAAGCCTGTCACAAACTTCTCGTTCTTCTGGTATGCAGATTCGATATATGACCGGGCATACTTGGACAAAGCCTCAAACTCAGAAACATACTCAAGAACTGGTCTTCCTCCCTGCTTGAGCTCCACAAACTTCTTGAACAGAACAGACTTCTGAGCTGTAGAAATGAACTTAGCTTCAAATCTAACTTGGAATTGCTCCCAAGTAATCTCTTCCTCCGGAGTATTGATGGTAATAGAGTTCCACCAATCAGAAGCTCTCCCCTGAAGCTGCCTTGATGCCAACTTCCTCTTAGTTGCATCATCAATTCCCAAATCACCAAAGATCCTTCTACAAGCATCTATCCACCTCTGGACCTCAATAGTTGATTCTGTTCCCAAGAAAACCTTCCCTCCAAGAGCAGTATAGTCCTTGCACAACTTAGCAAAATCCACTGGTTTCGGAGTTTGGACTTGAACTCCAACATCTACTGCTACCCCCGGAACTGGTATCCTTCTCATGATCGAAGTCATCATAGCTTCGAACATGGCTGCATAATCAGCAGTCCTCTCAGTAGCACGGCCTTCCCTAGCAGCTGGTCTCCCTCTTCGACTCATTCTCAATATCTATAAAAAGGAATGATCAGAACATCTAGAGAAACAACTGCATAAAGGACTCAAACTCAACTAAACTACTATATTATATATAGTATTCATCCATCAAATTACAATTACGTCTCTCATACGTAGTTACGTCAGCGAGCGTTGGGTAAAATCGATTAACCAAACCTCTGATACCAAAATGTGACGACCGCCCATGACCCCTGCACCGAATCTAGAGAAAGTGCGCTGTAATGTGTGCCAGGCGACCATGGACGATTGTCAGGGTAAATTAAAAACGACAGAATCTATCGTATTACTCACAGCGCATAGACAAAATACAATAGAAAATATGTATAGTGAAGCTTTACAGAATAAAATGCCATCATATAAAACTTCATAATAGTTGAATACAAGCATCTGAATATTCAATACAACAAGCCTCACTACATATCACTCAGAGAATACAAAGCAGCGGAACATCCAATACATATAGTAAGAAAATAATATGCAATACTCCAGCTCGTCTTCGATATCAGCGCCGTGAAAAGCAAGATCAGCACCTGTCACCTGCTACCTAGTCTGCCCGTCCCAAAATGGACGAACAGCCCAAGGCAATAAGAATTAAAACATAAAGCCTTGAGTCAGACAACAGTCTTAGTGAGCAGTAAATTAACTAACAACATACCAAAAGAGCATAAAGGAAAAGGAATAGGAATACAACCCTCCCACTCCAACCTCATTCTACAGTGATAGCCCCCAGACACACACTAAGCAGAAGCAAACATAGCAGAGCATACAATTTAAAGTAAACTAATTATCACTCGAGTCAAGGGCGATGTTTTCCAAGCACAAACCCCCAAGGCCTGAACCAAGATCAGATAAGCACCCAGAAAACACTGCTCTTGAGACCGAATGATGATACAACCAAACATCCATGACTCTGGCTATCACTGTTATCATTGCTTCGATTTCACCGTTAATTGAATGACCGGCACATTCTTTCAGCCGTCCGTCAAGGGCTAATGGAAACCCCGGTTCTAGACATTACTCTGCACGTCGTCGCAGCCCGTGCCTAGGACTATCGAATCTGCCTAGAGTACTCGACCATCAACAGTTGGCCGTTGGGACTATCGAATCTGCCCAAATGTACTCTTGCTTTGAGCATGCTAGAACCTTCAACAACGATGAGACCCAAGCCTCCTAGTCATCCTCTTCGATGACTATTCTCATATCCATTCATTATCTTCAACTCGAATCATATCACCGAGTTATCAACATGCTTGGAATGATCCCGTCTGGATTAAACCGAGTCTTCATCACATGATTTCCTCGCTTCATCACATCCTCGCAAAGCTTCATCTCAACATCACATCATCAAATCTAAGCATAAGAGCTTCATCATCCCGCTACATATGCCACGAGCAGCTTTCCCAATTCAAGAGCCTTTCTCTTAGCTTTTGAATCACCTTCGGTCTAAATCAAACCATCAATCATCTAATTCATAGCAATCAATCAAATCAAACATTAATCCAAGCAATCAAACATTCGAATATGATCTAAGTAGACAATTATAACAATAATGGCATTTTCGTAATTAAAGAGTTGAAAGTCTAACAAGCATGAAAACATGAACAATATCTCTACAAACTTGATGAATGAACTTGCATAAGTTAACATATGATAAAATGGATGTAACATCATCATGAACAATGGATCTATATGGATCTACACTTAGGATGAAGAAAATGCATGGAAATCCCTATTTTAACACCAAATCGAGCCAACAATCCGATATACTCCTTTGGATCCGTGTGAGAGATAATCACCACTCACCAAATCACCAAAACAAACTCAAATCAACACGCTTCAGATCTGGACAGCGAAGGATCAAGCTTGATCTATCACGAATCCGCTTCAAACGATGAAATCTAACTTCAATGGATGAAGATCTTCAACTTTAGCTCTTGGATCTTCAATCTTGATCTTCGATTTGGATGAAAGGAATCACTAGATTAGAGTGGAGAAAAGAAGTGAAGAAGTGTAGAAGTCGAGCTCTCAAAATGGCAGCACTTCGTCGCTTCGAAATCCGGATCCCAAAAAGTGAGAAAAACCCTTCCTATTTATAGCTGAAAATTCACTAAGTCGTAACTCGGCTATCTCCATAGGTCGTCTCCGAATTATAACCTTCCGACTTAACATACTACGACTTAGTGATCTCGCGACTTAAGACCTAGCAGCTAACCCTTAAGTCGGTTGCGACCTAACACACACGCCTATAAGTCCTAACAACTTATACGACTTAACAGCTGCTCCGCCTAACACATACGCATACGACCAGACTACTAAGGTACGACTTAAGACAATGCGACCTAACACTTAGCATTCTCCTTAACACGGCCACGACTCAACGACTTAACTGGTTAGACGACTTAGCGAGATAAACCATCCTACGACTTAACAGTGTCACGACATAACACTTATGCGACCTAACTCCTTAGGTTGCCAACACGCTAACTCCTTAGGTCGCTAACATGCTAACTCCTTAGGTCGCTAACACGCTAACTCCTTAAGGCGTCTAACGACCTAACAAACCAAGCTACCAGACGACCTAATACATAGCGACCTATCTCTTAACTCGGTCAAAACCTTAAGTCGTCTATTTTCTTAAGTCACCAATTCTCCTAAGTCGGTCAGTCCCTTAGGTTGCCTATCCCTTAGGTCGTTCAAACGACCTATCTCCAAACCCTTAACTCGCCATTCCCCTGGGTAGCTCCTATCCCCTAAGTCGTATACGACTTACGACTTATACTAAGTCGTGAACGACTTAGGACTTAGCCATATTTTTGCCTAAAATCTGAAATGGCTCAAAAATGCTAAAATTCCAGATTTTGACAAACTTTTCGATCCGTAAAAATACGGGTCGTTACAATAACTCTGATCTGTATTGTAAAAGTGTAATCAAATGTTATTTGTAAAACATCTTCATGAACTGTTTATTTGATTATTATATTTTGTCATTCCGCTGTGAGATTCCGTGTTTTGTTTTTCCTTCTTTTATATTATTTTCTTATTTACCCCATTAACAATCCTCCCATTTGAATGGTTTAAGTAGATATGTGAGGTTTATTGTCGATTTAAACCGTCCAAAAAGGTGGGTCATTACAGAACGTGTAAATTGGTTTGAAGTGGTTTTCAAATAGGAATCACCCTAATCCGACCCCGGTTCCTTGAAACCAATCATCAATAAAAGATGATTTATAAATAGGTGATTAATATTCTATTAATTAATATCTTTTCATCCAAAATACCTTCTAGAGATATTTATCTTTTGAAAACCATTTCTTTTGAGTATATATGGAAGTCATTAAAACTCTCTTTGTAAAATTCTTCGGTTTAATTAAACTCTTTTTAAAACATAGAATAATTCCAAATCATTTTACTTAAATTTTAACAAAGATTTGTCAATTCCAAAAATGTAACTTTTTATTAAGTTAAAACCATGTTATCTTAGATGGTAAATCCAAATTAGTTAATATTTGAATGAAACGGATCCATAGAAATCACTCAAATTATACTTGATGTTAATTTCCATATTCAACAAGTACTTTCCATCGAATACCGCTGAAATCACCTTTTAAATTCATATGAGTAATATGAGTTCCCTCCTCAGAATTTAATGTCAATTATAAGAAGATTATCTCTATAAAACCCAAGTTGTTTAAATTTAGAAAAATTTAATCTTTTGTACTTAACTCGTTTTCGACATTTCGACCTTATCTATCCCTCGCCTAGGTGAGACCAGGGCACTGGTTGCTTGTGACGACCGCCCATAACCCATGCACTGAACCTAGAGAAAGTGCGCTGTAAAGTGTGCCAGGCAGCCATGGACGATTGTCAAGGTAAATTAAAACAACAAAATCTATCGTATTACTCACAGCGCATGGACAAAATACAATAGAACATATATATAGTGAAGCTTCATAGAATAGAATCTCATCAATAAAACTTCATAATAGTTGAATACAAACATCTGAATAGTCAATACAACAAGCCTCACTACATATCACTCAGAGAATACAAAGCAGCGGAACATCCAGTACATATAGTAAGAAGGTAATATGCAACCCTCCAACTCGTCTTCGATATCAGCACCGTGGAAAGCATGATCAGTACCTGTCAACTGCTACCTAGTCTGCCCGTCCCAAAATGGACGAACAGCCCAAGGCGATAAGAGTTAAAACATAAAGCCTTGAGTCAGACAACAGTCTTAGTGAGCAGTAAATTAACTAACAACATACCAAAAGAGCATAAAGGAAAAAGGAATAGGAATACAACCCTCCCACTCCAACCTCTTTCTACAATGATAGCCCCCAGACACACACTAAGCAGAAGCAAACATAGCAGAACATACAATTTGAAATAAAGTAATTATCACTCGAGTCAAGGGCGATGTTTTCCAAGTACAAACCCCCAAGGCCTAAACCAAGATCAGATAAGCACCCAGGAAACACTGCTCTTGAGACCGAATGACGATACAACCAAACATCCATGACTCTGGCTGTCACTATTATCATTGCTTCGATATCACCATTAATTGAATGACCGGCACATTCTTTCAGCCGTCCGTCAAAGGCTAATGGAAACCCCGGTTCTAGACATAACTCCCGCACGTCATCGTGACCCGTGCCTAGGACTATCGAATCTACCCAGAGTACTTGACTACCCAATCAGTAGCCTTCAGGGACTATCGAATCTGCCCAACGTACTCTTTCTTTGAGCATGCTAGAACCTTCAACAACGATGAGATCTCAGCCTTCTAGTCGTCTTCCTCGACAACTATTTCCATACTAGCTCAAGCGCCTCTCGAGCATCCATTATCCTCAACCCGCTTGGAATGATCCCGTCTGGATTAGACCAAGACTATCTCATATCATACTTCGCTTCATCACATCCTCGCAAAGTCTCATCTCAACATCATCATCAAATCTATGCATAAGAGCTTCATCATCCGCTACAAATGCCACAAGCAGCTTTTCCCATTCAAGAGCCTTTCCCTTAGCTTTTGAATCATCCTCGATCTAAATCAAATCATCAATCATCTAATTCATAGCAATCAACCAAATCAAACATTAATCCAAGCAATCAAGCATTCAAATATGATCTAAGTAGACAATTATCACAATAAGGGCAATTTCGTAATTAAAGAGTTGAAAGTCTAATAAGCATGAAATCATGAGAATTATCTCTACAACTTGATGAATGAACTTGCATAAGTTAATCATGTAGTAAAATGGTTGTCAAATCATCATGAACAATGGATCTACATGGATCTACACTTAGGTTTACAAAAATGCATGGAAATCACTATTTTAACACCAAATCAAGCCAACGATCCGATATACTCCTTTGGATCCGTGTGATAGATAATCACCACTCACCAAATCACCTAAACAACCTCAAATCAACACGCTTCAGATCTGGACAGTGAAGGATCAAGCTTGATCTATCACGAATCCGCTTCAAACGAAGAAATCTCACTTCAAAGGATGAAGATCTTCAATCCAAGCTCTTGAATCTTCAATTTGATCTTCAACTTGGATGGATAGAATCACTAGATTAGAGTGGAGAAAAGAAGTGAAGAAGTGTAGAAGTCGAGCTCTCAAAATGGCAGCACTTCGTCGCTTCGAAATCCGGATCCCAAAAATGAAACAAAGCCCTCCTATTTATAGCTGAAAATCCCCTTAGATCGTCTACTCGGAGTTAGGTCGTCTCCGACCTACGACCTAAGACCCCTACCGACCTAAGTCTTCGACCTAACAACCCGTACGACCTACGACTTAACTGCTTAACACTCCTACGATCTAACATATCGCAGGCGTGTGACCTAACGACCTAAGCCCAAGCGCATTCACGACCTACCAGGCCAACCTATCTACGAGTTATGACTTAGCAGCGCTCGCGACTTAACAACCCCTTAGGTCGCTCACGACCTAACACCTTAAGTCTTCTCGCGACCTAAAACATCACGCGACTTAACAACAGGTACGACCTAACACTTAGGCAAAACCCAGCGACCTAACGCAGACTGCCTCTACGACCTAACAACTTACTGAGTTACTACCTACGACTAATAAAACCTTGCGACCTAACAACTTAGCAACCCACGCGACCTAACAGTGTTACGACCTAACACTTAAGTCGTCTGAACGACTTAACTAACAAAGGCTGCTTATGACCTAACTAACACAGCACCCCCATAGGTCGCTTACGACCTAACTACTTAAACTTAAGTCGCTCAAACGACCTAACACAAAACTCCTAGGTCGCAAACTCTCTTAACTCACTAACTTCTATAAGTCGTCAACACTTAGGTCGCTCGACCGACCTAACCTACCAAACGACCTAACCACCTACGACCTAAAATCCTTAAGTCGCTAACTCACTTAATCCCTTAGGTCGCTAACATCCTATAGGTCGTCCCAACCGACCTAACACTTAACCAGTTCACTTCCTTAGGTCGTGCCCGACTTACCACTTTAACTACTAATGTCAAGATGCAATGCTACTAGTAGTAAGTCGGAGCTGAAGCATCCTAAGTCGCACACGACCTACGACATACCCTAGGTCGTTAACGACCTATGACTTAGACTCAGGACGACTTATCACAAATGCGACCAAACGTCAATTGTTTTACGATGTTTCGATCCGTAAAAATACGGGTCGTTACATTCTCTCCCCCTTAGGAATTTCGCCCCCGAAATTCCAAACAAACAAAGCAATCAAAGAATATTCTGCACGCCTACCATCCATAGCAATCAACAAACCAGGCATCCAATTCTAGCTTAGCATGTAGAATTTCTAAAACTAGAACAAGTTACAATGTCGTTAGATGACACGACACCTTAGGGCCATACCTTGAAGAGTTCAGGATGAGCTGCCTTCATCCTCTCTTCTACCTCCCACGTACAGTCGTTATCATCATCACTCCATTGTATCTTGAGCAACTTAACTACCTTCCTCCTAAGTTGTTTCGTGTCGGTCTCCACAACACGAAGCGGCTTACGAGGTCTTCTATCGACTGGATCAACTTCGAAGTCTTCACAGCTATCAGCAGAAACCACTGTATTCGAGTCATGCACATACTTCCGTAGATATGATACATGAAAAACATTGTGCACACTCGACATCTTCTCAGGTAACTCCAATCTGTAGGCGAGCTTTCCAATTCGCTCGATGATCGGGAATGGTCCAACAAATCTCGGAGTCAATTTTCATTTCTTCCCGAATCGAATAACATTCTTCAGTGGAGAAATCTTCACAAAAACCATATCACCTACGTCGAATTCCAAATCTTTACGACACTTATCGGCATAACTCTTCTGACGGTCTTGGGCTGCCTTCATTCGTTGCCGAATGATCTCTATACAATCCGAAGTCTGTCGAATCATCTCTGGCCCAAGCATCAGCTTTTCTCCTGTCCCTAACCAACATGTCGGAGAGTTACACGGTCTTCCATACAATGCCTCATACGGTGCCATACCAATGCTTGACTGGTAACTGTTGTTGTATGAAAATTCCACCAAATGAAGGTGATCTTCCCATGATCCTCCGAAATCCAAAACACAAGCTCTGAGGAGATCTTCCAAAACTAGGTTGACTCTCTCGGTCTGACCATCTGTTTGAGGGTGATAAGCTGTACTCAAACACAACTCGGTTCCCAAAACTTCCTGGAAGCTCTTCCAAAATCCACTAGTGAACAATGGGTCTCGATCGCTCACTATACTCTTCGGAATACCATGGAATCGAACTATCCACTTAACATACAACTCAGCCAACTTTGATGCAGTCCTAGTCGACCGAACAGGAATGAATCTTGCACTCTTAGTCAGACGATCTACAATGACCCAAATCCCTTCATTTCTCGTTCTTGTTCTAGGTAACCCATCAATAAAATCCATCGATACCTGCTCCCACTTCCATGTAGGAACTTATAATGGCTGAAGCAATCCACTTGGCTTCTTCTGTTCGGCTTTTACCAACTGGCAGTTCATGCACTTGGAAATAAAATTTCCAACATCCTTCTTCATGCCTTCCCAGTAATAAGTTCTCTTCATATCCCGATACATCTTATTTCCACCTGGATGAATTGTCAGCTTTAAGTGATGACTTTCCTTCAGAACTTCACTCCTCAATTCATCTATATCGGGAACAACTAGTCGTCCTTGCTTCCGAAGCCAACCCTCTCGATCGACCTCGAATCCTTTATCCTTTTCTGGATCCAATCCAGATTCCAAATCACGGATAATCTTGACAAGCTTATCATCTCGCTTTTGGCTCTCGCCAATCCTTTCCACAAGAGAAGGTCTTATTGATAAGTTTGCCAACATCTCAGGTTCCAATTCGCTTCTAGGCCTGAAGTCAAATCCAGCTAAATACTCGAGATTCTTCCATTCTGAAAACATGGCTCCCAATCCTGCATGTCTTCGACTTAACGCATCTGCCACTGCGTTACCTTTTCCCGGAGTATAAGCTATATCAAAATCATATGATGCCAAAAAATCTAGCCAACGTTGCTGCCGAAGATTCAAATCCTTTTGGGAGAAAAGATACTTCAACGACTTATGATCTGTAAACAGCTCGAATCGAACTCCCACTAGATAATGTCTCCACATCTTCAGAGCAAAAACAATCGCCGCTAACTCCAAATCATGAGTCGGGTAATTCTTTTCATGCGACTTCAGTTGTCGACTAGCATACGCAACAACTTTATCCTTCTGCATCAGCACCGCTCCAAGTCCAGTACCACATGCGTCGGTGTAAACCACCATCTCATCATTCCCACTTGGAATAGTCAAAACGGGAGCACTTGTCAATTGCTCTTTCAGGATTCCGAAAGCTTGCTCACACTTAGCATCCCATCTGAACACTTGGTTCTTTTTCGTCAATCCTGTTAACGGTGCAGCTATCTTGGAGAAGTCTTTGATAAACCGACGATAATATCCTGCTAATCCAAGAAAACTTCTCACATCAGATGCATTCTTAGGTCTAACCCAATCCTGGATTGCTGCACCTTCGCGGGATCAACCGCTATTCCATTTCCAGAGATAACATGGCCCAAGAACCTCACTTCACTCTTCCAGAAGTGACACTTCGAAAACTTAGCCTTCAGCTGATGTTTCCGTAAGATTTCCAAAACAATTCGCAAGTGTGTCTTGTGCTCTTCTTCAGTTCTGGAATAAATCAGAATATCATCCACGAACACAAGTACGAAATTGTTCAACTGATCCCTGAACACTCTATTCATAAGATCCACAAAATATGCTGGTGCGTTAGTCAATCCAACGGCATTACCAGCCACTCAAAGAAACCGGATGGTGTTCGAAAAGCAGTCTTCGGCACACTATCCTTAGCCACTCTCAACTGGTGAAATCCCGTTGCCAAATCCATCTGAGAAAACACCTTGGCTTCGTGAAGCTGATCAAACAAGTCATCTATTCTCGGCAATGGATACTTGTTCTTCTTAGTCACCTTATTCAGCTCACGATAATCCACACACAATCTCAACGACCCATCTGCCTTGGTTGCAAACACAACTGGTGCACCCCACTCGGACACACTACGCCGAATGAATCCTTTCTGCAAAAGATCATCAACTTGCACCCTCAACTCTTGTTCTTCCTTAGGCGCCATCCGCCTAAGAGGCATCACAACAGGTCTGGCTCTTTCAACTAGATCTATACGAAACTCGATCTCTCTATGCGGCGGCAACCCTTTGACTTCGTCAAAGACATCCTCGAATCCATTAGCGATTAGCACCGATGACAGTCCATCCCGTGGAACAACCAGCGAATACATGAAGCTCATGAAGACGCCTTCTTCATGCTTACATCGTATCACAATCTTTCGCCCTTCCACATTCTCGACTGTCACTTCCAGCCTCTCACAATCAACCTTTGCCGCATACCTCCTAAGCCAGTCCATACCCAAAATAATTCTAAACCCCGCAAAGTTCAGAACAAAACAATCACAAACAAAAGAGCAACCATGACTCGACACAATCAGACCATGGCATAACATACACAAACAAGACGAACCCCCAACTGGATTAGTCACAACCAATGGCCTATCAACAATATCCGGTTCCAAATCTAACCGGCCTAAGAGTTCACTACAAACAAACGAATGCGACGCTCCAGTATCAAACAGAACTCTTACTGGAACACCACATAGGAAAAGAGTACCTTGAACCACAACACTCTTTCCCTTCTCTTCAGCGGTAGGAGCTTTTGAAGACGACGGAACAGCTCCCAAAGCATAAGCTTGCACAATCTGCTTGTCCCTCCTCGGTTCTGGACAATTCTTCCTGAAATGCCCCGGCTTGTCACAGTTGTGACACTTCATCGGTGCCTTCGGATTCTTACAATCCTTCGAGAAATGGCCCTTCTGCTGACAATTGTAGCAAGTCACTTCGCCCTTCGGCTTCTTCTGGCCATCCTTACCCTTCTGCTGCTGCTGCTTCCTCTTCTTGTTTCCACCCTGCTGGGGTTTAGACTCTTCCCTGGTCACAGCAACAACAGATCCTTCCTTAGGAAACAGACTCTCATGCCTGAGAGCTTTCTCCACAAGCTTCTCAAATGAATCGTCCAAATGATCCACCAACTGCCTCCCAAGATAACTGTCCAAGCCTGTCACAAACTTCTCATTCTTCTGATAAGCAGATTCTATATACGACCGGGCATACTTGGACAAAGCTTCAAACTCAGAAACATACTCAAGAAATGGTCTTCCTCCTTGCTTGAGCTCTACAAACTTCTTGAACAGAACAGACTTCTGAGCTGTAGAAATGAACTTGGCTTCAAATCTAACTTGGAATTGCTCCAAAGTAATCTATTCCTCCGAAGTATTGATGGTAATAGAGTTCCACCAATCCGAAGCTCTTCCTTGAAGCTGCCTTGATGCAAGCTTCCTCTTAATTGCATCATCGATTCCCAAGTCACCAAAGATCCTTCTACAAGCATCTATCCACCTCTGGACTTCAATGGTTGATTATGTTCCCAAGAAAACCTTCCCTCCAAGAGCAGTGTAGTCTTTACACAACTTAGCAAAATCCACCGGCTTTGGAGTTTGAACATGAACCCCAACATCTACTGCTGCCCCAGGAACTGGTATCCTTCTCATGATCGAAGTCATCATAGCTTCGAACATAGCTGCATAATCAGCAGCCCCTTCAGTAGTACGGCCTTCCCTAGCAGCTGGTCTCCCTCTTCGACTCATTCTCAATATCTATAAAAAGGAATGGTCAGAACATCTTGAGAAACAACTGCTTAAAGGACTCAAACTCTACTAAGCTACTATATCATATATAGTAATCATCCATCAAAATACAATTACGTCTCTCATACGTAGTTACGTCAGCGAGCGTTGGGTAAAATCGATTAACCAATGCTCTTATACCAAATGTGACGACCGCCCATAACCCCTGCACTGAACCTAGAGAAAGTGCGCTGTAAAGTGTGCCAGGCAGCCATGGACGATTGTCAGGGTAAATTAAAACAACAGAATCTATCGTATTACTCACAGCGCATGGACAAAATACAATAGAACATATATATAGTGAAGCTTCACAGAATAGAATCTCATCAATAAAACTTCATAATAGTTGAATACAAACATCTGAATAGTCAATACAACAAGCCTCACTACATATCACTCAGAGAATACAAAGCAGCGGAACATCCAGTACATATAGTAAGAAGGTAATATGCAACCCTCCAGCTCGTCTTCGATAGCAGCACCGTGGAAAGCATGATCAGTACCTGTCACCTGCTACCTAGTCTGCCCGTCCCAAAATGGACGAACAGCCCAAGGCGATAAGAGTTAAAACATAAAGCCTTGAGTCAGACAACAGTCTTAGTGAGCAGTAAATTAACTAACAACATACCAAAAGAGCATAAAGGAAAAAGGAATAGGAATACAACCCTCCCACTCCAGCCTCTTTCTACAGTGATAGCCCCCAGACACACACTAAGTAGAAGCAAACATAGCAGAACATACAATTTGAAATAAAGTAATTATCACTCGAGTCAAGGGCAATGTTTTCCAAGTACAAACCCCCAAGGCCTAAACCAAGATCAGATAAGCACCCAGGAAACACTGCTCTTGAGACTGAATGACGATACAACCAAACATCCATGACTCTGGCTATCACTGTTATCATTGCTTCGATATCACCGTTAATTGAATGACCGGCACATTCTTTCAGCCGTCCGTCAAGGGCTAATGGAAACCCCGGTTCTAGACATAACTCCCGCACGTCATCGTGACCCATGCCTAGGACTATCGAATCTGCCTAGAGTACTTGACTACCCAATCAGTAGCCTTCAGGGACTATCGAATCTGCCCAACGTACTCTTGCTTTGAGCATGCTAGAACCTTCAACAACGATGAGATCTCAGCCTTCTAGTCGTCCTCCTCGACAACTATTTCCATACTAGCTCAAGCGCCTCTCGAGCATCCATTATCCTCAACCCGCTTGGAATGATCCCGTCTGGATTAGACCAAGACTATCTCATATCATACTTCGCTTCATCACATCCTCGCAAAGTCTCATCTCAACATCATCATCAAATCTATGCATAAGAGCTTCATCATCCGCTACAAATGCCACAAGCAGCTTTTCCCATTCAAGAGCCTTTCCCTTAGCTTTTGAATCATCCTCGATCTAAATCAAATCATCAATCATCTAATTCATAGCAATCAACCAAATCAAACATTAATCCAAGCAATCAAGCATTCAAATATGATCTAAGTAGACAATTATCACAATAATGGCAATTTCGTAATTAAAGAGTTAAAAGTCTAATAAGCATGAAATCATGAGAATTATCTCTACAACTTGATGAATGAACTTGCATAAGTTAATCATGTAGTAAAATGGTTGTCAAATCATCATGAACAATGGATCTACATGGATCTACACTTAGGTTTACAAAAATGCATGGAAATCACTATTTTAACACCAAATCAAGCCAACGATCCGATATACTCCTTTGGATCCGTGTGAGAGATAATCACCACTCACCAAATCACCTAAACAACCTCAAATCAACACGCTTCAGATCTGGAGAGCGAAGGATCAAGCTTGATCTATCACGAATCCGCTTCAAACGAAGAAATCTCACTTCAAAGGATGAAGATCTTCAATCCAAGCTCTTGAATCTTCAATTTGATCTTCAACTTGGATGGATAGAATCACTAGATTAGAGTGGAGAAAAGAAGTGAAGAAGTGTAGAAGTCGAGCTCTCAAAATGGCAGCACTTCGTTGCTTCGAAATCCGGATCCCAAAAATGAAACAAAGCCCTCCTATTTATAGCTGAAAATCCCCTTAGATCGTCTACTCGGAGTTAGGTCGTCTCCGACCTACGACCTAAGACCCCCACCGACCTAAATCTTCGACCTAACAACCCGTACGACCTACGACTTAACTGCTTAACACTCCTACGATCTAACATATCGCATGCGTGTGACCTAACGACCTAAGCCCAAGCGCATTCACGACCTACCAGGCCAACCTATCTACGAGTTATGACTTAGCAGCGCTCGCGACTTAACAACCCCTTAGGTCGCTCACGACCTAACACCTTAAGTCTTCTCGCGACCTAAAACATCACGCGACTTAACAACAGGTACGACCTAACACTTAGGCAAAACCCAGCGACCTAACGCAGACTGCCTCTACGACCTAACCACTTACTGAGTTACTACCTACGACTTATAAAACCTTGCGACCTAACAACTTAGCAACCCACGCGACCTAACAGTGTTACGACCTAACACTTAAGTCGTCTGAATGACTTAACTAACAAAGGCTGCTTACGACCTAACTAACACAGCACCCCCATAGGTCGCTTACGACCTAACTACTTAACCTTAAGTCGCTCAAACGACCTAACACAAAACTCCTAGGTCGCAAACTCTCTTAACTCGCTAACTTCTATAAGTCGTCAACACTTAGGTCGCTCGACCGACCTAACCTACCATATGACCTAACCACCTACGACCTAAAATCCTTAAGTCGCTAACTCACTTAATCCCTTAGGTCGCTAACATCCTATAGGTCGTCCCAACCGACCTAACACTTAACCAATTCACTTCCTTAGGTCGTGCCTGACTTACCACTTCAACTACTAATGTCAAGATGCAATGCTACTAGTAGTAAGTCGGAGCTGAAGCATCCTAAGTCGCACACGACCTACGACATACCCTAGGTCGTTAACGACCTATGACTTAGACTCAGGACGACTTATCACAAATGCGACCAAACGTCAATTGTTTTACGATGTTTCGATCCGTAAAAATACGGGTCGTTACATTGCTCCTGAACATCTCCTTAGTTTAAGCACCTCAACTAGATCTCACAAATAGAAAAATCAGGTGTACTCATTGTTTTATTAGAGACTAGTTTAAAACATTTGCTTATAATAGCTTTTATTTTATTCTTTTATTTAAATCCATTTAAATAAATCATTAAACATTTGAATAGTCTTTAAAACACTTAATTATTCATTTAAAAATATTTATAAAAGATTTGGAAAATAATTGTTAAGTTTAAAGTTATATTTCGAAAGTTATTGAAAATCATTGCAAATAGTGCTGTGAACAGTGTTTTTAAAGTTATATTGACCAAAACGACTTTCCTATCATTTGAAACTTTATTTATACAACTAAAATCTCTTTTAATTCATTGTAAAAGATTTATAAAGATTTTTCCATATTTTAAAACATTTAAAAATATTAAATTTTAAGAAATCCTTTTTTGGATTCCGAACTACAAAACCACGATTATTTCGAAAATTTATTTTACTTATATTTCAAAATCTACAAGATAAAATCTTGATTTTCTTTCTTTGTTTTAAAACTATGGATATAGTAGTTCAGAAAATTCTTATTAGAATGAATTCTAAGATATAATAAAGTGATGAATTTGCGGGTTACAATTAAGAATCCCCGAAATTTCCCCAAAGCAAAATGTCTATTCAGGATTGCATTTTGTTTTGTATTAAAATATTGGAGATTTGTGGATTTTGCAATTTACATATTCTACCTTCTATTCTTCTTCTCCAGATCTGATTAAGGGATTAAATTGATAAATGGTGTGTAAAGGACGAATCTTTATTCGTAGTTTACAACGACTATTTCTATAAAGTTTAATAGAATTTCGCTTATCTAAATTAATGTAAAAGAAGTTAAATAGAGCGTATAATTGATTAAATTGTAAGTTTCCATTTTTGGTATATTCCACTGTTTTAATACGAGATAAGTTAGATTTAGATTCTATGTACAAGTCTATTTATTGTAATTTTGGATATGAGCATCGAATCCTTATTATGGATATTGGAATCCTTTGCCATGGATATTGGAATTTGGACATTATTAGTAAAATGGAACAAAAAGGAAAGACTTGTATTATTGTGGTTAAAAAGGAATTCACATTTAACGTTAGTTAAGGCGTAATCTCCGCACGCATAGAGTAACAAGTGTATACTTATTTATTTATTAATTAGCATAATAAACGCATAATTATAACGTATAATTACGAAGTTAATTAGGTAAAAATTGTCACTAAATCTCTGTTAGGAAAGTAATTGATATTTTAAGGCATAATAAGGAAGATGCCTTATAATGCCTTAATTATTGAATGGTGAGATGAGTATCATATATATATAGAGTGTTTAAATTATGGTTAAGTCATAAGGATGCAAGGTCAGTTAAAAAGCACATAAAAGTCTGCCCAGCTAATCTGGCTACCAGCAGTGTGATTTTGGGGCTGATGTCAAACATCTTCTATGGTAAGTATTTAAGGTGACGCGAGGTTAGTCCCAAATTCTATAGGGTAAATCTACCCAGCTAATCTGGCTACCACTTGCTACGAATAGTCGGACTAATATGAGACGTCATTATGAGTATGGGTCATAATATAAAGGGCTTGCTTTAGGGTCTTGTGGTATTAAGTGGTTGTTTGAGGGCCCGCCTCTTTTCCCCAAATGAAGTTTTAAATGGCCAAAGGGCTAGTTATTAGGCACGATAGGAGGTATCTCGATAAGGGTCCGCTCTAGGATAAGATATTAATTGACTGATTGTGGGTCCATCTTTCCATAAAGATGTATTAAGTGGCTCAAGGGATTCCATGCGAAGTCAGCTACGTAGTCACCTTTGAGGAGTCCGCCTTGGGAATAGTTATTAAATGATGGGCTCTGCGTGAATTGAGGTCTTAAATGACCAGAGTCTGCATATTTTCCAATAAAAGATATTAAGTGGCTTCAGTAATATCTCTCGCATTGTTAGACATTTATGACTTTGGTTATGGGTTATAAGATTTAGAAACCTGCTTTGGGAATGGAAGGTATTAAATGGTTAATCGAGGACCCGCCTCCTTTCCTTGTATGAAGTATTAAATGGTTTAAATACATAAGGCATATTCTTATTTGATACTGAAATAGTAAGGCTCGAGATTTCTATTCACTGGACACTTGTTGTACTGACTCCCTCCTCGTTACAAAACAAGGTAGAGAAGGATTTGATGATGCTTGAAGATGGCGAGAGTGAAGCTTGTGGCAGTTACTATCTATCTTTTCGTATTATTTTCTATTCTACCTATGAAATGTATTTTTGAAAAAATGTTGTAATGGTTGACATTATGTAATGTTTTATGATGGTTGAAATAAATTAAAATAAATGGGTATTATTATTGTTATTATATGTTATTTTTTTCGCCGTGAGTTCTGAAAGAATAGATAGATAGCTTTGTTCTGTTCTTTTTTACCAACCAACAACCATCTTTATAATGATTCCAAGTTTCGATGGGCCTTTTCTGGGTCGGAATTTAGGCCTGTTCCGGAGAGGGCTGTGGAATTTGGTATCAGAGCTTAGGTTACCCGATAAACAGGGAAAAGTATAGGTATAAGTGGCATATTTGTTATTTTTAAGAATATTTTTCAAAATCCTTACTATATATATATATTATATACTTATTTTGAATTTACGCCCGACTCTATAAATTCCGACTATAGAAGTAGTTGCTACAATATTCCAAAAGGGTGGGCGAAGTAACTATGAGTTGGAAAAATAAATATAGTTGAATTTATACTTCTTTTGGGACCTAGACTTCCTTATCATTGTGGACCCTATAAGCATATCAAATAATAGGGATAGGAACCGTAGAAGGTAAGATATTAACTTCGAAAGTTTGATAGGTAATGAATGTGCAATAAGTAAGGAGTTATAAGAAATAAAATAGATTTATGAGATTTTTTGGGTAATTATGGAAAGATACGGAAGAAGTTAAATAGGTAAAGTTAAATAAGCAAACAAATGTCTTTAGGAAACGTCCGTTAAGGTAATAACCATTTAATACAAACAAAGTGACATTTATGAGAGTAATAAATATAAATGTTAAGTAATAGTTAAATGTTATAAGGCATAGTATTTGTAAACATATTGAAGTAAGGGATATAGTAGTGAAACAAGCTTCTGTAAGAATGTGTAAATTAATCACCACAAGGAGATAACTAGATTTTTAGGATGATTGAGTAGGGAGTTCAAAGGGAAGAACAATCAAAGTCCATTTTTTAAATCCTACCCTTTGAGAACTAAAGTGGTAAAAAGATTTTTGAAAACCCCTTGAAAGTTTTAAATAAGCTTTTTCAAAAGATTATTAAGTAAAAATCTTATGTATTGTAAGTTGAATTTTTTTGATAGAAAGTGAATTTTGAAAGCTTTGGAAATATACTACTATTTATAAAAAGTTTAGAAAGAAGTGGTGAAACATTTTAAAAATAAAATGGCGGATGATTTTTAATTACTTGAAAGGTTGAAAAAAAGAGAGAAGGTTCTCATTTATTAACTTCCCAATTTAAAATTTGTTGAATTAAAAGTTTTCAACTTTTGGATTCTCCATTTTTGTATTCTTCTATATTTATGATTTCGTCTACTTTATGAATTTGGAAGCTGTTATTTTGAAAGGAGCAAGCAAATTTAAAGATTTATAATTTATAAATATTTGAGTTAGAAAGTTCTAACATAAAAGGATTTTGCATTCTTAAAGTTCATAGTTTAAATTTATTGAGCCAAAAGTTTTTGGTCCAAAGATTTTTAATATGGGATTTTTCTTTTGAGAAATGCATGATTTTTCCTACCTTATAAAATTAGAGGTTCTTTTCCTTAAATTTATTTTGAAAGGTTGTACAAGTGGAAAAGGAACTTGATCAACAAAGGATAGAAAGAATAGAAGGATAAGAATGTCCGACAAGATAGATAGGAGGAACATTCCCATATTAGAAGATGGGGAGAATGATAGTTGAATTTAGGTAGTGATAAAATTAGGAATTTTAAATCAATGGATTAAAAGGGGAGTAACAGGAATAAGATATGAATTATCTTTGTCTACCCCATTTTTCCATCATTTAAAGTTATAAAAGGTATCTTTGATAATTGAAAGGATTTACATGATGATTTGAAAGGCAATTGTGTAAAGATGATAATTTTATATATGCATTTTTACTAATTCAAATTTACAACTTGTTTGAATAAGAATATTACTGGAATCGATAAGAAAGGGATTTTAAGGGATTTTAAGAGTTTTGAACAAAGTTATATAAAAAAAGTATTTTGTCAAATAACATTATATTTTGTGTAATAAGGCAATAGATATTTATCTATATTTTAGATATCACTATTATTTTGGAAATGATAATCCGTGTAACTAGAAAACTCTTTGGAATAATAAAGGTCATTTATTATTTTAAATGATAACTGAGTTTTGAATGTTTTGCGTTAAAGATCCTATTTTCAAAAGGAGTATTCTTTATTATAGTACGACATTAAATAGGAAAGTTTCCCATAGTTCCTTTTGAAAACCAAGTAGTCTTTGAATTCTATGAGTTGAAAGTCTAACTTTTAAAGAGATAAATCTTTGGTGAAGAAAGTTTTAAAAAGAGAAATTATTTTGCTCCTAGTTGGAACTAAGAAATTTTAAATTCTTGGTTAAGGTTTCTATGTTTATATTTTCAAAGATGGACATTTTATGTTTGGTACTTCAAGTTTTTGAAATTTTAAGTCTTACGAGAAATGAGATAATAAATGCTGATTATGAATTTAACGAAAATAGTTTGTTTAAAACTATTTTCTATGATCACTAAAATTCTTTTTTTATAAAAAATAGTTTTTATGGAGTAGATAGGGATCACAACCTAGGTAGGACAGACCAAGGTTTTTGGGATATGGATAAAATAAGAAAAAAATGTAAAACTGATCTGGAAATTTGAAATTAGTCCCAAACCTCTACTTGAAGAAGTTGGTAAAGTGTAAAGATATTCTAGATCTATAGTTGGGTTGTAAATTAGATTGCCCGTAAAATATGGATTTCTATATTTTAGTTTTGGAGCAGTTTCCATGTAATATCCATAAATTATCCAATTTCGAAATATGTATAAAAGTTGCTTGAAATAACAAGGAATAAGCTAAAAAGAAAAGAGATGTGTAAGAGATGGATATTCTTTTCCATAGTTTACACTGTCTATTTCAATAAAAAGGAAAGAAATAATTCCTGGTAATTTCATACAAAGCAAAAATCCCACTTGTGGTTAATTTATGAGAAATTATGACAGCAATCATTTCAGAAGGATAGCTTTGATAAATTAAAATAAGGAAATGAGTATTCTAGTTGCAGAAATTAGTAGTTAGAATTATATACACGTATAGCCACGCTTAACGACTTGAATACATACATACGTACATACATACATATGTACATATATATAGCACAGATTAGGACTATATACGTATTAGTTAGTAATTAACGGATTATTATTAATGGACATTAATTATAATTTTACAGCAAATAAATTTTTAATTAACGAGACGAAAAAGGAATTAAATGGGGACTGATTAAGGAACCTTGATATGACATTTATGGAAGAAAGAAATTTGAGTAATGAATGGATTTTGGAAACCTGAAGAAAGTTAAAGGGATTAAAGAAGGATTAATTGGGAATGGCCAATTTTGATAGTAATGATCAACTGCTATGGATATAATTGAAGCAATGGATGGACCGCATTTAATAAAAACCGAAAAGGAAAATTAAGGAAAATGGGTAACATCGAATGACATATTAGAAATAATCATCTTAATTTAGTAATAAGTATTAGGACCTCAACACCATTTATATTAATTGATTATAAATGGCAGCTTCCAACAAAATTTTCTTTTAGATTTCTTAGGTTGTAGTTGCAAGTTATCTCCCTTAGTTATTGGAAATGTTAATAACGTGGTGTAAGATATATACCAGTTTTATTCCTGTGTTGACTTTATGAATAAGATTAAACCACTTGATAAATATATACAAATTGAGAAGCAAAGTAAATAACGAAATTATATGGGGACACTTAACTAGCGATAAACCATAGATAGGACTGGAATTTAATGAGGAAATCAGGTCAACAAACTAAATTAAATGAATGTTTCAATCCACAAGTTTAGAATTTTGGGAAAAATAAAATTTAGCTCATAGACTAACACCGTTTAAGGAAAAGATGAGATATATAAGAATATAAAGAGAATTTCCTACTGATCAAGGATAAAGAAAAGGGTGGTAGAATTTTTCGTTGGAAGCAATATAACTGCATTGTCTCTAACATAACTTCATGGAGTTGTGGTTTGCATCGTTAGTGATAGGGACCCTTAGTTTGCTAGCAAATTCTAGAGGAGTTTGCTCGTAGCTTTTGGAACTTCGTTAAATCTAAGCATCACTTACCAATTGAAGACTGCTGAACATACTAATAAAATAGATGGGAACTTGGATGATTTGTTGGGAGCTTGCATCTTGGACTTTGGAGAACACTACGAGTTGTACCCTTAGTAGAATTCGCATTAAGTAGTAGTCACTAATAAATGATTTGTATGGCACCCTTGAAGCAACTTTTAGGAGGCCATATAAATTGCCAAATTGTGGGTGGGAAACCACCAACAAATTCTACTCGGACCAGATTTGGTTGGTGAGACTTTGGAAAGTCAGAGTTGATTAGGCAGTGTAACGACCCGTGAATTTATCACTTTGGAAAATAATATTTAATTTCAAAATATTCAAATATAAGGTGTTTTTAACATAAATTATATTGTTTTGAACAATGATTAAATAGTAATCTTATTTAACATAAGTACTTACAACAATACATTCTTTTGAAAAATATCGATAAAGTGACCGAAAATCGTTTTATCAATAAACTGCTTTTTAACCATCGGGAATCGCGAACGAGTCTAGATACATACACTTAATTTTCTGTACAAGCAAGAATATGTAATAAAATGATTTATTTTATTTTTGAAAATAAAATGTTTATGATATCATTAATGATATCACCAATTTTGAATTTAAATTAAGTTTAAATGATTTGATAAATGTTTAAAAATCAAATGAGGCTCTTTTTTTATCATTAAATAATAATAGAAATATTATTATTAAATTTTTTTTATAAATATATATATATTTATATATTAACTAAGAAGTAAAAATATGACCGGAAATTGAATGTCGGCTTCGTAACGGTTTGACGAGAAGAAGTTGTTTCAAGGTGCTGTAACTTAGTTTGTCACATATATGATACATGCACATATATATGTCATATACATACAAATAGAGATGCATACATACATATATACTTAAGGAAAAATATCATGATATTTTTTACCAAAACAAAACTTCCCATCACTTTAGAGCACATAAAGCTTCACAAGGAGAAGGCACGTGTGGGAGAAGGTCACGGCCGAGAATGATAAGGGGGTAGGGTGATGTTGGCAAGCACATGGATGGTGAAAATAAAATGATATTTCGGTGAAAATATCATGATATTTTTTCTCCTCCTTTTGCCTACAAATAACATGCCACTTCCACTCTTCCTCTTCACTAATTCACTACTTCTTTTCTTCTTCTTCACCTTAGGAGCTCTCTTCAATGGCCTCCTTCTCTTCATAAAATATTCAATAGGAATAGCAAAGCTCTGCTGAGAAATATACCTCCGTATAGAAAGGTATATACTACCACTACACCATTAGCTATTAACAACGGGTAAAAACCGTTGTTAAGTCCAAAAGCAACGGGTAAAAACCGTCTTCAACACAGGAGTGGTTGAATTTAGCGATGAAAGTAAACCGTTGCTTTATGTCCAAAAGGCAACGGGTATAAACCGTTGCAAATTGGGACAAAGGCAACGGGTATAAACCGTTGCAAATTGGGCCAAAGACAACGGGTATTAACCGTTGCAAATTGGGCCAAAGGCAACGGGTATAAACCGTTGCAAATTGGGCCAAAGGCAACGGGTATAAACCGTTGCTTAATGTACAAAAGGCAACGATTACGAACCGTTGCTTAATGGGCAAAAAATCAACGGATATAAACCGTTGCTTTCTGTCCAAAAAGCAACGGGTGCAAGCGTTGCTTTATGGCCAAAGTCACACATAAAGCAATGGTTAACACCCGTTGCACATAGTGTTTGCTCCTGCTCCTACAAAATCACATCTGTAACTCACTACTGCGTTACACGCATATCTCAGTATATATACCAGAATATCAATATATATCAAAATATGCCAAAATATCAAAATATTAGTACACAAGCACTATAAACATATCGCACATATACCATACATATAAAATTATCAAACTTATAATTACACTTTTGTTTTGCAAACAGAATGCTACCGTGCCGGAATATCATACTTATTACACTGCATTGTTTATTACACTACACTACAAAGATTTCATTAATTACACTACATTGTTTTGCAAGCAGTGAAGTCTACATATAATAAACACATTAAAAGGATGCTGAGCAGGTTAGCCGAAGCTAATATTTCTTTGGCTCATGCTGTGGTGCATACAGTATTCTATCCAATTCCTGCGCAAAAGTAAAAACAGGTTTTAAACTCAAATCATACAGTGAATTTTAGCTTGGTCAAGTTCAGTTAATAGAGCAACGGAATTCCTGTGTAAGCAATAATAATGCACAAGTAAAAGTGGTAGCAAACATTTAAACAACTGTAACAACACTAACAAAAAAACTGCCTTTCAACTTCATCCCGTCCCCTCTGCTATACACTTCCACTCACAACCACACTCCTACACACTACAACACTTCCTCATTTTCTATGTTTTCATCTCATCCACACTTAAGTACTACATTACACCCCCTACTGCCTATTGCCTGCCAACAACGTACACCATTAGCTTGGTCAAGTACTACACTTAAGTACTACACTATTTTTGGGTTTTTGTCCAAAGTTGCACCGTTTGTACTGAGCCAGAAATCAAGTAATATGAACAAGTTGCTCGGACATATCTAACCTTAAATGTCCACCTCCTCCGAATGCATTTGATTCTATTATTTTTCTTAATTATCTCATTCGGGTATTGTTAAATCCATAATCTTTAAAGTTTGTACGTGCACACACCTATCAAGTTAAATCCAAACATTTTATAATGGTTTTTTCAATAAATATTGCTTGATGTTAATAGTATGTACCAATTTTGCACCATTAATATCCAACAAAAGCTATATTGCAGTATACCTTTAAGTTATTACCTCATCGGTAGGTGTACATTATGTATGCTTAATCTATGATTGATTTCACCTAGAACATATGAAAACAAAAGGATATTGCACATAGCCTCGTTATCATAAATAAGCCAAGTACGGGTTTGGTTCTACTCAGTATTCAGGCAAAAGAGATGTCTGCGAATGCGGGGAGTGTTTCTGCTGGTAATCCAACATTGATTAAATGAGTTAATTATATGCATTCTAACTGTTATAACTTTTAAATCAATTATATGCATTCTAACAACTGTAATTCCTTTTATTGTCTGCTTCAAAACCAATCCCCTGTCAACTGCACATTCACATCACATCACAAAAACTGTAACAATCTTCTTCTAACTACTCCGCAACCTTCAACTTCCCTTTCATCCACCATTTACACTTCCAACCTGGTTCCCTTGGTACCAGTAAGCCATCAAACACAAACTACAAACCTGCCTGTACTCCAACAACATTTCCATATTTCCTATTCAAACCAATCACTACAGATTTCATTTCCTCTTCAAACCAAATCACAACCATAACACTGTCAGCATAATTCAACTATCCCGACCAACCTCTCTAACTCCACATTCTGCAATGAACTCCAGCATTACAAACTGCCTTCCACTTCCTATTCACCAACTCTACCACAAACCACCAGTATCAACCACTCCAACCACCAGTAAACACTCCAGTAACCACTCCAGTTCCCTACCAAACATTTCAGTCCCCTACCATTTCAGTCCCCTCCCCTACATCATAACCAAATTATTTTACCACCCATTAAACCCAATTAGTACGATACACACATAAAATTTTTTAGCTAATCATTTTTTAGTTTATTGGACCTCCATTCATCGTTCAGGCACATTGATCATGTTTTTTGTTTTTTGATTTTGTCCTTGAATTTTGACTTTACTTCCTAGTATTTGATAAATTGTCGATTATCTTGTAAACAAGACAGACCAGGACAAAATACACATGCATTTGCATATGCAAATTTCATATACATCAAATACAAGAAAATCAGCAATATATGCAAAGAACAAGTCATAAATATCAATACCTCCGACTAAAGATATCGTATCAAACCCTTTTGATGGCTCACATAACCTCCGACTCCAACATCCCCAAAGGTCTCGGTAAATTGTCGACATAATTTGGCGGTTAGCTCATCCGGCAATAAAATTTTGTCCAACAACACTTTTTCATTTGTGGGTGGTACTGGTTTTCCATGAATTACTAATGCTGTGGAATCTCGGCATATAGTACCTGTTATATAAGCATTTCTGGAGTGAATATATGGAATCACATTTACAGAACTAACAAGCTCCCAAACATTTAAGACCATTGTGCAGAGCTACACAAGTCCTAGACCCATTGTGTATGCGATATTCGATCTTTAAAATCATGCAAGATTGGAATGGAAGGTGTAAACTTTTATGATCTTTCTATATCCTTTTTTGTTTTGGAGTTTACTGATTTATTTTTGGACATAATGGCTATTGTGAGTGTCAATGAAAATTGAAACCAAAACAGATATAAGATAAAGACTACGATGAGTATAAGTATACAAACTAGATCGCTATTGACAATGAATTCCTTCTCATCTCTGTCATTCATTTGCTGTCTCAAACTCCAGCTCTGCAATAGCATTTTGAACTTTTACGTGATTCTTCATCATTTCTTGCTATCTCTCACTGTTTCTCAAATCTAATCATGAACACAACCTTTTTTTAAATAACACTGTACTTTCAGCCAAGCAAGAATTTAGTGAAGGTTGTGTCCACCAGACCTTTTCCATGTGATCATTGTTATTGATTTGCTAAAACTACTTAAAACTGCTTAATTTGCTCTATCTTATGGTTATAGCATTATAAATATTGTTAAATATTCTCTTATATCTTATGATTATGTTAATTTGGATTTGAAAATGTCATATATACCTCTTGTGAACCTAATTATGACGTACATGTCAAACGTGAACCTTTGTTGCCTAACCTCTTTTTCTATAACAAAAGATAATTTGGAATCTATAAATACACATGCACTAATACTCATTAATTTGTTTATATGCACAATAACAGAGAGTAGTAAACTCGGTTGAAGCACAAAAAGACTGTTTCCACTTGAAATTTAACATTAGCATCAAACTGTTTCCAAAAAATTTGCCATTACAACGGCGTCATTTTGTAGCACCAGAGTAATGTCTATGCATTAACCCTCTCCTAATACTTGGCTTGCGCCATTAACAACAATTTTATCCACTTACTAAATATGGTCTCATATTTAGTAAAACAAAATTCATTGTATCAACTTATACCCTAGCAGTCACTATAAGCAGCTATGTCTAACTAACATGCAGTACAATACAACATTTAGGCTTTAGTAAATATGAGAATGCACACTACAACACTACTTCTCTTCCATGTTGCAATGTTTGGTTGATGATACACCACACGTACGGGGACGTGTTAGATTATCTCACATTGTACAATTTGTAAAACAAATCATATATAAATGTAAAAAGATCATCCTTTGCATAACCAATTGTTTCTTGGTTCTCTAACACTATACACTTAAAACATCAAATATGTATTCTGATGGTTCAGATTAGAAGGTGCATCTCTACTTTGGCAAACTATTAAAGAGTAGTAGATATTGACAATAATCAATCCCCAAAAACTTAATAAACATCAATCCTAAAAGATGAAGATAATGATGGAACTCAAATGACAGCTTATATGGTAACACTAAACAAACCCATAAGCAAGCATTATAGGGAATAAACTGTTCCTTAACTTGTGTTGCATCCCTTTCTTTATTATTCTAAACTACAAATATACATTACAAATTATTTCCTACACTACCATTAACTAAACTATAATCAAATTTGTGTCCATGAATGTAACAACTTCTAACATAAAATCATAAATGTCCCTGAACACACCTTTAATTGTCGGGCTATGTTTTGGCATAGCCCATTACTGTAGTGAATGTTAGTAGGCCGTACAAATAAATATATTTGACGTGCGATCGTATTACCCCCTTCTTCTCACCTGTAGGTCTTTGTGCATTTCTCTACTTGTTATTCATCTTCCTCGCTATCTCACATCTATTTTCACCACTGTACCCTATCGCATCTAAAATTCTGAAGAAAACCCAAGTAAATGCCCAACATACGAGTATTGAAATCCGGTTGATACTTTGGTAGTAAATGACATTCCTCTAGTCCGCCGTTCAAATATTCATTTTCCATACAAAAACTGCTCTGACCGTCGATGGACAACTACAGAAGACCCCGTTAAATATTCGATTCAGAGAGAAAAAGATAAACAGACAAGTTTACAACTGGTTGCAACCCAGCTATTTGATATTATGCCTCTCAGCTTTTTTTTCTTCTTCTCAGGCTGTTCTGCTAGATGAAGATGTATCTGTTTTGCCCAAACTCACGGTAGTAAGGTTTTCATATTACCCACTAATTTTATCTTAATTGAAAAGCCTATGATCACCAGTCAACCTAAACACATATCTGAATTGTTGCATGAATACAAACTAATCAGTTATAAGCCATAGTATCAGTTATAAGCCACAGTATCAACAAAAGTAAACTCTACCAGTTTACACTTTTACATATATCTATGCAATATAACCAAACACCAATTCAAGTATGTACCACTTTGCCAAATATTCAACAAAATTCACTTGCACACATATCTGCATTTTTTGCATGTACAGTAAGCTGCACATCACTTAACACTGAACAAACTAGAAGCGCCGGTAAAATACTGAGGACTAGAAGACAACAACGCAACAGACGCTCCAAAATGGCGTAACCTGTATTATTACAAAACAAAGCTTACCAGACAGTTATGCGCTCTCTTCGATTATGCCAATGAAACTCGAGGAACCAAATATCAAAGATACACAGATCTGAGATAAATAAGATTTCAAATTAGATTTTATAATACAAGTATGAAACAAAATCAAATTTAAAATAGAAATCAAATAATTAAAAATGAGTACCCAACCTGGAGTAGGTATTCGATAAATTCACGTTGTAATACTTCTCCGAACACAGATCTGAGAGGGCCACTGATTGGCGTTGAATGAAGGAAGAACTGGTGCGGCTGGAAGGAAGATGAGTTCGCAGCTGGACACGATTAGGTGGAAAGATGGGTTTGCGTTTGGATGGAAGATGATTTCACGATTAGATGGAAAGATGAGCGGGTTGAAGCAAATCGAATTGGTGGAATTGGGTTTTTTTATATTTAGGTTTTCTTTTCGTTGAAAGAGGACGAAACGAATATCAAAGGAAAGGAGGGAAGTAAAAGTGACGTGCCAATTCTTTTTGGCTCCCAGCGAATATTTGGCACAAAATTAGCGCCATTATATGCCACGACATTTACGACGGTTACAAACCGTTGCTAATTAGCCACAGTTGAAAACTGTTGCTAGTTGGAACGAAGCGCGCCAAAAATTATGGCGCGAAAGGATGAAATTCACCGCCATCATTTGTCTCCAAAGAAGCTACGGTTAATAACCGTTCCCAATTAGCAACGATAAAAAACCGTTGCTAACTGAACCAAGAGGGTGATTAACCGTTTCTAAATGGCAACGGTTAATAACCGTTGCCAAATGCGCGGATGGTTAGTTGCAAATCTCAGTATTTGGTGTAGTGCACCTTAGGTTCGAGATCGAATTAGTAATCTTCTCTCCTTTTCTCTACCTAGGCCATGCCCATCTAAGCATTCCACGACCCTTGAAAGCCCAAGGCCAAATGCCTAAGATCCTTGAGCAAGATTCATAAGCTCAGGTGTAGGAATAGTGGACCTATAGTCAATTAGTAGTTCAATTGGGAAAGACATCAAGTGAGAAACTCTACTTATTTTTATTATAAATTATATGTGTAACAACCCGAAATTTAACCCGTAATAATTAATTCATTAATTAATTAAATAATAAAATAATTTTTTAAATTATCAGAATTAAGCCACGGGAGTTGCACCATTGTGTCCGTGGTAATTTTCTGGTCAATTTCCATATATAGAACGTCAGAAACCAAGCTAATATGAACGAGATATGAATTAAAAAGGAGAACAAAAAAAATAGGCCAGGTTGACCTAGGCACAAAGGCGGTCGACCGCCCGGTCGACCCGCCTGCCCATTTAGGCGAACGAACAAACGTTCGTTCGTTCGAATATTTAGCCGACTTTACACGTATTTTGCATTGTTTAAACTGATCTGGTCCTTCCATTCATGCATCCGATGGCCCCTATTCAGCCTATGACGTGGTTATATCCTATTCAATCCCCAAATCCAACGGTCTGAGATCCACTTCTACCCCTATAAATAGAACCCTAGGCCTGACACTTTTTCTCATTCTAAGATTTTCTCCAATTGGGTTCACCTATTCAGGAAGGACCCTAAGCGGAATAATTTTCCAAGGAGGAAATCGTTATAAATAAAATTATTTAACAACTCCAAGTGGATCCGTGAAGGCCTAAAGGGAAGAGCTAAGGACCAGAGGTGAGTGATCATAATTATTTTAAATTTCTTTAAGTAATTTAAAATAATAGGGTTTCCAATAGTTGTAGTTTTACTACGATTTTTAGAGTAACCTTTTTAGTAATTTATTTATAGTTTTTAGAATTATTTTCAGTCTAATTCTTCTAGCTATTCTTTTCAATTAATTTTAGTTTATTTCTAGCTTTTCCATTTATTTACAATTTATTAACAGTATTTTAGTTTATTTATTGTTATTTATGTGTTATTTACATCTTCTTCTTACGCCTTGGATTTCCTTCTATTTTCAGTTTTCTTTTATTCCTCCTTCTTCTTCTTCGCGTATGGATTATAATAGAATTAACGCGAAATTGGATTAAATTATAAGAAATCTAAAATAATGGAATATAAGATGTAAATTATAAAGACTGTAATATAAATGGAATTGGACTGAAATTATGCCTAATTATGATATTAATTGGACTGAATTAAGAAGATTGGCCTAGTTGTAACCTAGAATTATAACTAAAAGGAATAAAAGAAGAAAGAAGCTTATTTTCACACTTAGACCTTGGTTTAAGTAATAAGCACGATTATAACGTAAGTTATAAATTGATAAACTATGGAAACTATGGTAAACTATTGAAACTATGGTGCTTATTTTAAGACTTAGGATAAATTAATAAGCAATAATAGTAATTGATAAAAATAAAGGCTAATTTAGATAATTTATCTAAGTTAATAAGCAAAGATAAGTGTAGGACCTGTACCAAATAGCATTCCTCTAATATTTCTATGGTTATGGTGTTTCACATAATCCTAAAGTGAGACGAGGTGCTTCACATAACCCTGAAGTGAGGTGAGGGGTACACTTATGCTTATAGTGGTAGTAAACGGTCAATCTATGGTAGTTCAAATCTAGGGGATTTAAACAAGGGGCGCAACTAAATTTTTGTTTGATAGGGACCAGTACAAATAGAATTTCCCCTATTTTTCTATGGACATGATGTTTCACATAACCCTGAAGTGAGACGAGGTGTTTCACATAATCCTGAAGTGAGGCGAGGGGAACGCTTATGTTGTCTAGTGTAAATAAAAGGTCAAAAGAGGGAACAACAGGAACGCGAGCTTAGTGGTGGTCACGCATGCGGCTTCCAGTGATGGCTCATAAATCGTTATGAGTTCCAAGCGCTTAGTAAGTATGTCTTTCGTAGACACCAAAGTCTACTGTGTAGGGAAAAGTCCAGTCCACAGTAGGTTCTATGGAGTAGCAGGCTGATCAAAGGGTAGAATTAGGACTTCAGCCTAATCAAAGCAGCTATCAAGGACAAGTGCAAACAATCAAAGTTAACCTATCTTACTAATTGAGCAATGGTTTATTCGTATTTATTTCCAGTTTCTCTCTTTTCTATTTCCTTCGTTTCCTTTTATATACTAGAACTGTTGTAATTACTTTTACTTTGCTTAAAGTTTCTAGTAATTACTATCATTCACCAGACTTTTAGTCTGACCCACTCCTCTATTTTTCCCTTTTCCCCACATAGGCAATCAAGGGAGAGGGCAGTATATTGCAGTTGCTCGTAGGTTTCTTGGAGAAGATTCTGCTATGTATTTCCCTACTTTTATTTCCGTTTTCTTTCTTTGTACTGGTACTTGAGAGGGATATTTATATTTTGATTTTTGTTGAGACTACGAGTTTTTATTTCATGAGACATATTGGGTTTTGAGACATGTACGCTGTATTTGGTATTTGACTTATTTGGTTTATGAAGCAATTATGAAGTTTTTGTTTTGAATAAGTTATTATTTTAGTTTCTGCTGTTTTTACCTATTTTTCTCTTGTGAACCTTAGTCTCTGTTAGTTTCAATTATACCTACAACGCACCATGCCTTTTAATGTATCCTTTTGGATATATTAAGGGTTGTGGGGTGTTTCAATATGATTATATGATATGTTTGCTATGATTTTTTTAGGGTTGATCATTATGTTTGGATGTGATAATATGTTTGTTTGGTTGTGGAAATAGTTCACCTTAAATACACGTCGAATTTACATAAAGGAAATCACCTTCCTATATGAATTATAAAAATGTTACGAAATGTTCAAATCTCTTTAAAATGATTTAAAATGGTTTATAAATGTTTTATAAACATTAAAATTTTATTTGGAGAAGTTTTGGCAAGATATGAAATTGGAGTCAAAAATAGGCGCGTCGCGTAATGGCAGTTCGCGATTTCGCGCCATAAAAGTTAAATCAACGTGAAAAGTGAAATATAACTCGGAATGATTCAAGATAAGAGTTTTCCAAACTCTTATAACTATGGTTTTCAAATAAAGAAGAAAATCAAGATTTCACTAAGTAAAATTTTAAATACGTCCAAACTAAGTTTTCAGAAACGTCGCGCTTTGGCAGTTCGGAAACCAAAATGGCAAAATCTTTAAAATTGATATTTTTAAATCTTTAAAAATATTAAATAAATTCCATAAATATAATAAAATGTTTTAAAAGGGATTTGAGTTATAAAAATGGAAATATGTGGAATGAAGTTAATGTTTGGATCAAAGGAGCTTTTAAAAACACTATTCGTAGTACTTTTTGTAGCAGTTTTTGGTAACTTTTGAAATTAAGATTTAAACTTGGGATTTTCTTCCCAAATCTTTTGTAAATGTTTTCAAATAATAAATCAAGAATTTTAAAGAGTTTAGAGTTAATCAAATAATTTGATCGCCTTATGGGTGATAGAGAGATAGTCTCTAGACCCGAACTTGGACAATCATTGTTTGGGTTCCGCTTTAGCAATCCGGACTGGGCAGATGGAGGTGATAGTAAATTTGATTTACTCGGACCACATTTTCCTAAGTTAAAAAGAGATTTGGAGGTTTCCAAAAGTTAAAAAATTAAATTAAATAATAAGATTTTAGTGATATATGAAACATATTGATTAAACTCTGTATTAAATTCTGATGGAACTCGTACTATCCGTATGAATTTAAAAGGCGATTTCACCATTATTCGACAAATAGTGCAGGTTGAATATAGAAATTAGTATTGAGTATAATTAAAATAATTCCTATGGATCCTATTTACTCAATGCTAACTGGTTTTTAATTTACCATCTTAGATAACATGGTTTTAACCCATTTAAAAGATATGTTTTGAAAAGAGGTTTAATTATCCTATATATACTGAAACACAATATGATTTAAAGATGTATATCTCTAAAGAGATATTTTACTTGGATAAAAGGTATTGGTTAATTGAATAATAATCACCTTTATACTTGACATCTTTTATCAATAATTGTTTCGGAGAAACTGGGGTCGGATTTGGGTGATTTCTATCCGAAAAGCACTTCGTACCAATATATGTTCAAAAGTGAAAATATGTTAAAGACAATGATTTTGAAGACGAAGATTTTCATAATGTAGGGCTGCTTGCCACTAACCTCTGGGGTAATTCCCTTATCATATATATAGTGGCAGCGGTTCCTTCAATTTGAAATCTTCGATGCAAGGACTACTCGCTACTAATCCTAGGGGTGATTCCAAAACAAGATGTTGTAGGAGAAGTGCCTTCGGTTTATCCTGTGCCTAGACAACTTGTATGGACGAGTGTCTAACATTGCATTTCTAAGACCACATATATTGATTTTCACAAACGTACATCTGTTTGGTGGGTAGGAGGTAACCCCTCTTACACTTAACCCCTTCTCTGAGACGTACGAGCTCAAAGGTTGTACTTTTGTGGAAATCAATAGCGTCTTGTTGGAAATGACAATGTGGCATTTAAAGTAGGATTTGTTCTATGAAAGGTAAAACATTACCTTAAGCCTCGCACATCGGAATGACAAAAATAGGGTAGATGCGAAAGGGCTAAGTGGGTCGCTTCCATTAGGATATGGTCATCACCTTTCTAGATTACCCTCTATATTTCGGGTATGTTGTGTATGCTTTGGGATCTCGGTAAAGGTCGGTAACGACCGAGGTGATGTCATATTCGGTACTGTCTATGGTAAAGGTAGGTCGGTTCTGTGTTGGTAGTGGTTGGAGACTCAAGTGCATCCCTCTAGAGATGTACCGTCAAAAGGTAGTCCCTTACCTTGTCATTGTATGGAATCGATTCTCCAATACGAGCTTTTACGGTTTTAGTTGTATACCTATCATGCTGGAATTTAATAAATGTAAATTTATATGAAAGAGTTTTCAAAGAATGTCATTAAAAATAATATCCTTGATTTTACGTAGCAAATGTTTTGGCTATCATACGGTAAAAACCCACTCGTGTTTATGTGCAATGCGGTCTTATAAGATACCCTTTGATTTCAAAAGTGTACGTTCTTTTGATTTTTATCACACCAGTCCTATGACTGACCTGGAGTTTATTTTCTTTTTCCCTTAAACTCTGAGTGCCCTATTTTCTAAGCAGCCAAGTAGTTAGGTAGCTTGGAGTACTTTGGAAGGAGAATAGAGCATGAAGCTGGGGATCCTTTGTAGATAGTTATCTATTTCTATTCCGCTATATTATGTATAATTAATCTACCAGCACCTATAGGGATAAGCATTTATAATTGTCCTTAGCTAGGTTAGTACTTGTTATGACTCCGATATCTCATTTTGAGAGTGATTGTATGTGTTATCTATATGTATAATTACAAGTTTTTGCGATGTGAGAATCTATTTTGTTCTTTCTTCAATCTTTATTTTCTTTTACTCCTGATTATCTGCCTCTCCGACAATGGAATTTTTGGCACGTGAATACCGAGGATGTATTAGTGTCGATCTTCAACAGACGAAAAGGCGGGTCATCACAGGCAGTATGTGAAGGTCATAAGATTTAGATAGTTGTAAAAGTTGGCACCAGATTTATTGGGCCTTTCCCAATATTGGGGAAAAAATAAGAAAACCTATAAGTTAGCTGGGGTCCATGATGTTTTTAATGTGTTACATTTGAGGAAATAACTTCATAGCATAGCACTTGTGGTAGAGCCTAATCAATTGGGGGATTTTGAGACAGATTCATTAACGTCTTATGCCACTACAAACACTTTGGAGCACGGAACTAGGAAGCGCTGCAACAAAGAATTAGATTGGTCTGAGTATAATGGGGATAGAATCCAATGGAAGGCGTGAGGACTTCTCGTCCTACGCCTTTCATCGGTAAATTTTCTCTCTAAATTAGGATTTTCTTTGTATCTTGGTTGCTAGACTGGATGAAAGGAGATGGTTGCCACACTTTTTGACCATCACTTTACACTCATATAGCAGTCTTATGCATGTTTAAGGTATTTTCATACATATTTGCATAGCACGATCACACACTCACCCTAGGATTAAGCTCATTTATAGTTTGTCTGCAGTACATAATCATATTGCACTTTGATTGAGTAAATGGTTGTGTAGATAACTTGGTTGTATAACATGGATGTTATTGCATGTTATGGTTTTCGCCCCGTGAAAGATTTAAGGACGAAATCTTTTTTAACCGGGGAGAATGTAACACTCCGTAAAACAACCCAAATTAAATCGGTAAATTAAGAAAAGTTCAATTATATAAGGTAGGGATAAAAATGAAAATTTTATAAAAGTTTGAATTTGACCACGAAAGTCATTCAGTTGTGTTCATGGTGAAATTCTAATTTGTTTCCATATATAATATGCTGAAAACTAAGCTCAAGCGAAGAAGTTATAACCGTTTGAAGTTTTCAGATTTAAATTTGTTTAGTTCGAATTCAAATTCAAATGAGTATTTAAATTTACAGTTTGAATTTCAAAAATTAACTATGATTAGACTTGTGGGTTAATTAAACATTAAAGTTAACAATTAACGTTAGAAGTTAATTAGGGAGTAAAATAATCAGGCAATGGAAACAAACAAAATGTTCCCAAAAAAATACACATCTGTTGACGCCTTCATTAGGACCGGTCAACCCCTAACGGTAGATCGGTTAAAGGTGGCAGTGGACCTATCGTGAATAGGTGGCAGATAAGGTTTTGTTGATTTGAGAGTTCTAGATTTATCCATTTTTAACCTAGTTTCAACCTACGGTTTTGATGCGTTTCAACCTCTATAAATAAGACCTTAGACCCCTCTCTTTTATTCACAAATATTTGGGAACTTCAACGAAGCTCTGTCAGTTTATCTCTTCTTAGATTCAGAAAACTACATTAGGGTTTAAGGTATGAAATCCTAATCTATCTTTGTTTATTATTTAATTTCTAAACCTCTTCACCTCCAACCTTTCTGAATCTAATATATATAAAAATCCCTTGTATATATATCAAAAAGAAGAGATCTGAAGGAGATTATAGCGGGCGTGCAAATCAAAAGAAAAGCTAAGCTAAGGAACAATTGTGGGTGGAAATCTTAGTTTTTTTATTTTAGTAGTTGAATAGTATAGTTTGGATTTGATATATGCCTTGGGGAGTTTTGGATTACGAAAACATCCTATTAAAAATCCCCAAAAATTCCCCAAAAGAGAAATGTCATTTCTTAGGATTGGATCTTAATTGTTTTGTGTTAAAATGATGGAGTTTTGTGGATTTTTCGGTTTACGTATTCTACCTTATATTCCACTTCTTATTTTTCTTCTCTAGATCTAATTAAGGGATTTGATGTAGAAATGGCATTTAAAGAACGAATCTTTATTCGTAGTTTACACCGCCTATTTCTGCAAAATTTAATAGAATTTCCCTTATCTAAATTCATGTAAAAGAAGTTGAATAGAGCTTAGAATAAATTAAATTGTAAGTTTCCATTTTTGGCTTATTCCGTTATTTTAATATGAGATAAGTTGGATTTAGATTCTATATACAAGCCTATTTATTGCAATTTTGGATCTGAGTATTGAATCCCTGTTATGGATATTAGAATCCCTTGTTATGGATATTGGAATTTCGACATTATTGATAAGATGGTAGAAAAAGGAAAGACTTATATTATTATGGTTAAAAAGGAACTGACATTTAACGTTAGTTAGGGCATAATCTCGGCACGCATAGGATAATAAGTGCGTACTTATTTATATATTAGTTAGCAGAATAAATGTATAATTGCTTAGTTAATTAGGTAACAATTCTCATTAAATCCCCCTTAGGAAAGTAATTGATATTTTAAGGTGTAATAAGGAATATTCTTTACAAGGCCTTAATTTTGGAACGGTGAGATGAGTATTATATATATAGAGTATTTAAATTATGGCTAAGTCATAGGGATGCGAGGTCAATCAAAAAGCACACAAAAGTCTACCCAGCTAATTGGCTACTAGTAGTATGACTTTGGGGCTGATGAGTGACATCTCCAATGATAAGTATTTATGATGACACGAGATTAGTTCCAAATTCTGTAGGGTAAATCTGCCCGGCTAATCTGGTTATCAGTTCCTACGAATAGACGGAATAATGTGAGATGTTATTATGTGTATGGGTCATAACACGAAGGGCCTGCTTCAGGGTCTTGAGGTATTAAGTGGTTGTTTGAGGGCCCGCCTCTTTTCTCCAAATAAAGTATTAAATGGCCAAGGGCTAGTTATAAGGCACGACTGTTGGTATCTCTATAGTGGTTCGCTTTAGGATAAGGTATTAAGTGATTGATTGAGGGTCTGCCTTTCCATAAAGATGTATTAAGTGGCTCAAGAGATTCCATGCAATGTCAGCTAGATAGTCACCATTGAGAATTCCGCCTTAGGAATAGGTATTGAACGATGGGTCTGCCTCAATTGAGGTCTTAAATGGCCAGAGTATGCCTATTTTCAATAAAAGGTATTAAGTGGATTGGGTCTATCTCTCGCATTGTTAGACATTTATGACTTTGGTTATGTGTTATGGGATTTAGAAACCTGCTTCGGGAATGGAAGGTATTAAGTGGTTAATCTAGGACCCGCCTCCATTCCTTGTATGAATTATTAAATTGTTTAAATATGTAAGACAAGTTCTTATTTTAATTATACTTCCCAAGTACCGAAATAGTAAGACTCGAGATTTCTATTCACCAGACACATATTGTTCTAACTCTCTCTTCGTCACAACACAGGTTAGAGAAGGATTTGATGATGCTTAAAGAGGGCGAGAGTGAAGCTTGTGGCTGTTTCTATCTATCCTTTTTTATTACTTTTATTCTACCTATGAAATGTATTTTTAAACAAAAAGTTTCAACGGTTGACATTACGTAATGTTTTATGATATTTGAAATGATTTGAAATAAATGGGTACTATTATTCTTATTATATCTTATTCCTTCTGCCATGAGTTCTGAAAGAATAGATAGATGGCTCCATTTGTTATGTTTTTACCAACCAACAGCCATCTTTAGAATGGGTCTAAGTTTCGATGGGCCTTTTCTGGATTAGAATTTAGGTCTGTTCTGAAGAGGGTTGTTACATTTGGTATCAAGGCCTAGGTTACCAGATTAACGAGAAAAAGTATACATATGAGTGGTCTATTTGTTATTTTTGAAAATTATTTTCATAAACTTTACTATACATAAATACACACACACACACTCTTATTTTGAATTTATGTCTGACTCTATAAATTCCGACAATAGAAGTAGTTGCTACCATATTCCGGAAGGGTTGGCGAAGGAACTATGAGTTGGAAAAATAAATGGAGTTGAATTTATATTTTTTTGTTGGGCCTAGACTTCCTTATCATTGTGGACCTTATAAGCATATTAAATAATAGGGTTAGGAATTGTAGATGGAAAGACAGTAACTCCAAAAATTTAATAGGCAATGAATGTGCAGCAAGTGAGGAGTTACAAGAAATTAAATAGACTAATGAGACCATTAGAGTGGTTATGGGAAGATAAGGAAGAAGTTAAATAGGCAAAGTTGAATAAGTAAATAAATGTCTTTAAGAAATGTTCGTTAAGATAATAACCATTTAATATGGACAAAGTGACATTTATGAGAGTGATAAATATAAATGTTAGCTAATAGTTAGATGTTATAAGGCATGGTATTTGTAAACATACGGAAGCAAGGGATATAGTAGTCAAACAAGCTTCCATAAGAAGGTGTAAATTAATCACCACAAGGAGATAACTAGATTTTTAGGATGATTGAGTAGGGAGTTCAAAGGGAAGAACAATTAAAGCCCATTTTTTAAATCCTATCCCTTGAGAAAGAAAGTGGCAAAAAGATTTTTGAAAACTCTTTGAAAGTTTTAAATGATCTTTTTCAAAAGATTATTATATAAGTGAAAAATCTTATGTATTGTAAGTTGAAAATTTTGATAGAAAGTGATTTTTGACAGCTTTGAAAATATACTACCATTTGTAAAAAAGTTTAGAAAGAAGTAGTGAAACATTTTAAAAACAAAATGGTGGATGATTTTTAATTATTTGAAAAGTTGAAAAAAGGGAAGGTTCTCATATGTTAACTTCTCAATTTAAAATTAGTTGAATTAAAATTTTCAACTTTTAGATTCTTCATTTTTTTATTCTTCTACTTTTATGGTTTCTTCTACTTTATGAATTTGGAAGATGTTATTTTAAATAGAGTAAGGAAATTTGGAGATTTACAATTTATAAATAGTTGAGTTAGAAAGTTCTGACTTAAAAGGATTTTTCATTCTTAAAGTTCATAGTTTTAATTTATTGAGCCAAAAGTTTTTGGTCCAAAGATTTTTAATAAGGGATATTTCTTTTGAGAAATGCATGATTTTTCCTACCATATAAATTTAGAGGTTCTTTTCTTAAATTTCTTTTGAAATGGTGTACAAATGGAAAATGCACTTGATCAACATAGGATAGAAAGAAAAGAATTTCTGACAAGGTAGATAGGAGGAATGTTCCCGTATAAGAAAATGCGGAGAATGATAGCTGAATTTAGGTAGTGATAGAATTTGGAATTTAAAATAAATGGATTAGAAGAGGAGTAACATGAATAAGATATGAATTATCTTTCTCTACTCCATTTTTCCATCATTTTAAGTTATGAAAGGTATCTTTGGCAATTGAAAGAATTTGAATGATGATTAATAAATGGGTTGGGTATTTTTGGAAAGGCAATTGTGTAAAGATGAGAATTTTATATATGCATTTTTCTTAATTCAAATTCATAACTTGATTGAGTAAGAATATTATTGGAATTGATAAGAAAAGGGTTGCAAGGGATTTTAAGAGTTTTGAACAAAGTTGAAAAAAGTATTTTGTTAAATAACAGTATATTTTGAGTAATAAGGCAATAGATATTTATCTATATTTTAGATATAACTGTTATTTTGAAAATGATAATTCGTGTAACTAGAAAACTCATTGGAATAATAAAGGTAATTTATTGTTTTAGAATGATAATTGAGATTTGAACGATTTTTTATAAAGATCCTATTTTCAAAAGGAGTAAATCCTTATTATAGTACGACATTAAAAAGGAAAGTTTCCCATAGTTCCTTTTTTGAAAACAAAGCAGTCTTTTGAATTCTATGAGTTGAAAGTCTAACTTTTAAAGAGATAAATCTTTGATGAAGAAAGTTTTAAAAAAAAGAAATTATTTTGCTCCTATTTGGAACTAAGAAATTTTGAATTTTTGGTAAAAGTTTCTAAGTTCATATTTTCAAAGATGGGGATTTTGAGTTTGTTACTTCAAGTTTGTGAAATTTTAAGTTTTACGAGAAGTGAGGTAATAAATGCTGATTTGGATTTAATGAAAATAGGTTTTTTAAAACTATTTTGTATGATTACTAAAATTCTAGTTTTATAAAAAAATAGTTTTTACGGAGTAGATAGGGATCACAACTAGGTAGGATATACTAAGGTTTTTAGGATATGGATAAAATAGGAATAAAATGTACAAATTGATGTGGAAATTTGAAATTAGTTTCAACCCTCTATTAGAAGAAATTATTAAAATGTAAAGATATTCTAGATATGCAGTTGGGTTTTAAATTAGGTTGCCCGTAGAATATGGATTTCTATATTTTGATTTTGGATCGGTTTCGTGTAATTTCCATAAATTATCCAATTCTGAAATAAGTATAAAAGTGCGTTGTTTGAAGTAACAAGGAATAAACTAAAAAGGAAAGAGATGTATAAGAGATGTATATTCTTTTCCATGGTGTACACTGCTATTTTAATAAATAAAAGAAATAATTCCTTATAATTTCAAACAAAGCAAAAATCTCACTTGTTGTTAATTTATGAGAAATTATGATGGCAATCTTTTTCGAAGAAAAGCTTCGATTAATTAAAATATGGAAATGAGTATTCTAGTGATAGAAATTAGTAGTAAGAATTATATACATGTATGGCCACGCTTAATAAATAGAATATATATGGCATAGAAGAAGGGGTAGAGAAAATGCCTCGAGCCAATGTCCGAGTACCAGTTGCTACGTCGCTGAAGTAACCCATGCCATACTCCAAGGAAAAGCTTGAACGACCTACAACAAAAGGGTACCTGTACCCGAAACTGACACAGGTGGGTAGGTAGAGAATGCCTAGGGGCGCGAGACAACTCTCTCTAAGGAACTCGGCAAAATAGCCTCGTAACTTCGGGAGAAGGGGTGCCTACTCATTACGACTATGTGCTTATTTGTTTGTAACTAACGGATTAAGATTAATAGACATTAATTACAAATTTAACGGGCAATAAATCTGTAATTAATGAGAGGAAAAAGAAATTAAATGGGGACTGATTAAGGTTAAAGGGATTAAAGAAGGATTAATTGGGAATGACCATTTTTGACACTAATGACCAACTACTATCGATATTAATTGAAGCAATGGATGGACCACATTTATTAAAAACAAAAAAGGAAAATTAAGGGAAATGGGTGATAGTGAATGACATATTAGAAATACCCATCTTAATTTAGTAAGAAGTATTTGATCCTCAACACCATTTATATCTATTGATAATAAATGACAGCTTCCAGCAAAATTTTCTTTTAGAGTTCTTAGGTTGTAGTCGCTAGTTGCCTCCTTTAGTTCTTGGAAAAGTGAATAATGTTTGTGAGATATATCTATGTTTTATTCCTATGTTGACTTTATGAATGGAATTAAACCACTTGATAATTATAAACACATTGAGAAGCAAAGTAAATAAGGAAATTTTACGGGGACACTTAACTAGCGATAAACCATAGGTAAGACTGGAAGTTAATGAGGAAATTAGGTTAGCAACCTAAAGCAAATGAATGTTTCAATCCCAAAACTTTATAATTTTGGAAAAATCACAGACTGTCACCATTCAAGGAAAAGATGAGATATATAGGAATGTCAAAAGAATTAAACTTCACTTACCATTGGAAGCAATAAAACCACATCAAGGATAAAGAAGAGGGTGGCAGAATTTTCCATTAGTAGCAAAAAAACCGCATCGTCTCTAACATATCTTCATGGAGTTGTGGTTTACATCGTTAATGATAGGGATCCATAGTTTGCTAGCAAATTTTTGGAGAGTTTGCTGATAGCTTTTTGGACTAGCTTTAGAAACTTTGTTAAATCTAAGCATTGCTTACCAACCGAAGGCCGACGAACAAACTAACGAAATGGATGAGAACTTGGAGGATTTGTTGAGAGCTTGCATCTTGGACTTTGGAGGACACTGGGAGCAGCACTTACCCTTAGTAGAATTCGTATTTAGTAGAAGTCACTAATATATATTAGTATGGAACCCTTGAAGCAATTTTTAGGAGGCCATACAGATTGCCAAATTGTAGGTGGGAAACCACCGACAAATTCTCCTCGGACCAGATTTGGATGGCGAGACTTTGGAAAGTCAGAGTTGATTAGGCAGCATGTGAAGGACGTAAGATTTGGATAGTTGAAAAAGTTGGCACCAGATTTATTGGGCCTTTCTCAACATTGGGGGAAAATAAGAAAACCTATAAGTTGGTTGGTGTCCATGACGTTTTTAGTGTTTTGCATTTGAGGAAATACCTTCATAGCAAAACAGTTGTGGTAGAGCCTAATCAATTAGTGGATTTTGAGATAGAGCCATTACCGTCCCATGCCACTACAAGCATTATGGAGCACAGAACTAGGAAGCTCCACAATAAAGAATTAGATTGGTCGGAATACAATAGGGAGAAAATCTAGTGGAAGGCATGAAGATTTCTTCTCCTAATCCTTTCACTGATAAATTTTCTCTCTAAAATTAGGACTTTCTTTGTATCTCATAATGGGGATAGAATCCAATGGAAGGCGTGAGGACTTCTCGTCCTACGCCTTTCATCGGTAAATTTTCTCTCTAAATTAGGATTTTCTTTGTATCTTGGTTGCTAGACTGGATGGCAGGAGATGGTTGCCACACTTTTTGACCATCACTTTGCACTCATATAGCAGTCTTATGCATGCTTAAGGTATTTTCATACATATTTGCATAGCAAGATCACACACTCACGCTAGGATTGAGCTTATTTGTAGTATCTCTGTGGTACATAATCACATTGCACTTTGGTTAAGTAGATGGTTGTGTAGATAACTTGGTTGTATAACATGGATGTTATTGCACGTTATGTTTTTTGTCCCATGAAAGATTTAGGGATGAAATCCTTTTTAAAGGGGGAGAATGTAACACCCCGTAAAACCAACCCAAATTAAATCGGTAAATTAAGAAAAGTTCAATTATATAGGGTAGGGATAAAATGGAAATTTTATAAAAGTTGTAATTTTACCACGAAAGTCATTTGTTTACATTCGTGGCGAAATTCTGATCTATTTTTATATATAATATGTTGAAAACGGAGCTCAAATGAAGAAGTTATGAGCATTTGAAATTTTCAGATTTAAATTAGTTTAGTTCGAATTAAATTCAAATGAGTATTTAAATTTAAAGTTTGAATTTCAAAAAATAACTGTGATTAGACTTGAGGTTTAAATAAACGTTAAAGTTAACAATTAACGTTAGTATTTAATTAGGGAGTAAAATAATCAGGCAATGGAAACAAACAAAATGTTCCCAAATAAATACACACTGGTCGACCCTTCACTAGGATCGGTCAACCCCTAGCAATCGACCGGTTGAAGGTGGTGGTCGACCAGTCATGAGTAGGTGACAGATAGGGTTTTGTTGATTTGAACGTTCCATATTTATTTGTTTTTAACCTAATTTCATCCTACGGTTTTGGTGCGTTTCAACCTCTATAAATAAGACCCTAGGCTCCTCGCTTTTATTCATAAATATTTTGGAAACATCAGCAAACCTCTGTCAGTTTATCTCTTCTTGAATTTATAAAACTCCATTAGGGTTTTAGGTAAGAAATCCTTATCTATCTTTGTTTGTTATTTAATTTCTAAATCTCTTCTCATCTAACCTTTCTGAATCTAATACACACACACACAAATCCCTTGTTGTGTATATATCAAAAAGGAGAGATTCAAAGGAGATTATAATGGGCATTGCAAATCCAAAGAAAAGCAAAGCTAAGGACCAACTATGAGTGAAAATCTTAATTTTTCTATTTTAGTAGTTGAATAGTATAGTTTGGATTTGATATATGCCTTGGGGTGTTTTGGATTACGAAAACATCCTATTAAAAATCTCCGAAATTCCCCCAAAAGCGAAATGTCAATTCTTAGGACTAGAATCTTAATTGTTTTGTGTTAAAATAATGGAGTTTTGTGGTTTTGCAGTTTACGTATTCTACCTTCTATTCCACTTCTTATTCTTCTTCCTCGGTTCTGATTAAGAGATTTAATTGAGAAATGATGTGTAAAGGATGAATCTTTATTTGTAGTTTACACCATCTATTTCTATAAAATTTAATAGAATTTCCATTATCTCAATTTGTGTAAAAGAAGTTGAATAGAGATAGAATTGATTAATTTGTAAGTTTCCATTTTTGTTTTATTCTGTTGTTTTAATATGAGATAAGTTGGATTTTGATTCTATATATAAGTCGATTTATTGCAATTTTGGATATGAGTAGTGAATCCTTGTTATGGATATTAAAATTCCTTGTTATGGTATTGGAATTTGGACATTATTGGTAAAATAGAAGAAAAATGAAAGACTTGTATTATTATGGTTAAAAAGGAATTGACATTTAACGTTAGTTAAGGCGTAACCTCTGCACACATAGAATAATAAGTGCGCATTTATTTATATATTAATTAGCATAATAAACATATAATTATAATGTATAATTGGATAGTTAATTAGGTAATACTTGTCATTAAATCCCCCTTAGGAAAGTAGTTGATATTTTAAAGCGTAATAAGAAAGATTCCTTATAAGGCCTTAGTTATGGAATGGTGAGCTGAGTATTATATATATATATAGATTATTTAAATTCTGGCTAAGCCGTAGGTTTGCGAGGTTGGTCAAAAAGCACACAAAAGTCTGTCTAGATAATCTGGCTACCAGTAGTGTGACTTTGAGGCTGATGTAAGACATCTCTTATGATAAGTATTTATGATGACGCGAGGTTTGTCCTAAATTATTTAGGGTAGATCTGCCCAGCTAATCTGGCTATCAGTTCCTATGAATAGTCAGACTAATGTGAGACATCATTATGAGTATGGGTCATAATACGAAGGGCTTTCTTCAGGGTCTTGAGGCATTAAGTGGTTGTTTAAGGGCCCACCTCCTTTTCCCAAATGATGTATTAAATGGCCAACATGCTAGTTATTAGCGATAGGTGGTATCTCGATAGGAGTTCGCTCTAGGATAAGATATTAAGTGAGTGATTGAGGGTCTGCCTTTTCATAAAGAAGTATTAAGTCGCTCAACAGATTCCATGCAATGTCAGCTAGATAGTCATCATTGAGGACTCGACCTTGGAAATAGGTATTAAATGATGGGGTCTGCCTAAATTGAGGTCTTAAATGGCCAGAGTTTGCCTATTTTCTAATAAAAGGTATTAAGTGGCTTGGGTATTATCTCTTACATTGTTAGACATTTATGACATCGGTTATGGTTTTGGGATTTGGAAACCTACTTCGAGAATGGAAAGTATTAAGTGGTTGATCGAGGACCTGCCTTCTTTCCTTGTATGAAGTATTAAATGGTTTAAATACGTAAGACATGTTCTTATTTGAATTATACTGCCCAAGCACTGAAATAGTAAGGCTCGAGATTTCTATTCATGAGACAATTGTTGTTTTGACTCCCTCCCCATAACAACATAGGTTAGAGAAGGAGTTGATGATGTTTGAAGATGGTGAGAGTGAAGCTTGTTGTAGTTACTATGTATCTTTTTGCATTATTGTTTATTGTACCCATCAAATGCATTTTTGAACAAAATGCTGTAACGGGCTACATTGTAATGTTTTATGACATTTGAAATGATTTGAAACAAATGGATACTTTATTGTTATTATATTTTATTCCTTCCGCTGTGATGAAAGAATAGATAGATAGATCTATACTGTTAATTTTTTTTCCAACCAACAGCCATCTTTAGAATGGGTCTATGTTTCAATGGGCCTTTTCCGGATCAGAATTTAGGCCTTTTTCATAGAGGATTGTTACAATAACTTAACATATTATATATGTTTTAACCAAAAATGGCACAAACACCCAGTAGAAAGTAGAAGAGAATAAAAAGTGAATAAAACAAATTAAAAACAAGAAGGAAATGAACACACAAGGTTTTACAGTAGTTCGGCGTACTCCGGCCTACGTCCACTCTAAAGATTTTGTTTATTTATATTATAGATTGCAAGTACAATTTTCTAGGATTCGTATAAATCTGTGAAGTATGAAAAAATGGAAGAGCGTAGGCGGTGAAGAAGAGAAAGAAGATTCCATGAATGAACCATGCTTTCTTTATTTATAGGGGTAGACGACCAAATATCTCGCTGAAACATCTCCTGCAGAATCTCGCCGCCAAGACCAAGTCGTTCAAAAAAATCTCAACTTCATATCCCCTAGGATTGGGGATTGGTACTGACCGCTATAGGGGGATCGGTACCGATCTCTATGTATAGGCAAGGACACTTAGCAATGTTTTGTGTTGGCTCGTCTTTATGTTGGCTCCATGTTTCCAAGGTTGTTTTGCACAGTTTCCTAAGTGTTTTTTGGCTCAAGTGTTTTTTGGCTCAAGCGATGGAAACTCTGGAACAACACTTGAATCAGACTCCATATAACTAGAGAAGAGTGTCATAGAAGTGGAGGCCACTCTGGATGTACCCTTAGGGATCGATGCCCATCCCCTATGTAGCGTGAAGAACTTAGTGAATTCTGGCATGTGGGATTAGTACTCCCTAGGTGGGGGATAGGTACGTATCCCACACTTAGTTAAATTCAGCATGTGGGATCGGTTACCCCTAGGTGAGTGATCGGTACCCTCCCACTCTTAGTCAAATTTAGCATGTTGGATCGGTACCTCCTAAGTGAGGGATCGGTACTTATCCTACACTTAGTTAAATTCAGCAAGTGGGATCGGTCCCCCGTGGATGTGGGATTGGTACCTATCCCACACTTAGTCAAATTCAACATGTGGGATCGGTACCCCCTAGGTGTGGGATCGGTACATATCCCACAATTAGTCAAAGTCAGCATGTGGGATCTATACTCCCTAGGTGAGGGATCGGTCGGTACCTATCCCACACTTAGTGATTTTCTGACTTTGGAATTTTTTGGGATTGTTTGCCTCCACTTTGCGGTCTTGATTGTACTTCAGTTTTAAGCTTTGTATCCATCTCTCCAGGCATCTTGCCTTCATAACTTCGAAGTCTAACTTGTCAGGTTTGTTCGTATACTACCTGGTCAAAAGGCGGGATAACATTTGCCCTCCAAAGCACGTCTTGCGAATGGAAGGTGTGCTTTGTTTAAGAACAACTGTGATGCTAATCTTTGATAATTGAGTTCTCTGGCTGCTTCAATCTTGATGAACCGTCCAGTTCCTTTACACTCTTTTGTCAATCATGGTTGTTCCAAACCCGTTACAGCCTAAAACTCTAAACTATGTCTAAGTACAGTCTATACGTCGTCACTAATCACTTGAACCTTGAACACTGGCCCAGTCTTTTCGGACGGGACATTACAGCGATTATTATCATTCATCATATTCAAAGTGGATTTCAATAAGCCGAATATTCAATCAAAGCAAATAAACAGAAATCCTAATCATTCATCCCAGACATTCGAATCAGAGCGTGCCTAGGGCCCATTTGGGATCCCATACATGTGTAAGCATTTCGAGATTAATATTGTGCAAACATCCTAAATAGTCATCTCAAGCATCCAATCAGAGCGTGCCTAGGGACCGTTCGAGATCCCGTACATGTGTAAGCGGCCTGAGGTGATATAATAGCATTTATGGAGAATAAAAAGAAGATAAAGGATTCAAACCAGACCACAAGTCATCTCGAACTTGGGGTTATCATCCAATTGAGGCTCTTGATTCATAACTTTGTCCTACCCCCCGTACCAACGAGGAAATTCTAGCACGTGCTCCTCCGACAGCACGTTTGTATTTCGATTCAAATTCATATTCCTCGCATCATCTCTAGATTGTATGCCATTCCACCCAAGGCCAAGGCGACCCATGTCGCCGAGCCTTTGGGGGTCGGTACCGACCCATACTTAGGGATCGATACCGAACCGTAGGTTTGGCTCAGGTTTTCCTCGGGTCATTCTGCTCCGTTCAAATCTATCTGCACTCTAGCTTTTGGTTCTTGATTCTGATTTTGCAGCGACTCTGGCTGTTCCTGCTTATCCCATTCTTTTGATGAATTTTTCCATCACTCCTCCTGGCGAGCAATCATCCTTTCCTACAGTCTATTCATCATGGTTTCCATCTCTTCCCTGGTTATGTATATTGATGATGGATTAGCCCCTGAAGATGCCTCCTTGTTGCCCTCTGGTTGATTTCCTCCAATTGTAGTCCTTCTAATCGATTGCCTAGCCATTCTGAACCTTCTCAAGTCTCAAATCAGCGAGTTCAAGTGGGTTCTCAATGAAAGCACTAAAATGTTTGAACCAAAAATGGCACAATCACCCAATAGAAAGTAGAAGAGAATAAAAAGTGAAGAAAACAAATTAAAAACAAGAAGGAAATGAACATACAAGGTTTTATAGTGGTTTGGCGTACTCTGGCCTACATCAACTCCAAAGATTTTTTTTATTTATATTATAGATTACAAGTACAATTTGATAAAAAAATTGTAGAGCATAAGCAGGGAAGAAGAGAAAGAAAATACCTTGAATGAACCATGCCTTTTTTATTTATATGGGTAGAAGACCAAATATCTCGTTGAAACTTCTTCTATAGAATCTCGCCGCCAAGACCAAGTCGTCCAAAAACTCTCAACTTCATATCCCCTAGGGTTGGGGATCGGTACCGACCCCTATAGGGGGGATCGGTTCTGATCCCTATATAAAGGCAGGGACACTTTTGCATAGGGACTTTGCATAGTAGCTTTACGACTTTTGATACGATTGTTTTCATCCACTAATGGGATGGTGTTGTATCGCTTTTATGGAGAGGTGTAGCATTGGTATGTGTGGTTTCGTCCACTTTTTCTTAATGAGGGTAAAATATAACTTATTTGTAGTTGTTTAACACACGTTAAACATTAAGATACAAAAACACGCTCTTTCTTAAGATATTTGGTATATTTATATTGGATATTTGTTCTTCGTATCATCTATTCTATTTTTTTACTGTCTCACTTTAATGAATGGACTAAGTATTTCTCAGGAAACTAAACATTTATTTTATATGCATGAAACCATAAACTTCTAGATGTATATATTTTAACATTTAACGTATGCTCATTTTTACTATTTAAGCTGTTTTATTCCTATATCACTTTTTTTATTCATGCTCGGTTTGCTAATGTTTTTCTAACACTAGACTCTCTAGTCTGACTTGATTATTATTTTCCTTATAATACCCATGTAAGATTAAGTATTTTGGATGGGCTAGATCTTTATCATATTGTTTATGGATTACTTTATGAAGATTAGTCTATTCTCATATATGTTTATTAACATGTATTAGATGTACTCTATGTCAGGCTTGTATTTGTATACTGGATCTAGTACCTGTGTATGACAATATTTATGAATTGCCATATGTATGGCAAGTCTTATGTTGTAACATGTACCCTATTTAGTGTGTTTTTGCTATGACTTAGGATTTTGTTTATGACTGTTCATGTGATTATGCAATATTCTATTTTGAGAAAATCCATGTGCAATTGCTTTGTTTCGTTTTCTAGATATTTGTCTTTTATGTTCCGTGTTAGCCTAAGGAAATTAGTACATCAGATTTCTCACCAAATGTTTCGTTTTCTAGGTTTTTCGATAGTATTACTCAACTTTTACTCATGGTTAACCTAGGTATTATGGCCTGGTGTTACAAATAACTATACAAATGTAGGTTCTCTACTTAAATGTAAGACAACTTATATTTTAAACTTCATAAGTTTAAGATATTTTTATGTATGATATTGATGTTAAAATAATGCATTTATAATAATGAAATTATGTCAAACAACATCCATATATTATATTAGAAACTTATACGAGTGAATATAATCAATATATTCAATATATTCATATACTATTTTTTAAAACAGAGGATAACCAAGATATTTAACTAAATAGATTTAAAGTAACCATTAAGTAATAATGGTTCAAAATGATTTTTTTTTAAATTGAATTCATAAGGGTAAAAACGCAAAAAATAATAATAATCATGATAATATATTTTACAAGAGCATAAAATGAGATTAAGTAATACAAAATTTTATATAAAAAGAAAATGGAGCTAAAAAATTAAATTATGCTTTTAATATACAATTTTGTAAATTATTGAATAAATGGGCTTTTATAAATAATAATCATTTATATAACTTTAGGTTGGAATTTTTATAAATTCAATAAAATGATTTTAAAAATTATTATTACTCGTTTCGTACCAATTAGAACTTAAATCAATGGTATTTTCATTTTTGAATGAAATGGGTTAAAATAATTTTACTAAGCTCTAAACTATCTAGCCCAGTCCAAATTCTATATTTCTACCCTGCATAGATAAAAAATTCCTGTCCTAACTCCATCCCTCTCATTTCTAAAGTCAATAAGCGAAAAATCAAAATTTCCTAAACTAAAACTCAGAAAGTTCACTCAAATTCATCATCAATCTTTTGCTAGCTTTATCTACACCTACGGTAAGATCCTACTAAGCTCAAAATTCTTAGCATAAGAGGTAATGGAGATCTGAGCTAGAGAACAAATTGAGATAGCAAGCGGTAGGGGAGTAAAGGAGGATCATTGGCTATCTTTTGGGTTGTCTCAGGTGAGTAAAATCTAAAGTTATATATTATCGATTGCTAGACTTAATTTTTATTTTTTGCTGTTGAATTTGTATGATTTGGTTAAATGAATGCCAAATTCTTGTGTCTTGTTCTTTGTTTTTGTTAAATTAATAACAAAACCCTGATTATATAAAATCCACCAAAATGCCTTTGTTTTATCTTATACATTCACATCTATTGATGTTTTAGACCTGATATAGGGTGAACTAGTTTGGTAGGATAGTCGTTAAGCTATCGGTGGTCAGAATCGCTCAAACATAGAGCAATTTCTTCTCCAAGAATTATGACACTGGTCGACAGGTGGATTCAGTAGTTGACCGATCATTAACAAACCTATAGGAGTTTGCTCCAGGTTTGCTCCCATTTAGAAAATTATGTATAATTTTTAAAAAGTTAAAATGCTTGAAATTTTTTAAAATTTAAGACTTAAACTCTAATGAAAAATTAAAATTTACAATAAATATATAAAAGGAATTTCATATACAGTCGGTTAAGATAACTTCTTCTCTAATTTTGAATGATGGCTAAGGTTCTTTTTTCCTCGTATTTCCCTTTTCAATTGTTACCCTTTTTCTCAACATCAAACATGTGCTCAAGTTGCATGCAAACCAGGTTTCTAGTTTCAAACTATGCATCACATCAAAATTATTTTATTAAGTTGCAAATTATGTAAAAGAAAAAGGGTGCTTTCTATCATAGATGTGGTGGTGACTCTCATTTTTCTAAAGATTGCAGAAAACCCATATGATGTTTTAACCGTGGTGCATTTGGTCATAAAAATGTTCCTGTATGCTATCTTCATATCCCCCTTTACCCAAGCCTCTAAATAAAGTTGAACATGGTTATTATTATTTTTTTGAATTTTTAAGACAAAAAATGTTTTTGGAAGGGTTGTCGGTTTAAATAAGAAAAAGGAAGAGGGAGGATATCTTTTCGACAAATTGTTATGGCACTTTGAAGCATATATTTTAGAAATGTTTTATATCGATACATCAAAGTCATCATCGTCGGAAAAAGTAAGTGTTAACTCAATAGATCATAATGCTAAAATGATTTCTAGTAGTTCAAGAAAGGGGCAGTCAAGTGGTAATCCTTTAGGAGATGAATTATTTTGACGTTCTTCGAAAGAATGACTTACTAGGAGATGAATTATTTCTAATCCTTATTCTGTGCAGGCATGGGGAGACTGTAGATACTAAAGAGATAAAGAGGATCATTAATTTATTTATAGTCAATAATAATCAAGAAGTGGCTTTAGATGATAGATTGATAATTGATCCCATTATTAATGATAATACGAAATATACTCAAGCATAATGAATGGGACAAACTGAAGCAATGGTTTTTGGTTTTGAGGGCACTCTTGTTGCATATTCTTATGATGTTAATAGGAATCAAAACAATGTCGTTATTGAGTGACATAGGGCATGGAAACATGCTACTATTATTAAAGTGGATATAGACAGGGATGTAAATACAATTACTAAAAGGATTATACATGGTTGTGTATGTGTTTGGGATGAGTTTGTTGATAAGGGTAGAGGGTCAAGCTCTAGTGATATGACACATACCGTATCGATGATGAACAAATAATGTTGTGATTGTGGGTCTAGTAATTGTTTTATAAACCATTTGATAGGGATGCGGTTCATTTAGGTTTGAACTATGGTGTGAGGGAAGAAATATTTGATTTCGAGTTGGTTGATGAATGTGCTATTAGAAATTCAAAGTATGCAAATTGATAATTGGATTGTGATGTTAATATGGTGTTATTAGAAGGATTGGGTGAAGGTGTGAGTTTGAACCATGATGAGATTAAATCCAGTGGTACTTCGGCTTTTAATAGTGGAGTGATAAACACAACTGAATAGAAAAATGTAGGAGCGGGTTTAGAAAGTGTATTGATGGAGAGGACGGAAACAGTGAAGGGTGGGTGTGGAGAATGTCTTGCAAAGAAATATATTTACAAAGTTAATGAAAAATCGATGGTAAATTTAGAATTGGTGGCTTTGAAGAGGGACTCAGAGAAATCAGAGGAGCTGGCGATATTTTTTTTGATTATGTAGGTACTATCGACCCGGGTTCGAAATTGGGCACAGTGCTTGATCAAGACTCAATTAAGTTCTGTAGGTAAGTGAGGAGAAGTGTTAGACTTTTAAAAAAAAATCTTCTTGAGCTTCAACTAGAGCATCCGATGGATCTGTTAGGAAATCAAATCCATGGTTTTAATGACAAAAACTATACAATGAAAATCAAATGTACATATATATATGTATATATACAGGAAATTGCTAAAGTAACATCACTAGAGAGACAAGAATAAAGCTCAAAGAACATTACAAGAGACGACAAGTCGATAGGATCAATGGAGCAATGACACAGATGCACATAAGCAACATACACAAGTTTCAGACGTCTGAAGACACTAGCCAGACGTCTGAAGAAATCCTCTGGAATATAAAATAGAAAGGATCAGACGTCTGGTTAATGTACTCAGACGTCTGAAAGGCTATTGTATACAAAAAATATATAGAGCCAGACGTCTGAAACATATACCAGACGTCTGGAACTGAACTCGGATTTTGAAATTCAAAGTACAACTGCCGCATTTGAAAAGACATCTTCACTTCTCTTCGCTGCAACTCTTCATCACCATCAGAAGCGACCATAGAACACTTGTTAATGGATGCAACTACTCAAGGAATCTCTCTACCATTATAAATAACATCAAGAATCAAAGAGAAGAACTAACCTTACTTACTTATGCTTTATGATTATACACTCGATCTTATACTCTTGATCTCTAGCAATCTATACTTGTATTCTACTCTTCCAAATATACAAGTTCCTCATAGACAATACTTTCTAGATATATACTGGAAGCATTTTTACTATATAGTCAAAATCCGTGTAATAGAGAACACACAGTTGACAAAGAAACTCTGCTATTGTAAACCTGTTCCTCCGAGTGAAGTGAAGGCTATTTGGTGAAAGGAAATTCCAAAGAGGAGCTTCGGGACTGGAGTAGGACGGGAGGTCCGAACCAGTATAAAATACCTGGTGTGATTATTCTTATTTACATACTTTACTATTGTTACACTACAGTTTAAATTAGTCATATACTTGTCATTTGTATAATCGATCCACCATACTGTAGACTTTCAATTGGTATCAAAGCCTGGGATTCTAGAGATCGTAACAACATCCTAGAATAAATTGCTATAAAGAGATCTAGTCAAGGCAATATGAAGAGGAAAAGCAATAAAGAAGAATCAAAGGAGAAAACAAACAAATGCTTCATGGCAAAACTCATATCACAATCGATATGCTTAGATTCTTTATATAAAGATCTTCTGTTAGCACATGATGAGTTATTAAAAGATTGTAAAACCTTGAATACAGTTAATAGAATTGCTTTAGATAAGTTAAAAGATTGTGAGCAAGAAATTTCTAGTTTAAAAGAGGAAAATAAATTTTTGATAAAACAAACTAAATGTTTTGACAATATCGTAGAAGAACTTGTTTCACAAAAAGATTTCCTACAAAAAGAAAATGAGCAGTTAGAAGATAAAAACAATGATCTTTTAGAGGAAATCAATGTTTTGCAAAATAAAAATACTATCTTTGATAAAGAAAAGGAAACTTTTTCAAAAGAAATTACGGATTTGAAAAGGCAAAATGATTTATTACAATCATCTTTAGATAATTCAGAATCTCGAATTTTTCTTCTCGAAAATGAGAACTGTACGATAAAAAAGGAGAATTCTGAATTAAATAAGCAAATTGATTTTTTGAAAGACAGTAATATTTCTTTTGAAAATAATAATTTTGACTTCAAAGCTAAATTTGATAAACTTAACACTAAAGTCACAAAATTTAACAAAGGTCAAAACGATTTAAACATGATTTTATCTAGTTCTAGACCTTTACATGACAAAAGTGGTTTAGGATATAATAAAATTGATCGTAGAAATAGCACTAGATACGCTTTCATGTATAGTAAAAATGTTAATACTAGTACTAAATTTCGAGTAAAGTCTAGATCAAATTCTTATAGAAATTCAAATACTACTATGGCCAATAATATTTATAATTTATCTAGAAGTACAAAATCATTGAACGGAAATATGAATAAAAATTATCTAAGTATTTGGGTTCCTGTTAATTGGAAAAATAGAGAAAAATACATTGATGATTATTTTGATATGGTAGTTAATAATGAAAATTATATTTATAAAGGTTCAACCACACCCAAATGGGTATGGTTTCCAAAGATCTAACCCCCCGGACCATAACATAGTAAGTGGGTACCAAAAAATGGTTTTTATTTATTACAGGTACTCGGAGAACAAAAGGAAAGATTTTGGAATTTGCAAATATGATTCCCTCATTCTTTTTGATAATGACAAAGGGGGAGAGATAATAGAAAGCACACATTCAGGGGGAGATTTATAAAAATTATATATAAGTACATTGTATAGTTGTCATCATCAAAATGGGGGAGATTGTTAGGAAATCAAATCCATGGTTTTAATGACAACAACTATACAATGAAAATAAAATGTACATATATATGTATATATACAGGAAATTGCTAAAGTAACATCACTAGAGAGACAAGAATAAAGCTCAAAGAACATTATAAGAGACGACAAGTCGATAGGATCAATGGAGCAATGACATAGATGAACATAAGCAACATACATAAGTTTCAGAAGTCTGAAGACACTAGCCAGACGTCTGAAAAATTCCTCTGGAATATAAAACAGAAAGGATCAAACGTCTGGTTAATGTACTCAGACGTCTAAAAGGCTATTGTATACAAAAAATATATAGAGCCAGACGTCTGAAACATATACCAGACGTCTGGAACTAAACTCGGATTTTGAAATTCAAATTACAACTGCCGCATTTGAAAAGACATCTTCGCTTCTCTTCGCTACAACTCTTCATCACCATCAGAAGCGACCATAGAACACTTGTTAATGGATGCAACTACTCAAGGAATCTCTCTACCATTATAAATAACATCAAGAATCAAAGAGAAGAACTAACCTTACTTACTTATACTCTCTGATTATACACTCTATCTTATACTCTTGATCTCTAGCAATCTATACTTGTATTCTACTCTTCCAAATATACAATTTCCTCATAGACAATACTTTCTAGATATATATTGGAAGCATTTGTACTATATAGTCAAAATCCATGTAATAGAGAACACACAGTTGACAAAGAAACTCTACTATTGTAAACCTGTTCCTCCGGGTGAAGTGAGGGCTATTTGGTGAAAGGAAATTCCGAAGAGGAGCTTCGAGACTGGAAGTAGGACGGGAGGTCCGAACCAGTATAAAATACCTGGTGTGATTATTCTTATTTACATACTTTACTATTGTTACACTATAGTTTAAATTAGTCATATACTTGTCATTTGTATAATCGATCCACCATACTGTAGACTTTCAGGCTCTAGCTCTTGTTTGTTTGATTTTCTAGGTAGTACGTATTGTTCTAGTGTTCTGAATAAGCTATTTATTGATGTTATCTATGATCTCGTTAGCAAAACATGTTTTGTTTACAATGTAGATCAATCTGATATAAATTACACTAGGAATATGGAACTAGAAAGGGTTAGAACGTTTAGTACATTAGATTTTTTTAGTTGGAATGTTATGGGTTTAAATAACTTAGATAACTGCATTAAAATATGGACTTTTTTCAAAGATAATAATATATTAATATAGTGTTATTATGGGAAATAAATACTAGATATCCCAATAATCAATTTTATAGAAGTTTGAGAGGGTATTATTTAAGGCATTGGATATGTCTTTCGACTAGGGTAGCTCGGTGGGCTTATTGTTAGGTTGGAGAGAGGATTATTTTATACATTTGCAATTGGTTATAAACACACATTATATGCACCTTATTTCAAGGACTTGAGTGACGAATCGATACTTAATTATACCAATGTTTATGGACCCAACTCTTAGATCGATAGAAGGGCTTTTTGGAGTGAGTGTATAGAGCTTAAAAAATCACTTATGGCCCAAGGTGGTGAGGGGAAGGGGGTTCAATATGCCTAGATATTTATGGGAGCGCTCTCCTAGAGAAGGTGATTTCCTACTATGGAAAGTTTGATAAGTTCATCACTAATGGTAATTCGATTAAACTACCAATAATTAATAGGAAATTTACTTGATCAAATTCTAGAGAAGTCCCTTCAATGGTGCTCTTAAATAGATTTTCCGTCAGTGAAGAACTATAGGATATGTACCATGTGAATACAATTAGTGGGCTTCCGAATATTAATTCGAATCATTGTACGATTATACTATATTATAAAAATCAACAAATAATACATAAAAAATAAGATTTTAAAAAATGTGGATTTTAAAAAATAACTTTATAGATTTAGTTACTTATAAATGACTTTCAGTGAGTAATAATAAATATAAATATTCGGGTAATATGGTAAAAAAAATTTTAAGTAAATTAAGAGACTAAAGAGTATTTCTTAAAAATGCAATAAAGATTTTTTGGTAACATTAGATTTAAACAAGGTAAATTACTTTCGGAAATTTAAGCATAAATAAATTAGAAGAATCTAGAAATTTGAGTGTTTTTGAGAAAAATATACTTTCAAATCTTATTGAAGAAATAAACAAAGTAATTACACAAGAGGAAGTTATATGAGAACAAAGATCTAGGGTTCAAAGGTTGGACAAAAGGGGCAAAAATATGAATTTTTTTCATATGGTAGTAAGAAGAAAGAGTAGTAACACAATTAACTCTATTCTAATTAACAACATTGAAATTAATGATCAAAATAAATCAATAAGTTTTTACTAACTATTATAAAGAAATGTTTATAAAAAATAAAAACCATAGGATTAAAGCTTAATGAAAGGATTTATACCCTGAAGATGTTAGGATGGACTTAGGTAATTGGATAATCCTTTATTGGAGGAATAATTTTGAAGGCTATAAATGATATGCTTAGTGATAAATCACCCGGTCTAGATGATTTTCCAATGTTGTTTTACAAAAAATTGGAATGTTTTAAAATATGATCTAATAAAAATGTGTAGTGAATTCTATAATGGTCGATTTACAGTTAATCAGGTTTGATTTGGCTAATGTTATTTGCTTCACAAAAAAGTGAGGGTAAATGAACTTTAAGATTTTAGGCCTATATTGTTATTAAACCGCTCTTTTAAAATTATTTTGGAGGCCTTGGCTAATAGTTTAAATAATAAAATAAGCAAACTAACCCACATCTCAAAAATGAAATTATTAAGGGTAGAAATGTTACGGTCTGGGTAGTTATAGTCAATGCATAGATTAATTACCGTTGTAAAAATAATGTTACTTGGGCTTTATTTAAACTTGATTTTGTTAAGGCATTTGATTCGATTGATTGGGTTTTCCTTAATGATTTGTTAATAGCTAAGAGATTTAGCACTAGGTGAGTTGGATGGATATATGTTATGCTTAAAACATGAAATTCAAGTATTATGGTAAATAGAATTTTAGGTAATAAAATTCAATCCAAAAGAAGGTCAGGACAAGGAGATCTGTTGAGATCCCTTATCACCGTTATTATCTATTTTAGCTGCTAATGTATTTGCTAGGATTATAAAACTATCTATTAATAGTGGGATTCTAAATAGTGTAGGTAATAATATTACGAGTAATGGATTTTTAATTCTTCAGTTTGTAGATGACATCATGTTATTTAGCTCTCATTTACCTCACCGTGTTACTGCCTTTAATTTTATCTTACGTAGCTTTGAACTTCTTTCAAGATTAAAAATTAATTTTGATAAAAGTTATATTCTAGTTTTGAATAAGTTTGAATGTGTCGAGAACCATGTTTCTAATACACTTAATTATAAAGTTATGAAATTTCCTATAGATATTTAGGTTTTGTTGATTAGACCAAATAAAATTAAGCGTGATGATCGGTGAATTATGATTTCTAAAATTAATAAAAATAATTATCTAGTTGGAATGGTAGATTTCTATCTAGGGCGGGTAGGGTCAATTTAATTAATTATGTTTTATCGGCTTTACCTATTTATTAAATGTCCTACCGATTTCTAGAATGTTTAATTGAAAAAATAGATAAAATTAGAAGAGATTATTTATGAAGTAGGGAAAACTCTTGTAATTGTATAAATTGTCTAGTTAGATGGAAAATAGTTTGTAAATCAAAATAAAAAGGTGGCTTAGGGATTATTAATCTTCATAATCCTTAAATTTCTTTTTTAAGAAAATGGTTACATAAATTTAGTAATGATAACGTAAAAATTATTTGGAAAGAAACAATATCTATCCAGTTTTTCAGTGGAATATCTAACTTATATTACACACTGACTATAACACTAATAATATGCCACACTTTTGGAAACTAATATTAAACAATTTCAATATTTTTTATTTAGGAACTTGTAATATTATCTATTCGGAGAATAACACATCTTTCCACCTTGATTACTGGGTTTCAGCTATTCCTCTTAAAGTGGAATTAAAACATATGTTTGAAATTAGTAATTTTAAGAATGTCTCAATCTTTGAAGTTTCTAGACTATGACAATATTTTTTCTTAGGACTTAAACTTTAACTGTGCACTATATGGTTTTAATTTAACTTGGTTTATTTTACTTTGTGAAAAGTGGAAGTTATATGATATTTATAACATTAATGATATCAACATTTTTTTGTTAGCATAGTAGCAAATGCACCTATTCTTATTCTTTCTACAAATTTCTAAACTTTTTAGGGACTAAATCAAATTAATTCAAATGTATTTAGATAGTAAATGTACCTCCCAAGGCCAAATTGCACATTGGTCAATTTTACATAAGAATATGAATACGTTCGAATTTTTGAAGAAAAAAATGTGTTCATTGATAAAAAGGAGTTTTTTGTAATTTAGAATAGGAAATAGTTATGCCCGTATGGGCACTGGGGTTGTGCAATTGGTTAAGACATGTGATGCTCTTATGTGATATCGAGAGTTCAACCCTTGCTACCAAAGTATTATTATAGGAATTTAACCAAGCTAAAAAAACAATTGCATGCTTATACTATGATTTTCAGTTCACTAATTCTATTATTTTAAACATTCCTACAAAAATTGATTTTTATAGATTCAGTTAGGATCTTAGTTATGAAATTTACCTGAGTAGTTGTAGATTTGAATACATTAGTGGTCATAGAATCTTATTGGATACTTTCTATACTATTACTAATTGGTAAATATGGTTTAATATAAACTAAAGAGTTCTTACTGATACTCATACTCCTACTGCAAATTTGATTTATAATATTACTTCATTTTGTTATATGGATAGTGTGAAAACCCGCCATTTCGAACCTCAGATTCAATGCCTGAATGGACGTTTACATCTCGATCAGAGAGGATAAGTCGTTATGGTTTGATAGCAAGAAAACAAACTAGAATCTAATGATAAACTATTTGAACTTGTGGCGGAAGGATACAACATTAATATAAAACATTTTATATTCAACATAGGTCTAAGTACATAATTAGATTTGTACAATAAACCCCAATCAATCCACAACACACATAATTATGTTGTCATATGTTATATTTAAAATTTATATAATATTTACAACACAAAGCTTCGTCACCATGTCCACTATGCCACGAGGGTCCATCAACATAGTGACGTAAATAAAAAGGAAGATAGGAGTGGTTAGACATATGTGTAACAACCCATATTTTACATATCGGAAGATCATAAATATTAAAATTTTTTAGGCTTGTACGTTCTATATCTTTGGGAAATGACTACTAAAGACCTTTTCCATCCTTAGAATTTTCATCATACAATTTTAACCCTAAATGTATGGCCTATAAGTTTTGATAGGACCCGAATTAGGGTCTGAAACCACTTCCATCAGATTTAGATGATGATTTCTCTTTCCTTAAAGTAGTTGTTGTAGGAAAAAGGCTTACCATTTGAAAGATGGTGTTATTTGAATTTTCATTCGATTTTGGATGGCTTGGTGGATAATTAAGGAATTAGTGGCTAAGCCTAAGGCCCATTTCAGGATTAACACCCAAAGGAGGGCGATAACACTTCTCCTTGTCATTACGTTATTCCCAAAATAGTTAGAGAAATCACCATTAACATTCTCTAGCCTTAAATCACTCTAAACCTTACTTTAATTAACCAAAATCTGTCATTAGAAGAAGATTAGCGAGATTAGCACTTGGATTTTGGGGATTTGCTATTGGAGATACCTAGGAGCTGCTGTTAATCCTTGAATTCCGTGCTCTTTTGGACTTCTTTGGATTGTTTGGGTTTTAGGTCAGCGATTAGGACCTCTCGCTTGCTAATTAATCATATACCTTAAAATGATGTTTTATAATGATTTTTGGTCCGTAAAACATGTTTTATACCTTAACTAATCACATATGTTAATTTGAAATAATTTTAAAAAGTTTAGTGAATTTGTGTTCTTATGGATCTCACTAGTTCTTATAGTTCTTCTCTAGTTTCTACCCTTAGATTTAGGCTCTAATTGGATGTGTATGAATGTTTGCTTGCTCGAATATATTTTATAGGTTAATTTCTTAAGTGTATGATGTTTGTTTGTTTGAAACACCGATCGAATAGAGACATAGAATTAGGGACAAATTTATGGATCGATGATGATCCCAGAATTCAATTTTGCCCAAATTTGATGAGAACTGTGCAGGGAAACAAGGAAGGCCTCATAAAGCTACGCTTCAAGTTTCAAGTCATTTCGAAGTCTTTTTCTCAAGATATAGCTTAAAGAAGTATAGATCGATGTTGGTATAAAAGCCTTGGATCGATGGTGATTGTTTCGAGTTCTGGGCATGCTTGCTTCGAGTCATGTAGAGGGGTGCTTTGAGTCTCTTGCGTGTTTGCATAGAGATCACCTGGAGAGCTAAAATAGGCTAAGTGTTGGATTGGTATCGATCCAAGTGGCATGGATTGGTGGGCTTTAGATCAGCGATAGATGGATGGTGGTGTTTGAATTGGAGTGTGAACGGTTTGACAAGGCATTGGGTAGGTGAAGTCTTCGATCGGTAGTGGCCTTGGTTCATTATTGCTTGGATCATTGAAGTTTTGGATTTGGTTAGGTCTTGGATTGGTTAAGTGTTGGATCAGGGTAGGCTTTGGATCGGAAGTGGGGGAAAACAAAGTTGCTTAGAGTCTAACATGAGAAATTTCCCATTTGCTACGGGCTTGACCTAAGAATTTTTGAGGTTGTTGTGCTTCGTGTCTTCCTTTTCTTGATTCGAGCCAGACTTGGGAATTCTATGTATCCAACCCGAGTCAGCTGGATGCTTACCCATGGGGTCGAGTTGAAAAATCAAGCCGATTTTTTCACTTTTTTCTTGATATTTCCTTATCTTGACTTTTTAAGATGTTTCTCAAGTCCTTGGGTCATTTCTTTGTCATTTTATCATCCAGTTCGATCATTTAAGTCCGTTTGAATATTGTAGAATATTCAGCCATACCAGGAAGTGACGGCTTTGATTATGGGATGGATGTACTTCAAGACGCAGAGTAGGGGACTATGAGTCAAGTTAAAGGAACTAATAGAAGAAGATAATGGACAAGCAATGATATTTTACAACTAATGATCATTATCGAGAATTATTCTAAACCGCAACGACTTCAAATGAGAGTTGTATGAATAATTCCAGGATATGCTCTGTTATGGACGACATGTGCAAAGGGATCGTTGAAACTTGAAGGTTCGTAGAATACTCATAATGCAAGGGTAATGTGAGGGCACCCACTTGGACCATGACGGGTCCTAATCTCCATGACGGGCGATCTGATCTCCATGATGGGCGATCTTTACCCTTGATCAACCATAACCGGCAGTTTAGTTCATGGCCTACTGAGCGGCATGGTTTCGAGTAATAAGGAACTGGGACATTGAGTAGTCTTTAACCATGATGGGTCGCACGAGTTAAAACATATCAACGCACTGAGTGAGTGAATGTAAGGTTCGACGATGAATGCTATGTTTTCTTTGGTTGCTTATCACCCTAGAGATGTCACATGATATAGATATCATTGATGTAGATATCTGAACACCCATTAGTACTTTGACGTATATTACACCATGATGATTACGATGCAAAGTAACATATATCCTGTGTTATGTGCTAACTCTATGGATGTAGGGATAGGCCATGTATGATTTTCCATACCATTTGTCCTAGAATTTTGACTTTACAGTATTTGAGATTTTCGACCATTCACACCAGACAATTATCTGACTCGGAATTTTATGCTTTGGTTCCTACTATTCCGGGTACTCTTAAATGACATATTAGGGATATTAGGTCTTGTGAGTATATGGAGCTGGATAGGTGGAGAGCTGGAGGCTACGTTCTCACATATTATTATATTTAGTTGTTATTGCTTATTATTCCATTGTGCAGCAATATGGAGCTGACTAGTGCTATTATTTATTTAGAGACAGTTACTTATTTGAGTTTATTCTGTTGTATGAACTTTATCACTTATGTTATATAGCTGTATGGATCAGTATATTCTGATTTCTATGGTTCATTCAGTTATTATTGTCTCGCCTGTTTTTTATCTCTGATGACTATTTATTTTATTTGACGTGTTGTAAGATATATGATAGGTTCTGTGATTGATCTACTTTACTATAACCTGTTTGATTATCTTGCATCGGTCGTGCACCGTTACAGTGCACTATATAGGTATATTGGGTGTCGGTGGTGGAGGGCAGTCGTCATAATATGTCTAACCGATGAAGTCTATTTTATACATACTATAAAAATATACGTAAAACATGGTTAGTATCGCCTAACCCATATACACTTACCTTAACATGCCTACTTGCACTCGAGGAGTAGTATCAACACTATACCTAGGTTGATTACTCGATTAAGGCCATGTTCCATTTCATGTTATGATATACGCTCAACCATTAAAGTCTACCAAATCCTTATTACTAAGGAACATCAATTTTCCAAATGACTAATATGGTATCACTGAGGGAAAAACCATTTCCTATATCGCTAACACCAATACCGAGGGAACGACCATTTCTCAAGTACATTTATTTCGTTTTAGAATACTAAGGGAACAACCTAGGGAAACTATTCCAGGCACCATACATACCTCATATGCAATCAATTGTTAATCAATAGCTCATCAAGCATGCCTAATATCCAACATCCTATCATACTAAATCAATGCGATATCCAATCATTGATAACGAACCAAACATCCCATTTTCACACACATCGGACTTGCGCATATTGAATGACATATATATATATATATATGTGTGTGTGTGTGTGTGTGTGTGTGTGTGTTTTTCAATGTCACCATCATACCGCGCTTCCTCCTCCAAAATAACCCAAAGTGTATCTCGAAGTCCCGGTTCCACAAACATCTTCGATCTGTATCGGCCCATCTGGGTCTAGGTTCACCCTGGCTTAGAAATCGGCATCAGTGTAAAATCACCGGCCGATTGGTCAGATCGGTAGTACCCACCAGTGCACCAGTCTGTTATGTTTCTTCAATACTCCTGTGCATTTTCGCTTGTCTATTTTATTTTGGTTGATCATACTTCGCTATATTTTGATTATACTTTGTTATAACTCATTTATATGTAGTTTATACTCCCTTATACTAATTCCTAACACTAATTCATCACGTTATACTTATTAATTTTGATACAGATTGGGTTATCATTAATTTGGCTAAACAATACTTACTGTAAATTCAAAAATCTATTATCAACAAGCTTATTAATCAATTTTAATACATTATTAGATCCTAAATCAGACTCTTAACAATATTTTGTTATTCAATTTGCATCATAGATATATTAGAGAAGTCCAATCACCAAAAACTAAGACCAAAATCTCAAAATGCTCACTATTCGAGGCGTTGCATGCACAAACTTCATATTTTCACCACCAAATTGATTTGAGGCCATAGTATTCGTCGTCTCCTTTGATTCGTCCCTGATTTCATTAAATTCAACTGATTAGATAAAATATCGATGTTTGAAGGTTTTGAGAGGAAGAGGGAAGAGGAGTAGTTAAACAATAAAGAGGAAGAAGAAATGATTTTATGAAGTAATGTTCAAATCTTTGGGCTTTTATATATGGAGGGAAATGTCCATTAAAATTAAAATTCAAATAATCTATTTTATCCCAAAGCCCGCCAAAAACCCAAAACTTATTTTGTCCATCTCCTTTGTAACACCCCCTAAAAATTAATAAGAAATTAATTAATTGATAAATAAATAATAAGGATAAAAATGGAGACTTTGTAAATGTATTTTTGCCATGAAAGTTATACTGTTGCGTTCGTAGTGATTTTCTGATCAATTTTCATATATAAAGTTTTAAAAGCGGAGCTCAAACGGCAAAGTTATTGACGTTTGAAGTTTTCGAATTTAAAAAAATTCAAATGGAATTCAAGTCCAAAATGTAATTAATATTAAAATTTTGAATTCAATAATTATACTTGGGGTTTAACTAAATGTTAAAATAAACTGTAACTTTAAAGATAATGAAGGAATCAAATAAAACAATAAAAACGGCCGAAAAACATTTCCATATAGAGGCGACCGGTCGACTGCCTAGGTAGATGCGATCGACTACTTAGTGTTATGGCGGTTAAGGTTATTTAGGCTAGGAACGACATGGATTTTAATTAATTTAAATCTAACGGTTCTGGTGACTTCAAATACTATAAATAAGAACCTAGCCCCCTCACATTTATTCACAAATTGTTTAGGAATGTGGCGAAGCTCCATCAGTTTTTTCCTTCCACACGATTCAAAAATTTCTTAAGGTCTTCAGTTAAGGGATTTTAGATATTTATATGCAATTTCTAATTTTATTCTCCTCCAATTCCTGTAATTCTGAATCTAATTAATATAAAATCCAATTATTTTATATTTGAAAAAGGAAGAGATCGGGGAAGAGAGCATGCGTGTTCAAATCTAAAGAAGAAAATTGGGAATTATTTGTGAGTGAAAATCTAAGGTTTTTTCATTTCAGTAATTGTATAGTATAGGTTGGATTTGATATATGCCTTAGGGAATTTTGGTTCACAAAAACTTCAAATCTAAACCTCTAATATTCCCTCAAAGCGAAATGTCAATTCTTATGTTTTGGAATCTCTTAGTCTATATTAAAATAGCAGAGTTTATGTTGTTAGTGCAATTTTTAATATTTTACATTCTATTCCACTTCTCACTTTTCCCTTTTGATATGATTAGGGTTCTAAAAGTTAGGAGATGGTGTGCAAAATACTGATTCCCCTATTCATAGTTTGCATGACCTATTTCCATAATTTATAATATGAATCTCATTTTCCATTTTATATGTGGAAGTTGAATAGAGTGTAAAAAGATTGAATTATAAATTCTATCGATGTTGATTCTGTCATTTTAATATAAAATAAGTTTGGTAATTGATTCTATTTTCTTATACAAGTCTATTGTTGGGCTAAGGATATTAGCTCATTTGTATGTTATGGTATGGAGTTAGACTTGTATAAATAGGAAGTTTTGACATTTAACTATTGGTATAGGACGTAATCTTTGCACACCTAGAAATATTTTAGTTACGTATTTCTAAATAGATATTAACGTATGAATAACGTATTAATCATGTAATACATAGATTAGTAATTAGCATTAAAACTCCATAGAATGGAAGATATAGATGATTATAATTAGTGGTAAATAAAGGATCTTTCTTTATAGCTTTAGCATAATGCAGTAAGGGGCGTGGTAGTACGGTTAGGGAGTGTAAATTATGACTAAGTTATAGGGATGCAAGGTCACTCAAAAGCACAAAAAAATCTTCCCAACTAATCTGGTTACGAGTAGCATGACTTTGTGGTTGTTGTTACACATTGCTATAACAATTACCCACGGAGGACGCAAGGTTAGTCTTAATTTTGTATTGTAAGTCTACCATGTTAATCTGGCTACCAGTGCCAACAAATGGTCGAACTAATGTGAGACGTCACATCTGGAAATCGGGTCCTAATACGTAGGACCTGCTTCGAGGATCGGGGGTAGTAAGTGGTTGTTGTACGGTTCACCTCCTCCCTAATTAGGAAGTATTAAATGGTTGGGCAGCGTTTAGGCATGGTAGATAGAAATCTCAAGAAGGGTCCACTTCAGGTTTGAGGTATTAAGTAGCTATTATAGGCTCCACCTCTTCCAGAAAGAAGTATTAAGTGGCCTAATGAGATTCTATGTGATGTCAGCTAGATTGTACCAGAGAGGGGTCCGCCTTGGGTTAGGTATTAAATGATGGGGTGTAATGACCCAAGATTTTAGGAATTCATTCTGGAAAATATAAATAAATTTAAAATAATTTTTAAATTAATTTTGGAAGGAGATTGTTATGGCTTGATAGTGTATCAGTATGTGTGTACATGTGTGCACAGGGTATACACATGAACTAAAGCTAAAAATCTCTGAACTTTAAGAATAAATACATATTGATATGTATGGGAATAAATATATATATATATATATTAAAATCTTTAAAGCTGAATGCATAAGTAAATATAAATATATGTATGCTACTGAATATTTTTCTTAAGTATACATGTGCATGTGTGTGTCAATACAGAGTGATATATATATATATAAACATATACATGTGCTAATAAAATACTAAGAGTTCAAACTAGTGAAATAAAATATATATATATAGACATATTTTAATATAAGCAGAAAATAAAAGGCAAGAAGATATAAAAAGAACTAATTCTCTTATAAATAAATGAAGGAGGTACATACCATTTACATGAAAGCTAAAAATAGGAAAATAAGATAAAAACAGAGAAGTTCTTGGTATAGGCAGAATTAGAAAAGAGTATTTAATAAACAACAAAACCAAGTCACATTTTTAGCATGATTGTAGACAAGGGGGAAAAGTATTTTCTGAAAAAGCAATCTCTGAAAGAAAAATGTGTAACCACTTTTCTCTTCACCCAAATTAAGCCGGGGAGAGGGTAAAACTTTGGGTTAAAATGCAGAAAACATGATTTTCTGGTGGGCAAAAATGGCTTTAGCCAATACCCAAAACCCTAAGAGAGACCCTGCATATATATACATGTATATGCAGCAGCCTCCTCTTCTCTTCAGAAAAGAATTTTGAAAAAAAAAAGGAAGAAAAACAATACCACAGAAATCATAAGACAAGGGAAGAAAGAGAGCTTGAGGATAAGAGCAGGAGTTCATCAGTTAATTAAGAAAACAAAGGAGAGAGCTAGGTGAGAAAACTCACTCAAAAATCTAAGGCAATAAGACCTAATGTAGGCAGCCAGATAAAAGTATTTTTATTAAAAGAGTATTTTCATATATATATGTTTATCTGTGAATTTAAATCTGAATATGTTTTGATTTTCTTTGATTGATCATTTGTTTTATTATAACAAAGTTTTATGTGTTGAATCTGTTTATACACTCAGATCTCTGATATGTTAATATTTAGGGATATAAACAAATACCCAGAAAATAAAATGTTGAGAATAGGCAAGTAATATTGGTTTTGGCTTAACCCAGAAAAATGCAAATAATGTTGAGCTGCAATATACTCATGTATATAGTGCTGAGGCTTGAAATAGAAAGGAATTAGGGGTGCAATAGGGTTGCCTATGTGCTGATGCTCCTGATTCAATAAAAATACATAGCAAACAAAATTTTGTGATTCAGTGAAACCAGATTATTCTGAGTTTAACTCAAGCACAAATGTTTGCAAAAGAAAACTCTCCCAGAAGTTATAAGCCAATGCTAGTTGCCTAAACTCCTTCTAGAATACCAAGATGAATATATGTATATACAGAATCTTATTTTGTAATCACAAATGGTTGTTGCTTGTTTGTCTCTGTATGATTATGAATAATATGAGATGCCATGTTATGGATGTTTTAGCTAATGAAATGAATCACTGAAGGGTTTTGCCATGAACAATCAAAAGGGCTATTATTAACTTAAACCTGATTAGGAAATTGGGGTCAAGAACACTGCAGGAATGACTTGTGTGCTTGAGTAACATAAGTTGACACATGGCTTGTTTAAGTCCTGAGATCTTTGTGTAATGGAGTGAATTAGTTCATTACAGTGTGTCCAGTGATTCATAAGTATTGCAGGTGAGACCAAGGATAGATAAATATACCATGGAAGTAATACTTGAGCAGATGAGAAAACTAGAGTTTTTCCCAGATTTGAAATATGAGTATTGAATGAGTGATTTAACTCATATTAGTTATTTTCCTGTTTGGTATGAATGATTGTTTGTCTATGATTGAATTGTATGCTTGAATGTTTGTGCTATATATATATATATATGTAGTCTCTGGGAAGAAAATTTAAGTGTGCACATGCACAATGACACAGAGCATGCACACAAGTATTTACCTAATTCCAAAGGACAGAACCTTATGTATTTGTACTTAACTTGATTTTAAACCAATTAACAAATTGCTTTTGTGAATTTTCTCATACCAGACATGTGTCTGACCCTAGTGTGCTATTGGCATCTGGGGTGTCTCATTTAAAATGAGGCAGTTTCCAATGCTTTTTCAGGGATTGCAGCAACTAAATAGGAGTAGGAGCAAGGCCTTGAGAAGAAGATATAGCATGCTAAAACTTAGTTAGATAAGAGCCTAAATGATGAAATCTGCATGTATTGACAATTTAAATTGCTACTTGTATTAAGTGTTGAATATTGGATTGATATTTTGTTAGGCATTTGGTTAAGAATTTGACTTGTATCTGGAATCTATGAACCTAGTTAAATTTCTGTATGCTTAAAAAGGATTTTGATCAAATCTTGTAAGTAGATTTAGCAAGAACACTATGTTAAAAAAAATTGAATGATTACATTTTATAAATGTATTAGTCAATCTTGAGATTTTAAAAAAGGATTTAAGTTTTTGGAAAATCTGGAGAGTTGATTCTCAGATAATCAAACTGGTTTTATTTTCTAATATAACATATGTATGCAAAAGAAATAGACATAAGTTGAATGTTTTTATATGGCTGCAAGGTTTATTTAACTTGTTCCATACAAATGCTTCATGTCCTATTTTTAAATAAAGAAAGGATCTGTAGTAAGATAGATGGAAGCCAGATTCAAATAGTTGCAGATATATATGCACATAAACATGTTTAAGTGCAGATTTTACCTCACCTTTTCCTTTGTATTTGAAATAAGAATCTGAATTTTACTCAGATTCTAACCAAATGCATTTTAAATGCCAGACAAATCTTATAAGAAGAAATACAAACCTGGAAAATGATAAACACTCTTATCATTCAATCATGAAGCCTTCTAGGTTGTAGGAATGGAATTCAAAAATGATTAAGCAAGGATATTTGTTTTGTATGATGGATCTTAGGCAAAATAAAATATGTATATGCAGACAGGTAGATAACAAGTTTCAAATTGTACAGAAGAAAAAAAAAATGAAAAAACAAAAATTGTGTTTGAACCGACCAGCATAGCACTCGAACTCGTGACCTTGTATGTATAAGTTAGGCGCGTTTCCATTACGCCTAGATGTTGCTTGTGTTTCCTTAGGATCCACTTTATTTTATACTGACTTTGACACTATTCAGAACTTAACACAAACATCTATATTAAAAGCTTGTTTACTACTGATTATCTCTTGATTACTTCTTGGTTAGTATAAACAGACTAATGTGTTTGTTCCCAGTGGATTGTTTGATCAAAAAAAAATAATATATGAAATAAATTAGCAATCCAACATCCTCTTGTTTTTCAAAACTCTGATTCAAACAAGAGAGGCATATACATCCTCACATGTATGTGCTTATTTTTGTAAATGTACTGATATATTTATATTGGTTGATTATTGTGATCCTGGATATATTTGATTTATTGGAAAAAGAAAGTGACCCTGAGAATGATAATTGAAATGGATGATATATCTATATATATATATAGATATATATATATATATATATCCTCTTTACTTAGAAAAAAAAAAAATTCCTTATGAAATTAGAGTATTTTCTGGTGGGTCATTTCAGTTGGTATCAGAGCTATGTTATTCAACATAGTAGAAGTAAGGATCAAGTCCTTAGATAGAAATAAAATTAAAAGGAACTAAATATCTAACTAACCAGCTATGTAAATTATTATTAGCAAACTATGGTAGGGAGACCACCAAATCAGGGAGCAGGATCTTCCCATGCACCACCAATGGTCAATCTGCAAGACTTGGTGAGAGCATTTAGGGATGGGGCAGGACAAAGGCAAGAAAATCCCTATGAAGAACTCTCAAAATTGCTTAAGACATATATTCATTTAGGAGGCAAAAGCTTTGAAGGGACAGAGAGTATCATGGAGATTCAAACATGGTTGAGAACATTGGAAAGAATTTTCAATGACATGCAACTTGATGATCAAAGAAAGAGGCAAGTGGCTTCAAGACAGCTGAAAGGAGTAGCTTTAGGCTGGTGGGAAGTAATCATTGCAGGAAGGAATGAGAATGAAATCACTTGGAATCAATTCAAAGAGATGTTGGAAGCAAGGTTTGTACCAGCATCAGCAAAGACTACCTTGTTAGAAGAATTCATTAGGCTTAGACAAGGGACCATGACTGTCACAGAATACACTCAAAGGTTTGAGGGGCTTTCCACATATGGAGCAATGCTTGTGGCAGATGAGGCATCTAAAAATGATAGGTACATAAAGGGTTTGAATCCAGGACTTAGCAGAGCCATGTTACCCTATGCAGACAAGACTTTTGACCATGTGATAGACTTAGCTTTGAGGTTGGAGCAGCATGACAAGGAAAGGGAGAAGTTCAGAAATTTTAAGAGCAATAATAACAAGAAAGGTAAGGGGAGGTATCACCCTTATGATAAGAAGAAAGAAGAGGCTAGTAACAAAAACACTGGAGATGTCAAGGCTAAGGAAGACAAGAAGAAAATTGTGTGCCATCAGTGTGGAAAGGAAGGGCATATCAAACCAAAATGTCCAGAATTGAAAGGGGGAGCTTTCAAATGCTATCTATGTGGGAAAGAGGGGCATATGAAGAGGAATTGTCCTGAGTATAAACAGCAAGGCAAATTGGCAAATTTGGAAGGAAAAGGCAAAGCCACAGTGGAGAGTAACACTGTAAACCATAGCCAAGTGGAAGGTACATTACTTATTTGTACCATACCCATAACAGTAGTATATGATACTGGGGCAACTCACTCCTTAATTTCTTATGAACTGGTTAGAATGCTAAAACTGAATTGCATATTGGTTGAAACCCCATTGCATATACACAGTCCATTGGGGAGTTCTAGTGTTTTAAATATGATTTGTGTGGATGTGGGATTAAACATAGGGGGAAACATTTTTATTTCCAATTTATATGTTTTGAATTACCCAAATATAGGTGTTATATTGGGGGTAGACTGGTTAAGGCAATTTAAAGCCATAATTAATTTAGACTCATCCACCATATCATTGCAAAATTCTAGAGGCCAGAGAATCACAGTTTTATGTGAGGTAGCTAAGGAAGGAAAACTATATCAATTAGTTGATTCAGAAAAAGATTTCAGTGAACTAACCATTGAAGAAATTCCCATAGTCAATGAATATTTGGATGTGTTTGGTGAGGTCAAGGGTATTCCACACCATAGACCAGTAGAATTCCAGATCAATTTAGTTCCAGGAGCAAGCCCAGTGATTAAAAAGCCAACTAGAATGGGGCCAAATGAACTAAAGGAACTAAAGAAACAGTTAGAAGAATTGGAAGAAAAGGGTTTTATAAGACCAAGTAATTCTTGCTGGGGAGCACCAGTGGTATTTGTTAAGAAGCAAGATGGTTCTTTAAGACTCTGCATAGATTATAGAGAATTAAACAAAGTAACTATTAAAAATAAATACCCATTGCCAAGAATAGATGATCTTTTTGATCAATTAGCAGGGGCAAAAGTATTTTCTAGACTAGACTTAGCATCTGGTTTTCATCAAATGAAGGTGGAAGAATCAAGCATCAAGTACACTGCCTTTAACACTAGGTATGGGTTGTATGAATTTTTGGTTATGCCATTTGGCTTGACCAATGCACCATCTTACTTTGTAGATTTAATGAACAGAACCTTTAGAGATTGTTTAGACAAGTTTGTGCTTATTTTCATAGATGACATTTTGATTTATTCCAAGACAGTGGAAGAACATAAGCATCATTTGCACCTGGTTTTGTCTAGACTAAGGGGAAAAGATTTAAAGGCAAAATTTTCAAAATGTGTGTTTTGGAAGGAGGAAGTACATTTTCTTGGCCATGTTATATCTGCCAAAGGAATTTCTGTGAACCCCAATAAAGTAGTGGCTATCCAAGCGTGGAAGAGGCCAAGCACTGTGAGTGAAGTGAGGTCATTTATGGGGATGGCAGGATATTATAGAAGGTTTATAAAAGATTTTTCAAAAATTTCTACACCACTCACTAACCTAACCAGGAAGAACCAAGCTTTTGTTTGGTCAGAAAAATGTGAAAAATCTTTTGAACAATTGAAGGAGGCATTGGTGAATGCTCCAATTCTAAAGGTACCACATGGAAATGAAGAATTAGTGGTATACACTGATGCTAGTGGATTTGGCTTGGGTGCAGTGTTGATGCAACAAGGTCAAGTCATTGCATATGCATCCAGACAACTTAAACCCCATGAAGTAAGGTATGCCACACATGATCTCGAATTAGCAGCTGTGATATATGCTTTAAAACTTTGGAGACATTATTTATTAGGCACCAAGTTTGAACTCTACACTGACCACAAGTCTCTAAAATATTTGTTTTCACAAAAAGATTTGAACATGAGGCAACACAGATGGGTGGAGTTCTTAGCTGCCTATGATTTTGACATACTCTATACACCAGGCAAAGCAAACAAAGTTGCAGATGCTCTAAGTAGACAGCATGCTAAATTGGCTATGATGATGATGGCAGAATTTAAAGATTTGTCTTTGCTAACTGAGTTAGAGATTGAGGAGAATGGTTGTGTGCACATTAATGAGCAAATGCATGGTGCACAAGAAGATAAAGGGAAGTTAAGCTTAATGACACTTCAACCAGATTTAATTCTGAAGGTAGGAAAAATGCAAGAACAAGATGCTCACTTATTAGAGAAGAGAATGCTCCTCTCAAGAGGGGAGGAAGTAATGAATCACCACATTGATAAAGATGGTTATGTGAGATACCAGAATAGGATGTGTGTACCAGAGGACATAGAATTGAGGAAGGAGATATTGGATGAATATCACAGAAGTAAATACTCCATACACCCAGGTAACACAAAAATGTATCAAAATTTGAAAAGAGACTTCTGGTGGAAGGGGATGAAATCTGATATAGCTAAGTACATTGCCAAATGTATGACTTGCCAACAAGTCAAGGCTGAAACTCAAAGACCATCAGGGTTGATGCAACCTCTTAGTGTACCACAGTGGAAGTGGGAAGACATATCTATGGACTTCATAGATGGACTGCCTAGATCTAAGAGAGGTAATACAAGTATATGGGTGATAGTGGATAGGCTAACCAAGGTAGCACACTTCATCCCAGTCAAGTCAGAAAGAACAGCCCCAAAACTAGCTCAAATTTTTATAAAAGAAGTGGTAAGGTTACATGGCATTCCCAAAACCATTGTGAGTGATAGGGATACCATCTTCACTTCAAAATTCTGGAGAAGCTTTCAAGAAGCAATGGGAAGTGAACTATGTTTAAGTACTGCCTACCATCCTCAATCAGATGGACAGACTGAGGTGGTAAACAAAGTTTTGGAGGACATGTTGAGGGCATGTATATTGGATTTTGGGGGCAACTGGGAAGATTATCTTCACCTAGTTGAATTTACCTACAACAACAGCTACCAAAGCACCATAGGAATGGCTCCATTTGAAGCCTTGTATGGTAAACCCTGCTTGTCACCTGTTTGCTGGGTAGAAGCAGGAGAAAGGTCTATTTTAGGACCTGAGTACATACAAGAAACCAAGGAGAAAATTGAGTTGATAAGAAGAAGAATGACAGCAGCTCAAGATAGGCAAAAGAAATTTGCAGACATGAGAAGGAGGCAGGTAGAATATGAGGTGGGAAATTTTGTTTTCATCAAAATCTCACCCATGAAAAATGTGCTGAGGTTTGGAAAACAAGGCAAATTAACCCCAAGATATATTGGACCATACAAAATTCTGGAGAGAATTGGTCCTTTGGCATATAAGTTGGAATTACCAGAAAACATGCAAGGCATACATGATGTTTTTCATGTATCACAATTGAGAAGGTGGGTCCATGACAAGGCAGAAATTCTTGAAACCCCAACCCAAGTGCAGATAAATCCTAATTTGATTTATGAAAAGGATCCAGTGGGAATTTTAGCAAAAGATGTGAAGAAGTTGAGGAATAAATCTCTGAAACTTGTGAAGGTACAGTGGAGTCTAGATCCTAGTGATTGCACATGGGAATTAGAAGACAAAGTTAGGATGAATTATCCTAAGCTATTTTCAGATTAAGGTAATTCTGATTTTTGATTATTTTCTTTATTTTGGATGAATATATTTTTAGTTAGTATAGAACTAAGAATCTATTTGGTAGAGAATATACTTGTTCTCTGAATTAAGTTTAAAATTTATTTTAAGCTTAGGAAAATTGTGGGACACAATTTCTAAAAGGAGGGGTGTATGTAATGACCCAAGATTTTAGGAATTCATTCTGGAAAATATAAATAAATTTAAAATAATTTTTAAATTAATTTTGGAAGGAGATTGTTATGGCTTGATAGTGTATCAGTATGTGTGTACATGTGTGCACAGGGTATACACATGAACTAAAGCTAAAAATCTCTGAACTTTAAGAATAAATACATATTGATATGTATGGGAATAAATATATATATATATATATTAAAATCTTTAAAGCTGAATGCATAAGTAAATATAAATATATGTATGCTACTGAATATTTTTCTTAAGTATACATGTGCATGTGTGTGTCAATACAGAGTGATATATATATATATATAAACATATACATGTGCTAATAAAATACTAAGAGTTCAAACTAGTGAAATAAAATATATATATATAGACATATTTTAATATAAGCAGAAAATAAAAGGCAAGAAGATATAAAAAGAACTAATTCTCTTATAAATAAATGAAGGAGGTACATACCATTTACATGAAAGCTAAAAATAGGAAAATAAGATAAAAACAGAGAAGTTCTTGGTATAGGCAGAATTAGAAAAGAGTATTTAATAAACAACAAAACCAAGTCACATTTTTAGCATGATTGTAGACAAGGGGGAAAAGTATTTTCTGAAAAAGCAATCTCTGAAAGAAAAATGTGTAACCACTTTTCTCTTCACCCAAATTAAGCCGGGGAGAGGGTAAAACTTTGGGTTAAAATGCAGAAAACATGATTTTCTGGTGGGCAAAAATGGCTTTAGCCAATACCCAAAACCCTAAGAGAGACCCTGCATATATATACATGTATATGCAGCAGCCTCCTCTTCTCTTCAGAAAAGAATTTTGAAAAAAAAAAGGAAGAAAAACAATACCACAGAAATCATAAGACAAGGGAAGAAAGAGAGCTTGAGGATAAGAGCAGGAGTTCATCAGTTAATTAAGAAAACAAAGGAGAGAGCTAGGTGAGAAAACTCACTCAAAAATCTAAGGCAATAAGACCTAATGTAGGCAGCCAGATAAAAGTATTTTTATTAAAAGAGTATTTTCATATATATATGTTTATCTGTGAATTTAAATCTGAATATGTTTTGATTTTCTTTGATTGATCATTTGTTTTATTATAACAAAGTTTTATGTGTTGAATCTGTTTATACACTCAGATCTCTGATATGTTAATATTTAGGGATATAAACAAATACCCAGAAAATAAAATGTTGAGAATAGGCAAGTAATATTGGTTTTGGCTTAACCCAGAAAAATGCAAATAATGTTGAGCTGCAATATACTCATGTATATAGTGCTGAGGCTTGAAATAGAAAGGAATTAGGGGTGCAATAGGGTTGCCTATGTGCTGATGCTCCTGATTCAATAAAAATACATAGCAAACAAAATTTTGTGATTCAGTGAAACCAGATTATTCTGAGTTTAACTCAAGCACAAATGTTTGCAAAAGAAAACTCTCCCAGAAGTTATAAGCCAATGCTAGTTGCCTAAACTCCTTCTAGAATACCAAGATGAATATATGTATATACAGAATCTTATTTTGTAATCACAAATGGTTGTTGCTTGTTTGTCTCTGTATGATTATGAATAATATGAGATGCCATGTTATGGATGTTTTAGCTAATGAAATGAATCACTGAAGGGTTTTGCCATGAACAATCAAAAGGGCTATTATTAACTTAAACCTGATTAGGAAATTGGGGTCAAGAACACTGCAGGAATGACTTGTGTGCTTGAGTAACATAAGTTGACACATGGCTTGTTTAAGTCCTGAGATCTTTGTGTAATGGAGTGAATTAGTTCATTACAGTGTGTCCAGTGATTCATAAGTATTGCAGGTGAGACCAAGGATAGATAAATATACCATGGAAGTAATACTTGAGCAGATGAGAAAACTAGAGTTTTTCCCAGATTTGAAATATGAGTATTGAATGAGTGATTTAACTCATATTAGTTATTTTCCTGTTTGGTATGAATGATTGTTTGTCTATGATTGAATTGTATGCTTGAATGTTTGTGCTATATATATATATATATGTAGTCTCTGGGAAGAAAATTTAAGTGTGCACATGCACAATGACACAGAGCATGCACACAAGTATTTACCTAATTCCAAAGGACAGAACCTTATGTATTTGTACTTAACTTGATTTTAAACCAATTAACAAATTGCTTTTGTGAATTTTCTCATACCAGACATGTGTCTGACCCTAGTGTGCTATTGGCATCTGGGGTGTCTCATTTAAAATGAGGCAGTTTCCAATGCTTTTTCAGGGATTGCAGCAACTAAATAGGAGTAGGAGCAAGGCCTTGAGAAGAAGATATAGCATGCTAAAACTTAGTTAGATAAGAGCCTAAATGATGAAATCTGCATGTATTGACAATTTAAATTGCTACTTGTATTAAGTGTTGAATATTGGATTGATATTTTGTTAGGCATTTGGTTAAGAATTTGACTTGTATCTGGAATCTATGAACCTAGTTAAATTTCTGTATGCTTAAAAAGGATTTTGATCAAATCTTGTAAGTAGATTTAGCAAGAACACTATGTTAAAAAAAATTGAATGATTACATTTTATAAATGTATTAGTCAATCTTGAGATTTTAAAAAAGGATTTAAGTTTTTGGAAAATCTGGAGAGTTGATTCTCAGATAATCAAACTGGTTTTATTTTCTAATATAACATATGTATGCAAAAGAAATAGACATAAGTTGAATGTTTTTATATGGCTGCAAGGTTTATTTAACTTGTTCCATACAAATGCTTCATGTCCTATTTTTAAATAAAGAAAGGATCTGTAGTAAGATAGATGGAAGCCAGATTCAAATAGTTGCAGATATATATGCACATAAACATGTTTAAGTGCAGATTTTACCTCACCTTTTCCTTTGTATTTGAAATAAGAATCTGAATTTTACTCAGATTCTAACCAAATGCATTTTAAATGCCAGACAAATCTTATAAGAAGAAATACAAACCTGGAAAATGATAAACACTCTTATCATTCAATCATGAAGCCTTCTAGGTTGTAGGAATGGAATTCAAAAATGATTAAGCAAGGATATTTGTTTTGTATGATGGATCTTAGGCAAAATAAAATATGTATATGCAGACAGGTAGATAACAAGTTTCAAATTGTACAGAAGAAAAAAAAAATGAAAAAACAAAAATTGTGTTTGAACCGACCAGCATAGCACTCGAACTCGTGACCTTGTATGTATAAGTTAGGCGCGTTTCCATTACGCCTAGATGTTGCTTGTGTTTCCTTAGGATCCACTTTATTTTATACTGACTTTGACACTATTCAGAACTTAACACAAACATCTATATTAAAAGCTTGTTTACTACTGATTATCTCTTGATTACTTCTTGGTTAGTATAAACAGACTAATGTGTTTGTTCCCAGTGGATTGTTTGATCAAAAAAAAATAATATATGAAATAAATTAGCAATCCAACATCCTCTTGTTTTTCAAAACGCTGATTCAAACAAGAGAGGCATATACATCCTCACATGTATGTGCTTATTTTTGTAAATGTACTGATATATTTATATTGGTTGATTATTGTGATCCTGGATATATTTGATTTATTGGAAAAAGAAAGTGACCCTGAGAATGATAATTGAAATGGATGATATATCTATATATATATATATATATATATATCCTCTTTACTTAGAAAAAAAAAATTCCTTATGAAATTAGAGTATTTTCTGGTGGGTCATTTCATGGGGACCTGCCTAAGAGATAGGTATTAAATAGTCAGAGTCCACCTAATTCCCATTGAAAACGTATTAAGCAACTTAGGTACTTTCTCTCATATTGTTAGGACATGATTACTGGTAGATGTGTGAGACTGGGAATGGCCTTGGGCTAGTTGGAAGTAAGTTATAGAGATTGGTTAGAAAAGTTTAAGTTATAGGATTGGACTGGGAAAGCCATCGGGCTTACAGTTGAAGGTATTTATAAGAAATATAGTTAGGATACATAATAAATATTCTTATCTAAATTATAATTCCCAAGTACTATTATGGAAAGACTCGAGATTTTATTCACCAAACATTGTTATTTTAACTCCCTTCTTATTAAAACATAGCTTAAGGAAGGCGATGCAAATCTAGGAGATGAAGGTGGAGACGGAGTCTTGTGGTAGTTATCTATCTACTTATGTTTTTATATATACTTTGATGTACTTGTTTCAGACAAGATTTTATTGTATTTTAAGGTATTGTGCTATGGATATTGAAATGTGTTTTGTTATGAAACTTGAATTTTTATAAAATGGGACCGTTTCTGATATTATATTTTATCCTTTTTGCTGTGAGATTCTAATTACATTAGTAGATAACTTCGTGTATTAATTTCACCAACCAACATCCAGCTTTGGAATGGGTCTAATGCTCGATAGGTCTTTTCTGCGTCGAAAATTAGGCTTGTCGCGTCGAAAATTAGGCTTGTCGCGTCGAAAATTAGGCTTGTCTCAAGATGGGTTGTTACATTTGGTATCGAAGCATAGGTTGCTCGATCAATGGGTATAAGTATACGTATGAGTGCATACTTGTTATTTTTGAAAATATTTTTCAAAAACCCAACTAGACACACACACACACTCTATTTTGAACATGCGCAAACACACTAGGCAAATCTTTTATTTCGGCATATAATACTATCTTAGGAAATTGTAACTAAAGGTTTAAACCTATAGATAGTTGATAATGGCTGAAAATCGTTCTTTTAAGACTGGGAACCCCTCTAATCAAGAGATACCCATTATCCAAGGGACGCATGAATGGTTTACGCAATACCTTAGGCATATAGTGCAAGATCCCATTCCTCAATAAGCTACACCAGCGGCACCCACTGTCCCGCCTGCTGAAGTAACACCCTGCCCTATAGACTTTCCCAAGATATGCAAGGACTTCCAGAAAATGGGTGGAAAGGTGTAAATGAGCATAGAAGATTTTTTAGAGATGAAGAATTGGATTAACGATTGTGAGCGTATCTTTTGGGAGCTTAGTAGGATTAGATTAAGAGGAGAATGACGGCATGTCATCTTAAAGGAGGGTCTTAGATTAGTGGACTATAATGATTGAGGAGAATGCTGAGAGTGTTCTCCTTTAGGCCGAGTTCAGAAACTGCTTTGAGTCACGATCTAGGACTAGAGTTGAGGTGAATTCGCAATTGGAATGATTTATACAACTTAAGCAGGGAGACTCCACATTAAAGGAATATATCAGTAGGTTCACCGAACTAGCTAAGTTCGGAATGATTTTGGTCGATACCCCCATGAAGTTTGTGAAAGACCTAAATTCCCCACTTAAAGAGTTGCTTTTGACGAAAGTACCCACTAATGCTACTTATGAGATGTTAGTTGAGATGGCTTTGCTTCAAATGGTTGGCTCGAAGGAGAAGGAGAAGGAGAAACTAGGACTGGTGCAAAACCAGGATGGAGCTAAGAAGGGATTTTGGGAGAATAAGAAGACAAAAGGGAATTTTAAGAAGGAGGGCATAATAGGTTGGAGATGCCAAAAGAAAGGACACGTTCCAAAGGATTACAGAGAGAATTTGATGAGGGGAGAATTAAAGGGGATGTGCTATCAATGCCACGAAGAGAGGCACTTTAAGAATCGATGTTCGAAGCTTGCGAAGGAAGGGCAAAGTGGGCAAGCTTACGCCATTGAAGCATTTTTTTTATCTCAAGTAGATCTCCCCTTTGGGATCAAGGAAAGGCTGCAATAGAAGGTACAACTGTTATTTTGGGCATTCTATCTGTACCCTATTTGACTCAGGAGCATCACACTCATTCGTTGCTAAAAATGTAGTTAACTTTGTCAACACCCCAAAGTAGAGTTTTGGATATAGATGTTCCAATTAAACCACCTTTCGACTAGATAAGAATAGTTTGCACATTTCTATTTCTTTTGGCCTACCTTTCGAATGGGTTGTGGTGGTTGGAATTTCTTAATTATGACCTTTCGACTTGGTCGAAACACTTCAATCCTTTTTTCAACACCTTTCGAGGCAGGTGAACTGATTTGGGTTCTTATCGAAACCTCACTTTCGAAATAACTATAGTAACTCAAAGGTTAACTCTAATGTTTAAGGATGTGGGCTGAATGGATGGGTTTCGACTTTGTCGAAGGCTTACTTCTTTAATAACTTTGGCTTGGATTGTTAAGCCTGGGGATTTTGGTCAAGTTATGGTTTTGACTCACTAAAAAGATAAGCTTTTGGAGATTTGTGATTTGGAGCTAGAACCTAAGTGTTTTGGACTAAATAAGGGGTTTTTACTCAGTCGGAGGGTATCTTTTCGACGAAGTCGGCACAGGCAGAACATAATCAAATCCAATAGAAATCTCTTAACAGCAGCTGTAACGACCCGTATTTTTAACACTTTAAAAATACGAATTAGAATAAAAATTTTGGATAAAAATCCGAAGTAAATAAAATTTTGGGTTGTTAAATGTGAATTACAAGTTAAAATGCAAAACTGAATTCTAAAATAACTTATTTGTAAATTAAATATGGATGTTAACTTGTATTGAATGTAAATAATGAATTGAATTTGATTGTAAACCAAATTGGTTATGATTGTAAACAAAGAATAAATAAAATGGTAGATTTAATAGTGGAAGTTTATGTTATTGAAACTAATATAAATAAATGTAACTTAATAGTACAGTTGATTGAAATCAGATAATAATTGAAACTGTAATTTGATAAAGATGTTAACTTGTAATTGAACGTAAGTAAAGATTTAAATTTGAGTGTAACAAGTAATTGAAACGAATTGAATTGGATTGTAAACAACGAAATAAATAAAATGTTACATTTAATATTGAAGTTATAATATTGAAATCAACGTAAATGAATGTAATTTAATATTACTGTGAATTTAAATAAGATGATAGCTGAAGAAAATGAAAGTAAATGAATTATAAACTATTGATAATAATGTATAAGTAAATGGTTTATTCAATAATGAAAGTGTAAATCGAAATAAAAGAATTCAATTGGAATTAAATAACTTGAATTTAAATTACAATATAATTGAATGCTGAATCTAATGTAATCTTTTATACTGGATTTATAATGGAAAACCGCATTGTAAAAGTTTGTTAATTACTGTGAAATTAAAAATGAAATTTGTGAACAATTGAAATTTGATTTAAAAGTTAATAATTTAAAATCGGGAATTTTATATTGAAATTAGACTGTAGAAATAGCCATTTTTACAACTGTCTCGGATTTCGACGAAACCAGTTTCATCGGATCCGTAACAGTGAATTATTGTAAGGTTTCAATTTTCGTAGCAATCGGACTTGTCGTTTGGTCGTGCGAGCTTGAAACGCGTAGAAATTTAACATCGTTAATTAAAATAATCGACTTCAAAAAGCTATCTTCCACATACGATTGGATTAGGCCTTGGGACTAGTTCCATTGCGTCCGGAACGGGGGTAAAACCTTATAAACGCCTGGCGGCACGTCTCGATTGGAGTTCGGACGACTTTGGACCTACCTATATAAATACACACACAAACCAAGACAGTTTTACTGTCATTTTAATCCAGAAACCCTAATTCTACCTCATGGCCGCCACCTATTCAATGGCCAGAATCGCTCGAACTTCTTTCCTTAATATCTCTCAATCCGTTCAATGAAATCAAAATATTCCAAAAGCAAAGTTGTAGATCTCGGCGAGCTCTTCAAATCCATACGGTTGATCTATGCTTTTACATCACGGATTTTCCCAAATCTGACTTGGAAGCGTGTACGGCTTTTCTTGGTTTGCGTACAAACGGTGGCGAATGGGGTGGCGAAACTTGGCGCGGAGGTGGAGCAAGGAGAGGCGCACGCGATGGCATCCCGTGATCAACGTCCGGTCGTCGTTTGCCTCGCGCGTGGATGAGGATGAACGGCGTGAAGTGGGTTCGGTTGTGGTGTGCGTGAATGGGAGAAAGGGTATACGTTCTTTTTTTTTATTTAGTTAATCATTTAAAATTTTAAATGTTTAATCGTTCTAACGTATATAACTTTTGCATACGAGCTCGGATCGACGCGCGGTTTTCTCCGTTGCGTTCATATCGAAATTCCGGACAATATGAAGCTGGTTTGGTTACATTCCGAGACTGTTCAAATTTGGACCTTTATTTGGATTTTAAATCATCGATAAATCAAAGGTGAGTGTTTATACGCTCACAATTGACTAAAATAAATTTTTGTTAGTTAAATTTATATTCTGAAGTGATATGAAATTTATTGGTTGTTGTTTGGTAGGTTTAATTATCATCTGTATTGATATATGAATTAATTGATAGAATTTAAATTGACCTTTAAAATAAATTTAAATTTAAATTGGCAGTATATTACTCGATATTGATAATTATAAAAATTTTGTGAATGCTATTGGCTTTATGGTTGAATTGGTTGTGATGGATGCTATTGGTCGATATTGGTTGTTTATTTATTTTGATATATCATGTTATCATCATGTATATTGTTTATTGCATATAAAACTGTAAACTGAATCATTTCGAATAAATTAAGGAATAGGTTGAAATGATATACCTATGACATCTATTTGGATTGAAATGATATATATCCATCCTTGAAATTAAAATTGAAATAATTATCCACTTGGCCATAGGTTAGAAAATTATATACGGACACCGGGTTGGTTAAATTAAATGATTTTAAAAGTTGTTTTGAAATTATTTAAATGAATTGATTTTAAGAATAAAATCCAATTTATGGAAATCGAATTATTTTGAATTGAAGCTCGAGATGTTTGAATTTAAACTTGGTAATTGAAGTTGTTTAATTATTTGAAGTTTAGATTTTAAGTAAAATTTTGAAATACGGCGTAAATTTTCGAAAGTTGATTTGTTTTAAAAGATTGGACTTTTAATCGAACTCTGGATATTTCTAAGAAAATTTAAATGAAATGATATTTCAAGTTTGAGTTTGGAATTGAAAATTGATTTGAAATTGAGATTTAATTAATTTGGAATTTAATTGAAATTCAAAGAAATTTGTGAATTGGACTAAATTGAAACTATTGAATTAAATTTGAAGATAAAATTGATTTGAATAGGATTTGAACTGAAATTGATTTAGAATGTAATACTTAAATGAATTCTTGAAATCCGAATGTTAATCTAAGTTTATTGAATTGGAATTGTTCCAGAAATTAAGTAAACTACGTAATACGGATGTTTAATTTGAAGTATATTCTAATTTGAATACGAAATGGTTTTAAAGCGAATCTTATATTCTTATATAAATATATGAGCTGTTTTGAAATGTGAAATATTTAAAGTTTCGAAATATATTGGAAGTGAAATTGTTTATTTTGTGGTTCAAATATGTATTTGAAATTGATAATTTGAAATGGTTTATTGAGAAGCTGAAACGAGTTGAAATTGATGATTTGAGATTTGATTAAATTTTAAATTTTGGAATTCGAGTTTATGTGAATCGTTTTGTGGAATTTAAGGCAGAAAATGATTTTGAAATCGAAATGAGATTTTGAGGCGAAAAATGATTTTGAAATCGAAATGAGATATTGAGGCGAAAAATGATTTTGAAATCGAAATGAGATATTGAGGCGAAAAAATGATTCTGAAATCGAAATGAGATATTGAGGCGAAAAATAATTTTGAAATCGAAATGAGATATTGAGGAGAAAAATGATTTTGAAATCGAAATGAGATTTTGAGGCGAAAAATGATTTTGGAATGGAAATGAGATATTAAGGCGAAAAATGATTTTGAAATCGAAATGAGATATTGAGGCGAAAATGATTTTTGAAATGAAATCGTATATTTTGAGTAGATATGATGATTTTGAAATGGTTTTGATTTTTGGAAGCGAATATGATATTTTGATATCAATTATGAATCGATTTGAAATGTAAAAGAGCCATCGGTGTAATAATACGTGGTTATTAAAGAGACCGGGATCGGATATGGACATACTCTCTGTCGATACCGAAAACCACTTTAATAACTATTACACGCGGAGTGTTGATCCAGAATGAAGTGGATGGTTTTGGTGAACGTGTTGATCTGAAGAAAGAGAACGATTTTGGATGACCCCTGACATGACTAAAACAGGAGCCGCGCCGGGCCATTGAGGTTCGCCACCTCTAGCGGACACACTTCTTCGTTACCATGTCTATTGCTTTTGTGATTCGATTTGGGTGCACCCCTCGATTTGGGAGTGTTGTTTCGCGGTGTTGGGGTAGTAGCTGCTATGCCCAACATCAGTCCGGATCACGCAACTACTAGTATCCTAGTTGGTATTGCCTCATGTACCTTGTCATACTGATTATCCTATTCGCGACCACTACGATTTTGGTTTGTACCTTTAGTATATGGATTGCCCTCTGGTGACTTCCGGTTTTGGGGAAACTACGGTCTTGTATATGCTCTTGGGAATAAAAATGTGTTAAGGGTGGAATGGGCCATGGCTTAACGCTAGTTTGATATTTTACTTTATGATAGACATTATTGTATATAGCGTATTCTATTATATAGTAGATAGTTTAGCGGATCCTTAGGAGATGGAAATCCCGAACATCTCTTAAGTTAATGCACGCACGTTAAACACTGGATAGGAGGTGTCTAAAACCCATAAACATCTCCGACGCCATCACACTCATATTTACTTATTTGATTTAACCTACATGAGATATTTTAGTCCTGACTCGAGTGTTTTGTCTTTTCATTATGCTCGGGTCAGCCTGAGCATTTCAGATTAGGTTGAAGGTATATTCTAGAGGACGAAGACGGAGTTTGGTATTACATCATTTGTATTCTACTACTGTATTATTTTTCCGCTGCATTGTTGTATTATCTCTGATATGTATGAACTCTGATTTATGATGTATAATAATAATCAAATTTATTTATTTAACAGCTTCATGAACTGTTATTTTATTATTATATCTTGTTCCTTCCGCTGCGAGATTCTAAGTTTGTTTCTGTTCTTTCCTTTTTTTTCTTATTTAACCCCAATAACTATAAGTATTTTGGATTGTTTGAGTCGGCATGTGTGTATGTTTTATCGACTTGAACAGTCAAAAATGCGGGTCATTTCAGTTGGTATCAGAGCTTTGGTTTAGATTACCTTGGCTCTAGTGGGGAATAACTCATTGAAATAGGGTTAAACCTTATGAATGAGTTTGAGTGTATATGAGAGAGCGTATTTGTAATTTTGATATAAAAATGATTTTATATTGTGTTAATTTGTTCCGTTGAGTATTTATGAATTCTGGTTGGTATTTGGGACGCCAAGGCATCGATAGGAATTTCTAAACACTCGAATAGGACAGATTGACATAATATTGTTTTAGATTATATTTTATATATAAAAGAATTATCTTGAAAATTTATAAATTTTGATTGTATTGGTTGTTAGGAGATGATAATATTAGATTATCATCGTTTATTGTTGATTAGTCAATATTTCTAACTATTGACTATTGGATGATTTTAAGAAATGAAACTTGTAAATATGATTGACAATGAATATAAATGGTAAATAAAATAAAATAAAAATGAATTTAAATTAAGATGGAGAATTTAAATTTCGGTGTTTTGAAAATTTATTAACAAAAATTTGAAATGTATAATATAAGTATTATATGATAGTATATTCGATTAGAAATTGTTTTCAAAGGATTTTCAAATGAAGTAAGTGTTATACTCCCCACTTGACACTAGAGAATGATTTCGGTGATGAGTGCACGCATCATCGACGTTTATTTTCGAGAGTCCAAGTGGGGGAGAACACTTAATAGTTTTCTAAACCCTGTTTTGATTTAAAATTGTAATTTTCTAAAGTATGAAATGAAAATAATTATATATATATATATATATATTTCAATGCTGATTAAAATTCTTCTAAAAAATATGATTTGAGATATAGAGATATTAGTGTATATATATGTTAACAAATGCACCAGAAAATGAAAAGAAGCGCTCAAAAGTTATTTGTTATTCACTAAGAAGAAAGTATTTATACAACAGATCAAATAGCCCATTCAAGCCCATTATTCAATAACAAGGAATATCACAATTGGGCTGGGCGTTATCACAATATATATACAAGCCCACTGAAATAAACGAATGCACACAACACTACATACAAAATGTTATACAGAAATACTACAGAACCTATGTGTGTATCACAACACTCCCCCTCAAGTTGGTGCATACTCATTCATCATGCCCAACTTGTTACACAAAAATTTAATCCTTGCTCCATTCAAAGCCTTGGTGAACAAATCAGCAATCTGGTCACTCGATCGAACATGCTTCAGGTTTACTATTCCAGTTTGCACCTTCTCCCTGATGAAGTGACAGTCCACCTCAATATGCTTCGTTCTCTCGTGAAAGACTGGATTGGTAGCGATGTGAACAGCTGCTTGATTGTCACACCATAAGTCAACTGCTGTCACATTATTCAATTTCAGCTCAGTTAACAAGTGACTTAACCACAATAACTCAGCAATTGCGTTGGCCATAGCTCGATACTCGGATTCAGCACTTGAGCGAGACACAACAGTTTACTTTTTACTTTTCCATGACACTAGATTACCTCCAACAAACATGCAATACCCCGAAGTTGACTTCCTATCTGATTTAGAGCCAGCCCAGTCAGCGTCAGTAAATCCCTCTATTTTGTTATGACCATGATTCTTGTACTCAATACCTTGACCTACAGTCCCCTTCAAGTAGCACAAAATCTGTTTAAGAGCATTCCAATGATTTACTGTAGGTGCATTCATGAACTGGCTAACCACACTGACTGGAAAAGCTATGTCAGGCCTCGTCACTGTCAAATAGTTCAACTTGCCAACTAACCTTCTATACATTTCTGGATTATCAAATAACTCTCCTTCAATTGTTAACCCATGATTAGTATCCATAGGAGTTGTGCATGGCTTTGCATCTGTATGTTTTGTTTCTGACAGCAAATCTAACGTATACTTTCTCTGTGTCACAAAGATATGTTCACTGTCTCTGACTACTTCAACCCCTAAGAAGTACTTCAGCTCTCCTAAATCTTTAGTATGAAAATGAGCTTGAATGAATTTCTTCAGATCACTAATACCCTTCTCATCACTCCCAGTTATCACAATGTCATCAACATAAACAACCAAAAGAATTATTCCCTCATGTGAACTTTTATAAAATACAGAGTGATCAAGATTACTCTTCACTATACCAAACTTTTCAATCACTTGACTAAACTTGCCAAACCACGCTCTTGGGCTCTGTTTCAACCCATACAAACTCTTCTTCAGCCTACACACCTTTTTTTCCTCCCCCTGAGCCACAAAACCAGGTGGCTGTTCAATATACACCTCTTCTTTCAAATCACCATGTAGGAAAGCGTTTTTAATATCTAACTGATGCAATCTCCAACTATGTGTGGCTGCCAACGATATAAACAACCTAATCGAGGTCATTTTAGCTACAGGAGAGAATGTCTCACAATAATCAGTGCCATAGACCTGTGCATACCCCTTAGCCACTAAACGAGCCTTATATCTAGCAATTGAACCATCTGGATTTACTTTGACATTAAAAATCCATTTACACCCAATCACTTTTCTGTTTTCTGGTAATTGAACTAACTCCCATGTATGATTTTGATCTAATGCTTTAATTTCTTCTAACATAGCCATTTTCCACTCAGATTTGGATAGTGCTTCCCTTACAGTCTTAGGAACCATAATTTTGTCAATTTTAGATACAAAAGATGAAGCCCCTTGATTTAATTTATCATCTGACACATATGATGAAATAGGATATGTACATTTACGTTTACCTTTTCGAAGAGCAATAGGAAGATTATCCACATTAGAGTCTGGTCTTGAAACCTCACTACCATCAGTACCTTGTCTTGAACCATCACCAACATCTGCTTGCATGTTCACTTCATTTTCCTGTGCAGCATGAATATTTTCTTCATCATTTTGTTTACCTTCCTGGAACAGATCAGCATAATAAAATACAGCATCTTCCTCTTCATTTCCTTCCTTTTGTCTCTGTTCTTTATTTGCAATTTCACTAACTGTTGAAGAGAAATAGGGAACATCTTCGACAAATGTTACATCAATTGATACCACATACTTGTGAAGACTGGGACAAAAGCATGTATAACCTTTTTGAAGTCTCGAATATCCAACAAAAACACACTTCAATGATTTTGGATCTAGTTTAGTTAATTGTGGGTTCACATCCCTCACATAGCACACACAACCAAAAACTCTGGGTTTAACTGGGTATATTGTCTTATTTGGACATAAAACTTGAATAGGAATTTCATAATCTAATACTGTTGATGGCATTCTGTTAATCAAGAAGCATGCTGTACTTATTGCATCTGCCCAAAATACTTTAGGAACATTCATCTGAAACAGAAGTGATCTTGTAGTTTCAATAAGATGTCGATTTTTTCTCTCTGCCACTCCATTTTGTGTTGCTGTATCAACACATGATGTCTCATGAAGTATTCCACGCTCAGCCATGTAAGTACCAAATTGACTAGACATGTATTCTTTTGCATTGTCACTCCTTAGAACTTTGATTGATGCATTAAATTGATTTTTAACTTCAGCACAAAACATAGAAAATATAGAGAAGATTTCTGATCTATTTTTCATTAGATACAACCAAGTTACACGGGTATGATCATCCACAAAAGTTACAAAATACCTATATCCTTTCTTTGACACAGTGGAAGAAGGTCCCCATATATCTGAATGTATTAGATCAAATGCAGATGAAGATCTCTTATTTATTCTAGGACTCAAACTTACACGATGATGCTTAGCAAAATGACCAGACTAACAATCTAATTTAGATACAGAATTAAATTGTGGACAAAGTCTTTTAAGCAATACAAGTGATGGATGCCCTAACTGATAATGAGCTTTAAGAGCAGAATCAATACTTGAACATGTGATATGATCAGGAGATGTCACGTTGAATGTATATAATGCTCCACTTTGTTGTCCCTTACCAATAACTTGATTCGTCACAAGATCCTGAAACAAGCAATAATCGGGGAAGAAAGATATGTAACAATTAAGACTGCGAGTGATTTGACTCACAGATATCAAATTAAATGATAAACTTGGTAAATATAACACTGAATTCAATGGCAAACGAGAATGCAAATCTACACTTCCAGATCCTTGTACATAAGTCTTAGAACCATCAGCTAGTGTAACAGCATGTGGTGACTTATTCAAGTGAATATCAGAAAATAAGCTACGATTACCTGTCATATGATCAGTAGCACCTGAATCTATGACCCACTTAGTTGTTTGCTTTTCATCATTAGCAGCTTTAGCAACTGTAGTGACTGAAAGAGAATTTTGACTTTGAGTATTGTCCTTCAAACCTTCCTGGTATTTCACATATTTATTATACTCATCAGTAGTCATCAGCACCGTTTTATTTGAATTGGAGTTATTGTTTGCCATTGAGATTTTATATTGCAGTTTCCTGCATTCAAACTTCGTATGCCCAGGCTTCTTGCAATAAGCACAGAACTTCCCTTGATTTCCAGATTTACTTTCTTGAGCACCCCTATTTGAAGAATTATTCCAGAATTGCTTGTTATCAGATTGTGAACTTGATCTCTGAGATCCATAATTCCTGTTACTAATTAATGCACTATCACTTGGCGTACTTGGATTTTGGACACCTTCAGTTCGTAGAATTCGACTAAACACCTCTTTCAAAGAAGTAACATCAGATCCAGATAAAATTTGTGATTTCGCAGCTTCAAAATCAGGTGTTAATCCCGCAAGAAAACTCATTATCGCCATTTGTTCTCTCTGCTGCTGTTGAATTTTAACATCAGGACTCAGAGGAAGCAACAGATTCAATTCCTCATATACTTTCTTAAAATTCATAAAATAACTTGTTAACGTTTGCTCCTGCTTTTCTGCTCTATAGAAGGATTTACAGACATCAAACATTCTTGTCAAATTACCTTTTCCTGAGTACAAAAACTCCAAATATTCCATCAACTCCTTCACGTATTCACAATGATCTACTAAACCAATTACCTCAGTATCAATCGAGTTTCGGATCTGAAGAAATAAGCGAGCATCATCTCGTAGCCATAGCAAATCTTTCTCTTCTTTTGAATCAATACTCGATGGATCTTCAAGTAGATGATTCCCTTTGTCAATACTCCTGAGATAAAGACGAATCGTCTTGCTCCAATTCAAGTAGTTTTGATTATTCAATTTGTGATCAGTGATTTTCGGCATCATCTGAACCGCATCGTGAATAACCTTGTTTTCCCCCATACTGTTGATTCAAACCAATTTGAGATTTGACTTGAAGATCAAACAATCAATTTAAGATGAAGAATTGAGATCGATTTATTCATGGCTCTGATACCATGTTAACAAATGCACCAGAAAATGAAAAGAAGCGCTCAAAAGTTATTTGTTATTCACTAAGAAGAAAGTATTTATACAACAGATCAAATAGCCCATTCAAGCCCATTATTCAATAACAAGGAATATCACAATTGGGCTGGGCGTTATCACAATATATATACAAGCCCAATGAAATAAACGAATGCACACAACACTACATACAAAATGTTATACAGAAATACTACAGAACCTATGTGTGTATCACAACAATATATATATATATATATTTAAAAAAAATGGTTTAAATCGAATCCGGAGTTGAAATTCTTAAGTTCTCGAATAAGGAATGATTTTAATTATTAAACTAAAGTAAATCTTGAATTGTTAGAAACTTATGAATTGGAAAGGGTGAAATTGAATTTAAGTGAAAAAAATATATAAAATTTTAGGAGTAACCCTTAATTTGGAAAATAATAAATTGGAAATTTATTTAATAGGTATAACACTCAAATTGAATGAAAAGAAGTTGTATATTGTTTAACTACATTCTATTTGCATAGCTATAACTTACCAAATACTTAAAAAGTTTAAAATGCTAATAAGGATAAGTAAATGAATAATATACAAGTGTGATTGCGAATAATAAAATATGAAGATCTATTGATAGTTGTAAATATAAAGGAAATTTAAGTTGTAAAATGAATTAAATTTAAAATTAATTAAATATAAAAATTAGTAAATGGAAACTAATTAAATTTGAATGAAACTAAATGTCAATAAACTTGGAAGTGTATGAAATTAAAATTTTGACTTGGAAATGTATAATTGATTTAGTGTAGATTTTGGATGGATGTTAATGTTGATATGCATTGGTTGTTAGTTGGATGGTAATTGACTAAATAGAATTCAGTAGTGTAAATGGAATTGAATAAACGGAATAAAAATTTTAAATAATTAAATTCAAATTTGAAGCAAAGTGAAATTAAATATAATTGAATTCAAATTAAATTGAAGCAAATTGACTAGAATTTAAATTATGAATGAAACAAACTTGAATAAATCGGAAACAAATCGAATGTAAACTTATTTCATGGATAAATAAGAAAATAAATGACTTTGTGTTTATGATTGTTTCTATAGAATATTTGAAGTTTAATGGTTTGTACTTTGAAATAATAAAAGCAAATTTTTGGAAACATCCAAAATTGTCCAATATATGCTGAAACGAAACCAACCATAACTTTTAAATGGCCGGACGAAATTCGACGATCTTAGACTTTTCGGAAAGCTTAGAAACTGTAGCACGACTTTTGTTTAGAGTGTCTTAAGAAATTCCTTCATTTACTTAGTTAAAAATTTGAATCTTCTCGCTGGCCTGTGTAAAAGGAAGCAAAATCAGTAGCCTATACCCTTAGTATTCTCGCCATAACCTTTTACTGGTGTATCGGATTTTGACGATCTTGCACTCTCTTGAAAGCTAAGAACTTAAGTTAAAACTTTTGCTTTAAGTGTTTTGTGTTTTGCTGTCATTTAGATGGTCGAAAAGGGGAGTGAACGTCGCTGACCTGCACAATTCATTGCCCAGGATGAGGCGTATCCATTTAGAAAAATAGCCGTAACTTTTGAACGGATAGTCCGAATTTGATGATTTTGGACATTCCGGAAAGCCTGAAACGAATGCAACAACTTTTATTTAGATTCCATTTTAAAATTTCATCGTTTAGCGGACTAAAAACTTGGATTTGTTCGCTGTCCTGAATTTAGAATCTCAGTTTTGAAGTTAAAAATATGTTATATAAATGTTGTATATGCTAAGTATATCAATCTACCTTTATATGCTTGGTTATAATTGTTTGTTGAGTATTTTAGTAGGTGACAAAGGGTTGCGCTTCGCTTGTGGAGCTCGCTTCTGCGCTAAATGCAAAATGTAAGTTAAAATGCTAATAAACGCTTAATAAAAGGTACGTTCTCGGATTACAGTTTATGTTGTGGTATATTATTGTGTTCCCCATGTTTTGGGATGCTTCATTCTTGTAATGATATGTATATCATGCAATTATTACCACTATGAAATTTTCGGTCCTAGCCGCGCAAAGGAGATGCTGCCGAAATTTTTCAAAAATCCGGGAGTTAGAAAATTTTGAGATTTTAAAAATCCTATAACAAAATTTTGCAAATAAGTCGAATACTTTGAATGAATTATATCTAAATGATGGTTTTCCCTTCTCCGTTCCTTTTCGAGGACGGAAAGTTTTAAGTGGGGGAGAATGTAACGACCCGTATTTTTAACACTTTAAAAATACGAATTAAAATAAAAAATTTGGATAAAAATCCGAAGGAAATAAAATTTTGGGTTGTTAAATGTGAATTACAAGTTAAAATGCAAAACTGAATTCTGAAATAACTTATTTGTAAATTAAATATGGATGTTAACTTGTATTGAATGTAAATAATGAATTGAATTTGATTGTAAACCAAATTGGTTATGATTGTAAACAAAGAATAAATAAAATGGTAGATTTAATAGTGGAAGTTTTTGTTATTGAAACTAATATAAATAAATGTAACTTAATAGTACAGATGATTGAAATCAGATAATAATTGAAACTGTAATTTGATAAAGATGTTAACTTGTAATTGAACGTAAGTAAAGATTTAAATTTGAGTGTAACAAGTAATTGAAACGAATTGAATTGGATTGTAAACAACGAAATAAATAAAATGTTACATTTAATATTGAAGTTATAATATTGAAATCAACGTAAATGAATGTAATTTAATATTACTGTGAATTTAAATAAGATGATAGCTGAAGAAAATGAAAGTAAATGAATTATAAACTATTGATAATAATGTATAAGTAAATGGTTTATTCAATAATGAAAGTGTAAATCGAAATAAAAGAATTCAATTGGAATTAAATAACTTGAATTTAAATTACAATATAATTGAACGCTGAATCTAATGTAATCTTTTATACTGGATTTATAATGGAAAACCACATTGTAAAAGATTGTTAATTACTGTGAAATTAAAAATGAAATTTGTGAACAATTGAAATTTGATTTAAAAGTTAATAATTTAAAGTTGGGAATTTTATATTGAAATTAGACGGTAGAAATAGCCATTTTTACAACTGTCTCGGATTTCGACGAAACCAGTTTCATCGGATCCGTAATAGTGAATTATTGTAAGGTTTCAATTTTCGTAGCAATCAGACTTGTCGTTTGGTCGTGCGAGCTTGAAACGCGTAGAAATTTAACGTCGTTAATTAAAATAATCGACTTCAAAAAGCTATCTTCCACATACGATTGAATTAGGCCTTGGGACTAGTTCCATTGCGTCCAAAATGGGGGTAAAACCTTATAAACGCTTGGCGGCACGTCTCGATTGGAGTTCGGACGACTTTGGACCTACCTATATAAATACACACACAAACCAAGACAGTTTTACTGTCATTTTAATCCAGAAACCCTAATTCTATCTCATGGCCGTCACCTATTCAATGGCCAGAATCGCTTGAACTTCTTTCCTTAATATCTCTCAATCCGTTCAATGAAATCAAAAAATTCCAAAAGCAAAGTTGTAGATCTCGGCGAGCTCTTCAAATCCATACGGTTGATCTATGCTTTTACGTCACGGATTCGCCCAGATCTGACTTGGAAGCATGTATGGTTTTTCTTGGTTTGCGTGCAAACGGTGGCAAATGGGGTGGCGAAACTTGGCGCGGAGGTGGAGCAAGGAGAGGCGCACGTGATGGCATTCCATGATCAACGTCCGGTCGTCGTTTGCCTCGCGCGTGGATGAGGATGAACGGCGTGAAGTGGGTTCGGTTGTGCTGTGCGTGAATGGGAGAAAGGGTATGCGTTCATTTTTTTTATTTAGTTAATCATTTAAAATTTTAAATGTTCAATCGTTCTAACGTATATAACTTTTGCATACGAGCTCGGATCGACGCGTGGTTTTCTCCGTTGTGTTCATATCGAAATTCCGGACAGTATGAAGCTGGTTTGGTTGCATTCCGAGACTGTTCAAATTTGGGCCTTTATTTGGATTTTAAATCATCGATAAATCAAAGGTGAGTGTTTATACACTCACAATTAACTAAAATAAATTTTTGTTAGTTAAATTTATATTCTGAAGTGATATGAAATTTATTGGCTGTTGTTTGGTAGGTTTAATTATCATCTGTATTGATATATGAATTAATTGATAGAATTTAAATTGACCTTTAAAATAAATTTAAATTTAAATTGGCAGTATATTACTCGATATTGATAATTATAAAAATTTTGTGAATGTTATTGGCTTTATGGTTGAATTGGTTGTGATGGATGCTATTGGTCGATATTGGTTGTTTATTTATTTTGATATATCATGTTATCATCATGTATATTGTTTATTGCATATAAAACTGTAAACTGAATCATTTCGAATAAATTAAGGAATAGGTTGAAATGATGTACCTATGACATCTATTTGGATTGAAATGATATATATCCATCCTTGAAATTAAAATTGAAATAATTATCCACTTGGCCATAGGTTAGAAAATTATATACGGACACCGGGTTGGTTAAATTAAATGATTTTAAAAGTTGTTTTGAAATTATTTAAATGAATTGATTTTAAGAATAAAATCCAATTTATGGAAATCGAATTATTTTGAATTGAAGCTCGAGATGTTTGAATTTAAACTTGGTAATTGAAGTTGTTTAATTATTTGAAGTTTAGATTTTAAGTAAAATTTTGAAATACGGCGTAAATTTTCGAAAGTTGATTTGTTTTAAAAGATTGGACTTTTAATCGAACTCTGGATATTTCTAAGAAAATTTATATGAAATGATATTTCAAGTTTGAGTTTGGAATTGAAAATTGATTTGAAATTGAGATTTAATTAATTTGGAATTTAATTGAAATTCAAAGAAATTTGTGAATTGGACTAAATTGAAACTATTGAATTAAATTTGAAGATAAAATTGATTTGAATAGGATTTGAACTGAAATTGATTTGGAATGTAATACTTAAATGAATTCTTGAAATCCGAATATTAATCTAAGTTTATTGAATTGGAATTGTTCCAGAAATTAAGTAAACTACGTAATACGGATGTTTAATTTGAAGTATATTCTAATTTGAATACGAAATGGTTTTAAAGCGAATCTTATATTCTTATATAAATATATGAGTTGTTTTGAAATGTGAAATATTTAAAGTTTCGAAATATATTGGAAGTGAAATTGTTTATTTTGTGGTTCAAATATGTATTTGAAATTGATAATTTGAAATGGTTTATTGAGAAGCTGAATCAAGTTGAAATTGATGATTTGAGATTTGATTAAATTTTAAATTTTGGAATTCGAGTTTATGTGAATCATTTTGTGGAATTTAAGGCGGAAAATGATTTTGAAATCGAAATGAGATTTTGAGGCGAAAAATGATTTTGAAATCGAAATGAGATATTGAGGCGAAAAATAATTTTGAAATCGAAATGAGATATTAAGGAGAAAAAATGATTTTGAAATCGAAATGAGATATTGAGGCGAAAAATGATTTTGAAATCGAAATGAGATATTGAGGCGAAAAATGATTTTGAAATCGAAATGAGATTTTGAGGCGAAAAATGATTTTGGAATCGAAATGAGATATTAAGGCGAAAAATGATTTTGAAATCGAAATGAGATATTGAGGCGAAAATGATTTTTGAAATGAAATCATATATTTTGAGTAGATATGATGATTTTGAAATGGTTTTGATTTTTGGAAGCGAATATGATATTTTGATATCAATTATGAATCGATTTGAAATGTAAAAGAGCCATCGGTGTAATAATACGTGGTTATTAAAGAGACCGGGATCGGATATGGACATACTCTCTGTCGATACCGAAAACCACTTTAATAACTATTACACGCGGAGTGTTGATCCAGAAGAAGTGGATGGTTTTGGTGAACGTGTTGATTTGAAGAAAAAGAACGATTTTGGATGACCCCTGACATGACTAAAACAGGAGCCGCGCCGGGCCATTGAGGTTCGCCACCTCTAGCGGACACACTTCTTCGTTACCATGTCTATTGCTTTTGTGATTCGATTTGGGTGCACCCCTCGATTTGGGAGTGTTGTTTCGCGGTGTTGGGGTAGTAGCTGCTATGCCCAACATCAGTCCGGATCACGCAACTACTAGTATCCTAGTTGGTATTGCCTCATGTACCTTGTCATACTGATTATCCTATTTGCGACCACTACGATTTTGGTTTGTACCTTTAGTATATGGATTGCCCTCTGGTGACTTCCGGTTTTGGGGAAACTACGGTCTTGTATATGCTCTTGGGAATAAAAATGTGTTAAGGGTGGAATGGGCCATGGCTTAACGCTAGTTTGATATGTTACTTTATGATAAACATTATTGTATATAGCGTATTCTATTATATAGTAGATAGTTTGACGGATCCTTAGGAGATGGAAATCCCGAACATCTCTTAAGTTAATGCACGCACGTTATACACTGGATAGGAGGTGTCTAAAACCCGTAAACATCCCGACGCCGTCACACTCATATTTACTTATTCGATTTAACCTACATGAGATATTTTAGTCCTGACTCGAGTATTTTGTCTTTTCATTATGCTCGGGTCATCCTGAGCATTTCAGATTAGGTTGAAGGTATATTCTAGAGGACGAAGACGGAGTTTGGTATTACATCATTTGTATTCTACTACTGTATTATTTTTCCGCTGCACTGTTGTATTATCTCTGATATGTATGAACTCTGATTTATGATGTATAATAATAATCAAATTTATTTATTTAACAGCTTCATGAACTGTTATTTTATTATTATATCTTGTTCCTTCCGCTGCGAGATTCTGAGTTTGTTTCTGTTCTTTCCTTTCTTTTCTTATTTAACCCCAATAACTATCAGTATTTTGGATTGTTTGAGTCGGCATGTGTGTATGTTTTGTCAACTTGAACGGTCAAAAATGCGGGTCGTTTCATTAGCATAATCAAAAAACTTAAGAATCTCTTTTCTTTAACTAATGATGTACACAATGATCAATTTTCCCAATTCAATTCCTAAATTAGGGTTGCAAATTTACAATTGTAAGAAAGTATAAGATTAGAGTGAATGAAATTTGGATCCCCTAAACCAGACCCCTTGGGTCTTATTTATAGATGCTGGTTGGCACCTTTCGACTCAGACCTTTCGACCTGGTTGAAAGGTGGCTTTATATACCTTACATCTCCTTTGACACTTGCGCATCCCTCTGCAATGCTTTTGATTGGGTTTGCATGCTTCCGTCTTCGTCGAAAGGGGTAGACACGCTTTTTCCTTTGTATTGCTTTGTTGTTGCAAGTGTGTAGGAGTAAGAGCTTTCGACTATGTCGTCAGGTTGTTCTCTGGAGTTTCGAAGGTGTTGATGGTTTCAATGCAGTAGGTATCTTTCGAATGCATGCTTGTGACTTGATACAGAACCTTCCCTGGATGTTAAAGGATTCGACCAGTTCGAAAGGCCTGATTATGCTTTTGAAAGGGTTGTTCTGATCAAGGCATCTTTCTAAGTAGTTTGAATGAAGGCGAAACCTTTGGTTTTGAAAGGTCTGGCGCGCATGGTGCCTTTGAAAGGTACTCCTCTTATTCGAAACGTCTTCATGTAGGCGAAAGCATCTGTTTCGTAAGGTAGACATTGACGCGAAAGGGTGCTTTTGACCACATTGAACCCTTCGAAAGCTTGTAACACATATGGCTTTTGGTTGTAGCATCCCTTCGACTCCTTCGAAATTTTTTGTTGGTGTTGTCCTCTCTTGTTCCTTTTTCCTTTTAACTATTTTGGTTTCAACAAGGTTGAAGTAGGAATTTGTGGTAACATTTGCCCCCCCCTCCTTGCGCAGGGATGCTCTTGACTTTCCAAGTCAAATATTTCGAAACCTATTACACTTCCCAGCTTTACCTATTCATGCGCAAATCCTGGTCGTTCATTTAAATTCGATCATATGGTTTGCCATCCATGCTGACTTTTCTTATAAAGAAAGTTCTCTTCTTCCCCTCTTTCACTTATCTGAAATTAAAAGAAATTTACAGCAAGAATCAAAGTTTTCGAATTCTCAAATAATTCCTATTTCCAACAGTAGAAATTCAAATCCAAAGTAAGTTTTAATTATCTTACTTTTCGAATTTACTTTTCATGGCAAATTTCGATTTCTAAAATCCATCATGTTTGGATCTGAACTACTGCTTTGATTTAATAAAAATCATCTAGGTTTTTATTTGCCTGAAAGAATTTTATAATTTTTTTTCATGGCTTGCTTTAATCTTTTTCTCGTTAATCTTCATTCTAAGCTTATCTGATTTGGATTTTATTATTACTATCATTTTAAAAGAGTTTGGATTTTTATCTCTAAGACTCTACAATTTTGAATGGTAAATTCATGCTTAAATCCATCGTGTTATTGATTTTTGATTGATTTTTTTTTGAATTTCTGGATTAAAAATTGAATTTGGGGAAGAAGGAGATTTCCAGCTACTTCGCAGAGAAGTTTTGAGTTGTACGAATCAAAATTTGGCGTTACAATTTTACCTTTCTACCCCTTCGAAAGGGATTAAGGCGGCAACTTTTTTTTCGCTTTTTCAACCACATTCGATGGGGTCGAAAGGTAGTCTAACTCCTCATTCAATTGACCTCATCGAAAGGTTGTGTAGTTAATAGGAAGTGGACCTCTTCGAAAGCATAATTGTACTTTGGCGTGTTCTGATACCTTTCAAAGAAGTTGGTTAATGTGTCTTACTTAGTAATTATCTAATACACACTTTCGAAAAACATAGTCTTTGTTTTATAGGTTTCGAAACCTTTAGTACATACTTACTTTCAACCTATTTTAGGAAACATGTGAAGTTAGAGATACATATATTTTATAAATTGGATTGAAGAAAGCATACTTTGTATAAGTTGTAAATCAAATCAAATGTTTCGACTTAGTCGAAACCTATTGTATTGATTCAAATTTTGTTGCTGGTATGCTTTCGGAACCATGTACCCCATTTTGACTCTGTCGAAACCTTTTGTAACTAATTGAGATTTGATCATCATCTTTTACCAACATTATCGAAACGTCCCAAGTCCTTTATTTTTGTCAACATGATTCGAACTCAAAACCTTTCGACTTAATTAGCATGTAAGGTTTCGACGGCATTCATATTCTCTTAGAAAAATTAAGTTCATGGCTTTCGACACTGTCAAAAAGTTCTTTTGCCTTGTTTATTGAATGTTGGTAGCGTATTTTTTTTTTTAAATTATTGTGTAGGTTTCAACTACTTCTTTCATTGACAAAATTTCCTTTGAACATTCGACATTGTTGAAGGGAACTTGTTGGGAGTTAACTTCTATTTTTCCTTTCGACTCTATCGAAAGCTCAATACATTTCATTTTTCTAACTTTAACATTCTTTCAAGAATATGTAATTTCATGTTTTTGCTTGATATTCTAATTGTTGTAATAGGTTTCCAATATCTTTGAAAGAATGTTAATTTCATAACAAACTATAATTTCTAACTGAAATGATTTCACCTGGCAGAATCATGGGTTCGCCCAAGAAGATTGAAGCCACCTCCAAACATTCCTTAATATCCACCCAGGATGAGGTGGATGCAATTCTCAATTACTTTGGCATTACAGCAGTGGAAGCCATTCCCCCTACTGATAACGACACCATTCACAGCCCTCCCGAACGGTACTTTGCCTACACAGCAATCCATATTTGGCATGGTGGATTCCTTCCTTTCCCGGACTTCTTATCCAAGTTCCTAACCTATCTGGGTGTTGCTCCTATACAACTATCACCCAATGTGTATACCTATCTTCTATCCTTGGAGCTCATGGCATTGGAGTCCGGCATTCCCTCTCTTAATGCTGAATTGTTGAATTATCTTGTTCGATTGGTTAAGCTTAGCAACTTGAACAACCAAATCTTCAGAGCCAATCCCCCCAAAAAGCTAATATCTGAGGGGGTGAACAAATTCTGGGACTGGGAAACACAGTTCTTCTTTATTAAGTGCTTTCCCAACATTAGTGGGGTTTTCTCTTCTCCCCGTAAGTTGATCTCAGAATTTATTTTTCCATTTAATTATTTTTCTTCGCTAATCTATGCTTCTTCATCAGGTGCTTCTGTTAAAGAACTAAATGAAGAAAATAGGGAAACGGTAAAGTCACTGATCATCGCTTCAAGCAAGATTGGAAACAAACTAACTCTGTTGAACCCCTCCAATTTACAAAAGCATTCCCTTCTGCCAACTGGTCAGAGGGTACTTGGCCAACCTCCTCTCGTCCAACATACATCTCAAAGCAAGCGCTTCCTTTCTTTGGGTGGTCCAAAGAACTTCTCCCCGATGTCTCCAATTTTTTCTGATCACTCTGGTAGGCTTAAATGTAGTACTTGTAGTTTATTGCTGCATTACTTCTCAAATTACTTTACTAACTTATAATTTGTTTGAATTTTCTACAACTGCTCTTCAAGTTGAACAACCTACAAGTGATCCGGCTCTCCCTACTTCTACTTTTCATGCGCCATCTTTGTCCCAGGCTATTGCTAGATCGAAGATGGCCGCCAAAAGAAACTGGAAAAAGTGGCTGTGGCGGAACCATCCCCCAAAAAAGCCAAGATTGTAGAAGTTCCCGATTCTCCACCATGGGAAGAAGGGGAGTTTATAGACATTGATAAATCCTTGGAGAGTCCAACTATCGAAGTCCCTCTTGATCCATCTAAGAAGACTCCCTCAAAGATTGATCCCCTCTCTCGCATTGTCATCTCGAGCTCTCCTAGTGTGATTGAGCATATGTAGAAAGATTTGGGGACTTCGACCTCGTCCCTAGAGCTGAATCCTTCTAGGCCATCACCTCCCGCACCCTCAAATTTTTTGAAAAGATAGTCCAATCTATCTTGAATTCACCATCTTTTGCCTCTATTCATCCGCCTTCCTCTGTTTCTGATCCAGCGGGTCATTACCGGTCCCTTATAGAACAACAACTTTTGGTACGTTTCACTTCACTTAACTTTATTGTTACTGTTTTTCCGTAAGTATTTTACTTATGTTGTACTTTTTATTTTAGATTCCTAAGAGTTGGCTCTCATTGCATGAAAGTGCATTAAAATCCTCCGCTGAATCGTCTAAGCTTTGAGGAGAAATGTCACACTTAAACAGTCAAATTTTCTCTCTATCCACGGAGAAAACGAGGCTATGATAGAGTTAGAGCGATTGAGGGCTTCTCTTGCCCAATCAGAATCTGTTATTTATGATGAGAGGAAAGCTCATCAACTCCTTATTGATGAAAATTTGGCCTTGAAAATGGCCCTTAAAGGATCCAAAGATGAAAAAGCTCAGATGGCAGTAAAACAATCTTCACTGGAGAAAAAGCTGAAGAGAATAGCGATACGAAGAACTTCTTTAAGTTTCTTCTCTTTTTTCCTCATCTTGTCTTCATTATCAATAGCCTCGATATTGGTTTTCAAAGCACGGTTAAAATCTTTGTTCACACCTTTAAGAGTTTAACTCTCCCTTTCCAAATCAGCAATGCGCTTCAGAAGGAGATACTATTCGCGTTTAAGCTTTTGAATCCTAGTTGAATATTCATTCATGCCTTGCGAGTATCTTACTTTTTGTTGTTCATCGAAATACTTCATCATTTAAAATTTAACTTTCCTACACCATTCTCCAACTACCTTCTCATCTAAGCCAGGATGAAGGTTTGTCATAGTAGGGAACTCCTGGATTGCAAGGGAGGTAGATGTAATGACCCATGATTTTAGGAATTTATCTTGGAAAATATAAATAAGATTAAAATAATATTTAAGTAGTGTTTAAAACCATGTTTAAGGGAAAGATGAGATAGCTTGATGTGGTATAATAAAATGATGTGCATTTGTGCACAGAAAATACACATGAGTAAAGCTAGATCCCTGGATACTATGAATGAGTACATGATGCTATGTATGGAAAATGTATATATACGTATATATATATATATATACTGATAAATAAAGAAAACCCTCAAATGTGCTATATGCAGAAATATAACTAAGTATACATGTGCATATGTGTATCAGTATAAAATAATATAGATGTATATATGTATATAAGTTATTGTTTGTAAAACATATATGTAAGTATACTAACTAAGTATCAGAATTTAAACTAGTAAGATGAAACACACAAATATGTTTTTCCTCTGGTGCATAAATAAAAAGAAAACACCAGATAATAAAGTGAAGGCTAAAAATAGAAAATGGGAGGAAAACAAAAATGTATTTTGTATGGGCTGAATTAAGAAAGAAAGAAATATGTGTATAATATTGCTGGAAATCAGATCACACATTTAGCATGCAAATAGACAAGAGAAAAAGCATTTTATGGAAAAGTAAGATTTCTGAAAATAACCAAAGTAGATAACCACTTTTCTCTTCACCAAATTAAGCCGGGGAGGGTAGAATCTTGGGTTCAAATAAATGCAGATAACATAATTTTCTGGTGGGCAAAAATGGCTTTAGCCAATACCCAAAACCCTAAGGAGAACTCTGTATATATATAAGCAGCAGCCTCCTCTCCTTCTCAAAAAGAACTTTGAAAAAAAATACCATATAAAACATAAGGCAAGTGAAGGAAAAGAGCTTGAGGCTAAAGGCAGAAGTTTATCAATTAATTAAGGAAGCAAAGAAGAGAGCTAGGTGAGAAAACTCACTCAACAACTTAAGGCACTAAGTCCTAATGAAGGCAGCCAGTTATAAATTAATTTTTCTTAAAAGTGTATGTGATTGTCTTTCAGAAATTAAGGACGCTTTAATGCTAGATGGTTGTTCTGGTTGTTTTATTTTGTGAATATTCTAAATATGATCAGTATGCATGAATAAGTATCTTAAAAACCCAGATCTCTTTCTGATATGATACTGGTTAGAAATATAAATAAATACCCAGAAAATAAAATGTTGAATATAAGCAAGTAGTGTTGGTTTTGGCTCAACCCAGAAGAATTGATGAGCATATGGGCTGCAATATACATATGTATATGTGTTGAGGCTTAAGATGAAAAGGAATTAGGAGTGCAATAGGCTTGCCTATGTGCTGATACTCCTGATTCAAAGAAAATATACAATAACCACCGCAAATAGATTTTGTGATTTAGGAAGCTTGGTCAATCTGAGTTTAACTAAAGCACAGATGTTTGCAACAAAATCTTCCCATAGAGCCATAAACCAATGTTAGTTGTCTATACCTCTTTAAAATTGCAAGAACATGTTTTAATAAGTACCAATACTTAAATTGCTTGATTGCCTCTGTTTGTTTATATGAATGATGAGGAATGCTATGAGATGAATGCTTGTTTTAGTGAAATGACTCACTGATTGGGTTTGCCCTGAAAAATTTAAAAAGAGAAAGTACCTGAGAACTTGATTAGGAAATGGGGTTAAGATTACTGCAGGAATGACTTGTGTTCTTGAGTAATGCAAGTTGACACATGGCTTGTTTAAGTCCTGAGATCTTTGTGTAATGGAGTGAATTAGTTCATTGCAGTGTGTCCATTGATTCATAAAATTGCAGATGAGACCAGGGTAGATAAATATATCAAGGGAAGAATATTTGACACGATGAGGAACTAGAGTTTTCCCAGAAATGAAATATGAGGAGGGAATAAATGATTTAACTCATGTTGGTTATTTTTTTCTGTTTTGTGTGAATGATTATTTGATTTATGACTGAATTGTATGCCTGAATGTATGTGCCATATCTATATAAAGTCTCTGGAAAGAAAGATTAAAGTGTGCACATGCACAATGACACAGAACATGCACACAAGTATTACTTGTTTTCAAAGGGCAGAACTATATGCATATGTACTTAATTCAATTTTAACTTAATTAATTGCTTTAGTGGATTTTCTCATACCAGACATGTGTTTGACCCTAGTGTGCTAATGGCATCTGGGGTGTCTCATTTAAAATGAGGCAGCTTCAAATGCTTTTTCAGGAATAGCATCCTCTAGGTAGGAGTAGAAGCAAGGCATTGAGAAGAAGATTATAGCATGCTAGAATTAGATAGATAAGAGCTTAAAAGATGAAATTTGCATGTATTGATATTTTAAAAATTTTCCATTGTAGCAAGTACTGAGTGATGTTGGATATTTGGTTAAGTATTTTAAGAATTTGACTTGTAACTGGAATTTAAAATATCTGAGTTTCATTATCTAGAATGTTGAAAAGTTTTTATCTATAATTTTGTAAGTTAGATCCATATTAGTGATTTTATAGGAGGGTGAAGTTAGATCCATATTAGTAATTTTATACATGTTCAGACATGTTTTGTTCAGATATTGTCACACCAGTACCTTTGTAATTTTAACATGAATCTGAATTTCTTTTTACTAAAGTTTTGGGCAAAATGCATTTTAAGACCCTCTGAAATATGCCTGAACAGAGAGTCTATTTAACCCATGTTTTTCTTTGCTGAGTATCCACATGTCCTAGGAAACCCACCTTGGACTGCATTTCATTTAGCCTAGTATCTTGGTATCAAGGAATCAAGCTTCTGGAATATGATAATTCACTTAAAAATATCCCAGATATGAATTTGCATATAAGGCAGATTTTATAGGAAAGCAAACTTAGAAAATGATAGAAGCTTATATCATTTTCAGAGCACAGACACTACACTATTAATTTTATAGATAATCATAACATAATTATCTAGTTTCTATGGATCATATTTCATAGAGGATCCAGCAAGTTATCAAGGATTAAAAATCATACTGTTACCTATATGAATAAAATTTTATTACATAAATAAAATTGAGCTATGTGGGGATTGATTAAATTTAATCAATCAATGTAACCTCTTGTTTGCCATAACCTGATTAAACAAGAGGGGCACATGCATCTTCATATGTGTGTGCATATCCTTGTGGTTGCACTGATATATCTATATTGGTAAAACTTTTGATCCTGGATAAAGTTTGTTTATTGGAAAAAGGAAAATGACCCTGGAAAATATATTTGTTAATAAATGATACATACATATATATATATATATATATCACTTTGTAAAAAAAATCCTTACAAAATTAAGGTAGAATAGAGAGGGTCATTCCAGTAGACCTTGTAGATTTTGCGACGGATGAAATAGTGGGAGAAACTGGTAAATCGATGTTTGAGATATTATTCCCCATAATGAATTATAACGATTCGCATTGAGCTTGACTATCCTTTAATTTCATCTCCAAATCGCTTATTTGTTGGAAGAGTTCATACATCTTATTGTCAAAATCGACTGATGGATTTGATTTAACTTGACGCTTTAGTGATGAAATTATTTCATTTTTGCCCTTAACGTCCGCCTCTGGATTAGTGATATGATCATTAAGATTTCTAACAATTGTTTTCTGAAGCAAAAATCTCTTATGCCATTTTAGTGCTTCATTGTTACCGTGGAAACGAGCGGATAAAGAATCGTCAAGGAGCTTCCTCTTTTCAAGATCTGCTAACAACCTATCTTTAATATTGGCAAAGCGTGATGTTGAATCTAACGAGAGTGGCAATGCAGATAGATGTAACTCCTATTTAAACAAACAAAGAAAAACAAAATAAAGTCAAGACTTGACTAATCCATCTCTTTATTATAACAATAGAAGATTACAATTTAAGTAAAAATGAAACTAAAAAGTACAATTAGACATTTGTTTTACATCTAAAGTTGGGAAACTGCATTTCTAACTTTATTCAAGGAATTAGTAGAAAGAATAACTGTTGAGCCAAAAGGAACATTAAGTTCTTCTAGAGTAATAACCGGAGGATATTTTCAACAGTCCCATTCCCCGACAGGAGGACTATCACGACCACATATTAACTTGGTATGATATGTCTGGATTTCCTTAAGTAGCTTTTCTTTTTCTTCACCCAGAAAATCGAAACGGAGCCGAGGATGTTGCATATAAAGTTTTCGCAAATCTATAAGAAGCAATATTTGGCTAATTTTAAAGATTTCAAAATTGATGCCTTTTCAAGATAATCTCTTCTTAGTTTAACATACTTGCTTAGATAATCTTTAGAAACAAAGCTACCAGGGGATGTTCATTCTGTGATAACGTAGTAAAATACAGCTAAGTATAAAATGAAGATTAAAGCAAAAATTCAAAAATCAATACTATTACACAATTATGACTGTTCATCTGGTTCATACAAAATTGACTTTGTAAATAATTCTGAAATAAACTTGTCCATATATTATTTGAGTTTATCAGGAGGTAGTTCTTAGAGAATCGATCTGACTCGTGGTAATTTCTAACATGCTCCAGGATGCAGGTCAGATCCAAATTCATCCAAATATCTCTTGTGTAAACGCCTAAGTAGACCTGCACTAAAATCACCTAAGTATGAGAAATCTACAGTTGGGTGTCTACAATAAGCTTTGTATAGGAATTCTACCAAAATGTTTCTCTCCTCAATCAACATCCAGAAGAGCGTGATCAACTCCCAATTCTATTTTAGAAGACCATCATATCAAAGGCACGCCCTCCTCAGTCGTGGGGCAACTTCTTGATGTTTGAAGGATGCTAACACCGTCGCACTCTTGTTAAGCCTATGATATTTATCCGAAAGATTGTTGTGTTCTTTCAGCTGTTTATCTAACTCCATATAAAAATTGTTTATTTATGCTTGTTTTTTTTCAAGCTTGGTTTTATAGGGGTGAACGGGTTTCCTCCTTATCTAAAATAAAGGATTTAAACTATTACTATCTTGGAAGTGAAAGTTGTTTAAACAAAGAATCTCATACCCGAGAGACGGGAATTGACACCTGAGAGACCTGCTCTTTCTCTCTTGGTTCTTCCACATTAATGTGAGCAGGCTCGCCTTGAGGGTTAGGAGGCATAGGGAATTCAGATGGGCTTGCTTCATGAAAAGATGGATCGGGATTAATCTTTTTAGAAGTCCTTGTGTTGTCATCGCTATCTTTTTCAGGAGCATCAGTGTGACCACCCTTATCGTCACTTGATCCTTGACCTTTATCTTCATTGTCATCATCGTCATCATTATCATCGTCATCGTTGCTGCCCTCTTCCTCGGTAACTTCATCTTTATCACCTTCATCTTCGGAGTCGGAGTCGGAGTCGGAGTCTACTTCGAAGGAAGGGACTTCGAAAGATAGAATTTTTTAGACATCGATTTTGAGGCATCTTTTTAATTTTCTCCATGACTCTATTGACGAGAGCAGGGTCGAGTGAGGGAAAGCTCAATTTAGGGCAATTATCGACGTTGTCGGCATAAGCGAGCATCAAAGCTTCTTCAAAAGAATTGACAATGATGTCTTCAAGAGAAGTATCAAGGAATCGAGATACCCGTTGCTTCGCATTAGAAATAACACCGATAGCCGACTTTAAAGAGTATTTATCATCACATTGTGGATCCTTTAATTGCCGAGAATCTGAATCAGCCTGTTCAAGACTCATGAACAATTTATATTAATGAAATGTATATATTTATTCTGTATACTTGTAAATAATTTTAGAAATTATGTAAATTATAAAAAATTTGTAAATATCACCTGGTTTGTAATCCTTCCCTATAATGTTGTTTTTGAATCATCTCTTTGATAACTTGTACTATGATTTCTGTATTTGCTGGATCTTTCAATATATTTGTCTATTCTGCTTTCACTGAAAAGCACGAAGTAAACAATATTTCTTATCGTTAGTGTTATCTGGTTTTTAACCCAACAGGATCCAGCAGAATACAGAACAATCCCATCACATCAGAATGGCTTAGAACTTAACCTGAAAGGCCAAGGCAAGGAGTTGACGAGAGCCAAATCATATTTCTAAAGCAATGACCAAGTTCAACTGAACCAAGAAGCTAGCGTCAGTTCAGTCCAGTCAGCAATCAAAGCACAATCAACCAGCAGATCGTCATCAAGATAGAGTAACGTGCAACGATATTACACAAACAACTACGATAAAAGACTATGGAAACAACTCTAATTCCAAACCCCAGAAAAATCCTAAGTTCTTGGATCATCAGCAACCCATATCTCTCCACAAACCTTCAAACAAACTAGCCAAAGAAACATACGACAAGAGACCAAGACATTGGCTCACAAAGTGAGCCAAGTCTATGGGTCGCCAGCGACCCATAGGGCATGGGTCGCCAGCGACCCATGGTTCTTCCTCATTTTACGTGCCAAACTCTCCCTTGGTCGTTTCCTACCTACCTGCGAGCTGATGAAGACGTAGCCTGGCCCAGAAGCTCTCTGACCCATATAAATACCATCATACCTGCAACATAAACGGGATCTTCTCCGGACTAATTGATGAAGCTCTGTTGGAAACATTCTTCACTCTCTGCCTTCCTCACAACAATCTCCAAAGGAATTCACTGTGATTCTCTAGTGGATTCCAACTCTGGGGATTCAATCTATTGAGAGATAATCAAAGTCTTGTAATCAAACACATCTTGTAACAGCACTCAGTCTATAAGAAAATTATAAAGTGGTTGTAGGCTTCATTAACAGCCGAACCACTATAAAATTCTCTGTCTTCTTTCTTTTACTGTTCTTTTCTTATATCTGTGATCTGTGATCTGTGATATTGCTCTGTCAGAACAGGGCTGGTGCTTTCAAACTTAAACCAGGGTGTTGATCCATTTTTTGGGTTAACATTTTGGTGCTTTCGCTGAGAACCTTGAACGAGATCTAAAAAATTGAAGTTTGAATCCGGGATTCAAAGAAAAATGAAGAGGCCTAACACCAAATCTAAAACTGGAGCAAGTCAACCGGAGCTTGGGGGCAGCCGGGAAGGGTCCTCAAATTCTCATCAACAGCTATGTGATTAGAGAGGAGATGGAAAGGATAATGAAAGAGATGCAGGATGGACTCTTAGCTAGACAACATGAGATGATGGACGAATTCTTCCAGAGGATGGAGCAGCAAGGGATGGCTAGATCTGCAGGGAATAGGAATCAAACTCCAGGAAACAATGCATGGATTGCCGTAGTTGGATTGGAGCAAGGTAAAGCCTTGGCCCCACGCCCAGAACAACCGACACATGGGGGCGGCGCTGGAATCAACATGGGAATCAATGCTAATGTCGGAGCGATTGTTGAAACACCAGGGACTGGTGGCATGGGAGCTGATCTGAATACTAGGATAGGGCCAACAGAAGGATATGTACCAGAACTTCCTCGAAGGAACGGAGGAATGAATGAAGCTAGAGTTGCAAATCAGAACATAGGTATGTTGTCGGAAGAGTCCATTTCGAGATACCCCCAACAGGGCAGGGGGCAAAGTATTGCTTTTGGACAGAGACCTTCATTGGACAGTGAGAACAGAGTTGCTGAATTGGTACGGAGATTCATTAGAGGAGGCCCCCCCAGATCAGGGTCTGGAAGATGTGAACAGAAATCCATTTACTGCTAATATCCTGTCGTGACCCTCACTCTATAACACATAGATTTTTTTTTTAAACTTTCAAGAGGAATTCACCACTAAACCCCAATTCTTTTTATATTTGAATATTTATATAATTTCCAAATATTTTTCCCAAGACCCTGGTTTTACCAATATAATCATATCAGTGTACAAACGAATTAAGTCAATTGTATATTTGATGATATACAATTGTTTCTTTATTATTATTTTTTATCAGAGGGAATTTAAATCAAATAGAAATCAAAATACCATACAAGCTATTGATATAGTCACTTGTCTCTTTTCTAAGTCTTATTCTACTACTAGAGGTATACTTTGGCAAATCATAACACTTATATATATTTATCTGCCTAGATAATTCTATTATCAATAAAATAGCATTTACTTAATCTCATGATAGTTATCAAAGTCAATAATAATTAATAACAATAAGTCGGATCGACAAAAATCGATAAATCTTGGAAATTTACTCGAAAATAGGCAAACTAGGCAAAATCAGCAGTTCAGACGTCTAAGTTTTTATGACAGACGTCTAAATTTGATCTCAGACGTCTAAATTTTTATGACAGACGTCTCAGAGGTTTAAAATTGAAACAGAGAGTAAAAAACATTTTGAACTAAATTCAGACATCTCAATTTTTTGTAACAGACGTCTAAATTCGATCTCAGACGTCTAAATTTTTATGACAGACGTCTAAATTTGATCTCAGACGTCTAAATTTTTATGATAGACGGCTCAGAGATCTAAAATTGAAACAGAGAGTAAAAAACATTTTAAACTAAATTCAAACATCTCAAATTTTTGTAACAGACGTCTAAATTCGATCTCAGACGTCTAAATTTTTATGACAGACGTCTCAAAGGTTTAAAAATTGAAATTTAAATACTCAATTACATACAAACTTCCAGAATTCATGCACATGCCAGTATCATCTACCTGCCATGCACAAATTCATTTCACTTGAATATTCTACTAAAATCTTAAGAGTTTATTTTCTCCAAACCAACATTTCATAAAATAAATTAGTAGTTAACCAAACATCATCAATGATCACTCACAACAGGTTTTGCTTAAGTACATATTTTCAACCCCAAATACTTAGAAAGTTTCCTACAAGTAACTTCAATTACAGAAAATAGAATTTGTCTAGTAATTTCATTACAATGCAACTGCAAATTTTAAAACAAGTCTCTCTTATTTATACTAGCAGCCAATGCCTTCTTTACTCATCAAGCCAACTTCAATTTCCTGCAAGCAAATCATTTAGCTGCCCCAAAGAATTTTTGAGACACCCAGATGATTGCAAGGGCAACCAAAAGGGTCAGTTTACACTGGTATGAGCATTTATCAATTTTGTATACATATTCATAATTTTAGTAATCTTGCAATGCCTTCTTAGTTTAACAGGTTTTATACTTAGCATGTTTTGGTTCATACAAAGAGATACAAAATCACTTTCAACAAATTAAACAATACACAGCAAACAGTTAAAATAATCATGTGTGCAATTCTTAAATCATCCTCACCAAATCTTAGATAAGAAAATTCAGGTTTTATACTCCAGATTTCACCCAGCAATTAATCAATGAACAATGTTTATCTTGATTAAATCTAACACCATATCTGAATATTTATAACCCAGATTTTTAAACCCCTGTCCCCATTTATTTTATGGTCTTTAACTCCTTGTCAAATGAACACTATGTATGCATTGTGAAGGAAACTCCCAGGTTACTTAATTTATTCCAACACACAAAGGCCTCAGGGTGCAGTTGCACCATGCATATACTTGCTCCCACCTGAAGTAAGCAGATCATTGACTAACTCCCAAGTGACCAATTTAGTTTTTCTTTCATTCATATTTCAGAAAGATATAACTACTTGTATATTTTCTGGTTCAACCCCATGTTCCCCTATTTAATCTATATCCATGTTTAATGATGATAAGATAGAACAAGAATGCTCAAAACATGTTAACTCTAAAAGCCCACTTACAGATTAATGCTCCAATCAAAAATGCACAAACAAACATCCATATCACCCATAACAAATCATTTCAGAGATTTAAATGACTCATAATATTTTAGGCTGCCTGCAATAGGACTTAATGCCATTGCACACAAAGGATAAATACTCACATTATGTTTTTCCTTTCACTGCCTTAATTTATTAGAACAGTAAATCCCCCAAAGCCTCAAGCTAGTGTTTCTCCTTGCTTATTTTATTTTTGTTTTGATCTCGAGAGAGTGATGGTTTTGGCTATGTGCAGTTATTTATAATTCCATTCTAGGGTTTAAGAAAATGGGTCATTCCCCTGATACCCTTAGATGTTTATTTACACATCACATTCCTGTGTGGTCCTAAGTTGGAAATGCACACATTAGGTTGCTTTAATTAGTTATTTCAGGGATCATGCATTTTTAACACTGCATGCTATTTTCATGTCTCCATTTTATTCATGCCATATGCATGTGATCCTTTATTCATTTCTTTTTATAAGTTTAAGGAATCTGAAAATCTCCTTTGTATTTTCTACCTATCTATTATCTCCATTCAATCATGCATACTATCATACTTTATTATGTAATGTAAAAATCATTCACCCATATTATTTTCTTGAAATAAATATAAGATAATCAAATTTTTATGTGATTCTGTATGTATATATATATTTCTGCCTCTTTGTAAAAATCAGTAACTCCTTCTATTTTTAAATAAAAATCACACATATTATATTAATTATTTCCAGCATAATTATAAGACTTTTACCACAATTTTTTATTAAACTTCATTTTATTCTATCTTTATATAAAACAGCAAATACTCCATATATATTAAATGTATATATATTTACATAATTCTTTGAACATAAAGCTATATTTATTTTGAGTTCCAATTTTTCTTCTAATCACCTTAATTCCTTGCATTTTATCAAACAGAAGCTCCCATGCAAATTTTATTTATTGCCAAATTCTTTTCTGTTTTAATGCAATATATATATTTATATATCTCAGAATTTCCTAATATAAATATATATTATTTTATTTTAGGGTCATTACATATCCGAAACGCGAGAAACCCTCCAGATTTCAAGCTTCCGATACTGGAAATGTACGACGGGAAGACAGACCCGACGATTCATATGATGCGATACATCCAACATATGGAGGTGTTGGGTGCTTCTGAGAAAGTAATGGGGCGATGCTTCCCCTTATACTTAACAGATTTGGCTACAATGTGGTTCATACAATTCGAAAATGGGTCCATAAGCATGTGGACCAACTTCTTGAGACAGTTCAGAATTCATCTCTCACAACCAAGGAATGTACTTACGCTCTCAAACGTAAAACAAAGGCCTGGAGAGTCCTTGAGAAGTTATTTAACAAGATTCAATGCAGCGGCAGCCACGGTGAACAAACCGAACCCATCGTTTATCCTAATAGCAGCAGTATCTAGATTCGCGAATAAGACTGATTTCAAAGCCGCGTTGAAAAGGGACCCACCGATGAATCTTACAGAATTCTATTATGAAGCTGAGAGGTACCTGCATTAGGAAGACGCCGAAGCCAAGGATGAGGATGTGGATGCTGAAGTAAATGCCGTCGAAAGCAGGGGACCATCTGGAGCTGAAATTGGAAAAGACAAAGGGAAGAGGAAAGCCGATGACAACATCAAAGACCCAAAACGATAGAGAAACGAGCCAAGATTCTCCTCGTACACCGAACTGACTGAAACCCCAGAGAGGATATACTTGGATACGAGGGGGCCGAACCTCTACCGAAGGCCGCCTAGGAGGGAGCCCACTGATCAAGAGAAGAGATCTGAAAAGTTTTGCATCTTCCATGAGTTGAATAGGCATGAGACGAACAAGTGTTGACACCTTCGTGATCTGATAGAAGAACTGGTCCGGAACAACTAGCTGCCACAATATGTGAGGAACAGAACTGCGGTGAAATTGCAGGGATAACCGCCATCCATGGCAAATGTATCAAGAAACGCCCAAGGACAAGCGCCAAGGCAAATTATCCTATGATCGGGGTAAACAGGAGTCGGATTCGATTCCAATGCTTTGTTTTATCATTTCTTTTCCTGCACTTTTCTTTTGGTATGTAGACGATAATAATCGAAGGCCGCTTACACATGTACTGGATCCCGAACGGTCCCTAGGCACACTCTGATTTGGATGCCAGAGAGAACTTAGGACAATAACAATCGAAGGCCGCTTACATGTGTACGGGATCCCGAACGATCCCTAGGCACGCTCTAAGTCAGATGATTGAGATCAACATTTAGGACTCCTGCTTGTTTAATTTCTATTTATTTGTTTTGATTTGAATATTTGAATTTTGATAACTGATATTTATCGCCTTAGAGTCCCACCACGGGACCGGAGTGCAAGGTGCAAGTCCCCTTGCCAAAGAGCGAGTGGATGGACTTGTACGATATTGATCGCCATAGAGTCCCACCATGGGATCGGAGTGCAAGAAGTAAGTCCCCTCACTGGAGAGTGAACAGATGGGCTTACTTAATCACCCTTGATTTAACAAACAAACGATTCGGAAAGATCGTCCCCTTAACTTAAAACATTAAACGATCCAAAGAAATCGCGCAATAAACCAAACATTATATGATCCAGAGAGATCGCACATTAAACTAAAAATTAAACGATCCAGAGAGATAATGCATTAAACTTACTTAAGCGGTCCAGAAAGATTGGACCTTAAAACAGATTTGATTTTGCAAAAAAGGATTTGAATGCCTTATAAATAGAAAAAAGGGTAAATCGTGGATGAACACATGATGACTTTGATATATGATGTGATACAATGTGATTTTGATATATGTTGTGACAAGATGTGATTTTGAGATATAATGTGATTTTGATATATGATGTGATTTTGATATATGATGTGATTTTGATATATGATTTGATTTTTATATATGATGTAAAAACTCTGAATGAAAAGCAAAAAATGATAGTGATGTAAATCCTGAATGAACGCGGGACGATTAGAGATGTGTAATATAATTAGAGACATGTGATGTAATAATCCCGAATGAAATCGGAATGATTGTGATGTATAGATTACACTTGGGCAGAGTCTAGAGTCTTAGGCTGTAATAGGTTTGGAATGACTTGTGACTGGCAAGAGAATTCGAAGAAACTGGGCGATTCACCAAGACTAAAGCTCAACAACCGATGACTCGTTGCCATGACCTGTTCTAGAGCAAAGCACACCTTTCATTCAAAAGGAGGGGGCAAATGTTATTCGGGTTTTTAACCCAACAGGATCCAGCAGAATACAAAAGAATCCCATCACATCAGAATGGCTTAGATCTTAACTAGAAAGGCTAAGGCAAGGAGTTGACGAGAGCCAAATCATATTACTAAAGTAACGACCAAGTTCAACTAAACCAAGAAGCTAGCGCCAGTTCAGTCTAGTCAACAATCAAAGCACAATCAGCCATCAGAACGTCATCAAGACGGAGTAACATGCAAAGATACTATGCAAACAACTATGATAAAAGGAAATGGTAACATTTCCAATTTCAAACCCCCAAAAAATCCTAAGTGCTTGGATTCTCAGCAACCCATACCTCTCCACAAACCTTCAAACAAACTAGCTAAAGAAAAATACGAGAGGAGACCAAGACATTGGCTCGCAAAACGACCCATAGGCTAAGGGCCGCCAGCGACCTATGGTTCTTCCTCGTTTTGCATGCCAAACTCTCCTTGGGTCATAGCCTGGCCCAGAAGCTCTCCGATCCATATAAATACCATCCTACCTGCAACATAAACGGGATCTTCCCCAGACTGATTCCTGAAGCTCTACTGGAAACATTCTTCACTCTCTGCCTCCCTCACAACAATCTCCAAAGGAATTCACTGTGATTATCCAGTGGATTCCAACTCTAGGGATTCAATATATTGAGAGATAACCAAAGTTTTGTAATCAAACACATCTTGTAACAGCAATCAGTCTATAAGAAAAATATAAAGTGGACGTAAGCATCATTAACAGCCAAACCACTATAAAAAATTTATGTCTTCTTTCTTTTACTGTTCTTTTCTTATATCTGTGATCTGTGATATTGCTCTGTTAGAACAGGGCTGGGCTTTCAAACTTAAACCAGAGTGTTGATCCATTTTTTGGGTTAATAGTTAGCTTGAAATTTATATACAAATATGTTCATGTTATTTGCAGAAATTAACAAAATCATCATGTTAACGTATGAGAAGTAATCCCATAATTGAATATGATTAATTGTCTTAAAACCCATCTTTGGTAATGATGAGAGATAACCATGAATTCAACTTCAATTATATTGGGAGATTATCCGAAGTTCGATGGTAGAAAATCATAGATTCAACCAAGGATTTAATTATGGATGTTTAGAAATCTAACTTTTGGAGATAACAAATAGAAAATCAATAATGATAATGTAATAGAAGTCTATCGACCCAAATTCAGGAATTAATGAATGAAATTTAAAAGTTAGAAGACCCGAAACCCAGATTCGGGTACTTGTGGATGACAGTCAGAAGTCCATAATAATAATCTTCTTAATAGAGATCTTTAGCCTAGATTCAGGCATTAATGAGTGAATTCTAGTAAATAGTTAAGCCCCAAAACCAAGATTCGAGTATAATGAAGACCATAAATTAGAAGTCCTGAAACCCAGATTTGGGTATTAATAAGTGAAATACCAAACTCAAAAATGAATGACCCAAAACCCATATTCGGGTATTAATAAGTGAAGTTTGGAAATTCTTCTTTGTTAGTTGGAGGCTGTAGATTCTCATTTAAGCCTTGTATGTAGTTGCTATTTAATCAGCTGCTTCTTGAGCTCGGACGTCTTAGTCCATATTTTGATATGCCGTTTCTTGGGCTCGGACGTCTTAGTCCATAGTTTGATATGCCGTTTCTTGGGCTCGGACGTCTTCGTCCATTGTTGTCTGGTATGCTTTGGTTAGATTATTCTCAAGCTGGAACCAAGTACTTACCCAACCTCCCTCCAGGAGGCGCCTTGACCTGGCCATAGCGTAACGTGGCCAAGGGCTTGTCGATGCTTCAACCTGGCCATAGCATGGCACGGATAAAGGCTTACTCTAACCTCCCTCTAGGAGGCGCTTTGACTTGGCCATAGCATGGCACAACCAAGGGCTTGTCGATGCTTTAACCTAGCCATAGCATGGTGCGGATAAAGGCTTACAGTCCTCCCTCAAGGAGGTGCTTTGACCTAGCCATAGCGTGGCGCGGATAAAGGTTTACACTCCTCCCTCCAGGAGGTGTTCTGCCCTGGCCAACTCGGTGCGAACAGAAGCTTTGACCGTTTAAGGTAATGTCTAAGTGAAAGGAGTATTTCACTCCCAACCATATAGATTCTTTTTAGTAAAGTAGTTCTTTATTAACTTCATTCAGGATCTCTTTACAAACCCATTAATTTTTCCTTGTTTGAAAAAGTTAATTATCATTCCTTCAAGCGCTCTGCAGTGACTGGTTTCATGTCCATTCATCATATGGTAGTAGCAATAGGATCCTCCCAAGTTCCTTTCATTTTTAGGCTTTTTCTTTTGGGATAGCTAATAATTGAGTTCATCCTTGGTTAACAAGTAGACATTCTCAATAGATGTTGTTAAGTTGCATTCTTTTGGAAGTCTTGACTTGAAGCTTGTTTCTCGAGGATGGTTTCTAAGTCTTTTATTACTTGGCTCTGGAGTTCCTACTTTGACAACTGGTTTTCTCTTTAAAACTCTTTAGGGCTCTGGTGTAGGTAGTGTTCCACTTGTTACTTGGTCCCATTTGTGTGCAAAGGCGTTGTAATCAGCCGTTATTCCTTCAAAAATTGTGCCTTTGGTATAATGTTGAATTATTCTTCTCATTTGATCGAACAAGTTGTTACACCCATTTTTCTTTTCTCCTAAGGCAAAGATTGGGGTGGGGCCAATATGAAAAGAGTTTATACTCCATTTAAGTGGATTATAGGCTTTAACTTTCTTTTTCCTTATGATCCTTAAAGCCTTCATCCTTAACAGTTGTTCTTCTTATAGATTCTTATCATTAATTGTTTCATGGGAGAATCCAATCAGATGTGGCTCCGAGGAACCTTGCTTGGATCTTCTGATTTTGCCAATCATGATGAAGTAAAGTCTAAAATGGGTAAGCTTGAAATAGAATTGGATTAGAGGAAAATGATGTGGAAGTTTAACAGCATTGGAGGTTCGAGCCCTTCTTCTAGCGCCAAAATGTTAACAAGAAAACTTGTCAACACCCCAAAGTAGAATTTTGGATATAGATGTTCCAATTAAACCACCTTTCGACTAGATAAGAATAGTGTGCACCTTTCTATTTCTTTTGGTCTACCTTTCGAATGGGTTGTAGTGGTTGGAATTTATTAATTGTGACCTTTCGACTTGGTCGAAACACTTCAATCCTTTTTTCAACACCTTTCGAGGCAGGTGAACTGATTTAGGGTCTTATCGAAACCTCCCTTTCGAAATGGTTGTGGTAACTTAAAGGTTAACTCTAATGTTTAAGGATGTGGGCTGAATGGATGGGTTTCGACTTTGTTGAAGGTTTACTTCTTTAATAAATTTGGCTTGGATTGTTAAGCCTAGGGATTTTGGCAAAGTTATGGTTTTGACTCACTAGAAAGATAAGCTTTTGGAGATTTGTGATTTGGAGCTAGAACCTAAGTGTTTTTGATGCAGCGCAATCTACCAATTCATCATATTGGAATCGTTCGAGGCCCTTAGGTCGCTCATGACCTAGTGAAACCTTAGGTCGCTCATGACCTAGTGAAGGTCGCTCACGAGTTAATGGAATCAGTGTTAAGACATGCAAGCAACTAAGCGAGATAAGTGAAACAACATTAGGTCGCTCCGACCTTTCGAATGTGGACTGTTTTGAGTTACGACCTAAGTTAGGTCGCGGGAAGATAGGTCGCTCGATCTTATGTCGCTGGGAAGATAGGTCGCTCGATCTTATGTCGCTGGGAAGGTAGGTCTCTTGATCTTATGCACTGAGAAGATAGGTCGCTGCCTTGTATTTTAGGTCGCTCAAGTGTTAGGTCGTAAGTTGTGATGTTGTAACTATTGTAAATACTATAAGTCGTAAATCGCATGCCTTGTTAAGTCGTGTGAGTTGTATTTGCTTTATGTTGTACTTAGGTCGTTTACTATGTATAATGTAACCTGTTTGTGTTAGGTCATTTTCGACCTATGTTAGGTCGCGCCACCTGGGTTAGGTCGGCTGTCTTGTGTGAGTTGTAAGCCTATAAATAGGCGGGTGGTATCATTTGTAACTCTAGGTTGATTTTGAATAAACTTTTGTTTGAGTGCTTTGTGCCTCTTCTCAAATTGGTAGTTGAGTGTGACTTCCTATCTCCACTTTCGGCATTCGAGTGCGCTCGAATCAATGACTGCTGAAGCCGATTCACGGAATCTAGTGCGCTAGATCAAAGTAGAAGAATCGTAGATCTTTAAACACGGTATCGTGCACGATCAACGTGTTTGAGATAGCTAGAATCCGGTATCTTTTGATCAACGGATTTGGGCCTTTGGTGTTTTTCAATCCACCGATTGCTACTTTCATCATTTCATTCGTTTCAGTTATCCGCTGCTGCATCAGTTTTGGACTAAATAAGGGGTTTCCACTCAGTCGGAGGGTATCTTTTCGATGAAGTCGTCATAGGCAGAACATAATCAAATCCAGTAGAAATCTCTAAACAGTAGCATAATCAAAAAACTTAAGAATCTCTTTTCTTTAACTAATGATGTACACAGTGATCAATTTTCTTAATTCAATTCCCAAATTAGGGTTACAAATTTACAATTGTAAGAAAGTATAAGAGTAGAGTGAATAAAATTCGGATCCCCTAAACCAGACCCCTAGGATCTTATTTACAGATGCGGGTTGGCACCTTTCGACTCAGAGCTTTCGACCTGTTCGAAAGGTGGCTTTATATACCTTCCGTCTCCTTTGACACTTGCACATCCCTTCGCAATGCTTTCAATTGGGTTTGAATGCTTCTGTCTTCGTCGAAACGGGTAGACGTGCCTTTTCCTTTGTACTGCTTTGTTGTTGCAAGTGTGTAGGAGTAAGAGCTTTTGACTATGTCATCAGGTTGTTCTTTGGAGTTTCGAAGGTGTTGATGGTTTTGACGCAGTAGGTAGCTTTCGAATGCATGCTTGCGACTTGATACGGAACCTTCCCTGGATGTTAAAGGCTTCGACCGGTTCGAAAGGCTTGATTATGATTTCAAAGGTTTGTTCTGATCAAGTCATCTTTCTGAGTAGTTTGAATGAAGGTGAAACCTTTGGTTTCGAAAGGTCTTGCATGCATGCTGCCTTTGAAAGGTACTCCTCCACTTATTCGAAACGTCTTCATGTAGGCGAAAGCATCTGTTTCAAAATGTAGACATTAACGCGAAAGGGAGCTTTCGACCATATTGACCCCTTCGAAAGCTTGTAACACATCTGACTTTTGGCTGTAGCATCCCTTCAACTCCTTCGAAAGGTTTTGTTGGTATTATCATCTCTTGTTCCTTTTTCCTTTTAACTATTTTGGTTTCGACAAGGTTGAAGTAGGAATTTGTGGTAACAGATCTCCCATTTGGGATCAAGGAAAGGCTGCAATGAAAGGTGCAACTATTATTTTGGTTATTCTATCCGTACCCCATTTGACTCAGGAGCATCACACTCATTCGTTCCTAAACTATAGTTAACTCTTTGAGTCTTAGAACTCTCGTTGCCAACAACCCAATAGTAGTACAAAATCATATTGGGGGGTCGATACATCTTTCCTTAATTTGCAAAGACCTAGTGGTGGACATATGTGATATTGATTTTACATGTAACACGTATGTTCTTAATTTTGAGGGGTATGGACTTATCCTAGGGATGGATTTGTTATCTTACTATAGGTCTATTTTAGGTTGCGATAGGAGAATTGTAAGGTTAAGGAGTTATAAGGGGCAAGATGTATATGCTCGTTGTACACCACAAAACTCGGTCGAGTTAAGCTACTTATATTCACTTAGCTTGTCACAAGATGAGCTCTCATCTATAACCGTAGTTCAAGAACTTCCTGATGTCTTTAAGGAAGTCTTAGGTCTCCCACCCCAAATGGAGATCGAATTTAGGATTGATTTGGAGAAGGAAGCTAGACCTGTTGCTCTGCCAGTAAGTCACATAGTCCCCAAAGAAAGACTAGAGTTAGATAAGTATCTCTCGGAGCTGTTGCAGAAAGGATTTATTTCGTCAAAGTACTTTTGAATAGGGAGCACCCATTGTCTTTGCCACTAGGGCAGACGGCTCATTAAGGCTGTAACAATCCTGATTTTTTAATGTTTTTTAAATAAATAAAGATTTATACTAGAAATTTAAATGAGAAATTTGATTTCTCATTTATTGAAATTAGAGAAATTAGAATTTGGTTGAAGGTATTTGTTTGGTTTGAAATTGGTGTTCTTTGTTAAATAATAAACAAATCTATTTTGAAGAGAATATAGTGATTTTATTTTGTTTAGTAAATCTTTTCATTGTTATAAAAATAATGCAATAAAGAAGTCATTTTGTAAATAAATTTTTAAATGATTTCATTATTATTAATGGGAAATTAATTATTTTATAATTTTAGATCTTAAAATTTATATGAAATAAAGTATTAAGAATAACTTACAAATTTGGATATATGGTTTTGATTTGGTTTAAGAAATTAATTAGGATTTGGTTATTAGCATTAGAAGTAATGCTCATTTAACAGAAAAAAAAATTATTTTATTTATATGGGCTTAAACTAAACCCAAACCCATCTCTAAGCAAAAATAAGAAGTAACCTTCTCATCTTTCTCATTTTTCTACATCCTATACATACTCAATTTCTGAAAATAGAAACAGAGCACGCTAGAGTTTCATTCTCCTTCTTTTTTCAATCTAAATTGGTGATTTTAAAATAGAAGAAAATTTAGATAAATTAGGAGAAAATCAAGGTATGTTATTGGAAACTTTATATATCCTTTAGCTCTATCAATTTCAGTTTTTAGCAAGTGATTTAGCTCATTTGTATTTCTTTGAAAATTAAGTTGTAGGGTTTGATTCAAGTTAGAAGTCAAGTTGGGTTTGGCTGTGAATTTACTAAGAAAATCAAAGGAATTAAGGTGAGTTAACCCTCACAGCTATATCTATTTGAATTCAAGTTGTTGATTGTGTTAATTGAATGAATTGTTATTGAATTATCTTAAGTTTGGTTGTAATGTTTGCATAACTAGTTGCTAGATTTTCTGTTTACTGAAAACCTTAGACATTTAACCTCTTATTTTATTAATTCCATGAGGTTTGAGTATTGCATGTTTCCAAAATCTTCACCTAGGAAGTCTATAAAGGTTGCAGTTCGAAAACCGATGGAAATAGACCGCCAGGGAGGCCGTAACATTGCCTCAAACATGTTTCAGACAGCACAATCGGTGGACCGGTCCACTTGGACTGGTGCATCGGTCGTGGCTTGGAATGTGTTCTAGGCCATGCTATGTGACTTCCCCGATAGACCGTTCGACTCTCGTTTTTCCCGATGTATTCTTGATGTCTTGTGTTGTGTGCTAGTACCTTGGCTGTGATGATTTGAATGCATATTATGAAGTTTTAAATTTATGAATTGATAAATTGATTTTGATGATATAATGCCATAGAGTTGCTACTATGGATATATGAAGTTACACATGACATTGGACATAAGTTTATTGCATTATTTCAACTAGTGTTTTCAAAAGAAATATTTTCTAATCCAAAGGTTTTTTGAATTATTTTAAGTATGAATATTTTCTACAAAAGAATGTTTGGAATATATATATCTAAGATATTTAATTGTAATATCAATGATTTTAAATGGGTTTAGAATGATGGTTTTAAAAGTGTATTTATAAATACCGATGTATAAATTTATAAATACCTTCTAATATGTGTGTGTGTGTACGTATGTATGTATTCTAGTTTATAAAAAGGATAGTTTCAAGAAGGATTTCAAAGCAAATTGTTCTCATAAAACTGCATGACGTTGATTAGATGAGGAATCGATTTAAATGGTTTAATAAAATGAGTTATTGGATTGTTTTACCAATTAATTATTGGATTGTTCGAATGAACATTTATTTTGAACGAGTGGGATTTATAATCACTTAGTAAATAATTAAGTAACGCTACGTTGTTATGGGACATTGCACGATACTTATCAAGTTACTAATTAAAAGTAAATTACACTTATCGAGTGGAGTTTACAAACTTATAGTAAACATTTGAGTAAACCCAAGTGGTTATGGGACATGCGGTCGTTACTTGAATGATTACTTATAGAAAGTATATAACCCTTATTCCGTCGAGTTTTAGACTCGTCCGTGGGTAGGCCGCTTAATGCGAATTTTGTGTGTTTTCAAGGCCCATATCTAGTGCTACTCATTTACTAATGAATTATTACTTGCAATGTGCTTGTATTTGTATTGACATGTGATGCACTTGTCTATTAGGCTAGCTATTGATGATGACGAGAGATGTACTCATATTTGGTGTTGACTTGCAATGCGCTTGTCTAATAGTCGACTAGTGAAGTGCTTATTTTACGTGCAATGTGCACGTCGATGATAATAAATTAGTGAAATGCTTATTTATTACGTACGAAGTGCACGATGATGATTATTGACTTATGAAGTGCTTTTCTTTTGATTGCTTTCATGATTTAGAATTACTATGCTTTTAATAATGGTTGTTATCACTTTGATGTTTTGTACTGAATTAGTGTAGCCTAACCTTAAGTCATGAAGTTCATATGAAGTATTAAGTAGATTAGTGAAGTACAACCTATGATATTTTACCCTTGATGTTTATGTACTCTATTATTACCATAAACTAACCTTTTTGATAATTAAAGATAGTCTGACCAAGGTGTTATTTTAATGCTCGAGTCAAACCGAGACCTGACAAGAACAGGGACTCAGTGGCTTTGGATGTGAGCTAGCATTAGGAGTTTTATCTGATGTTGTTATTATTTTAATGGACCACTTGAGTTTAGCTACATGCTTGATCTATGTTTGTTAATGTTGTAGACATGTATAATTGAGACTTATCATTATACAGATGTATAATTGTGAGTCTAGTATTTCCTTTTTGTAGACTCATACTTTTGGAAGTCATTGATGTATATTATTTCAGTTGTGATGATTAACTCTATGTTATACATTATACTGTGTATTGTTCTGAATTATAGTAAACTTCTGTATCATTGTTTTGTGCCTAGATTGGATATGTCAAATCCCCACTTCTAAGAAAGAAAAATATAATCACATTATTTGACGTATCAGTACTCGCCCAAAGCAATTTTATGGATGGTCGCTCCTAACAAGCCCTATTCTCTTTACTAATAGATAGTATTACTAGTAACACACTTTGTTATGGGTTTCGAGGCAGGGCATTACAGTTGGTACCAGAGAAAAGGTTCAGAACAATATATGACATAAGAAACATGAATCGTGGCCTAGACAAACTTAGAGTCCCATCCCTTGAGTGTGTCGGGTAGAGTTTAGGGTTTATTTTCTATTGGGAATAGAAGCACAAATGCTTATTCAGAATAATCATCAGGATGTATTTGTGAAATTTTTTAATTACTTTATAAATTGTTTTTATAAAATGGTTTTAGAAGTAGTGTGTGTAGTGGAGTCCTGAACCGTTAGAGATCAAAGTTGCACAGCGGAAGCTGATAGACTATTTCCGCTAAGCACAGTAGTTAGGTGTTTATTTATATTTGATTGTATGATGTGTGCATGGATGAATAGATGAATTCTTAAATTGATATTAACATATTTTCAATTATATGAAGGAATATATATATAGATTGATGAATAAATAATTAGAAATTAGTTTTGTGTTAAACTACCCATTGATTGCTTTAAGAATTCTGGTCGATGCGCCTGATCAACGTTATTGATAGGGGTTCCTAAACACTTCAAACGGGACAGTCAGGCATAGTGCTTTTGAGTTTTAATATTTTTAAAGGTTTAACAAAAGTTATAAATAATATTTGAAAAGTGATAAAGTTTTAATTGAGTTAAATATTCTTTTGAAAGGAAAAATATTTTTGAAGAGTAAATCAAGAAGAGAAATAATTAGAAATTTATTTTATGGATGGTCGCTCCTAACCAGCCCTATTCTCTACACTAAAAGACAATATTAATAGTAATACCCTTTGTTAGTATGGGTTTCGGAGTGGGATGTTACAAAGGATATGCGTCGATTATAGAAAACCCAACAAGTTGACTAAAAAGAATAAGTATCTTTTGCCTAGAATAGATGATTTGTTTGATCAGCTTGTTGGAGCCAGAATCTTTTCCCAATCGGACTTAGCCACTGGATTTCATCAATTGAGGATAGCGGTGGATAGTAAGTAGAAGACCACATTTCGCACTCTGGATGGATTGTATGAGTGGGAATTGATGCTTTTTGGATTGACGAATGCCCCCGCATACTTTGTAGATTTGATGAGTATAGTTTTTAGAGGACAGCAGAATAAATTCGTCATAGTGCTTGTGTATGATATCTTAGCATTCTCCAAGAGTGAAGATGAGCATGAAAATCACTTAAGGGAGGTAATAGGGACTTTGAGAAGGCACCAAGTTAAAGCCAAACTCTCAAAATGTCACTTTTGGAAGAAGAAGGTGAGATTTCTTGAACACATTGTTATTAAGAAAGGATTGTCTGTAGACCCTGCTAAGTGGAAGCTATTCAAGATTAAAATGAGCACAACCAAGTTTAACATTTATCACTAACACAATTATGGTCCATACACAAATTAATATGATAAATAATCACAACCATAAACACTTGCAACTATTCAAACATAACACAAACATATCCAAACATGCATAACATAAAACGGTGATTATCTAACATAACTATTTATCTTGAAAATCAATTTAGATTATATAGTGATGAGAATTTTTTCACCTTCATTTTCACTCCGTCAATCTTTTATGTAAGCTACGTGCCTCTCGAACTAACGTGCTATTTCCGAGCGTCTTGAATTTGCCGTTTCCTTTCCTTCTCTTTTTTTCTTTCTTTTCTTTTTCTTTTTTTCTTCTTTCTTCTTTTTTTTTCTTCTTTTTTATTTTTTTATTTGGGCGTGGGTATGGAGAGGTTGGACGCCATGGAAGAGAGGAAGAAGTGGATTAAGAAGTTTTTTAAGAAGAGGTTAGAGAGTAACAAGTGGATTAGTGCTTAAGCACTCCACTATTTTTAACCTTCCTACTTCTCTTAAAGAGAGAAGCCATTAAAATAGCTTAAAGAAAGAAGAAGAAGAAGAAGAGAATAATTTGTGTGAGAATGGAAGAGGTATGCATGGCTATTTATAGGAAAAAGTTTGGAATAAAATATTATTATGTAAAATGACCAAAATACTTTTTACTTACTTTTTAAGCAACCTTATTTTCTTCAACACTTAAGATCACATTTCAAATCATGCTTTATGTCACTTTCACTTAAGGAGTAAGAAAAGTAAAGTCATAATTATGTTTGGTTTGATTTGACATGTTTTGGAATTTTGTGCTTACTTTTTCTTAATGAAATTCTAGAATTTTCTAAGTATGTTTAGTAAAAGTAAACTTGATTAGTGAATTAATTAATACTTATACTATTTGAATATATGTTCATATATAAGAAAATAAAGGTGCGACAACGTTGCGACAACTTTTAATCGACAAAACGTTGATTTTCGACAAAATATTTTACGGTCACATTTTGACGTTTTAGTCAAACTATTTATTTATGTAAACCAAATTTAAAAATGAACATTTTACTTCTTTTAAATAAATTAAAACATGTCTATTAATATTTTAAAATCATATTTAAATAATATCAAAATCTCAATTTTTTTAGTGTATGTAAAACTAACAAAATACGACAAAATTTGGATATTTTTGTAAAACGATTATTAACATATTTTTAAATTTTTTAATATACTTTTATTATCTTTATTAGGTGTTTTAAAATAAGATTTAACTTTTCAAATAAATATTTAAATCTATTTATTTAAGGCTTTATTTATTTTTAACAAAACTTAACTTTTGCTGATTTGTTCTAAAATCCAAATTTATACTTTTTAATTATTAACTATAAGAATAAATAATTTCTCTTTTATGATTTATTATATAACTTGTTTATTTAAGTTTTAACCTTTTTAAATTTAAAATAAACAAAATCTCTCATTTTCGAAGTAGCGAATTACGGGTCGTTACATTCTCCCCTACTTAAAAGCATTTCGTCCTCGAAATGAAAGTTAGATAAAGGAATCTATCTCATACTTGTATCCTCAAACATTTTGATTGATTTATACTGATGATAGAAAGAAAATGCATATATAAAAAGAAGGTCAATACCATAACCATAACAACACTGAACAATTAACACCAGACATACATACATGGAATAGAGATTCCCCATACCAACCTGAGTACTTATCACATACTTAAGGTTATATATACATACATTAAGTCAGACTTCTATCCTATCCATTCTAGTGTGTACTGCACACTTAAGATAATATATACAACTACAAAATAGACTATACTTCCAAAAACAACCAAACTGATACTATATCAACATAAATGAATACACCCACATATCACATCCCCTGACCTGAGCATGTACTACACCTGAGGTCTATATACCAAGACATAAGTCTAACCCTTATATCTTAGTACCTACTATTTAAGATAACTGTCCAACTACTATGTTGACAGACCCAAAACATCATACTATATGTGATATTTGATTCGATCTATTATTCAAATCCACAACTTTACTTCCGAACTAGTATCGATCCCCCATTTTCTAATACGGACTTTGACCAGAATTCTTGATCACAAACCATTGCTTTCCTTGCATAGCTCTCAACTATGATAGAAAACTTGAGTACATAATCACAAACCCTTATCAATGTTCGTCGTCAAGAATCGGGTGATAAATCCTTTTTCGGGCTGGTGTAAACACCTCAAATTCTGTACTCAAATCTTAGATCAAAATTTTATGTGCCAAAATGATCTACGTATAACTTATGTATTTATTCACATTTATTTTTACCTAATATATTTCTTCAAAATTTCTATTAATCCAAGTTTATTTCACAACCATTTACTTTTTACTAAATCCATTATTACTTAAGCATACAAATGTGACTTAAACTTGTATAATATACGTTTACTTCCTAAGAGTATATATACATATCCCTAAACTTCAAACCGTTATTAATTTAATTAGGGGTTTAACAGATGTGAAATTTTACTATTATCTCAAATTAATAAGTTATAAAACTTAATCCTTAGTTTTATTTACCTAAGGTCTTAATTAAGCTAATATTATTTATCTTATCCATATATTAATAAGACAACTTTACTAAGTGTACATCTTTTTCTTACTAATTCTATGATTATCTACTTAACTTATTTACCTATCCATTTCTAAATCGAATTTCTTAACCTTAAATCCATCAAATACCTTATAATCAAATTGTGAAACTTAATTCACATGGTATTTGTTATTTAAACATTTTCATCCAACAATCAACCTATTAACCATATTATTCAAATCTATCCACTTCTAATCTTACTTCATTTTGAATTACAAATGTTACCCTAAATGTATCACTAATTCAAAGTTTTATATTAGGATGATATTACTTATATCTCTTATTCCTAAATTTCACTTTGATTCTAACCTAATCAAAGTGTCTAAATTTCAAATTAACTTATCTCCTTTATAAGTTATAGAACTTACCCTTTTATATTATATTTACCCAAAGTCTCAATTTCAGCTAATCTTTTTCTATCTTGTTGATAAGAATTTTTCTAAGTGTGCATTTTCTTTTCACTTTCTCTAATTACAACTTCTAGCTTCAATATTATCATCAAATATCTTATAGTTAAATCGTGAATTTGACTTCACCAGATATTTGTACTTAGCTTTTAAATCCATCAACTTTGATGATCATTAAACCATTATTTCTTAATAATCAAATGTCTAGTGGTATATGATTAAAGTTCTAAATTCTAGCTTTCAACTAATTGATTCTATATGGAATATCTCATAGTCAAATCGTACAATTCTAATCACAAGATATTCATATTTTAGTTTTACTAAGCTAAATTACAAACAATCCTTAATTTCTAACCCAGAAATAATAATATCCCTTTTAATATTTAAAATATAAACCCAAGGTAAAATTATTTCATTTACCAACTTTTAAAACAAAACATTTTTATAAAATTAACAAATACGCGCTCATATATAATACTATCAAAACTCATTCTAGGGTGTTACTAACCCTATCTCTAATAAGTTACTCATCCTAGGATATTACTAATCCTATCTCTGATGAGACTTACCCCTATCAAGCTTCGGTGTTCACTCAACCAAAAGCTCTGATACCAAATGTAACGAACGGGCAATTCCGTACCCGCCCCGTTAGGCTTTACAACCATCCCGCTACCCTTCTGCTTTTCGACATGGGAGTACTCCTGCTTTTCAACATGGAGGTGACCACAAGTGGTACTTCGAATTTGCTTCTACGACAAGCCTCTCGACTATCAACTAACTCTTTCACACTAGGGACATGTAGGGGTAAGAGTCTAAACTTAGTTACTGTTCACAAAGCGAGCACCCCCTATCATGCTGAACATAATCAAGCAAATCCGATACCGGTTCCTTCGAAATCCAATTATCGATAAAAAGTGAATATTGGTATACAATATCATTAAGTCTCTTTTCAATTTAATTCTTCTCGGATGATTTCAAAATCTCTTTCTTTTGTCTTAGAGAAATTCTATGTTAATTCATTCTTTTGCTTTGGATAATATCTCAATTTTCTTTTATTTTGGAAAAATCAATATAATCTTTTTAGAGAATCCGGGCTTTTCTTTCGATCCATCCCACCCCTCGTCTAAGAAAAGAAAACAAAGGCCAGGTAAGTTCAGGGCACTGGTTGCTCCATCCCTAACCTTAGTTAAACACCTTGTTTTATTTTCCCAGATCTCACAGGCGGGATAAATGTACTAGTCGTTTCCGCATACTCAGCTATCAACTTTATTTTGGGATTTATTATAAAAATTCCAAATTATCTTTTAAACGCTTAATTTTCCTTTTAAAAACATTCAAAATTAATTCCAGGAAAAATCATTACGTCTAAACTCATATTCAAAAAGTTATAGAATTTGTAGCATAAAAATGCTGTGGAAAGTGCTATATAATCTTATTTGATTTAAACAACTTTTTAATATTTGAAAATTCATATTTTCCATTTCAAATCTTTTTTAAACTACTTAAATAGATTTATCAAATTTATTCCACATCTTTCTATAATTAAAAATGTTCATTTAAACAGATTTCCCGTTATGGTCACTTAACTACACTAGCGTGATTTTTCTAGAAAATTGATTTGGATATATTTCAAAATCTACTCAACGAAATTTTGATTTTATTTCTTCGTTTAGAAGATATGGATATAATAGTCCGGAATTTTCTTATCTCGAAGAATTCCGAGCTATATTCCACTCTATACACTCATTTGAACTTTTCGGCGCGAAATCGCGAACTACCGTTGCGCGACGCGCCTAGTTTTATCTTGTTTTTCAACACTTGAAATAATCTATTCCAATTAAATTTTATTACTTGTACAACCATTACAAATCATATTAAACCAATATTTTCACTTTTAAAGTATTTAAAATGTATTTTCAATATTTTCATATTATAATATTATTTTATTCCTATTATTTTAATATTAAATTTTAAATTTCAATTCTAACTTCAAATTAAACTCAATTACAGCTTAGATTTCAAATCTAATTCCAATTCTAATTTAAATTTCAACCTTAATCTCACTTTCAATTTTCAAAATCGATTTCAATTTCAATTTAACTTTCCATTTCAAATCCAATTCCACTTCTAATTTCACATTCTCTTTTATTTCCACTTTAATTTCAATTCCACTTAAAAAGAGACTTATTTTTCCAAAGTATATCATATCATCAAATTAGGGTCTTATTTAATAAAGGGAATACTTAATCAAAATGAGCATAACCAAGTTTAACATTTATCACTAACATAATTATGGTCCATACACAAACAAATATGATAAATAATCACAACCATAAACACTTGCAACTATTCAAACATAACACAAACATATCCAAACATCCATAACATAAAATGGTGATTATCTAACATAACCATTTATCTTGAAAATCAATTTAGATTATATAGCGATGAGAATTTTCTCACCTTCATTTTCACTCCGTCAATCTTTTATGTAAGCTACATGCCTCTCGAACTAACGTGCTATTTGCGAGCGTCTCGAATTTGCCGTTTCATTTCCTTCTCTTTTTTTCTTTTCTTTTTTTCTTCTTTCTTCTTTTTTTATTTATTAATTTGGGTGTGGGTATGGAGAGGTTGGAGGCCATGGAAGAGAGGAAGAAGTGGATTAAGAAGTTGTCTAAGAAGAGGTTAGAGAGTAACTAGTGGATTAGTGCTTAAGAACTCCACTATTTTTAACCCTCCTACCTCTCTTAAAGAGAGAATCCATTAAAATAGCTTAAAGAAAGAAGAAGAAGAAGAAGAAGAGAATGATTTGTATGAGAATGGAAGAGGTATGCATGGCTATTTATAGGAAAAAGTTGGGAATAAAATATTATTATGTAAAATGACCAAAATACCATTTACTTACTTTTTAAGTAACCTTATTTTTTTCAACAGTTAACATCACATTTCAAATCATGCTTTATGTCACTTTCACTTAAGGAGTAAGAAAAGTAAATTAATAATTATGTTTGGTTTGATTTGACATGTTTTGGAATTTTGTGCTTACTTTTTCTTAATGAAATTCTCGAATTTTCTAGGTATGTTTAGTAAAAGTAAACTTGATTAGTGAATTAATTAATACTTATACTATTTGAATATATGTTCATATATAAGAAAATAAAGGTGCGACAATGTTGCGACAACTTTTAATCGACAATACGTTGATTTTCGACAAAATATTTTACGGTCACATTTTAATGTTTTAGTTAAACTATTTATATATGTAAACCAAAATTAAAAATGAACTTTTTACTTCTTTTAAATAAATTAAAACATGTTTATTCATATTTTAAAATCATATTTAAATAATATCAAAATCTCTATTTTTACAGTGTATGTAAAACTGACAAAATGCGACAAAATTTAGATATTTTTGTAAAACGATTATTAACATATTTTTAAATCTTTTAATATACTTTTATTATCTTTATTAGGTGTTTTAAAATAAGATTTAACTTTTCAAATAAATATTTAAATCTATTTATTTAAGGCTTTATTTATTTTTAACAAAACTTAACTTTTGCTGATTTGTTCTAAAATCCAAATTTATACTTTTTAATTATTAACTATAAGAATAAATAATTTATCTTTTATGATTTATTATATAACTTATTTATTTAAGTTTTAAACCTTTTTAAATTTTAAATACACAAAATCTCTCATTTTCGAAGTAGCGAAATTACGGGTCGTTACAAATGTGGTGTTAGCTATGTTGGCAGAATGGAAGGATGTAGAGGCATTGACTACTTATAGTGTGCAGTTAAGATCGACTGCTAGTTCTATTCAAAGTACTGGCATGTCTTCTTGCTTGGAAGTACGACCAGAATTGATCGAAAAGATCGCTTCTTAGCAAAGAGATGATCCATAACTAGCCGAAAGGATTAGAGGATTGGAAAGTGGAACTTAGATTAATGATTTAAATGATTTTAGTCTTGACCAAAGAGGATGGTTAAGGAAGATGGGACGGTTATGTGTTCCAGATGTTGGTGACCTAAGAAAGAAAGTTCTTAGGGAGTGTCATTGATCGAAGTTTACTATACATTTTGGAGGAACTAAGATGTATCAGGATATGAAAAAAAGTTTTTTCTAGGAAGGTATGAAAAGTGATGTAGGCTTATTGGTGAAGGTATGTGCGAATTTCTAGCAATTGAAAGCCAAACATCAGATGCCAAGTGGGTTGCTTCAGCCATTAGATATACCGGTTTGGAAATGGATTCTATATCCATGGATTTTATTGATGGGTTGCCAAGGTCGAATAGGGGAAATGAAAGTATTTGGGTCATAGTGGATAGACTGACCATGAGTGCACATCTCATTCCCGTTAAGTCAACCAGGACTTCACTTGTATTAGCTAAGTTGTTTATGAAGAATATTGTTAGACTACATGCGATTCCTAGTAATATAGTCAACGATGGAGATACTTTGTTCACTAGTGAATTTTGGAAGAGTCTACAAGAGATGTTAGGTACCAAGCTTAAGATGAGTACTGCTTATCACCCATAGATTGATGGATAGACAAAGAGAGTCAATAAGGTACTTGAAAATTTGTTGAGAGCTTGTGTACTAGATTTTGGTTGGTCATGGGAAGACCATTTGCACTTAGCTAAGTTTTCCTATAATGATAGTTATCAAACTAGTATAGGAATGGAGCCTTTCAAAGCTTTGTATGGAAGGCCGTGCAAATCACAAGCATGTCGGTTGGAGACTGGAGATAGATTGGTCCTTAGTCCAGATATGGTGAGAGAAGCCACCAAGAGTATTGAGTTAATCCGAGTTAGGATGAGGGAAGCTCGGTCTAAGCAGAAAAGCAACATAGATAAGAGGCGTAAAGATCTAGAGTTCTCAATTGGAGATCATTTTTTGATTAAAGTATCACCGATGAAGGGTGTAGTACAGTTTGGAAAGTCAGGGAAACTGGCGTCGAGATATGTTGGACCGTCTATTATAGAGGGGATCTAAAAACTCACGTACCGGGTAGAGTTAACGAGTAGTTTGATAAGAATCTGTAATGTGTTTCATGTTTCTCATCGTCGAAAGTATGTGCATGATCAGAGACTATTATTGCTCGGCTACATTGGAAGACTTAGTAGTGAGATTGGATTTGATTGTTATGAGATAACTAGTTCGTGTTGTGGCCAGAGATGAGAAGAGGTTAAGGAACAAGGCAGTCAAGTTAGTGAAAGTCCAATAGAGTGACAACAAGAAAGACTATATTTAGGAGAAAAAGGACAGGATTAGGGATACTTATCCTGAGTTATTATGAGGGTATGTTTTATGATTGTTGTATATAGACTTGGTAACTGGTAGGATATACTAGAATTGTTTGCATGTTTAATATGCTTGTTATGTAGTCCTTACTTAATTTTGAGGACGAAATTCTTTAAGAAGGGGAGCATGTAACACACTTAATTTTCGTTTAACAGTACTTAGGAAATATAATTGGATAGATTAAATGGAATAATATAGTGGGATATGGGGATGAGATTTTATGATTTAATAGGTCGTGCCTTAATAAATCAAGTAATAAGATTATTTTGGAAACTTAACACATAAGAGAATATATTAGAGGGGAAAAAGAAATAGATCCATCTTTTATCCATTAAACCATCACCCTCTCATACATTCTCACTTACACTCAAAAACAATCAAAAAGAAAAAACCTAAAGGACGGCCATTTCTAAGGGGAAGAAGGGAACGAAATCAAAGGGGAAACAAAGTGATTTAAACGTTTCATCAAATCTCAACTCCATCATTCATTTTAACGTGAATAATAAGTGAAATATCTCTATTGTTTGTTTTTGAGCTAAGAGTAATACCTAAATTATTTTGATAATTTATGTCATGTTTTGGTTGTATGATTATTGTTTGGATAGAATAATGAATCATGGAATTTTTATTAAATTATTTGAATGGGTTTTAAGGGTAAAACCTAAGTTATTAATCTCCAATTGGTTTGATTTTCTGATATGCTGAGTAAAACGTTATTTTGGATATAGGATTTTAATTTCATTATTTTCCAAGTTAAAATGAATATTTTATGAATTTCCTGAGGTGGAAATTGTGTTTATTTTGGGGTTAATTATTAAAAATAATTAAATAATGTTTTTGGCCCTAAATTTTTTATATGTTTAAGATAATGATATTTCTGAATTTTTTTTATTTTTGGGGATTTTTCCCAAGTGATTATGATTTATTATGAATTTATTATGCTAGATAAGCATTTAAATAAATACTTAATTAAGGATATTAATTAATTAAAGTTGATATATGTTTTGGGAAGGTAAACATGATTTCAGTAAAAAAATGAAAATAAATTACAAAGTTTTGTTCCCAACCAATCATATTTTGATAAACAATTGTAATAGGTAAAAAGAAATTGCTTTAAAATGGAAGAAACAGTTTTTATGATAATTACCACTATGCCATTGACATGCGGCATCCCCATAAAATCCGCCATCGAAAATAGGCGGGATTATAACGAAGGGCAGCATCTATATGAACAACGCATGAGATGCTTACGTCGTAAGTATGTGATACGTTAGATCATGCATGCGGCATCGCCATTATGGGAATAACGCATCTTGTGGCAATGAGAATCATTAATGGCGCAAGTCATCAATGTCAACACTATATGTTTTGTGGCATAATAGCCGGAGTACAATGTTTTCACCATTACTTTAACAATGCCGTAAGTGTAACGATCCCGAATTTCATATAAGTTTAAATTGATAATTAATTTAATTTTTGAATAAATATTGTGAAATTAATAAATAAATTGATGCGAGTTTCCCCGAATTCAAATAAAATGTGTTAAATCATTTGAATTTGAATCTTAAATAAATGGGTTGCAAATAATTATAAAAATATAGACATTTGACACAATATAATAATAAATAATTTTGAATTTAGAATTGATGGTTTAATAAATATTTGAGTTACAAAAATATATTTACCAAATTATGAAAATAAAAAAAAGTAACACCTTAAATAAAATTTTATTAACAAATTAAAATAGAAATGGAAGTAAAAATAATAATAATAATAATTTAAGCTAAAAATAGAATCCATTTATATTGCAAAGCAAAAGAAAGAGATATACATTCATGTTTTCAAAACATATGTACAGATAAGTATGCAAGCTAGAAACAAACACATATATATACCAATGAGCTTGCAAAAGGAGATAAGTTATAGGCTGAGAAAAGAAACATATATATGAAAGTATTGTAAAAGAAACCAAAGATTATATATATATATGAAGGCTTACAAAAGAAGAAAGGAGCATATTCAAGAATGAACCATAAAATTTGTAAATATCTGTGTACAGCCGAAATGAAAGCAAATAAATATATTTGTACAACATCAATTAATGCCATATTCATATCAGCCACCATAGGAGAAAAAATCTCTGACCTCTCTTGTACAAACAAATAATAATATCATATGTATACTTCCTTTATGTATCAAAAGCCTTCTTCATTTCATTTCTCGTCCATTCCAAACTGTGTAAACCTGAGATAAATATCATTCGGACTTAAACAAAAACTTCAACACAAACAATAATACAAACTCAATTCAAACTAGAGGATCAAGGGAAAAGGATTCCAGCTAACATTTCAAAGCCTGTTTCAAAATTGAAGCAACTCTGTTCATTTTCCTCTGGAAACAACACGGTGAGTAAACTAAAGCTTAAACAATTTTAAATTTGATGCATATGGTAAATGTTTGAAGCAAAATTTTGATGCATGTTTGAAATTATATGTGTATGGTTGTTTTAAGCTGAATGTATGTACATATATGTATATAGAAATTAGGGTGCATGTTCATATAAAAACTGTTGTTCTGTTCTTATGGTTCAGGGTCTAAATTTTGCTAAAATCATTAGATCTTCTTCTCTGATCTTCTTTAGGACTTGATGTACAAACAAAGTATGTTTGTTTAAACATAAACTAAGAATTTAAAAAAAATTAAATGAAATAAGTTAGCATATCTTTGAAATCAAGAAAAGACAGTAGGAAATTTATAAACAGGTAAATCTCAAACATCAAAATTATCTGATTCACTTATATAATCGTACTCACCATCAAAAATCATGATTTTTAAGAGTTAAATCAAAAAAATTAGTTGGGAATCGAGTGAGAAATTGTATGATGAACGGGAAATGGGTTTAAGGCCTTTTCTGGTGATCGACGCCACATGGGTGGTCGGGGTTCATGTCAGAAGTCGGTAATAAGTCAATGATGGTAGGAAAAATGTTCGATTTAATTTCTGATCATCGTTGATGGTTCATGAGATCGATTTAGGGTTTTGTTCGAGTTTTTGGTCGAGATTTTTCTTGGCAAATGGCGACGTCGTGGTGAGCTTTGAAGGATGCGGTATAGGGGGAATAGCTGGAGTATAGGGAGATGAAGTTTTGGCCAGAGTCTCATGATCATCGGTGATATGTAGTGGTGGAATGGGTGGTCGATGGTCGATCGTTTGAATTCTAGTTTTGGACGAATGGCTCGTTTTTGATTTATAGCTTGATTGAAGTTGCTGGAAGGTCGTAGTGATTGAGAGGGTCATTGGCGACCAGAGGGAGTCGGCGAAGTTGATCGGAGGGCCGGCGCTGACGTGTGTACGTGCACAACGAATTTGAGTGTGTCAGTATCATTGAACTCGGGAAGAAGGAAGGGAACTCGAAGACAACCTCAGGAAGATTGTGTTCTGGCTCGGGTTTGAGCTCGTGTATTTTCAACTATATATCGGGTTTTTTCAAAAACTTAAACAAAATTTAAATTGAAAAAGTGTCTCGGGTTGGTTTGGGGAAAGACTCGAAGCAGGGCTCGGGTAAATTTGAATTTGGTTCGGGTTACATTCTGTTACAGGCTTTCAACCTAAAATAAATTTTTAAACCAGATTCCCAGATTTTGAAATTAATTAAGATTTATAACTTAAGTGTTAAAGTAAATTTTAAATATGTGAATTTAAAAAGAATTTGATTTTAACTCTTAGAATTTCTTTTATAATAAGAATATTACTTTAACATGAGAATTTAAAGGTTTTAAAGTTTGGTTTTAAACTTTATTAAACATCAATTGGTATTTATTTTAAATTTGAATTTAAAATGAATTTAAGTTAAAGGTTAATTAACTAATGAAAATGATTAAAGATTAATCATTTAGTTAAAAGAAATTAATTAATGATTAGAGTTAATTAAGTAGTTAGGGGTAATTACTTATTATGATTAATTAAGAATAATTAATCAAATGGAGATTAATTTAATTAATATGATTAATTAAGAATAATTAATTAAAGTGTTTGATAAATTAATTTATATCAAATGATTTGTAATTAATTTATCATGATTGGATAATTAATTCATAAGTAATTGATTTAATTGGAAATAAATTGAATTAATTAGGATTAAACAATTAATTAATCCTGCTTATAAATGATTATTGAATGTTAACCTTACTTATGAATGATTGTATTGTATGAGATGCCTTGAATTGATTGTCCTATCTGATCTGTGATATTTTGTTCTATGAATTTAGCTGTGTGTAATTTATTCATTTACTTGTGATACATTTGTATATATATATCTGTGATCTGTAAATGAACGATAAGCGTTATAGTTTATACCGCTTATCAAATATATTGTTGTATTTGAATCTGTGCTAATTGATGATGATGTTGCACTACTGTGTGTTAAACCCCGGACTACACCATACACACACAAATATGGATTTCACGAGGAAATCGGTTAAGTCACAGGTGATTAAAATTTAATATTTTTGAAATTGAAATTTTAATTTCAATTGATTTTGGAAATGGATTTGGGTTAAATGTTAAAGTTTTTGAAAAGGAGTTTGCAAGATAAAAGTTATTTTGAATAATTTGGTAAAGTTTTTCAATCTAAATAATTCAACTTGAATTTGAATTCAAAATTTGGAATTGAATTCCATGATTGGAAATTTTAGTTAAAGATGTTATAAATGTGCTTATATGAATTTAAACCATTTTAAAAGTATGGTTTTGAGAATTTGAATTTAACCTAAGGACTTTAACTCGTATAAAAGAATCAGATTTTCCGTAATGAAAACTATATGTTTTCAAATAATAGAAGCTTTCATATAAGGAATGAATTTCCAATTTGTGTCAATAGAATTTCAAGTTTGAAATGAAAATGGTTTTCCAAGTTATGAATAAATCTTTGTGAAAGATTGTTGAACTTTGTTTTGAAATTGGAAAGGTGTACCTTTTGTATAAGAGGTCGAAATGGAATTTTTTTGAAAGCTATAAGTTAAATCTTGATTTAATGAGTTAATCCAATTGAAATGGAAATCGATTTGAAAATCTATGAATAGATCTTTGTGAAACTGGGTGAACTTTGTGAAATGAATCTTTTTGTAAAAGATTAAAATGGTAATTTGTTTAAACCATTTGAAGAGAAGTTTTGGGTAATAAGTTGTGACTTAACTGAAATCCCAATATCCATATGTTTTAAAATATTGCGCTAACTATTCGGTTTAGCCGGGAGAGGACTTTGTGTCATATAACCCATTCCGAATAGTGATACGACGTGAATGGATAGCATTTGAATACCGGTGTTGAATACCGGGTGTTTGCGAGAACGATAGGATAATCTATCGATTGTCTCTGCACTGAGTGGCTCTGGTATAGAGATTTCCTAAGTGATGGGAAGTCCGATCGGGATTGTGAATACCCGGATTGCAAGGGCTTCTTAGGAAGTGCCTTCAGTTCTGTTCGAACCCGGAATAGACTTGTATGGATGCGTGTCTGACACTACACTTTGAGATATAAAGCTGATTTCTTTCAAATACATTTCTGTTTGGTGGCGGAGAATTTATTCTCTTAGCTTAACACTTCTCTAAGACGTACGAGCTCAGAGGTTATGTAGTTGAAGGTTATCAGTGATATACTCCCAATTTGGTAGTGTGGCATACTAAGTGTTGCTGTGTGTTGCTGATCATGTGTTGATTAAAGCATGGCTTTTGTGAAAAAGCGTAGCTTTGTGGACGATACCTCATCGGACCTCACAAACCAATAATGATCGAAACAGGAAAGTTGCGGTAAGGTTTCAGGGGTAGCTCCCCTAGGGTATGTCCATTCCTTCTGAAAAAAAGTGGTATCATGGTATGGAGCCCAGATATTTACCTGTGTGGTGGCTCCAATCTCATTTACTCTGTGTGATTATTGCTGTGTGATCGAGGGCCCTCGGATAAAGGCCACAAACAACCGGGGGTGGAATATCTCAGGTTTACTACCCGGGAAGGGGGTAACCGGCCTTGTGTTGGCAGAGAGCCAGGTGGTTCTCGGGGCGTCCCTCCAGAGGCGTTCCTACGTGGCATAGGAAGTTCCTTAGCCTGACCATTTGTTGGAAAATCCAAAGAAACAATACGAGCCTTGTACTGTTTTAGTTGTATAACCTGCTATGGAATGTGGCGGTAACCTGCTATTGAACATAGTAGCTATAGTAGGCATACAATAATGGTTGTATGCTGGCTAAGATTAATATTGTACTTTCGAAATGTTCCTACACTATGCACTAGTAATAATATCAAAAGAGTTTTGTTTTGCGTAGTAAGCATGTTTGACTATCATAAGAAGAAATCTCCTCCAATTCTGCGTTTGCATTGTGTGTGTGTGGCAGGAGGTCTTATGGTTGTTTCATTTTTCAAAAGCATATCGGATTTCTCATTTGAATTATTTTACTTCGAACAACTGTTTTTGTTACTCACACTAGTCCAGTGACTGACTCGGAGTTTATTGTTCCCTTCCTAAACTCTAGATGCCCATAATTTTCCACACGGGCAGTCTAGAGTTGGGTTTTTCAAATAGTCAGGTTTAGTAGACTAGTTGGAGCTAGTTCAGTTTTTGGAGATCATGACTGCCGTTGCTTATCTTGGTGCAACGTGATGGTGGTTCGAGCTGATGTTGGAGTTGTTGGACTCATTCTCTTTTGAGGATCATTTGGAGTTATCACTTCTGTTTTCCGATGTATCATTATTTGACTCTGATATTGTTGTATCATATTGATATCATTGTTGTATATCATATTTTGGATATTGTATTCATTGGAGTTGTATATGATATCATTCATTTCTTTCTTCCGCTGTGTTGTTATACTTACTGTGTTATAAGCTCCGGCATGACTCGAATTTCAACAATTGAATCTGCGGCACTCGAGTACAAGTGAAGTACGGGTGTCGATTTTCGAACGTTGAAATTTGGATCGTGACAACGTGGTATCAGAGCTAAGGTTGAACTTTAGCTCAGGAGTATAACACATTAAGTAGCTCATTAGAGATAGGGTGAAGTATACCCTAGAATGAGTAATCTCTAAGATATCCGTCCGTATGCATCAGTAAATTCTCTTGTTATCCACTGATAGTAAGTATGAGTGCAAGAAGAGGATGAGATAGGGGACAGGGGAATACGACTATAAATGGTCAATACCCTGTAACAACAAGGAAATAATCTTTTCTCTATCAATCCCTTTTGTTCGTCATCTTTTCTATTCATTGATAGTTCCTGGTAGTTCTAGGAAGGAGATTCGATATATTAATATGGGACATAAACTCCAACTGAGTTAGAAATTGTTGTTTGGATGTATTGGTTGCTTTGGTTGCTATGGTTGATAGGTATAATTTGGTTTCTAAACTGAAAGTTTTGGAATTGTATCCATATATCTATCTATTCTTTGGGTCCGGATATGTTCTACGAATGGTTAGTTATCCCTTCGAACTAACCAATGCCACTACATATTTCGTAGATCTGGATAACCCGAGTATCTTGTGAAGTGGAAAAATTAAACAGATTCGTTCTTGTATCTATTATTGATATTCTGATTTGGTAAGCCAAATGCAGAATAGATATTCAGTTGATTTGATGAAACATTCTTCATCTATCTTTGTGTCTCCCTGGCAAATTTCGGGGACGAAATTTATTTTAAGAGGGAAGTCTGTAACGATCCCGGATTTTATATAAGTTTAAATTGATAATTAATTTAATTTTTGAATAAAAATTGTGAAATTAATCAATAAATTGATGCGAGTTTCCCCGAATTCAAATAAAATGTGTTAAATCATTTGAATTTGAATCTTAAATAAATGGGTTGAAAATAATTATAAAAATATAGACATTTGACACAAATATAATAATAAATAATTTTGAATTTAGAATTGATGGTTTAATAAATATTTGAGTTATAAAAATATATTTACCAAATTATGAAAATAAAAAAAGTAACACCTTAAATAAAATTTTAATAACAAATTAAAATAGAAATGGAAGTAAAAGTAATAATAATAATAATTTAAGCTAAAAATAGAATCCATTTATATTGCAAAGCAAAAGAAAGAGATATACATTCATGTTTTCAAAACATATGTATAGATAAGTATGCAAGCTAGAAACAAACACATATATATACCAATGAGCTTGCAAAAGGAGATATGTAGTAGGCTGAGAAAAGAAACATATATATGAAAGTATTGTAAAAGAAAACAAAGATTATATATATATGAAGGCCTACAAAAGAAGAAAGGAGCATATTCAAGAATGAACCACAAAATTTGTAAATATCTGTGTACAGCCGAAATAAAAGCAAATAAATATATTTGTACAACATCAATTAATGCCATATTCATATCAGCCAGCATAGGAGAAAAAATCTCTGACCTCTCTTGTACAAACAAATAATAATATCATCTGTATACTTCCTTTATGTATCAAAGCCTTCTTCATTTCATTTCTCGTCCATTCCAAACTGTGTAAACCTGAGATAAATATCATTCAGACTTAAACAAAAAATTCAACACTAACAACAATACAAACTCAATTCAAACTAGAGGATCAAGGGAAAAGGATTCCAGCTAACATTTCAAAGCCTGTTTCAAAATTGAAGCAACTCTGTTCATTTTCCTCTGGAAACAACACGGTGAGTAAACTAAAGCTTAAACAATTTTAAATTTGATGCATATGGTAAATGTTTGAAGCAAAATTTTGATGCATGTTTGAAATTATATGTGTATGATTATTTTAAACTGAATGTATGTACATATATGTGTATAGAAATTTGGCTGCATGTTCATATAAAAACTGTTGTTATGTTCTTATGGTTCAGGGTCTAAATTTTGCTAAAATCATTAGATCTTCTTCTTTGATCTTCTTTAGACTTGATGTACAAACAAAGTATGTTTGTTTAAACATAAACTAAGAATTTAAATATTTTGTTTAAAATGAAATAAGTTAGCATATCTTTGAAATCAAGAAAAGACAGTAGGAAATTTATAATCAGGTAAATCTCAAACATCAAAATTATCTGATTCACTTATATAATCGTATTCACCATCAAAAATCATGATTTTTAAGAGTTAAATCAAAAAATTTATTTGGGAATCGAGTGAGAAATAGTATGATGAACGGGAAATGGGTTTAAGGCCTTTTCTGGTGATCGACGACACATGGGTGGTTGGGGTTATTGTCAAAAGTGGGTAATAGGTCAATGATGGTAGGAAAAATGTTCGATTTAATTTCTGATCATCGTTGATGGTTAATGAGATCGATTTAGGGTTTTGTTTGAGGTTTTGGTCGAGATTTTTCTTGGCAAATGGCGGCGTCGTGGTGAGCTTTGAAGGATGCGGTATAGGGGGAATAGCTGGAGTATAGGGAGACGAAGTTTTGGCCAGAGTCTCATGATCATCGGTGGTCTGTGGTGGTGGAATTGGTGGTCGATGGTCGATCGTTTGAATTCCAGTTTTGGACGAATGGCTCGTTTTTGATTTATAGATTGATTGAAGTTGCTGGAAGGTCGTAGTGATTGAGAGGGTCATTGGCGACCAGAGGGAGTCGGCGAAGTTGATCGGAGGGCCGGCGTTGACGTGTGTACGTGCACAACGAATTTGAGTGTGTCAGTATCATTGAACTTGGGAAGAAGGAAGGGAACTCGTAGACAACCTCGGGAAGATTGTGTTCTGGCTCGGGTTTGAGCTCATGTATTTTCAAGTATATACCGGGTTTTTTCTAAAACTTAAACAAATTTTAAATTGAAAAAGTGTCTCGGGTTGGTTTAGGGAAAGACTCGAAGCAAGGCTCGGGTAAATTAGAATTTGGTTCGGGTTACATTCTGTTACAGGCTTTCAACCTGAAATAAATTTTTAAACCAGATTCCCAGATTTTGAAATTAATTAAGATTTATAACTTAAGTGTTAAAGTAAATTTTAAATATGTGAATTTAAAAAGAATTTGATTTTAACTCTTAGAATTTCTTTTATAATAAGAATATTACTTTAACATGAGAATTTAAAGGTTTTAAAGTTTGGTTTTAAACTTTATTAAACATCAATTGGTATTTATTTTAAATTTGAATTTAAAATGAATTTAAGTTAAAGGTTAATTAACTAATGAAAATGATTAAAGATTAATCATTTAGTTAAAAGAAATTAATGATTAGAGTTAATTAAGTAGTTAGGGGTAATTACTTATTATGATTAATTAAGAATAATTAATCAAATGGAGGTTAATTTAATTAATATGATTAATTAGAATAATTAATTAAAGTATTTGATAAATTAATTTATATCAAATGATTTGTAATTAATTTATCAGGATTGGATAATTAATTCATAAGTAATTGATTTAATTGGAAATAAATTGAATTAATTAGGATTAAACAATTAATTAATCCTGCTTATAAATGATTATTGAATGTTGACCTTACTTATGAATGATTGTATTGTATAAGATGCCTTGAATTGATTGTCCTATCTGATCTGTGATATTTTGTTCTGTGGATTTAGCTGTGTGTAATTTATTCATTTACTTGTGATACATTTGTATATATATATCTGTGATCTGTAATTGAACGATAAGCGTTATAGTTTATACCGCTTATCAAATATATTGTTGTATTTGAATTTGTGCTAATTGATGATGATGTTGCACTACTGTGTGTTAAACCCCTGGACTACACCATACACGCACAAATATGGATTTCACGAGGAAATCGGTTAAGTCACAGGTGATTTAAATTTAATATTTTTGAAATTGAAATTTTAATTTCAATTGATTTTGGAAATGGATTTGGGTTAAATGTTAAAGTTTTTGAAAAGGAGTTTGCAAGATAAAAGTTATTTTGAATAGTATGGTAAAGTTTTTCAATCTAAATAATTCAAATTGAATTTGAATTCAAAATTTGGAATTGAATTCCATGATTGGAAATTTTAGTTAAAGATGTTATAAATGTGCTTATATGAATTTAAACCATTTTAAAAGTATGGTTTTGAGAATTTGAATTTAACCCAAGGACTTTAACTCGTATAAAAGAATCAGATTTTCCGAAATGAAAACTATTTGTTTTCAAATAATAGAAGCTTTCATATAAGGAATGAATTTCCAATTTGTGTCAATAGAATTTCAAGTTTGAAATGAAAATGGTTTTCCAAGTTATGAATAAATCTTTGTGAAAGATTGTTGAACTTTGTTTTGAAATTGGAAAGGTGTACCTTTTGTATAAGAGGTCGAAATGGAATTGTTTTGAAAGCTATAAGTTAAATCTTGATTTAAAGATTTAATGAGTTAATCCAATTGAAATGGAAATCGATTTGAAAATCTATGAATAGATCTTTGTGAAACTGGGTGAACTTTGTGAAATGAATCTTTTTGTAAAAGATTAAAATGGTAATTTTTTTATACCATTTGAAGAGCAGTTTTGGGTAATAAGTTGTGACTTAACTGAAATCCCAATATCCATATGTTTTAAAATATTGCGTTAACTATTCGGTTTAGCCGGGAGAGGACTTTGTGTTATATAACCCATTCCGAATAGTGATACGACGTGAATGGATAGCATTTGAAGACCGGTGTTGAAGACCGGGTGTTTGCGAGAACGATAGGATAACCTATCGATTGTCTCTGCACTGAGTGGCTCCGGTATAGAGATTTCCTAAGTGATGGGAAGTCCGATCGGGATTGTGAATACCCGGATTGCAAGGGCTTCTTAGGAAGTTCCTTCGGTTCTGTTCGAACCCGGAACAGACTTGTATGGATGCGTGTCTGACACTACACTTTGAGATATAAAGCTGATTTCTTTCAAATACATTTCTGTTTGGTGGCGGAGAATTTATTCTCTTAGCTTAACACCCTTCTCTGAGACGTACGAGCTCAGAGGTTATGTAGTTGAAGGTTATCAGTGATATACTCCCAATTTGGTAGTGTGGCATACTAAGTGTTGATGTGTGTTGCTGATCATTTGTTAATCAAAGCATGGCTTTTGTGAAAAAGCGTAGCTTTGTGGACGATACCTCATCGGACCTCACAAACCGGTAATGGTCGAAACAGGAAAGATGCGGCAAGGTTTCAGGGGTAGCTCCCCTAGGGTATGTCCATTCCTTCTGAAAAAAGGTGGTATCATGGTATAGAGCCCAAATATTTACCTGTGTGGTGGCTCCAATCTCATTTACTCTGTGTGATTGTTGCTGTGTGATCGAGGGCCCTCGGATAAAGGTCGCAAACGATCGGGGGTGGAATATCTCAGGTTTACTACCCGGGAAAGGGGTAACCGGCCTTGTGTTGGCAGAGAGCCAGGTGGTTCTCGGGGAGTCCCTCCAGAGGCGTTCCTACGTGGCATAGGAAGTTTCTTAGCCTGACCATTTGTTGGAAAATCCAAAGAAACAATACGAGCCTTGTACGGTTTTAGTTGTATAACCTGCTATGGAATGTGGCGGTAACCTGCTATTGAACATAGTAGCTATAGTAGGCATACAATAATGGTTGTATGCTGGCTAAGATTAATATTGTACTTTCGAAATGTTACTACACTATGCACTAGTAATAATATCAATAGAGTTTTGTTTTGCGTAGTAAGAATGTTTGACTATCATAAGAAGAAATCTCCTCCAATTCTGCGTTTGCATTGTGTGTGTGGCGGGAGGTCTTATGGGAGTTTCATTTTTCAAAAGCATATCGGATTTCTCTTTTGAATTGTTTTATTTCGAACAGCTGTTTTTGTTACTCACACCAGTCCCATAACTGACTCGGAGTTTATTGTTCCCTTCCTAAACTCTGGGTGCCCATAATTTTCCACACGGGCAGTCTAGAGTTGGGTTTTTCAGATAGTCAGGTTTAGTAGACTAGTTGGAGCTAGTTCATTTTTTGGAGATCATGACTGACGTTGCTTATCTTGGTGCAACGTGATGGTGGTTCGAGCTGATGTTGGAGTTGTTGGACTCATTCTCTTTTGAGGATCATTTGGAGTTATCACTTCTGTTTTCCGATGTATCATTATTTGACTCTGATATTGTTGTATCATATTGATATCATTGTTGTATATCATATTTTGGATATTGTATTCATTGGAGTTGTATATGATATCATTCATTTCTTTCTTCCGCTGTGTTGTTATACTTACTGTGTTATAAGCTCCGGCATGACTCGAATTTCAACAATTGAATCTGCGGCACTCGAGTACAAGTGAAGTACGGGTGTCGATTTTCGAACGCTGAAATTTGGATCGTGACAGCGTGGTATCAGAGCTAAGGTTGAACTTTAGCTCAGGAGTATAACACATTAAGTAGCTCATTAGAGATAGGGTGAAGTATACCCTAGAATGAGTAATCTCTAAGATATCCGTCCGTATGCATCAGTAAATTCTCTTGCTATCCACTGATAGTAAGTATGAGTGCAAGAAGAGGATGAGATAGGGGACAGGGGAATACGACTATAAATGGTCAATACCCTGTAACAACAAGGAAATAATCTTTTCTCTATCAATCCCTTTTGTTCGTCATCTTTTCTATTCTTTGATAGTTCCTGGTAGTTCTAGGAAGGAGATTCGATATATTAATATGGGACATAAACTCCAACTGAGTCAGAAATTGTTGTTTGGATGTATTGGTTGCTTTGGTTGCTATGGTTGATAGGTATAATTTGGTTTCTAAACTGAACGTTTTGGAATTGTATCCATATATCTATCTATTCTTTGGGTCCGGATATGTTCTACGAATGGTTAGTTATCCCTTCGAACTAACCAATGCCACTGCATATTTCGTAGATCTGGATAACCTGAGTATCTTGTGAAGTGGAAAAATTAAACAGAATCGTTCTTGTATCTATTATTGATATTCTGATTTGGTAAGCCAAATGCAGAATAGATATTCAGTTGATTTGATGAAACATTCATCATCTATCTTTGTGTCTCCCTAGCAAATTTCGGGGACGAAATTTTTTTTAAGGGGGAAAGTCTGTAACGATCCCGGATTTTATATAAGTTTAAATTGATAATTAATTTAATTTTTGAATAAAAATTGTGAAATTAATCAATAAATTGATGCGAGTTTCCCCGAATTCAAATAAAATGTGTTAAATCATTTGAATTTGAATCTTAAATAAATGGGTTGAAAATAATTATAAAAATATAGGCATTTGACACAAATATAATAATAAATAATTTTGAATTTAGAATTGATGGTTTAATAAATATTTGAGTTATAAAAATATATTTACCAAATTATGAAAATAAAAAAAGTAACACCTTAAATAAAATTTTAATAACAAATTAAAATAGAAATGGTAGTAAAAATAATAATAATAATAATTTAAGATAAAAATAGCATCCATTTATATTGCAAAGCAAAAGAAAGAGATATACATTCATTTTTTCAAAACATATGTATAGATAAGTATGCAAGCTAGAAACAAACACATATATATACTAATGAGCTTGCAAAAGGAGATAAGTTGTAGGCTGAGAAAAGAAACATATATATGAAAGTATTGTAAAAGAAAACAAAGATTATATATATATATATGAAGGCTTACAAAAGAAGAAAGGAGCATATTCAAGAATGAACCACAAAATTTGTAAATATCTGTGTACAGCCGAAATGAAAGCAAATAAATATATTTGTACATAATCAATTAATGCCATATTCATATCAGCCACCATAGGAGAAAAAATCTCTGACCTCTCTTGTACAAACAAATAATAATATCATCTGTATACTTCCTTTATGTATCAAAGCCTTCTTCATTTCATTTCTCGTCCATTCCAAACTGTGTAAACCTGAGATAAATATCATTCAGACTTAAACAAAAACTTCAACACAAACATCAATACAAACTCAATTCAAACTAGAGGATCAAGGGAAAAGGATTCCAGCTAACATTTCAAAGCATGTTTCAAAATAGAAGCAACTCTGTTCATTTTCCTCTGGAAACAACACGGTGAGTAAACTAAAGCTTAAACAATTTTAAATTTGATGCATATGGTAAATGTTTGAGGCAAAATTTTGATGCATGTTTGAAATTATATGTGTATGATTGTTTTAAGCTGAATGTATGTACATATATGTATGTAGAAATTTGGGTGCATGGTCATATAAAAACTGTTGTTCTGTTCTTATGGTTCAGGGTCTAAATTTTGCTAAAATCATTAGATCTTCTTCTCTGATCTTCTTTAGGACTTGATGTACAAACAAAGTATGTTTGTTTAAACATAAACTAAGAATTTAAAAAAAAATTAAATGAAATAAGTTAGCATAACTTTGAAATCAAGAAAAGACAGTAGGAAATTTATAATCAGGTAAATCTCAAACATCAAAATTATCTGATTCACTTATATAATCGTACTCACCATCAAAAATCATGATTTTTAAGAGTTAAATCAAAAATTTTAGTTGGGAATCGAGTGAGAAATTGTATGATGAACGGAAAATGGGTTTAAGGCCTTTTATGGTGATCGACGACCATGGGTGGTCGGGGTTCATGTTAGAAGTGGGTAATAGGTCAATGATGGTAGGAAAAATGTTCGATTTAATTTCTGATCATCGTTGATGGTTAATGAGATCGATTTAGGGTTTTGTTTGAGTTTTTGGTCAAGATTTTTCTTGGCAAATGGCGGCGTTGTGGTGAGCTTTGAAGGATGCAATATAGGGGGAATAGTTGGAGTATAGGGAGACGAAGTTTTGGCCAGAGTCTCATGATCATCGGTGGTCTGTGGTGGTGGAATTGGTGGTCGATGGTCGATCGTTTGAATTCCAGTTTTGGACGAATGGCTCGTTTTTGATTTATAGCTTGATTGAAGTTGCTGGAAGGTCGTAGTGATTGAGAGGGTCATTGGCAACCAGAGGGAGTCGGCGAAGTTGATCGGAGGGCCGGCGTTGATGTGTGTACGTGCACAACGAATTTGAGTGTGTCAGTATCATTAAACTCGGGAAGAAGGAAGGGAACTCGAAGACAACCTCGGGAAGATTGTGTTCTGGCTCGGGTTTGAGCTCGTGTATTTTCAAGTATATACCGGGTTTTTTCTAAAACTTAAACAAATTTTAAATTGAAAAGGTGTCTCGGGTTGGTTTGGGGAAAGACTCGAAGCAGGGCTCGGGTAAATTAGAATTTGGTTCGGGTTACATTCTGTTACAGGCTTTCAACCTGAAATAAATTTTTAAACCAGATTCCCAGATTTTGAAATTAATTAAGATTTATAACTTAAGTGTTAAAGTAAATTTTAAATATGTGAATTTAAAAAGAATCTGATTTTAACTCTTAGAATTTCTTTTATAATAAGAATATTACTTTAACATGAGAATTTAAAGGTTTTAAAGTTTGGTTTTAAACTTTATTAAACATCAATTGCTATTTATTTAAATTTGAATTTAAAATGAATTTAAGTTAAAGGTTAATTAACTAATGAAAATGATTAAAGATTAATCATTTAGTTAAAAGAAATTAATTAATGATTAGAGTTAATTAAGTAGTTAGGGGTAATTACTTAATATGATTAATTAAGAATAATTAATCAAATGGAGATTAATTTAATTAATATGATTAATTAAGAATAATTAATTAAAGTGTTTGATAAATTAATTTATATCAAATGATTTGTAATTAATTTATCAGGATTGGATAATTAATTCATAAGTAATTGATTTAATTGGAAATAAATTGAATTAATTAGGATTAAACAATTAATTAATCCTGCTTATAAATGATTATTGAATGTTGACCTTACTTATGAATGATTGTATTGTATGAGATGCCTTGAATTGATTGTCCTATCTGATCTGTGATATTTTTTTCTGTGGATTTAGCTGTGTGTAATTTATTCATTTACTTGTGATACATTTGTATATATATATATATATATCTGTGATCTGTAAATGAACGATAAGCGTTATAGTTTATACCGCTTATCAAATATATTGTTGTATTTGAATCTGTGCTAATTGATGATGTTGTTGCACTACTGTGTGTTAAACCCCTGGACTACACCATACACGCACAAATATGGATTTCACGAGGAAATCGGTTAAGTCACAGGTGATTTAAATTTAATATTTTTGAAATTGAAATTTTAATTTCAATTGATTTTGGAAATGGATTTGGGTTAAATGTTAAAGTTTTTGAAAAGGAGTTTGCAAGATAAAAGTTATTTTGAATAATTTGGTAAAGTTTTTCAATCTAAATAATTCAAATTGAATTTGAATTCAAAATTTGGAATTGAATTCCATGATTGGAAATTTTAGTTAAAGATGTTATAAATGTGCTTATATGAATTTAAACCATTTTAAAATTATGGTTTTGAGAATTTGAATTTAACCCAAGGACTTTAACTCGTATAAAAGAATCAGATTTTCCGAAATGAAAACTATTTGTTTTCAAATAATAGAAGCTTTCATATAAGGAATGAATTTCCAATTTGTGTTAATAGAATTTCAAGTTTGAAATGAAAATGGTTTTCCAAGTTATGAATAAATCTTTGTGAAAGATTGTTGAACTTTGTTTTGAAATTGGAAAGGTGTACCTTTTGTATAAGAGGTCGAAATGGAATTGTTTGGAAAGCTATAAGTTAAATCTTGATTTAAAGATTTAATGAGTTAATCCAATTGAAATGGAAATTGATTTGAAAATCTATAAATAGATCTTTGTGAAACTGGGTGAACTTTGTGAAATGAATCTTTTTGTAAATGATTAAAATGGTAATTTGTTTAAACCATTTGAAGAGAAGTTTTTGGTAATAAGTTATGACATAACTGAAATCCCAATATCCATATGTTTTAAAATATTGCGCTAACTATTCGGTTTAGCCAGGAGAGGACTTTGTGTCATATAACCCATTCCGAATAGTGATACGACGTGAATGGATAGCATTTGAAGACCGGGTGTTTGCGAGAACGATAGGATAACCTATCGATTGTCTCTGCACTGAGTGGCTCCGGTATAGAGATTTCCTAAGTGATGGGAAGTCCGATCGGGATTATGAATACCCGAATTGCAAGGGCTTCTTAGGAAGTGCCTTCGATTCTGTTCGAACCCGGAACAGACTTGTATGGATGCGTGTCTGACACTACACTTTGAGATATAAAGCTGATTTTTTCAAATACATTTCTATTTGGTGGCGGAAAATTTATTCTCTTAGCTTAACACCCTTCTCTGAGACGTACGAGCTCAGAGGTTATGTAGTTGAAGGTTATCAGTGATATACTCCCAATTTGGTAGTGTGGCATACTAAGTGTTGTTGTGTGTTGCTGATCATTTGTTGATCAAAGCATGGCTTTTGTGAAAAAGCGTAGCTTTGTGGATGATACCTCATCGGACCTCACAAACCGGTAATGGTCGAAACAGGAAAGATGCGGCAAGGTTTCAGGGGTTTCTCCTCTAGGATATGTCCATTCCTTCTAAAAAAAGGTGGTATCATGGTATGGAGCCCAGATATTTACCTGTGTGGTTGCTCCAATCTCATTTACTCTTTGTGATTGTTGCTATGTGATCGAGGGCCCTCGGATAAAGGTCGCAAACGACTGGGGGTGGAATATCTCAGGTTTACTACCCGGGAAGGAGGTAACCGGCCTTGTGTTGGCAGAGTGCCAGGTGGTTCTCGGGGCGTCCCTCCAGAGGCATTCCTACGTGGCATAGGAAGTTCCTTAGCCTGACCATTTGTTGGAAAATCAAAAGAAACAATACGATCCTTGTACGGTTTTAGTTGTATAACCTGCTATGGAATGTGGCGGTAACCTGCTATTGAACATAGTAGCTATAGTAGGCTTACAATAATGGTTGTATGCTGGCTAAGATTAATATTGTAGTTTCGAAATGTTCCTACACTATGCACTAGTAATAATATCAAAAGAGTTTTGTTTTGCATAGTAAGCATGTTTGACTATCATAAGAAGAAATCTCCTCCAATTCTGCGTTTGCATTGTGTGTGTGGCGGGAGGTCTTATGGTAGTTTCATTTTTCAAAAGCATATCGGATTTCTCTTTTGAACTGTTTTATTTCAGTAAACTGTTTTTGTTACTCACACCAGTCCCATGACTGACTCGGAGTTTATTGTTCCCTTCCTATACTCTGGGTGCCCATAATTTTCCACACGGGCAGTCTTGAGTTGGGTTTTTCAGATAGTCAGGTTTAGTAGACTAGTTGGAGCTAGTTTAGTTTTTAGAGATCATGACTGACGTTGCTTATCTTGGTGCAACGTGATGGTGGTTCGAGCTGATGTTGGAGTTGTTGGACTCATTCTCTTTTGAGGATCATTTGGAGTTATCACTTCTGTTTTCCGCTGTATCATTATTTGTCTCTGATATTGTTGTATCATATTGATATCATTGTTGTATATCATATTTTGGATATGCTATTCATTGGAGTTGTATATGATATCATTCATTTCTTTCTTCCGCTGTGTTGTTATACTTACTGTGTTATAAGCTCCGGCATGACTCGAATTTCAACGATTGAATCTGCGGCACTCGAGTACAAGTGAAGTACGGTGTCGATTTTCGAACGTTGAAATTTGGATCGTGACAGTAAGTAACTGTTTTGACTTAACGTAATAATGTTGTTGCTTATCAATGTCGCCATGATATAATTCTTTGTTGTTGGCAATCTTGTCAGGCGGCATTGATTCTGCATTTCTTCTATGTCACCACTAAGGCTTTATAGACCGAGATGGCATGTTTTATACAATCTTTAAGCTATGTTTTAAAAGGCGGGATTGCCATATCATATGAATGTCGACAACCTCATTTTCGATATAAAATTTTATAATTAAAAGAATTTAAGTTTTTGTTTTCTAACCTTGGATGGAGGTTTATCCTGTAGAGTGTGTTATGAATGCCGTATATCTTCTGTACTAATGGCGGTGAGCTATAAGATTTTATTTCAACATCAATTGGGGATACCAATGTTGAATAACTTCGACATACTATATGCTTTAGAAATTTGACATTGTTCATTAGGGATACCAACGTATATCATATTGACACCATTGTTTAATGAATCGACATTAACCTTTCGGGATACCAATGTATTTTATTTTATAATATTGACACCAACCATTGGGGATAGCAATGTATTTCATTTTATAATTTGACAAAGATCATTGAGGATGCCAATGTATATCATTTGGAGATGTTATAAGTTTAAGGGGCATACAACCTAATTGGGGACACCAATAGACATAGTTTGAACATATAGGTTAAACATGAATTAAACTGATAAGTGATGGGTTTATAGTTATCCGAGGAAAACTATGGGATGTGTGATGCATAGTCTACATCATACCGGATATGAAAATTTTTTATATGGTTAATGAAGGGTTCATAGTCATCTTAGGAAAACTATAGGTTGTGGATAGATAGTCCATATCATTTTAAATAAATGAAATATGTGAGATGGATAGTCCACATAACTTTGATAATGAAACCATGCGTGATGGGTAGCCCAAATGGGAGGGGATAGATAATCTCAAAAAAAATGTTTACATGTGAGATGGGTAGTTCACATAAATATAAGACAGATAGTCAGACGAAATCAAGGCGGATAGTCTAATAAGTTGGGATGGGTGGTCCAGTATATGTTGCATGACAGCAAATGCTTATTTTCTATGTTCTAACCATTATGGATGTAGGAGCACGGTATATGGTTAATGTGTTTTGGTTAAGATACTAGTGAGGGGATAACCCATTTCGCTTAGCGGCATGGTATTACTAGATATCTATTTTTGATTCGAGATGGTAGGTTATTATTCACACCAGACTGTTTGCCAGACCCATAGTTTTTTCCCCCTTAAATTCTTGGGTATTCATTTGAGTTGGTCGGGAGTAAGGGTTCTCAGGTTTTCCAGTTAGACAAATAAGCTTTTAGAGGCGTGCATGAGGCAATCTAGCTATATTAGGAGTTCTTGTTTATCCGTTGTATTGTTTTGGATGTAATGGAAATCTTGTTTAATTGCCAAGTATTAGACTCTGATCAACCAAGGGACATCTTCATATGTCGCTCTTAGAGCATTTTGTAATAATTATATTATTTCTGAAAGTGAGATTATGAATGGGATTACGTAATGAATATGAAATGTTATTTATGAAATGGAATGTGAAAATTTACTATTGAATTATGTTTAAAGTTTTTCATATTCATGCGCTTCTGATGTTACTAATATTATGAACATAGCCATATTTTATCACCGAAAATTAATAGATATGGATGACTGCAGCATCGGTAGTACTTAGTTTCGGGCATTAAAATGAGGGATGTTACAGAAAGACTTGAGATTTTATTCATCAGACATAGTTGTTCTGACTCCCTCCTCATTACAACACAAATTAGGGAATACGATGAAGATCTAGGAGATGAAAGCAAAGACGGAGTCTTATGGCAGTTATCTATCTACTTCTGTTTTTTATATACTTTGATGTACCCATTTCAGACATGATATTATTGTATTTTGAGATATTGTGCTACAGATATTGAGATGTTGTGTTTTGTTATGAAACTTGAATTTTTATAAATTGGGTACTATTTTTGGTATTATATTTTATCCTTTCCGCTATGAGATTCTAATAGTATTAGTACATGTATTCATTTCACTAACCAAAAGCTAGCTTTGGAATGAGTCTAATGCTCGATGGACTTTTTCTAGGTCAAAAATTAGGCTTGTTTTGAAGTAGGTTATTACATCCTCCGTAAGACTTCCGAAGCGAACAAATAAATATACAGCGTGTCAGAAAAATGAGTCGTCGCAATGGCGCAAGTTCCATCGTCAAATTCCAAAGTTGAAAAAATGACCATTTTACCCCTACAATACTTAAATTAATTTAATTTTCAATTAAATCCAATATTATTAGTCAAATGAAATACCGGGTTATTACTTTCTCCCACTTAAAAAGAATTTCATCCTCAAAATTCCCAAAGGATAAAGAATGTAATTTACATACACGCTCGCTCTCTCTGTATCGCTTTATATGTTATTTAAAACACATTCCTAACATCCAATAAATCTACCACCCGTATAAGTCAGGCATCCATTCAAACAAAAAAAGAAATCAACCATATAAAACATCCATATATGGTATATAAAATTCATAATCAGATTCATTCGTAAGTGCATGTGTTCATCGATATACCAAAATATATACAATAGTGCTTATATACTTTATAATGTGTAACCAATAATATATCATCAGAATATGTATGCAATAATGCAGATGACATATGACATTATATAGATGTAGGTACCATACGCGCCATCCTATATGAATATGATGATATGATATATAAGGCTATATGTAAGTATCCTAGGGAGAACATATAAATTCTACATGTATGCAACAAACAACCACATCAACATAACATAGGGTGAACACATATATCAGTAAATTATAAAATCACAGCATATATCAGCGAATACATACATTGAATTCAACTATTCAATCAAACTAAGCAACCCAATCAAGGCATCAATAAATCCAAAGCAACCATCCTACCTATACTAAGTAACCTAAGCAAAAACAAAAATGAATCCAAGCAATCATCCAACCAAACCTAGATACTAATTAAACGAACAATTATTTAAACAGAAAACATTTTGAAATGGAGTCAAAATGAAAAGATCGAATCTACTTCTCCACTTTTCAAATATTTCTGACAAAATTGTTCTTCCCAACTTAATTTAACAAACTTACTACTAGCATAAACTCATCCTGAACCATCAATCCTTAAATGTACATGCACATCTACTTCTGCAATCTATGCTACCAACTCAGACAACTGATGCTATAATGCACAACAAAGGGTAGCCTTAGCAAAACATGCCCCAAATTAAATTGCAACCTCTCTTACTACTCCTAAATGCACATACACAATAGTAAATCATTCCAGTAGTACGTTGCTCGATTCATCTTTTAGGATCATTAAAGTACGATAGCTCAAACTAGATGGTGACTTACTCAAATAAACTTAAACAACTTGAATCACTAGACTATTCCTTCCCTCATCTAAGAACATCAAAACAGTCGATGTCTTAACCTGGTGAACACAACATATCATCCATCCAAAATTTCCAATCTAACTTAAATTGTATTATTAGGCTTATGATATCACTTCTTCAAACATCTAATAGGCTTGATCCCCAAAGTATTAGCTCCTCAACTATACAAAATTTTCATCCTTAATTCTATGACATTCATGCAAGCAAGCATCCAAACAAGAGAAATCCTATTATGTTCAATCATAGAAATCAAAATCCTAAATCAAAATGGAACTCTAATCTAAGAAAAATATTAACCTAAGATAGTGACTTTGTTTAAAAGTCGATTATATAATAAATCATTCATGTGCACCTCATATGTACATTGATTGTATACCTTTAAGTTGCCACCCCAAAAGATCTTCCTTTGAATTAGGAGTCTCTTTTTGATCTGAGGGTTAATTGAAAAGTATCTAACTATTCCTTTCTCAAAGTCATATTAAAACCTCCAAATACATTCCATAAAATCATCTCCACGTCCTTTATACGTGCAAACTACAATACTTTTTCCTTAATCTTTCCAATAAATTTTCTTTAATTACTATAGAACACTTGAATACACACAACTGGTGGTATTTTCTTATTTTATCATTCAATCTAGAACATCGTTTCTTTAATTCCTCAAATCGGGTTTATTCCAATGGCTCAAAATTCTTTATCTAAATCTTTTATCTGCACAAATCAGAAATTATTCTCATACAATTCTAACCAACAGTCCCATTTGGAACACCCTTTACAAACAAAGGTCACATCTCTAATCGATTTCTTATTCTTGACATATCATCTATCCATACAATTCCAAGTACATTATTTCATTCATCGATAATAAAAATTCATATGATCTTAATACCTATCCATATCCAAGTGTTTCGACTAACTCATCCATCATACCACAAGAATTATCCTTTTATAATCTTAGTACCAAATCTAATCTAGGGTATCTTTTAAAATCAAAAGTCCAAACTTGATTACTCTTTATAATAAAAAAATCCAGGCTTAAATTATTATCTAACATGAACTAACCAGTAGTTCTTTTCTCATATACATTTCACCAACTTACTTTTCTTCCACACTATAGACATGACAACTCAATAGGGATGACGTCTCACTATATAAATCAATTCAACATAATATCAAATAATTATATTAACATCTTACCTCATAACATATTTAAGAACATCGAAAAAAGGGATAATGCCCTAATGTAATGAGCATGTTATCAAACTCATACCACATCCAATCCAAACCATATACTGGTAATTACAACTATTACTAAAGTATTACCAACCTATAACTACCCCAAATAATATTTAATAAGACAATAATCACTTTCATGGAGAAATACATCCATTTAAGCCATATAGCATAAATTGTGTAACGTTACACGAAACATCAGGCCAACGACACCCATCTTCAAACCAATCCAAATCATCTACATAAAGAACATGTGTGTGGTGTAACATTGCCCACAACCTTGGATCAACTAAACTCATCCATAAACCAAACTCAAATTTTCACTTTTACGGCAATATCTAATAATAAATCATTCTAAATACCATTCGCATCCATCTTTGATCAATACCACAATGATACAGAACAAAAGAATGCAAATGTCAATTACTTCAATTTCTGTACTAAGGACCGATCACCCATTCAAATCACATAGTAGCACCATTGGCTCATCGAGGCCCTACCCTAAAATAAAAGCTCGGCCCTTCAAACAAAAATCTTCATCCACATCTTAAAATATTTGCAATCGATTGGTTAACAGGATTCAATCAATTAAAATTCCAATATCATTAGTCTCTCTGTTACAACTAAATTTTCCAAGTCAAACCCAACTTTAAATATATCTTCATATCTTTTAATAGTAGGAAAATACCTTTTCAGTCCTACCTCCTTCATATATATCTTAATCCAAACATATATTATTATGCTAACACCTCCTCTATGACATTTTAACCAAAATAATTTAAATCCTCTTAACTTAACCTAAAATAAAATATTTTTCCTTTACCAACTCAAAAACTTTTCCTATCAAATTTCCAACCATCTTCTATAATCATATGCTGAAGTGACATGTCAGTGAGCTTAACAAATTTAACTGGTCTGGGGAGGGAGGTCAAAATCTCCAATGAAGATATATGAGATTCCTTTAATAAAAATAGATATCAACTCGGCATCATGTGGCTATCGAAATCACGAGTATAGAAAAATCGTGCCCCGTCCTAAACTACTCATTCAAATCATATCACTATCATCCAATATTATCATATAATGAATCTTCCAATCATATTCCAAAAATTCACCTCATACCCTAAAAATCTCAATATATAGGTATCACTAAAGGGCTCTACACCATATATAGTCATTTCAAATCATAACACTACTAAGTAACTTATGCACCGCATGAGATTTAAAGCATAACTATCAATAATAACACTCCATAACTCAAAATTAATAACTTACCTTCAACCATGATCTATTTTCCTTTATCTTGAGCAGATGGTGGTACAACAGCACTTAGGACCGCTTCTAGTGCATTGGCCTTAATAATCCTGCTTTCCCTTGGTAAAGTCGGGCATTCCATTTTCATTTGTCCCAACTGGTTACAGTTATAACACTTATCTAAGCAAGGTCAACTCTACAATCCTTTCCTACGTGCCCTTTCTTTCTAAATTGATTACACCTTCTCCTTTCTTGCTTTCCATGATTATCTGTAATCTTATTTTCCCGTATTATTGGTTTACTTCCTTTTTGGTCGTACCTTAGCTTTATCCCCATTAATCGAATTCAACAATGTCGCTTCAATTAATCCTTCAAATGTTGCTCCATTTGGAATCTGATTCAGTGCTAGCTCTTTAAGTGGTGAGTTTAATCCTTATGCAAACTTTAATGCCTTTTTGTCTAGGGTATTGACCAATTCAAACATGACCCTAGCTAATTCATTAAACTGGTACACATGCTCGCCTATTGTCATATCGCCCTACTTCAAGTGAATGAATCTTTCTAGTAGTAATCCTTCTTTGCTCCAGAGAAAAACTTGGTTTCAAATTTCCTTTTAAAATTTTACCATGTAATATTCTCTTCATCATTCCTAGCAGTGATAATTTCCCACCAATTTGATGCTTCTCCCCGGAGGTGCTAGCAAGCTAGCTATCCCCTAAAAGTATCACTTAAACTTAAAAGATTGAAATTTTTGCACATGTGCTTAGCCAAGCCGGTGTTGCTACTTAGGGTTGCATTCCTACAAAGGGTCTACCACTCAAATTAGAAAAGTCCCTACACAACTTTAGGAACGTCAGATCATGTGGTGTCTGGACCTGAACCACTCCTTGGGTTGCAGTTGTAGGTTCTATGGGGCTTTCCCTGGTCTGGCTGGTCGGTTGTATATCGACGAAACCAAGCAGGAATGTTCACACCTGGAATATCTATAGTATCCGCTCCAATGCCACTTCCAATTCTAGTTTCGACCCTACCAGCATTGTTTTCTGTTCAAGTATCCTTCAAGGTATTCATTATCGGCTATTTGTAAATGGGATTCATTAGTATATTTCCATAGCAGATCATAAATAAGTACAAGGTAAAGATATCACAACGGATCGCAAATATATATACATATGAAACTGTAATATACATAGATGCCTCAAAACTTCACAATATATACATCAGCAGAGCTATACACTCAAAATCTTTTCTTCATAGGATGACCCCTAACTATCAAGTCATATATATATATAATAGCACATACTTAACTAACCTTGATCCATGGACTCAAGGTACAACTATGTAATTTCTCCATTCCAAATGACCCTTATTGAGCAAGACAAATTGATTCCATAGTTCAGGCCAAATCATCTAAAACAAGAGCGAGGGTAACAAAATATACACTATGGGTGATTTCATCAATGACATGCTCTAAAATCGCAACAAAATAGGCTAGAGTAATCATCCGCTAAATAGTGAAAATCCTCAGTCTGACCCAAGGAGATGTGAGAAAACAGAACATCGAGTCGGGCTAGAAATAGCCATGGGTATAAAAATGCAACAATAATCTACAATCATATAGTGCTGGGTTATATATGTGATATATAAAGAAATAAATATGGCATACACTCCATGATCTAAATCCACCCATATCCCACCAAATCAAATCATAACAGTAAAAACACACGTGTCACGGCCCTATTTAAAGTGATTCACAGCTGCAACTCTAATCAACTGGGATTTCACATCCTATTCGTTTCACATTAATAAGTTGCAATCGTTATTCAATCAACTTTTCATTACTCAGGTTATTCATATATGAGGTCTATAACAATTATTGGATCCTACTCATTATTCACTCTTACTAGACTCTGCTTCGTAGCGATATCATGGCCTTTCCATCCATAAACCTTCTAACCAAACATGACGGGTGCCCCTACATGATCAATTGGTTACACTATCTTCTCCCGTTCAACGTTGGCACTCACCCCATTATGTTGTAATCTTCATCTTTATTCCACTATTTATCCATTAATGAGATTTCTCTTTACTCTTTCGCATTTGCCGTTTGGATTGCACCTGTCGTCGTGGTCGTGTCCGTGCAACTGATATTTTAGACAATAAGTAATGTGGGACCAGTTCGTCATGATTCAGGATGTGACCCTTAAACTGTCTACTAGGATGGATTTTAGCATGTAGCACTTCTCATTTACTTTATTGGTAAAATTCAATTCAAATTCATTTGAATTTAACCTCACAAATACCATTTATTCTCAATAAGGTATCATGTCCCATTCTATATCACATATAGATGTCGTATTCATACATCATATTCAAATCATAACATTAACTTGCATTGTAAAAATTATAAAGCATGACATATAAAATTCATAGTGTATGGGACATTTTTAATTAAATAAAACAACTTGCAAATATTGATAAAATTCAAATTCATACACATTGCATCAACCATGGCATCATATTCCCTTTAACAGTTTATCATGCATCAATGTCATATATACTAATATTTATTCTGAATTATTTATCAAATACGATTTAATTTTAAATTAGATTTGAATACCATTGTTTCCTATTTAAAAATAATTCAATTCCATTTAAATTGAATTATTTTCAATTCAAACTAATTTAAATCCTCTTCTATAATATTTCAAGTCACAGTAATTTTTATGTAGATTTTCTTTATTTATAAAATATTTTTATATTTATAACCCTTTTTTACTTTAAATCCAAAATCCTTTAAATTCGTTTGAAATTTTCAAATTTAAAATATTATTTAAACTCAAAACATGTTTATAAAAAATTTTAAAGGTTCAAATTCACATAATTTAAATTTTTAAGTAATTTAAAAAATATATTTGAACTCTTTGTTCATGGACTTTACTACTCTAGGAAAATGCACATCGATCGACCAATCTGTGCGCACCGGTAGATCGGCCATGTCGATCCTGAAGCAATATGCTCCAAGAATTGACAACCAATCATTAGGACTGTGGTTTCTTCTTCAACCAATCTCACCTGAGTACGTCTACCTATCTATTGCACTTCACCTTGATCCTAAATAATCATGTATATGCAAACTTTTCTTCACTACATAGCCAGCATTTAAACAGTATATTCAAAACCAATCATCTAGTAATTCAAATCAAAAGTCATACTTTTCTATCCCAATCCGATAAACTAATTCGAAAACTCTAATCTTTAGCTTTGCTTGAGGAAGAAGAATGAAACTTCAGAAATGGTTTCAGCTTTTGGAAACAAGAAGAATTAGTTCACAAGGAAGGCATTTTATAGTAGTAGAGAAGAAGACTTAGGGTATAAGGGATAAGATAGGTTAAATTATAATGAGTGATTATTTGATAAGTAAGAAAAGTGTGGCCCAATAAAACATTAGTTAATTTTTAAATAAATTAGTATCCCCAACCGCCCTTTAATCGAATTGCCTTTAAATCAACATTTTATACCCGTTTAAAATCTACTCAAGGTGTTTTATAAAAAAATTATTGCATTCTTATAACGAGTTTTCTTCTATTACAATATCACTTTTCGATTTCAATAATTTTGAAGTAATTGTTTTGTTTCCCAAAAGAATTTCATAAATATTTTTTATTTTGCCAAAATAAATTTTCAAGAAACTTTTGGATTTTTAAAATATAATTATTCAAATTCGAATTTTTAAATCAATATTTTCCTTTATTTTCAAATTAATTCCAAAAATTCAATTTACTGAATCAAATTCAATAAAATTTTCAAAAATCCCAACGTAAAATTTAAAAAATATTTACCCAATATTTGGGATTTCCCTTCCTTAATAAAATTGCATCCACATAATTCATTGGGGAGTATTGTATTTCTATATTAGTTAGCCCAAAAAATGGATCAACACCATGGATTGGGTGTGAAAGCACCTGCCCTATTATTACAGAGCAAAAATATAGAAAATAAATGAAGAAGGAGCAGAAATGAAGATAAGAAGATTTTTATAGTGGTTCGGCTGTTACTGAAGCCTATGTCCACTTTATAACTTTCTTTTAACCGATTGTTGTTACAAGTTGAATCGGATTGTAATATGATTGAATCTTCTAAGTTAGATCAAGTTAGAAGTACAAGAGTTCACTAGAGAATCACATTGAACCCTTAGATGACTATTATGTAGGAGGAGAAGAGTGAAGAATAATCTCTACAGAGTTCCAACAGCCAGTCCAACAGATCCACTTTATGTTGTAGGTAGGATTGTATTTATAGGCACAGGAGAGCAATTGGGCTAGTCTGCTTTACCAGAGCCTACACTCGATGATACAAAGGTTCTATGAAAATTTCATAACGATCCAACATAATATGATAGATCGCTAGCGATCCATAAGGCATGGATCGCTATCGATCCATGTATTTAGGGGATTTTTGGGCTTCTTCCATTGGGTTGCACTCCATGTCTTATGTAAGTGCTCTCCATATAATTTCATAGCTAGTTTCCTTGTTTTGATGATGATTCATGCCCAGGTTGGATTGAACTATGAATAGAATCAGATGGGTCTTCGCTTCTCGAACTAGGTTGCTTGGAAGGCTATGAAACTTGGCAAACATACTTAGAAGAGATATTGATTCATGATGCATGAGGCTTGAATGATCCATGAAGCTTCCTTATGGATCGCTAGCAATCCATGGGTGATGGATCGCTAGCAATCCATCCCCTTAGTGGATTTTTAGGTAATTCTTCTTGAGTCTTTTGGATGTCTTGTTCAAGTTTCAAGTCATTTTGGCATAGTCCCTAAGTTCTAACTCCTATTGAATTCTTCTGGGTTAAAAACCCGATTAACATTTGCACCCCAAAGTATGCTTTCATTGGAAACAAAGTGTGCTCTGGAACTGGTCCTCCTTGAATTCCTATTCCATGAAATCCAGTCGATCGTATTAGGCTTACCGTGAAGTATTGTTTTTTACTTTTTAATTTTTGTTGGGTTCGGGATGTGGATCATCGTTATTCATGCAAAAATATCAATTTTGACTATGTAATTTCCGAAGTGTTTATGAATAGTAAGGGGGTTGAGTTTAAAAAGTTTGAGTGAAAATTAACGTGAGATGATGGATCGCTAGCGATCCATAGGTGATGTATCGCTAGCGATCCAATCACTTTGATTTTTTTTCACTGAAATCTTTCCTATTTAGTACTATCTTCGAGTCGACCCTTCTTACTTTTCCTCACTTTCTTTTCTTGCGACCCAAACCAACCACGACCTAACCATCTTTTGCCACCACCACCGTTGATCTCTACTGCTAGAGCCTACTACCGCCAACCTCAGCTACCTTTACCATCACCCCAAGCCAATCTCTATCACCAGAATCGCAGCTTGCTTGGATTGCTGCCAACCTTGCAGACCACTAACCCTAGCTTAGATCACTATGAACCCGAAGTCGAACCCGTTTGCCTTTGATATGAGGTTGGTGATGACGTAGTTATCATATTAGGTGTGGTTGCCAGTGAATTTGGGGCGATCGAGGAGAATGGTAAACGAAGCGGGTTCATTATGATTTATTGGAGGCGGATAGTGGATTCATGCCTTGCACTTGATGCATTCTACTATCTTCATCCAATAAATCAAAATCGTTTAGCTCATGGCCTTGATGGTTCCAATGAGGCGGTTTACCATGGACTTGATCATCCTAGATTAGTCTTACTATCGCATGCTCAGTGTACCTGAGAATAGAATGAGCTTTCCGTGTCACTTTGGACAACAGATCCATTATCGATCGTCGACCGATAACGAGTAAGTGTAGGAGGAATAACTTCAATGAATGATAAAAGCTTTTTCCTTTTTCTGCTGCAAGTGAACTATCTACATAGGATAAAGCATTCATATTGTTCATGACACCGAGCCCATCTCACATAGATAACACACTGCACTTGCCTCAGTCAACGCTTGGAATTCAATGAGTTGGCACAAGTCAACGTCTTTTTAGAATTCAAGAGTTACACATACGGGGATTTCTAGTTAAAAATAGGGTCACCTGACCATGTTGGATACAAGTTCTATTATATAGAATGAAGCGTCTGTCATCCCGACGTAAATCCAGTGGAGAAAGCCCGGTACTCTCGGAAGCATTCAACCATGCCTACTTCTTTAGCACCACAAGCTCAATATGGTCAATTGGTGCTGATTGGTTCGGTCATCGATCGAACTCCTCCAAACTTTAGAGTTTTACTTAACCCTCTAGAGAGAGATTCTACTATCATTTCTTCTAAAGTTCTGCATAATATTTGTTTACAGCATGGTATTTCGAATGACGATGTGCACCTTCCACTGAAAAATGAGTTTGCACACATGCCACCTTCAGGGTACACCGCTTGCCATTGGCACATGTGCTTGAATGGTGCAGTGCCCCCATTCAACCAATTCTTGAAAGGCAGACTTTTGAATTTGGAAACTGCCCCATTTCAGATTCATCCCAATGGTTATGCAATTTTGACTAGTATTCATGTTTTGTTTATGCGGACATTCAACCATGCCCCAAGCTTTGACGAATTGAGATTCTTCCTTTCATTCAAAAAGAGAGAGGAATGTCCATCTCTTGTGATTATTGAGGCTCGGAGAAATTGCAAAATCGTGTTGCAACTGCAAAGCAACTTATCCCAGTTCAAGACCCAATATTTCTTCGTTAGATGTCCTAAAGGGTTTATCGTCTTTAGACGACATGGGCTAAGTTTTCTCTTCTCTCGTTGAGACTTATTACGATTGTGTGGGGTTTTAATAGACTAGATACTTCTTACAGTTATTCCGAGGCCAAATAAAGGTCCAACACTAGACTATATCTTCCATACTCTGAAGGCCATAGATGCTGAAGAGAGATCAGTCGAACTTTTGCTAACAGACGAAAATTTGCATCGGTATGGATTTTTACATCCCAGGAGGTCTGTCGTTGCTATTGAGGTTCCATCCCCTACCTGTTCCACGATTAGAACATGATCCACTTCTTCATCACACAATTCCGAAGAGAGTGGTCTATAAGGAGATGAAGGTCCATCCGGTGGATCAACTGAGGAAATTCGTGAAGAAATAGGCATGACAATTGGAGCTATTAGTCCGAACAGGATGCCCCCGATCCCGGAGGAAGGAGAAGAGGAGTTCAAACAACGAGAAAGCAAGGCTATGGTGATCGTATAAAAAGAGGAGGTTAAATTGAGAACGGAAGTGACAATGACCCCACCTCTAGCGATGAGGTGTTTGATGCGCGTTCCAAAGAAGGAGACCTTGAATCATGTGATGAAACTCTGGGAATGAGTCTTATTCTCCTAGATTCGCCTCCTCAAGAGGTTATTGCTAAAGATGCTTCCCCAATAACTGAACGACTTCATGGTTCTCTGTCTAAGAAAACCGATATCGGCTTTGGGGACTTAAGCAACGCTTATGTGGACATTGCAGAACTCATGGGAGATGATTTTGAGTTCGAGAGATTTTTTCCTCACTCCGGTCATGCTGTTTCCAGAATTATCCTAACTCCCAATATAGTCGCTTCCCGACCCGGTTTGTGAAGTCCTTTTAGAGTGTGTACGGCACGTTACATACTTCACTAGGGTCACGTACACTCAAATGTGCATTATTTGAGCTCATTTTCTATGGCTAAAGTTACTTCATTTTTTTTCTTATATTCGGTACTATGGGAGGTCGTGGACTTTATGAAGATCTTGAACAATTTACAAATGCACAATGTGGGTCGAAACGGACTTCAAGCCACCAGTAGCACCGAGAAACTAAGGAAGAATGGAGGAGGAGAAAAGATTAGGAAGTTGAAACTCGTCATTGAGATGATAGGGCTCCAATTTCTCTCAGGATTGAGATTCCGACTTCTACTATTCAGGTCACTCCACTAACCCCGACTCCGTCAACTCATGCTGTGCCTGCTTCTAGTTTTTCACGACCTCGTAGGAGGCCTGCTTATATTCTCCCGTCTGGTTCACCTAATCTTGAAGCCATGTTCCCTGGCTAGTTCCTGAAGGGAGTTAAATTCGATTGTGACCTGCGTCCAATTCGTAAGGATTCTTATGTACCCCATCTCCAAGCGATTCAGAGCGACTACGATCAAACTGAAGGATGGGAGAAATTATGTAAGCAGCTGGAGGACACAAATTATAACAACTATCAGGAGATTATTTCTTTCGAGTCGGAAAAGGATGATTAGGGAAGGATGCTGACGGAACATGATGCCAGAATTGATCAATTGAGAAAAAAGAGAGATGCTACCATTCGAGATAGTAAGAGAAACGCTAGTTTGCTAAAAGAATTGAAGAAGGCTCATGCAAAAATTGAAATCGTGTTCAGAGATGAAATCAAGAAACCCATGCTGATGAAGTCAAGCTTAATATCTGGTTTGCCCCATCAGGTCTAGACAATCTTATTTTTTTGTACATGAAGAAATAAAGAAGCCATTGCAATCGCCGGAAATACTAGGCCTACTAAAGGGACAAAAAAAGAAGGTAAGTAAAGATCTGTCATAGAACGGGTACCTCAATTTAATATTTGTATCCATTATAATTTAATATTTGTATCTATTATAAATATAAAGATATCATAAGTATATCTATTATATTAAAATGGAGCTTGAAACTCAAGATGAGATCATAGAAGCTCAAAAGAGAACCATTGCTGGTCATGATGAAACTGTCGAAGCTCATAAGAAAACAATTGTTGATTATGCCGGAATAGTGGAATCCAAAGATAAGACCATTTCAACAAGGCTCAAATGATTGCTTTGCTTCGAGAAAAAGTTGTGCAACTCGGCGTTGAAATGACCAAAGTCGAAGTTGAGAAAGCCGATGTGACGGTGGACTGTTTGGAGCTGCTAGGTACATTCGAAAAGAAGATGGCGAAGATGGATAACACCATCTTGAACTTCTACATCAACTCCATGTTGCATCAGGGCAGTCTCTTTTATCTGGGCCATAAATTCCCGTGTACTCTTGCTATAGTTTGGGAAGAAATTTTGGCCCATTTCCGAGAAGACGGGGTTGTGTACACTAAATAAGAGCTGCAGGATGCCTATCTGAATGAGGAATCAAAGAGGTCTTTGGTAGAGGGCCGAGAGATTATTTGGGTTGAAAGGGAGTGAGAAGCCGCTGATGCTGCCGCAGCTATAGTTGCTAAAGCACTAATAGAGCCCTTCAGTTCTGGGCTTGGCGAATCATCAAAGCAGCCTCATGATCAGATAGAAATCATTCCGGCTTCGACCGGTACTACTTTGTTATCCACCCTTTTAGTAGCTATCTTTGAAGCCTTGGGTGGTCCTGAAACTTCGCCCAAGATTGTGCAACCATCAGAAGAAGGAAATGATAGGGAGTACAAGGTTGAGATTCATGATCACACTTCTGATGTAGGTAACTTTCTCGTTTCTCCCAATTTTAAAGACTTCCATTTCACGCCGTAAGAACAAGATGAACTGAATGCTTTCCTTTTTGATCTTATAGGTCCGTCTTCTTTGCCTGTCGAACTAGCAAGTTCTCCAGTCCCAGGGCCTAATGCAATTTCGACTGCTTCAACGCTTGTTTCTGTAGCTACTTCGATCACCAAGCCAGTGTCTGTCTCGCAACCAGGGCCGGAATTTGATAAGATCGTTGTGTTGCATGGCTTGGACGACCCTTCCGTATCTCTAGAGGGTGATTTAACAACAGCTGGCACTCGAGAGCAGACAGACCAAGCTAGTTAGCCAGGTAAAATTGAGCAAAAAATGGTGGCAGTTAAGAAGGAAAGGGTAGAGGAGAAAAAGTCTTTGAGGAGCTCTCGCAAGTCCCACAAGCGTAAGACCAAGGGGGAGTCTTCCGAGAGGGCCAAAGAACAGGAAGTAGACATGGGCACGGAGCCTGTAATCGATATCTCTGGGAATAATACGACTCCTGGTGGGGATGCTGAGGGAAAGAGGAAACTTTCGACCAAACGCAGGAAGCGCTGACGGGCTCAAGCGACAGTGGAGCCGGATTTTGTAGCATTTTGATTTTTTCGACATGTATTTTGTACATGTGCAGAGTCTGCACTCATTACTTTTGTTGTTGTAGCATCTGTGCTTTTCTTTTGTTGGCTGATATTGTGTGGGTATGGACCGCACATTTTGACTTTGTACAAAAAATGTTATGAGAAATGAAAAGAATAATGTTTATACTGCTATCTCTTCTGCATTCTTTCTTATTTATCACGTACTTAGCTTAATTTTATACCACTTATGTGTATACATGAAACGATTGCTTGTTCTACAATTTCTTTACTTCATATTGCCATGCCATGTTTTGTGGTATACAGTGCCTTTATTTCCATGATCTCACGCATTATGTATGCATTTTTCAGTTTTATAACTAGGTCTGTTATGATTGTAAAAATTCTTTGTTCATCGTAACAGGATTGTGGAGTAGTTTTCCATTTAACTAAGTGTCGGTGTGTGTGTGCCCCCTACTTTACAAGATTGTTTACTCCGAACACTTGATAAATGACCGGTTGATCCGAGTGATTCCTTGGATGTCTGTAGCCGAATTTACTTTGTGGTTCCTATCTTCGGGAATTTGTGACTTAAATGTCTCAACTCCAGAGATTTTATCGGTCAACTATCGGAATTCTTTGCCGATTTCTAGTTTTGTGACATTGCTGGACTCATGTCGATTCTTTTTGATAGTGGGAATTGATCCTTGTTAGTCATGTAATGGACAAGTTTCCTTCTATTGTCAGGACAATACCGGTACTTAGAAAATCTTAATGGTTTGCTGATGATGCCGGAGCACCATCAAGAAGTGCTTACGTGGCTTATGAAATACGCGGCCTTCAAGAGTGTGCGGCTTACGAAATGCACGACTTTTAAGGGTGCATGGCTTACGAAATGTGTGGCTTTTGAAAGTGCATGGCTTACGAAAAGTGTGGCTTTTGAGGGTGCGCGGCTTACGAAATGCCGACATTTGATTTTGAGTCGATTTAATTTCGTCGACTTGGCGAGTAGGCGAAGCATACTTGGGTGTGGTTTCACTTTCCCAAGTAGCTTATGAATGATTTTGAGTCGATTCACTTTCATCAACTCGGCGAGTAATTTATATGAACACGGTTTTATTGGTTCAAGAAGCTAAAGAGATATTAATGATAAAATGGAAAGTAGAGCAAATTTTGCCTATTTATAGTGCCTCTACAGTAGTCAGGAGGCTTATTTGCAAAAATAAGAAATACATAAATAAAAGCTAAATAAATAAATACCCGAGCGAGTCGCTGTTCCAAGCATGGGAAATCTGAATTCCATCGACTGTGGTCAGCTTGAAAGTGCCATCTTCGAGATTTTTCCCAATTAAGTAAGGCCCTTCCCAGTTCGGTCCGAATGTTCCTGTTGCCAGATAGATTCGTTTCAGGATGAGATCTCCCACTTCAAAAGTATAGTGGCAGACCTTGGAGTTGAATTGTCGTGTTACCCTTTTCTGGTGAGCCACGGTCCTTAGCTCGGCTTCCTCCTATTTCTCGTTAATCAGATCAAGTGGCTAGAGCAGGAGCTGCTCGTTCTCTTTTTGATTGAAGTGTCGTTTTTGATGGGAGGGAACTTCCAATTCGATCGGGATCATTGCTTTGGAACCGTATGCTAGGGCGAATGGCGAGTGTCTGGTAACTGACTTGTGCATCGTCCGGTAAGCCCATAGTGCAAGTGGGAGCTCATAAACCCAGTTTCCTTTGGCTTTCTCCAGCCATTTCTTGATGGTTGACATGATGATTTTGTTCACCGCCTCCACTTGCTTGTTTTCTTGAGGGTGTGCCACTACGGAGAAATTCTTTTCGGTGCGGAAACGCTTGCAAAGTCATTGAATTTGGTGCTTTTGAATTGAGTTCCGTTAGCTGTGATGTTTCTCAATGGCACTCCAAGCCTGCAAATAAAAAATTTAGTGACAAAGTTAATTACTTTCTTAGTGGTAATAGTAGCCAACAGTTCCGCTTCGGCCCATTTTGTAACACCCCATATTTTTAGTAACATTATTTAAGATATTTAATTAGTTACATAAAATAATGTAAGTTGATTAGGGGATTGAGATTTATGATTAATAAGGGGTAGCCGTGCCATGTTACTGTGTAAATCAAAGCAAGATAACATGAAATAAAATAGACAAAGGATATAATTAAGGGAAAAATAGGAAAAAGGGGCTTCCTAATACCCAAAGCCCTTAGCCGTGTATTATCACTTTCATTTCATTTACAAAAATCAAAACTAAGTAGAGGTCGGCCACCATTTTTAAGAGCAAGAGAAAGAAAGATAAAGGGGAAGCTTAACCAACATCAAATTCATTTTAAATCTCAAACTTTTTAATCTCAAGCTAAGGTGAATAATTACTACATCTCATTTTCTTATGATTTTCGGTTTTAAGGTTAATCCGAACTTATATTGCATGATTATGCCATATTTTGAATGATTAAATATTTATATATGCTTGTTAATGATTTAGGCTTGTTCATATAGATTTTATGATACGTTTTAATGTAAAAAAACCTATTAAATAACATCCAAATGCCTTGCGATTTTATATTTAAACCAGAAATGATATTTTAGATATGGGTTTCAATTATCATAATTTTCTGAATTAATATGGATTTAATATTAATTTTCTAGTGAAGAAAATGATTATTTGGATTTTAAATTATTGCGGCCGAATAATTATTTATTTGGGTCTGAAATTAATTTATATTAGAAAACATAATAAATTCGATTATCTGGAAATTTTGTAGAATTTTCCTAAGTGTTTTCATAGATATATAAAATTATTTAAGGTATGGGACTTAGATGTTTTATATATTTATAAAAGGAGAAGGGGTATTTTGTAAATAAAATAGATTGTTTATTTCTGAAATAATTGGCAGCAATTTTAGAAAAGAAAATTTGCAACCAATAAGATTTTGACAAACAAGGCAGGTTAGTTGAAAAGTGTTTCTCTTTTAAGTTAAAAACAAAATTTACATGTTTTTAGCATGTTCCGCCATTTTCGGTACCAGGGGTTCCGACCTAGACGTTTCACCACTATTGCTTTCGAAACCAATGTGCATGGTATCAATACATTTGGTACGTAGCAAATTGGATAGAGATGAAAGGTATTAGGGTTCCGAAGGGGTCAAAGCATGCTTTTGTTTTAAAATAAAGTAGCGCCTGCTTTGCTTTTGAGGAGTTAGCTTTCGACTGGGATGGCTTCCGACCTGGTCAAATGATTCCAAAGGAATGATTTCGAATGGGTTGCGCCCTTTTGTTTTAACAAATGCTTTCGAACGGGTCGAAACACCTAGCTACCGCTTTTCCTACCTTTCGAAGTCAATGGTTTTTGAAGGAATACTTTGTTTTTAAACTTGGCCACTTCTCCAATGCTTTCGGAAGGGTGGTTTTGACACCATCACTTCTTTGCTTAGGAATGCTTTCGAAAGATAGGCTTTCGACTTAAATGGTATTAATGACCCTTTTGCTCTGATTGAAGTATTACCCAAATGGTTTCGAAGGAGATGGTTTTAATTGGTTTCTAAAGGTGTTTTCCATATGTTTTAAATTGAACCCAAGTGCTTTCGAAAGGTTTGTTGTTTACAAAGGTTTGCTGCTTTCGAAAGTTTTTAAATGATGGTTTCGAAGGGGTGTTTCCTCAATGCTTTCGAAAGGTTTAAAGAAAGGTTTCTAAGGGGTGGTTCCCCAATTGTTTTGAAAGTTTGAAAGGAAAGGTTTTCCAAAGGTATCAAAAGGCAATGTTTAAAGGTTTTAAAAGAAAGATGTCTACGGTTTTAATTCTTTCGAAAGGAAGTTTTTCAAGGGTTTCGAAAGGTTTCAAAAGGAAGGTTTTGGTCTTTCGGCCTAGGTGAAATAAAGGGTTTTATTTGGTTTAAAAATGGGTACTTTCAATGGATTCGAAAGGGGTACTTTCAAAGGTTTAAATGTTTTCATCAACTATGGTTTGAGTAAAGTATATATATATAACATGGCAAGGTGATTTTGAGTAAAGCATAGAGTACATGTATTTTCCTTGTAAGAGTTAGATTTAAAGGTTTTAAATTAGTTTGAAAAGGTTTTCAAGGAAGATTTATGGGAAGGTTTCCCTAAGTAAAATGACTCAGATATTAGAATACCAGATGGGACTGGTATAGGATCGCGCCCTATACATTAGCTATTTTTCCTAGCTAATTTAGTCCAAACTTCCAGTGTATAGGGCATTGTCATAGGTAAGACTAAAATTATGATTACACACAGAAGGGGGTATATGTTTGTATATAGATAGGTTATTGGTGAGCCCACAAAACCATTAGAATCAGGTGACCTTAGGAGATATTAAGTTAGGAATAGACCGTCCAGAAGAGAAGTATTTAACAGATAGTTAAGGACAGACCGTCCGGAAGATGTTAGATTATTTTGTTATATTGTCTAGTAGGCCCGAGTCAACCAAAGGTTAGTAGTTTGCCAAACAAAACTATAGTGTTCGAACAGATAGTTCATTTGTTACCTGATATGTATGTTTACATAATAATGCTTTACAGTTTTAACCAGTTTTGGTTGTAGGATTATGATTTGCAAAAGATATGTTTTAAAAGGTTGTTAGTGAGGGGAAATCCGTTCCGCTAAGCGGCGTGGTCTCACTTAATATCAAATAACCAAGATGTATAGTATTATTCACACCAGGCTTTATGTTTGACTCGAAGTTTATGTTTTCCCCTTAAACTCTCGGGTGCTCAAAATTGATTTGAGTAGGCTGAGGGTTAAGGCTTTACAGGTTTTAGTAGGTTGATGAATAAAGCTTCTGAAGACGAGAAGGTGGTTGACAGATAGCTATTTAGGAGTTTTGTTTTGTTTTCCGCTGTGTTGTATTTAAGACAGTTATGTCTATATAGCACTCCGATCAACCAAGGGGTCATCATCATCTGTCGCTCTTGGCGTATTTATGTAATAATGTTATTTTATCAGAACCTAGGAAGCGATTATGAGATTATGGAATTTGAATGTAAAAATGTAATGTGAAAAGATGTTTTTGAAATCTGTGATTTTGTTTTATATTCAAATGCTTCTGATATTATGGATACCATTAATATAGCCATATTTAGTCGTTGGAAGTTAATACTATGGATGACTGCAGCATCTGTTGCGTTTAGCTTTGGGCCTCTAGATAGGGGATGTTACAACTTGGTATCAGAGCATAGGTTTATGAAGAAGAAAAAATTTAACTAAAAATGATTTTTGAAAATATAATCCTTAGGAATTTGAGTAAGATCGGGGTATGGGATAACGCTATAGTAACGTACTCATATTTGCTATATATATAAGTATACGTTGTATCTCTATTCTCCTATCTCTCTTAGGTTATTGTTCTGTATCTCACGAGGCTTGAATATAGATATGGATGCTAGAAGTGGAAGAGTGAATCTTGGAGGAAGCACCACCACAAATGGAAATGCCAGACCGAATATCAGGAGAAACCAAGGTCAGGCACAAGTAAGGAATGTTGGTGCTGGAGTCCCACAAGTGGATATGGGTGCTATGTATCAGTTTTTCGTGAACATGATGCAAGCTGGGATTGATGCTGGAGTTGTTGGAGGGAATGCAGGAGTAGGAGTCCAGGAAGCTTCGGTTGTCAACCATTATGCTAATTTGAGTATAAATTATACTCGGCTTGAAGGGAAGCCATTTATTGGAACTGAAGATGCTATAGTAGTGGAGAACTAGTTGATGCACTGTGAAAGGATATTTGCTGACTTAGGGCTCAATTATGAGCAGAAGAGGAGGCTTGCTTCTAGAAAGCTTCAAGGAGCAGCTTTATTTTGGTGAAATAGTGCAACAGCTGGTGTGGATGAGGCGACAATGACATGGGCAGAGTTTAAGAGGAGGTTCCAGGAGAGGTTCATGTCGGTGATGGCGTAGTCTATTTTGATTCGAAAGTTTGCTGAGTTAGAGCAAAGAGAAATGTCTGTTTTGGAGTATGCTAGCAGGTTTGAAGAATTAGCTAGGTATAGTTATGCAACTGTTGGTACAGTGATAAAGAGGAATGAGAAGTTTATCAGGGGGTTGAAGCCTAAGTTGGCCAAGGCTACCTTACCGCATATCAGAGATCCCTATGATGTGGTAGTGGAGATGACGTTAAGACATGAAGAGATGCTTGCTTGTTTGGAGAAGAAGAAATAGAAATAGGTCCAGTTTGGGCAAGGTCAGAAGAGGAAGTTCTTTCACAAGAAGGGTGCTCAGAAAGGTGGAGCAGCGAAGAAAGGGAAGTCTGAAGTGGTTTGTTTTAAGTGCGACAAGAAGGAGCATTTTGCTAACGAGTGTCGTACTGGAAAGGCTAAGGAAGTGCTTGGGAAGAAGAATATCAGGTGCTTCAATTGCGATCAAATTGGCCACTAAAAGAATCAATTCAAAGAGCCCGCTAAGGAGGGGAAGGGCAAGGTGTATGCATTGGAGCCTGCTACTTCGAGGCCAACAGTGCAGGAGAAGGGAAAGGCAGTTTTTGGAGGTACGCTTCAGATTCATGGTATGTTTGTTAGCGTTCTGTTTGATACTGGTGCATTGCATTCTTTTATATCTCGATGTTTGGTAGATAAGCTTAACCTAGAAGCCACATATTTAGTTATCTCCTTAAGAATCGCAAATCCAATAAGAGGGTATGAGACACTTGGGATGAAGTGTGACCACTTAGAGTTTGATATGTTAGGTTATACCTTTGTTTGTTGTTTGCATGTGTTTGACTTTGTAGGGTTTGGAATTATATTGGGTATGGATTGGTTAAGTAAGTATGATGCTATGATATTTTTCCACGATAGGAAAATATCACTTAGGCACCCTGATTGTAGTGATCAGATTGTATATACCGTAGAAAGCCCTAGATGTGAGGTGAATGCTTTGTTGGGAGTTGTGGAGTTGGAAAACAAGTTAAATCGAGTTTTCTTAGTTAGAGAATTTGTAGATGTCTTCGAGCCGGTAGTAGGATTGCCACTGAAACAAGCCATTGAGTTTCAGATAGATTTAGTGCTTGGTGCAGAACTGGTAAGTAGACCGCCAAGTCGGATGACACCCATAGATATGAGGGAGTTGAAGGTGTAGTTGGTAGATTTGGAAAGCAAGAGTTTTGTTAGACCAAGTAGTTCACCTTGGGAAGAAGACGCAGTGTTTGCTAAGAAGCCAGACGGATCGTTGAGGCTATGTATCGATTATCGTAAGCTGAATGGGAAGACGATAAAGAATCGATATCCATTGCCTAGAATTGACGATTTGTTCAATCAGCTGAGTGGAGCCAAGATATTTTCTCGGTTGGATTTGCCAACAGGTTTTCATCAGCTTAGAGTGGCAGAGGATATTACACCTTTGATGGCATTTAGGACTCGATATGGATCATACAAATGGTTAGTTATGCCATTCGGACTAACTAATGTGCCGGCATTCTTTGTAGACTTGATGAACTGAATTTTCATAGAGCACTTGGATAGATTTGTGTTGGTGTTCATATATGATATTTTGATATACTCTAAGGATGAGGAAGAGCATGAAGTTCATCTTAGAGTGGTTCTTGAGACTTTGAGAGAACATCAGCTGAAGGCAAAGTTTTTGAAGTGTCATTTCTGGAAAAAGGAAGTGAAGTTTCTTGGTCACGTGGTCTCAGAGAAGGGGTTGTCGGTCGATCCAGATAAGATCGAAGCTGTTAATAATTGGAAGAGACTGGAGACGGCGACTGAGATTAGAAGTTTTCTTGGATTGGTTGGATATTATCGGAGGTTTATAAAGGATTTTTCGTGGATAGCAGCACCGATGACCAAGCTAACGCGAAAGGATGTGAATTTTGTGTGGACCGATAAGTGTAAGGAAGCATTCCAGAGCTTGAAACACTTATTGACCCATGCACTTGTATTAGTTGTCCCGAAATGAAATCAAGATTTATTAGTTTATACAGATGCGTGTGGTACTGGACTAGGAGCTGTACTAATGTAGAGAGGTAAAGTGATTGCTTATGCTTCTAGACAGCTTAGACCGCATGAGGTTAGATACCCGACTCATGACATGGAGTTAACTGCAGTGATTTTTGCTTTGAAGGTGTGGAGACATTACCTTTTGGGAGAGAGGTTTGAGCTTTATACAGATCATAAGTCGTTGAAGTACTCTCAGAAGGAGCTGAACATGAGACAGCAGAGGTAGTTAGAATTCTTAACCACTTATGACTTTGGAAATGAATACACACCAGGGAAGGACAACATGGTTGCAGATGCGCTTAGTAGGAAGCATCATAATGCAGTGTTGGCTATGATAGCAGAATGGAAAGACTTGGTAGCGTTGTCAACTTGTAGAGTGCAGTGGAGATCCGAGGCTGGGTACAGTGGAGAATCTGCTATGTTGTCTTGTTTAGAAGTCCGACCGGTATTAATTGAGAAGATTGTTTCTAAACAGGAAGAGGATCTAGTGTTAGTTGAAAGGATTAGGAAATTAAGGGATGGAACGGAGGACGATGACTTGAAGGATTTCAGTCTTGACCAAAGTGGGTGGTTGAGAAAGAAGGGAAGATTATGTGTCCTAGATGTGGGAGATATAAGGAAGCAAATTTTAGAGGAATGCCATCGTTCGAAGTTCACTATTCATCCAGGAGGAATGTAGATGTATCAGGATATGAAGAGAAGTTTCTTCTGGGAAGGAATGAAGAGGGGTGTTGGCTTATGGGTGAAACAGTATTTGAACTGTCAACAGGTGAAAACCGAGCATCAGAAGCCAAGTGGGTTGCTTCAGCCATTGGATACTCTGGTATGGAAGTGGGATTCTATTTCTATAGATTTTATAGACAGGCTGCCGAGATCTAATAGAGGAAATGAAAGTATATGGGTAATAGTGGACAGAGTGCCCATTTCATTCCAGTTAAGTCAAATAGGACGGCACCTGTATTGGCTAAATTATTTATGAAGAATGTAGTTAGACTTCACGGAATTCCTAGTAGTATTGTTAGTGATAGAGGTTCCTTATTTACTAGCGAATTGTGGAAGAGTCTATAGGAAAGTTTAGGAACCAAGCTCAAGATGAGTACCGCTTACCATCCGCAGACTGATGGGCAAACGGAAAGAGTTAACAATATCTTGGAAGACTTGTTAAGAGCTTGTGTATTAGACTTCGGGGGATCATGAGAAGATCATCTACACCTAGTCGAGTTTTCGTATAACAATAGTTATCACACTATTATAGGGATGGCAACATTTGCAGCTTTATATGGAAGACCATGCAAATCTCCCGCATGTTGGTTAGACACCGAAGATAGATTAGTCCTTGGTCCCGATTTGGTAAAAGAAGCAGCAGAGAAGATTGAGCTGATAAGGGCTTGGATGAAGGAAGCTCAGTCTAGGCATAAGAGCTATGTAGATAGAAGATGGAAAGATTTAGAGTTCTCTGTTCAAGATCATGTTTTCGTCAAAGTATCGCCGATGAAAGGTGTTATCAGGTTCGGGAAGACAGGAAAACTAGCACCGATATTCGCAGGACCGTTTCCTATTTTAGAGAGAATCGGGAAACTCGTGTATAGAGTAGAGTAACCGAGTAGCTTGGTAGGTGTCCACGATGTTTTCCATGTATCTCATCTAAGAAAGTGTGTTAGGGATACAGAAACTACTATAGCACCGACTGTGTTAGAGGATTTAGTAATGGAACCAGACATGACTATAGTTAGGAAGCTTATCCGAATAGTTGCGAGAGATGAGAAGAAGTTGAGGAACAAGACAGTCAAATTAGTAAAGGTCCAGTGGAGTGACGATGATAGAGACTATACTTTGAAGACTTAGAGCAGGATTAGAGACGCTTATCCTGATTTGTTTGATGGTATGTTTTACCTTCGATTGATTTGATGGGTACCTTATCGTAATTTCGAGGACGAAATTCTTTAAGGAGGGGAGATTGTAGCACTCCATATTTTTAGTAACATTATTTAGGATATTTACTTAGTTAAATTAAATAAAATAATGTAAGTTGATTAGGGGATTGAGATTTGTGATTAATAAGGGGTAGTCGTGCCATGTTAATGTGTAAATCAAAACACGATAACATAAAATAAAATAGACAAAGGATATAAGTAAGGGCAAAATAGGAAAAAGGAGCTTCCTAATACCTAAAGCCCTTAGCCATGTATTATCACTTTCATTTCATTTGCAAAAATGAAAACTAAGTAGAGGTCGACCACCATTTTCAAGAGCAAGAGAAAGAAAGATTATGGGGAAGCTTAATCAACATCAAATTCATTTCAAATCTCAAACTCTTTAATCTCAAGCTAAGGTGAATAATTACTGCATCTCATTTTCTTTGTTTTTCGGTTTTAAGGTTGATCCAAACTTATTTTGCATGATTATGCCATGTTTTGAATGATTAAATGTTTATACATGCTTGTTGATGATTTAGGCTTGTTTATATAGATTTTATGATACATTTTAATGTAAAATACCAATTAAATGACATCCAAATGCCTTGCGATTTTAGATTTAAACCAGAAATGATATTTTAGAGATGGGTTTTCATAATTTGAATTAATGTGGATTTTATATTAATTTTCTAGTGAAGAAAATGATTATTTGGGTTTTAAATTATTACGGCAAAATAACTAATTATTTGGGTCTGAAATTAATATATGTTAGAAAACATATTAAATTCGATTTTCTGGAATTTTTGTAGAATTTTCCTAAGTGTTTTCATAGATATATAAAATTATTTGAGGTATGGGACTTAGATGTTTTATATATTTATAAAAGGAGAAGGGGTATTTTGTAAATAAAATAGATTGTTTATTTTTGAAATAAATGGCAGCACTTTTAGAAAAGAAAATTTGCAACCAGATTTTGACAAACAAGGCAGATTAGTTGAAAAGTGTTTCTCTTTTAAGTTAAAAACAAAATTTACTTGTTTTTAGCATGTTCCACCATTTTCGGTACCAGGGGTTCCGACCAAGACGTTTCACCACTATTTCTTTCGAAACCAATGCGCATGGTATCAATACATTTGGTACATAGTGAATTGGATAGAGACTGAAGGTATAGGATCGAAACGTAGGGTTCCGAAGGGGTCAAAACATGCCTTTGTTTTAAAATGAAGTAGCGCCTGCTTTGCTTTTGAGGAGTTAGCTTTCGACTGGGTTGGCTTCCGACCTGGTCAAATAATTTCAAAGGAATGGTTTCGAATGGGTTGCGCTCTTTTGTTTTAAGAAATGCTTTCGAAGGGATCGAAACCCCTAGCTGCCACTTTTCTTACCTTTCGAAGTCAATGGTTTCGGAAGGTATACTTTTTTTTAAAACTTAGCCACTTCACCAATGCTTTCGGAAGGATGGTTTCAACACCATCACTTCTTTGCTTAGGAATGCTTTCGAAAGATAGGCTTTCGACTTAAATGGTTCTAATGACCCTTTTTCTCTGATTGAAGTATAACCCAAATGGTTTCGAAGGAGATGGTTTTAATTGGTTTCGAAAGGTGTTTTCCACATTTTTAAATTGAACTCAAGTGCTTTCGAATGGTTTGCTGTTTACAAAGGTTTGATGCTTTCGAAAGGTTTTAAATGATGGTTTCGAAGGGGTGTTTCCCCAATGCTTTCAAAAGGTTTAAAGAAAGGTTTCTAAAGGGTAGTTCCCCAATGGTTTCGAAAGGTTAAAAGGAAAGGTTTTCCAAAGGTTTCAAATGGCAATGTTTAAAGGTTTTAAAAGAAAGATGTCTAAGGTTTTAATTCTTCCGAAAGAAAGGTTTTTCAAGGGTTTCGAAAGGTTTTGAGAATGGTTTCAAAAGGAAGGTTTTGGCCTTTCGACCTAGGTGAAATAAAGGGTTTTACTTGGTTTAGAAAGGGGTACTTTCAATGGATTCGAAAGGGGTACTTTCAAAGGTTTAAATGTTTTCATCAACTAAGGTTTGAGTAAAGTATATATATATATAACATGGCAAGGTGATTTTGAGTAAAGCATAGAGTATATGTATTTTCCTTGTGAGAGTTAGATTTAAAGGTTTTTAATCGGTTTGAAAAGGTTTTCAAGGAAGATTTATGGGAAGGTTTCCCTAAGTAAAATGACTCGGATATTAGAATACCAGATGGGACTGGTATAGGGTCGCGCCCTATACACTAGCTATTAGCCCCAGCTAATTTAGTCCAAAATTCTAGTATGTAGGGCTTTGTCACAGGTAAGACTAAAATTATGATTACACATAGAATGGGATATATGTTTGTATACATATAGGTTATTGGTGAGCCCACAAAACCATTAGGATCAGGTGATCCTGGAAGATATTAAGTTAAGGACAGACCGTCCAGAAGAGAAGTATTTAACAGATAGTTAAGGATAGACCATCCAAAAGAGGTGTGTCTAACATATGTTAGATTATTTTGTTATATTGTCCGGTAGGCCCGAGTCAGCCAAAGGTTAGTAGTTAGCCAAACAAAACTATAGTGTTCGAATAGATAGTTCATTTGTTACCTGATATGTATGTTTACATAATAATGCTTTACAGTTTTAACCAGTTTTGGTTGCAGGATTATGATTTGCAAAAGATATGTTTTAAAAGGATATTAGTGAGGGGAAACTCGTTCCGCTAAGCGGCGTGGTCTCACTTAATATCAAATATCCGAGATGTATAGTATTATTGACACCAGGCTTTATGTCTGACTCGAAGTTTTTTGTTTTCCCCTTAAACTCTCGGGTGCTTAAAATTGATTTGAGTAGGCTGAGGGTTAAGGTTTTACAAGTTTTAGTAGGTTGACGAATAAAGCTTCCGAAGATGAGTAGGTGGCTGATGGATAGCTATTTAGGAATTGTTGTTTTGTTTTCCATTGTGTTGTATTTAAGACAGTTATGTCCATATAGTACTCTGGTCAACCAAGGAGGCATCATCATATGTCGCTCTTGGTGTATTTATGTAATAATTATATTTTATCAGAACCTAGGAAGCGATTATGGGATTATGTAATTTGAATGTGAAAATGTAATGTGAAAAGATGTTTCTGAAATCTGTGATTTATTTTCATATTCAAATGCTTCTGATATTCTGGATACCATTAACATAGCCATATTTAGTCATCGGAAGTTAATACTATGGATGGCGGTAGCATCTGTAGCGCTTAGCTTTGAGCCTCTAGATAAGGGATGTTACACATTTTATGAAGTAATCGATATCAACGATAGCATATTTGGCTCCTCCTCTAGCAATTGGGAGTATGTCGATCGGGTCAATTCCCCAGACCGCGAACGGCCATGGGCCAACCATTGGCGTAAATTTGATGGATGGAGTTCTCTGTATTCTAGTGAACTTTTGGCATTGCGCACATCGCCTAGTGTAGTCCGTTGCGTCATGGTTGATGGATGGCCTGAAGTAACCGTATCGTAGGATCTTCTTTGCTAGCATCTGCCCTCCAATGTAGTTTCCACAATCGCCTTCACTAACTTCCCTGAGGATCCTTTTGGCTTCGCTGTTGGTTACACTTTACGAGTGAGGGAGTACAGAATCCCCTCCTGTAAAGGATTCCATCCTGTAAGACAAACCGTGGTGCCTTCCGGAGTAGCTTCTTTCGCTCGTTTCGATCCCTAGGAGTGTACCTTCGATCAGGTAATCTTTGATCAGGGTCATACATGCTCTTCCCTTACGTTATCCATAATACAATGGATATCCATATCATCTATGCTGGGTGATGTAAGTGTTTCGACTGGGGTTAGTCCCATTGACTAAGCATCTTCGAAACTGGCTAGTTTGGCTAGGCGATCCGCTTGCATATTCTGTTCCCTCAGAATGTGACTTAAAGTGTAGTGCTTAATGTTCTGCAGCAATTCCCGTGCTTTTGACACGTAGAGGGCAAGGTTGCCTCTTGCTCGGTACTCCCCTTTCACTTGGAAGATGACTAGGTAAGAATCGCTGTAGATATGCACAGCTTTTATTCCTAATTCTTTAACGATTTTTAATCCTGCCATCAAAGCCTCGTATTCTGCTTCATTGTTGGTGGTAAGAAGATCATCCTTGGGGGTTTTCAATACTACCGTTGCACTAGAACAGGATTCATTTGATGCACCATCAACAAATAATTTGCACTGTAGCACCATGTCCGAAGTGATTTCTTCTTCACCGTCCCGCTCGGTAAATTCGACGATGAAATCTACCAATGCCTGCCAGTTGATAGCTCTTCGAGGGTGATAAGTGATTTCATATTGGCTTAACTCGATATTCCATTTCAAAAGTCGACCCGATGTCTTTGGCAGATACAGCACTTGTTTCAAAGGTCGATCCGTCAATAGCTTGATGGGATGAGCCTAGAAGTACGGTCGTAGCTTCCTCGACGTGGTAAACAAGCAATAGGCGAGTTTTTTCAACTTCGAGTAATTCTTTTCAACTCCAGTGAACCGCTTACTGATTTAGTACACGGGTCACTGGACCCTAGCCTCTTCACGTACCAATGCTGCACTTAGAGCATGGGTTGACACGGTGAGATAAATGAACAAATCTTCCCCATTTATTGGCTTGGATAAGACCGGCGGGGTTTCCATATGATGGAGTAATTCTTCGAAGGCCGTCTGGTAGGCTTCGTTTCATTCGAAATTCTTCTTTCCCTTCTTCAATGCATCGAAGAACGGTATGCATTTGTCATGGGAAATGAATCGGCTCAGCACTACGATCTTTCCATTTAGACTTTGAAATTCCTTTTTGGTCGTGGGGGCTTTGGTGTTCCTTAGGGCGGTAATTTGTTCTGGATTAGCTTCAATGCCCCTTGCATTCACGATAAAACTAAGGAATTTGGCAGAAGCAACGCTAAAAGAGCATTTCAATGGGTTGAGCTTCATTCCATATTTCTGCAATATTTCAAACATCTCTACGAGATTGTCTACGTGATTCTCTGATACACGTGATTTGACAAGCATGTCGTCCATGTATACTTCCATCATTTTCCTATTCCTATCTTTGAACATTGTGTTTACTAGTCGTTGGTAGGTTTCCCCTGCGTTCATTAGTCCGAAGGGCATGACTTGATAACAGTATAATCCAAGGTTGGTAATGAAACTAGTATTCTCTTGACATGCATCATGATTTGGTTTTATCCAGAGTAGGCGTCCATAAACGATAGTAGCTTGTGGCCTGCCGTGTCATCAACAAGCTGATCGATTTTGGGTAATGGGAAGCTATTCTTTGGGCAGGCTTTGTTCAAATCTGAGTAATCAATGCAAGTCCGCCATTTCCCATTATACTTCCTTACCAAAATCGGATTTGATACCCATACGGGATAGGTTGCATCGCGGATGAAGATGTTTTCAAATAGCTTATCCACTTCCTCTTTTAATGCAGCAGACCATTCCGGTCCCAGGGTGTGCCTCTTCTGCTTGACTAGAGTGTACTTGGGATCGATATTAAGTGTGTGACATGTTATCTTCGGCGATATCCCACACATATCGGAATGCGTCCAAGCGAACACGTCTAGATTGGCGTAAAGAAACTTGACTAATTCTTGTCGCGTCTTGGTTCCAAGATGTGATCCTATTTTTAGTACTCGTGTCGGGTCATCCATGTCTACAGGGATAGGCATAGTAATCTTTGCCGGTGTTGCCCGTTCCTCCCCTGAACTCTTCTTTCTAGGGTCCATAGACTTATTGAATCGGCTGTGGTCCGCAAGCCAAGGGCGGTTCTGTAGTTGCTATGCTGATAGCTCGCAAATGTGGAGAGTTTTCTCCACACTCTTCCCCTTTTCTTTCTTTCTTGTTTCATGCAATTTAGCGATGTAGCATTCCCTTGTGGCACTATGGTCTCCTTTTTTCATTCCAACTCTGTTTTCCATAGGGAATTTCATAGTGAGACACCATTGCGCTTGGATAATTCGGAAATTGGCGAGGGACGGTCATACCAAGAATGCATTATCGGCTGACATCTCGTCAATTATCACAAAGGTTTGGGTGAGAACCACTCTCTGATCTCATGTTCCGAGTTCACAGGAAGATCGATTATGCCAACCGGTTGTAGTGGATGACCGATGAATCCTTGGATTTTGGTTCGGCATGCAAAGACATCCTTCATGTTAAGCTTCATTTGGTCGAATGCATGTCGGAACAAAATGTTTACTGATCCTCCAGTATCGACCAACACTCGACGTACGACAACGGGCCCGATTCCTATCGTCACCACCATTGGATCGAAAGTTGGAGCTTCTATTCCTTCACTATCCCGATTTTGGAACATGATGTCATCATTGAGAATCCTCTACTTTTTAGCGGGGTCCCATCTTCGATCGCAAAACAAGTTTCCTTTGGAGCATGTTTAGTGAACCAATATATCTTTCCATCTTACCCCCAACTTTTCTATGCCGGATGAGGACCTCCCGAAATGGTATTGATGACAAGTCTTTATTCAGCTCATTTGGATCCATCTCTGCTAGATCTAGAATAGTTTCCTCGGGTGTTAGGTGCATGAGGTCCGGTTGGCTGATCGAAATTTCGGAGCTGCTTCACATACTATTGGAGCTTGTTCTCTCTAATCAGTTCATTGATCACGTTCTTCAAATGGCGACACTCGTTTGTGTTATGATCGTTGGTTTCATGGAAGCAATAGAACTTCACCGACTTCCTTTGTAGCTCAGACTCTTCTTTCTAAGGTGGCTTCAGGTACTCTTCTGTTCTCTAAGTTGCCAGATAAATATTCTCCAATCTGTCATTCAACGGAGTGTATTCTCCGTGTTTCTGGGCTATGAGTTTCGTTCCCCATCCGTTGCCCTTGCCCATATTCTGATGTTGGTTCTTCCTTTTGTAGTCCCCATCTTTTCTAGCAGTTACTTAGGAATCCGTGCCTTTTTGAAGTACTGCCACATTACTCTGAATCGATACATTTGGTCGCATATTGGTATTTTTACCTTATAACGTATTTGCCTCCTCCAATCTCAAGTACTGACTAGCCTTTCGATTGAATTCTTTCATGGTAGTCGATTGCTTCATTTTTAATCCATCTCCCGAAATTTGTCTTTAGATGGATCAAGCGAACTAATGCTATGAAAATCATATCCTCATTTGGATTGCTCACTTTGGTGACGGTTGTGTTAAAGCATTTCATGAACATTTTTAGTGATTCGTTGGGTCCTTGGAAGTAACCGGATAGAGACATCACGTCCTTTGGCTGAGCCGTGTGCAGTCTAAATTGTTCCAAGAACTTCCGGGCTAGCTCATCGAAGGTTGAGAAATATCACGGGGGGAGTCTGGTAAACCACATGGAGGCAACTCCTTCCAGATAGATGGGAAAACATATGCAACGAACTTCATCTGTTGCCCTTGCACCATCCATATTCCAAATGTACTTGTACAAGTGCCGCTGAGGGTCAGTAGTTCCATTGTAGGAGGGCATAGCTAGTGGCATGGTGAATTTCTTAGGGTACTTTGCCCTATGGATACTATCGGTGAAGGGAGTTTTGCTCAGAGCGGAACCCTAATCATCGTCCTTTCTACCCTTGCTTTCTTCCATCAATTATCTGAACATGTTTGCAATATATGCCTCACTTGTCCGTTCATCCACAGGTCGGCTGTCAGTAGCTGCACCAAATGTTTGACTTTGCAAACAGTCTTGGTTGGCTGGTTGAAGCTTACGCTCTCCAGTCTTTGGGTGAGTCACTCCTACAGAGGTCCGTTGGCAAGCGGTTGGTCTTGCGGGTGGAGTTTAATCATTTGAGTTCAATTCTCCTTCCTTAGAGACAGTATCAGCTACTAGTATGTCCTCCCATGGAGTTTTCACTCCTAAGTTCAGGTTTGCAATAGGCGCTTTTACAGTGGGCGGAGTATTAGAATTTTCCACTATTGTGACGCCTGAAGCTCTACCCATTACTTCCTTTTACTTCTGTTTTCTATTTCTTCTACTTGAGCCAGAAATAGAAGAAAGCTCTTACTCCATAGCAGCCACGGCTTCGGGTGTTGTTCTAGGAGTAGTTAGTGATTGGAGCCCTAAGAGAGCATCTATCTTTTCCATAAGAGCCTTTTGACTGTTTTCCATTTTCTGGTTAATTTCATCAACCATCTGGTTCAATTCTCCCTTGGTCACAACTTCATGCTGAGTGGAGGATCCCGGCACTTGATCTCCAATGTTAGCTTCAAGTTGCAGGTTGTTGGGGTTGTTGACTTCAACTTGCTGAGGGCTTATTTCTTCTCCAGCAATAGTAGTCATATGGATCTTCCAGTAGAGAGCAAGACCTAAGCCTAGACTCGGGTTTCTCAATGAAAGTACAAAAATTTTAACCCAAAAAATGGATCAACGCCCTGGATTGAGTGTGAAAGCACCAGCCCTGTTCTTTAAGAGAAAAAATATAGAAAATAAATGAAGAAGGAGCAGAAATAGTAAAAAGACAAGAAGATTTTTATAGTGGTTCGGCTGTTAATAAAGCTTACATCCACTTTATAACTTTTTATTAACTGACTGCTGTTACAAGTTGAATCGTGTTACAATATGATTGAATCTTCTAAGTTAGATCAAGTCACAAGTACAAGAGTTCACTAGAGAATCACAGTGAGCCCCTAGATGACTATTGTGTAGGAGGAGAAGTGTGAAGAATAATCTCTACAGAGTTCCAGCAACCAGTCCAGCAGATCCACTTTATGTTGCGGGTAGGATTGTATTTATAGGCATATGAGAACAATTGGGCTAGGCCACTTTACCAAAAGCCTACTATCGATGATACAAAGGTTCTCTGAAATTTTCATAATGGTTCAACATAATGTGATGGATTGCTAGCAATCCATGTACTTAGGGGATTTTTGGGCTTCTTCCTTTGGGTTACACTCCCTGTCTTATGTAGGTACTCCACATGTAATTTTGTTGCTAATTTCCTTGTTTTGATGACGATTCATGCACTGGTTGGATTGAACTATGACTATAATCAAATGGGTCTTCACTTCTCGAAATAGGTTGCTTGAAAGGGTTTGAAACTTGGCAAACATACTTAGAAGACATATTGATTCATGATGCAAGAGACTTGAATGATCCATGAAGCTTCCTTATGGATCGCTAGCAATCCATAGGTGATGGATCGCTTGCGATCCATCCCCTTAGTGGATTTTTGAGTAACTCTTCTAACTGCTTTTGGCTTGTTCTTTTGGATGCCTTATTCAAGTTTCAAGTCATTCTGGCATAGTCCCTAAGCTCTAACTCCTATTGAATTCTACGGGGTTAAAAACTCGGTTAACAATATTATTCAGTAATATACGCACACAACAATCGATTGAATTTAAACATCCAAAACTCAATGAAATTGAATGATTAAATAAATACATACATATCAAGTTTTGAATAACTCAGGATGTGTCTTTCTAATTTGTTCATTTGTCTCCCAAGTACAATCGTTGGATAACTCAACCATTGGACTTTGATTAATGGAAGTTGCTTGTTCCTTAACTGCTTCACCTTCGAATCTACAGTCCATGAAGAATATGTAGAATATGATAGATCAGGTTGCAAATCTAATTCTCGGATCTGCCTTGGTTTTATTATACTATGTGGGTCTTGAATACATATCTGTAGCTGTGAAACGTGAAACGCATTATGGACACCAGGTATTCTGGCAATTTCAATTTATAAGAAAGTTATCCTACTCGATCGATAACAGGATAGGGACCAATATATTGAAGGGCAAGCTTTCCTGCTTTACCAAATCTGACTACGCATTTTGTTGGAGATATCTTCAAAAATACTCTATCTCTAATAGAAAATTCCAAATCTCTTATGCGATTTTAGCATAGCTCTTCTGCCTTGTCTAAGCTGCTTTCATTCTATCTCGAATGATTTCTATCTTCTTGGTTGTTTCTTTTACCAAATCTGGACCTAATATTAGTTTATCTCTTATTTCTAATCAACAAGCTGGTGATCGACATGGCCTTTCGTACAAAGCTTCAACTGGTGCCATGCCAATGCTAGATTGAAAACTATTATTATAGAAGAATTCGACTAAATGGAGCTATTCTTCCCACAAACCACCAAATTCCAAAATGCACATTCTTATTAGGCCCTCTAAAACTTGGTTTACTCTTTCAGTTTGTCCATCCATCTGAGGATGCTATGCATAACTTAAGTTGAGTTGTACTCCTAAAGTTGTCTGCAAGCTTTGTTAAATATGACTTGTAAATAAAGGATCACGATCACGTACAATACTTTTTGGAATTCCATGCAATCGTATTATGTGCTATATAAGTAATCTGGCTAAACGTTATGTAGTTCGATATATTCTAATAAGAATGAAATGAGTGCTTTTGGTGATTCGATCGACTATCACCCATTTACTTCCATTCCCTTTTGATCTAGGAATTCCATTAGTAAAATTCATAGAAATATGTTACCACTTACATTGCGGTACTTATAAAGGTAAAAGTAATTCGTTGGGCTTTCGATGCTCGCCCTTCACCAATTGGCATGCGACACATCGTTTTACATATTCTCTGATGTCTCTTTTTATGCCTTCCTAATAATATATTATTTTCATATCTTTTTACATCTTTGTACCACTAGGATGTATAGAAAATATAGACTGGTGGAACTCACCACATATTGCTTTCTTCAATTTGGTTATGTTGAGAACACACAGCCTTCCTGTAACATCCCCTAACTTGAGGCCAAAAGCTAAATGCTACAAACTGCGGTCATCTATAGTATTAACTTCTGGAGACAAAATATGATAATGTTAATGGTATCCATAATATCAAAGTCACATGAATATGAAATAAAATCACCGCAGATTAAAAAAACTTTTCAGATTACATTTCAAAACAATATTTCATATTTAGATTACATAATCCCATAACGCTTCCCAGGTTCAGATCAAATATAACTATTACATAATGTGCCAAGAGCGACATATGAAGATACACCCTTGGTTGACCAGAGTACTATATAGTCATAACTGACATAACACAACACAGCGGAATCAACAAAAACAAATAGCAACTCCTAAATAGCTATCCGTCAACCACCTGCTCGTCTCCGGAAGCTTTATTCGCCAACCTACTAAAATCTGAAAATTCTCAACCCTCGGTCTACTCAAATTAATTTTAGGCATCCGAGAGTTTAAGGGGAAAACATAAACTTCGAGTCAGACATAAAGCCTGGTGTGAATAATACAATACATCTCGGTTATATGATATTGAGTGAGACCACGCCGCTTAGCGGAACGAGTTTCCCATCACTAATATCCTTTTAAAATATATCTTTTGCAAATCATAATCTTGCAACCAAACTGGTTAATCAAACTAATTATATAAATAATAGCGATAACATATATGCTAAAAGCAGGTATTTACTAGACCAGCTGTCCAAAACAAATGTAGTTTTGTTTGGCTAACTACTATCCTTTGGCTGACTCAGGCCTACCAGACAAAATGATAAATATGATCTACTAACTGTTAGATAAGTCTTCTGGACGGTCTATTCTTAACTTACATCTCCCAAGGTCTCCTGATCCTAATGGTTTTATGGGCTCACCAATAACCTTTCTCTCTGTACATATATTCAATTTCGATGTGTAACCATCATTTAAGTCTACCTATGACTAAGCCCTATACGCTGGAATTTGGACTAAATTAGCTTGGGGCTAAAGCTAATGTATAGGTCGTGACCCTACACCAGTCCCATCTGGTCTTCTATATCTGAGTCATTTTTCTTAGGGTTAACTACCCTTTAAATTTTCCTTGAAAACCTTTTCAAAATGATTTAAACCTTTAAATCATACATATACAAGGAAAATATACTCTTTGCTTTACTCTAAGTTATTTTCCATGTTTATATATACTTTACTCAAAATAATGTTGATGAAATACATTAAGGATTTCCCATCCCCTCAAAATAAGTTAAAACCCTTTTTAAATTAAAACACTTAAGCTATATTGCCAAAAGCAATTCATTCGAAACCTTTGTTTAAAATCTTTAAATAGCTCATTTGAAACCATTGAAAGTACCTCTTTCATAACCATTGAAAGTACCCCTTTCGATATAAGTAAACTACTTTACTTTATAACCTTAGGCCTAAAGGCCAAACATACCTTTTGAAACCATTGAAAACATCCTCTTCGAAAGCTTTATAAACCTTATACATCCTTCTTTCAAAACATTAAACTTGCCTTTCGAAAGCAATCGGAAACCTTCCATTTAAAATGCTTTAAGTACCTTTTGAAACCATTAGGGAACCTCCCCTTTTGAAACCATAGTTTAAACCTTTCAAAAATACTGGGGAACCTCCCCTTCGAAACCTATCTCGGTTACCTTTCGAAAGCATTTAAGTACACTACTTAAAACAAACCTTTTGAAAGCATTGGGTTCAAGTAAAAGCTTGTGGAAAACCTTTGGAAACCTTTAGAAACCATTCCTTTCGAAACCTTTGGGTTTAACTTTCAAATATCAAAAAGGGTCATAAACAACTAATTCGAAAGCAACTCTTTCGTAAGCAAATCCTAAGTAAAAGAAGTGGATGGTATCGAAACCTATCCCTTCGAAAGCATTGGAGAAGCAACTAAGTTTTAAAACAAAGTAACCCTTTCGAAACCAATCTGGGTCGAAAGGTAAAAAGGTGGCAGTTAGCGGTTTCGGCCTCTTCGAAAGCATTCACTTAAAACAAAAGGCACAACCCCTTTCGAAACCATTCCTTTAAAACAATTTGACCCAGTCGGAAGCTAACCAAGTCGAAAGCACTACTATCGAAAGCAAAGCAGACGCATTTTCATTTAAAAGCAGAGTAGCGCTTCAACCCCATCGGAACCCCTTGTTTCGATTACATACCTTTCGCCTATATCCAATTCACTGCGCACCAAGTATTTGATGCCTTGCGCATTGGTCTCGATGGTGATGGTGGCGGAGGAACACGGTTGAAAGCCAGGTGCCGAAAGTGGTGAAACATGTAAAAATCATGTTTAAACTGATTTTTAACCTTTTTAAGTAATCTTTTCAACTATCCTGCCTTGTTTGTCAAAATATTATTGGTTGCTAATTTTCATTTCCAAAAGTACTGCCGAAATTTTCAGAATTAAACTAATTAAATTATTTACAAAATGCCCCTTCTCCTTTTATAAATATATAAAACATTTATATCTCATACCTTAAATAATTTTATATATCTATTAAAACACTTAGGAAAATTATATAAAAATTTACATAAATTTCTTTTAATATGTTTTCTAACATATTTAAATTTCAGACCCAAAATACATGCCTAATTGACGAAATTAATTTTAAACCCAATTAACCTTTTTCTTCACTAGAAAATTAATATTAATTCCACAATAATTCAGAAAATTATGAAACTTGAAACTCATTTCCAAAATAATATTTTTGACCTCAGATTAAAATCGCAAGTCTATTGGATGTAAACTAATAGGTTTTCTAAATCAATTCTTATCATAAAATCCATATGAAATAGCCAAACTCATCAACAAGCATATATATCCATTTTTAATCAATCAAAACATGGCAAACATTTGCATAAGAATTTCGGATCTCAATCTAGTAACCGAAAAAAAAACATTAGATGTAACCTATTATTCACCTTTGCTTTGATGTTAAGGAGTTGAGATTTGATCTTGGATTAAGTTGATTGGGATTCTTCCTCTTGATTTAGCTAATTCTCCCCTTACTTCTTCTTAATGGTGGGGGGCCTCTAGCTTTGTTTTTTAGTTTGTGAAATGAATGTGTAAAATGAAATGGTATGAAGGCTTAGGGTATATGAATATGGCTCTTTCCTATTTTACCCTTATCTAATTCATTTTGTTTTTCCTTAGTTCATTAATTCAATTAGGCATGGCTATACCCTTATTATACAAATCTCAATTCCCTTAACCAATTAATCTTTTCATTATTCTATTTAATTTAGCTAATTAAATCTCCTGAATAATGTTATCAAAAATTAGGGGTGTTACAGTCTCCCATCCTTAAAGAATTTCATCCTCGAAATTACGATAAGGCATTCATCAAAATTAATCAAAAAGGTAAAACATACCATGAAACAAGTCAAGATAAGTATCTCAAATCCTGCTCTCGGTTTTCCAAGTACAGTCTCTCTCATCGTCGCACCATTGGACATCAACTAATCTGACTATCTTGTTCCTTAGCCTCTTCTCATCTCTCGCGACTATACGAATTGGCTTTCTAACTATAGTCATATCCGGCTCCACTACTAAGTCATCTAACACTGTCGGTGTAATAGTAGTCTCTGGATCTCTAACACACTTTCTTAGATGAGAAACATGAAAAACATCATGGACTCCTGCCAAACTGTTCAGTAATCCTACTCTATATTCAAGTTTCCCTATCCTCTTTATAATAGGAAATGGTCCTACGAATCTCGGTGCCAATTTCCCTGATTTCCCAAATTTAATCACACCTTTCATCGGTGACACCTTAATAAAAACATGAAATCCAACTGAGAACTCCAAGTCTTTCCATCTTCTACCTGCATAACTCTTCTTCCTAGACTAAGATTCCTTCATCCTAGCTCGAATCAACTCAATCTTTTCTGCAGCTTCTCTAACTAAATCCGGACCAAGAACCAACCTATCCCCGATCTCTAACCGACAAACGAGAGATTTGCATGGTCTTCCATACAAAGCTTCAAAAGGCGCCATTCCTATACTAGTCAGATAACTATTATTATAGGAAAACTCAACCAAATGTAGGTGATCTTCCCAAGATCCACCAAAGTCCAATACACAAGCTCTTAGTAAATTCTCGATATCTTATTGACTCTCTCTGTTTGCCCATCCGTCTGATGGTAATATGCAGTACTCATCTTGAGCTTGGTACCTAATACATCCTGTAGACTCTTCCAGAATTCGCTAGTGAATAAGGAATCTCTATCACTTTCTATACTACTAAGAATACCATGAAGTCTAACTATATTCTTCACAAATTACTTAGCTAAAACAGGTGTCGTTCTAGTTGACTTAACTGGAATGAAATGGGCATTCTTGGTCAACCTGTCCACTATGACCCATATACTTTCATTTCCTCTATTTGATCTTGGCAACCCATCTATAGAATCCATGGAAATAGAATCCCACTTCCAAATTGGAACCTCTAAAGGCTGAAGCAACCCACTCGGCTTCTGATGTTCGGTTTTCACTTATTGACAGTTTGCACACTGCCTAACCCACAAGCCAACATCCCTCTTCATACCTTCCCAATAGAAACTCCTCTTTATATCTTGATACATTTTGGTCCCTCCAGGATGAATCGTAAACTTGGATCGATGACATTCTCCAAGAACTTCTTTCCTCAAGTCCTCAACATTCGGAACACACAATCGTCCCTTCTTTCTCAACCATCCCCTCTGGTCAAGATTATAATCTTTCAGATCATCGCTCTCTGTTCCATCCCTTAACTTCTTGATCCGTTCAACTAACACGGGATCCTCTCCTTGCTTGGAAGCAATCCTTTTGATCATAACTGGTCGAACTTCTAAACAAGACAACACAACCGATCCTCCACTAGACCCGGCTTCAGATCTCCACTGCACTCTGCAAGTCGACAACGCTTCCAAATCTTTCCACTCTGCTATCATTTCCAACACTGCATTTTGATGCTTTCTGCTAAGTACATCTGCAACCTTATTACCTTTCCTAGGCGTACACTCAATTCCAAAATCATAAGCAACAATAAACTCTAACCATCTTTATTGTCTCATGTTCAGCTCCTTTTGAGAGAATAAATACTTTAGCGACTTATGATCCGTAATTAACTCGAAACTCTCTCACAAAAGGTAATGTCTCCATACCTTCAATGCAGAAATCACCACAGCCAACTCTAAATCATGCGTTGGATATCTAACCTCATGCGGTCTAACCTATCGAGAAGCATAGTTAATCACTTTAACTCTCTGCATTAACACAGCTTCTAATCCAGTTCCACATGCGTCTTTATAAACTACCAAATCCTGATTCCCTTCCAGAACAACTAATACAGGTGCATGGGTAATTAAGTGTTTCAAGCTCTGGAATGCTTCCTCACACTTATCGGTCCAAACAAACTTCACATCCTTTCATGTTAGCTTAGTCATTGGTGATTCTAACCGCGAAAAATCCTTTATGAACCTCCGATAATATCCAACCAATCCAAGAAAACTCTTTATCTCAGTCACTGTCCCAGGCCTCTTCTAATTATTCACCGCTTCAATCTTAGTCGGATCTACAAACAACCCTTTCTCTGAGACTACATGACCAAAAAACTTCACTTCCTTCTTCCAAAAATGACACTTCGAAAACTTCGCCTTCAGCTGATGCTGCCTCAGTTTCTCAAGCACCACTCTAAGATGAACTTCATGCTTCCTTTCATCCTTAGTGTATATCAAGATATCATCTATGAACACCAATATGAACCTATCCAAGTGCTCTCGGAAAATTCATTTCATCAAATCTACAAAGAATGTTGGCGCATTAGTTAGTCCGAACGGAGTCACTAACCGTTCATCTGATCTATGTCTAGTTCTAAACGCCGTCAAAGGAATACTATCCTCTACTACTCTTAGTCGACTGAAACCTGTTGCTAAATCCAACTAAGAAAATTCTTTGGCTCCACTCAACTGATCGAACAAATCGTCAATTCTAGGCAACAGATATCGATTCTTTATCATCTTCTCATTCAACTTACGATAATCGATACATAACCTCAACGATCCGTCCGGCTTCTTAGCAAACACTATAGCTGCTCCCCAAGGCGAACTACTCGGTCTAATAAAATTCTTGCCTACCAAATCCACCAACTACACCTTTAACTCTCTCATTCCAGTAGGTGTCATTCTGTTTGGTAGTCTACTCACCGGTTCTGCTCTAGGTGCTAAATCTATCTGAAACTCAATGGCACGTTTCGGTGGTAGTCCTACTACAGGCTCAAAAACATCTGCGAATTCTCTAACCATGAAAACATGACTTATCTCGTCTTCTATCTCCATAACACCCAACAAAGCATTTACCTCACAACTGGGGATTTCTATGGAATATTCTATCTGATCTCTACAGTCAGGGTGTTTAAGTGATATTTTCCTATCTTGGCAAAATATCCTAGCATCGTATTGACTTAACCAATCCATACCCAATATAATTCCGAATCCTACGAAATCAAACACATGCAAACTGCAAACAAAGGTGTGACCTAGCAAGTCAAACTCTAAGTGGTCACACTTCATTCCAAGTGTCGCATACCCTCCTATCGGATTTGCAACCCTTAAGGAAGTAACTAAATATGAGGGTTCTAGGTTAGGCTTATCTACCAAACATCGAGATATAAAAGAATGGGATGCACCAGTATCAAATAGTATGCTAATAGACATACCATAAATCAAAAGCGTGCCTCCCAACATAGCTTTTCCTTTCTTCTGTGTTGTTAGTCTTGAGGTAGCGGGTTCTAACGCAAATACTTGGCCTTTGTCTCCCTTAGTTGGCTCTTTGCACTGGTTCTTGTAGTGCCCAACTTTATCATAGCTGAAACATCTAACTCCTTTCTTCTCAACAGCCTTCTTTCCTTTGCCTGTCCGACACTATGAGCATAGTGGCCTTTCTTATCACACTTATAACAGACTACTTCAGACTTCCCTTTCTTAGCAGCTCCTCCTTTCTGAGCTCCTTTCTTGTGGAAGAACTTTCTTTTCTGACCTTGTCCTTTTTGAGCTTCCTTGGCCTTATTCTTTTCCAGCAAAGCCTGCATCTTCTCCTGTCTTAAAGCCATTTCTACAACCACATCACTAAGATCTCTGATGTGTGTCAACACGACTCTAGCAAGCTCAGGCTTTAGACCTCTTATGAACTCTTCGTTCCTCTTCATCACAGTGTCTATTATAGCATAACCATACCTTGCTAGCTCCTCAAACCTCCTAGCATATTCCAGAACAGTCATCTCTCCCTGCTCAAACTCAGTAAACTTTCTGAGTAAGGTAGATTTTGCAGCTTCAGACATGAAGCTTCCTTCAAATCTCCTCTAGAATTCGTCCCATGTCAAAGCTTCTTCATTAACTCCGACTGTAACGCTGTTTCACCAATGTAGCGCTGCTCCTTGCAACTGCCTTGAAGCAATTTTTCTCTTTTGCTCATCATTGAGCCCCATATCTGCATAGATCTTTTCATAGTGCAGTAACCAGTTCTCTACTTCAATAGCATCTTCGGTGCCAATGAATGGATTTCCTCCCAGCCGGGTATAATCTCTACTCAGAATGGCATAGTTGGTTACCACTATAACTTCCTGATTCCTTCTTATACCATTACCTCCAAAAACTCCAACATCAATTCCCGCTTGTACCATGTTTGCGAAGAACTGATACGTTGCTCCTATATCCATTTGCGGAACTCTAGCACCCACATTCTCTGCTGCCTGACCTGGGTTTCTCCTAGTACTTGGTCTGGCATTTCCATTTGTCGTGGTGCTTCCCCCACCAATGTTAACTCTTCAAGCATCCATATCTGCATTAGAGCCTCGTGAGATACAAAAGAATAGCCTAATAAAGATAGGAGACTAGAGATATAATTTATACTTATATATAGCAAATACAAGTACGTTACTATAGTGTTATCCCATACCCCAATCTTATCTCTAATTCTTTAGGATTATGTTTTCAAAAATCATTTTAGTTTAAAGTTTTTCATAAACCTACGCTCTGATACCAAGTTGTAACATCCACTATCTTGAGGCCAAAAACTAAACGCTACAGATGCTGTAGTCATATATAGTATTAACTTCTGGTGACAAAATACGGTAATGCTAATGGTATCCATAATATTAGAGTCACATGAATATGAAATAAAATCAACGCAGATTAAAACAACTTTTCTAATTACATTTCAAAACAATATTTCATATTTAGATTACATAATCTCATAACACTTCCAAAGTTCAGATCAAATATAATTATTACATAATACGCCAAGAGCGACATATGAAGATGCCCCCTTGGTTGACCAAAGTACTATATAGTCATAACTGACATAATACAACACAATGGAATCAACAAAAATAAACAGCAACTCCTAAATAGCTATCCATCAACCACCTACTTGTCTCCGGAAGTTTTATTCGCCAACCTACTAAAACCTGAAAATCCTCAACCCTCGGTCTACTCAAATTAATTTTGAGCACCCAAGAGTTTAAGGGGAAAAACATAAACTTCGAGTCAGACATAAAGTCTTGTGTGAATAATACAATACATCTCGGTTATATGATATTGAGAGAGACCAAGCCGCTTAGCGGAACAGGTTTCCCCTCACTAATATCCTTTTAAAATATATCTTTTGCAAATCATAATCCTGCAACCAAACTGGTTAATCAAATTGATTATATCAATAATAGCGATATCATATATGCTAAAAACAGGTATTTACTGGACCAGCCGTCCAAACTAAATATAGTTTGTTTTGCTAACTACTAACCTTTGGCTGACTCGGGCCTACCAGACAAAATGATAAATATGATCTTACAACTGTTAGATAAGTCTTATGGATGGTCTATCCTTAACTTACATCTCCCAAGGTCACCTGAGCCTAATGGTTTTGTGGGCTCACCAATAACCTTTCTCTCTGTACATATATTCCATTTCGGTGTGTAACCATCATTTAAGTCTACCTATGACTAAGCCCTACACATTGGAATTTGGACTAAAATTAGCTTTGTGCTAAAGATAATGTATGGAGCGTGACCCTACACCAGTCCCATCTGGTCTTCTAATGTATGGGGCTTGGAATTTTCAAAATGATTTAAACCATTAAATCATACATATACAAGGAAAATATACACTTTGCTTTACTCTAAGCTATTTGCCATGTTATATATACTTTACTCAAAATAATGTTGATGAAATACATTAAGGATTTCCCATCCCCCCAAAATAAGTTAATACCCTTTTTAACTTAAAAAACTTAGGCTATATTGCTAAAAGCAATTCATTCGAAACCTTTGTTTAAAATCTTTAATCAGCTCATTCGAAACCATTGAAAGTACCCCTTTCGTAACCATTGAAAGTACAACTTTCATACCACTGAAAGTACCCCATTCGATATAAGTAAACTACTATATAACCTTAGGCCTAAAGGCCAAACATGCCTTTCGAAACCATTGAAAACATCTTCTCCGAAAGCTTTATAAACCTTAGATATCCTCTTTTCAAAACATTAAACTTGCCTTTCGAAAGCAATCGGAAACCTTCCATTTAAAATCCTTTAATTACCTTTTGAAACCATTAGGGAACCTCCCCCTTTTGAAACCATAGTTTAAACCATCCGAAAATACTAGAGAACCTCCTCTTCGAAACCTATCTTAGTTACCTTTCAAAAGCATTAAAGTATACTACTTAAAACAAACATTCCGAAAGCATTGGGTTCAAGTAAAAGCTTGTGGAAAGCCTTTCGAAACCTTTGGAAACCATTCCTTTCGAAACCTTTGGGTTTAACTTTCAAATATCAAAAAGGGTCATAAACAACTAAGTCGAAAGTAACTCTTTCGTAAGAAAATCCTAAGTAAAAGAAGTGGATGGTGTCGAAACCTATCCCTTCGAAAGCATTGGAGAAGCGGTTATGTTTTAAACAAAGTAACCCTTTTGAAACCAATCTAGGTCGAAAGGTAAAAAGGCGGTAGTTAGGGGTTTCGGCCCCTTCGAAAGCACTCACTCAAAACAAAAGACACAACCTCATTCGAAACCATTCCTTTAAAAAAAATTGACCCAGTCGGATGCCAACCAAGTCGAAAGCATTACTATAGAAAGCAAAGCAGGCACATTTTCATTAACCCTTCGACCCCATCAGAACCCCTTGTTTCGACTGCATACCTTCCTCCTATGTCCAATTCGATGTGCACCAAGTCTTTGATGCCTTGTGCATTGGTCTCGATGGTGATGGTGGCAGATGTTGAAAGAGTGTTTAAACCGACTTTTAACCTTTTTAAGTAATCTTTTCAACTAACCTGCCTTGTTTTTCAAAATATTATTGGTTTCTAATTTTCATTTCCAAAAGTACTACCGAAATTTTAATTAAACTAATTTAATTATTTACAAAATGCCCCTTCTCCTTTTATAACTATATAAAACATTTATGTCCCATACCTTAAATAATTTTATATATCTATTAAAACACTTAGGAAAATTCTATAAAAATTCACGTAAATCTCTTTTAGTACATTTCCTAACATATTTAAATTTCAAACCCAAAACACATGCCTAATTGCCCAAATTAATTTTGAACCCAATTAACCTTTTTCTTCACTAGAAATTAATATTAATTCCACAATAATTCAGAAAATTATGAAACTTGAAACCCATTTCCAAAATAATATTTCTGACCTCAAATTAAAATCGCAAGTTTATTGGATGTCAACTAATAGGTTTTCTAAATCATTTCTTATCATAAAATCCATATGAAATAGCCAAACTCATCAACAAGCATAAATATCCACTTTTAATTAATCAAAACATGGCAAACATTTGCAAAACAATTTTGGATCTCAATCTAGTAGCCGAAAACAAAAACATGAGATGTAACATATTATTCACCTTTTCTTTGATGTTAAGAAGTTGAGATTTGATCTTGGATTAAGTTGATTTGGATTCTTCCTCTTTATTTAGCTAATTCTTCGCTTACTTCTTCTTAATGGTGGTCGGCCTCTAGCTTTGTTTTTTAGTTTGTGAAATAAACGTGTAAAATGAAATGGTATGAAGGCTTAGGGTATATGAATATGGCTCATTCCTATTTTACCCTTCTCTAATTCATTTTGTTTTTCCTTAGTTTATTAATTCAATTAGGCACGGCTACACCCTTATTACACAAATCTCAATTCTCTTAACTAATTAATCTTTTCATTATTTTATTTTATTTAGCTAATTAAATCTCTTTAATAATGTTATCAAAAATTAGGGCTGTTACACTTCCACTGTATTTCAAACACCCTTTTGAGTCAAGCTCAAACCTGCAAAGATCATCTGAATTAAACTCACTTTTTAATTTATTGATTCGATCTGCTAAGATTGGATCATCTCCTTGATTTTCTTGTATTCGATCAAGTAGACTTAGTCGAATGTCTAAACTTGCTAACATAGCGATTGTATTCTCTATTCTTCTAAACTAAATATTATGGGAAGCTTGTTCCTCCTCCATCTCTCCTCTGAGGAGGACAGAAGGAGAATTGTCGAATCAGATCCAATCATTATGAGGAAGAAGATTTTCATTATCAAGCAGTGGGATCCATCGATTGGAAACAGTATCAGTACAATTAAGTCTGTCCCAGTTTGGCTGAAACTTTGCAACATTCCCTTGTTCTCTTGGTCACATCTTGGAATCAACTGACTTGCAACGAGGATTGGTAGATTTATGTGTATGGATAAGTCAACTGAAAAGCTTGAATTGGATTTGCAAAATGTATGGTGGAAATAACTTTGGAGAAGGATTTACCTGACATGTTCCCTGTTAAACTATTAGATGGTAGTGAACAAATGGTGAAAGTTGAGTATTAATGGAAGCCACGAATTGTATTCAGTGCAAAGAATTTGGTCATGATAGTAATAACTGTAAGTTAAACACCAAGAACAGGATGGAACGAGAAGCATTTACGAAGGAGAAAGAAGTTAATGAAATATTTGAGAAAGTGAATGAAGTTGCAACCACTGGAAAGGAGCACAGTGACAAAAAAAAAGTTCAGGTGGTAGTTGGAGAAGTGTGCCTGGTAAAAAGTTAAAAATGGTAATAATAATGCAAGGAAAAGTCTCAATTTAAATGCAAGCAGTAGCAGTAAAAAGGTGCAGCATTACCAGCAAGTTCAAAGTGAAAGTGTTCAATTAGGTAAAATAAGTGAAACAAGAGATGAAGATATTAGCATAAAACAAAATTCTTTTGCTGTGTTACAGGATATTGGAGAAAGTGATAGCAGTGATGTTTTGCTGATTGATGAACTGGAGGAAGGTGAAATTGAAAAAATTTCTGATGCAGTGGTGGTCCATCAAGGCTCAGTTGAAATAATGAAAAATGACAGTATTTTCAATTGGCAAGACAAAAATGGAAGTGTGCATGTTATTACTTTGGATAACTGCAGTGCAGTTATTGCACATGCATAGCAATGCAACAGTGAAAATGAACAACAAACTCCACATAACCCATGCAACAGTACAAATGAACAACAATATCCACATAACACAAGCAACAATGCTTTGCCTCAACCATCAGCACAAAAACTACGTAATAGTCCAAATGTTATTCAAGCACGATCATCTTTTGATTACCTCAAACCAAAATCACCATGCAGCAATGCTAATCAAATCCTCACAACTCAAAACCCAAGCAACTTTGCAAATGAAAACCATGCACTTACTCCTTTTGTTAATCAAAACCAGTCTGAATATCCTTTTTATATTGGACTGCTGCATCAAATCTCCTCCCTTGTTCTTTCCATGCACAAACAAACTTCTACATCTCCTCCACTTCTTCCCCTATCCAATCAATCTTCACCATCCCCAGTATCCCTCCCATCATCTCCCTACAACTTCACTGGCCACATCCCTGGTTGGAAATCCCCCCACCTTCTCCAGATCCTTTAACCCCTAGTTTAAGGAAAAAATCCAAACGAGCATCAAATCTTGCAGTCCAAATCAGTGCAGCTCTATCAATTCCTCCTACAACTAGGAGTATGTCAAACAGCAACCTTCTTCCCCATCAGTTTACTTAATGTCACATCATATAGCATCTTGGAATATCAGGGGTCCTCATAACCCCATCAAAGTCGATCATGTCAAATTCGTCATCAAAACCCATTGTTTATCCATTGTTACTATTCTTGAAACAATTAAAGGTCGATCTTCCCCTCACCATCAAAGCAATATCACTCATCAATCCCACTTAGATCCTTAACCATGATTTGGTTAGTTAGAAATCCTGAGAATTGTAACAAATATAAAAGAAACAGTCTTTGTATTTATTTCTGAATACTCAGTACAATACAAATGTAATACAGAAATCTTATTTATATAAAACATTCTGGGCTTAATATAAAGGGCCCATGATCCGAAAATAGAAAATAAAATAGTTGCAGCCCTTGGATTGATTGGATGGATGAGATGATTCAAGCAGAAGGATGCGGATTGCAATATAGCATAAGCCAGGAGAAAACACACTTTACATTATCTTTTACTCCCCCCTCAAACCCGATTAGGTTTAGGGTTTGTGAGAAAAGAGAAAAACATGGCGGCGCCTCCTTTGAGAAAGAGCGATTCAACAATTCAGTAGCTCTGACATTATTCTGGTATGAAAACAACTCTTTGTGATCTCTGGTGTGGATCGGCAGCTTCGACGTTGAGTTCGTCTCTAAGTCTCGAGAAGTTGAGTTTCGTCAAAGGTTTAGTAAGTATATCTGTCTTTTGGTGAGTAGACGGTATATATCCGACTTTTAGCTTCTCTTTAATCACTTGTTCTCTTATGAAGTAAAGATCCAGTTCTATGTGTTTTGTCTTAGAGTGAAGAACTGGGTTGGATGATAAAGATATAGTGCTCACGTTATCACACCAGATTGTTGCTTTTTTGTTAGGAATAATGTTTAGTTCACTTAGAAGTGACTCTACCCACATCACTTCCTCTGTTGCACTTACCACACTGCGAAATTCAGCCTCAGTGCTGGATCTCGATACGGTGCTTTGCTTCTTTGCACTCCATGATATAGGATTTTTCCCTAAGTAGATGCAATAGCCTGAAGTGGATTTGCGGTCATCAGTGTCTGTACCCCAATCTGCATCAGCATATGCATTTATGTTGAATGATTGACTTGATTTTAGGATGAGTCCATGATTGATAGTGCCTTTGAGATATCTGAGTATCCTTTTTACAGCTTTCCAGTGATTGTCTAAGGGATTTTGCATATACTGACTGACTTTGTTGACACTAAATGAAATGTCAGGTCTTGTGATAGTCACATATTGGAGTGCACCAACTATACTCCTATACTGCTTTATATTTTGAATTGCTTCCCCCTTATATTTTGATAGTTGATGATTTGTGATCATTGGAGTTGGTAGTGTGTTAGCTTTGTCCATTTTTGCTCTTGATAATATATCTGCAATGTATTTTCTTTGATTGAGATGCATCTCTGATGTTCCATATCTCTGAACTTCAATTCCCAAAAAATAGTTCAGATCACCTAGAACTTTAACAGAAAGTTCTGAATTGAGCATTGCAGTAACTTTCTTAATTTCTAATTCACTACTTCCTGTAATGATAAAATCATCAACATAGATTAGAATATAAGTGGTAGCAATATCATTAATTTTAGTAAATATAGAGTTGTCAGATTTCAGAGATTTGTAGCCAAATTTCACAAGAGTTGACTTAAGTTTGTCAAACCAGACTCTTGGTGCTTGCTTTAAGCCATAGATGGCCTTGTTGAGTTTGCACATCATTTCTTTGCTTGAATTGTGAGTAAATCCTTCTGGTTGCTCCATAAATACTTCTTCCTGTAATACACCATTTAGAAATGCATTATTCACATCTAATTGCCTGATGCTCCAATTTCTATTTAAAGCAATTGTTAGTATAATCCTGATAGATGATGGCTTCACAACAGGGGAGAATGTTTCAGAAAAATCAAACCCGTGCTGTTGTGAATACCCCTTTGCAACTAACCTTGCTTTATGTTTAGAAATTGAACCATCAGCATTTTTCTTTAATTTGAATGTCCATCTACATCCAACAATATTTTTGTTTTCTGGTCTTTTAACAAGAACCCAGGTTCCCTTGTTAACTAGAGCATTATATTCCTCTTGCATAGCAGCTCTCCATTTATTATTTTGAGCATCTTCTATGTAAGAGGATGGTTCATCTTGATTTATAGTGGTGTTGATGATTTTTGGTTTATGTATACCACACTTTGCTCTAGTTAGCATTGGATGAATATTATCATTATTTCTGATAGTGTTGTCTGAATTATTTTCATAATTATTGCGAGTCACAGAGTCATTGCTAGCATCTTGACTATCACTTTGGTTTCTAATCTCTTGATTATCACCCTTGCTGCTGATCTCCTGTCCTTGAGTACTTTGATTGTTGTTATCACCTCCCCAATTATCTTGCTCTTGACCTGGTTCCCTAGTGGGCATGGTGAGTTAAGGGCTGATGGTTGTGCCTTTACTTGTAGGCTGAGTTGAGGGTGCAACTTTGATCTCATCAGGTAGATCAGGTATAGTAAGCCTTGCATTCCTTACTTTTTCAGTGGTTTTAATATCAGTGTTGCTATATGGATATACATGTTCATTAAATCTTACATGTCTGGAAATATATATCTTCCATTTATTGTCAAGACACCTATATCCTTTCTGGTTGTTACAGTAACCTAAGAAAGTACACGATTTAGATCTGAAATCTAATTTGTGAGTGTTATAAGGCCTTAAGCATGGAAAACATTGACAACCAAACACCTTTAGGTGTTTATAATCTGGTTTGACCTTAGTTAGCACTTCTTGTGGACATTTAAATTTGAGATTCTTTGCTGGCAGTAAATTTATCAAATGCACAGCAGTATTAAATGCTTCTGGCCAGAATTTTAAAGGCATAGAAGCCTGTGCTAGTAAGGTCAGATCAGTTTCGATAATATGTCTGTGTTTCCTTTCAATGATTCCATTTTGTTCTGAAGTATATGGACATGTAGTCCTATGATTAATCCCTTTTTTTTCAAAGAAGATTTTTAGTGGTAGAAATTCCTTTCCACTATCAGATTGAAAAGTACAAACATGATTTCCAGTCATGTTTTCAACCTTGTTAATAAATTGCATAACTATATTACTAGCTTCTGACTTTGTTTTTAGCATGTAAATCCATACAAATCTTGAGTAAGCATCTATGAAAGATATATAATATTTGTAACCATAGTCAGAACTAATAGGAGCTGGACCCCATAGATCACTAGCAATTAATTCAAGAGGTTTTGTGTAGCTAGTGTGTGAATCTGGAAATGCAAGTTTATGACTTTTTCCCAATTGGCAAGAAGCACATATATATGAGTCAGGAATATTACTAAAGGGAATGTTATTACTAGTCATGACATGTTTTACAATCTTAGCACTGGGGTGTCCCAGTTTATAGTGCCATAAATCGAAAGTACTATTGTTCATGACATTCATTATACAATAGTTCCCTTTGTTTTCAGAAACATTTGAGTTACAAAAATCAAATTTGTACAACCCGTTGTTTTCTTTACCCTGCAAAATGATTTCTTGAGTTAGTATATCTTTAACTATGCAATTATTTGGATAGAATTCAAAAAAGACATTGTTAACTTTTGCGAATTGGGAAACACTCAATAAATTTTTTTTAATTGAAGGAACCCTCAATAAATTTTTTAGGAATAATTTCTTGGGTCCATTTATACTTGCATTTCCAGTGTGTGTAATGTGAACAGTTTTACCATTGCCAACAAGAAGATTTTGTGTACCTTTATATTCTTTGTTTCCCAAGTTTAAGTTGCTGAGATTGTTGGTCACATGATTAGTTGCTCCAGAGTCTGGGTACCAGCATTCATCACTGACATCATCTGCTGTAGCAGTCTCAGTATTAAGTATCTCTGCTTGACCATTGTTGTTGTCTTTGGGCATATTTACTGTATTGATGTTAGTATTGCTATTTTGTTGTGATGGAGTAAAGTTCTTGTTGAATCTGAAATAGCATTTATTTGCTCCATGACCATATCTTTCACAAATTTGACACCTTATTTTGTTGTTGTTGTTGCTCCTGCCACCTCTTCTTCCTCTGTTGGATGGTCCTCCTCTCTGATGGCTATTGAACTGACCTCTTCCTTGGCCTTGTTTGCCTTTGTTGTAAGTATAGTTGACAGATATGTCTGAACTTACTGTTTTTCCATGTTCTATTCTTCCTTCATGTGATAAGAGAGTAGAATAGATGAACTGTAGTGAGGGAGTAGGTTCCATGGTGGATATAATTGCCACAACAGCTTCATATTCACTATCTAGACCACTGATTATGTATAAAACATGCTCTGAATCAGAAATTCTATGTCCTGCAGAGGCTAGTTGATCACATAAATGTTTGACTTTGAGTAGATATTCATTCATGGTCATTTCATTCTTCCTAATGCTTTGTAATTGCCTTCTATGATGCATGATTCTTGCAGATGACTGAGATGTGAAATTTCTTTCAATAGTTGCCCATACTTCTTGAGCAGTTTTGCAACCTATAAGCTGTGGTAAAATAGATGCACTTACAGATGACATCATCCAGGCACAGACAAGATTGTCTTGTCTCTGATGTGCTGTATATTCTTGATTTACCACCAATTTGTCTTCACTGTCTTTGACAAATTTTGGTGGTGTATTTTTGGTACCAAGAATATAATCCTCTAATCCATAACCTCTAATAGATGTCTCTACTTGTAATTTTCAGATCAAGAAGTTGGTTTCATCAAGTTGGATGGAGAGTAGTTGACTCTGAGGTTTGATGGTGGTCTTCATCAGATTATCTACTGGATCTGATTGAGTTCGACTGGGAGAAACTCTTGTGCTGGACATTTGAGGGCTTGTGGCTTCATCTTGACTCATGATGAAAGATGAATGATGTCAGAAAACAGGTATAATGATTCAAACCTGAGAATCTTGAATTAGGAATAAAAGAGAAAGTTATGTAGTTGAATCTTGATGTTGTCTTAAGAACTTAAATGATGATTTTTCTTTTAAGAACTTCTCTGATGAGTTTTCTTGATGCGCTTGTATTCAACTGAAACTTTTTCTTGAACTTCTTGATCGGTTTTCAAAGGGTTTGTTTGAAATCTATATACCACCAAGCTTTCAGTGGAGTTCAGACGCAGCCAAAGTGATGAACTGGCGAGGCACTGATCTCCGGTGATTGCAGCAACTCTTAAATGAGAAGATGCTGAATCTTTGATGAGAGGAGTCCAAGTGATGATGCTTAATCTGATGGATGATGATCTCTGATTGTCTGGTGCAGTTAGCACATAACAATGCTCTGATACCAAGTTAGAAATCCTGAGAATTGTAACAAATATAAAAGAAACAGTCTTTGTATTTATTTCTGAATACTCAGTACAATACAAATGTAATACAGAAATCTTATTTATATAAAACATTCTGGGCTTAATATAAAGGGCCCATGATCTGAAAATAGAAAATAAAATAGTTGCAGCCCTTGGATTGATTGGATGGCTGATATGATTCAAGCAGAAGGATGCGGATTGCAATATAGCATAAGCCAGGAGAAAACACACTTTACATTATCTTTTACTTGGTTGAAGCCCCTTATGGAAGAATCATGGTTGTCCATGACCCCACAGCTTACTCTCTCGATCCCATTCTTTCAACTGACCAATGTATTCATTTTCATGCAATGCATCTCCAATCTAATGTGTCATTCTATCTCACCTTCATATATACGCCCTTGCATCCAGGCAACAAATCCTTAACCTCATACCTGCCATGAGACAGGACTCCCATCCGTGGTTGATACTTGGTGACTTCAACTGTTGCCATAACTATCTGATAAGAAAGGTGGTCATCCTCTAATGCCTAAAGACATAACCCCTTTAAGTGATACCATTAATGAATCCAATCTTATTCCTATTATTAACCATGGTGCTCCTTATACTTGGAATAATAGAAGTCGTTCCGGTGTTAGAACTTTCACTAACATTGACCATTCATTTTGCAATATTAAAGCTTTAAATATATGGCATGCCTTATCTACTTTCTTTCCTCATCCCATTCTCTCTGACCATTCCCCAATCATTACCAGCCTAGATCCCCTGCCAGTGAAGGAGAAGAGAGCTTTCAAATTTTTTAATATTTGGGTCCAGGAAAATGACTTTATTCATATTATTCAATCAGTCTGGTCCTCTAATGTATTTGGAAACCCTATGTATGTTTTATGCAGGAAATTAAAGGCAGTTAAAGTAGCACTCAAGGATTGGGCTAAAGCCAGATTTAGTGATGGCTCCAACTATCCACAAGTATTAAAGCTCAGCTGAAGGAAGCACAAGATATCATGATGGCTAATCCTGGTGATCAGAATGCAGCTTTGAAGGAGAGTTTACTCTTTTCTCAACTTAATGAAGCTTTAAATAAGGAAGCTAGTATGAGGAGACAGCAACTTCATCACAAATGGATTTCTGAAGGAGATAAAAATACTGCTTATTTCCATGCCTCTATCAAAAACAAGCAAGCAAGGGAGCAGATCAGATCTTTGTATGACAATAGAGGTACCCTTCTTTCCCAACCCAATCAAGTGGATAATATCCTCCTCCTTTACTTTTCTGACCTCCTTGGAAATGCCTCTGACTTCCATTCTTCTCTTGGTATATTTGATACCCTGCCTCTGTCCCATATCCCCATTTCCCTTCAATCTCAGCTTACTGACCTTATAACAGACTCCGAAGTTAAAACTGCCTTATTCTCTATGAATAAAAAGTCGAGTGGTGGACCTGATGGATATAATGTTGTGTTCTTTACTTCAACATGGAATATAATAGGAAAAGACTTCATCAATGCCATTCAAATTTTTTTCCTTAAATTTAGAATGCTCAAGGAAGTCAATGCAACTAATCTCACCCTAATCCCTAAAACCACTCCTGCTATGCATGCTACTGATTTTCGTCCAATATCTTGTTGCAATGTTATATATAAATGTATCTCTAAGATACTTGCCACAAGATTAGTTAAGGTGCTCCTACATTTAATATCTAAAAACCAAAGTGCTTTCTTGCCTAATAGGAGCATACTATAAAACATCATGCTTACCCATGAATTAATTAGGGGATATGGCAGAAGCCAGGTTGTGCCCAGTGCAATGATGAAGCTTGATATCAGTAAATCCTATGACAACATTCAGTGGTCAACCATAGTTAGGATTATGGCAGTTATGAAGTTCCCGAAGACCTTTGTAGCCTGGGTGTACATGTGTATCTCATCTGCCTCTTATTCTCTCATCTACAATGGAACTGCACATGGTTATTTTGAGGGTAAGCAAGGAATTAGGCAGGTTGACCCAATATCTTCTTATCTTTTTCTTATTGTGATGGAAGCCCTAACGTGCATGCTAAACATTAACTACTCTCAATCCAAAATATGTTACCATCCAAAATGCAAGGCTTTGAATATAACCTCCCTCCTATTTGCTGATGATATTCTTATTTTCACTAAACCAAATAGGCAGTCCATCGCAACCATAATTGATACTTTGGGTTCTTTCTACATTTCCTCTGGCCTCAAATTAAATACTTCTAAATCTCAAGTTCTTATTTCTAGTGTATCTCTGAGATTAAAAGAGGAGATTGTTTCCTTCTCTGGTCTCCAACATTTAACTGCAGATATGAATTACCTTGATCTCCCCTTGTGTACATCCAGAGTCACCATGGCTGATTGCCTCCCACTCTATGACAAAATCGCCAACATGATTAATTGTTGGACTACTAGGATGTTATCTCAAGCTAGCAGACTAGTCCTTATTAAATTAGTTTGTTTCTCTATGATGGTCTATTGGGCAAGAACTTTCATTCTTCCAGCTAAATTACTAAGGATGGTAAGGAGTGCTATGATCGGAATTTTCTAGTCTGGCTCTGTTCATTCTAGGAAGCTTGTTCCTATATCCTTCACCAAGATTGAGCTCCCTATAATGAAAGGTGGTTTCAGGGTCATAAATATGGGCAGATGGAACAAAGCAGCAATCAGTTTTCATTTATATACCTTGCTTAACAAGAAGGATAGTCTTTGGGCTAATTGGACTTAGAGGCATAAAATTGGTGGTAAGAACTTTTGGGCCATGGATGTGCCTCAGAACTGCAGCTGGATTTGGAGAAAACTTCTTGGTTTAAGAGGTGATCTTCTTCCATGCATCAAGTACAATTTGACACCAATTAGTCCAGCTTGTTTCTGGAGTGATCCTTGGTTGGCTGACGGGACAATCATATCTAGAAAATTAGGGCCCATTTGGTTTCGTTTTGAGTTTTGTGTTTTGTGTTTTCAACATACACTACAAAATACAAGAAAACATGAGACATTTTTTTACAATTCTTAGCCATTACAACGATGGACGGGAAATGGAGGGGAGGAATTGTTTTCCGTCCCTTTGTTATGTCTCAAAACACGAAAAATCAAGTAAACTTGTTTTCTATTTTCTATGTTAATTTCATTTTTCAAAATTGTGTGTTTTCCAACAATGCATAAGAAATTCGTATTTTTGTTTAGACGAAAACACAAAACTGAAAACAGCAAACCAAACGGGCCCTTAACATCTCAGGAAATCCATCTGTCATAATTAAATCACAATGTAAAGGCAGTTGATCACATATATAATTGTAAGCTGCAGGTTCCTAGTTCAAGCAATCAGGTAGTCAGAGCTCTTTGGCAAGAGTTTGATCAGCTTGACATTCCTTTTACTGACAGAGACACTGTAAGTTGGAAAGGTAGAAACCATAAAATTGTTACTGTCTATTCACTTCTCTCTAGCCATGCTGTTGAGCCTGATTGCAAGTGGCCTTCTGTAATATGGTGCAAACAATCCCCAACCAGAGACAACCTTATGCTATGGAAGACAGTAATGAATGCACTGATAACTAAAGAAAAGCTTGAGAAGTATGGTATGAACATTGATACTGCATGCATTCATTGTCAATCCAACAGTGAAAGCATATACCACCTTTATTTTGTCTGCCCCTTTGTAAAGAACTTGTGGCTATCTGTTATGTCCAAGGCTGGTTATCATGGATTTACTGGCGTTTCATGTTCTGACTGGGATATCATCAGCAAAGCAACAAGGTGGAGGAAGGATAAAAAGTTCTATCTCTTTTTTATTTTGAAAAAAAACCTAAACATAGTGTGGGAAGAAAGAAATAAAAGAGCTCAATCTATGAAAAGGCCTACCTTGATTCTTTGGAATGCTTTGATTTTGGATATTGCACTTGGTCTCAAGATGAGCAAGTGATTTGAAGGTTTCAATCGCTTTTAGTTGTGATTTTTACCTTCTTTTCTGTTTGTTGTGTTTTTTTCCATTCCTGCCTTGTCTTGTTTCTTTTTTTGTCCTTCTTTTCTTTTCTCTTATATATAGTAGCATAGGTACCTTACCTATCTCCTGCTCCTTGTAATGTCTTATTACATTTGTTATAATAAAAAGTGGACGGTCCACTATAAAACCGGCTGGCCGTGCCAAAAAAATCATGGGAAGATAATACTTCTTGCTCCTTCCATTCTACTAATGTCATTGCTACGATCACTTAATGCTTCCTAGTGAGAGCATAAACTACTTTATTTCCTTTATCAGCAGTATACTGAATCTCTAGGTCCTATGCAACTAAAAATTCAAGTCATCGCTGCTGCCTCATACTTAAATCATTTTAAGAAAATAAATATTTAAGTGATTTATGTTCTATGTACAAAAAACTATTCTCCTAACAGATAATGCTGCTAGCTTCAAAGCAAACATCACGGTCGCTAACTCGTGATCATGCATTATGTATCTTACTTCATTGGGTTTGAGTTGTCTAGATGCATAGGCTACAACTCTATCTTGTTTCATCGATACAGTACCAAGTCTCGTTCCATATCCATATATGCATACTACCAAATCTTGATTTACTTCTAGTACTATTAACATTGGAGTTAGAAAGTAGCTCATTCAATTTTTGGTATGTTCCTTCACATATGTCTAATCAGACAAATTTAACTCCTTTCTTCGTTAGATTAGTTAATGGAGCAGGTATCTTGGAAAAGTCTTTTATAAATCTTCTATGATATCCTGCTAATCCCAAGAAACTTTTGATTTCAGTTATGGACTCGAAATTCTTCCACTTTTGCACAGCTTCGACCTTGGCTCGATCAAATGAAATTTCTTTCTTAAAGACTATATGTCCTAAATAATTAACTTCCTTCTGCCAAAAGTGACATTTTGAGAATTTAGGTTTGATTTTGTGTTCTAAGGGTCTTTAACACCATCTTTTGATGAACATCATGTTCTTCTACTGATTTTGGATACACGAGAATATCATCAATAAAACTAAAACAGACTTATCCAAATAACTTCTGAACACTTGATTCATTAAATCGATTAAGTAAGCTGGGGCATTCATCAATCCAAATGGCATTTTATAAAAACCGTAACTACTTTGAAATGCTATGGATGGGAAACTATCTTCCATAACTCGAAGATGATGAAAACATATGGCCATATCAATTTGTGAGAAGACCTTTTCACCATTCAGTTGATCGAACAGATCATCTATGCTCGATAATAGATATTTATTCGTAATTCTAAGATCATTCAATTTTCTTTGATATATACAAAGTCGAAGAGATCCATCTGCCTTTTAACAAATAAGGTTGATGCACCCCAAGGAGAATTGATTGTCCTGACCAAATTCTTCTGCTCAAGGTCTTCTATCTAAGATCTTAACTCTTCCATCTCAGGCACATTCAGTTACATGGTCTACCAAATGGTTGAGTGTCAAGTTTTAGGTCTATCCTGAACTCAACTGCCCCATGAGGAGGTAAACTAGCAACTACTAAAAAAATATTTGAAAAACCATTGACCATTGGAATCTGCTTTATTTCTTCTTCGTTGGATTCCAAGGAAAATAAAGAATGACCTGAACTGGCATTTGTTCGCTCTAGAGCTATATGAACTCATTTTCAGTGATTGGGATGTTGGAGAGTAATTACCTGTTCCATACAGAATAACCAAGCTTGATAATGCTCGTGCCAGTCTGTTCCCAAGATAATACCGTATCTCAAAGGATCCATGTTAAACAAATCATATAAGAAATAATATGCAAATAAACAAATCATGAATCCATTACACTTTATTCTCAAAGCATGTAACCATCCGTATTCTACGTATCGAAGGATTGTAAAATATTATTATTTAACTCATTTGAGGTTTTATGACTCTAGAACTTTGGTAAATACTAGTAGGGACATTTTCCATCCTTCAAACTTTTATCAGCCAGTTTTGACCTTGAAAATCTTTTGAAGCCTATAACTTTTAATAGGAGATGAATTGCGATCTAAAATCACTTCCATTAGATTAAGATGATTTTTTCTCTTTTCGAAGAGTGGTCAAACTAGGAAAACAAACTCACTGTTTAGGAGATACGGCCTTTTTAAATTTAGACAGCTATTTTCTAGATTAGTGGGTAATGAATTCAAACCTTACTTAAGCCTACTAACCCATTTCGAAATTTGTCTCGAATAAGGGAAGATTGGACAGATCTAATCACTTTCCCATTTCCAAAACAATTCTAAACCTTCGTTAATCCATTTTCCATCAAAAAGCTCCTATTTGTTCATATTATAATTATGCAAAAATCATCATTAGAAGGTAATTAGAAAGAGAAAATCTTAGATCTACTACTTGGCTGCCTTGGAATCCATGCAATGTTTATCTCAAATTTAGGGAAATTATTCGGTAATTTTGGTGCTAAGTTAGTGATATTGGATATTTCACTATTCTATGCATACTAATATAGTCAAATTACGATTTTTAACATGATCTTTGAAATTAAATGACCTTTAAAAGTTTGATCTAATACAAACAATACCGAATGACCATGTTTAATAAGATAGAATTGAATTTTGATATGATTAACACCATTTGCCCATCATAATTGTTACTTTATAGAAAACTAGATCTAGAGTGATTTACGCTATGAAATTATGTTTGGATGGTATGGATATGTTGTTTGAATGATATGAATGATAATTGATTTTTGGATGAATTGTTTTGATATGTTTTTTTTAGATAGTTAGGAATATGATAGTAATTTGATGCAAATGGCACCAAAGTGCTCAAAATACGATGAAATTTGGGTATAACATGCTTAAGGTCGTGGGGAGTCTACTCAAAAAATTCAAGTGATTTGGTATTTGGTGTTTTAAAATTTGATCGTCAAAACAGATCTGTAGGAATCAAATTTTGATCGGTGAAAATCAAAATTGGTTGGGTTGGTGATGCTTCAAGTCCGAGTAGGGGTTACTTAAGGTTTCTAGCTGGTGTGCTTCGAATTAGACTCGGGGAAAATGTAGCAAAGTGGTTTTGGAGAATTAGCCAAATTTTATGAGAAGGAGATATGATCGGCAATAAGCAAAGCTGTGGGTCTTCTATGAAGTGGCTTTGTATCAGGGTCGAGGCGGCTTTGAGACAATGTAAAAGAAAAGTGGGATGAAGCATGAAGAATTTGGCCAACTTGGGCCTAGTGTTGGCTGACCAAACATGGTCGATGCCGAACATACATGGTCGATATCGATCATGTTAGTTGATGGAGGAATGATGCGTGAACTGGGGGCATGCGCATGGTGTCTTGATGTACGTGCATGTGCATTTGTTTGATCATTTAGGTTTGATCTCGATGGTGGCAACATAATGAAGATCAATGATCAAATGATGAGGCGAAGGAGTGATGCTTCGATGTGATGGCTTCAGAACTTTGATGTGATGATTCTACGATCAGTGTGGATATCCAGAAGTGTTTTGATGATGACGGCTCGATGTTGATGGAGTCATAATGATGATGATCCACCAGGGCGGTTTTATGGAAAGGAACTCATGGGTAGAATGTTAAAGGGTTCTATCATGGAAAATGGAACATTGAATGGTTCTGTGATGATGAATGGAAATGGATGGAGCAACGAAGGACTCGGATACATTTGTTAAGGGATCGTTGGTATTCGTAGTATTTTCTGATGTACTCATAAGCAGCGGTATTGTAAGGATGCTCATTGGGTACTTTGATTGTTACCCCGGATCGTTGAAGGGATCTGTATACCCTGGATCGTTGAAGGGATCTAATGTCAGCTATGGGCTAGTGTTCGGGTACATAGAAAATCAAGATTTTTCCATTAATCCCTTGTAGTTTATGGTCGTACAAGTCATAATATATCTTAGGTACATTGAGTGACAATGAGGATTGTTTGATGGATGTTATGTTTGCCATGATTGTTATAGTTATTGTTTGTTGCTCTAGGAATGTTACATGATGTAGGTATCTAAGAGATCGATGCCTAAACACTCGATAGTATACCAGGATGTTATGTACTTGATGATGATGATAGTAGAGTAGCATATTATTGTTGTTATGTGTTAACTCTTTAGATGCATGGACAGGTGAAGTATGGTTCTTATACCTTTGTTCCTTACTATATCGACATATATAGTATTTTGAGATTGCTTATCATTCACACAAAACTATTGTTGGACTTGAGATTTTATGTTTTTCTTCTTATTATCTTAGGTACTCTTAAATACGTAGACTAGATAGCAGGTTGGGTAATGCATGGTGTTGTGCAGTCGGACAAGCAGAATATAGTGCTTTTTCGTATTTATATATGGTTTAATATTGCTTATTCCACTGTGCGACACTGTGGAGCCTATACTGTGTTAGCTATTTTATTTGAGACAGTTATCCTAAGTTTATTTCCAATTGTATAAAACTCTGCTACGATTTTGTATAACTTTGTGAACCTGTGCACTCTGATATTTATGGTTCATTTAGTTATTACTGTCTTTCTTGTTTTATATCTGTGATGATCATTATATTTTATTCGATGCGCTATGAGATATACAATAGGTTCTGTAATGATTTTCCTTCCTTTCACCCTTGACAATCATTTTACATCAGCCAGGCATCACAGTAACAAACTCTTTAGGCATGTTGGGTGCCCTAGGTGTAGGTTGGTCGCCATAGTGTAACACAACCACCAACTGGATTAACCACTCTAGCAGAAGTAGTAATAAGAGAAACCTCCAATTTTAACTTTTCTACTAATTCTTTTGATGCAAACAAATGCAATGCACTTGTATTGAAAATAATTCAATAATAGCAGATAAGGGATAACAAGCTTCAGTCTTAGATGGTATTGTTTTATGGCACATATTATATTCTAGAAAAGACCTTATATAGCGAACATTTTTCCCTGAGTCTGTTTCTTTGGCTTCATGCATTATCTCACTATATGACCCATTTCGTTACAGTTGTAACATTTCTTCACTAAACCATTCCAAGGGATGGAATTGGCTATGGAGGTGCAGGAGTGGTTGGATGCCTACGAAAGAATCTTTGATGATTTAGAATTGGATGATGCTATGAGAAGGAGGTTGGCTTCTCAATAGCTCTAAGGTGGAGCCATGAACTGGTGGAATGCTATAAAAGTTGCTACTCCTGAGGATCAGTTCGAAATTAAATTTGTGGAGAAGTTCATGTCGGTTGCCTAAAAGATGATGATGTTCAAGAAGTTTTCAGAGTTGAAGCATGAAGATATGTTGGTCTTCGAATATGTAGCGGAGTTTCATGCTTTGTCTAAGTATGGGATGTCCTTCATTGACACTCTATTGAAGAAGAATAAAATGTTTTTTATGGTTTTCGATGACTATTTGGAGGAGAAGCCAATGGGTCACATTAACGAGTCTTTTGAGAAACTTGTCAAGAAATCCCTTCACCATGAGAGTTTGTACCCTAAATCCAAACCAACCAATGCCACTTAGGAGCCAAAACAGCATTAAGGCGGTAGAGACAAGAAGAAATGGAATGGGAAAAAGAAGCAATCCCAAGGAAAGGAAGCTCAGAAGAAGGTGAAGTGGAGTCATGTTTACTATAACTATGGTGATCGGGTTCCTTTGAGTAAGGACTGCAAGTCAAAGGAAGGAAAGAAGTGTATAATTATGATAAAGTAGGATATCTGTAGAAGAAATGCCTAGAAGCGATGAAGCTGAAGCAGAAGCAGATGGTGAAGGCATACACTTTGGACGTTGTTTCGCGTTCGTCGAGTGCTCCCTCAGGGAAAGTGAAAGGGACGTGCATCACCATTCAAGGTATGCTTTCTATTACGGTGTTCCCATACATATTTTGTTCGATACCTGGGCTTCATATTCCTTTATATTTAGTGATTCGGTAGATAGATTAGGATTGAGATCCGAAATAATTGACCGACCTTTAATAGTAACGAACCTTGTTGGAGGCCTTACTAATCATCGTATGGTTTGTTGTGGTTTGGTCTTATCGAGTCATGGATGCCCTTTTGTTTGTTATTATTTTGGTTTGGGTGTCGTTGGGTTTCATATTATCTTGGGGTTAGGCTGGTTGAGGAAGTATGCGGTAGTAGTAGATTGTGAGAAGCTATCGGTGATAATTGGGACAGAGGAGGGGCAGAAGGTAGAGATTGGCTGCCTACCAAAAGACAAGGTTATAGTTAGCTTTCTATATTCGCTAGAGGTCTCATAGGATGAGTTGTCATCAGTGCATATCGTTAGAGAGTATCTGGACATATTTGAGGAGGTGACCAGATTACCGCCACACCGAGAGATTGAGTTCGGCATAGACTTGGTGAAAGATGTTAGACGATAGTTGTTCCTTTGAGGTGTATGGAACTCGGAGGCAAAAGGAGTTGGAGGTGAAAGTGAATGACCTGTTGAGATGAGAGTTCACTCGCAGGAGTATATCTAAGTGAGGCGCGCCCGTGGTATTTGCCACCAAGGCGGATGGCTTTCTGAGATTGTGTGTTGGTTATCGTGGGCTGAATAAGGTGCAAGGAAGAACAAGTATCCACCCCCGCGTGTTGATGAGTTATTCGATCGACTCTATGGAACGAAGGTGTTCTCCCAGTTGGATCTTGCAATGGGGTTTCACCAACTGAGAGTAGTGAAGGAGAGTGTGTCGATTACTGCGTTCTATATGTCGTTTGGATTCTATGTGTGGTTGGTTATGCCATTTTTGCTAACCAACGATCGACATATTTTGTTGATCTTATCAACTGTGTCTTAAGGGATCACCTAAATAAGTTTGTGCTTATGTTCGTGGATGATCTTTTGGTCTATTTTAGGATGGAGGAGGTACACAAAAACCATTTGGGAATTGTGCTTGAAGTGTTGAGGATGTTGTAACACCCCCTAAATTTGGCGTTAGTTATTTAATTAGTTAGTCAGTTAATTAGGCTCCAAAAATAGAATTTGTGCAAATGATGGAATTTGACCTTGAAAATTGAACCATTGCGTTCGTGGCGAAATTCTAAGCAACTTTTAAATTTGGAGTTTTGCAATCGGAATCCAAATAAAGAAGTTACAGACGAAAAATGAATTCTAGACGAAAAATAATTAAAATAAATATATTAATGTTTGTATATTAATTACCGGGACCCCACAGGTCGATAGGTTCATTATGACTGGTCTACATGTAGCAGTTGATCGGTGCTAATGAGCGGTCGACTAGTTGGGACCGTGGCGGCTTGGGTTTGCCTTGGCCAAACGGCCCAGATTTTACATAAATAAATCTAACTGCTATGGCTGATTCGAGTGCCTATAAATTTAGGCTTAACCCTCTCTTCACTTCTCATAATTTTTTGAAAGCAGCAGCGAAGCTCTACCATCTTCACCTCTCCACAATTTTCTAAATTATAAAATATATTATTTATATTCGTATATATACAAATTGGAGAAGGATATAAACCAAATAAGAGGAGTAGAAGAGCGAATCAAACTACATGATAACGAGGTGATACATACATACATACATATATATATATATATATTTGATATATATTTATATTTCCCCTTCAACCCAAAATCTCTTCTCAAATCTATAATTCTAATATTTGTATATACCCTTTTTATACATATTTCTTGGAACAAGAAGGAAATGAAGTTGAATCAAAGGTTTTACTTCAGATCTGGGGATTTGGAATGCTTTTAGAAGGTGAGTGGGAAATTTATATATTGTTTATGATTTTGAATCTATTTCGTTGCATACATTTGATTTTTACGCCTGAATTAATAATATTTGCAAAATGTAGGCTCAAATTAGTTTAGAAAACTATTGCCTACATATTCTTGTTTTAGATCTGATAGGAATTATTGCTACATCCTGATATGTAAATTAGTCCTAAAAGTTATAGATATGTATATTGATTGGATATGAAATTTATTTCATATTTGAAATTGGGTTGTAGATTGTAGTGTTATTTTGATTATTACCCTAATTATGTTGAATTGGAGATTTTCCATAGTTTAATTTGTTTGAAGAACGCCCGTTCGATTTTTATAAATTTGTTTGTGTTTCCAAATTGCATAGAAAATGCAGCGTTTGATTTAACAAGGAATATATGCAAATGAAAAGAAAGAGATGTGTAAAGTAAAGACTTATTCTCCGTAGTTTACACTGTCTATTCCAATAAAAAGAAAATAATCATTCCTTGTAATTTCAAATGAGGCAAATCTTTCCATTTATTCTTGATCTTTTGTTTTAAACTAATTTATGGAAATCACAACAGAGAATATTCTTAAGAAATGTGATTTCAGCAAATTAAATAGGGAAAAGAATATTCTAGTTAAAGATTTGTGACTAGAATATATTTGATAGAAGTAGGTATTTATACGCATTTATAAGCGCTAATAAATTTGATGTTTTATGTGCAACGCTCGCTTAGGATATCAATATACGTAGTAACAATGTTGATTTGCGAATAGGAATTAGGAAGGAAAATGAGGAAAGGTAGTAACTCCAATTAATGGGTAATAAGTGCGGAATGAATTTGGGAGTTACAAATAACTAATGAGGTAAATGGATTAATGGGACTGATAAATATGAAAGATTGGATTAATAATTAGGGAATAGTTAGAAAGAGATCACTCTTTGGAAATTGGTAAATATAAATGTCTTAGGAAATGTCTTTAGGATGATAATCTTTTATCATGGACAAGTTGACATTTATGGAGAAATATATATAAAGGTAGTTTATGGAAAGTTGAATATTTAAGTAAATTATTATAGCCTTAAATAAATAGAAGGAGGTTAGTAAACTAAGGCTAATATCCAATTTAGGATGATAAAGCTTAGTAATAATAAAGCTTAGGACAATATGGCTTAAGTTAGTAAAGCCTATAATAGTTAATTGGACTTAGTAGGTTGGAATGCGAGGTCAGTAGAGTTACATAATAGAAGTATGCCCTTCACTTTGAAGCAACCGGCAGTTGTGTACACTTCCTACTGATGTGAGACATCTTTAACCATATGATCCATGGAACAATTAGGCTTAGAATATTCGGATGCGAGGTCAGTAAAGTGACACAACGGAAGTATGCCCTTCACTTAGAGGCTACCAGCAGTTGTGTACACTTATTATTGATGTGGACATCACCATTTGTAGGACCCGTGGGAAACGATTATGGGAATTGTTATCCCGCCTTTTGGCAAGGCCGTGACACCAAGGACTTGACTGGCAACCAAGGACAATCCGTCCCGAAGATCGGTTATATGCAGGTTCATTATGGATACTGGTAAAAAATTTCCTAGTCCGGATCAAGCTACAATCGATATGATACGACAAGCAAATCTATGAAAGCCAACATTCCAAATTTCAGGTCAATCGGAGTTCGTATGCTCAGATATGATCATTGCATGTCAAGGATAACAACTACAATTCGTATCCATCAGTATGAATAGTGATTCGTATCCATCACTAGCTCTCCTTCGTATCCAACCTACTTCGTATGCATCGAGTCAGAAAGTCCCATTCATGTCCATCCAAGCAAGCAATGGTTCGTAACCATGGGAAGATAGCGACCTCATTCGTACCCATCGAGTTCGTATCCATTAACAGCCATCTCCTTCGTGTCCACTTCGTTCGCATCCATCAGATGAGAGTAACCAGACTCATATCGATCATTCATTTGATCGATACGATGGAAGAAGCCATGTGACGATGCGAATCCATCAACACGAAGTCACTCCTGAAACCGATACGAATGGGAGGAAAGAACCATCGATACGAAACAGCTACAAAGCTCGATACGAAGTGGAGCATGGTCGATCGATATGAAGGAAGCCTGCGAAGAAGGAAGACTCTATTGCTCGGCATAAAAAGAGGATTGATCCTAGAAGATATCACCACGTCATTGGCCGTCACGTGCCTTCGACCAATACGAACGAGATCGATATGAACGTATCGATACGAGCTCGGCTGCACATTGGAGATCCAAACTTGCATCGATCATAACTCAAGATCTTCAAGTCCAAATGCCACCAAATTTTCACAGGAGCTTGCCTACAACCTCAAGAATGTACCTGATAAATTTCAGCCCGAAAGGACCGATTCTTGATTGATAAGAATCCAATTCGTATCGCTCCCAGATCAAGCCGAAATCACCTAAACTCGCTCCCATGGGCCCGCCCACCTGGGAGAAGAAGTCTTCCAAGATCTGGGCGAGATATTTGCTGCCTACGCCTATAAATAGTGACCCTGAACCTACAAAAAAGGGACTTTGGCTTCTCTAAGCTGATACTCTGCCGGAATCATCATTAAATTTCAGTTGTACTGTTGCAATCTTTTGTAATGAGCGAGTAAAGTTCAATAAACATCAGTCATTTCATAGTGGACGTAGGCAATTTACCGAACCACTCTAAATCCGTGCATTCTTGTGCATTTTCTTATCTGTTGATTGGTGTGTTTGTTAGATCTGTTTCATTTTACATTTATTTTCTTCATTTTATCTCTTTAAACACATCCGAAGAGTGTTGTGCCCAATTTTGGTACAAACACTTTGGTGCTTTCACTGAGAAAACCCAGCTTTTCTCCTGCACATTGGATCTACTGCCGATATTAAATTGCAAGAATCTAAGGATAAGATCCAGATTTCAAGCCTAGAAGTTCTTCCATCCTATTCAGATTTGTAACAAGTCTAGGAGAGAACTTCGCTCTCCACCATGGTCAACGCTAGGACTACCTCAATAGCTGCAGATCTAGAAGGACAGGATAGGCAGAACTCCACGCAACTCCCTCCTACAGACCAAAATGTTGCCGGACCTTCGAATTCACAAGGCCCTGTCACCAGGGAAGAATTCCAACTACTGATGCAAGAGCTGACTCAAAGCCTCTAGCAGCTTACCCAGCAGCTTCGTGCCAACGCGAAGTTAACCAATCGGTTGAACCATGAAAGACGAAAGAGACCCAGAAGAGATCAGGCTTCCTACTCATCCATTGAGAGTTCGGCTTCTTCTGATTACAATCACAGATCCACGCGCCCACTGCTAGATGGAAGCTATACGCAGGCTACCGGACATCAGCGCACTTTGACTATTGGATAACCGAGAGTTGGTTCGTTAACCAGCCACCAGACCGCACCCTCTTCCCAAGGAGGGACGGTTCCTTATCACGCTACCAATAACCGCGCTGCTGCCACTGCCACCGAGTTGGAAGCTGACACTCGGAACCAAACAGATCTGAACCTTCGCCAGCGTGATTATACTCTTGAACCTTATGTTCCCGAAGACCTAGATCCAAGGAGGCGAGATATGGACCGTCGACCGCACCCGGCCCATCCTCCCATTGTGGAACCCAACCACACCTTGGCCCAGCATGCCCAAAATGTCCGGATGCCAGACATCCCAACAATGATTCATCAAATGATCTGTGAAAGTCAGAGCCTCACCAATGACAACTGGGGAATCTCCCGGAGTCATACCCCTTTCACCGATGATATCCTCTACGCTGCACCGCCTCGGCGATTTAGAATGCCAAATTTACCTGTTTATGAAGGGAGTTCTGACCCTAATCCGCACATTTTAAAGTATGAATGGTTAATGGATGTCGCGCGTGCTGATGATGCGGTCAAATGCCGAAGTTTCCTAATTTCCCTAAGGGGCATCGCAACTATGTGGTTTACTCGCTTACCACCTCGATCTATCTCATGTTTTGACCAGTTGGCAACAAAGTTTGTTGAACAGTTTCACATGCATGTCACAAGGCCCAAAGATGTTAATACCTTGTCCAGTGTCACTCAAGCTCCCGGAGAGACACTCAGACGTTATATGGAGAGGTTTCATGCTGCATGCACTGAGATTAGTAATCCTAATGACAACTCAATTCTAATGGCACTAACTAAGGGGATCGATCCCGATTTCGAATTTGGCAACTGGTTGGCCGGAAAACCTCCTGCGTGATTGGACCGTTTCTATTCCAAGGCAGCTCAGTTCTTGAGAAGGGAGGATGCAAAACAGTCTAGGAAAAAGGATGACGTAGGGCCCAGTGTGGAAGGAATCCAAAGCAATGTCGCTGTAAAACAAACCGAGGAGAGTTCCGAAAAAGTGCAGTTAAACATACAGAATCAACAGAAAGGCGATGGAAATCAGGGCAGGAAATGGGATCAGAATCGCGCACCGCGACGTAGAGCTCCCATGTTTGACACATACACTCCTTTAAATACATCTCTGCAAAATGTGTACTTGTAATACTATCCAATATAAGAAACCTGCTCCGAAGCAACGGTCAGAGAAACAGATTCAAACGGGGAAGTTTTGCAGATTTCACGAGAGTTATGGCCACAACACGAACGAGTGTCGTCATTTACAGGATATTATCGAGAAATTGATACAAGAAAGAAAGTTGGAGTAGTTTTTTCGGGCACATGCAGTCTGGAGGTGCGGGCCCATGATGACGATTCTAAAATGGTAAAGATTGGATCTCAACTAAGCCAGCAGATGAAAGAGGAATTGGTTGAATTCCTCCGGGCAAACCACGACGTGTTTGCTTGGATGCACTTCGAGATGTGTGGGATCTCGCCGGACATCATGAGCCACACATTGAATATTGACCCACGGCATGTCTCGGTCAAGCAAAAAAGGCGTGGTATGGATCTAGAGAGATCTTCCGCCCTTAAGGAAGAGGTGGATAAACTCAGGTCGAATGGGTTTATCCGAGATGCGTTATATCCAGAATGGGTGTCCAACCCTGTACTCGTTAGGAAACCTAATGGGAAGTGGAGAACTTGTGTTGACTACTCAGACTTGAATAAAGCTTACCCTAAAGACAGTTTTCCACTCCCCCGGATTGATCAATCGTAGACTCAACAGCCGGACATGAACTCTTATCCTTCATGGATGCATACTCTGGCTACAATCAGATAACGATGCACCTGCCTGACCAAGAGCATACTAGCTTTGTCACCGATTTGGGACTTTATTGTTATAAAGTGATGTCGTTCGGACTTAAGAACGCCGGGGCAACCTATCAGAGACTCGTCAACCGAATGTTCGCTAACCAGATCGGAAATACCATGGAGGTGTATGTAGACGATATGCTTGTGAAGTCGCGATTCTCCACCAATCATATCAAAGATCTAGAAACAATGTTCAATATCCTCTGAGAGTACAGAATGAAACTCAACCCGTTGAAATGTCACTTTGGGGTCGCGTCCGGAAAATTCCTTGGATTCATCATCAATGCCCGGGGAATCGAAGCCAATCCTGAGAAACTCTGGGCAATTAGGAATCTTGAGACTCCAAGGACTATAAAGCAAGTTCAGAGCCTCAAGGGGAAGGTAGCAGCACTGAGTAGGTTCATTTCAAAATCCACCGACAAATGTATTCCCTTCTTCGATCTGATAGAAAAGGAAAATGGAATTTTGAATGGACTACGGACTGTGAGGGAGCATTTCGAGCACTGGTCCAACACCTGTCCACACCACCCATCCTGTCAAAGCCTGTTGATCATGAGAGATTGTACATTTACTTGGCGGTGTCAGAAAACGCAATCAGTGCTGCCTTAATTCGAGAGGAGGACCAGATATAATGACCAGTCTATTACATTAGCAAACGACTAACCAGAGCAGAGAGAAATTATCCGAAGCTGGAAAAGTTGGCTTATTGTCTTGTCATTGCCTCGAGGAAGCTCCGCCCATACTTTCAGGCTCATCCTATTACTGTATACACCGACCAGCCGTTACGACAGGTCCTTATGCGGCCTGAGACGTCTGGTAGGTTACTCAAACGGAATATCGAACTGAGTCAATTCGACATCACTTACACACCAAGGCGGGCTATTCAAGGACAAGTCCTGGCAGACTTCATCGCTGAATTCACTATCTCAGAGGACTTGCCCGAAACTAGTGAATCTACCAAATATGTCTGGAAGCTACATACTGATGGTGCATCAAATGACCACTGCTCAGGCGTGGGGTTGTACTTGAAACTCCTGAAGGCCGATCTATATGCTATGCTTTAAAGTTCAATTTCCGTGAGACCAACAACGAGGCCGAATACGAAGCCCTGCTCGCCGGATTAAGGCTTGCTAGAGATTTAAGAATTATTGCTGTGGAGATTTACTGCGATTCACAATTGGTCGTGTGCCAAGTCCAGGGGGAGTACCAAACTAAAGACCGGAGAATGGCCGCTTATCTTGCTCAGGTCCAGGAAATATTGAATCAGTTCGATTATTATGCCATCTATTGCATACCCCGAGAACACAATCAGAAGGCTGATTCCTTGGCAAAGTTAGCCAGTACCAGCGAAGCACAGCAAATGGGACTCGTTCCCATTGAGACATTGTCTTCCCCGAGTATTGATCAAATGGAGACCGACTGGGCACTTGAAGTCATACTCGATAAAGGGTCATGGATGACTCCATTCAAAAACTATCTCAAGCATGGGACCCTGCCAGAGCGCAGGAGTGAAAAAAGACAAGTTCTTTGAAAGGATTCGCGGTTCACTATTCAGAATGGAGTCATGTATCGAAGGGGGTACTCTGTTCCTTTACTCCGGTGTATCGCCCACGATGAAATCAATCAAGTATTGCACGATGTACACGAAGGAGAATGTGGCGATCACACCGGAGGGCAAACTCTTGCCAAGAAAGTGCTCCAGTATGGATACTATTGGTCGACTGTAAATCGCAATGCATCAGATTACGCCAGGAAATGTGACAGATGTCAGAAACACGCTCGGATTCCGAGAGCTCCACCTACTGAAATAACTCAGATGGTCAGTCGATGGCCGTTCGCAATATGGGGCATCGACATCATTGGGTCTCTACCTCTAACCAAAGGAGGCGCGAAGTACGCCATCGTTGCAGTTGATTACTTCACCAAATGGGAGGAAGCCGAGCCCCTTGCTACTATCATAACGAAGAAAGTGATCAACTTTCTTGTACACAATATTACTTGTCGATTTGGTCTCCCACATACCATCATCACTGACAACGGAGCCCAATTCGATAGTGTCGAGTTCAAGAATTTCTGTCAACGATTCCATATCCAAAAGAAGTTCCCTGCAGTTGCGCACCCTCAAGCGAATGGATAGGTCGAAGCTGTTAATAAAGTTATAAAATCCATTCTGAAGAAACAATTGGAAAAGGCCGGGGGCAAGTGGGTCGATGAACTTCCTATCACCCTGTGGGCGTATCGAACAACCCACAAGTCCACGACCAGCCATACTCCATTTTCACTTTCCTACGGTTCAGAAGCCGTTATTCTAGTCGAGATGGAAGTACCTTCTCATCGTGTGACATATTATGATCCAAGGACAAATGCTATATTACTTGCTAAATCTCTGGACTTATTGGATGAGAACCGAGAAGATGCTGATTTGAGGGCAGCCGCATACCGGAGTCGAGTCGCCCGATTGTACAATGCCAAGGTCCAACCCCGAACCTTTGAACTCGGCGATCTCGTCCTCAGGAGAATTTACCCGGTTCCTTCACATATGAAACCAACGTGGGAAGGACCGTATGTTATTGAACGAAGATTCGGAGACGGCACATTTAAATTATCGACCGTTGATGGTCTCACTTTGCCGAGAGCCTGGAACAGCGAGAGTCTTCGTCGCTACTACACATAACAGGCTTTATTTATTCATTCAGTTTGCTTTTCATTTGCAATTTGTTTATGCATTTCGAAATTTGAATTTGTAATAAGGCAACTGACTTTGCCGTACTTTCTTATTTCAACAATAAAATGCAATCTCTCCGAGCCAGAGCGGTGATTTTTAGAAATGTGTCATGCGACCATCACAATGCACGGAGAGCTAAGTTCCATCCTATGGTGGGACTTATTCAAATAGTGAGTGACTGTGATACGACCGATCACTCACTAAGTGAAACCCGAGCTTGGGGGAAAGTCATCACACTGAAGCTAAAAAAAGATTGATACACGACAATCCTCTAACTAACTCCGGCTCTTAGAGTGCGAGCTGGAGTATGAACATACAAATGCGAGCTCGAAGAGGGTGGATCCATCCACCTAATGACTTCTCCCGTATTTAAACCAAGTCTGGGGAGGATGGATCCGTCCATCTAATGACCTCGCTTGTTAACTCAGGGTGGGTGTGATCCGACCATCCATGATCCTGATACTTCTATCGTTCCTGGAGTGCGAACGAAATCCTAAAACTCATAACAGATGTGATCGACCATCTGTTAACTGACTCTAGATTCCCAGAGTGTGAACTGGAGTATAAACATCAAAATGAGTGTAACCAACCACCCATCGGCTAGCTCCAAATTCCCAGAGTGTGAATTGGAGTATAAACACAGACCGGGTGTGAAATGACCAGCCGTGAGACAACTCCGAGTCCCCGGAGTGTGGGCCGGAGTATAAACACAAATTGGGTATGACTGACCGCCCGTAAAATAACTTAAGTCCCCAAAGTGCGGATGAAATTCTAAATATTAAGCGGGTGTGACTGACCGCCCGTAAAATAACTTAAGTCCCCGGGGCGCGGACATATCTCTAAACCTTAAGTGGACGTGACCGACCGTCGACATGCAAGTACAATCCCCAGAGTATGGATGCAATCACCAATAGATGGGCGAGTGTGATTCGACCACCTGAACTCGTCTTATTTCAGCCTCGTTTTAACAAAGTTAAGTTCGATATATCAAAGGCAAAAAGCGACCGCCAACCGATCTTTTCAATTTATCCCTGGAACTGGGGGCAAAATTTAAGTACCAGCTACTGATCAAGACAGTGCGGTATTGGAACTCGACTTAACGTTCGGTCGTGAGCCGAAGCCGTGATTTCAAGACTTAACAACTAAACTCAGGTCCGATTCAAAGACTAAAACTTCACAAGTATATTGAATGGAAGTTCAAGTGTTGAAATACTTAAGTAAATAAACACACAACTGTGCTGAAGACAAAATGGAATTTTATTTTAACAATTCTTTAAAAAAGAAGGATAAGTACAAAAATCTTTCCAAGAATTCCTACTAGCAGAGGCCGAACCCGCATCTATACACGGCCTACAAGAAGCAAAAAGAAATTCCTATCTATCTAACCAAAAAAGGGAGTGAGAAGATACGTATATTCCCTCAGTTTCTTCTTCTTCCCTCTCGGCATCGACCCGCTGGAGCTGCTGCTCGGATGCCTCTTTGAGCCTTTGCTTTTTGGTGGTTGGTCTCCAGCCGGGGGAATTATGGTGACATCTTCCTCCGAACTCACAGAAATCAGAACACTTTCTGAATGTGGAGCCGGAGGAATGGGAACACTCTCGACATTGAAAGATGATGGAGGAAGACCAGTGTCGACGATGGTACCGCCGGGAGAGATCATCCGCAGAGAAGCTAGGCCAGGACCCGCCATACCACCTCCGACACCACTGGCCTGCGCGGCCGCTTCCCTCTCGGCGTTAATCTCTGCTATTATCTCTTCTTTATGGATTGTTTGAGCGTCCGCGGGGATACCGGCAGTTGGGCCCGAGGAGTTGACCACCGGTGCGCCTCCGCTTATGATAAATGGCAGGTCGGTAAAAGGATCGCTTTGATAGCCAAGAAGTTCCTCCATTATCTGCTCATCAAAAGTAAAAGTGCTCCCCTGCACTCCATCGATTGGTGCAGCGGCCGTTGTTGTGGCCGCCTCTGTTATAAGGGCCTCATGCTCGTGATGCGGCTCTTGGGTTGCAGGGGGAACGGTCGATGCAGCTCCTATCGCTGAATAAAGATAAGAGAAAAAGTGTTAGTGACTACTTCAAACATCGCTCCCAACTTTGAATAAGTGCAAGAAATGTTCAGAATACCTTCCTCAGAATGGCTTCCGGGTGGAGCCGGAACAGCTTCAGTGGCCTACTCACGGGCTGGAGATAACTGCGGTTGATCAGGATTGTATGCGGGCATATATAAAGGATCAACCGCAGGAGTAGATTCGGGCTGGGTTGGTATAGGAATTTTGGAACCCGCATCATGATGCTCAGTGCCAGAATCCTCTCTAGCCTCCGGATGCTGAGTACAAAGCTTCTCCTTCTCGAATGTGATAGTGATGTCATGGAGAACTCTTCTTTCATCCTCATTCAGCACCCGAATCTCCAATTCAAATTCATCGATAGATTCAATGTGGTGCTCCGCTTTTTCATCTTCAACCAAGTGGCACCAAACGTTGTATAAATGTGATGGATAGCCTTCGAGCCAGCTTAGATTTCGATGCTTCAGAACGTTGGCATTATATGTAATGAGGAGATCTTCGATGTCACCCTCCAACCTGGCCTCTACCGTTCTCACTTTACCTTCAACCCTGGCTTCGGCTTCCTGAACCTTCAGCGTTGCTGCATCCCTCTCATCCCTGAGCGCCACAGCCTGCTCGCATGCTTCCTGGATGGCTTTATTTGCATCGTCTTTTTCTTTGACGACCTCGGCAAGTTTGGCTTTAAGCTCCTCAAGCTCTTTAAGCGCCCCATCTCTTTCTGCCATAACTGTGGTAGTCCGGTGTCCCATCTCCTCAATCAGGGTTAAGTGTGTTCGCCTCATCTCCTCCATCCTCCAGGTGGCATCATCGTCTCTTTTATTGGCCTCCATTTCTGAACTTCTCGCGGACTCATTTTCATCATTGAGCACCTAGATTATGCAGTCCTTCTGAACGAGATCGGTCCCTAATTTCTCTGTTGTTTTTGCCCGCTCAAAGGCCACCGCTGATACTTTGTCCGCGGTCTTCATCCATTCTCGGTATTGGCCATTAACATCATGAATGTAGTCATGCATCGTCTATACGGCCTCGAACGGAATTCGCTTTAAGTGCAGGGGAAAGATGAAGCCGTCAAAGCAGATATTTGGAAAATCATTTTTCAGCTTAGCGATTCTAATCGCTCCTTCCCCGGTGGGCTCTGTGATAGCTTGTTCGGTAACGATGGGAGTTTCGGTTTCCGTCCTCCGACGCTGTTGGTCAAGTCTTGGTGCTTGGGAAGGTGGTATTTGACGCAAAGATTCATGGGTTTGTTTGCCAGAACCAGAAGGATGTGTTGGACCTCTAGGCGGCGGAGAGCGTGACCGGGAACGGTGCCTATACTCTTTCTCCCTCTCATAGCTCTCCCTTTCTTGACTAAAGTAGCCGTGATCGCGGTCTTTATCGGCCTCACGTCTGCGAGACTCATAATACAAACTAGATGAATGGCGTGCAGAACGGAGGCTGCCAAGCATTGATCCTTGCTTTGACATAATGCCTATAAAATGAAAAGAAAAACAGAGTTGGTATTTCCCAGAAATGAATTGCTTGTGATTAGAAACTGTGTGGTGCCATGAAGTGTCTGTATACATGTGCAAACCCCCCGACCAACCGGTTATATCGGCCATACTTGAAGGAGTTGACTCGCTTAGATCTAAAGCGCTTTGAAGCCCTTCCAATCCAGTATCTTGTTGGAGCGACACTTAGTCTGGAATTGGGATGTCTGCAAGTCCTTCAAAAGGATTCTCCATGTGTAGGGGAGGAGCCTCCGAAATTATAACACCAGTGGCTGGCAGAGACATAACCATAGATTTTCATCTTGAAGACTTGTGAAGCTTATGAGCAACCGCCTTGCCTTTCCTCTTTCCCTCTGAATGTCGAGGACTATATGAGGGCCCGGCTATGGGTTCATCTTCAGTGGGTGTATCCTCTTCACCACCCTACTCAGCAATTACAATCTCGGGTGCCCTATGCCTAGCCCATCTTGTCGGAGCTGCCCTAAGAGATCCTTCAAGCCCTATGCTTTGGTCTCTATCAATTAGTCCAATGGCCCTCAAATTTTCATCCGTAAGTACCGAGTCGATCTCTCTAATCTCGCTCGGCACCTCTTGAAGAATCCGTACTATTTCCTTAAAGCGAGCACCTTCAGGTCGTGGAATTGAGGCTGTAAAAGAAAGAAAACGTTAAAATCAACATCGATTGCAACTATCCCATTAGTCGCCAGAGAAAGTGCAGCACTTACGTCTAACTAGCCATCGTCTAGCGAATCCTGGCGGCCAGCGAACATAGAACCACTCGATTTTGAAGTAGTTAAGTTTGGCCCAAGTTCTAATCACGATTTGATAGTTTCTCGCTCCCTCTAAGAATGTGAAAGAAGGATTATCTCCCCGACTCTTTACATTGAACAAGAATCTGACTTCCTCTGGAGTTGGGGGTCGGAAAATGTGCTCCATGAAGATGATGAATAAGCTGTTCAGAAGAGCATACCCGTTCGGATGCAACTGTGATGGGGCAATCCCTAAATAAGATAACACCTCCTGGATATACTGAATGAATGGTGGGAGCGTCCCGGTTGTGTAGGAAAATCGGTTAAAAGCGATGTACCCTTCTGGGGGACTATGTGGCCTGTCGTTCGGCCCTGGTAACAGAACATCGTTCAACGATAGCCCGTACCGCAAGCAAATTCTCCCCAACATATCTTCGGTAACATTGGATGAAACGGAATCCTGTTGGTTCCCAATGATGGTTGCTCCTGGTAACTCGTCCGGAGCTGGACTTATGACTTCGACCGCGATGGCCGACATCTCTATCACCAAAGGAGGTGGACTTTGAGCCTCCTGCTGCTGTGAACTCCCGGGTTCCATAACTAATCAACTCATCAAAAACCATCGTTAAACAACAATAATCCTGTGTGTTCCCCAGTGTGAAGTGCGTGAATGTGTGCAGTGAAGTGTTGTATATTACTTAAGAAATTCTATAAGATTTAAAAGAGAATGTTTGAGCGATGAGATTTCGCAATTCAACCGGAGTGACCGTCGTCGCTGGCCGTCACGACCGTACCATCCAGACTTCGGAGATCAATCCCAATGAAAGTTCGTCATATTTTGTTAAGTTACGATTCCATCGATGAGCTTCGAAAGGCAGTCAGATATGTAGTGAAACGGTCAAGTCCAATTATGCAAGATTGAAGCTCGTCGGAGTCAGATGTTCGATTGTGCAAGATTTCGTACCCATCACGGTGTGTACTTGGATCGATCACTAGGGATGGGTTCGTATCAGTCATGGCAGGCAGCAGTTCGTATCGATCCTAGAGCGGCATTTCGTACCGGTCACCCAAAATTCGGTTCGTATCGATCGAAGTCTTCTGATTCGTATCGATCTTTAGGTCCAACATTCGTATCGATCACTACGTATCGATACGAATGACCATTGTTAATTGATTGACACGAATACTCACCATCTATCGATACGAAGCAATTCACTCATTCGGTATGAAGTATTATCGCCTCCGGATCGATATGAACTCACCCACCATCCCTCATCGGTACAGATCTCTTCCTCGTATCCCTCCATACTTCATCTTCTCTAATCAACATGAACGCCACTACAACCTTCCTCAACCAAGCTCCGGCCTAATTCCAGTCTTGGCATCACCGAAATCGGCCATGAACATGGATGGATTATCGATTGAACTCGAATCTCGTCATTTTTAATGTGAATTCATTGACTAATTACCAAAATTGAAGTGTCTATTCGAGGGATTAAGGAGTTGTATTAGTTTGGACGAAGGCAATTTATTTTTCTCGGTTTCTGAATCGATACGAAGCAAGGCAGAAGGAATGAAAAGCAAATGAAATTTTTCTAAGTCCTAACAGTATTTATATAGAAACGAGGTAAAGGTGAGAAACGATTCGTCTCCCAGTTAAAATGATCGGTTAGAATGGTCACCAATGTCATAGATACGAAAGCTTTGTTCGTATCCACCCACACATATCAGTCCCGAGCACAACTGCTCGTCTCTATTTGCCATCGATCCAGAATGCTGCCGTTCGTATCCATCAGTAACCTATCGATACGAATGATACACAGGAATTTGTTCGAGTCATCCGAACCCATCAGAGATTTACCGATACAAAATGACAGCTTTGTATTCATTGCTCTGAAACCCACAAGAGTTCGTATCCATCGATACGAAGAGATCTAAAAAAATGAACGAATTGCTTCGTATCAGTAGCAACCAATACGAAATACGCATCCCTACTTCTCAAATTGATCCAGGATAGGATCGATATGAAGGGATACTCTAAAACAACCATCAAGCGTTGTTACAACTTGAATTTCACATCGATTCAGGAGAGGGTTGATAAGGAATTCGATACAAGAAAACTGACAACGACTAGTGAACGTGCGAACGTTAACGGGAGTCAGGTTAACATGCATTTGTGAGTGTAGTGGATTAATATTCAATTTTTAATTCACAGGAATTGGATGCTTACCAAGCGACCATCACAACGATGAACAACAGATCTCTAGCTCTCAACACTCGGTTACAACAGTGCACAGTACAACAATTGGCAATCAACAATTCGTTATTTATTTTACTGGAGATCAATCAAAGGTCATATCTTTTGACAAAAAGACAGCGACTATTCAGCAAATCGAATAGAACTCCTCAGAATGAAGCTTGCAGCTATTCAAAGCACGTCATGTCCACACAAGACGTACTTTGGGGGGCAAATGTTATCCCGCCTTTTGGCAAGGCTGTGACACCAAGGACATGACTGGCAACCAAGGACAATTTGTCCGAAGATCGGTTATACGCAGGTTCATTCTGGATACTAGTAAATTTTGTCCTAGTCCGGATCAAGCTACAATCGATATGATATGGTAAGCAAAGCTATGAAAGCCAACATTCCAAATTTCAGGTCAATCGGAGTTCGTATGCTCAAGATATGATCGTTGCAAGTCAAGGATAACAACTACAATTCGTATCCATCAGTATGAATAGTGATTCGTATCCATCACTAGCTCTCCTTCGTATCCAACCTACTTCATATCCATCGAGTCAGAAAGTCCCATTCATGTCCATCCAAGCAAGCAATGGTTCGTAACCATGGGAAGATAGCGACCTCATTCATACCCATCGAGTTCGTATCCATTAACAGCCATCTCCTTCGTGTCCACTTCGTTCGCATCCATCAGATGAGAGTAACCAGACTCATATCGATCATTCATTCGATCGATATGATAGAAGAAGCCGTGTTACGATGCGAATCCATCGACACGAAGTCACTCCTGAAACCGATACGAATGGGAGGAAAGAACCATCGATACGAAACAGCTACAAAGCTCAATAAGAAGTGGAGCATGGTCGATCGATACGAAGGGAAGATTCTAGATCGATACGAAGGAAGCCTATAAAGAAGGAAGACTCGGTTGCTCGGCATAAAAAGAGGATCGATCCTAGAAGATAGCACCACGTCATTGGCCGTCACGTGCCATCGACCGATATGAACGAGATCGATACGAACGTATCGATACGAGCTCGGCTGCACATTGGAGATCCAAACTTGCATCGATCATAACTCGAGATCTACAAGTCCAAATGCCATCAAATTTTCACAGGAGCTTACCTACAACCTCAAGAATGTACCTGATAAATTTCAGCCCGAAAGGACCGATTTTTGATCGATACGAATCCAATTCGTATCGCTCCCAGATCGAGCTGAAATCAGCTGAACTTGCTCCCGTGGGCCCGCCCACATGGGAGAAGAAGTCTTCCGAGATCTGGGCGAGATATTTGCTGCCTACGCCTATAAATAGTGATCTTAGACCTACAGAAAAGGGACTTTGGCTTCTCTATGCTGATACTCTGTCGGAATCATCATTAAATTTCAGCTGTACTGCTGCAATCTTTTGTAATCAGCGAGTAAAGTTCAATAAACATCAGTCATTTCATAGTGGACATAGGCAATTCGTCGAACCACTCTAATTCCATGCGTTCCTATGCATTTTCTTATCTGTTGATTGGTGTGTTTGTTAGATCTGTTTCATTTTACATTTATTTTCTTCATTTTACCTCTTCAAACACATTCGAAGAGTGTTGTGCCCAATTTTGGTACAAACGAGAATAATAGAATCTACTTAGGTATTAGAGGTATTAAGTGGTTGTTTGGTGGCCCGCCTCTTTCCTAAATAAAAAGTATTAAATGGTCTGAATTATCGATTAGGAGCAGTAGTGGATATCTCGGTAAGGGTCCGCTTCAGGTTTGAGGTATTAAGTGATTGATCAAGGGTCCAACTCTTTCCTATAAAGAAGTATTAAGTGTCCCAGTGAGATTCCAAGCAATGTCAGCTAGATAGTATTAGTGAGGAGTCTGCCTTGGGGTTAGGTATTAAATGACAAAGGCCTGGCTAGAATATAGGTATTAAATGGTTAGGGGTTTGCCTAGTCCTTATTGGTAAGGTATTAAGCGGCTTGGGTATTGTCTCTTACATTGCTAAGACTTTAATGATGATAGATGTGTTAGTAATATAGCTATTATGTATTATAAAGCCATAAATAGTGGTCAAAGGTCTCTATAGCTAGGACCAATAGACCAACAATGACGATGCTAGGAGCCCACTTCATATTTGGAAGTATTAAGTGGCTGATAGACTTATGTTAGTATTTTGTACCACGGGAAGGGTAGATAGGTGAATTATGCTAGGTAGAAATATCATGTGTGCAATATTAGGTTAATATAGTTAACCTTAAAATAGTAGACATAACAATTAAATGGAAACCAATCGGTATGAATTTATGTTATGGACATTGTATATATTTTCCAATCACTAGAACATTATTCTGACCCCTCCTCATTACAACCCACATGATAGATTTAGAGGAACGTGTCATTAGAGCTGGACGTTATTGATTGTTGGAGAAGTCTTTTTTTCTCTCATGCTCGATGCTGATGGGGCAACTTGATATCCAAGGAATACCATTGATTCCAAGGTAGTAGCCATAGTTTGTATATATATTCTATTATTGTTTCCATCGTGAATTTAGATATTTATCAATCTCTGATAACGCTCATTCTTATTTGCGGGTACCAAACCTAATGATCTGTGCTTTGATGAACTTGGGTTTTGATTCATGTCGAAATTTAGGCCCATTAAATAAAGTACAGGTTGTTACATTTGGTATCAAAACCTAGTTTAGTCGATCAGAGGAATTAGGATGAATTGAGAGAACCTATTCGTGCTTTCCTATCTATTGTTATTATATTTTTACGCTCGACCGTAAGAATCCTGACTATAGAAATAGTTGTAGTACCACTTTGAAGGAATGGGCAAAGCAACTATGGGTTGGAAATGTCTTAGAGTTAAGATTTTCATGCTGACTACGAATTACCTCATGGAATGTTGACGATGCATAAGGTGCTAATTGAGAAGAGCATGAGTACGACATATGGCAGAATCCCAGAGACTAGAAAATGTTCGACTTGATGTTTGAGATTCTAGCCACCTTGTGATTTTAGATCTTAATGAAGACTTGTACTCGAAGATACATAATTATTCCAAATAAGCGAAAAATAGAATTATGTATGTCATAAACATCTAGAAACCAGTTTTGGTAAGGGAATATCCATCAACCACCTTTAGATGGCAAACCGGGTATTTATTTAAAGAATTAACGTCAAATCCTTAGTCCAAATGCGTGAGAGAATTTTTGATAAAGTATATTTTGGAAATGCCTTAGCTTTTGAAAAAAGGGTTTTAAGAGGATTTCTTTTCCCAAGGATTTATTTTAGAATTTTAGGAAGTTTTAAAATTTTAATTTTCAAGAAACACATTTGCCACTAAGTTGGTCATGTTAAGAAATTTTGGTTTATAAAGGAGTAGGTTTTGAAATCCTTAAATATTTATATGTATATATATATATATCAATAAAGGTTTGATTATGATTTTTAGCAAGAAAATAGTTTTTTGATTTGGAAATGAATTTCAAAGGGTAAATATTTAGCCCAATGATTTTCCTAGTTATAAAAGTCGAAGTTTTTAAACTTTTCTCTCTTCTAAGGGACGGAAAAAATAGGGAAGACGCTTAATTTTGTTGGAGTATGTAGGTAGAAGTGTTGTTGTACCCGCTAACCGTTTGAAGAAATATTCTGCATGAAGTATGCGAGGAATAGTGGTTGGAATATTATCGAGTTTTTGGACTTGTTGATGATTAAAGTAGTATAAGTTTGAAGTGCTACGAAATAGTGGAGGAATGGTTCGGAAAGCCAGATGGTAAGCTTGGGCACCATCATGAGGAGCGCGAAGATTTTTCAGATCGTGTCGTGTCGAAGAAGACGGCGCAAAACGACTATCGTTATTATTATTATTAACGTTATAAATTTACCCGGCCCGAAAGGATACAGATTCAACCTGCACAAAAACACCGTAGATCGGTTGACCACCTAGCAGTCGGCTAGTAGTGGTCGACCAGTACCCTAAAGAGATCGACCAATCAACAGGTTTTGGACCAACCCAAACCTGGAATGTGACTATAAAGTCACGTCCATTTTCTTCCCAGCCACATTCGAGCTCCCCCCCTATTTCAGCCGAACCCAAAATGCTCCACCTCCTCTTTCTCCAAATTAGCTCCCACTTCCTCCATTCCACCTCCAAGCGACGCCGTTTCTCACCCTCTCCAACGAGCAACAGCCTCACATCCCCTTGCGCCAATTATCGCGCTTTAAATCATGCCTCACCTCCACTCCAGATGTAAACCCTATTTCTCCACTTCTCAGCCCATGGCACATCCCCGCACTACTGGTTCCTCCTTGCGCTACCTTGGTGTCACTCCTTAATAGATTAGGTGGATGGACTAGAATGACCAAAAGATCTCCATCTTTCTCAGCTCCGCCAATTTCAAATTCCCTCAGGGGCGATTGGTGGGGTTTGGAGACTTTGCAGCTTTTGGACTAGAAGAGCTTTTTGAGACGGCAGGACTTGCATCGATCCTGCGCTTTGAGACTTTTGAGCGGGAATGCAACCAATGCGCTACATTTGCCTTTTCGATGCTCTTTTGGTGCCAAATTTCGATGAAGACAATAGTTTCATTCAGTTGAAGGTTAAAAGAGTCAGGATCGAGATGTTTGACGATGACTTCGATGATATTTTAGATATTTCCATGGATGGCGCGGATTTGGATGGTATTGAGATGACCGAACCTGAGATCTTGCAGCGGATCTTTTCTCAAGGTGTTTGAAGGATGGATAATCTACGATCGATTGCTCATCTTATTGTGCGCATTATTCAGCATAACATTATCCCTAAGACAAGAAGCTATTATCAGATTTATCCTTAGGTGTGGAAGGCCACCTATGTAGTTATGGGTGGTGTAGCCGTCAATAGGGCATGTACTCTTATGATTCATTTTTCTGATCAAGGAGTTGGCACCCCCATGGAGTTACTTTCCGTATTGTCACCTATTTACTCGTCTTCAGCGATATGGGGGGAATCTTAGTGGGGAGACTACCAAGATGAAGGTCCCACCTGCCATTGATAGAGCCTCCCTTAGGAGGATGGGAATTCCATTTACACCAGTCGCCGCAGCCGAGACAGCAGCTGAGCAACAGCCGTAGCAGGAGGCGGAGTAGGGAAAGGGCACCGAGGGATATCAGAGTCCCGAACTGGTTGCTGTTCGGCAGGTCCAAACTGAGCTCCAGAGGATCTACGCCGATCGACAAGAGATGAGGATCGAGCTACAGCGCCAAAGCCATGAGATTGGGTGCTAAGCCACTATGCTACACCCTTTTCGAGGCCGCGGCAATAGCTCGAGTTCCCGTCAAGGATCGGGATCATCCTATAGTCTGTAGATAGTGTTTTAGGTTCTGTAGTGTGTTGTTGTATCCTTTTCTTCCAGCATTTGTTCTTTCCATTTTAGGTTGTTGGGTTATAACTGTTGGTTGTCTCTTTTTAAGACGTGCACGATATTATGAGATGCATTTCTACTTATTTACCATGTTGTTATTTCAAAATATGTGAACCGCTCTTATATGTATATTTGGAAGAAATAGTATAAATATGAAATCTCATAAGGACACTTAACTAACAGTAAAATGTAATGTGAGACCGAAAGTTTTAAATAGGTAGAAATTTTACTAAGCAAAGGATGGTTTAAATTATTTTGGAATCACAGGTCACTGCTCCTATTCCTTAAAAACTATTTTTTTTGAATAACTGAATATGTCGACATTTTTAAATAAAATTTCTAGTTTTATCGGTTAAGGTTATCTATAGGATGTTGGAATTGAACTTTTACGTTTAGCGCATAAATGACTTCGGACTAACGCTAAAAATGTGGCTTGAATTATCAAAATTATTTAGAAGGAAAATATTTTGAAAATTTTCACTTTATTAAAAGGTTTCGCTTGAAAAAAAAGAGTTTCTATTTTAAATTATTTTCGACACTCAAATAACTTTTAGAATTTTTGCCCAAATTTTATTTCAAGGGAAAATTTTGCGTTCAAATATTTTGGAAATTTATTTTTCAAGCAATGTACAAATTTGAAAAAAGAAAAAGGTTTTTATGAAGTTTTTTATTTTGAAGGCCACATACTAAGCGTAGGGAAGGAAAATAGATTAGAAATGCGAATTTAGTGGTGCATTAAGATCGATGATGCGATAAAACGCAAGCGATAATAAGGGAAAAGCTGTTTTAGCCTTGGAATTTCTATTTCCATACCTCTTCGATGATGCGCGCGAGTCTATTTTTGGACTCAATTCCATTTTAGAGCTTGGAAACAACTCCCTTTATGCATTTTGTACGTCGAAAATTTGAAGTAAATCCAGGGCAGCGAGGAAATTTCCACTGTAGAACGGGAAATGGGTAACTTATAGAGTGGTAAGAATGTATAATTCTCCATCTAAATTCATTTTTCCAGCATAGGAGTGACGTTTAGAGAGCGAGATTTCGATGCGTTATATTTTTTATTGGTATGAATTGAATGCAAATTGGTTGTACCATGCTTCTATTCGTAGGAGTATGAGAATTTTTTGTGAAAAGCTACATGCATATAGAACTGCTAGTATATATATAGGTTGTTTGCACCATATTTTGAAAAATATTTTCTAAAGAAAAGCATTCATATAGGAAGACCCGATTTAGAATCATTTTGCATACATCTTTTCTATCCTGTTATACACTATGCACTTATGCATGTTGGTTGCAAAATTGGTTGTGTAGTCTAGGATAATTGCGAGCTAGAACATGACTTAGTCATTGGTATAATTCATGGACGAAATTCTTTTAAAATGGAAGAATGTAACACCCAGTAAATTTGGCATTAGTTATTTAATTAGTTAGTTAGTTAATTAGGCTTCAAAATTGGAATTTATGCAAACGATGGAATTTGACCATGCACCATTGCATTCGTGGCAAAATTCTGAGCAACTTTCATATTTGGAGTTTTGCGATCGAAGTCAAAACAAATAAGTTACGGACGAAAAATGATTCATTATGAAATAATTAAAATAAATATATTAACGTTTATATGTTAATTACCCGGACGCCACAAGTCGACAGGTTCATTGTGATCGGTTGACATGTACCGGTCGACCGGTGCCAATGAGCTCTACCATCTTCTCATATTTTTCTGAAAGTAGCAGCGAAGCTCTGTCATCTTATCTTCTCCACTATTTTTTAAATTATAAGATATAATATTTTTATTTGTATATATACAAACTGGAGAAAAATAAAAATGAATTAAGAGAAGAAGAAGAGCGAATCGACACTATGCGATAACGAGGTAATATATATATGTATATGTATATGTATATATGTATGTATATGTGTGTATTTATAAATTTATATATCTCCTTCAACCCCAAATCTCTTCTCAGATCTATAATCTAATATATGTATATACCTTTTTTATACATATTTCTTGAAATAAGAACGAAATGGGGTTGAAGTTCAATCAAAGGTTTTACTTCAGATCTGAGGATTTGGAATGCTTTTAGAAGGTGAGTGGGAAATATATATATATTGTTTATGATTTTGAATCTATTTTGTTGGCATAATTTGATTTTTATGCCTAAATCAATAATATTTGTTAATTGTAGGCTCAAATTAGCATAGAAAACTATTGCCTACATATTCTTGTTTAAGATCTGATAGGAATTATTGCTACACCCTGATCTGAAAATCAATCCCAAAAGTTATAGATATAAATTTTATTCCAGATCTGAAATTGGGTTGTAGATTATTAGTGTGATTTTGATTATTACCCTAATTATGTTGAATTAGAGATTTTTGTATTTTAATTTGTGGGAAGAACATCCATGTGATTTTTTATAAATTTGTTTGTGTTTCCAATTTGCATAGAAAATGCACCTTTTGATTTAACAAGGAATATATGCAAACGAAAAGGAAGAGATGTGTAAAGTACATATTTGGTCTCCATAGTTTAAACTATCTATTCCAATAAAAAGAAAATAATCATTCCTTGTAATTTCGAATAGGTAAAACCTTTCCTTTTATTCTTAATCGTTTGTTTAAACTAATTTATTGAAATCATAACGGAGAATCTTCCTAAGAAATGTAATTTTAGCAAATTAAATAGGGAAAAGAATATTAGAGTTAAAGATTTATGACTAGAATATATTTGGTAGAAGTAGGTATTTATATGCATTTATATGCATTAATAAATATGATGTTTTATGTGTAACGCTCGCTTAGGATATTAGTATACATAGTAAAAACCTTGATTTGCAAATAGGAATTAGAAGGAGAATGAGGAAAGGTAGTAACTCCAATTAAGGATAATAAGTTTGGAATGAGTTTGGGAGTTACAAATAATTGATATGGTAAATGTATTAATGAGACTAATAAATATGGAAGATTAGACTAATAACTATGGAATAGTTAGAAAGAGATTACTAGTTGGAACTTAGTAAATATATAATGTCTTGGAAAATTACCTTAGGATAATAATCTTTTATAATGGATAAGTTGACATTTATGGAGAAATAGATAAAAAGGGACTTATGGGAAGTTGAATATTTAAGGTAAATTATATAGCCTTAAATAAATAAAAGGAGGATGGTAAGCTAAGTCTAATATCCAATTTAGGATAATAAAGTTTAGTAATGATAAAGCTTAGGATAATATGGCTTAAGTTAGTAAAGCCTAGAATAGTAAATTGGACTTAGTAGGTTGCGATGTGAGGTTGGTAGAGTTACACAGCAGAAGTTTGCGCTTCATTTTGAGGCTACCAGCAATTGTGTACACTCATAGATGTGAGACATCCTTAACCGTATGACCCATATAATATTTGGGCTTAGAAGATTAGGATGCGAGGTCGGTAAAATGACACAACGAAAGCCTACCCTTCACTCAGTGGCAATTATGTACACTTATTACTGATGTAGGACATCACCAATCATAGGACCCATGGAAAAAAATTATGGGAATAATAGAATCTGCTTAGGGATTTGATGTATTAAGTGGTTGTTTGAGGGCCCGCCTCTTTCCTAAATAAAAAGTACCAATGGTCTGAATTATCAAAAGGAGCGGTAGTGGATATCTCGAGAAGGGTCCGCTTCGGGTTTGAGGTATTAAGTGACTGATCGATGGTCCGCCTCTTTCCTATAAAGAAGTATGAAGTGTCCCAATGAGATTCCAAGCAATGTCAGCTAGATAGTACTAGTGAGGAGTCTGCCTTCGGGTTAGGTATTAGATAATAAAGGCCTGCCTAGAGTATAGGTATTAAATGGTCAGGGGTCTGTCTAGTTCTTATTAACAAGGTATTAAGTGGCTTGGGTACCGTCTCTCACATTGCTAAGACTTTAATAACGATAAATACGTTAGTAATATGGCTATTATTTATTATAAAGCCATAAATAGTGGTCAAAGGTCTCTATAGCTAGGACTAATAGACCAACAATGACAACGCTAGGAGTCCGCTTCATATTTGGAAGTATTAAGTGGCTGATAGACATGTTAGTATTTTGTACCTTAGGAATGGTAGGTAGGTTAATTATGCTAGGTAGAAATATCGTATGTGCAAGATTAAGTTAATTTGGTTAACCTTAAAATAGTAGACATAACAATCAAATGGGAACCAATGGGTATGAATTTATGTTATGGACACTGTATAGATTTTCCAGTCACCAAAACGTTGTTCTGACCCCCTCCTCATTACAACCCATAGGATAGATTTAGAGTAACATGTCACTAGAGCTGGACATGATTGATTGTTGGAGAAGTCTTCTTTTCTCTCATGCTCGATGCTGATGGGGCAACTTTATATCCAAGGAATTGATTTCAAGGTAGTAGCCATAGTTAATATTTGTATCATATTATTGTTTCCGCTGATAAGTTTAGATTTTTATCCATCTCTAATGATGCTCATGCTTATTTGCTGGCACTAAATCTAACGATCTATGCTTTGATGGACTTAGGTTTCGATTCTTGTTGAAATTTAAGCTCATTAAAGTATGGGTTGTTACAGATGCACGGATTAAAAGCGAAGTTTTCAAAATGTCACTTATGGAGGAGGCAAATGCGATTCTTGGGTCATGTCGTCTCCAAGCAGGGTATTACGGTAAACCTACGAAGGTGGCAGCGGTTCAAGATTGGAACCAACCCGAGAACACTACAGATATGAGTATTTTTCATGGATTGGTAGGATAATACAAGTGTTTTATCAACGACTTCTTGAAAATGGCGGCACCGTTGACCAATTTGATGAAGAAGAATCAGACCTTTATTTTGGATGCGAAGTGTGAGCATGCATTTTTGAGTCTGAAGGAGAGGTTGATGAGTGCACTGTTGTTGACCATTCCGAGCATGAATGAGGAGATGACAATATATGTAACAAGCCATATTTTGACGATAAGATATTTAAATAACTGATTTAAATATTGAATCATTAATTAATTGAAGGTTCTAATATGATTTTTTACATATAGTCGAATCAGGACTCATAACCAATTCCATTGAGTTGGATTGACGTAGCGAATTAAAATGACTATAAGCATCGTTATATTTAAAGATCAGACGATGCAATGGCCAAAACGATCTCGAAATGTGTGAAATTATCATCCTCGAGCGCTGTCTTGGATAGCGATGAAATTTATTCCATTGGGACCGAAAAATGAGGTGATGTATGTCGACAAGTTTCGTTGTGGTTGGACGCATCGTGTGATCGTACAAGCTCGAAACATATGACGGTTTATTTAAGAAATCAAATAAATAGTATATTATATTATTTAATATAAATTCTCACCTAAACCCTCTCTCCCCTCTACCCATTTACTGTTCCATTTCCTAATAATGGCCACCACTTCCTTAAACCCTTTAGAAAATTAAATCGAGATATTTACTCAATTATAAATAAAAAAATCGGTTTCGTTGAGATCGCATAGAGGAGAGATTCGTGATGGTGGTGAGGAAGTGATGTGCGATGGTGGTTAGAGTGGAGGTCGTTCATAGCCGATGATCTAGGGTTATCATTTGTCGGAGTTAGAGGTGGAGATAGGCCAAATAGAGATCGCCACTGCTTTTCACCTGCCGACATCCACCTTTCCCTAAAATTTCAGAGCCTTCGATCAACCATAGTGGAACGCGACCACTACAGTCGAGAGGGAGGGGCACGTAGTCACCTTTTATGAAGGAGGAGCCGAGTGTGATGAGTTAGGGTCCATTGCGTCGAGGAGTTTGTTGGCCAAGAAGGCATTCGATTTCGTGGAGCGGAGCTCCGTATCATGGTGTGGGTGTACGAGGAAGGTTGGGTTCGTGCACATGCAAATTGGGGATGATTTGGGGAAGATAATTATGAAAGTGGATTGGGTGATTGACAAATTAATTAGTGAATTAATTATTTAGTTAATCTCGTTTCTTATGAAATTCATATCTTTTGCATATGAGGTCCGATTTGGACGCGGTCTCTTGCGTTGTGCTTGTGATGGAGAGCTCTATGATTTGACACTGAATTGGTCAGCTTTTGTTGAGGTGAGTGATATTTTCTCTCAATAAACTATGATTGTTACTATAGTATTAAAACGATGTTTTAAGATGATTTCTAACTTTAAAACGTGATTTTTATTATACTTAAACCTACGCCTTATTTTATAAAAGAATTAAAAATGTTTCTAATTGGTTTTAAATCAAATATCATATTCTTCCTATTAACACACTATCTTGACAATACTGCAAGACTTAAGCTATTTTTGACATTACCACATCGGTTGCTTAGATGTATTATATGTATGTTATTATAGATGTATATAGGATATTATAGACTTTGTATGCTCATTGGTTGCATGTATACTTGTTTGCTCGATTTGGTTGCAAACGTCAATCGAAGGTGATCTAGTGTTAGGAAATATCCCGTAGGATAGAATTTCGTGCATGTAGTTTTGTGCATACCGATCGATCTGAAGATGAAAGATGATGGACTTGAGGATGTGTTTCAAACATCGGGATGGATGTCGAACGTTAACATTTGGTTTGTACCTAACCATTTTTGGCTAAGTACATGACCAAAGTGGTTTTTAACGACTATCTAGAGTGGCCGATATCTACCACTATTGATGATGGCTGATTTGGCCAATTTTTACGTGAACGATGGAGAGGCTTCGAAGAGCATGATGTGATGGTTCGTTCGTTCATTCGACATTTGACTGATGTTATGGCTCTTCAACGAGTGATTTTTGTGGTGAAGCAAAGATATGATGCTTCGATGCAATGACTTCATGATTCGATGATGATGATGATTCCATGATGAGGAGTGATGACTTCATGATTCGATGATGATGATTCCATGATGAGGAGTGATGACTTCGACGATGGATAACTACACTTCGGAATGCAAAGTAGTCGGATTGAAGGGACCGTGGAGGAAGGTTATGGGACTCATGATGACATTCTATGACTGACAATGGCTGTCTAGAATAGTTCCCAACCTAGACGACTTTAGACGAGAGTTGTAAGGACAGTTTCAAGATGAGCTCTGCTATGGGTGACGTGTGCAAAAGGGATCATTGATATTTCTAGGTTTTGATGTGTACTCATAAAGAATGGGTATGTGTAATGATATCCGTTGGGGATACGATGGCCCTTGGATACCTCACTTGGGGATACGATGGCCCTTGGATCGCATGATGTTTAGATCCATTGTACCCTAGACTATCAGACGGGTAGTCTAGTTTTTGGCCTACTGAGTAGCATGGATTCGAGTACCAAGAAACTAGGACACTGAGTAGTCCTCGACTATACGATGGGGTCATACGAGTATCATATTTCCAATGCACTAGGTGAGTGGATGTGAGGATGGATGATGGATGCTAAGTTTGCTTTATTTTTTTATCACCTTAGGGATGTCACATGATGTAGATATTATCGATGTAGACATCTTGACACCCTTAGTACTTTGACATATATTACACCCATGATGACTATCATAGAGTAGCGTACATCTTCTATATGTGCTAACTTTGTGGATGCAGGGACATGTCAGGTATGATTTTTCAAACCATTTGTCCTAGTATATTGACTTTATAGTATGTGAGATTTCTACCGCTTACACCATACTATTGCCTGACCTAGGGTTTTATGCTTTGCTTCCTGGTACTCTGGGTACTCTTAAATGAGTAGATTAGGGATATTAGGTCTGGTGAGCACATGGAGCTGGACAAGTGGTGAGCAGGAGGCTATTCTCTTGTATTATTATATTTACTCATTTGTTATTCCACTACACAATACTATGGAGCTTGCTAGTGCCTCACTATATAGAGATAGTTTATGAGTAACTGTTTGATGTATAACTCTGTTACTTATGTTGTTTGCTGTATGGATCAGCATACTCTAATGTTGTGATTCATTCAGTTATTTACTGTCTCGCATGTTTTATATCTGAGATGTTTACTATTATATTTTATTCAATGCGCTGTGAGATATACGACATATTCTGTGTTACTTATTTACTTCATTGATGATTGCCCCGCATTGGCCGAGCACTGCTACAGCACACTATACAGGTATATTGCGTATCGGCGACGTAAGGCGGTCGTCCAATTATGCACCAAAGCTTGTGGTACCAGATTGGGTGTGGTACTGATGCAAGGGTAAGGTTATCGCCTACGCTAGTCAACAGATAAAACTGCATGAGAGGAAGCATCCAACCTATGATTTGGAATTTGAGACGATAGTATTTCCTTTAAAGATATGAAGACATTACCTACTTGGAGAAAGGTTCGAGTTATTCATGGATCACCAATCCTTGACATACCATTTTCTCCTAGAAGGATCTCAACCTTCGTCAATAATGATGGTTAGAGTTCTTAGTCTCTTACAACTTTAGCATAATTGTACGCTTAGTAAGGGAAATGCAGTTGTCGATGCTTTGAGTAGGAAACATGCCAGTTTTAGAGTGATGTTCCTATAGTTAAAGAAGTTGGAGTATATTGTTGGTTATGACTTCGGACCTCACTATGAGTTAAAGCCAGAGATGTTGGTGAGTTTGACCATTAGACCAACTTTTATCGAGAGAAACTAGTCGTGTGACATCCCACCTCTAAACCCATACTATCCAAGAGCGTCATAGAGTAATACTATCAGATAAATGGAGAATGAGGCTATACGGGTTACACACATGAATATTCTCTTGGACTAACATTGGTACGTATTAAAACATCGAATATATAACTTGCCTATACATACACGATATCGGTACAAAGCAATAGACACATGTGCCTCCAAGACAAAAAAATACATAACATATAATATCATATAGAGAACACAGAGTCAAATGCAGCGATGACATATAATATAATACAATAATACTGTAATGATGCAAAACATCTGAACTATACTCTCTCAATATAATATTAGGGAATAGTCAATATACATATCAATGTCTAATATAAACAGTAAAAAAATGTCATATAAGTATCAGATAACGGCCTTATGGTAGTCTCCTCTAAGCCCAATAAAATAATGTTGGTCATGTCGTCCCTGTAAGAAATGTCTTGGACTGGCCGAGTATAGTTCATAACATTAAAATATTCTAAATCGAGTATAGTTTAATATTTGCAATAAATATCTAATTTCTCAATCTTTTACAAAAATAAAATATACGCCATAACATTAAAATATTCTCATTTTTTATTTTAATCCCCAAAGTAATTTACAAAACTAAATTGTATGCATTTTGACTACCTCCAACTTTCCAATCATGAAACACCACTTTTATACATATAAATATTTCCCTATAAAACATTCAAATCAATATATATATATATATAATTGATTAAGCACCATTTTCAAAACGTTATTCATATGTTAAATATCATAAAACACTCTGACAACCTTATAGTATCTTTTAGGAAACATTAAATATCTTCCTGATTAAATAACGCTCATCAAATTCTCTTATTAATTTAATGAAATATAAATTATAAATTTACTCATATATATAAACTAAAATTGATATATATTAGAATTTTAGTATATTTAAATAATTTTATTTTAATTATAAAATATTTATATTTGAATTATAAATTAATGTAATATGTAAATAATTACATACCCATATAACCAAAAAAATTGGAAACCCAGGGAATATCAGCAATAATGGTTCAAATATCCAAAATACATAGTAGGAAAGTAAGAATGTGAAAATATGCAACATAGACTCACTCGTATTTGCACATACACCAAGGTTATCATGAAAAGCTTAACCATAACAGGGAAAAGTGAACACAACTACAATGCAAGAATCAATGTAAAAGAAGATAAATAACAACAACATGTGCACCTTCACTGACACACACACACACAGTACTCATACTCACGCATACCTGTTCACACCATGGCAACACATGCACGCATATTGATATGCACACAATCTTTACACCCACGCACGCGCCTGGGTTGCTTATGCAACCAAGCACCACCAGTGCAGCGGTCATGCTTGACCGGTGGACTGGTCGTGCACTGCCTGGAGCAAAAACGCTCCAGGCTATGGCGACTCCTCTCTTCTATCGTCACCGTTCACCCCAACACTCAATGTACACACCATGATTATCATCTAAGCACTAATCGAAAACAATATAATTTCATGAATTACATGATTAAACATAGGTTAGTGAGTGTATAAACTCACCTTTCGGCTATTATCTTCCTATTCCTTTCCTATCTGAACGTAAGCACGCACACGAGAACATATGCTTCCACGGAATCCCTCAATCACCCTCTGTTGCGCACGTTTGTATTGGCATTGAGAAGCACCCAAATTGAATTTGGGGATTTTTATTAATTTATTTAAATTTTATTTTATTTTGGAAATGAAGAATATTTTGTTTTGATGGCCTCGGGAAGACGATTGAAAATGGTAGAATTAACTTGCGTGAGCGATAAGGTGAAGAAAGATATATCTCCCTATTTAGTGAAGTGCGTACGTGAATTAAAGTGAAAAGGAAAGAAGAATAAGGAGAAAGAAAATTCTAGAGATGAAGAAATCATGAAACTCGATTTGGGTTTGAGCTTAAGACTTGGGTTTGGGATTTGGACATTTAAATAAGTAATTGTCTATATATATTTGTATTTTCTTTCACTTTTAAAATTAAATTTCATTCCATTTAAATAAATACAAGTTATCTTTCAATTTCTCTTCTTTTCCAAACCAATGTTATATTTCAATCACTTCTCTTTATAAAATATTATCTTCGCATTTTAATGTATTTAAGATTTGGATATAATATTTCCATAATTTAAATCCTTTTATTAAATGATTTCAAACTGATTTATCTAATAAATCTCCAAATTCCATTTTTATTAATTAAATTAGCTTTAATTATTTACTACTTAAAATCAAGTTGTTACAGACTCCCCCCTAACAAAATTGCGTCCTCGCGATTTCTATAAGGAAGAATCTATAACGAAAAAATTATACCAATTCAATCATATTATTTTCACTATATTTAAATACCAAAACATTTACTCAAAGAAAAAGTGATTTATGAAATCTCGAAATCCTTCTTTTAAATAAATTTCTTTTTCCATCAAACAATTTTTAAGAGATTTAAAATATTGTAACAAATCCAAAATTTCAATAAAATTTCATCAAATTTCATCAATAAATTTCTACCAAAATCCCCTTTCTCTATTTAATGAAATATTTTCTAATATATTATTTAATTACAAACATCTTTTTCAAAATTATTTTCAAACTCTATTTTGCAAACTCTTTTCATAAATTTATACAAATATTTAACACTTTTAGGTTGATACTTGGAGGGAAGTTTCAAATTTATTTTCAAAATTTTGACATTTCAAAGATAATTCTATAATACTTATCAAAATAATTTCCAATCTAATTAACTCGTTAAATTTCATAAGTCTTTACACTTCCTAAAATACTTTACTACCAGAAAAAATTCATTTACATCTAAAAACAAATTATCTAAACCCATGCCTTATCAAATTTCAAAGCTAGAACTAAATCAGATTTTCATCTCTAAATTATTTAGTTACGCATATAACTATAAGAAAATTATTTATTTTTTTACATTTCAAATTCACATTAAAAGTTATCAAATATAAACACTTATTCACAAATTTTCAAATATTATAAAATAAAGTGACATTGCCTCGCCATCTATCATAGTGATTACTAATATCAATTGGCTACAATATTAACCACATAATTAATACTGCCTCACCAGTGATCATAGTTGTGCACTAATATCCAATGGCTACAGTTATCACCAAAAATACATACTATTATATAAAATATCTCTTTACCATAATAACTTACTTTGCTTAATTTCCCATTTAAAACATTCAACTCTATTTCAAAATACTTTAATCTTCCATAAATTACTTATATATATTTATATTTATATATATATATATCCAAATCATCGTGTCCAAATGTCTCGTTTAAGCGTTTAAGAATTTCTATCGAATACATGTGCACCCGCATCGACCAAAATCCTTAACACGCTCAATGGAAAAATTAACACAGTTTTCATTTCTAAAAATATCTATAAATATCACTTTCACAAATTACCAAATATACTAGTTTCAATAAAATAATTCCCAAAATCAAATTCGGTTCCCTCAACTTCAAATTATCAAATAAAAATAAGGGACTAAATAAACGTACTCAGCAGAAACTAACAATTCTGCTGCACACTTAGATAAAAACAAATTAAATCAACTACAATATCTCAAACCAAACATTACAATGCAATATCAAAACATCCAAAATCGTATAATACAAATACTATCGGTTGGACTAACTCCTTTCATCCTTGCTACTCTAATCATATTATACTTCATGTTTTATAAAAAAGAAATTAATTATATATTTAAATATATATTTGTAAAATCACAAATATGTCCCATGATGATCACCCCAAGTAATCATCTAATTATATATTTAAGTATACTATTTCTATTATAGAAAATTTCCCAACACTTCCAAGGGTCAGGGACTCCAAGTCTCATCTAAGGTCTCGACCCGTATCTCTGATATACGATGTATTGTTCTAAACCTGCTCTGATAGCATTCCATGACACCCCACCTCTATACCCATACTATCCAAGAGTATTACAGATTAATACTATCAGATAACATGGAGAATAAGGCTATATGGGGTACACACGTGAATATTCCCTTGGACTAACACTGGTACGTATTAATACATCGAATATATAGCTTACCTATACATACACATTATCAGAACAAAGTAATAGACATGTGTGCCTTTAGGATAGAACAATACATAATATACAATATCATATAGAGAACACAGAGTCAAACGCAATGATAACATATAATATAATACAATGATATTGTAATGATGCAAAACATCTCAACTATACCACTCTCAATGTAATATAAGATAATAGTCAATATACATCTCAATGTCTAATACATTAAGTAAAACAATGTTATATAAGTATCAGATAATAGTCCAATGGTAGTCTCCTCTAAGCCTAATAAAATAAATGTTGTTCATGTCATCCTTGTACCTAAAATGTCTCGGACTGACCCGAGTATTATAAAATAACACATGGGTCAGACTATGTCTAATCAAGGATCATAAGTATGATGATACAATATAACAAGGAAGAATAATATGGTATCACACCAAAGATACTAAAAACATCAAACGACATGCCATATATATATAGGATAGTCCTTAAGGCATTACATCACCCAAATATCTCAAATTCATATAAAATAACAAGATCTAATATCAGACGATGTCATCACCCATTTAGAAACATATCAAATCAGAAATCTTGTAATCAACATAAATGGGTGAATTATACATATCCAAAAACCATCATCTAAATCCATAAAACATCAATAAGTTTGATATTACTAAGTATATCAAGCTAGCATGAAGCAATGCCCAAATATATCTCTCAATCTCATAGTATAAAATACCATTATCAAATCACTAAATTTAATAAGAAAGATCTGAGCCAGCTCATTACAATGCCTGAATATAATCAACAATAAGTAAGATGTCTTCCAAAGAGGGATACAGGGTTGACTATACTCTGAACACAGTGTTAGGTATAATCTCATCTTATATATGCCTATCTACCACACGTGAACCAAAACCAAACGGGAGACTGATGACCGTATGCCCGCTTAACCCAGGGTCTATTATGTCGTTTGCTATGTAGTTGGATCTGTTCCTACTACAATAGTTCACACGAACCGAAATCAGACAAGAGACTGATGGTCGTATGCCCGCTGCAGGAACCCACGGTCTACTATGCCATATGCTATGTAGCTGGATATTTTCCTACAGCCTTAGTTACCTCGATGGAAATCGTGACACATATCCATCAGTGGCTCGTCAACATGTAGCCTTGGTCATGACCCCGCTTTGCCTATATATGTAACAGACTCCTGGCCTAAGCAACACAGGGGAATGTATGGCACCTATTCTATGGGTCACTTAACCCAAACCTCGTGATGCGGAAAGAATATAAAAATAAAAACGATGTCATGGATCTAGGGCGTGACCCCACGATCAAGCATCAAGGGTGAAAATTGTCCAATCTGGTTTACTCTCAAACCATAATGGGAGCTGGACAAAGGTAAAAAGTGTATCATGCCTGAATCGAACCAAGATACATAGAATACATACAATAGCCATGACACGGCTCTAAGTATACTCAATGCAACAAGTATCACATGCAACAAACTCCATATTGAGTGTTATCCACAAGCAAAAGAATAACTGAATAAATAACACAACGGCGTCCCATACCACCACATGTTACTAATCCATTTATTCAGTGCTCACACATCATACTCGCCCTTCTTTATTTTATATAACGAGTCTAAAGAATAGCAAAAAAAGTATTACTGAAAGTCTCATACCAGACGGTATCACCAAACCGCTTATTCTAATTTCTCATCACACAGAATAAACAACAATAAATTAAATAGAAAGGATGTCATCACCATATCATATCAAAATAATTAACTAAATTAATCTCAACGGTGACTCATTCGTATTATTATTATTTAATAAACCAGGAGGAAGTACCACAATAGTAATATCAATATAAATTTGTCAACTAAATATAAAATAAACAAAACAATACATAGTAATAAATTAGTCACAACCTATAATTCTTATATAACAAAATATATACATGAGATGAGAAATAAGTTCAGATTCCAGAATTAATTAAATAATTATGTAAACTCAGGTACAATTTAATATTTGCAATAAATAACCAATTTCTCAATCTTTTACAATAATAAAATATACACTCATAACATTAAATTATTCTCTTGTTTCATTTTAATCCCCAAAGTAATTTATAAAACTAAATTGTATTCATTTCGATTACCTCCAACTATCCAATCACGAAACAATACATATATATACATACATAGATATATATATATATTCCTTATAAAACATTAAAATCAATTTATATGTGTGTGTGTGTGTGTGTGTGTATATATATTTGTAATTGACTATGCACCATTTTCAAAATGTTATTCATATGTTAAATATCACAAAACACTATGACAACCTTATAGTATCTATCAGGAAACATTAAATATCTTCTTGATTAAATGATACTCTTCAAATTCTCTTATTAATTTAATGAAATATAAATTATAACTTTACGCATATATATAATATAATATATATTATAATTTTACTATATTCAAATCAATTTATTTTAATTGTAAAATATTTATATTTAAATTACAAATTACTATATTATGCAAATAATTACATACCTACATAACCATAGGAATTGGAACCCCTGGGACGACGTAGCATTTGCACCCACACTCTGGTCACCTTGGACGACTCCTACCTTGTTTTTCATAGGGAATTTCATGGTTAAAACACCACCAGGCCAGTGACACTTAAAAGCTAGCAAGGACCAATCGGCCTAAGAAGGCATTATATGTAGAAAATGTATCCATCACCACGAAGGTCACAACCCGCACTCTCTTGCGGTTACCTTCACCTAACTCCACTGACAAGTCAACACACCCAACATCTCTACAACCTCTCTAATAAATCCTAAAGTTTAGGATTTACATGGCTTTAGGTCCTTGCCATCCATCATCATTTGATCATAAGTTTTCTTAAACAAAATATTTACTGAGCTCCCATAGTTAATGAGAACTTGCTTCACAGTCGCCGACCCAATCATGGCCGTTATCACCAAAGGGTTAGGCTTTGGCGCTTCTACCCCATTAGCTCAATTTTTGAACATGATATCATTTTTCATCATTCTCAACTACTTTGTTGGAGCTCCGTCTCTGATGGCGAAGCAGCTTTCCTGAACAACATACTTTAGGGAACACCCATACCTTTCTTGTAACACCCCGGAAAATTTAACAGGAAAACTTAATAAGAAAATTAAATTAAATAAAACAAGGACTAAAAGAAAATTTTCAAAGTCGTATTAATTTTGTTATGAAACTTGCACCATTGCGTTTTTAGCAATTTTCTAGATGATTTTCATATATAACACTTCGAAATCGGAGTTAGTACGGGAAAGTTACGGGAGTTGGAAGAATTCCAAATAGAATAAAAACTTAAAAATAAAAATTCACAGATTAACACTAGGACTGGTCGACCCTTTTGGGTCGATGGTTGACCGATAGCGGTCGACCCATGGCGATGGGCGGTCGACCATTGACTTAGAAAACTGGAAGTTAATTAGCTGCTTCGTGACGTGTTCGAATGGTGGTGATTAGTTACTTCATGGGCAAGTTGAGATGAGCATACGTGATGACCCTAAAGATTCTCTAGGCTAAATCCAATGTCCTAAACAAATTGCAAACCCCTATAAATTCAACCCTGATTTAACCCTAAAATCTACAGAAACGTTTACAGTAACGAAACTCTACCCATTTCTAACCTCTCCTCTACCACTAAAATTGAAACTCTGCCCAATTTTGAGCTCTACTCTAACCTAAAATTCTTCAAAAATCAAAATAAAATAAACCTAGAACAATACAAGCAGTTGGATTTAGATAGAGTAAGTGGAGCTAGCATACAGAGGGTCAATTCTCAACCAAAGCAAATAGGAAGACCTTAAGCTTCAGGTGAGTGGGAACATTTTTGATTAGATGATTACTACAATTAAATATAAACTATTCTATTTGATTCAGGGTGTTAGAAATCTAGGAAAACTGTAAAACCCTAATTTGAAACCTATAATCTAGAGTAGAATTAAAATCACTGTAAATTATTAAACCTGATACTGATATTAGCACACCTTTTTTCTATTTAAACTATAAACCCTAAAATCAGCAATCCCTAAATCTCTAAACCCTAGGTTTAACAAATTGATATTAAAATTTAGAATATGGACTTGTCGAACTAGTAATTAGTTCATAGTAAATAGCTATCCACACGAATTTAATGAAAATTAACAATCGACACTTAAAATTGAAAGAACCCTAAAATTTAGCCTAAGATCAGTCGATCCCTGATCCCCAGCGGCCGATCGGTAGCGGTCGACCGGTTAGGGCTAGCGGTCGATCGGTTAACACAAAAAATGCAAAATCTAAACATCGAGTTAAGGCCCAAGTTAGTAATAAAAAATATATATAAATTTTAATTATTTGTTTGAGCCTATTTTAGGGCTAAGTGTATATGCTAAAGATAGTAAGGAGGCTAGTTCCCTATCAGAGGACATTAGGTCATTTCGGTATTGGGTAAAATGTTGCTTATCCAATTGAGAGTTGAGTGAACGACTAGGGGCGATGTATTTTCACAATATAAACACTCATGGGAAGGTTCTGTAGTGGATGTGCATCATTGACGGATGCAAGTGAGTAAGCCCAGTGCTAGCAGGTGATTCTTTATGGGAAGTTAGGCCTGGTGCAGCACGATAATTGGAAATATAGGTAAAGTAGTGGCCCGATACTAATGGGAGTTCTTGTATGCACGGTTCTAACGCGACATGATACAGGTGGACACTGACGTACTATGATAAGAGGCATTCCACTATGATTGAGAGGTGAACACGAGTGCATACAATGAGACACACTGGTGCGCTAATATCTTTGTCTAGATGTAGTTAGGTTTATGGGTACTATTGGGAGAGCAGTTCCTACAATAGCTTACGGGCAGTGTTTTCTAATAGGGTAGCTCTAGGAGCATTAGCCGATCGTTAATTGTGAGTTTGATCCTTGTATTAGATACCTTAGATGATGGACCTTAGGAATTCATGGACACTTGTAGCACACCCTTTTTCATCTAGAGTAGTATTAAAGTTAGCTGTGCATGATCGTCGCATATTAAACTAGTACTCATGCACCAGACTTTTTTCTGACCTGCTCATTTCCCTTATTTTCTCCACCACAGGTGCATAAGGCTGCAGGCGATTGGCCCATCCTTGATACTTGGAGATTCGAGCTTATTTTTGAAGACTGCTCTTTATCATATTTGCTCTCCATGTATTTATCTATCTTATCAGTATATTTTATCTCTTTTGTTAGACTTGAAGTGATATATTCTATGTACTATATATTGGACCACGTACTAATTCCCTAAGATGGACATTTTTCTATGTTAAATGTGTTATTCCTTCCGTTGTGAGTTTTGAAAGTGTAGTGTATCTTAGATTATATCTACTTGTATTAGTCTCTATAATTTTATAAAAACCCCTATAGCCCGTACTTCTCGGCACGACATGAGTCTGAAAGCCACTATAGGTTTCGGTTGTTGTGTCAAAAGGTGCAGTTTGTCACAGTTGGTATCAAAGCATAGGTTCAAAATTCCTTAGGGATTAGGACTGTATTGAGAGAATGTATTTGAAAAGTTTTTGAATAAAAATGGTTTTGCAAAAGGTTTTTCAAAAATGTTTCCCAAAAATTTTCAGAAATGAGTTTTAAATATACATATACATACATATATATATATATAGATAGATTTTTAAAAGGGCTTTCCAAAGATTTTATACATATTGTAATTTTTCTTTTTCATGCCTATGCTACCTTTGATTCGTACCCATGTTATCTCTCTTATTCATGCTTACAATATCTATGAAAAGTTGCTAATAAAATTCTTATGATTCACAGATAGAAGATGAGTGATCCCGTAGGTTCAGGCTCTGACCATGCAGCCGAGGTCCCGGATGTGAACATCCCGATATGGTTCTGCCGGTACCTACAGGCTAGGGGATGGGACGAGCTAAATCCCACTAGAGAGCCCTGGAGATAACGACATGTTCGGTTCTTGGCCTTCCACCTACTGCTATAGATTTTGCTAAGCTATGCAAGGATTTCACTAGTCTTAGAGGAAAGCCATACATGGGGACAGAGTCTTACGTGGATTCAAGGACATGGATCCGTGCTTGTAAGAGGATCTTTGGTTTGATGGGTTTGACTGACGAGATGAGAAGTTTTGTAGGAGATTTGAAATGAAGTTCCTTTCTGAAGTGGAGGAAGGCGTTCAGCTAGAGAAGTTTATCCATTTGAAGTAGAGGGACATGATGGTGAAGGAGTATGTCAATCAGTTTAATGAGCTAACTAGATTTGGGATGGAGTTGATTAGCACACCACACAAGAAGGCTCTTAAATTCGCTAAAGGGCTGAACCAACCTCTCCAAGGTTTAGTTTTGAGTCATATTCCTATGGGCGCTACTTATGAGGGCCTAGTGGAGACGGCCTTACTCAATACCGTCTCCAAGGAAGAAGTGAAGGAGGAACTTAAGAAGGCTAGAGAGAAGGGGCAGCAAAAAAATTAGAAAAAGGGAGGATTTAAGCCCAAGGGGAAGATACAGAAGAAGGACATGTATAGGAATGTGGCAGTAGAGGGCACTTTGCTAAGGAGTGCAAAATGGATTGATCAAAGATAAAGTGTTATAACTGCGATCTGTATGGGCATCTGAAGCGAGCTTGCACAACACCACTAAGAGATTCTTCTCAGGTGGTTCCGACTCATGCACTAAAGGCAGTCCTTAGCTCGAGTGCACAACCATTGGTGGACAAGGGAAAGGAAGTGGTGATCGAAGGTGTGTTGACTCTTTCTGGTTAATCTATTCGCACATTATTTGACACTGGGGCTTCACATTCTTTCATTTCTAGTAGACTTATTGATAACTTACACTTAGACATTGGTATATTCACCGAACCTATAGTCATGTTAAACCCTGTAGGAGGATTGGCCTATTTGTCTATGGTGTGCAGGGGTTTGAAGCTGTTTATATTAGGGGTCAAGTTCAATTGTGATGCCTTTGTATTAGGATTTTCTGAGTTTGGGTTGATATTAGGCATGGACTGGATGACGATGTATGGGGCTATTTTAGATTGTGATAGAAAGGTTGTTAGATTGAGCACATGTAGTGGATGAAGCTTAGAGGTTTATTGCAACCCCCAAGGATCGGTTATGTTGAGCTACTTATATTCTTTAGACCTATCATATGATGAGCTAGATACGGTACCTATAGTTAGAGATTTCCTAGATGTTTTTGCTGAGGTTACCGGTCTCCCGCCCTAGAAAGAGATTGAATTAGGATCTATCTTGTTGAGAATGCTAGACCCATCTCCTTACCACTAAGGCATATGGCTCCAAAGGAGAGATGCGAGTGGAACAAGCAAGTAAATGAGTTGTTGAGAAGGGTTTTATTAGGAAGAGCATTTCTAAGTGGGAAGCAATAGTCGTCTTTGCCACCAATGCGGATGGTTTTGAGACTTTACGTCGATTATAGGGAGTTGAATAAACTGATAAAGAAGAATCGGTATCCACTGCCTCGCATAGACGATCTCTTTGATCAGTTAGTTGAAGCTAAGGTGTTCTTATAGCTTGGCTTGACTATCGAATTTCATCAATTGCATGTAGCTAAGGACAATATTCAGAAGACAACATTCCATAAACTTGATAGATTGTATGAGTGGTTAGTCATGCCCTTCGGACTGACAATTGCACCTGTCTACTTTGTTGATTTAATGAGCCAAGTAATTAGGGGGTTGCTTAACAAATTCGTTGTGGTATTTATGGATGATATTCTAGTATATTCGAGGAGTGAGGAGGAGCACGCGTTGCATTTAGGAGAAGTGCTCGGTATACTCCGTGCACATAAGCTAAAGGCGAAGTTTCGAAGTGCCACTTTTGGAGAGAGGAGCTACGCTTTTTAGAACACATCATCTCAAAAAGTGGATTGGCAGTTGATCCCAGTAAAGTGGCAGCAGTTCAGAATTAGTATGTGCCGAGAAGAATGCCATGGAGGTGAGAAGTTACCTTAGTTTAGCGGGCCACTATCGGAAGTTCATTAAAGACCTCATGAAGATCTCTACCCCTTTGAACCGTCTTACCAAGAAGAATCTAGTTTTCTTATGGGATGTAAAATGTGAATATGCTTTTATCAAATTGAAGGAGGTGTTGATGAGTGCACCGGTTTTGGTATTACCCGATGGAACGAAGCCATTTATAGTATATAACGATGCCTTTGGTATGGGTTTAGGCACAGTCTTGATGTAAGAAGGAAGGGTGGTGGGTTATGCTGGTTGGCAGCTAAAGATCTATGAGAGAAACTACCCTACCCATGATATTGAGTTGGCAGCCATTGTCTTTGCACTCAAGTCATGGAGGCATTACCTTTTAGGAGAGCAGTTTCAGCTATATATAAATTACAAGTCCTTGGAGTATTTTTTTCTCCCAAAAGGACTTTAATTTGAGGCAGCAAAGGTGGATGGAGTTCTTGGCATCGTATGACTTTGATATCTCATATACCTGGGCAAGGGTAATGTAGTGGCCGACGCTTTGAGCAGACAGTGTGTAGTAGAGTCCCATGTTCTTGGAGTGGAGGCATTTGGAGTATATTTCTACTTTGATTTTCGACCATCATCGGATATTACTTCGGGATTACTAGCAGCTTTAGATGTGCATCCTACTTTGATGGAGAGTATTAGGTCTAAACAGAAGGAGGATAAGTAGCTAGTAGATATTATGCAATTGACTCAAGAGGATGGTTACGGAGGGATCGTAGGCTTTGTGTTCCTCGTAGTATGGATTTGGTAGATGCGGTACTAGATGAGTGTCACCGTTCTTGGATGACCATTCATCCTGGTGGTGACAAGATGTATTGCGACATGAAGAGAGTCTTCTATTGGTCGAGTATGAAGAAGCATGTTGCAGAGTATGTAGCTAGATGTATGACTTGCCAAAGGGTAAAGTCGGAGTAGAAGAAGCCAGGAGGATTGTTGCAGCCACTAGATATTCCTCAATGGAAGTGGGAGAGTATTTCTATGGATTTCGTAGATGGTTTACTAAGGAGTAGGAGAGGGAATGAGAGCATTTGGGTCATAGTCGATCCGTTGACCAAGTACGCTTATTTCATACCAATGAGGAGTACAAGGACAACAGCATCGGTGGGGGCTCTATACGTGAAAGAGGTTGTTAGGTTACATAGAGTTCCGGTAATATAGTTATCGATCAAGATCCGCTTTTCACCAATGAATTTTGAAGGAGTCTGCAGGAGGCTTTGGAGACCAAGTTGAGCTTGAGCACCGCATATCATCCGCAGATGGACGGACAGACGAAGAGAGTGAATCGGGTATTGAAGGATTTGTTTGTGAAAGTTTCAACCCTTAAACATGTCATGAGGTTTAGTAGATTGGGAAAGCTAGCACCGAGGTTTGTAGGGCCTTTCCCGATAGTTGTTATAGCAGGGATGTTGGCATATAGAGTAGAGCTTCCAGAGAAGTTAGCGGGGGTACATGATGTTTTCCATGTGCCACATTTGCGGAAGTGCTTACACGATATAACTACCGTAGTCGAGCCAGTCAGCTAGAGGAAGTGGAGGTTGAGAGGGAGTCACTTGTATGTCGTGCACCCACTCTATTCTTAAGCATGGCACAAAGTGACTCCGCAATAAGGAGATCAGACTTGTTAAAGTCCGATGGAGAGACAATCCAGCGAAGAGTACATGGGAGCCTGAGAAGAAGATCCATGCTACCCACACACAGCTCTTCTCTAATACGTTTCCAATTTAAGTTTAGTAAGTATAGACTATTAGGACTTAGCTTGACATACCCTTTAGGTAGGGACCATTGGATGGTAGGAACGGTTGTAAACATGTCAATATGATGTGTTATGGATGTTGGATGCTAGTGGATATATTGTTTGGATTGTGTTCTTTCACACGTTTAGGACAACATATCCTCTAGGTATACACACACACTCACATGTGATAGCACATTATGTCTTGATTTTTTTATGTTAGTGGATATTATGCATATGGATGTTGCATATGGGTGAATGGTTGGGCATACATGTAGAATTGCAAGTATACTTACTTAGGATGTTGCATACATTTGGATGCATGGCATATGTTTGGATGCATTTGGATGCATGACAGGAGGTCGACTGGATCGGTAGACCGCCTACTTTTTGCATTAGTATAGATTCACGTGCATTTGACATTGCATATATATGTACATATTGCATTAGAAAACTTCTAAGGACAATGATTGCCCATGGATAATGGATGAGTAGATGATTGTAGATATTGGTTTCTATGTGCATAAGTTACATTTTTTGTCCTTTGAAGATTTCGAGGTTGAATTCCTTTTAAGGGGGGAGAATGTAACATCCTGAAAAATCTAATAGGAAAATTTATAAGAAAATTTAATTAAATAAAACAATGACTACAAAAGAAAATTTTCACAGACATCTGAATTTGGTTATGAAACTTGCACCATTGCGTTCACAGCAATTTTTTGAACGATTTTCATATATAACACTTCTAAATTGAAGTTAGTACGGAAAAGTTACGGGCGTTGGAAGAATTGAAAATAGAATAAAAATTGACAAATTAACGCTAGGACCGGTCGACCAGAAGAGTCGATGGTCGACCAGTAGTGGTCGACCCATGGCGGTGGATGGTCGACCGTTAATTTGGAAAAATTGAAGGTGATTAGCTGCTTCGTGGCGTGTTTGAACAGTGGTGATTAGTTACTTCATGGCTAAGCTGAGATGAGCACACGTAATGACCCTAAAGATTCTCTAGGCTAGATCCAACGTCTTAAACTATTTGCTAACCCCTATAAATTCAACCCTAACCTAATCTTAAAGTCTACAGAAATGTTTACAGAAATGTTTACAGTAATGAAACTCTACCCAATTCTAACCTCTCCTCTAACCTTAAATTCTTCAAAAATCAACCTAGAAGAACACAAGCAATTGGATCTAGATGGAGCAAGCGAAGCTAGCGTATGGAGGGGCGATTCTCAAGCAAAGCAAATAAGAAGAGCTTAGGCTTGAGGTGAGTGGAAACAATTTTGATTAGATGATTATTATAGTTAGATTTAAACTATTCTAATAGATTTCGAGTGTTAGAAATCTAATTGGAAAACGGTAAAACCCTAATTTGAAACCTGTAATCTAGGGTAGAATTGAAATCACTTTAAATTGTTAAACCTGATATTAATATTAGCACATCCCTTTTCTATTTAAACTGTAAACCCTAAAATCAGTAATCCCTAAAACTGTAAACGTTATTTAACAAATTGATATTAAAATTTAGAATATGAACTAGTAGAATTAGTAATTAGGGTTCACGGTAAATAGTTATCCACACGATATAAATGAAAATGAACAATCGACAATTAAAATAGGAAGAACCCTAAAATTTAGCCTAAGACCGGTCGATCCCTGATCCCCAGTGGTCGATCGGTTAGGGTTAGCAGTTGACTAATCGACATGAAGAATTCAAAATCTGAACCTCGACCTAAGGCCCATGTTAGTAATAAAAATTATATAAATCTTAATTGTTTGTTTGAGCTTATTTTGGGGCCAAGTGTATACGCTAGAAATAGTAGGGATGCTAGTTCCCTATCAGAGGATGCTAGGTTATTTCGGTATTGTGTAAAATGTTGCTTACCCAATTGAAAGTCGAGTGACCGACTAGGAGTGATGTATTTTTGCAATATAGGCACTCATGAGGAGGTTCTACAATGGACGCTTAGCATTGATAGATGCCAGTGAGTGAGCCCGGTGCTAACGGGGGATTCTATATGGACAGTCAGGTCGGGTGCAACACGATAAGTGGCAATATAGGTAAAGAACTAGCCCAGTACTAACGGGAGTTCTTATATGAACACTTCTGACATGACCTAATAAAGGTGGACACCGACGCAGTACGATAAGAGGCATTATACTACGATCGAGAGGTGAACAGGGGTGTAGACGATGAGACACACCGGCGAGTCAGTATCTCAGATTCTTCCTCTCTAGGCGTAGTTATGGGTATTATTGGGAGAGCAGTTCCCACAATAGCTTATATACAGTGTTTTCTTATCAGTTAGCTCTAGGAGCATTGGCTGATTGTTAGTTGTGAGTACGATCCTTGTATTAGATAAGAACCCTTAGGTATTGGACCTTAGGAATTCACAGACACCTATAGCACACCCTGTGTCATCTAAAGTAGTATTAAAGTTAGCTGTGCATGATCATCACATATTAAACTTGTACTCATTCACTAGACTTTTGTCTAACCTACTCTTTTCCCTCCTTTTTCCCCACCACATGTTGACAAGGCAGCAGGGGATTGGTCCATCCTTGATACTTGAAGAATCGAGCTTATTTTTAGAGACTACTTTTTATCATATTTGCTCTCTATGTATTTATCTATCTTATCGGTAAATTTTGTCTCTTTTATCAGACTTGGAGTGATATTTTCTATGTACTTTGTATTGGACCATGTATTGATTTTCTGAGACTGTGATTTGGATATTTTCCGAGATGGACTTTTTCTATGTTAAATGTTTTATTCCTTTTGTTGTGAGTTTTGAATGTATAGTGTATCTTAGATCATATCTGCTTATATCTCTTTAATGTAATAAAAACCCTTACAACCCATACTTCTCGGCACGACATGAGTCCAAAAGCCACCCTAGCTTTGGATCGGTGCAGGTTGTCACATTTTCGTCTCATTCCAGCTCCTCTCGACCAGACGAGTCCACCAATGATCGTATTAATAATAAGTCATTTTCCAAGCTACCTAGTTCGTCTTCACTAGGCCCGGCCTAGCCCCTTTGAAGCATCTCCACTGGGGTTGAGTATATCTTTACCCACCATCCCACGGGCCTTTCACTTACTACTGAAGTTTCTTTTTCAGAATTAGGTCTTCGATTACATCCCGCAAATATCTATATTCATTAATATTATGATCATGAGTTTTGTGGAAGCGACATTACTTTCCAAACATCTTCTCTCTCTCTCCGTCGACTCTGTCTGAGTCAGCTTTTTATAGTTTTTAGTACATGTAACAACCAGCATTTTAATGGGCCTGAATTTTCGCTAAATCGAAAACCCAAGTCCACAAGGGTATGGATTGTTGATATTGGTATCCTGTAATAAACAAAAGTATATTAGAGAGCTATCGACAAGAACTCACAGTGGAATAATAAAGTATAATAAAACATTTAGTTACTGACCAAGGCTAATACCTTTGGTATCTAGTGCTCATGTCAGTACAGAGCATGCATAAGGAAATCTATCCTCCTTCCTTGAACTAGTACCTGTCTTTCTAAATATATCCTGTGGGTTATAATGAGGAGGGGTTAGAACAATGTTCTGGCGACTAGCAAATTACATAATTTATCCATAACACTAGTATTATGCTAATTATTTTCTATTACGTGTTATGTCTATTATTTAAGCTTAGTCATTTTGATTTTATGTAGGCTTACGATACACCTAACCTACTTGGGTATACAATAACTATATACGTGTGTGTGTGTGTGTATCACAGTCCCTTATGGACCAGGATACATTCCCCGCTAGTATATGTAACTCTACACTGCACTAGGTATCCACCATCTATGTCTAGGCTAAATTGCCAACGTACACCAAGAAACCTCCCATTAGTGCCTAATAATGGAAATACAACTAATTAGCGTTATTCTACTTCTTCTCGAAGATTTATCTAGCCGCTTCATATCGGGGACTCGACTCCTCAGACTATAGTGGACTCAGCTCCTCGGATTGTTGATGACTCAGCTCCTCAGACTATTGTATTCTAATTTGTATGAAAAACTTTAACTAAGGGTCATCTAGCCTTACCTCCTAACGTCAAACAAACTAACAAACAACTTTGAGGCAGTGCATGTCCCATACAGAACCTACACTAGTAGGCAGTGTAGTCCGTCTAGCCATAACCCGAGTCTTTCTTATGGCCACTCCAGGACCAATGACACTCTCAACCTATGTGTACAGCCTTACTCCTTACACAAATGGTACCAACCTTGCTTATATAGCGCCGAGCCTGTGCTCACCATCCTATTTAGATTGCCTAATGCAATTAAGGAAATGCCCACTTGGTTACTTAATACCCCCTATAAGGATTGAAGTAGACCATATGGTCCATTTAAGATTTAAAATCGAGGTGAAACCTGCTTTAGCATATTCCCTTTACCTATATACGAATGTATATTCCCATGGGCCCTACAGTTGGAAATATCCCACATTAGTACAATGTATACACAACTACTGGTGGCCCCTTGTGGAGGGCATACTTCTATTGTGTAATATTACCGACCTCGCATTCCAACCCATACTAACGACTATGTCATTTATAAATAATCTGAATATTAGCTAAATCTAATAATTCACACCCGTCATAATCGTATTCTTGAGGCTGTATAATTTTGGCTATTATTAAGCCTCTTAAGTTCAATTATTAATTTTCCTTTACTTTTATATGAATATACTTCTTATTTCATTAATGTCAATAGATGGCATTTTCCACTTCTTTCTAATTTAATAGACTAATTATTTGTTACTGTTCCATTTCTAATTATTACAATTAGATATAATTTACTACTTCTTTTCAATTTATACAATTGAATATATTTATTGCTTCTTTTCAATTCATGCCTATTTTAATGAAATTACTATAACTTCCATAATTATTTAGTTCATTATCTTATTCATGCTAGTTCTTATTGTTTATTTTCTAGCATATTTTTAATGACAATAGGATTATTATTAATTGTATTTATAACACTCTAATTTTCACCTTTAGGGATTTCTACATTTTAATGCATTGGAACTACATCTTCGCAAAAAGAAATGCTAACACTGTAATTTCCCGTAAATTATCTAAAAGAAGATTTGTGTTGTGTTTGGAATCGTAAGGAATTATCTTTTCTGTTTCATTTGAAATAAACAGTGCAAAATACGGTAATCATCCTTACTTTGCACATCTCTTTCTTTTAGGTATATTCCTTGTGACTTCAAACAACACATATTTATGCATATAATAATAAAGTTGGATAATTTACAAAAATTACATAAAAACATTCTTCATTCCAACAAATTAAAATATACACTTAAATCCCAATCAAATTAGAAATTACTATTTAATTCAAGTTATACAACTTATAACATTCAACGAATTAAATCTGGAATTAACATATAATCTTTTTATTGGCTTATTTTCATAACTTTAGGGACTACTTTCACCCTTATATTCCAAATTTACATATACACACACATTAAATTAAAGCTAACAATTTACATAATATGTAGGCAAGGAACTTAGGTTATTATATATATATATATATATAAGCCTACAATCCCAAAATTTACAATTAGGCATAAAAAGAACAGATTCATAACGATATAAATCTAATATTGTATAAAAATATATAATTTCCCACCCACTTCTTAGATTCCAAATCTCCAGATCTAAATTCATTCTTCTTATTTAACTCCTTTCTACTAAAATATGTACTAAATTGTATACATATTTATTAAAAGTATAAATCTGAGAAGAGATTCGAATTAAATGTAGTTGAAAAGTTATAGGTTTAGAATTTACGCCTTCTTCCCATGATTGATTCACCTCTTATTCTTCTTCTCTTTTATTTTCCTTTATTCTCCACACACACACACACAATATACTATTTTATCATTTCTATATTTTCTAGAATTTGTAGAGAAAAGAAAATATCAGAGCTCTGCTCCTTAATTCAAAAAATATGAGAAGAAAAGTAAGGGGTTGGGCCTGTATTTATAGGCACATGAATTAATTCTGTCCATTATAGTTTAATTTATTAAATCCGGACCGCTCGGCCTAGGTTTATTATCAGCCACTACCTACCACCATCCATCGCTCTAATATCACCGGTCAAACGCTAGCAGCCAATAGGGCCCAATAAGGGTGTCGACCGATCGCTTTTTATATTAATTGCTGATATTGTGCACTTTATTTCCATGTGCATTAGATTTAATTCAATTTAATTCCATTTAAAAGTAATGATACTTTAACGTTAAGTATCCATTTAATAATTAGTTTAACATTAAGTTAATAATATTTATTTCCTTCCGCGCTTCCTTAATTAGATTTAATTTGATTGAACACTATTAATTAACATTTATATTTAACGGTTGCTTAAGCGCAGCTGACAATATTTATTGCCTTCTTTATTTTTAAACGTTAATATTCATTACCTTTACCCACATAAATTCTTATTTATTTCTTTTTCAATGCTGATTTAATTAGATTTAGCATAGCCATTTCCTTTAACGTTAACAATTGTATTCAATGTTTAATTTAATGTTAAGTTATTAACATTTACTTCCTTAACTGGTTCTGAATTATTTTCGATCCGAAAACTTCAAACTTAATAACCTTTTCATTTGAACTATGATCGTATAACTTTATAGGTGAAAGTTGATCAGAAATTACCATGAACACAATGATGCAAATTTCGTAGCCAAGTTCCGACATTTACAAAAATTCTGTTTTTGGACTTTAATAATTACTTATTAAATCTTTTTAATTAATTTCCTTTTATTTTACGGGGTGTAATAGTATCTTGTATCGCAAGGTAGATATTCTCAATAGTATCATTCAGTGGGGTGTAACCCTTGTGCTTTGGCAACCATGGATGCTTCTTGAAGTCCGGTTTCCTACCTCCATTACCCTAATTACCTCTCTTCTGGTTGTTATTCTTATTTCCCACATTGATAGCAACATTCCCAGAGCTCTCACTAGTCTTTCCACGGCCACATTACTTTGAACTACCTTAGTCGACTATCTTTAACTAGCCTTCCAACGGCCGTATTTTCCTCTTGCAAGTGCAAATATTGGGTCACTTTTCTATAGAGTTCTTCCATGGTTGGTAGAGGTTTCATTTTCAGCCATCTACTGAAATCTATATCCGAATGAGTCCCTTTGATCAAAGCCATCAACATAATGTCCTCCTTGGCATTGCTTACTTCTGTCACAGCCATATTAAACCTACTTAAGAAATCATTCAGAGACTACCCGGAACTCTAAAAAATGTTAGATAACGACATCACATCTTTCGAACAACAACATGCAACGTGAACTACTCCACAAACTTTCTAGCTAACTAATCAAACGAAGATATGGATATCGGTAGTAGCCAAGCGAACAACATCGTAGCCACTCCTTCTAAAAATATTGGGAAAAAACTACATCTAACAGAATCGGTAGCTCTAGCGCTATCCATGTGCCATTCATACTTTAGAAGATGCTACCTTGGATTAGTTGTTCTTTTGTAAGGTAGTATCGTGGGAATAACGAACCTTCTGGGATACTCCTCCTGCAATATCTCCTTAGTGAACGGGTTCCTACTAGGAGAAGAACCATAGTCATCAATACTTCTATGCTGGTTTTCGTTCAGTAACCTTCTTATCGTATCAACTAAAAATTCCAATTCTAATGGACCGATTGAACGACAATCATCATGGTCTGCCCTGAGTGTTTGGCTTCGAAAATAGTCTTGGTTTGTTCCGTGATATTTGGATTCTCTTGTTTCTAGGAGGACTGTTCATCCAGTCGGTCGGTTTCTACGATCTCTTCGTGATGTGTCTACAATAGCCATCTGAACTCTAGCATTCTGCCCACCATCAATATGGTCATCACCTTCATCAACATCACCTCGCAAGTCAATGAAAGCATCATCATTCAAGACTCGGGAAGCAGGATTGGCATCGATCAATAAAGGGAGTTCTGCACCAAGTTCTTCCTAACTGACCTAAGTCTTTCTAGCTCCAATTTTTGAAGTTCCAGTTCCTTCCTCTTCATTTTTTAATTTCCCTCTTTGTGGTTTCTGTCAGATAAAAAGGAACTATATTCTTCCGAATCAGATGGTGACAACTCCTTCCCGTTCCTTCTACAGCCTTAGGTTAACTGGGTCATCAACTCCATATTCTCTTTCATCTTCTTCATCATAGCTTTCTGACTTTTATTCAACTTTTCATTCATCTCTCATCATCTTATGTAAATCAACCCTGGTAATCATTTCTGATGCACTCTGAATTTCAATAGTTTTAGACTGATTGGTTTCCTCTTTGTGTCAAAAGCCATCATTCTTCACATCATTAGTGGGCTTGAAGGTAGTGGACTTTTCCTTAGCGTTCCTTGGTGCCATTATTTTGGTAGATCCTATGATAGATTTTAGTGAAATCTAAATAATCACAGATCTTCTAAGTAGAACTTGTAGATCTAATTCATGGACTATACAATCCAAAGGTTGAAGGGAGATCTAAACATCGAGAAATCTGAGTATTCTCAGTGAAAGCACTAAAATGTTTGTGCCAAAAGTTGGACAAACACCCAAATAGACTAAATAGAGAATAAAACAAAGAATATAAAATGAAAATAAGACAAAACAACACACAGTAATTTATAGTGGTTCGGCTAAACTCTGGCCTAAGTCTACTTGAAATTTGTTAATAATTTCGGGAGGTTTTTTTTACAATTGTGTACTTACAACTCGGTGGTTACAACTCGGTAAGAGTGACCAAATAAAATTAGAAAGTTCAGAAAATAGTGCCCCTCTTCTCCTATTTATAAACGTTGATCAACAAAATAGGCTCCAATATTAGCTACTCACATTCTCCACGTTCAGGAGGTCAGGATGGAGATCATGGCTATGTTTATAAGTCGTGGGTCAACCCGATATCGAGTTGGGCTCTACAACTCGGTGTCGAGTTGTCACTTAGACAATTTTGAGCTTCAGTCTTCGTACTTCCTGTTTTCTTCGAGTGGAAAGCTTATGGCTAATCTCCTTTGCCTCACGTTGTTTGCTAATCATGGCTCGAGCTTTAGCAATCTTTGAATTACATGTTTGGTTCATCTTCAGGGATCAGTACCGAGTTGTGAGAGTCAACTTGATGTCGATTTGGCACTTCACATATTCTATGTTAATTTTCTCTGTACCACTTGGTTCCTTTAGAAGATGGATAGCTTCTCTTGGCTTGCTAGTGAGTTTCTATACCATTCTTCGAGCTTTGGTTGAATTCCGACTTTTCGAGTTATAGTTTTAAATTTTTAGCTTGCTATCCGATCATTCGACGGTTTTGACTTGTCTAAATATGGCCTAGTTCAAAGATAGGATAACAATCATTATATCACTTAGATATATAAATTTGGGTTAACGGTCAAAAAGCTTTAATGATATCTATATCTAATTTCGAAGATCAACATCAAAGTCCGTGGTTCTAACGATAACAATTATTGAATAACCGAAAGTACTATAAACATTGATTTTTCACTTTGAATTGACTTCCAATCACGGTAACATTAACTTCATATATCATAGGAGACAAATACTATATTAAATAGTTTTTCACTCTTGACATAAATACAAAATGAGTTGTAGCGCAGTCGTGATGCCACAACTTGATGAAAATTAAAGCACGACCTCATCATTTAAGCTACATGGTATTCTTAAGTCCAAAGACTACCGCACACCGTTACGTTAAGATCCTATGTTTTGACTTAGTATATTTAGCCCGCATAGGGCTCGTAGTTGAGTCATTCTGTAACCATCCAATGATCACAAGTACCCAACCCCTTGATGCCCCCAATGGTCAAAAGTAGCTAACCATCCAATATTTGTAGAGTATTACGTATGCTAGTCTCAATAGATACATCAATATCCCTTTCTCGAGCATATTGATTAAGACCTTTAAAGTTGAGTATTATGACCACATTAATCTAATACCTATGGTTATGGCAAATTCACAACTACAATTGATCTAATATTCCACTTAGGGATTTTCTATTTATATATGTCCAATAATCGTAATCATTATTTGTATCATATCCACATAACAAACACACATAATAGAAAAAACCAAAATGCATACTTCTGTTTGAACAAAATTCATTACAGAGTTAAGATTACATAAGAAATTACATAATTTCTAAGGCATACTCTTAACTCTTTCAATCTTTCACTTGCATTTGGGCCAGTTATGGTATTTTATTCCATTTCTTTTATCAATCGCCCTAGAACGTACTGAGAAAGGGCCTTTGTGAATGGGTCTACTATGTTTTCCTTCATATCTACTCACTCGACTACTATCTCTCTTAATTGATAAATTGTCTTATCATGTGGTATTTGTGGAGAATATGCCTTGATATCTTATGAGCTCTTTGTTCCTTGACAGTCAATATTGTTTCACTTTCTCATATAAGCACCAAACCCTCTATGCTTTGGATGACTCCTAGCTTTTTAATAATCTCGCGCATCCATACTGCTTATTTAGGCGCTTCATTTAGGGTGATTATTCAATCTTCATCGTTGAATCCACTCTTTCTTCGAACTTTTCCAATGAACGGCCCCACTATTTAAACTGAACACAAAACGTGAAACTGACTTGCTATAGTCGACATCACTTTCAAAGCTTGAGTCTGTATATCCCTTCACAAGGAGTTTGTCGTCTTTGAAGATCAGAAACAAATACATAGTCTTTCGTAAGTACATAAGGATGCACTTTACTTCTATCCAATGATTTTCACTAGGATTTGCTTGATATCAGTTAACTATACTAAGTTCAGAAGTGATATCCGGCCTCGTGTATAGCATAAATTACATGACAGACCATATGGTTGAAACATAGTGAATATTCTTCGTGCATTGTCTTTCCTCATCCATAGATGGGGCATCATTCTTAGAAATGATGATTCCATACTACATTGGAACATTTCTGGGTTTAGAATTATCCATTCTAAACTGTTTTAGTATGATATTTATGTACATCGACTGACACAATCTGAAAAGGCTTTACACACACACACATACACCTTGATGCCTAGAATGTAGATGGCCTCACTCAGATCCTTCATCAAGAACTTCTTTGATAGTTAAGCTTACACTGCTTGTAACATTGGTACATCACTAACAATCGGTAGAAGATTGTAAACGTACCATATTAGAAACGTCACAACACATTTTTCTTCTTTCCTATACACTTACGTTTCCTTCGAAATTTGATTGAAGCCAAAATATTTAATAACTTTGTCAAATGCTTGTTCCAACTACACGACGTTTACTTAAGACCATATGTTGATCTTAAAAATCTACAAGCATTTTCGTTGCTCCCACTAACTTCAAAACCCTTAGATCGTGACATGTAAAAATTTTCTTTCAAATCAACATTTAGAAAAACCGTGTTTACATCCATCCACCATGTTTCGTAGTCATGGTGAGTGGTGACACCAAGTAATCAACCTTTAGCGATCAACTTCCAACGAGTTTAACCCCTTAATACTTTGCCCAAATAAGCTTTTACCAATTTCCATATTTTTAATTCTAAAAGTATATTATGTTTCTGGTTTGAAAAGCTTCCTACGCTTAAATCATTTTCCAATCTCTCCCTTGGCTCCGTCTATTAACACCCGGTTAATTGCTTTATGCCCCCCGCTTTTAATATTAAAACTTTTTTTTTTCAATTTTATCAGTGGCAATTTAATTAGATGTTTATCTTTAATATGTCTCTTCATCTAACCATTTTTTTCCAGTATTGAAATTTTGAAAGAGAAGTTTGAAAATTTCATGGAAGTGATGATCTTACAACAACCATTGACAGGTAGGTAAGAATCGTAAGATAGAGTTTGCAAATTTTTTATGAACCAGAAAAAGGAAAACAGTAAAAGGTAAGATGGATATAAGAAAGAAGGAAATAAAAATGATAATGGTACTTTTGGAAAAACTGGAGTGGGAAAAGAAAATATGTACGTGCGAAGTTTTTTTTATAGGTTACGGAGTGTGAAAGGCAAAAATAGCGGTCAGAATAGATCAACCTTCTCCCTTAAGGGTGTAAATCGGTTGGACCGGACCGGACGGAGGTGTGTTCAGTTTTTGTTCTAAATGAAATCGAACCGGACACGGACCGTTCGAGATTACTCGTACAAATTTTTGCTGTCCTAAATAAAATCAAACAGACACGGACATACATTTTTCGACTACGGACTCGCACGAACATGGACAACCATTGCTATTTACGTCATATTTTATGTTTTTTAATAGAGTTTCTGTCAATTATATTATTTTTATCGGTATGTACCAAAATATAAACGTTTTATGAATCCTTAATCAACCAACCAAACAGTTGTCATAAATATTTTGAAGAATTCAATGGATATACCGAATTATAAAAAATTCAAACGAATTCAAACGAACATGGATCGAACGGGATTATTGTTCCTATAAATTTTGTGTGTCCTAATGTCCTAGATGAAGATCGAAGAGACTCAGACTGACGACCTTCAGCCACGGATGATTATTCCTCTTCCTTGCTTTCCTACCTTTTTCCCGGATGACGATTCAGTCGTCCATTAAATCAGGGCCTATAGCATGTTGATCTGTCATTTGGGCTTTGAGATCATTAATCTGCCGGGAACTCTTTTTTACTTTTGACGGAGTTAGATAAAAAAAAAAAAAAAAAACCCTCCATCGATAGTAAGAACAGTAGAAGGGAAAGTGGAAGAAGATGCGGAACAGAGAAAAGAGGAGCAAAAAGTGGTAATCGACGTGGTCGGCAGGATTCGAACCTGCGCGGGCAGAGCCCACATGATTTCTAGTCATGCCCGATAACCACTCCGGCACGACCACGTGACTGACACAGTTTATAAACCCTATTATCCATCACTTTTATTCCTCCCATAATTTAATTGTGGCAAATTTCAAAGTGCGATCTAGCTTCGTCAGAGCAATCGGCGACAGTAAAAATGTAATATATCGAAGTAAATCGTCGGCCTGATTTATTATGAAGGTGATTCCTTTTCATTTACTTTTACTTTAAAACGTATTAGGCATAAAAATCTGTAAATTTTACGATAGAGCTAACGCTTACCAATCAGAAAGGAGCAAATGATGATAGAGAATGCATAGAAAACTTAAAGAGAAAGAAGAAGAGAAATTAAGTAAAGAGTCCAAAACATATTGATTCCCCCATTCTAGTACAGTAGGTTTTTTTATACAGTAAAATACACCGGATTCCTTTTCAGCGAACAACCTTGCAAGTGGCCTAGTTAATCTTTTGAGTGAGGAGTTAACTTGATTGTGCAGAGGCAACTATGCATGTTCGTATCATTTAATTCTCTGTGGAATAAAACATTCGGTTTGATGCGTTTTCAGGATACAAGATTAAGAAATCAGCTAATGTTCAAATCTGAAACATGAAGGATACAAAATTAAGAAATCAGCTAATATTCAAATCTGAAAACATGAAGGATACAAGATTAAGAAATCAGCTAATGTTCAAATCTGAAAAAATAATGGCTACGGTCAGTGCCGGGCCGCCGGCCCACAACTTTTTGTTGCCCTATGCAAATTTCAATTTAATCCCTTACCAATATGTCAAAGGACATCAATTGTACACATATTTTGAATAAATAACTGATAGTAATATTATAAGACGCAATATCTAGAGCCTAGACATTGCAGTACATTTTAAATATCTATATCTGTTCTATGCTAGACTAAAAACTCTTTTAAAATAACCTAAAAAATAGGTTTTCATCATACTACATCACTTTATCATACTACATCACTTTATTGTTGCCCCTATTAGATGTGTTGCCCTAAGCATTAGTCTTGTATGCCTTGTCTTGAGGCCGGCTCTGGCTATGGTAAACACTTTGAATGAAAATTTGAAAATTTAGCTCACTTTTCAAAATCGATAACACATATAGGCCACTTTGGAAACTTATTACAAATATAGGCATGTCTTTGTCGTGCTGAGTTAACTCTAACTGATGGTGCATTTTGAAAATGCGTCGTAGAATTTTTTTTTTATATAGTTTTATTTTGGCGCATTTTCAAATGGAGAATAGGAATTGATGGAAAATTTTTTTTCTCTCCCTACTCCATTTGAAAATGCGCTAATAGAAAACGTAAAAAAAACTCTTTCGGCTCCATTTGAAATTGTGCCAATAGAAAAAAAAGACAAACAAAAAATCAATCGCGTATTTAGAAAATTCGCCATGAAATAGCGCCAACGTGGCAGAAACATACATATGTTTGTAATAAGTCTCAAAAGTGGTTTGAGACTGTTATAACTTTTGAAAAGTAAGCTAAATTTATAAACTTCTCTACTTTAATTCACTTTTTAGTTTCATATTCTACCTTTTAAATTAAAGAACAAAGTTCTTATTAAATTGAGATTGAATTATGAGCTACAACAAGTTAAACACATCAAAAAACTGTTTGAAGATATTGAACAAGTTTGCATCATCGAATTATTAAAATCGAAAGGATCTAGATTTTGCTCGGTCGCTAATAAATATTAAAACAGAAGCTTATAACTGAAAATTACACCTTGGTTTATGAGTGAGAGTGATCATGTTGTTGCCATTAATCCATATATAAATTAAGTTTGGACGTATCAAAATAATAATAAATATTACAAAAATGCTTATAACTGAAGAGAATAAGGTTCAAGCCTCGATAACATTGGTGGGCTTATAACATCTGGCGTATATATTGTAGTATGAATCGTGGATTTTGATACATACTTCCTTGGAGTTTGCAAACGAAGCATGTTTCTCTGGATTTTTAAAAAAGAAAAAGAAATAAACTTCCACATCTTTAAGGGAAAAATAGAAGAAATTTCTTTTCGACAAAATTCATGATATATCGCATCGATATATGAGAAAATTAATCAGAGTTTATTTTATTAACATTTACAAACTAGGTTTTTATTTGCAAGAAAATAAGATTAAAAACTTAAAATCAGATGAATGGCGAAAAGAAGTGCAGTTATTTTTGGTAAAAGCAAAGTTCAAAATCTCCGATAAAGTACACCATCGACATTATATGTTATATATCATACAAATTGAGTAGTACTATCAGCACCATCAAATATATTTAAAATTACTTGATTTCGCTTGAATATCGTTCAACTTCCATTGCATTTGGCGGTTGAATGCCGACTGTCAAAATTTACAAAGGAATTGTCAATCGGTGGTGGAAAGCATGTATGATTTTCATTATGGTCAGCAACAAGTTATCGACTACAATAAATAACAAACGGCATTTCACTACTGATTGAAATCTAAGTAATTTTAAGTGGATTTTTTGGTGTGAACAGTACCATCTTAAAATTTGATTTGATGGAAACTTAATGGTGATATGTTTTAATTTCGATTTAAATAGTTATGTATTATAATTTCAACTTTTCTACGAAAAGATCGTAATTTAAGATTTAAGTATTATGTATTTAGTTATTTTTATGCATAATGTCTATCCCTAAAATGCTCTTGGTAGATTGTGCTGTACTGGTGAAAAGGAATATTAATCTTGAAGTCTCTAAAGTAAGCTACGGCATCTTGTAAAAAAGGAAACCAAACACATATTTTTCATAGTTTTTGGTGCATCAACCGTGACTTGCCCAATAACGGATGGTGATATTTTTTCAATTATTAATTGAGACATGAAATTATTAACTATGATTTACTATTCGTAATCCCTTTTGTAAATTAAATTAATTATTTTATGTAATTGTATTTGATGTAATCTTAAATGTAGAGGTTTCTTGTGGAAAGAAATTAATAAATTATACAATAGTTATTTGGATATCATACCTCTAACTTATCCCATTATTTTAATATATGACATTATTTACTTTACCACTAGCAATGACAAATAAATAGGCAATTTCTCTGAGATTTCCATAATACTCATACATGAAACACAGATTCTCATACATGAACACAAATACAGTGATCCATAAACACTCATGCATGGAATATGGATAGAAATTAACATGCCATTAATCTAAGATTTTCTACAAATACTCATGCAGTAAGACTTCAAAACTCTTAAAATAGGGGAATGTGCTATTACTACATGACAAATACTTCAATCTTTTCCCCTTCAGCTTCAAATGATTCATCGAGGTTATCTGGTTTTTTGCATCTTTTTCACAGTTCTCGTATCAGGAACCAAGTCTGCTGATTCGCAAGTGGTCAATTCATTTAACCGGAGTAGTTTCCCATCCGGTTTTGTGTTTGGAACAGCTACTTCATCTTATCAGGTTTCGTGTACTACAACATTTATAGTATACTTCAAGCTTTTATTAAGTTAATCGTAGAATTTTATGTTCCTCTTCTAGACTGAAGGAGCTGCAAATGAAGGTAGAAGAGGTTTGAGCATTTGGGATACATTTATACAGAAGTATCCAGGTTTGTCTTCTTTGTTCTTGCTACTGTTGAAATTGTTTGCCTCAAGTATATGTCAGGTTAATTGAAGAATATTGATTGCTGCATTGCATGTGATTTAATTGCATTGATTAGATGGAAATTTAATCGAATTAATTGTAGAATTTTTTGTTTTTCTCTTGTAGTTTGTAGTCTCTCATATTATTTTTCTTCAAAGAAATAGAAGTATGGTTATTGGGCCCAGTCATAGAAAATTCATCATGCCATGTTAATTTCTGTGTTCTCCTGTAATGTAATTTGGTCTTCATTGTTCGTATCATTTCATGCGAGCTTGATATTGTTTGTTGTAACGGTAGTTGGTAAGTAATAGACAAAGTAGATCCTTTGTATCCATAATAGTAGCGAAATTTTCACAACAGCAACAAGATCCAAGTTTTCTACAATTTATCTAAATAATAATGTTATGGAATTTCACTTGTTTAAGTTATACAAAAGTTATCTTCAAGCAGATACAAGTTTGTAACCTTTTGCCTCTTTGAACCAAGTTTTCTATTTTTAATGACAAACAGTAGGTTGGGTGCTAAAATCAGAGAACCAACTCCTAAACACTTATTTAGAGAAAGAAGGTATCACCCAAAAATAGCTCAACTTTTCACCCAAACAGACTCCATAATTAAGGTTTGTGTGGGGTCCGTCTATTGCCACCCCTTTATTTGTTTTTCACACCCCGTTTAAAACATTAAAATATCAATTTCGATTTTACCCTTTAACAATTAATTTTTTTCCCCAATGAGTCTATTGATCTGACACCTTTTCCTAGTTGAAATTATGAAACAGACGGTGAAATTTTTTATGTAGAATAGAAGCGGTGATTCGATTACAAATTCTACACAAGTCGTACAACAAAATTAGTTAAGTTTTGAGATGCTCTGAAATTTCTAAGGTTTTGGTTTTGGGGTAAAGGAAACCAGTAAAATGTAAAGAAGGAAGAAAAGGAACTCAGGTAATAAAGAGATAAGGACAGTTTTGAAATAAACGGGATGTGTAAAGTAAAAGTTGGGGTGATAATTTTATTTTTAAGTTGCTGGGGTGGGAAAATCAATTGGTGGGGTGGTAATAGATGAACCCTTGTGTTTGAGTTAACTAGTGGTGAGTACTATAATCGAAGATAACAAATGAAGTGTTGCGGCTATCTGGTATTCTTAGGGTTACGCAACACATATCTTATGCCACGAGATCTCAATCTAACGGTGTAGATTAAGTTGCCTATGTAATGCAGTCTTTTGGGCTTACCTGTTAAAGCCCAACCATGTTTATTTAAATACAAGATGTTGTCACTCTATTTGTATCGAATTGAATCATTTAATACAATATACTTCTGTTTTACATTCTCTCTTAAGAATTCAGTTAAATTCTTTTTCAAATCACAACATTACTCAATCAGAAAATCTAACATGGTATCAGAGCATTCAGGCTTAACAGCCAAGTATTAAGATCCAATTCACTCATCAGAAAAGTTTCATCATTTGAGTCATCACCACTCATCAGGAGATAGCATCTCATCATCTGAGTGGGGCAGATTCAACTGGGAAAATCAAGTGCCACGCCTGAGTTGTAACGACTAGGCTGCATCAGGACCTTCCCAGCAAATCTTGAAGAAATCAACCAAAAGAAAACAATCAGAAGAAATCAAGAAATCAAGAATCATCTCAAAACGAAAGAAAATGCTCATCAGCAAGACTTATCAGAATTTAGCCAAAAAGGAGGTTCTCATCATTTAAATCTTGCAGTGAACCTGGTTGTGAGCAATTTCTGTTCCTTAACTTCTTGATCTTTATCTTTGATTGACTTTCTTGCTTTATCCCTCTTTTTCCTGTTTTAACTGTCTGAATATTAATTGAATTCATCATGACTGATGATTCTGCCTCGGCTACTTCTGCCAATATGACTGATAATCATCAATCCCAAACTGTTGTTGAAAAATTGGTTAACACTGTTGTCAGTCCTCAAACCAATCTTGTAACTGCACACTTGAGTGAAGATAATTATCTTCTCTGGAAACTGCAGATTGAAACTGCAATCCAAGGATATGGACTTGAAGGTCATATTCTTGGAACCATCTCAATTCCTCCCAAATATAAAACTGTTGAAGAAAACAAAACTGTTATTAATGAGGAATACACAAAGTATCATAGACAAGACAGACTTATCTGCTCTTGGCTATTGTCATCAATAAACACAAAATTATTGTCTCATGTCATTGGATGCAAGACAGCAAACGATATATGGTCTACAATAGAGAAGGTGTTTAATACACAGTCAGCAGCCAAAGTGATGTATCATAAGAGACAATTACATAACATGAAAAAGGATGGCAATACCATGAGAGAATATCTTTTTAAAGTAAAGGCAACTTGTGATCTTTTAGAGGCTGCAAATCATAAAGTTTCTGATTCAGAACAAATCTTAACCATCCTAAATGGGTTAAGTGATGACTATGAGTCGGTAGTTGCTGTTATTTCATCTCAAAAGGAGTTACCATCTGTCGATGATGTTTACTCCATACTACTGGCCCATGAAGCAAGAATAGATATCAAGAAGCCACAAGACTCTGACTTCTCCATCAACTATACTACTAACTCCAAGAACAAAGGTCAAGGCAACAACAGGTCTGATCAGAACATACAAAGAGGAGGAAATTCTAATAGGTCTAGAGGAAGAGGCAGATGGAACAATAATAACAGACCCAAATGTCAGATTTGCGAAAAAGTGGGTCATACTGCTGTCAAATGTTACTTCAGGTACTCTAATCAGACCAATGGCCAAAGGAATAGTAACCCAAGTGCTAACATGGCTCAAGCTAACTCAGAAACTCAGTCAAGTGGTGAAAAGAATCATAACTCTAATGATACAACAAAGTCAGAAAGCATTCAGGATGACTGTTGGTATCCAGACTCTGGCGCAACAAATCATATAACAAATAACCTAGATAACTTGAATCTTGGCAACAGGGAGTATAGAGGTAAACAGTCAATTTGCATGGGAAATGGTAAGTGTATCAATATTACTCATATTGGTAATGCTCTTATTAAAGGCAAGAAACAAATGTTTCTGCACAACTTATTAAGAGTACCCAAAATAAAGAAAAACCTCATTAGTGTATCCCAATTCGCCAGTGACAATAAGGTTTACTTTGAATTTTATCCTACATACTGTTTAGTCAGAGACATACTAACAAAAGACATTTTGTTGCAGGGTGATGCTGAAAGAGGGCTATATAAATTCAAATCTATCAATAACAATGTGTCCTCAGTCAACATGAAATACTGTAACATGTGTGTGGGGCAAGACTCCAAGAGTGTATTTGATACATGGCATTATAAACTTGGTCACCCAAGTGTGAAAGTTGTAAAGCAGGTTCTCAATGAAAATAGAATTCCTTTTGATAATATTTCATTACCTTATGTTTGTACATACTGTCAAATGGGCAAGAGTCATAAATTAGCTTTTAATGAGTCTTCGACAGTCTACTCAAAACCCTTAGACCTGATTGCCATAGACTTGTGGGGTCCAGCACCCATATGTTCTGATTTTAATTATAAGTATTATGTCTCTTTTGTTGATGCACACACTAGACATACATGGATTTACTTCTTAAAATCCAAAAATGAAACCAATAATGCTGTTATAAACTTTATAGTTATGGCTGAAAAACAAACTGGCAATCAAGTTAAAATAATACAATCAGATGGGGGAACTGAATTTAAGACTCTCAGTGATTACTTTAAAAAGAAAGGAATAGTTCACAGAATCACTTGCCCATACACTTCAGAACAAAATGGTCTAGTTGAAAGGAAACATAGACATATTGTTGAAACTGGGCTTAGTCTATTAGCACATGCATCATTACCACTAAAGTTTTGGCCAGAGGCCTTTAATACTGCTGTGTATCTTATTAATAGATTACCTACAAAGGTAATAGGTGGAATAAGTCCAGTGGAGAAGTTACATGGGATTAAACCTGACTACTATAGCTTGAAAACCTTTGGATGTCTATGTTTCCCTTACTTAAGACCCTACAATGCAAACAAACTTAACTTTAGATCTAAATCCTGTACTTTTCTTGGATATACTACTAATCAGAAGGGTTACAAATGCTTGGATGAAAATGGAAGAGTTTTTGTCAGTAGACATGTTGTTTTTAATGAGAAAGTCTTTCCTTACAATAACTCAGAAATAAAAACAACCAATAAAGTGTATAATCCAAAGGTGTCAATACCTGACTTACCAATCTATTCTGAACATGAGTCTCAGAATGAAGAGGTGAGGTCTACTAGAGATCACCACACTCAAATCACTGTACCAGGTCAGCATAACTCTGAGTGGACAGATGATCCTAGTCATGCCATTCACTCTCCTGTTCAAACAAGTGAACAAAATCAGACAGAGGAGGATGCTGAACAGAATAATACAAATAACATGTCAAGACAAACAAATGAGGATAACTCACCTGATTCTGAAACTCACACAAAGCCCAGTCACCATATGATCACTAGGGCTAAAAGTGGTATCTTCAAGCCCAAGATATACAATACAAGCATACTCTTGCATGAGCCAGAAACATACGAGCAAGCTGCAAAAGATAAAAACTGGACAGCAGCTATGGATGAAGAATACAATGCACTGATAAATAACAATACATGGGATCTCGTACACCCTCCAGACAACAAAAATATAGTAGGGTGCAAGTGGACATACAAACTAAAGAAAAATCCTGATGGGACAATTAGCAGATACAAGGCAAGACTCGTTGCAAAAGGATATACCCAGCAATACGGTTTTGATTTCAAGGAGACTTTCTCCCCAGTGATCAAACCAACCACTATAAGGCTCATTCTTACCATTGCCTTGCACAAGGGATGGCACATAAGACAATTAGATGTCAATAATGCATTTTTGAATGGAATACTACAGGAAGATGTATATATGCAACAACCACCAGGGTATACCAAGCAGGCAAACCATGTGTGCAAACTAAACAAAGCCATATATGGGCTCAAACAATCCCCAAGGGTCTGGTTTGATAGACTAAAGGGAGTATTATCAGATATAAAGTATCAGCCCATCAAATCAGACAACTCTTTGTTTGTAAAAATTAATGATTCTATGACTGTCTACATACTAATATATGTTGATGATTTAATCATTACAGGAAACAGTAATGAAGAAATCAGCAATGTCATCAACTGCCTGAACAAGGAGTTCTCAATCAAAGATCTAGGAAATATCAACTACTTCTTGGGTATAGAAGTTTTGAGAAAAGGAAACTCCGAATTAATATTATGTCAGAAAAAGTATATTCAGGAACTACTCATTAAAACAAAGATGGATGGTGCAAATTCTCAACCAACTCCTATGGTCAGCAATCATCAATTATCCAAAAACAGGGGAGAAGCCATATATAATACTAAACAATATAGAAGTGTTGTAGGAGCATTACAATATGCTACTATAACACGGCCAGACATTGCTTACAGTGTTAACAAGGTGTCTCAATTTATGCAGGAACCACTAGATGAACACTGGAAGGCAGTCAAGAGAATTCTCAGATATCTTAAGGGAACCCTAAGCTATGGATTGCTATTCAAGACATGCAGCAAACTAAATATAACTGGATATTCAGATGCAGACTGGGCAACAGATCCAGACGATAGAAAATCTGTCAGTGGATACTGTATATATATCGGAGACAACTTAATATCATGGTGCTCAAAGAAACAAACTACAATATCCAGATCTAGCACGGAGGCAGAATACAGAAGCATAGCTAACGCCACAGCAGAAATTATGTGGTTACAATCTATACTAAAGGAACTAAGAATAGAGAATACAATGAAACCAGTACTATGGTGTGATAATCAAAGTGCCGTGTTCATGACTGCCAACCCAGTACTACACTCGAGAACCAAACATATCGAAATCGATATGTTTTTCGTTCGCGAGCAAGTTCAAAAAGGAAATCTGGAAATCAATCATATACCTGCCACTTACCAGAGGGCGGACACCCTCACTAAAGCACTAAGCTTAAAGAACTTCACCAGGTTTAGATCCGACCTTAGAGTTGAAAACGTCGAAGACAAACCTGCCAACAAGGACCAAAGCACAAAAATCTTCACCAAATCCAGATCTGATTCTCGAGTTGAAGACATCAAAGACAGAACTGCCAACGAAGAATCAGACTCAAGACCAAAGCACAAAAAGTTGAATCAAAGACAACGCCGCGATCACCATTCGCCTTCAAACCCTAACCCTAGCAGCTTGGGTTTGAGGGGGGCAATCGAAGATAACAAATGAAGTGTTGCGGCTATCTGGTATTCTTAGGGTTACGCAACACATATCTTATGCCACGAGATCTCAATCTAACGGTGTAGATTAAGTTGCCTATGTAATGCAGTCTTTTGGGCTTACCTGTTAAAGCCCAACCATGTTTATTTAAATACAAGATGTTGTCACTCTATTTGTATCGAATTGAATCATTTAATACAATATACTTCTGTTTTACATTCTCTCTTAAGAATTCAGTTAAATTCTTTTTCAAATCACAACATTACTCAATCAGAAAATCTAACAACTATTTATGCATGAAGAAGGTAGTTGAAATTTGGTTTAAGAAGTTATTTAAGAAGAGTAAAAAAAAAATCGTTGCACAAAAGGGGTGGGTTGATGATGTGTATTTTTGTCTAAATTGCAATACTCAGTGAAAGCTCCCTGTTTTGACAGGAGCCTTCAGAAACTGAATGTACCGAATACATTGAAGCAACTGTATTTGGTCCAAACTCATGAACCATTTAATCCACGCACAACTTTTGCATATGAACCATGCATGCTAACTAAAAAAAGAAAGGGAAGTTTCATTAAATCAAACTGATGCATAGATCTAGGCTTGAATATTACCACACCATAAAGGATAAAGCTGTGTGCTAAAGTAAATTGGGGCCCTAAACAAAATTTATTAACGGCCCCTTGTATATTTCTTCTTTCGTCTTTTTTACATTTGTTATTAACCCCTCTCATTCTTGTTTGGAATTTGGGACAGATATACATTGTAATTTCATTGCAAACTAATACTAAAATGATACATAGATGGACTTAAACTTCTTCTATTTACTACATAGATTTTCTTGTATGTACTGTTGCATAGTCTTTCCCTCAAGAAAATTTAAGTTCTGATTAAATAGGAAAAAGTTCTAAATCGATAGAGAATGCCATTTCATTATTTACAAAAGTATAAATTAATGATACTGGGGTTATAACATATTATGCAAATATCATTTAGGAACCTTTTTTCAACATATTTTGACTTTTCAATCACTTTTCATTTATATAATAAGTTATGAAACCACTTTTAGCTTCTTTTTAATATGATAAAAGTAATTCATACTTAATTTGCTTCTAAATAATTAATCCATAAAAGGTAATCAATTTGAAAATGGAGGCACAATAGATGTTAGTCGTTGGATTTCATTCGAGATTGAACTTAGAGAGAGAGAGAGATCATCTCTTGTGTCACAACTTGTGTCATTTTTTGTGTTCAAATAGATTTTCCTTTTAGAAATTTTAAATTGTTTATTTGTTAGTAAGTTAACAAATCCTCTTTTAAAACAAAACAAGTAAGAACACACCACATATAAAGCTAGAAATTGGATTTAGGATGATTTATAGTGGGTTTGAAAGTTGTGATTATAGTTTATAACTTTAATACTTGTATTATTACGAATGTAATATTTTGGGGTCCCTAAGATTTTGGCACCCCACACCCTAAGCATTTGCTTCATTCGTCTAAAGATAGAGGCGGTCCTGCGTGCTAAGTTAATTTTTGGTAATGGTTCACATAAATTTGCATCTATATGATGGCCGTGAGCAGATAAGCTATGTTCGAAGAACATCTATATGTTGTCACTGTTGAACATATATTTTTTATTTGAACCATCTGATCCAAAATTCAATGATTTAGATTTTTTTTAACAGTTTTTATTTCCATCACCTTGCTTTTATTGTTAATTATCAAATGTACAGAAAAGATAAAAGATAGAAGCAATGGAAGCGTTGCTATCGATGCCTATCATCGCTATAAGGTGGTTCAGATTAATAAATCAACTAGTTGCCAGATGTGCTTTCATTTATTTAATTATATACCTATGTTGATGCATTTAAATTACAGGAAGATGTTGGGTTGATGAAAGACCTTGGTATAGATGCATATCGGTTCTCCATCTCTTGGGCAAAAATCTTGCCTAGTAAGTATCGCTTGATATATTTCATATCTTAGTATACACAGTTTATATTGATTCGAACCATCTGCAATTTGTTCAATCAGAGGGAAAATTAAGTGGTGGAATCAACCAAGCAGGTGTAGAATACTACAACAATCTTATCAACGAGCTTCTATCCAAAGGTGCTTACTCGTCCCTGATATCTAATTATATGTGTCATATACGAGGTTTTGATCATTTTGCTATATAAATCGTGTTTAGGTATACAGCCCTATGCAACACTTTTCCACTGGGATCTTCCTCAAAGTCTAGAAGACGAGTACCTAGGTTTCCTTAGCCCACACATAGTGTGAGTCGCATATAACCTTTTGATTTGTTCATACATTATCGAAGTTATATTCTAATTTGGTCAAGTTGCAATTAATACTTCAGGGAAGACTTCAAAGATTATGCTGAACATTGCTTTAAGCTATTTGGCGATCGAGTAAAATACTGGATCACATTGAATGAGCCGTGGACCTTTTGTTCAATTGGTTATTCAGATGGAGCGTTTGCACCCGGACGTTGCTCACCATCGCAAGCTGGTCGTTGCAATGTTGGCGACTCTAGCAGAGAACCTTATCTTGCAGCTCATAATCAGTTGCTAGCCCATGCTGCTGCAGTACATGTTTACAGAAATAAGTATCAGGTATATATACATGTACATACATATGCATACACAGACACATGCATACACACACATATGCATATGTGTGTGTATACATAGATACATAAATGTACACAACACACACATAGAGAAATGCGTGCACGCACACAAATGTATGTGCGTGTGTGTATACATATACATATATACATACATATACATACACATACATACATATGATAATAGAAGGGGAAAAAAGTACGTTAATACGGGCAGTATGTACTTATCTGACAATGTAGGCAATACAAAAAGGGAAGATAGGGATAGTGCTAAACAGTGTGTGGGCTTTGCCTTATAATCCTCAGTCAAAGCAAGATCTTGATGCTGCTGAACGGGCTACTGATTTTAATTTGGGATGGTGAGTGATTCTCTAGACAAATTTTGATTACTTGGATAAACTGGATATTGTTTGTACTTGACAGAGTGCTCCATGTACCCCTCTCACTCCAGGTATTTATTGATCTTGTTGAGGCTCAATACTCATCATGTGTTTACTCTTTGTTACGAAAAAGAGCATCAAACAATACGAGCAAAATACCAATAAAATGCCATTAAAAATTGCTTGACAGTCTATACATAGACATACATTAGTAACATATTCCTAACTAGTTGCTATATGTGCAGGTTCATGGAACCCATAACTGAAGGCGACTATCCTTTTAACATGCGAGCAATAGTAGGTGATCGTTTGCCCCAGTTTACCAGAGAGCAGTCAGAAATGTTGAAAGGGTCATTTGACTTTGTTGGTTTGAATTATTATACCTCAAACTATGTCAAAAGTATATCCTTGTTAGCCAAGGTTAATGTCAGCTATGCTAGTGACATGCATGTAATCCAGACAGGTAATTTCTCTTTGTATTTTGATTACCATTTTGATTCACTTCATTATCTGCGTCTTGTTGTTTTGAAGAAAAAACACAGGCTGTTATTGTTAGAGAAGTGAAATTTTGAAGTATTAAAAGAATATGAACCCGTAATACATACAACCATACTATAATTGTTCAACGGAAACCGAATACTATATTAGAAGAATATTTTCAGTTGCATGAGTGCAGTTTTTGGAGATGATTCCTCGTATTGTGCTAAAAAATCACTTCTATGGAACAGGTGTACGGGATGGTAAACCGATTGGTCCTCCGGTAAGATTCCTGTAACCACTGGAAGATTTCAATATTTATTATCATAAACTGGATAAGATACTGAATAAGATGCATTAGAACAGGCAGCCTCAAAATGGCTATTAAGCTATCCTCAAGGGATTCTGGAACTTCTCCGCTATATAAAGAACAAATACAACAATCCTACCATATACATAACAGAGAACGGTACACTGTGACCCAGTGATATAACAAAGAATCTTCAAATAAATTATTCACATATCACTGATCGAAATGCTTATGTATATTTTTAACAGGAGTTGATGAGGTAAATAACTATGGAAAGAAACCCATTGATGAACTCTTGAAGGACGGATACAGGATAGACTATTATGCACAACACCTACTGAATGTGCAAAGAGCTGCAGCGTAAGCACATGAACTGCAATTTTGAATGATATACAATTTAGTTTGGAGACTAATGTACGTGTGTACAAAATGTGTTTCAGGGAAGGTGTGAATGTGAGAGGTTTTTTTGCTTGGTCGATGTTCGATAACTTTGAGTGGGCTGATGGCTACACAGTTCGGTTCGGTTTGTATTTTGTGGATTTTAAGACATTGAAGCGGTATCCTAAAAGCTCTGCTCTTTGGTTTAAGAAGTTTCTGATGAAGAATTGAGTTGTAGATCAACATGAGTTGATTGTACATTTAGATTGAACAAGTAAAAAAGCAAAAGAAAAAAATAAGGAAGAAAAAAAAAACTGATACTGGTACTGCATATTTGCGTGGGAATATTGATCAAGTGTTACAAGATCAATTTAAAAGTTTACATTTTTGTGTTCTTTTACCTGAAGTATTAAAATCTAATACACTTAAGATTTGATTAATCATGAAATCATATAATTAGAAAATATATTCTGCACTGATTTAATTGAGAAGACAGTAGAGAAAAGTAAATAAATTGTGGAAATTGAGTTTGAATTCATTATCAATGATTAAAAGATTAGAATTGATTTGGTTTTTCGAATTGAAATAAAACTTAAATTTGAAATTATTTCCATAGAAGATGTTTGAAGAATAACTAAAGATTGTGTAATTTGATGATAATATGACCTTTTATTTATAAAACTAACATTTTCTAATCTGTTCATTCAACAAATTAGAATTAGAATATTATTTCGATGTGTACACATTAATAATAACATGACAATTATAACCTTAAACCTTTTAACTTGAATTCAACTAGATCACTTTTATCACGTTTATACATAGAATAACATTACACATGTTAACATAACATGTTTTATTTTACATTTTAAACCTACACGTTGAATATTTTTTTAGGCATTTGTAACTTTATAAATACGTTTAACTTTTTAATCTTTCAAATTTTACTGTTTCATGTATAAGGTGTGTGCCTATTGGTTGTGTTAAGAAAGGGTCAAAGCGGCTTTCATTTTCAACACCGTAACTAAACTCGTTAATGGTTGTTTGTCGAATTTTAGCGACAAGCTTTGTTATTATTTTAAAATTTATACTTAAGAATCGAGACAGAAATAAATTTATTCGAATACACAACTTTTCTTTCGAACTAGCATCGATCTCTCGACCCTCTAGTGCGAACTGATCAGGCTTCTAGATCAAAAACATTTGCTTTCCTTGCATAGTTCTCAACTATAATAGAAAACTCAAGTACCTAACCACAAATCCTAATCAATGTTCGCCATCAAGAATCGAATGATAAATCTTTTTTCAGACCGGTGTAAACATCTTAAAGTTCTGAACTCGAATCTTAGATCATAATTGTATGATGAAATGATCTATGTACCTTCCACGTACTTATTAAAAAATCTTTTATGAAAATATTTCATAAATTTTCAAATGTTTCTTCTTTAAAAGTGATCATTTCATTATAAACATCATTTATTATAACATGTTTTTTTTCCAAAATATTTATACAAAATATCTATATCTCCTTTTCAAAGAAATCAATTATCGTTTATTTGGAGTACATCCTCTTTTTGAATTTTCTTTTTTAATACATCTTATTATAAATTTTATCTCCAAAATTATCTCATATTTAAATAACTTTCCTTTATTTCTTTAAACTTTTTTAAAAGATTATGATAAAATTTCCATATATTTTCAATTCATCCTTTACTTTATTTTATACAATATATTCTTACAATATATATTCTTAAATAATTTTCTAAACTTTAAACACCCTTTTTTTATAAAGCTATTTCTTTATAATATTCCTTTGAACTTTTTACTTTGTATATCTTATTAGATTTAATCGGGAAGAAGTGCATCGAGAGGATAATAATAAAATAAGAAGTTTATTAATTAATATCATATTCATACATTCACTTCAAACCCTAGCTTATATTGCAAAATTTAAGAGACAATTCCTAAGGGATACAACTTATTTTACACTATCATTATAGATATTTGAACTGCTATACATACTATTCTTGGACTTCCTCTGAGATAGACGGTGCTTTATCTTTGTGGCTTAAGTCATCCAACCTTTCCTTTGGACAGTCCTTCCCCGAATATCCATATTTATAACATGATCTGCAAGGCCATGAAATCGTGGCTATCTGAATGGTATGCACCTTAGCCGACTTCTCCTTTCTTTAATTGGCTTTGATTATATGTCTTAATTCTTTGCACTGATAACAACACTTTTCTTTCCCTTTTGGGACTTTGGGTTTCTTCTTTGTTCTAGGGCAATCATGTAGAAAATATCCTAGCTTCTTACACTTAAAACAACGTATATTTTTCGAAGAGGTTTTTCTTCCTTCTATTTCTTTATTTTCCTATCACAACAAACTGCATAATGCCCTTCTTGAAAACACCTAAAGCAGTAGATGTCGACATACACTCCTAGTTTTTGTTTTTCTGTTGCTTCTCTTTCTGCACGTGCTCTTCGTGCCTGCTTTGGAGTCATCCAAAACTCATCACTCGTCCCATAACAAGCCATTCTACCCCTAAGTGATACATTAAGATATCATTAGAAGGTTTATACCATTTACTTCCTTGACTTAAAATTCTTTTATAACTTAATTCAACTTGTTCGGATTTGAGCTTGCCTCCATAATACCTAGAAGATTATTCCAATCATCACTAAATGAATCAAGACTTATTCAACGAATCTAAAAGGAATGTATCCTAAAAAAATTTCCCCAATTTACACTCACTTATATATATATAATATAATATAATTCTTTTAAAAATAATGTGTCGATGTGCCTTGTTAAAAGTTTAGAAATACATATCGATACAGTTGTACTTCCCATATCGACCAGAATTTATAAACCACTTAACCGATAAATTAACACAAAACATTTTATTAGATACTAACAAATACGCACTCATATATATATAATACACTCAAATTCATTCTAGGGTGTTACTAACCCTATCTCTAATGAGTTACTTATCCTAGGGTATTACTAACCCTATCTCTAATGAGACTTACCCCAACAAAGCCTAGGTGTTCGCTCTACCTAAGCTCTGATACCAAATGTAATGACCCATTTTTCCATACCCTTTGAATCGACAATAAACCACACATGTCTAACTCAAATTGCACGAACAAGCGGATCATCAAGGGTAGAAAGAAAAATAAAGATAGAACGGAACAGAAAAATAGAATCTCACACGAATGGAATAACATATATTATTTCAACAATAATCTTTACAGTGGAAATTTTTAAAACATATATCAGAGTCTAACCTAAATTCATCCTGGACAGTTATAACACCCACCCTTACAAATGCTGACAAACAACAAAACAAATGCAGCGGATAATAGAGTACGTCCATACATCGATGAATATCTCCAGCTCTTCTTTGGAAACTCCAACCATCTTCAACTAAACCTGAAATTACTCGGATCCGACCCGAGTATTAAAAATACCCGGATCAGGCTTGATAAACCAACGTGAGATATTCGAAATTTTAAATGTATAGCTCATGACGATGTTATCAAAATATTTAAAAAGAAGGGTATCTCATAAGACCACGCCCACACATAAATACGAATGGGCTTTTACCTTATGATAACCAAAGCACTTTTATTACCAAAATAATTTGATATTATCTTTAATGACATTCTTTTGGAAAACATCTTTCAAATAAACTTATTCAAATAAGGTATCAATACCCGGACTAAGTCTAAGGTAATATATCCAGACTAGGTCAACGGAATATACCAGACGGAATATATGATACCAAAAGGGTAGCTGAAATGTTTGCAAGTCATTACAGCTGTTTTGGGACTACAATCAAAACCGTAAAGCTCGTACTGGAATTGGATTTTCCGACATGATAGGGAACCTCGATAACCACGCATAACAACCGGAACCTGGTGGTTTTTCATGCAAGGACTCACACACCACTATTCCTCATATTGCCACACTTCTTGATATTCGGTGGCTTCTCATGCAAGGACTCACACGCCACTATACCATACAATAAGGGTCCCGTCTGGACACCTTGGTGACCTAGATCATACGCCGCCAGTCACCTTAAGGGATCATACGCCACCCTCTTCATATTAAGCCTGTAATATGTAACATAGTTCCTGTATCATTTCTGAGATGTGAGGCTTGGGAGTGAGGTTACGCTCAACTTAGACAAAGCCATGCTTTTCATAACATGTTCCACTTTGAATGCCACATTGCCATTCCTTAATTAATCACACACCTGAATTTTACCAACGTGTAACTCATGTGCTCGTACGTCTCAGAAAAGGGTGTTAAGCTATGAGAAGTTTCCTTCTCCGCCACCAAGCAGATAATACGTTGATAGAGATCAATTTATGTGATCAGAAATGCACTATTAGACACTCATCCATACAAGTTCGTTCTGGGACTGAACGAAACCGAAGGCACTCCTCCTACTACCATTAGTAGCGAGTAGTCCTTGTAATCCAAAGATTTCAAAACACGATAGAACCACTGCTATAAATGTCTCTATATTAGGAGCTACCCAGAGAATGTCAACAAGCAATCCTTCCGCTATGAAGATCTTCGGTCTTCAATACAATGAAGATTTTCAGAATGCAGTCATCACTTCTATATAAATATAATGTGGGGTAAACCCTTAGGACTCGTGACAGCAATCCCTACATTCTGAAGATCTTCGGCCTTCAATAATAATCATCATCAACATATCTTCACTTTCGAACGTATACATTGGTTCGAAGTGGTTTTCAGATAGGAGTTACCCAAATCCGACCCCAGTTCCTTCGCGCCAATTATCGATTAAAAAGATGTTAAGTTCAGATGTGACTATCAATCATCATTCAATTTTATTCATCTTTTATTCATTCATAAATATCTCTTAGAGATATATTCACTGAATCATTTATTTATCTTTTTAGAGTATATGGAATTATTAAGCCTCATTTCATCAAATACTTCGGTTAATTAAAACCTTTTTAATCTTGGAATAATTCCAAATCAATTCACCTTTTACTTAGGAAAATATTTTCAAATCATTTACTTAACTCTTTAACAAAGATTTTCCATTTTCAAACCATAACTTTTAAATGGGTCAAAAACTATGTTATTTAAGACATAGTTTACTGCAAGCCCAAACAAATTAATTTCAAGTATAGGAATTAAAATAATTCCAAATCCTTTATTTAAATCTCATATTGGAAAACATTATCTTAGAGCATCCGGGTTTTCCCTTTGATCTGTTCCACCCCTCGTCTAAAAGAGAAAACATAGGCCAAATAAGTTCGGCACTGGTTGCTCCATTCCTAACCTTAGTTATACACCTTGTTTACCGTTTAGATCTTACAAGCGGGACAAATGTACTAGCCATTTCCGCATACTCAGTATGTTATTACATTCAAGGAAATGATTTCTATTATATTTTTTAAGTGTTATAATAACAATTTATTTAAACTCTTTCTAAAAGAATTATAAAACTTTCAATTTATCTTTAAAACACTTAATTATTCATTAAAAATATTTATAAATGATTCTAGAAAGAATCGTTAAGTTTAAATCTTTATTTCAAAAGTTATAGAAACTACAGCAGAAAAGTGCTGCGAAAAGTGCTTAAAACAGCTTATTTGATTAAAACAACTTTTTTAATGTTTGAAAATTCTTATTTTCCAAGTCAAATCTCTTTCAAACCATTTTAATAGATTTATCAAATTTATTTCATATTTTTAATCATCTAAAAATATCATTTATAAAACAATTCCTTCTTGGATTCCGAACTGCAAAACCGCGATGTTTTTAGAAAATTGTTTTAGACATATTTCAAAATCTACTTAATGAAATCTTGATTTTCTTTCTTTGTTGGAAAACTATGGATATAATAGTTCAAAAAATTCTTATCTCGAAGGATTCCGAGCTATATTCCACTTTGTACACTTATTTAACTTTTATGGCGTGAAATCGCGAACTACCATTATGCGACGCGCCTACTTTTGACTTGTTTTTCAATTTCTTTTCAAACTTCATGGAAACACTTTTAAATGTTTATAAAACATTTCTAAATCATTTTAAACTCATTTTAAATAATATTTTTCATATTTCAAATCCATTTTCCATTTCATTTCATATTATAATATTATATTATTATAATATCATTTCCAACCTTATTAGATATTTTAAAATCATTAAGAGGATAAATAATTTCCATACATATATTTATGTGGATTTAAATTCCATTTAATTAGTTATGGTTAATTTCTAACCATTTCTCTTATCATTTATCAAACCAAGTAATCATCCATATTAACAATCATGTAAACAACCAACTTTGCATCCAAGTTACCAAACATATTAATCATCTAGGATATTTAACTTTCATATTAATGAACTTGGAATTATTAGTTAATTCAAAAATGAGTACTCGGCTTTAACTTAATCGATTCTTCCTACCAACATTCTTATAAATCCACACTTCAGCTAAACTTTTGTTAATTAATCATCACAAATGCTCCCTCCTTTCCAAACTCCAGAAAATCGACAGCGCTTCAGCGACACCTTGAATTTCTCCTAGCTCCTTGGAATGAATTCGATGATACTTCTTTCTTTATTTCTTGCTCTGAAGCTCTACGATCTTGCTCCTCTCTTCTTGGTAGGCTCGGCCTAGAGTGGTGGAGCTTGGGTTTGGAATGGTGGAGGGCGTATGGCCTTGGAGGAGGTAGGGGAAGGTATGGTCGAAGTGAGGGGAGAGGAGGTGGTTTGCACTAGTTTTGAGGTGGAATACTATATATATTTTTTCTTTACTTTTTTCTCTCTAATATTTTATTATTATTTTTCTAAGGCATGGAAGCCATTAAAACTCTAAAGAAGAAGAAGAAGAACTTAAGAAAAGAGAAGATGGATGTGTGAAAAATGAGAAGAATGTTTGTGTATTTATAGGAAAAGAAAGAGGTGGTGAGAAGAATGACTGTATATCCAACTTTATCGAAAACTGTCTTTTGTCAATTTTGTCAATGTTATGGTAAAAGTCCAAAATCATTATTCAATTTTAAAAATAAGTTCACCATTCTTATTTATTATATAAAACATGATTATTTAATTCTGAATATTCCATTTTTAAAGTGGTAAAATTACAGGTTGTTACATACTTCTCAACTTGTAACGACCCGCAAAATTTAATGGTTTTAAAAAGCATATTTAACCGGAAATTAGTGAAATTTTAAACAATAAAATTTGAAATTAAAAATTTATTATTTGGAATACGCCTATTTAATCATAGCAACTGGTAAATTTTCATCTGATAATATTGAAGTTTATTTTATTGTGTAATTCTATTTCAATTTAAATCAGTTAAAATTGATGATAATAAATTTATTTCAAAACCTGAATATTTTTCTATGGAAAATTTATAAATCTTCTTTTGAGTCAGATGTCATCTTTCGTTTTTCCAAATTTGGACTTTTATTGCTCAGTTTATCTTAATTCTGGCAGAATAGCAGCATTTCGGGTACCGATTATCGACTTTTGATCGGATGATCGTACCACTAATATTTGTATACCGTTTTGATCGTCTCGTCGCGCTGATCACCACGGTATATTTATTTTTGTATTTTGAGGCCCGGTACAAGACGGGGACAATCAAACTATATACTGTACTGGTACCAAAATTCGTGACTTTTGATTTCCTTTCTTTCAAATTTTGAACCGTGTCATCCAAGCAAGATAATTACTTTAATAAATGTTGCAGAATCAATGGACAGACGTTACCATTCCCATCATTTCTCTTTATTACATCTGGTACGTTTTCCTGCCTCTCTGCCTTTTTCCATTCTGATGTTTCAAAAGAAAATTAATATACCAGCTTTTCTACTTCATATTCCTGTAGCTCATTTTTCTTCCTCACCTTTCAATTATTTTCCATCCCTCCCCTGCTCACGCTCAGATCCACTTATTGCTTCACCAAAACCTGCGGCCTCATCCTCACCCTTCATCTTGCCTACCGAAGCCACGCTTCACCACGCATCCATCTCCACCTACCCATCCGCCTCTCTCCCTCACGCAGCACGTAGCTCGCAACCACCATTCAACCACCTTTCTTTTCCTTGACAGCCGATCACCTTCTCTCTCTCGACGCCAGCACCCGACCTCCTCCACGCGTCAGCCACTCACGGCCCCACCAGGAAATCGCTCTCCACTCACAAGGCCCCCTATCCTTCCATCTTGCATGTCCTTCATCCCTGCAATCTAACCGAGCTTCTCTTGTCTATGCGGTATGCATATCATCTTTATCTTTATATTTATGATATATGTCCTTGTTCGAGCCTGCAGTTTTTCTTTCTTTCAATCTGAAAACTACTTTATCCTTTGTCTTGTATTTTATAGTATAGAGAATTATATTGGTTTTTAGAAAATATGGTTTATATTTATATAACTTAGTTGATATATATTATATGTATGTGTAAATAAACCTATTGTTTACTCTATATTCTTCTATATATGTACGAAAAAAATATTATATTATATTTTATCATGCCATAAGCTTCGGCCCTTGGTTGTATAAATTGACCATATATAGATCTGCGTATTATTATATATGTACTTTTTTCCAAAATTTTGGGTTCCGGTGTGTTATAATTTTCCTGTATACAGTGGTATTATAAATGCATACGAATTTACATCGTATATATATATATGTTTATGTACCGGTTAGTTCCTAGATATTAGTTTTATAAATCTTTAAACATGTTAGTTATATAAGTATTTATGTAATTACAGTGATATATAAGTTTAAGTATTAATTAAAGTTGTTAACAAATTTCTTTTACCGTTAAATATATACTTTATATAATTTGCATTTTCAAGTTTTGGCTACTGATGGACATATTATATATATTTTGTATTACAAGTCGTTTACTGATTTGATATATATATATATATTATATATAATTGGTATTACAAGTTCTCAATTACTGTAGATATATTGTGTAATTTGCATATATTATGTTACGTACGGGATTTGTATATGCAGATTTAGATATAAACTATATATATATATGTGTACGTTAGTTATACATATGACAACTGTTATTTATAATAAGGTCTAGGTATATGAGTTTATAAAAGCTATAGTATTTATACATAGTGGTAGTACAGTTATAGATTTGGTGTTGGCAATTTTTAAGTTACAGTGTTTATGCTCGTTTTCCTTTTATATATATAAGTTTGTGTGCTAGTTATATTAATTTATATACTGTATATGTACAAGCTTATAAGCATATTAGATTATCTGTTGTAAATCTTATTTGATGGGTATGTACTAGCCCATATTAGTATTGTATATAATATATTATGTGTTGTATAAATTTTGTATTATATATATATATATCTACCACACATTAGTACGCTTGAGTTGATTTTAAAATATATTATATATGTGTTTAATTTAAAATAATGATTTTGAAATATATATATATATATATATATATATTCAATTTAAAATGTGTTTGTATTTAGCATATGTTTTATATATGAAAATAGTTATATTCTGGTATATACATAAGTTCGCTTCTACCATATATCTGCATAGACCCTGTTCTGATTTGAATTGTTTTATCAATTCCTCATTATCAGCTTTGTCCGGCCAATTCATGCCAATTCTGTTTTACTATGGAATTCATGCTTGGATTTGTAACTCATCTCACTCTCGTTCGTCCCTCTAGCCTCGAAAGGTGAGAAATCACTCACGATTAACGTTCTTCTATTTATTAAATTTGATTTCAATTGAAACGACAATTGAAATATGCTGTTGTAGTTATTTAATTTGTTATATATGTTATTATCTGTAACTGTTCACCTGCGGGATATGACACCATATCCTGTTGTTTATATTATATTGTTATTGATGATATATGCTTGTTATTTTATTTTATTATCTGTTATCACTCTGCAAGTTCCCTGTAGTTTAGAAATCACTATGGGTTGAAATGATACATACCCGAACGGACTTTAGAATAGGAGAAAATCGTTATGGGTTGAAATGATAGACCCAAGCGATTTTCATTTGAATTGAAATTGGGATTACGGGTTGAAATGATATCTACCCGTATATATTTAAATTACGGATTGAAATGATAAATATCCGTATCACTTAACCATATGATAGAAATGTATACAAACACCGTTGGTCCATATATTTAAATATTTTGAAAATAAATTCTATGGAGTGGAGAAGAAAAATTTATATTTTAAAATAGATTTTGGTAATAATTTGAACAAATTAAGGTTGGGAAGATAATTTGAATTTAGTTGAAATTGTATTCATTAAAGAATTTTATTTAATTAAACCGATTTGAAACTTATTGAAATTGAGATGTAAGATATGATTTCTAACTTGGGTTTGATTTATAAGTAAGTTAATGAATATTTCTTGTTTAAAATAAATTTAAGGAAATATATAAAAAAAATGTGTAAATTTAAGGCTGGTTAAATGATATTGAATTTATTAAGTGAATATTCCCTGATTAAATAATAATAAAGTTAAATCAAGAGCTATATGAAACTGTTAAATTTAACTTTGAAATTGTTGAATATTAAAGCTTTGAAATATATTGGAATTTTAAATGGTTTATTTGTGATTCAGATTTGTATTTGAAATCGATATAATTTGAATTTGTTATTTAGAAACTGAATTGAATTAAAATGGAAAATTTTAGATTGAATTAAATTGAAATTTAGAATTTGGAGTTGATTTGAATCGATTTGCGAGACTTGAGAAAATTAAATGCTTTACTTTATAAATTAATTAATATATACTATCTTGGAAAATAGTTATATTTGAAATGAAATGATATTTGGTTTTTGAAGTATAAATTAAATTGAAATGACCACGGTGTTATGATGTATATTTCCACCTTGTAGATAGTTCTGAAGATCCTTAGAGAATGGTTATCCCAAACATCCTTTAAGTTACTTGTATTTCAATTGATATTTCACTTGGGTTGGATTTATTAGTATAAGAATGTTAATCCTGACTCGAGTGTTTTGTGTTTTGCTTTACGCTCGGGTCAGACCGAGTGATATAGCATTTGAGACTCACCCTTGGAGTTTGGAGCTTCATTTGGAGATCCAACTATCGTTTCAGCTTTCAGCTTTTCCAGTTGATTTATTCAGAGAGGTCATCTATTTGTACTGAAGACTTCCTTGTATTTGAGATATTCTGTTGTATTTTATTTTAACTCTGATGTTTATATAGTAGCTTCATGAACTACTATTTTATCTATTCCGCTGCGTATTATTGTATTACTCTGTGTCTGTGATTCTATGATTGATTTATTTACTGCATATGCTGAGTTTTGCCAAATTTAAATTAACAATCTGATATTTTGAATTATTCAAGTTAGACATGTGTGGATTTATTGTCGATTTGAATGGTCCAAAATAGCGGGTCGTTACAGTTGGTATCAGAGCTTTAGCTCTAGGCGAAACTTAGCATATATTGTAAATTTATTTACAGAATCACTTTCGTTCGAGTTTAATCTCTTCCTTTTGACTCGATTTCCTTTGAACTTTGGAACGTTCCCTACGGTTCCAAAATTCATACTTGTCTCTCTCTATTGGTATTCTTTTGATTCTGGTGTATCCCATAACTCCACTTCGAATGACCTCTATAAGAATAGGCGATCCCGCCGATCTTTGAATGTTTTGTAAAGGGGTGAAACTCCTTTACAATGGGCATTGATTCACCGAAGATTTATATATCACTCGGTTTAGATGCTGCTATCTCTTGATATGCCGAATTCTATCTCTGGCGATCGAATGTCGATTTGCCTTAGATTTCCGCATCGATTATATTCTTGAAGTCACGGTTGACCCGGTTAAGGTCGCCCGCGATTTATATAGGTGTATCCATCTACTGTTTTGAAATTAATTATCTCATTTTCGTTCGAACTTATCTTCGAATCAGAATCCTATTTGATTAGAGTCCCTCTAATTTGAATTTCTATCTTTGTTTTGAAATCCATTCTTGAACCATCCTTTGAAAAATCAGGCTTGTTTATATTTTAGAAATTGTTTTATATATCGAAATTATTATATTCTATATATAAAAGTGAAATGTTTTCGATAAATATTATAAACCCTTTTAAAATTAGAATTTTAGGTTTCGAAAGGATTTGTAATTTTGAAAAAACTATATAAGAAATTTGATTTATAACTGAAGGATTTTAAATTTGAAATTCAAGAATTGAATTCCGGCATTTTGGAATTGGTTTTAAGATTTTGAAATATATAATAATATGATTTAAAGGTATTTTTCCGAATAAGAAATGTTTCAAATTATTTTAATGAGTTTCGAATGATTTCGAAGAAATTCCAAAAGAAGTTTGAGAAAGTAGAAGTCCAGAACTCTTTTATGTCGCTGGAAAATAATTTCGGTGATGAGTGCACGCATCATCGACATTGATTTTCGAGTTTCAGAGTGGGGGATAGGCCACTTTAGTAGCATTGCTACGCGAGTGATTTTGCGAAACCAATTTTGATTTCAAATTTTTGAAGTATGATTTGGTATTCGAAAGATATATGTATATGTATTTGAAATGATTTGAAGTAAGCCGGTGTTCAGTCCTCGAGTTTTGGATTTGATATAACCCTATCTATTAAAATTGATTTACTGATTTGTTGCTGATTTCCAACTCTTGAATTTGAAAATGATTTCTTCAACTATTTTGAAGGTTCGAGCACTTCCAAATCAAGGTTAACTTTTCAAAGCTAAGAAAATTCGGAAAGTATAAAGTATATAAGTTTGGTATGTATGTTTAAAGTATGTAGTAATATGATTTAAATAAGTGGAAACTGTTTTGTTAAGTAAATGAATAAGGCAATTTAAAATTTTTCTAATATTAAATTTAGATTTGAAATGTTTCGAAAAGAATTTGGTCTTCAAAATATTTTGAATAAAGTTTAGTTTAAATGTTTTAACTTAGTAACATCTTTATAAAACTATATATTTAACAAGTTGGAATAAATATATAAGTTGTACGTATGCTGTTTTATTTGCGTAATTAATTTGATCCAAGTTTGAGTACACAAGTTCGAGGTGAATTACACCATTTCGTGTTAGAATTTTTCATTCGATTCTTGATGGCGAATATTTGATATGGATTTTGGGCTCGATTCTAGAATTCTCTATCATAGTATATGGCTATGCAAGGAGACTGATGGCTTCTAGTCGAGAAACCATATCGAAATCCGCATTAGGGAAGTCGAATGGACAATACTAGTTCGAAAGCGAACTTGTGTGATCGAGCGAGCGATAAAATGTGATTCTGCGAAATGATGACGTATGTACATCTTATATTCTAATATCATTGATATATTTTGACGCTGAAATTGAAAGCTGTCATGTTAGAATATCTTTGCTTACTAAAAGAAAATTTCCAATTTAAATTACAAAGATATATAACCCATAAAAGCAAAGATATTCAATCCCATATGGCTCTTCATACAGCGAAATTTATTTTGAAAAATTTGATCCTTATATAAGATGGACCTTACGTAAGTATAAGATGATTTTGAAAACATTTGATTGTGGAAATGAATTGGTTGACTTAAATTTTATTGATTTGGAAATTTGGATTTATTTTCTAAATCTATTATTCTGTAAACTTTGAAGCTAAAGATAATTAATTTGAGAAGAAATAATTTGGTGAAATTGTATATGATTTTGAAACTGAACTGATATTGAAACAAATTGAAATTTGAGAACCTTGTGTAACTAAATACTTGATTTGGGAGTTGTCGAACTTATATAAAATTGATTTGTATGAGTATGAAATTGATTCGAAAACTATAGATTTGAAAGGGTACTCAATTTGAAAGTGAAATCTTATATAATTGAAGTCTATATAAGTATGAATTGATATACTTTTGATTTTGGAAAAGTATTTGATTTGAAAATTAAATCTTATATACAATGGATTTTATATAAGTACGATATTTGAAAGTGATTTGAAAAGGTACTATATGATACATATTTTCGAAGTAAAGATATGGAAAGTGCCTTCTGCTTGATATCCGATTTGTGGCCACATCTTGGATTCATTCTATCGATATTATTCTCTCTGATTTTTGGTTTTCCGTATATGATACTCGAGTGTCCTTCGAATTCCATGGCGTTACCCATGGTCTTACGAACTCGACTGCATAGCGTAATTCGTAAGGCAGTGATTGCTTAAAAGGTACGGATGTTTCCTGGGGGATCCAGGCGTAACCATTGTGTATCTGCGATCTATGGTCGTGTTAGTGGCGTAATCCGCAAGGCAGAGATTGCTTAAGGGGTATGGATGTTTCCTGGGGGATCCAGGCGTAACCATTTTTATGTATCCTGCGGTCCACCGTTTTGTTATCATGGCGAAATTCGCAAGGCAGTGAATGCTTAAAGGGTACGGATGTTTCCTGGGGGACCCAGGCGTAACCATTGTGTATTTGCGATCCATGATTTGTTTTTTTTTTGTTTGGATTGTACTTTCCATATCTGTTTTTAAAAGTTTTCCCAGTATTTTCACTGGGTGTTGAAACAGGTCTACTAAGTACCAGGAGAATTCTAGTTTTGCGCCTGATCAACGCACTACCAGAGTCTACAGGAACAAGGATAAACTTGTTGAAACATCGAGTTATAAAAGTATTTTATTATAAAAGTGTTTCCAATAAAGAAATTCTGTATTAATATTCGAAATTGAAATTCTTATGGTTTGAATTAATTATTCATGCCCGATACCATTCTTTTGAATCTACCTTATCTGCTCAGCTTTATTTATTCACCTATATTCTGCTTTTCCAAATCCTCCTTCTTTTCCCTGTTGACTATATCCTTTAAAATATTGTTTATTTATATACTACATGGTTTAATAAAAAAAATTAGTGTTATAAATATTTTAGAAGTTATGAATTTATTAAGACATATTTAAAGTAAATGATTATTGATTTATTAATAATATTTGAAAAGTATTTTAGATAGAATAATAAATTTATGAATTATGGATTTAATGTTTTCAAACAGCTTCTTTGTAAATATAAGCAATAATGTAAATAATTGTTTTCAAATGGTTTTCATATATTTATAAAGGTGTCATTTAAACATATAAATAGTATTTATAAAGGGAAGCAAGAAATTTTACAAATGGATTTTTGAAAGGTTTTAAAGTGTATAAGATAATTGAATTGCACATGAAGTTTTCAAATTTTAAGAAAATTTATATTGTTCAAATAAATTGTTTAATCTTGACTTTCAATCTATCTTTTCTGTCTGGTTGTTTCTATTCTTCTACCTCCTTCCTTTTCGGGGATGAAAAGTTTTGAGTGGGGGAGAGTGTAACGACCCGCAAAATTTAATGGTTTTAAAAAGCATATTTAACCGGAAATTTGTGAAATTTTAAACAATAAAATTTGAAATTAAAAATTTATTATTTGGAATACGCCTATTTAATCATAGTAACTGGTAAATTTTCATTTGATAATATTGAAGTTTATTTTATTGTGTAATTCTATTTCAATTTAAATCAGTTAAAATTGATGATAATAAATTTATTTCAAAACCTGAATATTTTTCTATGGAAAATTTATAAATCTTCTTTTGAGTCAGATGTCATCTTTCGTTTTTCCAAATTTGGACTTTTATTGCTCAGTTTATCTTAATTCTGGCAGAATAGCAGCATTTCGGGTACCGATTATCGACTTTTGATCGGATGATCGTACCACTAATATCTGTATACCGTTTTGATCGTCTCGTCGCGCTGATCACCACGGTATATTTATTTTTGTATTTTGAGGCCCGGTACAAGACGGGGACAATCAAACTATATACTGTACTGGTACCAAAATTCGTGACTTTTGATTTCCTTTCTTTCAAATTTTGAACCGTGTCATCCAAGCAAGATAATTGCTTTAATAAATGTTGCAGAATCAATGGACAGACGTTACCATTCCCATCATTTCTCTTTATTACATCTGGTACGTTTTCCTACCTCTCTGCCTTTTTCCATTCTGATGTTTCAAAAGAAAATTAATATACCAGCTTTTCTACTTCATATTCCTGTAGCTCATTTTTCTTCCTCACCTTTCAATTATTTTCCATCCCTCCCCTGCTCACGCTCAGATCCACCTATTGCTTCACCAAAACCTGCGGCCTCATCCTCCCCCTTCATCTTGCCTACCGAAGCCACGCTTCACCACGCATCCATCTCCACCTACCCATCCGCCTCTCTCCCTCACGCAGCACGTAGCTCGCAACCACCGTTCAACCACCTTTCTTTTCCTTGACAGCCGATCACCTTCTCTCTCTCGACGCCAGCACCCGACCTCCTCCACGCGTCAGCCACTCACGGCCCCACCAGGAAATCGCTCTCCACTCACAAGGCCCCCTATCCTTCCATCTTGCATGTCCTTCATCCCTGCAATCTAACCGAGCTTCTCTTGTCTATGCGGTATGCATATCATCTTTATCTTTATATTTATGATATATGTCCTTGTTCGAGCCTGCAGTTTTTCTTTCTTTCAATCTGAAAACTACTTTATCCTTTGTCTTGTATTTTATAGTATAGAGAATTATATTGGTTTTTAGAAAATATGGTTTATATTTATATAACTCAGTTGATATATATTATATGTATGTGTAAATAAACCTGTTGTTTACTCTATATTCTTCTATATATGTACGAAAAAAATATTATATTATATTTTATCATGCCATAAGCTTCGGCCCTTGGTTGTATAAATTGACCATATATAGATCTGCGTATTATTATATATGTACTTTTTTCCAAAATTTTGGGTTCCGGTGTGTTATAATTTTCCTGTATACAGTGGTATTATAAATGCATATGAATTTACATCGTATATATATATATATATGTTTATGTACCGGTTAGTTCCTAGATATTAGTTTTATAAATCTTTAAACATGTTAGTTATATAAGTATTTATGTAATTACAGTGATATATAAGTTTAAGTATTAATTAAAGTTGTTAACAAGTTTCTTTTACCGTTAAATATATACTTTATATAATTTGCATTTTCAAGTTTCGGCTACTGATGGACATATTATATATATTTTGTATTACAAGTCGTTTACTGATTTGATATATATATATTATATATAATTGGTATTACAAGTTCTCAATTACTGTAGATATATTGTGTAATTTGCATATATTATGTTACGTACGGGATTTGTATATGCAGATTTAGATATAAACTATATATATATATGTGTACGTTAGTTATACATATGACAACTGTTATTTATAATAAGGTCTAGGTATATGAGTTTATAAAAGCTATAGTATTTATACATAGTGGTAGTACAGTTATAGATTTGGTGTTGGCAATTTTTAATTTACAGTGTTTATGCTCGTTTTCCTTTTATATATATAAGTTTGTGTGCTAGTTATATTAATTTATATACTGTATATGTACAAGCTTATAAGCGTATTAGATTATCTGTTGTAAATCTTATTTGATGGGTATGTACTAGCCCATATTAGTATTGTATATAATATATTATGTGTTGTATAAATTTTGTATTTTATATATATATATCTACCACACATTAGTACGCTTGAGTTGATTTTAAAATATATTATATATGTGTTTAATTTAAAATAATGATTTTGAAATATATATATATATATATATATATTCAATTTAAAATGTGTTTGTATTTAGCATATGTTTTATATATGAAAATAGTTATATTCTGGTATATACATAAGTTCGCTTCTACCATATATCTGCATAGACCCTGTTCTGATTTGAATTGTTTTATCAATTCCTCATTATCAGCTTTGTCCGGCCAATTCATGCCAATTCTGTTTTACTATGGAATTCATGCTTGGATTTGTAACTCATCTCACTCTCGTTCGTCCCTCTAGCCTCGAAAGGTGAGAAATCACTCACGATTAACGTTCTTCTATTTATTAAATTTGATTTCAATTGAAACGACAATTGAAATATGCTGTTGTAGTTATTTAATTTGTTATATATGTTATTATCTGTAACTGTTCACCTGCGGGATATGACACCATATCCTGTTGTTTATATTATATTGTTATTGATGATATATGCTTGTTATTTTATTTTATTATCTGTTATCACTCTGCAAGTTCCCTGTAGTTTAGAAATCACTATGGGTTGAAATGATACATACCCGAATGGACTTTAGAATAGGAGAAAATCGTTATGGGTTGAAATGATAAACCCAAGCGATTTTCATTTGAATTGAAATTGGGATTACGGGTTGAAATGATATCTACCCGTATATATTTAAATTACGGATTGAAATGATAAATATCCGTATCACTTAACCATATGATAGAAATGTATACAAACACCGTTGGTCCATATATTTAAATATTTTGAAAATAAATTCTATGGAGTGGAGAAGAAAAATTTATATTTTAAAATAGATTTTGGTAATAATTTGAACAAATTAAGGTTGGGAAGATAATTTGAATTTAGTTGAAATTGTATTCATTAAAGAATTTTATTTAATTAAACCGATTTGAAACTTATTAAAATTGAGATGTAAGATATGATTTCTAACTTGGGTTTGATTTATAAGTAAGTTAATGAATATTTCTTGTTTAAAATAAATTTAAGGAAATATATAAAAAAAATGTGTAAATTTAAGGCTGGTTAAATGATATTGAATTTATTAAGTGAATATTCCCTGATTAAATAATAATAAAGTTAAATCAAGAGCTATATGAAACTGTTAAATTTAACTTTGAAATTGTTGAATATTAAAGCTTTGAAATATATTGGAATTTTAAATGGTTTATTTTGTGATTCAGATTTGTATTTGAAATCGATATAATTTGAATTTGTTATTTAGAAACTGAATTGAATAAAATGGAAAATTTTAGATTGAATTAAATTGAAATTTAGAATTTGGAGTTGATTTGAATCGATTTGCGAGACTTGAGAAAATTAAATGCTTTACTTTATAAATTAATTAATATATACTATCTTGGAAAATAGTTATATTTGAAATGAAATGATATTTGGTTTTTGAAGTATAAATTAAATTGAAATGACCACAGTGTTATGATGTATATTTCCACCTTGTAGATAGTTCTGAAGATCCTTAGAGAATGGTTATCCCAAACATCCTTTAAGTTACTTGTATTTCAATTGATATTTCACTTGGGTTGGATTTATTAGCATAAGAATGTTAATCCTGACTCGAGTGTTTTGTGTTTTGCTTTACGCTCGGGTCAGACCGAGTGATATAGCATTTGAGACTCACCCTTGGAGTTTGGAGCTTCATTTGGAGATCCAACTATCGATTCAGCTTTCAGCTTTTCCAGTTGATTTGTTCAGAGAGGTCATCTATTTGTACTGAAGACTTCCTTGTATTTGAGATATTCTGTTGTATTTTATTTTAACTCTGATGTTTATATAGTAGCTTCATGAACTACTATTTTATCTATTCCGCTGCGTATTATTGTATTACTCTGTGTTTGTGATTCTGTGATTGATTTATTTACTGCATATGCTGAGTTTTGCCAAATTTAAATTAACAATCTGATATTTTGAATTATTCAAGTCAGACATGTGTGGATTTATTGTCGATTTGAATGGTCCAAAATAGCGGGTCGTTACACAACTCCTTCGAAAGGGTCGTATAACCGCTTTCAAATGGTTTCGAAAGGGTGGGTTTCGAAACTATCCTCTTTCTTTTACTTGGGACTAATCCTTTCGAACGGTATACATTGAGTGTTTCGAAAAATTTATTTTTAAGTATTTCGAAAGGTTTGTTTAAAGGTTTCAAAAGAGGATGTCAAAGGTTTTATTTAATGTTTTCAAAAGGTCTATTTTCATACATTCGAAAGGTATGTTTTGGTCTTTCGACCTAATGTTTTCAAAGTTAAAGTAGATAACTTATTTCGAAAGCGATACTTTTAATGAATTCGAAAGGGATTGTTTAAGGTTTTAAACAAGGGTTTCGAAGGTAGTGATTTGGCTTTAAGGCCTAAAGTTTTTCAGTTAGAAAAGGGTTTTAACTTATTTTAAAGGGATAAAAATCCCCATTGATCTAGGTTTCATCAATATTGTTTTGTGTAAAGTATATATCATGGCATAAGAATTTTGAGTAAAGTAAAGAGCATATTTTCCTTGTTTAAGTATGATTAGAAAAGGGTTAAATCATTTTGAAAGAAATCTTTTCAAGGAAAATTGGATGGGGTAGTTAACCCTAAGTTTGTGACTCAGATATTAGAAGACCATATTGGACTAATATGGGGTCGCGCCTTATACTTAGCTATTAGCCCATAGCTAATATAAGTCCAAAATTCCAATGTGTAGGGCTTTGTCACAGATAAAACTAAAATGATGTTACACACAAGAAGGAATACATAGAGTAGAGGTAGATCATTGGTGAGCCCGCAAAACCATTAGGATCAGTTGACCCTAGGAGAAGTTGGTTAAGGACAGGTCATCCAGTATTGTATCTAACAGAAGTTAGAATATTTATTATATCTGGTAGGCCCAAGTCAGCTAGTGGTTAATAATCAGCCGATAAAACTGTATTGTTCAAAAAGACAGTCCATTGATTACCTGATTTGTATGTATATATGTTATTGCTATTATTGCTATAATCAGTTTGATTGTAGGATTTTGATTTACAAAAGATATATTTTTAAAAAGACATTAGTGAGGGGAAATCTTTTCGCTAAGCGGCGTGGTCTCACTTAATATCAATAAACCAAGATGTAATAGTATTATTCACACCAGACTTTATGTCTGACTCGAAGTTTATGCTTTACCCTTAAACTCTTAGGTGCTCGAAATTAAATTTGAGTAGATTGAGAGTTAAGGACTTTTCAGGTTTAGTAGGTTGGACAAATAAGCTTCCGAAGACGTGCAGGAGGCAATACTAGCTATGTAGGAGTTATTTAGTATTATTTTTGTAACGACCCGTATTTTTCGATAATTAAAAATACTAAATTAAATAAGATTTTGAAATTTAATATTGTGAGAAATTAAAATTTATGATTTATTAATGAGAAAATAATTAGAATATAATTTAATAATGTTGATTTAATGTAATTGACATCTATTTTAAAGTAATTTCAATCAATTGAAATAATTGTAAAGTTAATTTGGTTGTAATTGTAAGTTAATAAGGAATAAAATAATTGTTGGAATTAATGTAATTAAATATTGCAGTTAATATGGTAAAAGATGTTAACGGTAAAATAATGAATGTAATAAAATGTAAACTTATGTTAATAAAATTCATAGGGTATTGTTGATTGAATAGTAAGAATATAAATCAAAATAAATGAATTTATTTGAATTAAAATTATAATTAATGAATTTATTATAGTTGTAATTGAACGCTGTAATTAGTGCAATATTTAAATATTGAATTTGACATGGAAATTTATTTTAATAGATTATTAATTTCTATGTAATCAAGAATGATCAAAGGGTTAACTTTTAAATTTGAATTTAAAGGTGATTAAATCAATTTAATAATAATTTATTTAATTAACGTTTAAAAATAGCCATTTTGGCCATTGTCTCGGATTTCGATGAAACCAGTTCCATCGGATCCGTAACAGTGAATTATTATAGGAGTTCAAGTTTCGTAGCAATTAGACTTGTCGTTTGGCCGTGCGAACTTGAAACGCGTTGAAATCAATTAAAGGAGTTTAAATGAATATAATTTGATTTTGAAAGCTAACTTATATATACAATGGAATTGGGGTTTGAAACTTGTTCCATTGAGTTAAAAAATATCGAAAACATATATTTTGGATGACCTACTTTCGTTTCGGAAGCGGAACGGGCTTTTCAGGTCGTGTTATTGTTTCGAACCAATTCAATCTGTCTATTCATTCTTGTCCATCTTTATATATATAGCCTATTATAAACCCTAATAGTTTCTCATTTTCTTTTTCTGTACGTATCTTTTCATTCATCTGTTCCTTCTTCTCAAACGTCAGAACATCAAAATCTAATTCCCAATTCCAAAACCCTAATTTCAAATTTCAAATCAAAAACAAAAATTCAAACTCCTCAAACTATGTCATATTATATATCGTTGGAAAGCTCTCGACGAGCGTAATCTAGATCTGAGATTCATTTTAGTTTGGAGGTTTGGTTTGTCCAGAAATTGGTGATCTTTCTCGGCCGTCCGTTTCTAGGGTTTCGCGATCGACGGTGGATCTTCATGCAATCGACGATCGGAAGGTGTGGTGTGGTAGATATCGTCGAGCAGTGTTCATCTAGGGTGGTCGTTCATCTCTAAGACGATGAGGTTCGCCTAAAATTGACGAACTAGGGCAACAGCGGTGGAGCGTCCCTTGGACGCCGGAGGTGGCGGCGTTTGCAACGGAGAGGCGGCCAGGCGAGGGCGTTCGCATGGTGGTGGTCGATCAAGGCATGGTGGCCTCTAGCGGTGGCGGCGACGTGATGTAGATGGCGGCTGTAGATAGGTTTCGTGCTCGAGCGTACTTCTGCTAGGGTTTGGGTGAGGTATAATTACGTATTTTCCCTCTATTTTATTTAATTTAAAATTTAAATTTTCAAAACTTCTAACAATCATAACTTTTCCTTACGAGCTCAGATTTGGACGCAGTTTTCTCTATTGCGATCATATTGAAATTTTGGACATTATGGAACTAGTTTGGTTAGATTTTGAGACTTTTGGATTTTTAGGCTTTATTTGGATTTTAACTTGTCGATATACCAAAGGTGAGTGATTTAACCCACTCACGAATACTAAACCATCTTATGTTAGTTAAATTAAATTTATGATATGATAAGAAATTTATTGATTGTTGTTTGGTATTTTAAATTGTCATTTAAATTTAATTTGAATGTATATTGAATTAAATTGCCATTTAAATTAATATTGAATTAAAATTGTTAGTTAAACACCTGATAATGATAACCAGTCAATTATTGTGATTTATTGACTGATTTAGATGATAATTATGATGGATGTTTGTTGTTGACATTTTGGATGATTGGATGTTTATATCCCTGTTATCACTATGGGTTGAAATGATGCATACCCGAACGATCTTATAGATTAGGGAACATCGTTATGAGTTGATTTGGATATTTTGATTCGGGATACGGGTTGAAATGATATATACCCAGAAAATTTAACAATTTTGGGTTTGAAATGATACATACCATATCACTTGACCATATGGTAGAAAACTATATATGGACACCGTTGGCGGTTTTAAATTATTTTCTAAATGGTAAAGTATGTATTATTTATAATTTTATTTTTAAATTTTATTTAATGATTTATTTAAATTCTATATTTGGAAAATAATTTATTTAATATGTTTTAAAAGTTTCAAATTATAAGTTAATATATGGTTTTAAATGTAAATTTAAGATTTTAACTTATAATTTTGTTTAGTTTTTAAATATATAATTTAAATAGTTTAAAATTTAATTAAATAAAATATTTAATATAATTTTAATATATATTTTAAATTTAAGTTAATATAATAAATATAGTTAATATAATAAATATAGATTTTTATAATAACTTTAATAAATAAAAATTGTAAGAGGTTTTGTAAAGAATTTATAAAGGTTGTAGAGATTTTATAATGAATTTTGTGAAAAGGATTTTTATAAAAGATTTTATAAAGGATTTTTATAATAGCTTTATAAAGGAGTTTATAAAGGTTTTAAAGGATTTTTATAAAGGGTTTATAAAAGGAACTGGTTTAAAGGGGAAGAGTTGTACACTGTTTTGGAATTTATAAATAGCTTTATAAATGGTTTTAAAGCATATAAATAGTTTATGAGTGGTTTAAGAGAGATTTATAAATCATTTTTTAGTCTCAAAGTGGGGGAGGCCACTTAGTAGCTTTGCTACGCATTTGGGTCGATAAACTGATTTTGATTTAAAATTTCTAAGTATGGTTTGATATATATAAAAGATATGAATATATATATTATTTCAAAATGATTTGAAATGGAACCCGGTATTTTAGTTCTTAAGTTTTCCATAAATTAGGGATTTCAGTTATTGTAATGAAATGAAAACTTGACTATTTTAATAAGTTGGAAACTTCCAAATTGAAAACTGAAATTAAAAGAAAAATGTTAATGAAAATATAAAGAAATTGGAGACTTGTAACTTGTAAATTAAAAGATAATGGAAATTAAGAAGGTGTAAATTGTTGAACATTTTTGTTAACTAAACTAAATAAGATAAATTTGTATACCATTCAATTACATTCTAAAAGACATATATAAAACTTACTAGAAATGTTTAAAAGTTGTAATGTTAAATATGAATATGTAATAGAATATTATACAAGTAAAAGCTTAATAACAAAAATGTTTCAATATGAACATATGTTTATAAATAAAAATTTAAGATGTATAAGAGTATTATAAACTTAAGTTAACGTTTTTGTGACGCCCCACCTCTATGCTCACAATAACAAAGAGTATTAAAAGAAATACTGTCTGTTATTACGAAGAATAAGGTTGGATAGGAGCGGCCATCCGTAGTTGGCCTTACACTAGTATTGGTTACTTCGATAGGAGTGGTATATATTTTTCATTTTTCATCTCTTATTTATTTACTCCCATCGACATACCCAATTCTAGTATAAAACGAACTACGATGGTTCATAATAGTTTAGGACAATATATATAATAATAACACAGATAATAAAATGCGGAACACAGATAACAAAAGTCTCATATATATATAACTAATGTCAGTTACAATACATTTGACACAATAAATATGATACAACTACAACTGTCGACTCTGGAAGTTATATATACAAGTACATTATCAACTAATATACATGAATACATATCATCCTATACAATGACACGACTACTACAAAATGACGAAGAATACTTCAGAAGATATGAAAAGACTTCAGAGCTCAAGCAGCATCCCAAAGCAGGAAATCTACAACCTGAAATAACTCGGGTCTGACCCGAGTATTAAATTCAAAAGAAAATAATACACGGGTCAGTCTAATTCAAACTCAGTTATTAATGCACAGAAGCAATAATAATCAAATAACAAATAGACGACAGTCACAGAAATCTCGTATATCCGACTCCTCGATAAGAGAATCGGATAACGGCAGATATAACACTAAATAGTGTTAAACAACAAATCAACAAATCCAAATCATCAACAAGGCTAAGTAAAAGATTATCGATGAAGATAATATGAAAACCACAGAATTGCCTAAACAGCAATTAACACCAAAATCCAATTATTAAATAAATAATTAGCAACTCGGAATCTAATTATCAAATAGATAATTAGACAAATCTCAAAATGATCCATCAAACCAAATTCTGTGTGGCTGCAGTACACGCACGCGTGCACTGCCTCGCCACTACAGTAAGTCAAAATGATCAAGGCAACAAACCCAGATCCAAGTGCAACAAAAATAAGCCAAGTCGAAATGCATAAATGTTCAACCAAAAACTGAAAGGCAACTCAACTTAAATCCAATGAACGAAGGGCATAAGAATACACAATAAAAGTTCACGATCGAGTACAAGGTCAAACCCGAGTTTTGCAACTGGATTCAACTCAAGTACCATTTCAAAAATCAACCCAACTCAACAAATATGATGTTGTGTACAATACAACATCAAACTCAACAAATTCAAGTGACCAGACACACGTGTATAGTGAAGACCACAAAGGCAAAGCCTCAGTATCAAATCAGAAGTGAAGCCATGTACAAGTCGATGGCAGCCTCAACCAGATGATCAAGTGAATATATACAAGTTCAGTGTAAATCAAAGAAGACAACTCGAGTGAACCAGACTCAAGATCACAAGTACAAAGCATACTTGGTGACTCAAATCAATGCAGACATGGATCGAAAAGAGCAGACTTCACAGTGCAAGTTCAAGTGAAGTGTACAACCAATGTAGACAATGCAAGTGCGGGCTATATATAGCACAGGGTGCAAAGGAGATGATCAGTGCATATGAATTTAGGTAGTGCACAGGTATGCAGACTAAAGAGCAAAATATTCTGGATCAAATGCCAAAAACTATAACTGAAGATCCAGACTATAATGAAATCCCAACAACTACAAGTACAAAGTGTCGACCAAGCTAAATCAACAAACAACTCAGAGGCCAGAGGGATCAATATGGCAACAAGGCAAATATACATGAATATATGTACACTATGTCAACATAACAGCATGAAGCAAATTACTCAAATCCAGACACAATGACTACATGAAGGCAATCAGGATAGTAGTTCTACACAACATCAAGTGCATTCTCTACATGAAAGAAGTCAACATATATGATCAAGTGAAGTCTAACCATCAAGTTCAAATCATCCAAGTTCAAAGTGCAGACATAATTATTAAGCTACAGATATGATCAAGGATCTCGAATTATATTTAAACCGTAGGGTGAATAAGATGTGAGTGAAAAATCACTTAAGAAAACTTCAATTAAAAGATTACTACTCCAACCACATATATACATATAGGCACGTATATGTATACATGTATATGAGCTAGAAGCAGTGACAATAACCCATGTGAATCATCAAAAAAAATGCAACATGTATACAACTGTAACTGGACAGTACTAGCATCTCAACCAAGAACAAGACAACGCGGAAGCAAAAAGGCAAAGGCCAGCCCATGGAAATGAATCGAGCAAGTGCACACATAAACATATTGCCTTTATTCAAAACAGAATATTTAAATTCAAACATCTGCAGTTTAAATTACTCCCGAAATCACCAACTGATAAGTAAAATCAACCATGATCAATATCGAAGACATGGAACAGTTCAAAATCCATACTAAAACAAAATCAACATAAAGGTAACTATTAATATCATATACTCAAGTCCATTGCACACTTACAGGTTACGGAAATTCAAAAATCAAGACGAAGTCGAGAATGAACAAGTCAATTTTTCATCTCAAAGCCAAAAGAATTCAAAGTCGATATCAACAGATCAAAGTCAGCAATTTTCAAGCAAACAACAAAATTCGAACGGCGAGCAACTAAATCGAAAAACTCAAATACTTGAATACAAACGAAAATCACAGAATTCAAACCCTAATTACCCTTGAGTATGAATTAGATGTGAGGGGATGCTCACCTTAGCATCGACGAGTAAGCAACGAATTGTAGAGTATTCGCGACTTCAAAATCTCGAGCCCTAATTCTTCAAAGCGGAACGACGAAATTTAGGCCGCCATTATTCTTTCTTTCGTTTTGATTTAGGGTTGAACGAAAATGAATTGAGGGGGTAAAGGGGACGGGTTGCCTTAACTAGTTATCACGGCAAAACAATAAATCATGGGCCAGATTAAATTTCAAAAGCCCATCAACATTTAACAAATTATAAAAGAATTTCAATTCGATTTAAATCTGCATTAGCAATTAACAAACGATTTAATCGTCATTTTGACGATAAATAATTGTTGTAAAACTCCGGGTTGTTACAGACTCCGCTCCTTATAAAAATTGCGTCCCCGTAATTTTCATAATTAAAGTTATCAATAACAATTATTTTTCTAACATAAACTGGTTAAGCTAGAAAAATAAGGTCAAGAACACAGACGCCAAAGAAATCTTTTAATTCCATAAAAGAAATTCACAAATCCTCAACAAAAACTAATTATCAAATAGATAATCAGAAACAATCAAAACTGAATAAATACAATTATCAGCGGTATTTAATTATCAACTAGATAATTGAAATTCGGAAATCACAATACAGCAATATCTAATTATCGATACAATAATTAGAAAACAACCAAATCTAATTATTAACAAAGATGATTAGAAAGCACAAATCACAATTCGCAAAACTGCAGATATCTAGTTATCCAACAATTAACTAGAAAACACAAACTCCATAATCAGCAAACTCTAACTATCAACAGAAATAGATAGAAATGGCAATTCAATAAAATCAACATAATCTAGACTCAATTAGAGACTAGAAAATCTCATATCAATAAAATCAGCAATCAACCAATATCTAATTATCACAACGATGATCAGGAAATACAAATCAACAAATATTTAATTATCAAAAACGACAATCAAATCTCAAATCAACAAATATTTAATTATCAAAAACGATAACCAAATCTCAAATCAACAAATATTTAATTATCAAAAACGATAACCAAATCTCAAATCAACAAATATTTAATTATCACAAACGATAATCAAATCTCAAATATCTAATTATCACAAGCGATAATCAGAAACAACAAATATTCAATTACCTGCAGATAATTGGAAACAACAAATATCTAGAAATCAATTAAGATACTCTAGAAAATCAACATGAAAGGTTGGATCGATCCCATCAGATGGCGAGTTTTTAGTTCGCCGCACGTGCATCAACAAATGGCCAAAGCCTACCAAGTACTCAACATAGTTTTGGCGCCCATCAGATGACCCGAAGTTCCGTAGAGTGACCCGAAGGTCTAGTACTGTTATTTGACCCGAAGGTCCATCAAAGTGGCCCGAAAGCCCAACAAATGACCCGAAGGTCCAACAAATGACCCGAAGGTCCAACATAGTGGCTCGAAAGCACACAAATCATCAGAATCATCAAAACATCAAATATTTCAATTAACGAGTCCGGAATGAACCAAAATAGCAAACGCACATGTCCCATACCACGTGTTTTACTAAATCGTTTGATTCTCTTCATCGTTTCCTTGAAAGTGCAAAATTGTGGATTTTGTAAAAACACATTTTACATTCTCAAACGGACAAGTCCGAAATTAAGCGAATCAGTAAAAGAAAGGGGGCATAGTCCTCGATTTTGCTGAAACGTTTAAATCGCTTCCTCATTCTTTTGAAAGCGCAAACTGTAAAATTCCTGAAAACAATTTTATTTATTTTATAAAAATAACAATTCACATTCTCAACTGGACAAGTCCGGAGTTAAGCGAATCAGTAAAAGAAAGGGGTCATAGTCCTCGATTTTGCTGAATCGTTTAAGTCGCTTTCTCATTCTTTTGAAAGCGAAAACTGTTAAAATTTTTATAAAACAATTTTTCAATTTAAAACGATTTTCCAATCACGTGATTAAAGCAACAACATCAGTAGCAATTTCGAAAAGAAAATTGTACTTCTCAAAACACCGTAAAAATGGATCTCAAAATCAGCATTGCGGAATAACCGTTTGAAAATCCACTTTTAAAATTTGACGGTTACTGAAGCCAAAGCGACAGTAATTTTTATACATCAAAATATCATCAAAATAATTCACATCAAAATGTAACACTTGTGAATTTTCATTCATTAAAATTGTCAACAAAACACCGTGCTTCAAAAATTTAGCATCGATGTAAAAATCCCGTTATAAAAATAACGGCAACAAAATACGTTTAAACCAAACATTGGCTCAACGTTAAATTAATGCAGTAACGTGCAACTCAAAATTGCACGTATACTACAAAATGAACAAAGAAATCATTCGAATGTATCTTCAATGAAGATAATTCAGAACAATAAAAACTCAACAAAAATCACATAACTGCAATCGCTTCGAATCCTCAAATCGGATTCGAAATTTTCAAAGAAACAAAATAAACCCAACTATGTAAACAACAATGAAATTGATTTCAATTTCATATTTTGATTTTTAAATCAAAAAGATTATCAGCTGTATTCAGCGAAGACAGTTTCACTGTTTCCGCTGTGCACTCTGATAAACAGAACACAAATCAATCAATCATTAAAACACAGTTCCACCATTATTTTTAAATAAAGATATTTAAAAATTTCATCATAATTTCAAAACTTTAGTTTTGACTCAAAGCACAAATAATAACATCGACCAATAGTTGTAACACATGTTCCATCTAAGTTATGTTTTATATTATGTCTATAAACCCCAAGCTCTGATACCAACTGTGACGCCCCACTTCTATGCTCACAATAACAAAGAGTATTAAAAGAAATACTGTCTGTTATTACGAAGAATAAGGCTAGATAGGAGCGGCCATCCGTAGTTGGCCTTACACTAGTATTGGTTACTTCGATAGGAGTGGTATATATTTTTCATTTTTCATCTCTTATTTATTTACTCCCATCGACATACCCAATTCCAGTATAAAACGAACTACGATGGTTCATAATAGTTTAGGACAATATATATAATAATAACACAGATAATAAAATGCGGAACACAGATAACAAAAGTCTTATATATATATATATATATATAACTGATGTCAGTTACAATACATTTGACACAATACATATGATACAACTACAACTGTCGACTCTGGAAGTTATATATACAAGTACATTATCAACTAATATACATGAATACATATCATCCTATACAATGACACGACTACTACAAAATGACGAAGAATACTTCAGAAGATATGAAAAGACTTCATAGCTCAAGCAGCAACCCAAAGCAGGAAATCTACAACCTGAAATAACTCGGGTCTGATCCGAGTATTAAATTCAAAAGAAAATAATACACGGGTCAGTCTAATTCAAACTCAGTTATTAATGCACAGAAGCAATAATAATCAAATAACAAATAGACGACAGTCACAGAAATCTCGTATATCCGACTCCTCGATAAGAGAATCGGATAACGGCAGATATAACACTAAATAGTGTTAAACAACAAATCAGCAAATCCAAATCATCAATAAGGCTAAGTAAAAGATTATCGATGAAGATTATATGAAAACCACAGAATTGCCTAAACAGCAATTAACAACAAAATCCAATTATTAAATAAATAATTAGCAACTCAGAATCTAATTATCAAATAGATAATTAGACAAATCTCAAAATGATCTATCAAACCAAATTCTATGTGGCTGCAGTACACGCACGCGTGCACTGCCTCGCCACTACAGTAAGTCAAAATGATCAAGGCAACAAACCCAGATCCAAGTGCAACAAAAATAAGCCAAGTTGAAATGCATAAATGTTCAACCAAAAACTGAAAGGCAACTCAACTTAAATCCAATGAACGAAGGGCATAAGAATACACAGTAAAAGTTCACGACCGAGTACAAGGTCAAACCCGAGTTTTGCAACTGGATTCAACTCAAGTACCATTTCAAAAATCAGCCCAACTCAACAAATACGATGCTGTGTACATTACAACATCAAACTCAACAAATTCAAGTGACCAGACACACGTGTATAGTGAAGACCACAAAGGCAAAGCCTCAGTATCAAATCAGAAGTGAAGCCATGTACAAGTCGATGGCAGCCTCAACCAGATGATCAAGTGAATATATACAAGTTCAGTGTAAATCAAAGAAGACAACTCGAGTGAACCAGACTCAAGATCACAAGTACAAAGCATACTTGGTGACTCAAATCAATGCAGACATGGATCGAAAAGAGCAGACTTCATAGTGCAAGTTCAAGTGAAGTGTACAACAAATGTAGACAATGCAAGTGTAGGCTATATATAGCACAGGGTGCAAAGGAGATGATCAGTGCATATGAATTTAGGTAGTGCACAGGTATGCAGACTAAAGAGCAAAATATTCTGGATCAAATGCCAAAAACTATAACTGAAGATCCAGACTATAATAAAAGCCCAACAACTACAAGTACAAAGTGTCGACCAAGCTAAATCAACAAACAACTCAGAGGCCAGAGGGATCAATATGGCAACAAGGCAAATATACATGAATATATGTACACTATGTCAACATAACAGCATGAAGCAAATTACTCAAATCCAGACACAATGACTACATGAAGGCAATCAGGACAGTAGTTCTACACAACATCAAGTGCAGTCTCTACATGAAAGAAGTCAACATATATGATCAAGTGAAGTCTAACCATCAAGTTCAAATCATCCAAGTTCAAAGTGCAAACATGATTATTAAGCTATAGATATGATCAAGGATCTCGAATTATATTTAAACCGTAGAGTGAATAAGATGTGAGTGAAAAATCACTCAAGAAAACTTCAATTAAAAGATTACTACTCCAACCACATATATACATATAGGCACGTATATGTATACATGTATATGAGCTAGAAGCAGTGACAGTAACCCATGTGAATCATCAAAAAAATGCAACATGTGTACAACTGTAACTAGACAGTACTAGGATCTCAACCAAGAACAAGACAACGCCGAAGCAAAAAGGCAAAGGCCAGCCCATGGAAATGAATCGAGAAAGTGCACACATAAACATATTGCCTTTATTCAAAACAGAATATTTAAATTCAAACATCTGCAGTTCAAATTACTCCCGAAATCACCAACTGAAATTGAACTGGAAAATGCCAACAGATAAGTAAAATCAACCATGATCAATATCGAAGACATGGAACAGTTCAAAATCCATACTAAAACAAAATCAACATAAAGGTAACTATTAATATCATATACTCAAGTCCAGTGCACACTTACAGGTTACGGAAATTCAAAAATCAAGACGAAGTCGAGAATGAACATGTCAATTTTTCATCTCAAAGCCAAAAGAATTCAAAGTCGATATCAACAGATCAAAGTCAGCAATTTTCAAGCAAACAACAAAATTCGAACGGCGAGCAACTAAATCGACAAACTCAAATACTTGAATACAAACGAAAATCACAGAATTCAAACCCTAATTACCCTTGAGTATGAATTAGATGTGAGTGGACGCTCACCTTAGCATCGACGAGCAAGCAACGAATTGTAGAGTATTCGCTGCTTCAAAATCTCGAGCCCTAATTCTTCAAAGCTGAACGACGAAATTTAGGCCGCCATTATTCTTTCTTTCGTTTTGATTTAGGGTTGAACGAAAATGAATTGAGGGGGTAAAGGGGACGGGTTGCCTTAACTAGTTATCACGGCAAAACAATAAATCATGGGCCAGATTAAATTTCAAAAGCCCATCAACATTTAACAAATTATAAAAGAATTTCAATTCGATTTAAATCTGCATTAGCAATTAACAAACGATTTAATCGTCATTTTGATGATAAATAATTGTTGTAAAACTCCGGGTTGTTACAGTTTTGAAGTTATTTATAATTAAAGTGAATCGTAAAATTTAATACTATGAATAGTAAAGATTATAACTTCAGAAAATGTTGACATGATTCAGAAACAGATTTAATATTCAATAATACTATATATGAAAGAAATAAATGTTAATGAAAAAAAAAGAAATAAAAGTAGAGAAAGTATGAATTGATTCACTAATGAATATTAATCTTAATTGGAAATCTAGTTATATAAGTAAATGAATGTGAATTAAACTGCAAGGAAACTTATATAATATTTTAAGAATTGATCTATTGATGTTCTAAATAATTGAATGGAAAATAACATATGTAAGTAAATGAATGTAATTAATGGAAAATAATATTGTATGTATGAAAGAAAATAAATGAACAGTAAATGGTGTGAAAGAAACCAATAGAATAAACTTAAATAATATTTAAAATTTATTGTTGTTTGGCTTATGGGATGTTTGGGAAATGATACTTCGATTTGTTCAAGGTTGTATGAATAATCTATTAAGTAATTATCTGAGGCTGTTGAGCCTAATGTACACTTGGTAGTTTATTTATCACCCTTGAACGATGAGAAGTTTCTGAAACTGAACAAACCATTAGTTTTAATTGCTGTGGATGTATGATTGATTCCTTTGTTGCATATAATGGTCGTGCTGTTTTGTTTGCATATGTTTTGTGTTGATTTACTTTTGTTACTAATTGAAACAACTAAATATTTCTCTTGTACATAATTCTCACTATTTTGGATTATATAAGTGAGATACAGGTTTATAGAAGCAATAGCTACTGCTTTTGGTTTCATAAAATAAAGTTTGTTTGCCCAACAAATAGGTACGTTTTCGGATTACTATTTTGCAATGATATTTTAATTTTTTTTCCCATGGTTTGGGATGTTTATTATTGAAATATGATATATATTGTAAATATTATTTTTTCGGAACTAACCGCGCAAAGGAGACTCTGCCGAAATTTTTCATAAATTTAGGACTTAGAAATTTTTTGTGATGGTTGAGTTTTTTTCAAATTCTTATTAAAATAAATTATGTAAATTAATTGTTTATAAATTGATTATTTTGAATAAAATTATATCAAGTTTCTTAATTCCTTCTTGTTCCTTTTCGAGGACGAAAAGTTTTAAGTGTGGGAGAGTGTAACGACCCGTATTTTTCGATAATTAAAAATACTAAATTAAATAAGATTTTGAAATTTAATATTGTGAGAAATTAAAATTTATGATTTATTAATGAGAAAACAATTAGAATGTAATTTAATAATGTTGATTTAATGTAATTGACAACTATTTAAAGTAATTTCAATCAATTGAAATAATTGTAAAGTTAATTTGGTTATAATTGTAGGTTAATAAGGAATAAAATAATTGTTAGAATCAATTGTTGGGACTAATGTAATTAAATATTGCAGTTAATATGGTTATACACACACACACATCAATATGTGGGTCTTCTAACTCATATCTATACATTAGTAAGGTGTATCGGTAGTATATGCCAACTTACCACTTCGTTAGTACCGGAAGAAAGACTGATAGCACGAAGTCTCTACAGTTTTAGTTACCTTCACGATATCACGACACATATCCGTTAATGTGCTCATCAAAGCGAGGACTCAATAATCATGATACGACTCTAGCCTCTATATGTAACAGACTTCTAGCCTAAGTGACACATGGGCGAAATCACATAGTGAAAGCACATAGCTATATAAATATAAGGTGTCCTAGATCTAGGGTGCGACCCAATGATCGGGTTGCTAGGGTGGATTCTAGCCATCTGGTTCTTTCCAAAGTCAATAAAAGTAGTACATCATAATAGTGGCATATAGAACTAATAAATGTAAACACGAAGATATGCCCATCGTCATGCACATAGCCTTACTCGCTGAATATAGACACAAAGCCAAACTCATCACTAAGTGTATCATCTCACACTCATATCACTATGCTCGTCACGTGAGTGACTTTCACTCATAATGAATAACGGAATAAATATCACAGTAGCGTCATATACCACTGCGTGATACTCAAATGTTTATTCACTACTTATAAATTAGACTCAATCTCTACAAATATTCTGCATAACGAGTCCAAAGAATAACTGGAGAAATGTTACTGAAAGTCCTATACTAGATGGTATTATAACTCCATTAATTCAGATTTCTCGTCACACAGAATAAAAATCATCAGAAAATCATATAGAAGAATGTCATCACTGTATCATATCAAAACACTAATCAAATCAATTTCAAAGGTGAATCATTCATAGTATCAAAATCAGCATAGGGAAATAAGAAGTCGAAAAATATGTAAATCGTACATAAAATCCTAATTTAATTCAGAAATGAGATAATAATAATAAAGTTCGACAAAACCTTTCTTTAAACATTTAAATCAAATATTCTAATATATATATATATATATCACATACTAATGGAATATAATTTAAGATGTCCAAATATTAATTGTTAAAACATTTCATATGTAAATTAATTATACACACACACACGCACACATAAAATAACTAATTCTTTTCAAATAGAACTCCTATATTAATAAATTACTATTAAAATCTCATTTCCATATCGAAGACTCTTTAAATGAACTTATAATGCCAAATATTGCTCATAAATATAATTTCATAATTTTCTATAATTAATTATGGTTTTTAAAATTTATTAAATATACAAATCAATTTCTTTTCCTTCCAAATTCACAAAAGCATATTTTTAAAACTTTATAATATATTCATAATGTATAATATCACTTTAAAACTCATAAAATATTACTTAGAATTTACTTAATATTTTTCTAGAAATTTATAAGCTTTTAAACAATTATTTAAATCCAAATTAAATTTTCTTTCAATAATTAAATAATTCAAATATATCAAGATATTTATTTTAAAATAAAACTTTTCTCTAATCAAAAGTGTATATATTTATCTATACAATATCTTTTATTTAATAACATTTTTACTTAATAATATTAATATATATATATAATAAATTAAATAAACAAAAACACATAGGCACGCATGCACAATAATTGTGTAAAATCGGTCGACTCACTGGTCGACCGCTTGAGTCGACCGCAAGCGGTTGACCAATACCTAGATGGTCCATCGATCAAAGGCAAAAATGTGCATGTGATCGTCGGTTCAAGCGATCTTTTGCTCCTTCTTCAACTGTTCTCCAATTGAGTGCATAAGCAACATATACTAGCAAAGATTTAACCCAAACACATCATATACTAAGAATCGAATGACAAAGACATAAATTTCTGAGCATGATCAATCACCTACTCCTACTTCTTCTTCCTTTTCCTCTTCTTATGCACGCTCCAAACATCCACCACATCAACCGAACTTGGATTCCTTCAGGCTAATCGATACAAAATGATATCGAGATGCTTGAATTTATGTTTGGGAATTTTAAATATTTAATTTGGATTTATTTGAGATTTAAAATAGGAGGATGGGAAGAAGTAGCAGCATCAGGTTGTTAAGTGAGTAAACATGCTTTTTTTATATAAATGATAGTGAAGAGTGGAGAGTTAGAAAAATCAAAATATAGAATAATCAGGATAAATGATGATGGGTTTGGGCTTAAAAATATGGGCTTGGGCTCAAGTAAATACAAATTCCACTTCAAAATCACTTCTTTAAGCCAATATTATATTTCAATCACATCACTTTTATAAAATATTATCTTCACATTTCAACTTATTTAAATTTAAATATCTTATTTTCACAATCTAAATCTTTTATTCAATAATTTTTACACTAATTTATTAAATAAATCTCCAAATTCTATTTTAATCGACTAAATTACTATTTTTAACTTCAATTAATATTATTTAAAATTTGGGTTGTTAGATTTATCTTCGTTAAGTTTATGAAGTCTAAATGGATTTTAGATCCAATATAAAATATTCTAAATAAAATTTTCATTTTATTTAATTATGTTTAAAAGGTAATTTTTTGTTTCTTATCAGATATACTTGTTTATATGAAGTGCACGTGCTATAGATTAGAAGTGTATATTGCTAATGGGAATGTAGGTAGGTGTCGGGATTTACACCGCAACAGATTCATTTTCCATTTACATATGCCTTTGTTGTCCATGATATTGATTTACAATATATATATATATATATAACATTTGACGATTTTATTTGATTTAAAATTTAAATTTAACAGCGATAAATTTGGTTTTAAATAAAGAATTGTTTGACATTAAAGGTTGCATTATTACACAAGATCTATTTTATAAATTTGAATTAAAACAACACATGTATATTTCCATGTATGTGTATGTATATAAAATACAACTTTACATTTTAGATTTAGAATAACATATATTTATGAAAATTGTAATTTATGATATATGTATGTATGTATGTATGTATGTATGTATGTATGTAAATGAGATGGATTTAAAAGTTAACAGTCTAGGTTAACTTTTAATTTAGAAATGAAACTAGAGTTTAGGATTTTTTGTAAAACAATAAACTTGGAAAAGGAGATAGTTGATCTAAAATTTGCACTGAAGTCCATTCATAAATTTTTGAAAGGAAAAAAACTTTCATTCTTACATGAGCATTATTCAAAATGTTTGTATCCAAAATTAAGCATATAACCATAGAAATCAATTTCCAATAATGATAAATAATTAACATATGCAATTCATTTACAATTGTGTATGTAAATTTTATAAAAGCGTAAAATAAATCTAAATCACAATTAGCTTTCAATTTTCCTTTATAATAAAATTACCAAAATAGAATAATAAAAAATTGGACAAGATATGCATATGCAAATTTGTGATAAGAACAATCAGATCTAAACAATACATAAAATAACAATAAATTAACAAAGGTGAAAAAGAATCTAAGCATACTAATTTGAGATGAATATTATAAAGGGATGAAGAATATATGTTGATATGAATTCAAACAATACAATAGTCATATATTCAATTAAGATGGAAGATGGTTTTGATTTATATATACAAGATGATCAATTAAACACATGATGAATCTTATAAAATCCAAGCATATGAATGATAAAAATTATAAATTAATTAATTAGATAATTTCCATGGATGTTGACTATAAATCACACATTAAATAATGACTCAAGAGATCCTAGTGAACTCAGTTGAATCAATCTCCGGACCTTACAGGAATCAAAGGATAAGAACCATTTAATATTTTTGATTTTATTTAGTATTTGGTTTTGGAATTCTATGCCCTAGTGGCCATTAAAATTTTTGATTGGAAAAGATAAGAGAGCCAAAGAAAAAATAACCGAATGAAATCTTTAAAAGGAGGAAATAAAAATATAATTAAAGATAGAGTGATTCACCTTCCTTTAATTATTATTTTTGCCTTTTCATTTCAAATTCAAAACTTACCATCTCCTTTTCTTTCTTTTTCAGCCACAACATGAGGGTTTGGGCCTCGAAAAAATTTCAAAATCAATTAGCATTAATCACATTTAAATCCAATCTAAATGGTCTACCGATATTGTATTTCATTGTGCATATTTATAACTTTTATTTACACACTTTATTAAATACTAATGGTATTCAAATAAATCAAATAAAATTTAATAATTAATATTTAGTAATTAATATTTCACTATGTTAATACAACAACTATAAATTAATTAAATCGTGTGGTTATTCGAAGTATTCATTATTTCGGTTGGGTGACTCAAAGTTGTACACTCAGTCAGCGGCTAATATTGAATAATTCAAATATCAACATTCACACGTCATCTTAGCTAGTGGTGTGATATTTTAGCTAAATTTATAGCTTACAAATCTTTCGGTAAAATCTAATTTTACTTGATATAAGTGGCACTCAATAGTAACAATCATTTACACCAACTCCCTTCGTCAACACTATATCGCATTAGGACTTATGTTATTTGGTTTTGGTAAAATTTCGAAAATCTTCTACGTTCAACTTAATTTGTCCATAAACAAAGTCATTGTTTCAATTATAGCATTTATTATTGACCGTGCTACTATAGCTAGAGATTTTGACTTTAAGTTGATCATGGTTGACCCTGATGTTAATCCCATATAACATAAGAGGTGAATTCTCTATCGAATAAGTTTTCACTTTCAATGCTTCAACTCTGACCCAATTATAGTCGTTCAGTGAATGTTATGCCACGATTTAACTATAATCAAAGTGGAGTGTCCAAATTAAAGTTCAATAGTGTTCTCAAGTCGAGAGAACTGTATAACATTGTCACTTAGAGATTCTCTATTTGACCTTATATATTAACTAACAGAAAACTCTCGACTGAATCATTCCACAGTTTTCCAATAACTATTAGTACATAACTCCTTGGTTTCCCAACATCTATGAGTAATATACTACCTAATATTTAGAGAGATTTATGTACTTTAGTCTCAATGGTTGAATCGATATCATTTCTCGAATCATCTTTACTAGGAATATAATTTAAGGATTTTTTATTTAATGTACTTAAATTATATAATTAATTAACATATCATAATATGACATGTATAAATAGAAAGATAAATACATTTTATTTCGAATGAGATTTTATTACAGAGTTAATAATTTACAATAAATTCCAGAATTGCCTTTAGGGCATACCCCCAACTCTATCAATCTCCCACTTGCACTTTGAGCCAACTATGGAATCTCAATCCCATCCATTCAATTAGTTTGTTCAGAACTAGTCGATTTAGTCCATTTGTGAATTGATCACCTATGCTGTCCTTAGTGTCTACTCTTTCGATCAAGACTTCCTTCTTACCTACAATTTCTCTTATTATGTGGAACTTTCGAAGAATATGCTTTGACTTCTTATGAATTCTGGTTTCTTTCGTGATTTGCATCATGGCATTGTAATCACATAACAATGTTATGGGTTTCTCAACAATTGAGAAAAACGCCAGCCCAGTCATAAACTTGCACATCCAGGCCTCTTCTTTTACTACTTCGTTAAGGGCGATGTACTCTACCTCCATCGTTGAATCAGCTATCGTCTCTTGCTTGGAACTTTTCTAACTAACAACCCTACCATTCAATTTAAAAACATAATCAAATATAGACTTGTTATCATCGATATCACTTTGAAAACTAGAATCTGAATACCCCTTCATAAGGAGGTTTTTATTCCTGTAAATAAGGATTAGTCTTTAATATTTCTCAAATACTTATGAATACATATTATAGCCGTCCAATGTTTCTCCACTAGATTAGACTAGTATCGGCTTACGCATCCTAACGCATAAGCCACATCCGGTCTTGTACATAGCGTTGCATACCTTATGGAATCAATAACAGATGCATGCATTATCCACTTCATACATTCATTTTGTGCATCAATATGAGGAGCGTCCTTATTAGAAAGGACAATTTCATATTGCGTCGGAATATTTTCACGCTTGGAATTCTCCATACCGAGTCATTTCAGTATAGTATCTATGTATATGGATCGGGACAATCCAAAAACCTCTTGGATCTATAATACCAAAGATTTAGGCTACTTCTCCCAAATACTTCATAGAGAAGTTCTTGGACAACCACGCTTTCACTGATTGCAATAATGTGATGTTATTGCTAACCAGGAGTGGGTCATCGATGTACAAGACTATGAATGAAACGAACCGGGCTTTTCGACCCACGAAAATCGACCCTAATACTGTGACGACCCACCTTTTTGGACAGTTTAAATCGACAATAAACCACACATGTCTAACTCAAACCATTCAAAAGGGAGGATTGTCAATGGGGTAAATAAAAAAATAAGAGATAGACGAAAAAAACAAAACACAGAATATCGCAGCGGAATGACAAAATATAATAATTAAATAAACAGTTCATGAAGCTGTTTTACAATATACATTTGATTACACAAATTTACAATAAAATCAGAGTACTATCAACAACATACCAAAATGATGCAGCGGAAAAATACTAATAATATAATATACCAAGCTCCGTCTTCGTCCTCCGGAAATAATTTCTTCAAACACTGAAATGCTTAGGCTAACCCGAGTGTAATGAAAAGACAAAACACTCGAGTCAGAACTAAAAATTATTATGTAAGTTAAATCAACAACAAATAAATATGAGTGTAATAGCTTCAGAGATGTTTACGGGATTTTACATCTCCTATCCAATGTATAACGTGAGTGCAATAACTTAAGAGATGTTACGGGATTTTCCATCTCCTAAAGATCCGTTAAACTTTCAATTTGTAGTAAAACACGCTATATATGTAGTGTCTATCAGTAAAGTATAATATTGAAAATAGCATTAAGGTGTTACCCATATCCCCCTTAATACATTTTTATAGGCATCGTAGTCTATACAGTACTGTAAACTCCACCATAAACCGGTGTGCTATGAGGGAGCACTCCATAGGTACGATTAACCAAAATCATAGTGGGCTCGGTAAGGATAATATGACAAGGCACGCGAGGCAATGCCCAGGGTAGGATTCTACCGTTTTGAACTCCCAGACTGGTGGTAACGCATAGCAGCTACTACCGCCCACCTCGAGACACACTCCCATAATCAAGGGTGGCCACCAATCAATCACAAAGTCAAAGATATGATTTCGAAGAAGCGGGTTCGATAGGGGGAGCGACCCCACTTGGCCCGGTATAGCTCCTATTTTAGTCATTTTAATTATGACTTGAAAGTCAAGGCTATCCATCATCGTTCTCTTACTTCATTCCAGCAAACGCCTCCAATTCAACCACTTCATTCTGGATAACATCCACCACGTACACAGTGGTTAAAGTGGTTCCAATATTGACAGAGTGTATGCCAATAAGAGGCCCCGGTCTCCTTAACAACCAAACGTCATTTTTCACACCGGTTGGTTCTTTTACATTTCGAAAAGGATTCATGTTTGATATCAAAATATCATATTCACTTCAAAAATACCACTTCATTTCAAAATACCATATGTACTCAAAATATGTCATTTTCACTTAAAGATATCATTTCAAATTCCAACTTAGGTTATAACTTCATTTAACCACATTCGCATTTAAATCAACCATTTAAATATAAAATTCCAACTTTGCACAGATTGAAACTTTTAGAAATAGTTTGAACAGGTTTAAATAGTCTAAAATAGTTTAAGGATTTAAAACAGTTTAATATAAAATGGTTTGACTATTGAAAAAGGTTTATATAGTAAAATAGTTTGGAAAATCTAAATAATTTTAATATTATAAAGATAGAATTTAAACGGTTTATATTAAAATAATTTATTTTGAAAATAATATCAAATAAAACCGTTTCTTTTCCATTTCAACAATCTGGACCCATGTCTAATTTCAAATCAATAATTCAATTTCAAAAATCAAAGTCATATATCAATTACAATTTTCACATTTCCAATTAAATTCTTTAAAAAATTTCCTTTTTACCAATTTCAATTTCAGCATTTCAAAGCTTGAATTAGAAAATAATTCAATTCATATAAATCCAAAATTTTATTCCTTTAAAACAATATCATTTAATCAAAATCTCAATTTCAAGATTTTGTTAACCCATTTATTTAACCAATCCGGTGTCCGTATATAATTTTCTACCTTATGGCCAAGTGATCAGTTATTTCAATTTTAATTTCAAGGATGGATATATATCATTTCAATCCAAATCAACGTGTCATAGGTATATATAATTTCAACCTATTTCTTAATTTATTCGAAATAATTCAAATAACGGTTTTTATGTTGTCACTTAATATACAGGGTGATAACAGAGATAAAAAAAATAAACAATCCAATCATCCAAAATGTCAACAAATAAACATCCATCACAGTCAACATCCAAATCAGCCAATCAAACACAACCATCAACTAGTAATCAATATCAGGTATTTAATTAGCAATTTAATTTCAATATTAATTTAAATGGCAGTTTAATTCAATAAAATCCAAATTAAATTTAAATGAAAATTTAAATTACCAAACAACAATCAATAAAATTCTTATCACATCATAAATTTAATTCAACTAACATAAGAAGAATTAGTATCGCGTGAGTGGGTTAAATCACTCACCTTTGATTTATAGTCGATTAAAAATCCAAATAAAGCCCAAAATTCCAACAGTCTCCAAATCAAACCAAACCAGTTTCATGTTGTTCGGAATTTTTATACGATCCCAATGGAAGAAACCAAATCCGAATTCGTATGCAAAAGTTACGAGGATTAGAAGTTTGAAAATTTTAAACTTTTGAATTAAAAATAAAACAAAGGGTAAACTTGTAATTTCAATTACCTTCTGAACCCTAATAGTCGTTCACGAACTTTACAGCCATCGATTTATGCCCAGCCGCCACCTTCACCATCCAAACACCAACGCTCTGTGCCACGCGACCACGATCCGAAGCCACCCTCAAACTCTACACCTCCGGCCGACCCCCCTTAGACCTTGCGACCACCTCCGCCTCACTGAAGCTCGCCGTCGTCGCTGCCGTTAAAATGCCAATTTCTGGCGAACCACGGCCACTTCCTAAGGGTTTTCCACCGTAGATCATGACTGCTCCTCCTCCTCTATAAGCCTGTACCTTTCGATCGACGGATCGTTGCAAATCCACCATTGATCGCGAAACCCTAGAAACGGACGACCACGATTGCTTCACTGATTTCTGGATAAACCGAACCTCGATTGTAAAAAACAAGTAATAGACGCAGATTACATTCGTCGAGAGCTTTGCAACGATATATTATATGATAGGTTTTGAGGAGTTTGAATTTTGATTTGATTTGGAATTGGGAATCAGGGTTTTGGAATGTTTGTCATTGAGAAGGAACTGATAATTGAACAGATAGATAGAAATTGTACGTACAAAAAATGAAAATAAGAAGCTTCTAGGGTTTATAACAGTCCATATATAGACAGAGATGGATAAGAACGGATGGAACATATCGAATTGGGTCGAAATGATAACAACGACCCGAAAAGCCCGTTTCGTTCCCGAAACGAAGATAGGTCGTCCAATATATCAAAATATATGTTTTCGATATTTTTAAACTCAATGGAACTAGTTCAAACCCTAATTCTATTGTATGAAGAAGTTAGCTTTTAAAATCAAATTATATTCACTTAAATTTCTTTAATTGATTTCTACGCGTTTCGAGCTCGCACGATCAAACGATAAGTCTGATCGCTACGAAACTTGAAATCCTATTATAATTCACTATTATGGATCCGATGAAACTGGTTTTGTCGAAATCCGAGACAGTGCCCAAACAGACAAATTTCCACATTAATAAAATAAATTATTATTAAATTGATTTATTCACTTTTAAATTAAAATTTAAAAGCTAACCATTTCACCATCCTGGATTAAACAAGCATTACGCAGAAATTTAATAATCTTTTTAAATTACATTTTCCATGTTGATTCCATGATTTAAATATTACGTTAATTTCAGCGTTCAATTACAACTGTAATAAATCCTAGATTATTATAATTTAAATTTCAATAAATTCTTTTATTTTGATTTAAATCCTTATTATCAAATCCACCGAAACCTTATGAATTCATTAACATAAATTTCCATCTTATTATACTCAAACTCTACAGTTAACATCTTTTCTTCTATTAACAGCAATATTTCAGTTACAGAAATTTTATTGATTTCCAAATTAATTTCAACTGATTTAAATAATGCGATGATAATAACCAATTATTACAACTTAGTCATTCATGTCTATTAATTCATTGTTTACAACCAAAGATTATAAATTATTTACCTTTATTATTACAATTGATTGAAATTACATTAAAATGGTAGTCAATAACATTATTAAATTTTGATCTAAGATTTTTTCATTTATAAATCATAAATTTTAATTTCTCACAATATTAAATCCCAAAAATCTTATTAAATTTAATATTTTTTAATATCAAAAATACGGGTCGTTGCAAATACGTCCATTGTATCACATGTCGAGCAATCGAATGCCGAGAGACCCGATTGTTAGGGAAAAGGAAGAAGGAAGAAGATAAGAAGAAAACTAAACAACGCAGAATCTCACAATGGAACGAATAATCTGTAATATACCATAAATCTTTACACACAAACAAAACTGTAATATATGTATATATAGACATTAATCAGAGTATACTAACCTATTTCAGTCTGGACAGTTATAATAGCCCATCCTCACAATTTCTGATAAACACAACAATAAATACAGCGGAATATAACCATCTACATGAATACGTCTCTAGACCTCCAACTCATCTCCTGAAGCTCCAAGCATCCAAACTAATCCGTAATATGCTCTGTTTGACCCGAGCATTATAATAAAATAACAAACGAGTCAGTTTGAAAAACCAGCGTGAGAAAACACACCCAACTAGATTTAAAGTTATATAAAAATCTTTGTAATCAAAGGTATCTCGTAAGACCACGCCGCATATAAACACAGATGGGTTTTACCTTATGCTAACTAAAACATTTCTATATAAAATCCATTGATATTATAATAATGTCTAAGAGTGAAAATAATAATAATCAAGTAGCCGTGATGCTCGTGATTGTACATCACAACAATACTAGGTATATAATCGAAAATCGGAAAGACGCGTTCGCTAATTGTGTAGGATTTCCATGGAGGTGCCCTCAGTACTTCGAGGAACGGTCCTCCTGCACTAGGATCAGAGATATCCTTCCGAAGCAGCAGACATCCCTAGTCATGTACCACCGGAAAAACACAGCTGGTCTTGCTAAGACCGAGTGCATCGCCCCATGCATGCATAACAACTATAAGTGACATCTAGGAGGAGCCGACTATACTCTATGGGTTTGCCAACCCTCCTGGCCATGCCTCATATCTCTTGTTCTAGTCATTCCCGCTAATGAGGCTACATCTGACATTTCAGCTTATGCACTGCCACCAAATAGATCATGGAATTCCACATGGATTCCAATACCCCAACGGTCTCGGAATCATGCATAGATTCCCACATCTCAATTAGATCTTGGAATCACACCTGGATTCTCATACCCTAACGGGTCTCGGAATCACACATGGATCCCAACATCCTAATATATCATGAATCTCCTCCATAGAACCGTATATGATTTTTGGAGTGGTTATGGGTTCGAGTCATCTCTTACGAGTACACTCCTCCGTTTCCCGGGTGCTCCACAAAACTAAACGCCAATTTCTGGAATGCTAAATACTGGTTCTTTAGGAAATAATCAGACAATACATAAGAGCGGGGATCACCCCTTAACCGTTTAAGTGGACGGATCTCTTTATCATTTGTCTTAGAAGAACGAAACGAGTTTATATGTATAGTATAGCACCACCGATGGTAACTGTACCATATAATTTCTGTGTTTCTCCTAGATATTTCCAGAGTTAAAATCCTTCGGTGTTAAGTAGGGAATATTTTTGTACCACCAAAATTAATAGGGATTACATATTTAGGGCAAGATTTTATAGTCGATTATTTAACTATCAAATAAACAAACATTCAAACAAAGATTATATTTCATAGGAAAAACCAACGCTGGTTAAGCAGATAAGCACTTACTGGCCTCATTTCCTAAATCTTCATAAATAAAACCCACTTTGTAAATTACTTGTATATAAACACCTTTACAAAGATATACTCGCAAATCTCTATATTTCAATACTTAGAAATATCCATATACTTATCTCAACGGTATAAGTATATTCATAGAATTTAGAAAAAAATTCTTTTTATTCGATCCAAAACTCATTTATAAAACTCCTTCTGATTCTCTAAAAACATTTATAAACCATTTTATAAATCTTCGAAAAACTATTTATAAACCCTTATAAATTCAATCACTTATAAGTTTCTTGTACATTTCAAAGATCACTGGTAAACCCTTTATGAATCTATAAACCATTTATAAAACTTCTTTTATAGATTTATAACCTATCTCTGAAATTCTTTTTATATCTAACCATTTATAAACTCTCCCACCTTGCAAATAACCTTTCCTTAACTCTTCAAACCATTTTATAACTCTTTTATAAAATGCAAGTCTTCCAACTCTATTTATAGTCTCGAAAACATTTATAAATAATTAAAACCATTTACTTCAAAACATTATTATATAATAATAATTATTAACAATGAACATTATAAATAAATGGAATTATTAACTTTAATTATCTCAAAATAATAATTAATCATTCCAAAATATTGTTTAGGAAATAATAATAATAATAATAATAATCAATCTTTACCATTTTATAAATAATAATAATTTATTTTAAAACCTTATTAATAATCCTTATTATTAATTTTAAAACCGTAATTATTCTTAAATAATTAATCTTTCAATTTATTAACCTTTTTATAAATTCTTAAAACATATTAACTATAAACAAATAACTTTTAAACAATATTAAAATAATTAAATAACTTTAAAAGAATATTATTATAATTAAATAACCTTAAATTAATATTTATAATTTAATAACTAAAAAAACAATATTAATATATTTAATTAACTTAAAAACAATATTAATATATTTAATCAAACTAAATAATCCTTAAACAACATATTTCCGAAATTCGGTTCCAGATTTTAAAAAAACGTTTCTTGTCTCAAAACCCAATTCCGTCTTAACGACAATTTATAGAATTTTTAAAATACTAATTTAAGGCCAATAGCCATCCAACACTTAGCCAATATCAGTATCGATTTTCTATCACTACTGGGTTTTAGTTTTCAAACAAATAACGATGTTATAACCACAGCATCCACAATCATATTTATTAATCAATAATCTATATAAAGGAAATATTATTGAAATAATATAATTCAATAATAGCGAGTAATCCTGTTGGATCCCTCCAACCTGTTTTCCCCTACATCACAAATATTAGATAATCATAAAATATAAATCAACCTCTTCGAGGTGGGATTCGTATACAAAGGGTCATCCACTCTTACACGGGAACGTACTAGGGTCTCATCCGCTCCAATAGGCGGGAATATATCCAAACCAACCAATAAATATAATAATTCATCCAAATAATCATTCAACAGTTTTTATCAACTATATATCATACTAGTTATCCAAAAAGGTGAAATTAACTCACCGATATTTTCAGTTGTCGTCGAGGCGTTCCGGTTAGGAACTAAAATCGAACGACGTCCGATTTTAGCCCAAATTTCGACAGTCTCCGAATTTGACCAAACTAGTTCCATTGCGAAGCTTTTTTCGTCACGAGTGCAACGCAAAAAGTCTCGTCTCGATCAGACCTCGTTTGGAGTTATTGAATTTTTAAGTTACCGATTATTTAAATAATAATTAAATAAACAAATAACAACTTTTAACTAAATTACAAATTTGCCACATATCTTCTTCCCCAACCTGATGCTATCTCCTGTGCACACTACCCATCACATAGTGCACGGCCGTGCACTGACACGCCACTTCGGCCAACAATCCATCGAACCAAACCCACCATCACACTCCTTGTCTCAATCTCCTTCCACCGGACCCTAAAAATCAACGGCCGGAGCCCCTTATCAAAACGCGACACCAACCATACTCCTCATCGACTGTATAGGTCGTGATGCCTCCCCAAGCATTGCACACCCCCCAGACTTTGCGACGAGCTACGCTCTACCACCACAAACCCGAAAACGAAGTCGATTAGCCCCCAGATTGACTAAATCGAGCACAAACTACAACCCTAGCTTGAAGCTTCCCACTATCGACTGCCCAGACAAGCAACGCACCCATAAATATGCATATGAAAATGAAGCTCTCCTCGATTGAAAGATTTTAAGGCTTGTTTCATATTTTTATATTGGGTAGAATTTGAGATTTAAAATTTTGAATTCAAAGCTTCTTTTTTTCTTTTCGTTAACTGGAAGCGTTTAAATAGGAGAGGGAAGATGGGAAAGAATAAGAGGGGCATGGGCTTGTACGGGAATGAGCAAAAGGGTATGGGCCGATGGAGATGGAACAACGGTGTATGGTCAAATCCGAAAAAAAGATATTATTTAAAAATTCAAAAATATCTAGCTATATAATTCCAGACCCCAATCGAGGCGTGCTGCCTGGCGTTCTATATATTATACCCCTATTCCGAACGCAATGGAACTTGTTTCGAGACCTACTTTGATCCTATGTAGAAGATGGCTTTTTGAACCCAATTATTGTATTAAATTTCCTATATTAATTTCAACGTGTTTCTATCCCGTACGACCAAACGATACGTGTGATCGTTATGAAATTTGACGACGTATTATAATTCATTATTACCAACCCAATGACATTGGTTTCGTCGAAATCCGAGACTGTGCCCCGGAAGGCTATTTTTATATGTTAATTAAAACGAGTTAATTTAAAAATCGAGTAAATCGCTTTTAAATCCAATTTAAAAGTTTTTATTACCTTCATTCTTATCAATAAAAATTAAATAAGCTTTTAAATTATTTTTATCCAACTTAGAATCCAAGATTCAACTATTTAAACAATTTTCAATTATTAAATTCAACAATTAAATTATCCAAGAAATCGCTATATTTGAAATTCAAGTTATTTAACCTATGAAATTAACTTTTCAATATTTAAAATTAATTAAATATTCTAATTCCAAATAACTAAAATTCTGGGTCGTTACATTCTTTCCCCCTTAAAAGAATTTCGTCCTCGAAATTGCCAAGATAGGAAAAATGCCCAAACCCATTTCTTTTCTAAAACTAATTAGTTGAAATAACTTCCCAAATCCATTCAAGCCTTTAACTTCCCAAAACCAATTTGTTGAAACCTTGTTATTACTTTTACTAAGTTCCCAAATTCATCCATAGGTTCCAACTAATATTATCCATTCAATCATTTCAAACTATAACCCAAAATCAAATTTTAGTTATAAAAAAAATTTCTTCAAAATTTCTAATTCGGTAAATTTTTGAAAAATTTCACCAACGTCTCCTTTGCGCGACTAGATCAGAACTACTACAAACGGCCACTCCGGTTCCAACCATCAAAGAAAACAAAAGCCAAGTGGCTCAATCATAAAATCATCAAATCCATCAACAATATGAACATGTACCTTTTTGTTGGGCAACCCAATTTTTCTTATGAAATTAAAAGCATCAAATTAGATCTTGCTTTTATATACCTACATCTTATTTACCAATGATATCCAATCATATAGTTCATAATTATATTATTCTGCAATTTCAATTTTCAACACTTAATTTATTTAAGCCTGTACGATGTACGTATATCATCCATACGCAATATCAAATCTGATCGCTCAGCCGATCACACAATTTCATTTCCAAACTAGTATCATTCACATGACCACTCTAGTGCGGAATCAGATCCGGTTCCTTGATTAGAAACTGTCATTCTCCTTGCATAGCCATATACTATGATAGAAAATTCCAAAACCAACCAAAACTCCATATCTAGGGTTCGCCGTTGAGAATCGAGTGAAAAGTCCTTGTTCGGACCGATGTAGATCATTTCGAAATCATATGCTCGAACTTGGATCAAACCGTTGTACGAATAAAGTAATATACATATAGCTTACGTATTTATTTCAATTGATTCCTTAACTATACCAAATTCCTTTATTCACATTCATTTCATTTACATTCAATTATTCACAATTATTATTCACATTCATTATTTACTTAGTATATTCCTTTCAATACTAATATCACTTAAACACTATTCCATCAACTTTTCTTAAGTTTATTATAAACATCTATACAACACCACTCATGTTTATCATCACTTCATAACTTAAGTCCTTATCCATTTCTAACCAAATTCAATTTTTTTTTCAAATCTCAATTAATTCCATTTCCAAAAATTATTCCTAACTTAGGCTAAATTTTCAAAATTCACTTTATTTAACTTAACTTTAATTTAATTTAATTTAATTCCATAATTCAATTTCAACTTTTACTTTTCTTGCATTCACATTTAACAACTTAAAACATTGCTTTAACTTACTAATTTTCAAATTTTATAAGTAATCAAACTTATTCTCTCATATTTTCATAAAATACCTAATTGAAAATTTCAAAAGTTTAAACACCTTATTATTATTCATTTCAAATCATTTTGAAATAATATATACATAATTCCCTTGGTGTATCAAATTATTCTTTTGAATTTTCAAAATATAGCTAGTTTTATCAAACAAAATCCCAATGGTAGCAATTCCTCTCTTGGAAACTCGAAAATGAACATCGATGATGCTGCAGTCATCATCGAAATTATTTCCAACGACCGAAGTGAGTTTAGTGCTTTTTACCTTCTTTAAATCCTTTTAAACATATTTTCATTCAAAAATATTTTCCAAATAATATTATTATTTTCCAAAACTTTGAAAAACCATTTCCAAAACCAACGGGATTTAAATTTCCAAGTTCCCAGCTTTAAACCCTTTTTACTTATAAATCATATTTATAATATACTTCTGAAATTTCATTTCCTTTCCATTTATAAATCTCATTAATAAATCATATCTATATAATCCCATATGGTTATATAAAATTATTTCTTAATTTTTAATCTGAGTTTGCATTATAATAATGACAACTTTTATTAGAGCACAATAACAAACAACAAACGATAATAATCAACATTATCATTCTCTAACAACCAAGCATACCATATATATTATAATAATTTTCTGAAAAATTATTCCTTTATAAAATATAATCATAGTAAAATTATTTCATTTACCCAATTTCAAAACAATACCATGTCAAATTGCTTTTTTCAAGTGTTTAGAGATCCCTATCAATAACGTTAATTACTCGTATTGACCAGAATCCATAAGCCACTCAACAAATCAACCAACATAATAAAAACATTTTTATATCACTAACAAATACGCGCTCATATATATATATATATACACACACACTCAAACTCATTCTAGGGTGCTACTGACCCTATCTAATGAGTACCCCACCAAAGCCAAAGTTCTCGCTTAACCTTCAACTCTGATACCAAATGTAACGAACCGAGCTTTTCGACCCTCGAAAATCGACACTAATACATCCATTGTATCACATGCCAAGCAACCGAATGTCGGAAGACTTGATTGTTAGGGAAAAGGAAGAAGGAAGAAGGAAAAAGATAAAAAGAAAACTAAACAACAGAGAATCTTACAGCGGAACGAATAATCTATAATATACCATATATCTTTACACAAAAACAAAACTATAATATATGTATATATAGACATCAATCAGAGTATACTAACCTATTTCAGCCTGGACAGTTATAACAGCATGTCCTCACAATTGCTGATAAACACAACAATGAATACAACAAAAGATAACTATCTACATTAATACGTCACTGGGCCTCCAACTCGTCTCCTGAAGCTCCAAGTATCCGAACTAACCTGTAATATGCTCGGTCTGACCCGAGCATTATAATAAAATAATACCCAAGTTAGTCTGGAAAACCAACGTGAGAAAACACACCCAATTGGATTTAAAGTTATAAAAATCTTTGCAATCAAAGGTATCTCGTAAGATCACGCCGCATATAAACAAGGACGGGTTTTTACCTTACACTAACCAAAACATTTCTATATAAAATCCATTAAAATTATAATAATGTCCAAGGGTGAAAATAATAATAATCAAGTAGCTGTGATACTCGTGAGTGTACATCACAATAATACTAGGTATATAATCGAAAATCGAAAAAGCGCGTTCGCTAATTGTGTAGGATTTCCATGAAGGTGCCCATAGTACTTCGAGGAACGGTCCTCCTGCACAAGGATCAGAGATATCCTTCCAAAGCAGCATATATCCCTAGTGATGTACCATAGGAAAAACATAGCTGGTCTTCCTAAGACTGAGTGCATCGCCGCATGCATGCATAACAACTATAAGTGACATCTAGGAGGAGCCAATTACACCCTATGGGTTTGCCAACCCTACTTCCCATGCCTTATATCTCTGGTTTTAGTCATTCCCGCTGATGAGGCTACGTCCGGTATTCTAGCTTACGCACTGCCACCAAATAGATCATGGAATTCCACATGGATTCCAATACCCCAACGGTCTCGGAATCACACATAGATTCCCACATCTCAATTAGATATTGGAATCACTCCCGGATTCCAAATACCCCAACTGGTCTCAAAATCACACATGGATCCCAACATCTCAATATATCATGAATCTCCTCTATAGAATCGTATATGGTATTCGGAGTGGATACAGGTTCGAGTCATCTCTTACGAGTACACTCCTCCGTTTCGTGGGTGCTCCACAAAACCAAACACCGATTTCCAGAATGCTCAATATCGGTTCTTTAGAAAATAATCAGACAATACATAAGAACGGGGATCACCCCCTAACCTTTTAAGTGGGCGGATATCCTTATCATTTGTCCTAGAAGAACGAAACGAGTTTATATGTACAGTATAGCACCACCGATGGAATATGTACCATATAATTCCCGTGTTTCCCCTAGATATTTTCAGAGTTAAAATCCTTCGATGTTAAGTAGAGAATATTTCTGTACCACTAAAATTAAGAAGAATTACATTCTTAGACCAAGATTTGATAGTCGGTTATTTAACGATCAAATAAACAAACATTCAAACAAAGATTATATTTCATAGGGAAAACCAACGTTGGTTAAGCAGATAAGCACTTACTGGCCTCATTTCCTAAATCTTCATAAATAAAACCCACTTTGTAAATTACTTGTATATAAACACCTTTACAAAGATATACTCCCAAATCTCTATATTTCAACACTTAGAAATATCCATATACTCATTTCAACGGTATAAGTATATTCATAGAATTTAGAAAAAAATTCTTTTTATTCGATCCAAAACCCATTTATAAAAATCTTCATGATTCTTTAAAAACATTTATAAACCATTTTATAAATCTCCGAATAACTATTTATAAACCCTTTATAAATTCAATCACTTATAAGTTTCTTGTACATTTCAAAGACCACTGGTAAACCCTTTATGAATCTATAAACCATTTATAAAACTTCTTTTATAGATTTATAACATGTCTTTGAAATTCGGTTTATAAATATCAAACCATTTATAAACTCTCCCGCCTTGCAAATAACCTTTCCTTAACTCTTCAAACCATTTTATAACTCTTTTATCAAATGCAAGTCTTTCAACTCTATTTATAGTCTCGGAAACATTTATAAATAATGTAACGACCCGTATTTTTGATAATTAAAAACTATTAGATTAAATAAGATTTTTAAATTTAATATTGTGAGAAATTAAAATTTTATGATTTATTAATGGGAAAAATAATTAGAATATGATTTAATAATGTTGTTTGAATGTTATTGACAACAATTTTAATGTAATTTCAATCAATTGAAATAATTGTCAAGTTAATTTGGTTATAATTGTAAATAAGGAATAAATTAAATGTTGGGTTCAATGTTGAAATTATCTGTTAATTAATTGAAATAGGTTATTATAGAATATGAAATCAGTTTTGGTAAATAATTTATAACCCTAGGTTATAAACAGTAAGTTAATAGACATGAATTATTAAGGTAAACCAATTGTTATAATTAATACCTTATTATCTAATCCGTTTGAAATTAAATTGGTAAATTGAAATATTGCAATTAATATGGTAAAAGATGTTGACTGTAGAATATGAATGAAATAAAATGTAAACTAATGTTAATTATATTCATAAGGTAATAGTTGGTTCAATAATAAGAGCGTAAATCGAAATGAAAGAATTTGATTGAAATTAAAATATAATTAACTGGGGTTTTATCACTGTTGCAATTGAACGCTGAAATTGTGAAATATTCAAATCTTGGATTTAACATGGAAATTTGTATTTTAAAGATTATAAATTTCTATGTAATCAAGAATAATAAAATTGTTAATTTTTTTAAATTGAATTTGAAAGTGATTAAATCATTTTACCAATAATTTATTTAATTAACGTGAAAATTTGCCATTTTGGACACTATCTCGGATTTTAACGAAACTAGTTTTATCGGATCCGTAACAGTGAATTATTGTAGGATTTTAAGTTTCGTGGCGATTGCACTTGTCGTTTGGCCGTGTGAGCTTGAAACGCGTAGAGATCAATTAATGGGATTTAAATGAATATAATCTGATTTTAAAAGCTAACTTCTATATAAGATGGAATTAGAGTTTGAAATTAGTTCCATCAAGTTTAAAAATATCGAAAACCTATATTTTGATATATAGGATGACCTACTTTCGTTTCGGGAACGAAACATGCTTTTCGGGTCATTGTTATCGTTTCGACCCAATTCGATATGTCCATTCATTCTTATTCATATGTCAATATATATGGATATTTCCTGAACCCTAGCTGTCTATTCCCATTTTCGTACGTATCTGTTCAAATCATCTGCTTCTTCCTCCTTCCCAATGGCTGTCAACCCAAACCCTAATTCCTAAATTCAAAATCAAATTGAAAATTCAAACTCCTCTAAACCATATCAAATTATATATCGTTGGAAAGCTCTCAACGAGCATAATCTCTCTTTGCAATTCATATTTTGATTTGATGCATCGTTTGATCAAAAAATGATGAAGAAGTTTCGGCCGTCCATAGGCCATGGTTTAGTTTAATGGAGGATTTGCACCGATTTGTCGATCGGGAAGTTGCAGTGGGTAGAGGTCGTCAAGGAGAGTTCATCTGTACGGTTACATCTTGCCGGAGATGCCTCAATTCACCATGATCGGTGAATATTTGCAGCGGCGGCGGAGATGGTTCCAATGAGTCGTGGTGGGCCGCGCGTGCTTGGGAGGTCCGGCCTTGGGCGGAGATGATGACGGCGAGGCTCGACCGTGACGGAGTGGGTCGTGGTGGCGGCATTTGCGAGTTGAAGGCGGCGGTTGGGTATGGCTTCATGTGTTCGATCATGATGTCGCGTGCTAGGGTTTGTTAAGGTGACTGTTAAATTACTAATTTGACCTCTGTTTATTTTTTAAAATTTAATTTAAAATTACAATTGTTCTAACTATCATAACTTTTTCATACAAGCTCGGATTTAGACGCGGTTTTCTCCATTGCGATCATATCGAAATTTCGGACGACATGGAACTAGTTTGGTTGGATTTTAAGACTGTTGGATTTTTGGCCTTTATTTGGATTTTAAATCGACTAAAAATCAAAGATGAGTGATTTAACCCACTCACAGATACTAAACCATCTTATGTTAGTTAAATTAAATTTATGATGTGATAAGAATATTATTGATTGATGTTTGATAATTTAAATTGTCATTTAAATTTAATTTGAATTTATATTGAATTAAATTTCCATTTAAATTAATATTGAAATTAATTGTTAGTTAAATACCCGATAATGATTACCAGTTAATTGTTGTGATTTATTGGCTGAGTTGGATGATGATTGTGATGGATGTTTATTTGTTGATATTTTTGGATGATTGGATGTTTATATCCCTATTATCACCATGGGTTGAAATGATACATACCCGAACGATCTTATAGATTAGGAAAATCGTTATGGGTTGAAATGATAAACCCGAGCGATTTTATTGATTTGGAAATTGTTGATTCGGGATACGGGTTGAAATGATATATACCTAGGAAATTTAACTAATTGGGGTTGAAATGATACATACCCTATCACTTGACCATTGGGTGAAAAATTATATACGGACACCGTTGGTCGGTTTTAAATTATTTTCTTAATAGTAAAGTATGTTTGATTTTAAAATTTGATTTATAAATTTGATTTAATGATTTATTTAAAATCTATATTTGGAAAATAATTTATTTTATATGTTTTAAAGTTTCAAATTATAAGTTAATATACGGTTTTAAATGTAATTTTAAATTTTAACTTATAATTTTATTTAGTTTTAAATATATAATTTAAATAGTTTAAAATTTTAATTTTATAAAATATTTAATATAGTTTTACTATATATATTTTAAATTTAATTTAAATAATAAATACAGTTTTGATTTAAGATAATAAATATAGATTTTTATAATAACTTTAATTGATAAAAGATTTTGTAAAAGATTTTAGAATTGTGTTAGGGTTTTGTAAGGATTTTATAAAAGATTTCTATAATGGATTTTATAAAAGTATTTTATAAAAGATTTTTATAAAGGACTTTATAATGGTTTTATAAAGGTTTAAAGGATTTTATAAAAGAACTTGTATAAAGGGATTTGGAAGCGTATAAAGGAATTTGTGTAAAAGTTTATGATAAAAGGAAGAGTTGTAAATTGTTTGGGAATTTATAAATAGCTTTATAAGTGGTGTTAAAGCATATAAATAGTTTATAAGTGATTTAAGAGAGATTTATAAATTATTTTCGAAATTGATTGAAAGAAATCTTCCTTGGTATTTATGAATATGTTTATACTTTTGGAATAAGTATATAGATATCTTGATATGAAGGTATAAACTGTTTCTGGATTTATTATTATAAATGTTTTATGAAGTGACCACGGTGTGAAAAATGTAAGCGTTTGGTTGTTAAAGAGACCGGGGTCGGGTATTGTCATAATCTCTGCCAATTCCAAAACCACTTTAACAACTGTGCACTTGGTGGAGAATCCAGAATGAAGTAGGATGGTTTGGGGAATGCTTCTAGTATGAGCTAAGAACACAGCCCTGACCCCCACGGGTCAGCTTGATATGACTAAAATCAGGAGCCATCACCAGGCCAAGTGAGGTCGCTCCTCCTATCAGACACGCTTCTTCGATACCATATCTGTTACTTTGTGATTGATTTGGTGGCCACCTTTGATTTGATGAGAGTGTTGTTCGAGGTGGACGGTAGTAGCTGCTATGCATTACCACCAGCCTGGTGCCGCAATCCGGTAGAATCCTACCGTGGGTATAGCTTTGTGTGCCCTGTCATATGCCTTATCGAGCCCACTACAATTTTGTTTTGTGTCGTACCTATGGAGTGCTTCCTGATAGCCCACCGGTTTGGTAGAGTTTACAGTACTGTATAGACTACGACATTTATAAAAATGTGTTAAGGGGGATATGGACAACGCCTTAACGCTATTTTAATACTTTATTTTACTGATAGACACTATATATATAGCATATATTACTACATATAAATAATTTAATGAATCCTTAGGAGATGGAAATCCTGAAACATCTCTTAAGTTATTGCACGCACGTTATACACTAGATAGGAGATGTAAAATCCCGTAAACATCTCTGAAGTTGTTACACTCATATTTATTTGTTGTTGATTTAACTTACATAAGATCTTTTAGTTCTGATTCGAGTGTTTTGTCTTTTCATTACGCTCAGTTTAGCCTGAGCTTTTCATTGTTGAAGACATTATTTTAGAGGAAGAAGATGGAGTTTAGTATTATATTATTATTATTATTATTCCACTTCATCATGTTATTCCACTGCATTATCCTATTATACCTGATGTATATCTAACTTTGATTGTATTGTAATAGTGTAATCAAATATATTTGTAAAATAGCTTCATGAACTATTTATTTGATTATTATATTTTATCATTCCGCTGTGAGATTCTGTGTTTTGTTTTTTCTTTCCTTTCTCTTATTTTCTTATTTACCCCATTAACAATCCTCCCTTTTGAACGGTTTGAGTTTGACATGTGTGGTCTATTGTCGATTTAAACCGTCTAAAAAGGTGGGTCGTTACAGTTGGTATCAGAGCTTTGGTTTAGCGATAACCTTAGCTTTGTAGGGTTTGACTCATTAGAGGTAGGGTAGTAATACCCTAGAATGAGTTTGTCTAAGTGTGTATATATCAGAGAGCGTACTTGTTAGTGTTATAAAATGTTTTTATATTGTGTTAATTTGTTATGTTTGGTATTTATAAATTTTGGTCGGTATATAGGATGTTATGGCATCGATAGGGATTTCTATACACTTAATAGGGCAGACTGACACAATATTGTTTTTGAAATATAAGCAAATGAAATAATTTTACCTAGTATTATATTTTGTATATAAAAGAATAATTTTATAAATGGATATAGTTGTATGTGATATGTTTGTTTGTTAGGAAGTGAAATTTTATAAATTGTAACGACCCGGATTTTCCATCGTTTGATTTTGAATATTAAAATGGTTTTAAATATTGGATTTGGAATAGAAATTGATTTCTGAATATGAAGATTTTGGTTAAAATTATAGAATGAATTTAAATTTCAAAATTAGCGATTTATCGTAATACGAAAATATGAATAACTGAAATTTGAGTTGAATATGAATCGAAACGATTTCTAATGTTGATATAAATTATATTTGAATTAGAATTGAGTTAATAAGTTTAAAACTAAAATTTCAAGTGATTTCATAAATTTTTGAAATCGTCAATTTTATCGACATGTTAAAATAGCGATCTGGGGCACTTCTCGGAATTCAACGAAACTAGTTTTATTAGATCCGTAATAGTGTGTTATTATTGAATTTCAAATTTCGTAGCGTTTGGATTTACCGTTTGGTCGTATGGAATAGGAACGCGTTGAAATCAATATCGAAAATTTAATATAATAATTGGATTCAAAAAGCTATCTTCTCCATACTATCGAATTAGGTTCCGAAACTTGTTCCATTGGGTTCGGAATAGTGGTATAACATTAGAAACGCCAGGCGGCATGACTCGATAGGGGTTCGTGATTTCCCTGTATATAATACGAGATATTTTGAATAAAAAATTAATAAAAATAAAACAGTCAAACCCTATAATGTCTCATCAGCCACCCTACCTATTCGTACCTGTACCTTCTCCTTTTTAACCACGTCTTTCCTTAAATCCTTCTTCATGAATTCAAACATAACCGGTTCGAACAAAATTAATTCAAAAAAAAGGGCGAACGAAGGAAGGAATCGAGCTCGAGTGCGGTGACCTGGGAAGATGAACTTCGCGAATGAGTCACGATCTGATGAGGCGGTGATGGGATGTCGAATGCAACAAGTTAGATTTGAGGCAGGCCGTGGGAAGGTCGCGAACGCAGAGGGCTTGGGTGTTCTTAAATCGTGCGCACGTACACGTGGAGGCTTGCGGCGGAAGGGGCGGCCGGTAGTGGCCTGGGTTGTCGACGTCGATGGTTTGAACGGAGGCAGCCAAGGTTTGGAGAATCTCGAGTCGCGCGAGGTGGGTGAGGCGATGGGGTTGCTGGGTAGATGCGTGTGAACAAGCAGCAAGGAAATGGGAGGTATAATACTGAAACTAGGTTTAATTATATAGTTAGTTTTTTTAAGTTAAAATGAATTTGAGATAGAAAATAAAATTTAATAAAACCGCATACGAGGTCCAAAAATCATGAACAAGTCGAGTATGGTTCGTAGCGGTGAAATTTACGCGATAGGATTGGTTTGGAGATTTTCGGAGTCAGCTGAGATTTTAGAAAGTTTAAAATCTGGATGTCCGGCAAAATAAAAATCAAGGTGAGTAAATCTCACTCAATTTGGTTGACTAGTTTAATTTATAATAATTAAAATTAATCATTGGATGAAATTGATATATTATTATCAGTTGGATGTTATACTATATATAGTAATATATATTAGTAGTTGGATATATATTTCCCGCCGATTGGAGCGGATGAGACACTATGCGCCCTGCATAATAGCGGATGACCCTATATTACTGCAATATCCTGCCTTGAAGCGGGATTGATATTTTATGTTATATAACATCTATGGATGCAGGGAAATAGGTTGGAGAGATCCAACTGAATTCCTCAAAATATATTGATTGTTCCATATATATTGATATATGATGTGTGTGAATATCCTGTTACGGATTGTGATATGTTTGATTTATTGGATGCTATAGTAGTACTAGCCTTGATTTTGGTATTTTAAATACCATAAATATTATTTTTAATTTTTTAAGGAATTAAAAGGAGGTTTTGGATATAAAAATATTTTTATCGGAACTTGGATTATTTCAGAAGAAATTGATTTGGATAAAACAAGGATTTATTTGTGGGGTTGTGCTTAACTATTCGTAAAATGTTTAAATAGAGATTTTGAAATAATTTATATAAAGGATTTTCTTACAATGGATTTTTAAATGATATTTCTGAAAAATATGAAACAGAGTTGAAATCGATATTTAAATAGATTTGTAAAATAAATGGAATTTATAAAGAAATGGATTTATAAAATGGAATTTTATAAATGAGATTATTTTTTTAAACGAGTAAAACCCAAATGAGTTTATAAATTTATAAACGATGTTTATAAATAAGGAAAATGATATCAATTGATAAATTAGGAATATAAATTTCAAAGTGTGAATTTATATCGAGATATGAAAATAGGTTTTTGGGAAAATAATGGATTCTATTTTGAAAGTGAGAACAGTTAGGGAATCGGAATGAAATCGATGTGTTGTGAATCGAGAGGGATTTATAAATTGAAATTGGTTATTGGAATTTTAAAAATATATTTTTATCAAGAAGTTAAGTTTTGTTTTAAAAGGAAAATTTTATTTATTAAACTATGTAATTTAAAGCTAGTTAGTTTTGGAATACTTCGGAAGTGAATTTTTCAAATATCTAATACTCATTGGAATAAAATTCTAATTTTTATAATCAGCTTTGTAAATCGATTAGTTTTATTTAAAAATGAGTTGGAAATGAGTTATTGATGTTTTATTTAAAGTGTTTTGATATTTTAAATAATTGCTTAAACGTGTTTTGAAAATAAATTACTATTCTTAAAAAATATTCATTTTATATATATAAAGATTTGGGAAGTGATTGGAATTGATTTATAAATATTCTTGGAATTTGTAAACGGGGTTTATTTAATGGATATGATTTTTATAATAGGAATCTTATAACGGAATTTTGGAAAACTTAAGGAATTTCCAAAAAGGTTAGATATGTGAACTTCGAAGAAATGAATTTGAACTCATAAAAGAAGTTATAAATTGGTGAATGAGATTTTAAATAAGTGAAATCGATTTTGGAAATGGTAGAAGGGATTATTAAAAATTCTGGAGATTTATGAAACGAGTTTAATGAGTTTAGACTTTACAAAAAGGGTTGTAAATGGTTTTATGAAGTTGAAATAAAAGAAGATTTCCTCGTTGTGAATATACCTATAAAATCGATAGGATATAAATATTTCCTAAGTGTTGGGAAGTAAGTGATTTTGGGAAAATATTTTTATAAATATTTTTCTAAGTATTGGAATAAATGTGTAACGGCCAGGATTTTCGACCCTCGAAAATCAACACTAATACGTCCACCGTATTACATGCCAAGAAATCGATTGCCGGAAAACCTGATTGTTAGGGAAAAAGAAAAGAAGAGATAGAAGAAAACGGGAACAATAACACAGAATCTCACAATCGCAGTGAAACAATACATATTAGATAATAACATATCTTTATACAAAAATAACTATAACTATTATTATACATATCATCATCAGAGTACAGTAATCAACAATCAATCTGGACAGTTATAATAACTTGTCCTCACAAGTGTTGAATATACAGCCTACACACAGCGGAATGTAATCAAGTACGGAAATACGTCTTTGTCATCCAGCTCGCCTCCTGAGCCCCATAACATCCTAACCTGAATTTGTAATACTCGGTGTGACCCGAGCATTATAATAAAATAACACCCGAGTCAGTCTGGAAAATCAACGTGAGAAAACACACTCAATTTGAATTATTACGGTTATCAAAATCCTTTGAAAACAAAGGGTATCTCGTAAGACCACGCCACACATAAATATGATGGGTTTTTACCTTATGATAACCAAAACATTTTAAATCAAAATCATCTGATATTATAATAGTGTTTGTAGAAAATAAATTAGAAAATAGCTGAAATGCTTGCATCTCACCCCGGGTAGTACCGAATATGTTATCACCTCGGGTGTTCCCACCCTAATCGAGCGCTCACTTTTCCATGCACAACCATATCCATAATTATAATATATATGCGAGGGTATCTAGAAAAGTGATAACACACCCTACTTGGGTGCGACCCACTTAGCCCTGCTGCATCTCCCCTATTTTAGTCATTCTCGGTTGATGAGGCTTGAGGCTACGTTTACCTTTAGAATAGCATTCATACTTGGAATGCTAACACTGCCTTCCAAACCATGATGCAAATGATAGCATTCATCCATACAAGTTGTTCTGGGTCTGAACAAACCGAATCTTCTTCAAGATCACCATCTCCATTATCTTCGAGATATCCTAATTCGTAACGCACAAATCAGATCGAAGTGGTTTTTGGATAATAAAATCTGATCTCGGTCTCTTCTGAACGATCAACGAATTTGGCCAGATTTGATAGTCAGTTATTTTACTATCAAATTACACACATAAGCAGTCACTAGGCCCATATTATAAATCTTCCAAAACCTTTATTTCAAAATATCTTTTCAAAGTTATGCATATTCAAATCTCTTTCAATATTTCAATATTTGAAAATGATTTCAAATATTTAAATCCATAACAGGATATTTCAACCCATATCAACACCTAGAAATATTTCCAATTCCCCTTAATTCAATTCTTAGAAAAATATTTCTATATAAATCATTTCGTCGCTAAAATATCTCCAAACCTTTAATTCCAATACTTAGGAAAATATTATAAGTCTATTTCCCAAAAATCATTTCCAATATTTCATACTTCGAAAACATTCTTTACCTATCTCATAAACTTCCGAATTTTATTAATTCCCTTTACCATTTCCAAAATTTATCGATTATACTTATTTATAATCCAACCAACAATTTATAACTCCTTTAATAAATTTAGATTTTATTTTAGAAGTTCCTGAGTCTAACTATTTTGGAAATTCCCTAAATTTCCAGAAATTCCATTTTAACACTTCACTTATACAATCACATTCGTTTTACAAATCTGGAGTACAAATCTCGAGAGCATTTGTAAATAAATTCCAATTACTTACTTACTTTTAAACTATATACATAATAATAATAAATTTCAAAGATATGGTTAATAATTATTTAAAATATCAAGCACTTCTAAAATAAACATCAATAACCAATTCCAATTTATTTATAAAATTATTAATCGATTTACAAAATGTGTTAATAAAACTTAGAACTCGTTTCAATAAATTTTAAATATTTAAATAACTAACTATCTGAAATATTTCAATGCTAAAACAGTTTTAAATTACATAGTTTAATAATTAAAAATCCTTTTTTTAAAACAAACTTAGCTTCTCGATAAAAATATATTTTTCAATTCCCATAAATCCCTTTTTCCCAAATTCCAAACTAGAATCCACTATTCCTTCTAAACCGATTACCATATCTCATTATAAATTCTCACTGTGAGTTTATATTTCTAATTTACCAATTTATAATCATTCCACTTATTTATAAACATCGTTTATAAATTTTCCAAACTCATTCCCAGTTTATATGATTTATATTACAAAAATCCATTTATAAATCGATTTTTAATTGAAATCTCATTTTTAAATCTATTTCTCAAATAACCCAACTATATTCCAAAACCAATCAAATCTCAATTTCTACTTCCATTTCGCAATTTAAAAATCTTACTTAAAATTCAGTATAACCAATTTTATATTTATTTCCAAATTCCCTTTTATTCTTCCATTCTATTTAATTCTCGATTTTTAAAACGCTTTTACATTTTAAAAAAATGTCACTTAAGATTTATTATTTAAAAATCTTTATATACATTATTCCAATATGTAACAACCCGTAAATTTCGATAATATAAATTATTAAATTTAATAAGATTTTGGAATTTATTGTTGAGAGAAATTAAAATTTACGATTTATTAATAAGTAAATAACTTGAATATGATCCAATAAAGTTGTTTAGATGTTTTTGACAACCATTTAATGTAATTTAAACCAATTGGAATAATGTGAAAGTTAATTTGGTTAGAAATTTGTAAATAAGGAATAAATTCAATATTTTATTAATAATGAAGTTGTGTGTTATTTTATATAATGGGTTTTAGTATATAATGTGAAATCAATCATTTGTGCATAAATTTATAATCTTGTTATAAACTATACACTTATAAATGTGATTAAATTACTTAAAATTTACAATTGTTTTAATTACTATTTTATTATTTAATCTGTTGAATTTAATTGGAAATCAATGTGAATTAATGTAATTTAATATCACAGTTAATTTGAAATAAGATGAAAACTGAAGAATAATGAATGTAATAAAAGGGTAAACTAATGTTAAGTTTATCCGTGAAGTGATGATTGATTGAATAATAAGATTGAAATCAAAATAAATTAAATTATTGGGATTTTAAATTATAATTAATGAATTTATTTCAATTGAATTGAACACTGTAATTAGTGAAATATTTAACATTGGATTTGACATGGAAATTTAGTTTAAAGGATTATAAATCACTAGGAAATCAAAAATGATAAAAAATTGTTAGTTATAAAATTTGAATTTGAAAAGTGATTTAATTAATATAATAATAATTTATTTAATTGACGTGAAAATAGCCATTTTGGCCACTGTCTTGGATTTCGACGAAACCAATTTAATCGGATCCGTAACAGTGAATTATTGTAGGATTTCAAGTTTCGTAGCATTCGGACTTGTCGTTTGATCGTGCGGGTTCGGAACGCGTAGAAATCAATTTAATGAATTCAATTTAAAATAAGCTGATTTTAAAAGCTAACTTCTGTATACAATAGAATTTAGGTTTGAAACCTGTTCCATTGAGTTTAAAAATATCGAAAACATCTATTTTGATATATGGGATGACCTATTTTTGTTTCGGAAATAGAAAGGGCTTTTCAGGTCGTTGTTGTCGTTCGAACTTATTTGATATGATCATTCATTCTTATCGGGCTTTGTCTATATAAATAGATTTTTATAAACCCTAGCAGCCTTTTTATTTCTTATCTCTATACGTATCTGTCTATTCAGTCTATTTGCTTCTTCCTCCTTCTCAATGGCTGCAAACCCAAAACCCTAAATCCAATTTCAAATTCAAATCAAAAATCAAACTCCTCAAAACTATGTCATATTATATATTGTTGGAAAGTTCTCGACGAGCGCAATCTACTGCAGTGATTTGTTTTTCGATTCGGATCATGGTTTGGCCAGAAATTGGCGAGTTATTCCCGGTCGTTCATATTAGGTTTTGGGGTTAGACGGTGGATCTTCGTCCTGGGAGCGATCGGGGAGTTGTGCTGCGTAGAGGAGGATTAGAGCTTTCGATCCGTGGTCTCATATCATCGCTAGCACGGTCAGGGATCGCCAGAAAATTGAAACAAGGCGGCGGCGGCGGACTGACTTGGGTAATGCCTGGAGGGGCCGCTCGTGGGCTGGAAGGTCGGCGTGGTGTAGGGAGCTCGGCGCTTATGTCTGATTGAGGTCTAGGCGATGGATGCGGTGGCGTTAGGTTAATATGTGATGGTGGCTGTCACCGTGATGGCTCGTGATCGCGTGAGAGAGAGCTTAGGGTTTCGTATTGTTTGCTTGCGTGGCTGTGGTAATGCTTTTGTTTTTTTTTCAATTGTCGAATGTTCTAACGTATATAACTTTTGCATACGAGCTCGGATTCATGCGCAGTTTTCTCCGCTACGATCGTATCGGAATTTTTCGGACATTATGGAACCGGTTTGGTCAAATTCCAAAACTGTTCAAATTTAGGGCTATGATTGGATTTTAAATCGATTTAAAATCAAATGTGAGTGTTTTAACCCACTCACAACTACTAAATTATCTTATGTTAGTTAAACTAAATTTATAATATGATTAGAAGTTGATTGATTGCTGTTTGGTGTATTTAATTTGTCATTCCAGTTAAATCTGAATTTTTCTAAATTTTAACTGCCATTTAATTTAATATTGAATTTGTATTGCCAGTTAAATACCTATTAATGATAAACAATTAATTGTTGTTATTTATTGGTTGATTTGAATAATGACTGGGACGGATGTTTAATTGTTGATATTGGATGACTGGATGTTATATTTGTATATTGTTATCACACTACAGTTCCCTTAGTTTATTGTTAGGAAAAATCACTATGGGTTGAAATGATACATACCCGAATGATCTGATAGATTAGGGAAAAATCATTATGGGTTGAAATGATAGACTCGAGCGATTTTATGGATTTTGAATTCTATTAAGGATTGCGGATTGAAATGATATATATCCGTAAATTTAAATTTATTGTGGATTGAAATGATATATATATCCGTATCACTTGACCATAGGGTAGAAAATTATATACGGACACTGGATTGGTTAAATTGAATGATTTTAAATCCTTAAATTCTTGAATCCGGTTAAAATGATATTTTGAAGAAATTTGATTTATATAAACTGAATTATCTTCGAAAATCCAAGCTTTAAATGTTGAAATTGAAACTGGTTCAAACGAACTATTTAAAAGGATTTAAATTGAAATTTCAAAGCTGAATTTTAAAATATAAATGAAATTTATCGAAATTGAGTTATTGAAAATGTTTGAATATTTGTACTTTGAAATCTACTAAATTTGAAGTAGTTTAAATTTATAGTTCAAACATGAATTTGAAATCGACATAGATTTAAATGGTTTTATTGAGAATCTGAATTAAAAGATAAAAAGCGAGTTTGTTAATTTGAAAGCTGGATATGGTCCAGATTTGTTGAAATGGAAGAAATATTTTAATTTGATATTACTTTCAAATTAATTATTTTATTATAAACTGTTTAAAAATATATTATTTTAAATTCAGATTTATTTAGGTTTTCAAACCATTTTATATTAAACCTATTTGTTCTATTTTAAACCATTTAAACTATTTTGATCTATTTTAAACAAATTAATCTATTTTAATCTATTTTTAATCTATTTTAAGCTATTTAATCTATTTTAAACTATTTTAATCTAATTTAATCTATTTTAAACCATTTGAACTATTTTATTTTTATTTAATCCATTTTAAACTATTTAATCTATTTTGAACTATTTTAACTATTTTAAACTGCTTTAAACTATTTTAAACTATTTTAAAACTATTTAAAACTATTTATGGCTATTTAAACTAATTTCAAAAAAATCAAACGGTGCGAGGTTGAATTGTTTATATTTAAATCCATGATTTAAAAGCGAATATGGTTAAATGATGTTATAACTTACATTAGAATTTGAAAATGATATTTTCTAGTGAAATGACATGTTTTGAGTAATATGATGATTTTAAAATGAGGATTTAACCTATTAAGTGATAATGATTTCGAAAACGAACATGATTTCGAAAGTGATATGATTTCGAAAATGAATATGATTTCGGAAGTGATATTGTTTGAATTGAATATGATATTTTTGATATCAAATATGAATTTGTTTTGGAAATATAAAAGAACCATCCGGTGTGAAATAAGCATTTGGTTGTTAAAGAGACCGGGATCGGATATTGTCATACTCTCTGCCAATACCGAAAACCACTTTAACAACCATGTACGTGGTGGAGAATCCAGAATGAAGTAGGATGGTTTGGAGAACGATTATGTATGAGGTATTTATGTAGCCTTGACTCCCTCGAGTCAGCTTGATGTGGCTAAAACAAAAGCTATACCGGGCCAAGTGATGTCGCTCCTCCTATTGGGCATATTTCATCGATACCATATTATGACTTTGTGATTGATTTGGTGGCCACCCCTCGATTTGATTATGGGAGTGTGTTTCGAGGTGGGCGATAGTAGCTGTTATGCGTTACCACCAGTCCGGGAGTGCAAATGGTAGAATCCTACCCTGGCATTGTCTCGCGTGCCTTGTCACGTGCCTTATCGCGCCCACTACGAGTTTGTTTTGTACCGTACCTATGGAGTGCTCCTTGAGTAAACAACCGGTTTGGTGCAGCTTACAGTATCTGTATAGACTACGGGAATATCTAAAAATGTGTTAAGGGGGATATGGGTAACGCCTTAACGCTATTTTAATACTTTACTTTACTGTAGACACTATTATAATAGTGTATTGTACTATGTATGTGGATAGTTTAATGGATCCTTAGGAGATGGAATCCCAAACATCTCTTAAGTTATTGCACGCACGTTAGACACTAAATAAGACATGTCGAACCCCGTAAACATCTCCGACGCCGTTACACTCCTATTTATTTATTGTTGACTCAACTTATATAAGGTCTTTTAGTTCTGACTCTTGTGTTTTGTCTTTTCATTACGCTCGGGTCAGTCTAAGCTTTTCAGTGTATTGAAGACCTTATTTCTGGAGGATGAAGACGAAGATTTAGTACTATTATTATTTTATACTACTGCATCATGTTGTTCCGCTGCATTATTTAATTATTCCTGTTGTATGTAACTCTGATCTGTATTGTAAAAGTGTAATCAAAATGTTATCTGTAAAACAGCTTCATGAACTGTTAATTTAATTATTATATTTAGTCATTCCGCTGTGAGATTTTGTGTTTTGTTTTCTTTCTTTTCTCTTCTTTTTCTTATTTACCCCATAACAATCCTCCCTTTTGAATGGTTTGAGTCTGACATTCGTGGTTTATTATCAATTTAAACTGTCCAAAAAAGTGAGTCATTACACAAAATCTCTATTTAAAATATCATGAAATAGTTAAGTACAAAGTCAAACCATCTATTTCATCCAAATTAATTTCTTTTAACTAATCCAAAATTCAATATAAATATTTCACTTCCAAATCACTTTTCAATTTCCTTTCAAATCCAAAAATAATATTTTTAGTCTTAAAATACTAAAAATAAAGCTAGTGCTACCATAGCATCCAATAAATCAAATCATATCATAATCTATCACAGACTATTCAAACACATCATATATCACTATATATATGAAATTAAAAATCAACAATTTTGAGGAATCCAGTTGGATCCCACCAACCTGTTTCCCTACAACCACAGATGTTATACAATATAAAATACCAATCCTACTTCGAGGCGGGTTATCGCGGTAATATAGGGTCATCCACTATTATGCGGGGTGCATAGTGTCTCATCTGCTCCAATCGGCGGGAAATATATCCAACTACTAATATATATATAATATAACATCCAACTGATAATAATTCATAACTCATCTAATCATCCAATAATTAATTTTTAATTGTTATAAATTTAACCAATCAACCAAATCGAGTGAGATTTACTCACATTGATTACAGTCGTCGCTGGAGCATTCTGTTTAAATTAAAATCAAACAGATGTTTAATTTTAACCAAAATTCCTACTAGCTCCAACTGTCACCAAATCAATTCCATTTCGAATAGCTATTCAATACGAACCAAACGCGATAGACCGCGTTTGATTTGGACCTAAAACGAGCAAGTTATAAATTTTACAAGCTTATTGAATTTAAAAATAATTAATCATCCTTAATCCTATCATTAGTTTAATTACCCTTTTTAAAAATTAATAGCTGCCTAATCCCTCTTCCCCAAATCATCTAGTTGACCTGCAGCAGCAACCGTTGACCGCGCTTCCCCTTCACCTCCGGCCACCATCGTCGACCAACATCCCACCATCGCGAAACCCTTTCCAGAACGCTTCTTTTCCCCTCCTGCGATCTCCTCCTTTGCAACAGAGCATGCCCAATAGTCCACGAACGCAGCCACGTTCTTCTCCCCGTCGCTGCCACCACAGGCCATCGGCCTCCCCTAAATTCACACCGAAGCACACCCACGCTTCCTGCTATCCCTAGCTACAATCGCCACCACCTTCGATGCTTCCCAGCTCGAGATTGAGCTGCTCCCCTCCGGCGACGATCGAGCCCTTCCATTTCCACTCCAGAATGAAGTCTCAGCTTCACGAGCTCAATTGAGATGCTCACATGATTTAGAGATTTAAATTTGTTTGATATAAATTGTTAAATTTTTTGAGAAGCTTCATTATTCATTTCATTTTTCTTATTTATTTCTTCTCGCATGAAACAGAAGGAAGAGGATGCATTTAAATATGAAGGTGGGAAGGTGAAAGTCAACATAGGGTGGCTAATACAGAGTATAGGGTGGCTGATAAGACGTAATAGTGGCTGAAGAGAAATTTGAAATATATATATATATATATATATATATATAATCTCAAAACATCTAGATATTTATTCTGAACCCCGATCGAGGCATGCCGCCCGGCGTTCCTAATGTTATACCCCTATTCCAAACACAATGGAACAAGTTTCGAGTTCCAATTCGATCGTATGAAGAAGACAGTTATTATATTAAAATTTCAATATTAATTTCAATGCGTTTTTATTCTGTACGACCAAACGCTAACTCCAAATGCTACGAAATTTGAAATTTGATAGTAACACACTATTACGGATCTAATGGAACTGGTTTCATCGAAATCCGAGACTGTGCCCCCAGAAAGCTATTTTATATGTTAATTTAAACGAGTTATTTTCAAAACCGAGTGATTCACTTTTAAATTCAATTTTAAAAGTTTTATTATCTTCCTTCTTTTTAATAGGAATTTAATAAGCCTTTAAAATATTTTTATCCAAATGAACTCAAAGATTTAAATTATTTAGATGATTTCCCAATTATTAAATCCAACAATTAAATTATCAATAAATCATTATATTTGAAATTCCACCTATTAGATCTATAAAATTAACTTTTAAATATTTAAAATCAATTAAATATTCCAATTTCAAATAACCAAAATTCTAGGTCATTACATTCCTCCCTCCTTAAAAGAATTTCGTCCCCGAAATTGCCAAGGTAAGAAGAATGGCCCAAAACCCATTTACTTTCCAAAAATCAATTAGTTGAAATAACTTCCAAAAAATCAATTTGTTGAAACCTCATTATCACTTTGCTAATTTCCAAATTCATCCATAGGTTCCAAATAATATTATTTACTCAATCATTTCAAGTTATAATCAAAAATCAAATTTAGTTATTAAAAAAATTCTAACTCTTTAGATTTTTGAGAAATTTCGCTAGAGTCTCCTTTGCACGGCTCGATCCAAACAACTATAAATCGCCACTATGGGCCCAAACCGTCAAAAGAAAATAAAATCCAAGTGGCTCAATTCAATCAATCAGCAATATAAACATGTACCTTTTTGTTGGGCAACCCAATTTTCATATGATATCGAAAGTATCAATTTAGCTCTTGCTTTTAAAGACCTGCATCTTATTTACCAATGATATCCAATCATATGATTCAAAATCATTTTATTCGGCATTTTCAATTTTTAATATCTGCTTTACTAAAACCGTACGATGTACATATACCATCCGTGCGCAATATCAAATCTGATCGCTCACCCGATCACACAATTTTACTTCTGGACTAGTATCGTTCACATGACCACTCTTGTGCGGACTCAGATCTAGTTCCTTGATTAGAAACTGTCATTCTTCTTGCATAGCCATATACTATGATAGAGAATCCTAGAATCAATCAAAAATCCATATCCAGGGTTCGCCGTTGAAAATCGAGTGAAAAATCCTAACTCTGATCGATATAAATTATCTCAAAATTATCTGCTCGAATCTGGATCAAATCGTTATGCGAATAAAATAATATACATGCAACTTACGTATCAATTTCAATTGATTTCTAAGCTATAACAAATTCTCTTTATTAACATTCATTTCATTTATAATCCATTATTCGAAATTATCATTCACATTTATAATTCAAATTCACCTATTTACTTAGTATATCCCTTTAATACCAATTTCACTTAAGAACTGCACCCTCAAATTTTCTTAAGTCAATTATAAACATTTTATACAAAAGTTCTTATGTTTATTTTCACTTCACAACTCAAGGCTATTTCCATTTTAAATCAATTTCAATTCCATCTGACTCAATCCATTTGTTAAATTTCAATATTTCAACCATATCCAATTACTAATTAATTCAATTAGTTTATTCCTTAAATAATTCCCAAAATTTATCTCATTTAGCCTATCTTAGGCTAAACTTCCAAATTTCACTTTATTTAACTTAATTCAAGTTAAATTCCATTCCATAGTTCAATTTCAAATTTTTACTTTTCTTGCATTCATATTCAACACTTTTAAAATATTGCTTTAACTTGTTAATTTTCAAATTTTACAAGTTATCAACTTATTCTCTCATTTTTCTTATTCAATAAAACATTTAAATGAAAATTCCAGAGTTTAAACACCTTGTTCTGAAATTATTTCAAATCAATTTGAAATCATACACACACACACACACACACACAACATCTGATATATTAATTCATTCATTTGAATTTTCAAAATCAAAACCAGTTTTACCAAACAAAATTCCCAATGGTAGCAATTCCTATCTTGGAAACTCGAAAATGAACATTGATGATGCTGTAGTCATCATCGAAATTATTTTCCAGCGACCGAAGTGAGTTTAGTGCTTTTATTCCCTTTAAAACCCTTTTAAATATTTCTATTCAAAAATATTTCCCAAACAATACTATTTTTATTTCCCAAACCTTTGAAAAACCATTTTCAAAACCAACGGGATTTAAATTCTCAATTTCCAGCTTTTAAATCCTTTTTATAAATCATATTTAAAATATACTTTTGAATTTTCTTTTAATTTATATAATATACTCAGGGATTTCATTTCCTTTTCAATTTATAAACCACTTATAAATCATGTATTTATATAATCTCACTTGTTATGTAAATCATTTCTTTGTTGCTTACCTTGTTTACATTAGAATATCAACCACTTTATTAGATCACGACAACAAATGATAATCAATATTATCATTCTCTAGCATCCAAGCACATCATATAATAATAATTTATGAAAAATTACTCCTTTATATAAAATATGATCCAGGTAAAATTATATCGTTTACCCAATTTCAAACAATACATGTTCAAGTGTTTAGAGATCCCTATCAATAACGTTAATTACTCGTATTGACCAGAATCCATAAGCCACTCAACTGACCAATCGACACAATATAAAACAATTTTATACCACTAACAAATACGCGCTCATATCTATTAATACACTCAAACACATTCTAGGGTATTACTGACCCTACCTCTAATGAGTTACCCCATCAAAGCCAAGGTTCTCGCTTAACCTTCAGCTCTGATACCAACTGTAATGACCAGGATTTTCGACCCTCGAAAATCGACACTAATACGTCCACTGTATTACAGGCCGAGAAATCGAATGTCGAAAAACCCGATTGTTAGGGAAAAAGAAAAGAAGAGATAGAAGAAAACAGAAACAATAACACAGAATCTTACAATCACAGCGGAATAATATATAATAGATAATAACATATCTTTATACAAAAAGGACTATAACTGTTATTATACATACCATCATCAGAGTACAACAATCAACAATCAATCTAGACAGTTATAATAACTTGTCCTCACAAGTGCTGAATATACAGCCTACACACAGCGGAATCAAATCAAGTACGGAAATACGTCTATGTCATCTAGCTCATCTTCTGAGCCCCATAGCATCCTAACCTGAATTTGTAATACTCGGTCTGACTCGAACATTATAATAAAATAACACCCGAGTCAATCTGGAAAACCAGCATGAGAAAACACACTTAATTTGAATTATTACTGTTATCAAAATCCTTTGAAAACAAAGGGTATCTCGTAAGACCACGCCACACATAAATACGATAGGTTTTTACCTTACGATAACCAAAACATTTTAAATCAAAATCATCTGATATTATAGTAGTGTCTGTAGAAAATAAATTAGAAAATAGCTGAAATGCTTGCATCTCACGTTTCAGCACAGTTAGGAACAATCAAAACTGTACAGGCTCGTAGTGGATATTGGATTCCATACAATGACTGGGCTACTGGGGTACCGCCCACTATAATACACCTCTAGAAAATGTACCGAGGACCTCGCCTGGATCCCCTGCCAACACAGGATCGGCCTACCCCTGACCTGGATAGTACCGAATATGTTATCACCCCGGGTGTTCCCACCCTAATCGAGCGCTAACTTTTCCATGCACAACCATATCCATAATTATAATATAATATATCCGAGGGTATCTAGAAAAGTGATAACATACCCTACTTGGGTGTGACCCACTTAGCCCTGCTGCATCTCCCCAGTTTTAGTCATTCCCGGTTGATGAGGCTTGAGGCTACGTTTACCTTTAGAATAGCATTCATACTTGGAATGCTAACACTGCCTTCCAAACCACGATGCAAATGATAGCATTCATCCATACAAGTTGTTCTGGGTCTGAACAAACCGAATCTCCTTCAAGATCACCATCTCCATTATCCTCGAGGTATCCCAATTCGTAACGCACAAATCGGATCAAAGTGGTTTTCGGATAATAAAATCCGATCCCGGTCTCTTCGAAACGATCAACGAATTTGGCCAGATTTGATAGTCAGTGTGACGACCGCCCATGACCCCTGCACTGAACCTAGAGATAGTGCGCTGTAAAGTGTGCCAAGCGACCATGGACGATTGCCAGGGTAAATTAAAACATCAGAATCTATTGTATTACTCACAGCGCGTGGACAAAATACAATAGAACATATATATAGTGAAGCTTCACAGAATAGAATCTCATCAATAAAACTTCATAATAGTTGAATACAATCATTAGAAAAGTCAATACATCAAGCCTCACTACATGACACTCAGAGAAAATACAAACAGCGGAACATCCAGTACATATAATAAGAAGATAATATGCAACCCTCCAGCTCGTCTTCGATATCAACACCGTGGAAAGCAAGAACATCAACTGTCACCTGCTACCTAGTCTGCCCGTCCCAAAATGGACGAACAGCCCAAGGAAATAAGAGTTAAAAACATAAAGCCTTGAGTCAGACAACAGTCTTAGTGAGCAGTAAATTAACTAACAACATACCAAAAGAGCATAAAGGAAAAGGAATAGGAATACAACCCTCCCACTCCACCTCTTTCTACAGTGATAGCCCCCAGACACACACTAAGTAGAAGCAAACATAGCAAAGCACACAATTTAAGGTAAAGCAATTATCACTCGAGTCAAGGGCGATGTTTTCCAAGTACAAACCCCCAAGGCCTAAACCAAGATCAGATAAGCACCCAGAAAATACCGCTCTTGAGACCGAATGACGATACAACCAAACATCCATGACTCTGGCTATCACTGTTATCATTGCCTTGATATCACCGTTAATTGAATGACCGGCACATTCTTTCAGCCGTCCGTCAAGGGCTAATGGAAAGCCCGGTTCTAGACATAACTCCCGCACGTCATCGTGACCCGTGCCTAGGACTATCGAATCTGCCTAGAGTACTTGACTACCCAATCAGTAGCCTTCAGGGACTATCGAATCTGCCCAACGTACTCTTGCTTTGAGCATGCTAGAACCTTCAAAAACGATGAGATCTCGGCCTTCTAGTCATCCTCCTCGACGACTATTTCCATACTAGCTCAAGCGCCTCTCGAGCAAACCATTATCCTCTAACTCGAACCATATCACCGAGTTATCAACTTGCTTGGAATGATCCCGTCTGGATTAGACCAAGGCTATCTCATATCATGCTTCGCCTCATCATCATTATAGCAAAGCTCCATCTCAACATCATCATCAAATCTATCCATATGAGCTTCATCATCCGCTACATATGCCACGAGCAGCTTTTCCAATTCAAGAGCCTTTCCCTTAGCTTTTGAATCATCTTCGGTCTAAATCAAATCATCAATCATCTAATTCATAGCAATCAATCAAATCAAACATTTATCCAAGTAATCAAGCATTAAAATATGATCTAAATAGGCAATTATAACAATAATGGCAATTTCGTAATTAAGGAGTCAAAAGTCTAATAAGCATGAAAACATGAGAATTATCTTTACAATCTTGATGAATGAACTTGCATAGGTTAACACTTAGTAAAATGGATGTCAAATCATCATGAATAATGGATCTACATGGATCTATACTTAGGTTTACAAAAATGCATGGAAATCACTACTTTAACACCAAATCAAGCCAACGATCCGATATACTCCTTTGGATCCGTGTGAGAGATAATCACCACTCACCAAATCACCTAAACAACCCCAAATCAACACACTTCAGATCTGGACAGCGAAGGATCTAGCTTGATCTATCCCGAATCCGCTTCAAACGATGAAATCTATCTTCAATGGATGAAGATAAACTCTTGAATCTTCAACTTGATCTTCGACTTGGATGGATGGAAGCACAAGATTAAAGTGGAGAAAAGAAGTGAAGAAGTGTAGAAGTCGAGCTCTCAAAATGGCAGCACTTCGTCGCTTCGAAATCCGGATCCCAAAAAGTGAGAAAAACCCTTCTATTTATAGGCTGATTTTTAGGTCGCTCGCCCTTAGGTCGTCCACGACCTACGACCTACGACCTAAGAAACTCTTCGACCTAACAATGCGCACGACCTAACAGACAACTGCAGCTTAGCGCACATACAACTCAACTCCTAGGTCGCTCACGACCTAACACCCAGCGACCTACACTTTAAGCCTTCACGCGACCTAAAACATCACGCGACCTACGACTTAGCAAACACGCGACCTAACACCTAAGTCGTCTACGACTTAAGCCAAAACACATGCGCGCGCGAACCATGACCCAACGAGTTACGACTTAACAACTCACGCGACCTAACTATTCACGCGACCTACCAACTTATGCGACCTAACAACTTATGCGACCTAACATTCTTAGGTCGTCTAACGACCTAACTACGCTAACATGCTAACCACTAGGTCGCTAAATACTGGTTTGTTAACTCGCTAACTCTTAGGTCACTTACCCTATAGGTCGCTCCAATATACTAGGTCGCTACATTCTATAAGTCGTTCACTCGACCTAACTAAAAATCCTTAGGTCGCTACTCACCAGTTCCTTAGGTCGTTGCCGACCTAACTACTAAGTCGCTCCACTCCACTAGGTCGTATACTCCTTAGCTCGCATCTCCCTTAGGTCGCTAACATCCTATAGGTCGTCCCAAACTAACACATGACCTAAACCACTACGCGACCTAACTACTGTACGACCTAAGATCCTTAAGTCGCTCAAACGACCTAACACTTAACCCGTCCACGACCTAACTGCTATTAGGTCGCTCAAAACCTTAGGTCGTCTATTACGACCTATCCACACTACGACCTAAGAATTAGAACCACAACGACTTACTTCCTACACGACCTAAGCTACCAGACGATCTAACTCTTAAGTCGTCACCGACTTAAGTCTTCCTTCCCTTAAGTCATCCAATCTATAAGTCGGTCACGACTTAGGACTTAAACAAAATTCTGCCCAAAAATCTGAAATGACTTAACAACGCTAAGAATTCCAGATTTTTACGAACTTTTCGATCCGTAAAAATACGGGTCGTTACATTCTCTCCCCCTTAGGAATTTCGCCCCCGAAATTCCAAACAAACAAAGCAATCAAAGACTATTCTGCACGCCTACCATCCATAGCAATCAACAAACCATGCATCCAATTCTAGCTTAGCGTGCAGAACTCTAAAACCAGAACAAGTTACAATATCGTGAGATGACACGGCACCTTAGGGCCATACCTTGAAGAGTTCAGGATGAGCTGCCTTCATCCTCTCTTCCACCTCCCACGTACAGTCGTTATCATCATCACTCCATTGTATCTTGAGCAACTTAACTACCTTCCTCCTAAGCTGTTTCGTGTCGGTTTCCACAACACGAAGCGGCTTACGAGGTCTCTTATCGACTGAATCAACTTCGAAATCTTCACAGCTATCAGTAGGAACCACTGTATTCGAGTCGTGCACATACTTCCGTAGATACGATACGTGAAAAACATTGTGCACACTCGACATCTTCTCGGGTAACTCCAATCTATAGGCGAGTTTTCCAATTCGCTCGTTGATCAGAAATGGTCCAACAAATCTCGGAGTCAATTTTCCTTTCTTCCCGAATCGAATAACATTCTTCAGCGGAGAAATCTTCACAAAAACCATATCACCAACGTCGAATTCCAAATCCTTACGACGCTTATCGGCATAACTTTTCTGACGGTCTTGGGCTGCCTTCATTCGTTGCCGAATGATCTCTATACAATCTGAAGTCTGTCGAATCATCTCTGGCCCAAGTATCATCTTCTCTCCTGTCTCTAACCAACATGTCGGAGAGTTACACGGTCTCCCATACAATGCCTCATACGGTGCCATACCAATGCTTGACTGGTAACTGTTGTTATACGAAAATTCCACCAAATGAAGGTGATCTTCCCATGATCCTCCGAAATTCAAAACACAAGCTCTGAGGAGATCTTCCAAAACTCGGTTGACTCTCTCGGTCTGACCATCTGTTTGAGGGTGATAAGCTGTACTCAAACACAACTCGGTTCCCAAAACTTCCTGAAAGCTCTTCCAAAATCCACTAGTGAACAATGGATCTCGATCGCTCACTATACTCTTCGGAATACCATGGAATCGAACTATCCACTTAACATACAACTCAGCCAACTTTGATGCAGTCCTAGTCGATCGAACAGGAATGAATCTTGCGCTCTTAGTCAGACGATCTATGATGACCCAAATCCCTTCATTTCCCATTCTGGTTCTAGGTAGTCCATCAATAAAATCCATCGACACTTGCTCCCACTTCCATGTAGGAACTTCTAATGGTTGAAGCAATCCACTTGGCTTCTTCTGTTCGGCTTTAACCAACTGGCAGTTCATACACTTGGAAATAAAATTTCCAACATCCTTCTTCATACCTTCCCAGTAGTAGGTTCTCTTCATATCCCGATACATCTTATTTCCACCTGGATGAATTGTCAACTTCGAGTGATGACTTTCCCTTAGAACTTCATTCCTCAATTCATCGATATCGGGAACAACTAGTCGTCCTTGCTTCCGAAGCCAACCCTCTCGATCGACCTCGAATCCTTTATCCTTTTCTGGATCCAATCCAGATTCCAAATCACGGATAATCTTATCAAGCTTATCATCTCGCTTTTGACTCTCGCCGATTCTTTCCACAAGAGTCGGTCTTATTGATAAGTTTGCCAACATCTCAGGTTCCAATTCACATTTGGGCCTGAAGTCAAATCCAGCTAAATACTCGAGACTCTTCCATTCTGAAAACATGGCTCCTAATCCTGCATGTCTTTGACTTAACGCATCTGCCACTGCGTTACCTTTTCCCGGAGTATAAGCTACACCAAAATCATATGATGCCAAAAACTCTAGCCAACGTTGCTGCCGAAGATTCAAATCCTTTTGGGAGAAAAGATACTTCAACGACTTATGATCTGTAAACAACTCGAATCGAACTCCCAATAGATAATGTCTCCACATCTTCAGAGCAAAAACAATCGCCGCTAACTCCAAATCATGAGTCGGGTAATTCCTTTCATGCGGCTTCAGTTGTCGACTTGCATACGCAACAACTTTATCCCTCTGCATCAGCACTGCTCCAAGTCCAGTACCACATGCATCGGTGTAAACCCTCATCATTCCCACTTGGAATGGTCAGAACAGGAGCACTTGTCAATCTTTCTTTTAGGATTCTGAAAGCTTGCTCACACTTAGCATCCCATCTGAACACCTTGTTCTTTTTCGTCAATCCTGTCAATGGTGCAGCCACCTTGGAGAAGTCTTTGATAAACCGTCGATAATATCCTGCTAATCCAAGAAAACTTCTCACATCCGTTGCATTCTTAGGTCTAACCCAATCCTGGATTGCTACCACCTTAGCGGGATCAACCGCTATTCCATTTCCAGAGATAACATGGCCTAAGAACCTCACTTCACTCTTCCAGAAGTGACACTTCGAAAACTTAGCCTTCAGCTGATGTTTCCGCAAGATTTCCAAAACAATACGCAAGTGCGTCTTGTGCTCTTCCTCAGTTCTGGAGTAAATCAGAATATCATCCACGAACACAAGCACGAACTTGTTCAACTGATCTCTGAACACTCTATTCATAAGATCCACAAAATATGCTGGCGCGTTAGTCAATCCAAACGGCATTACCAGCCACTCAAAGAAACCGGATGGTGTCCTAAAAGCAGTCTTCGGCACACTATCCTTAGCCACTCTCAACTGGTGAAATCCCGTTGCCAAATCCATCTGAGAAAACACCTTAGCTTCGTGAAGCTGATCAAACAAGTCATCTATTCTCGGCAATGGATACTTGTTTTTCTTAGTCACCTTATTCAGCTCACGATAATCGACGCACAACCTCAGCGATCCATCTGCTTTGGTTACAAACACAACTGGTGCACCCCATTCGGACACACTACGCCGAATGAATCCTTTCTGCAAAAGATCATCAACTTGCACCCTCAACTCTTGCTGTTCCCTAGGCGCCATCCGCCTAAGAGGCATCACAACAGGTCTGGCTCCTTCAACTAGATCTATACGAAACTCGATCTCTCTATGCGGCGGTAACCCTTTGACTTCGTCAAAGACATCCTCGAATCCATTCGCGATTGGCACTAATGACAGTCCATCCCGTGGAACAACTAGCGAATACATGAAGCTCATGAAGACGCCTTCTTCATGCTTACATCGTATCACAATCTTTCGCCCCTCCACATTCTCGACTGTCACTTCCAGCCTCTCACAATCAACCTTTGCCGCATACTTCCTAAGCCAGTCCATACCCAAAATAATTCCGAACCCCGCAAAGTTCAGAACAAAACAATCACAAACAAAAGAGCAACCATGACTCGATATAATCAGACCACGGCATAGCATACACAAACAAGACGAACCCCTAACTGGATTAGTCACAACCAATGGCCTATCAACAATATCCGGTTCCAAACCCAACCGGCCTACAAGTTCACTACAAACAAACGAATGCGACGCCCCAGTATCAAACAACACTCTAACTGGAACACCACAAATGGAAAGAGTACCTTGAACCACCACACTCTTTCCCTTCTCTTCAGCGGTAGGAGCTTTCGAAGATGATGGGACAGCTCCCAAAGCATAAGCTTGCACAATCTGCTTGTCCTTTCGCGGTTCTGGACAATTCTTCCTAAAATGCCCCGGCTTGTCACAGTTGTGACACTTCATCGGTGCCTTCGGATTCTTACAATCCTTCGAGAAATGGCCCTTCTGCTGACAATTGTAGCAAGTCACTTCGCCCTTCGGCTTCTTCTGGCCATCCCTACCCTTCTGCTGCTGCTGCTTCCTCTTCTTGTTTCCACCCTGCTGTGGTTTAGACTCTCCCCTGGTCACAGCAACAACAGATCCTTCCTTAGGAAACAGACTCTCATGCCTGAGAGCTTTCTCCACAAGCTTCTCAAATGAATCATCCAAATGATCCACCAACTGCCTCCCAAGATAACTATCCAAGCCTGTCACAAACTTCTCATTCTTCTGATAAGCAGATTCAATATACGATCGGGCATACTTGGACAAAGCCTCAAACTCAGAAACATACTCAAGAACTGGTCTTCCACCTTGCTTGAGCTCCACAAACTTCTTGAACAGAACAGACTTCTGAGCTGTAGAAATGAACTTAGCTTCAAATCTAGTTTGGAATTGCTCCCAAGTAATCTCTTCCTCCGGAGTATTGATGGTAATAGAGTTCCACCAATCAGAGGCTCTCCCTTGAAGCTGCCTTGATGCCAACTTCCTCTTAGTTGCATCCTCAATTCCCAAATCACTAAAGATCCTTCTACAAGCATCTATCCACCTCTGGACCTCAATAGTTGATTCTGTTCCTAAGAAAACCTTTCCTCCAAAAGCAGTATAGTCCTTACACAGCTTAGAAAAATCCACCGGTTTTGGGGTTTGAACTTGAACTCCAACATCCACCGATGGCCCCGGAGCTGACATCCTTCTCATGATCGAAGTCATCATAGCTTCGAACATAGCAACATAATCAGCAGCCCCTTCTGTAGCACGGCCTTCCCTAGTAGCCGGTCTCCCTCTTCGACTCATTCTCAATATCTATAAAAAGGAATGATCAGAACATCTAGAGAAACAACTGCATAAAGGACTCAAACTCTACTAAGCTACTATATTATATATAGTAATCATCCATCAAAATACAATTACGTCTCTCATACGTAGTTACGTCAGCGAGCGATGGGTAAAATCGATTAACCAATGCTCTGATACCAAATGTGACGACCGCCCATGACCCCTGCACTGAACCTAGAGATAGTGCACTGTAAAGTGTGCCAGGCGACCATGGACGATTGCCAGGGTAAATTAAAACATCAGAATCTATCGTATTACTCACAGCGCGTGGACAAAATACAATAGAACATATATATAGTGAAGCTTCACAGAATAGAATCTCATCAATAAAACTTCATAATAGTTGAATACAATCATTAGAAAAGTCAATACATCAAGCCTCACTACATGACACTCAGAGAAAATACAAACAGCGGAACATCCAGTACATATAATAAGAAGATAATACGCAACCCTCCAGCTCGTCTTCGATATCAACACCGTGGAAAGCAAGAACAGCACCTGTCACCTGCTACCTAGTCTGCCCGTCCCAAAATGGATGAACAGCCCAAGGAAATAAGAGTTAAAAACATAAAGCCTTGAGTTAGACAACAGTCTTAGTGAGCAGTAAATTAACTAACAACATACCAAAAGAGCATAAAGGAAAAGGAATAGGAATACAACCCTCCCACTCCACCTCTTTCTACAGTGATAGCCCCCAAACACACACTAAGTAGAAGCAAACATAGCAAAGCACACAATTTAAGGTAAAGCAATTATCACTCGAGTCAAGGACGATGTTTTCCAAGTACAAACCCCCAAGGCCTAAACCAAGATCAGATAAGCACCCAGAAAATACCGCTCTTGAGACCGAATGACGATACAACCAAACATCCATGACTCTGGCTATCACTGTTATCTTTGCCTTGATATCACCGTCAATTGAATGACCGGCACATTCTTTCAGCCGTCCATCAAGGGCTAATGGAAACCCCGGTTCTAGACATAACTCCCGCACGTCATCGTGACCCGTGCCTAGGACTATCGAATCTGCCCAGAGTACTTGACTACCCAATCAGTAGCCTTCAGGGACTATCGAATCTGCCCAACGTACTCTTGCTTTGAGCATGCTAGAACCTTCAACAACGATGAGATCTCGGCCTTCTAGTCATCCTCCTCGACGACTATTTCCATACTAGCTCAAGCGCCTTTCGAGCAAACCATTATCCTCTAACTCGAACCATATCACCGAGTTATCAACTTGCTTGGAATGATCCCGTCTGGATTAGACCAAGGCTATCTCATATCATGCTTCGCCTCATCATCATTATAGCAAAGCTCCATCTCAACATCATCATCAAATCTATCCATATGAGCTTCATCATCTGCTACATATGCCACGAGCAGCTTTTCCAATTCAAGAGCCTTTCCCTTAGCTTTTGAATCATCTTCAGTCTAAATCAAATCATCAATCATCTAATTCATAGCAATCAATCAAATCAAACATTTATCCAAGTAATCAAGCATTAAAATATGATCTAAATAGGCAATTATAACAATAATGGCAATTTCGTAATTAAGGAGTCAAAAGTCTAATAAGCATGAAAACATGAGAATTATCTTTACAATCTTGATGAATGAACTTGCATAGGTTAACACTTAGTAAAATGGATGTCAAATCATCATGAATAATGGATCTACATGGATCTATACTTAGGTTTACAAAAATGCATGGAAATCACTACTTTAACACCAAATCAAGCCAACGATCCGATATACTCCTTTGGATCCGTGTGAGAGATAATCACCACTCACCAAATCACCTAAACAACCCCAAATCAACACACTTCAGATCTGGACAGCGAAGGATCTAGCTTGATCTATCCCGAATCCGCTTCAAACGATGAAATCTATCTTCAATGGATGAAGATAAACTCTTGAATCTTCAACTTGATCTTCGACTTGGATGGATGGAAGCACAAGATTAAAGTGGAGAAAAGAAGTGAAGAAGTGTAGAAGTCGAGCTCTCAAAATGGCAGCACTTCGTCGCTTCGAAATCCGGATCCCAAAAAGTGAGAAAAACCCTTCTACTTATAGGCTGATTTTTAGGTCGCTCGCCCTTAGGTCGTCCACGACCTACGACCTACGACCTAAGAAACTCTTCGACCTAACAATGCGCACGACCTAACAGACAACTGCAGCTTAGCGCACATACAACTCAACTCCTAGGTCGCTCACGACCTAACACCCAGCGACCTACACTTTAAGCCTTCACGCGACCTAAAACATCACGCGACCTACGACTTAGCAAACACGCGACCTAACACCTAAGTCGTCTACGACTTAAGCCAAAACACACGCGCGCACGAACCATGACCCAACGAGTTACGACTTAACAACTCACGCGACCTAACTATTCACGCGACCTACCAACTTATGCGACCTAACAACTTATGCGACCTAACATTCTTAGGTCGTCTAACGACCTAACTACGCTAACATGCTAACCACTAGGTCGCTAAATACTGGTTTGTTAACTCGCTAACTCTTAGGTCGCTTACCCTATAGGTCGCTCCAATATACTAGGTCGCTACATTCTATAAGTCGTTCACTCGACCTAACTAAAAATCCTTAGGTCGCTACTCACCAGTTCCTTAGGTCGTTGCCGACCTAACTACTAAGTCGCTCCACTCCACTAGGTCGTATACTCCTTAGCTCGCATCTCCCTTAGGTCGCTAACATCCTATAGGTCGTCCCAAACTAACACATGACCTAAACCACTACGCGACCTAACTACTGTACGACCTAAGATCCTTAAGTCGCTCAAACGACCTAACACTTAACCCGTCCACGACCTAACTGCTATTAGGTCGCTCAAAACCTTAGGTCGTCTATTACGACCTATCCACACTACGACCTAAGACTTAGAACCACAACGACTTACTTCCTACACGACCTAAGCTACCAGACGATCTAACTCTTAAGTCGTCACCGACTTAAGTCTTCCTTCCCTTAAGTCATCCAATCTATAAGTCGGTCACGACTTAGGACTTAAACAAAATTCTGCCCAAAAATCTGAAACGACTTAACAACGCTAAGAATTCCAGATTTTTACGAACTTTTCGATCCGTAAAAATACGGGTCGTTACAGTCAGTTATTTAACTATCAAATTACACACATAAGCAGTCACTATGCCCATATTATAAATCATCCAAAACCTTTATTTCAAAATATCTTTTCAAAGGTATACATATTCAAATCTCTTTCAATATTTCAATATTGAAAACGATTTCAAATACTTAAATCCATAACAGGATATTTCAACCCATATCAACACTTAGAAATATTTCCAATTCCCCTTAATTCATTTCTTAGAAAAATATTTCTGTATAAATCATTTTGTCGCTAAAATATCTCCAGACCTTTATTTCCAATACTTAGGAAAATATTATAAGTCTATTTCCCAAAAATCATTTCCAATATTTCATACTTCGGAAACATTCTGTACTTATCTCATAAACTCCCGAATTTTATTAATTCCCTTTACAATTTCCAAAATTTATCGATTATACTTATTTATAATCCAACTAACAATTTATAACTCCTTTAATAAATTTATATTTCATTTTCAAAGTTCCCAAGTCTAACTATTTTGGAAATTCCCTAAATTTCCAGAAATTCCATTTTAACACTTCACTTATACAATCATATTCATTTTACAAATCTGGATTACAAATTTCGAGAGTATTTGTAAATAAATTCCAATTACTTACTTACTTTTAAACTATATACATAATAATAATAAATTTCAAAGATATGGTTAAATAATTATTTAAAATATCAAGCACTTTTAAAATAAACATCAATAACCAATTCCAATTTATTTATAAAATTATTAGTCGATTTACAAAATTTGTTTATAAAACATAGAATTCATTTCAATAAATTTTAAATATTTAAATAACTAACTTTCTGAAATATTTCAATTCTAAAACATTTTTAAATTACATAGTTTAATAATTAAAAATCCTCTTTTTAAAACAAATTCAACTTCTCGATAAAAATATTTTTTTCAATTCCCATAAATCTCTTTTTCCCAAATTCCAAACTAAAATCCACTATTCCTTCTAAACCGATTACCATATCTCATTATAAATTCTCACTGTGAATTTATATTTCCAATTTACCAATTTATAATCATTCCACTTATTTATAAACATCGTCAATAAATTTCCCAAACTCATTCCTAGTTTATACGGTTTATATTACAAAAATCCATTTATAAATCGATTTCTAATTGAAATCTCATTTTTAAATCTATTTCTCAAATAACCCAACTATATTCCAATACCAATCAAATCTCGATTTCTACTTCCATTTCGTAATTTCAAAATCTTACTTAAAATTAAGTATAACCAATTTTATATTTATTTCCAAATTCCCTTTTATCCTCCCAATCTATTTAAATCTTGATTTTTAAAACCCTTTTACATTTAAAAAAATGTCACTTAAGATTTATTATTTAAAATCCTTTATAAACATTATTGCAAAATCTCTATTTAAAATATCACGAAATAGTTACGTACAAAGTCAAACCATTTATTTCATCCAAATTAATTTCTTTTAACTAATCCAAAATTCAATATAAATATTTCACTTCCAAATCTCTTTTCAATTTCCTTTGAAATCCAAAAATAATATTTTTAGTTTTAAAATACTAAAATTAAGGCCAGTGCTACCATAGCATCCAATAAATCATATCATATCATAATCTATCAAGACTATTCAAACACATCACATATCACTATATATATAAAATTAAAAATCAACAATTTTGAGGAATCCAGTTGGATCCCTCGAACCTGTTTCTCTACAACCACAGATGTTATACAATATAAATACCAATCCCGCTTCGAGGCGAGATATCGCAGTAATATAGGGTCATCCGCTATTATGCGAGGCGCATAGTGTTTCATCCACTCCAATCGGCGGGAAATATATCCAACTACTAATATATATATATATATATATATATATATATATATATAACATCCAACTGATAATAATTCATAACTCATCCAATCATCCAATAATTAATTTTTAATTGCTATAAATTTAACCAATTAACCAAATTGAGTGAGATTTACTCGCATTGATTACAGTCGTCGCTGGAGCGTTCTTTTTAAATTAAAATTAAACAGATGTTTAATTTTAACCAAAATCCCTACTAGCTCCAACTGTCACCAAATCAATTCGATTTCGAAGTGATATTCAATACAAACCAAACGCGATAGACCGCGTTCGATTTGGACCTAAAACGAGCAAGTTATAAATTTTACAAGCTTATTGATTTAAAAATAATTAATCATCCTTAATCCTATCATTAGTTTAGTTACCCTTTATAAAAATTAATAACCGCCTAATCCCTCTTCCCCAAATCATCAAATTGACCAGCAGCAACCACCCTTGATCGTGCTTCCCCTTCACCTCCGGCCACCATCGCCGACCAACATCCCACCATCGCGAAGCCCTTTCCAGGTCGCTCCCCCCTCCCCCCGCGATCTCGTCCTTTGCAACAGAGCATGCCCAATAGTCCATAAATGCAGCCGCGTTCTTCTCCCCACCGCTGCCACCACAGGCCATCGGCCTTCCCCAAATTCACACCAAAGCACGCCCATGCTTCCAACTATCCTTAGCCACAATCGTCGCCACCTCCGATGCTTCCCAGCACGAGATTGAGCTGCTCCCCTCCAACGACGATCGTGCCCTTCCATTTCCACTCCAGAACGAAGTCTTGGCTTTACGAGCTCGACTGAGATGCTCACATGATTTAGAGATTTAAATTTGTTTGATATAAATTGTTAAATTTTTTGAGAAGCTTCATTATTCATTTCATTTTTCTTATTTATTTCTTCTCGCATGAAACAGAAGGAAGAGGAAAAGTTTAAATATGAAGGTGGGAAGGTGAAAGTCAACATAGGGTGGTTGATACAGAGTATAGGGTGGCTGATAAGACGTAATAGCGGCTGAAAAGAAATTTGAAATATATATATATATATATATATAAAATCTCAAAATATCTAGATAATTATTTTGAACCCCGATCGAGACGTGCCGCCCGGTGTTCCTAATGTTATACCCCTATTCCGAACGCAACGAAACAAGTTTCGAGTCTCAATTCGATCGTATGAAGAAGATAGCTTTTTATTTGAACCCATTTATTATATTAAATTTTTGATATTAATTTCAACGTGTTTCTATTCCGTACGACTAAACGGTAACTCCAAATGCTATGAAATTTGAAATCCGATAATAACACACTATTATGGATCCAATGGAACCGGTTTCATCAAAATCCAAGGCTTTGCCCCAGAAAGCTATTTTTTATGTTAATTTAAACGAGTTATTTTCAAAATCGAGTAAATCACTTTTAAATTCAATTTTAAAAGTTTTATTATCATCCTTCTTATTAATAGAAATTTAATAAGCCTTTAAAATATTTTTATCCAAATAAAATCCAAGATTTAAATTATTTAGACGATTTTCCAATTATTAAATCCAACAATTAAATTATCAATAAATCATTATATTTGAAATTCAACCTATTAAATCTATAAAATTAACTTTTAAATAATTAAAATCAATTAAATATTCCAATTTCAAATAACCAAAATTTTGGGTCGTTACAAAATGATTTGGGGAATGTTTGACTATGGGAAGGTTATACGGAAATATTTCAAAGTGTTAATACAATTTGATAATATTCCGTTAAGAATATAAGGATTTGGATTTGTTTTCAAATGTTGGAATACTGGAAGAGATTTGAATATATATATATATATCTGTGTAAAGATATTTGAAATGAATGTTTTGAGAAGATTAAATAAATTGGGCCTAGCGATTGCTTATGTGTGTTATTTGATAGTTAAATAACCGACTATCAAATCTGGCCAAATTCGTTGATCGTTTCGAAGAGACCGGGATCAGATTTAATTATCCGAAAACCACTTCGATCCAATTTGTGCATTTCGAATTGTGATATTGTGAAGATAATGAAGATGGTTGTAATATCCCGGAAATTTTAACAATATCAATTTAATAATCTGTTGAATAATTAAATTGATATGGATGATTTTTGATAATAAAATTTGAATTTAATTTAATAATCTAATTAAATAAGTATCAAATATGTTATTTCCAAATAATAAGTATAATGTATTATTTTTATAAATATGAATGGATTTTAAAGACTATGGAATTGTTATTTTAAATTGATAAGTAGTTGTATATGAATATATATATATAACTTAATTTTTAAATTGAATCTTAGGATTTAATTTGATTTGAATTTAATTTAAGTTTTGAAATTCAAAAGAATAAATATTTAAATTGTTTGGATATTATAATATTTGTATAAACTTTTATTTATAAATATAATTAGCTTTTGTTTCTCTTTTAAAAGTAATATATATATAGATAAGTGTTTAAATAAATAAGAAAAAGGCATTTTATACACTTTTAAAATAAATAGAATTTTTAATAATTACTTAAAAGACATGTGTCTTTATCTAATGCTTTGTTTTAACATGTGTTAAGAAGTGGATTAATCTATGTGACAAGTGTCTTAATTAATTTCATTTTCTTTTATTTTATAAAATCAAAATTTACTTACATATATACATTTGCTTTTCTTCATTTCATTCTTTCTACTCTTCTTTTTAAAATCAAGAGAAACTCAAATCTTTCCCTAAAACTAAAATCTGATCAGTAACCTTTCTCTAAGCAAAAATCTGAAATCAATACTCAAAACTCCTCATAAAAACCACAATCTCAAATCAATTTCAAAGCTTGCATGTTTAATCTGAACATCTACAACTTAGTTTTCAAAATTCCAAAAGCATGCAAATCATTTTTCTTCAATCTATGAAGTATCCTCAAAATCAAAAACCTGTAAATCTTCTTCAACCAGAAATTTAATACCCTGTCTCATTTTCAATACCAAAACAAAGCCCTGCAACATTTTCTTTTCAAATCTGGAATCAATTCGAGAAGCCTGTCTGCATTCATTTTCAACCTGGAAGCAAGCATGCATGTAGTTTAAATAAGTAAAGCTCCTGCAACTCAAGTTTTAGAATCAAATTCAAAGAAGCATTTCAGTTTAATAAGGATCAAGGCAATTCAAGTTTCTCAGTTTCAAAAGCTTCTCAAATTAAATGTGCTCTGTTCATCTTTATGCAGGTGAGTAACTTTTAAAAACTTAAAGTAAAATATGGTTGCATGCTAGTATGGTTGAAACGAATAAGTATTGCATGAATAAGTGAGAATCTGATGTGAATGTTTATAGTGTGTATGCTGTTAACAATTAGATGCTCTGTTCATCTTCTTTAAATGGTGAGTAACATCATTTTTAAAAGCATAAGTATTGAATATATGTCTGCATGTTGATTACTGGAATGAGTATGCTTTGCATGTATATATTTTGGTGAATCTTCTGTGTGTATGAATGCATATATGGGTGTTTGCTATGTATATATGCTCTTGTCTGTTCTTGGTTCTAGATTCAAGAATTTGGTGAAAACCCATTATCACTAGATCTGATCTTTATTAGTGTTTAGGACTCAAACAGAAGTTGTTGTTAAATCATGAAGTAAAGTTTAAATTTTTAAATCAAGTTAGAATAAAAACTTGAGTGTCTCTGAAAATTTAAAAAAAAAAACAGAGTTAACTTAAGATAAGTAAAAAAAATCAAACATTCTAATTTATTAAGTCAAGTGTATAATCTGAAGTCTTAATCAAAGACTTGATTTTTAAAACTAAAATCACGATTTTTAGAAATGGAATTAGGGAGCAGTTTGGATTGAACAGATTTTGCATTTTTGGTGATTTCTGATGATCTCAAGGGTTTGGGAGGTCGAGGTTTCTTCTGGAGGTGGAAAGATGACCAGGGTGGTCAGGAAAAAATGGTTAATGAGTGATCAAAGGACTGTGGCGGCGATGGTTGATCGTAGAAGTCTGTAAACCTAGTTTTCTGGTGGTCAAGAATTCAGGCACCACGAATTCTCTGGTGGATCGAGTTCCACCAGGCTTTGGAGAATTGAAACTGGAGTGTTGTCGATGTCGAGGCCGGAGGATCTAACATTCTAGTGGTCGGAGATGTATAGGCGTGGCGTTTCTAGGTTTGGATGTAGTAGTTCCAGCTGTTCCAGGTTGGGAAAGCAATCTCGATTTTGTTTTCGAATTCGTTTTGACAATTCGATGATCGGAATGGTATTGGGTGATGGTCGCTGACTTGGGAGTGTCGTCGCGATACGCTGGAGATGGTTGCAGCGTTGGTGCAGGTGCACGAGGAAGTTGGTGTGTCAACTGTTTTGGGGAAGAAGCATACTCGCGTTTGTTTGTGTTATTTCGAGAGAGACTTGAAGTTTTAGGGTAATCGACTCGAAGTAATCTAGGGTGGGCTCGAGTACAGTAGATGTTGCCAGGTTTTAAAACCTGTCAGTTTAAAATTTTAAACTAGAATTTAAATCAAAAATTTAACTATGTAGATTCAAGCTAGTTTTGAATCTTAAAGGTATGAAATAAATAAGTTATAAATTTATATGTTTTAAATAGGTTTTAAATGGTAGTTAGATTTAATTAAATGTTTAAAAATAAAAAGGAATTTGGTTTAAACTCTTCTTAAATTTCTTTTATAAGAGATAAGAATTTTTAATAAGTAAAAGTTTTTAAATTGGTTTTAAAAACTTAGTTAAAAATAAATTGGAGTTCATTTTAAATACAGAATTTAAAATGAAATTTAAAAGTAGATTTGAAATGGATGTTTCAAATATAAATTGTAAATGATAACTTGTTTATCAATAAAAATAAAGTTTATCTTAAAATAATTAAAGACTTGTGTTTATTTAATTTATTAGGAGATTTAATAGATAATTAATTTAATTTGATTAATTAATCATTTGGATTAATTAAATAGGCAATTAAAGGATTAAACTAATTTATTTATGATTAAGATAAATTAATTAGGGATGATTAATTTGTAGTTAGGAATTATAAATTAGAGTATTAATTAATGGTTAGGAATTAATTAATAAGTAATTAAATATTAATTAAGTTATGGTTAACACTTAATTAATTTAGTAATTAGAGATTAATAAATTGGTTATTAAGATTTATTAATTTAGAATTAATAAAAATTAGTATAAGTTAATTACTTAAGGAAAGTAATTAAATAGTAATTAATGAAGTCATTAACTATGGATTATTAAATAATAAATTAATAAGATTAATTTTAATAGTTAATTAGATTAATTAATTTGAAGATAATCATTTATGAATTTGTTTAAATGTAATTACTTATTGGAAGTAATTAAGAATTAATTACTTATTGTAATTAATTGAAGTTAATTTGATTTAGTTAAGTTAATTAATTAAGTTTAATTAATTTAGGATAATCAAGAGATGATTTGATAATAATTACTTAATGTAATTATTAAGGTAAGATTATTTAGGGAAGTAAATAATATGATAATTACTGGAAGTAATTAGTTGAATAATGATTTTATTAATAAAAGTAATTTGAGTTAATTACTTTGAATAATTAATCAAGGGATTAATTAAGAAATTAATGAAGGAAGTAATTAATTTAGTTAGTGAAAGTAATTAAGGGTAGTTAATTACTGATTAAAGATTAATCAAGGTGATTAATAAATGTTGTTTAATTAAAGATTAATTACTTAATGTAATTAATTTAATTGAGTAATTAATAATTAAGTTGTAATTAAGGATCATAAATTAATATAATTAATGATGTAACTAAGATTGATTAATTAAGTAATAATTAATAATTGAAGTGATTAATTAATGTAATTAATTAAGGATTAATGTAATTAATTATAGTTGATTAATTTAATTATATTATAGTTAATTAATTAATGAAGTAATTAAAGGTTAATTACTATAAGTGGTTAAGGATAATTAATTTAAGTAATTAATTAAAGATAAATTACCTGAATGGAATTAAAGGGTAATTAAAGGATAATTAATTAATTTGTAATTAATTAATGATTAAGTAAGCAGGATTTATAGAATGAAGTAATTAATTTAATTCATTTTAAATTAATTAGAAATGGTATAAATCATTACTTAAGGATGGATGATAATATTGAATGCTTTGCATTGATTGATATCTCTGATGAGATATATGCTGTGTGATATGGATGTTTAGTTGAATTGTGATGATAATATGGATTATCTGATAATGTTGATTATCTATTGTGAATTATCCTTCTATGTGTATAAAGATAATTGAATTGAATTGTTTTAACTTTAAAACAACTTGGCCTTAAAAGATACGCTTTGGATTTCGATGAGACCGGGATCGGGTTTCCGTATACCGGATTTCCAGGTCTGGAGACCCGAATACCACATCGATCCAAATTAACGATAGGTCGTGAATCAAGTGAAGATGAAGATTCAGAGTGCAAGGGTTATTGTCGTTAACTCTGAGGGTGATTCCAAAACGAGTGTAACGAGATAATGCCTTCGGTTTCGTTCGAACCCGGAACGAACTTGTATGGACTGAATGCTTTCAGAACATCGTCAGGTGGACGATGAGCATTCTAAGTGATGTGTTCTTTTCTAAGGTAATCGTGACCTCAAGCCTCACAAACCGAGAATGGCTAAAACAGGGGAGGTGCAGCAAGGTTAGTGGGTAGCACCCAAGTAGGACAAGGTTACCTCTGTCTAGATGTCCCTTTCTATTTTCGACTTAGTGGTGCGGTTGCTGATCCCAACCGTGAGGTATCTTGTGCGGGAATTATCCAATAAGGGATGTTCCGACCTTGTGTTGCAGGGGATTGGGAGTGATCCTCGGTACGGTGATCTAGGCCACGTACTGTGACGGGCGGTACCCCAGTAGCCCTGCCATTGTATGGAATCCAAACTCCAATAAGTGCCGTACGTATTAGTTGTGCCCAACTATGTTGGAATGTGAGATGTAAGCATTTCAGCTATTTCTGTATTTTACTTGAAAACCCTAGACCCTATTATAATACAATCGAATTTCCTATCAAATGTTTTGGTTAGCGTAAGGTAAAAACTTACCCATGTTTATTTGTGGGAAGTCTTACGTGATACCTTTTCTTTCAAAAGGTTTTGAAGTTAAACAAGTTTAACCTGTTACTCACACCAGACCCATGTCTGACCCAAGTTGTTTATTTCTGTTTTATAAACTCTTGGGTACTCAAATTTTTACGAGTAGCCAAGGGATTCAGGTTAGCCTTGACGAATTGTGGAGGAGCAATGGAGCAGGAGGCTTCAGCGTTGTAGATATAGATAGTAGTTTCCGCTGTGTTGATCTTGTTTAGATCTTTGTTTTGTATTGAGATGTAATAACTAGACAGATGTTTATAACTGTCTAGTATGTGATGTGTAATCTGTGTAACTCTGATAGTGTTGTATATGATACTATGTAATATTTATGTGATATAATATATTTTGTTCGTTTCCGCTGTGAGTATTTGTGTTTGTTTCTTTTCTCTTCTTTTCTTTTCTACTTCTCACCCCTTTCTTTCTTATTAATGATTCGTCATTCTGTAGAATGAGTGGCGGGTTGTTACAGCGGTATCAGAGCATAGGTTGAGCGAATGCCTAAGCTTTTGGTTAATTGAATATCAGAGCACTAGGTTGAGTGAATACCTAGGTTCAGAAGGATTGTTCATTAGAGATAGGATCTGTAGCAACCTATTTGAGTCTGAGTATATATATATACGAGAGCGCGTATTTGTTAGTTATATAAAATAGTTTTATATTGTGTTAATTGATCGGTTGAGTGGTATATGGATTCTGGTCAATACGAGTAGCTAACGTTATTGATAGGGATCTCTAAACACTTGAACCAGGCCAACGGACACAATATTGTTTTAAAGAGGTAGATGAAATAATTTTACCCAGAAATAATTTCTATATAAAAAAAAATATATATCATTTTAAATATATATATTTATGTATTTCTACCTATTTATTGGGTTACCTGTTCGGGTTTTCCAATATAAGTTATAAAGGTAGATAAGGTGGTAGTGTGTGTAACACAATTACCAATAGTTGGAGTTTGAATGTTTGAGGTTGGAAGTATATATCGAGACTGTAAACCCAATACCGTCTCGAGTAAGCTTTGCTGTGGTGAAGGATTTCATCGATCTCCGAAGGAAACTGTAATGGTTCGGAGTTTATCTTTGAAGTGTGGATGAGTAGAGTTGGATCTGTCGATGAGGCAGAAGTGAGTGATGGTACCTTGATACCTCAGGTAATAGTAGCTGATGATGAAATGCAGTGACTATGGATGTTCCTGAAGATGTTTTCTTTGGAACAAGATTAAGGAAGTGTGTCTGTTTCGGTGTTGTCGCTGAGTTCAGCATGGTGTTTCTGCTTTGGTTTGGAGTTCGAGTTTCTCGAAGAGCTTTGGATAGGAGCATCAGTGTCAGCAGTGCTACTCGGAGTGTTCTGTGATGGCAAGAAGTTTTCTAGCTGAGCAGTTTTTCTGGAAGTGAAGTTCAGAAGCAGCAGAGTGGATCCATTCTTCGATAAATTGGATAAATAAGTGTAAGCTGTTCTGATTGGTAAAGAGGAACAGTTTTTCTTTGGAATTAGGTTGGGTTGATCGCAAAAGTGACTTGCGATTGTCTGAGTGTTCTCTTGGGTTGTCAGAATTTTTCTGGGTGTCTTCAGAGAAGTCAGAAGTTTGTCCGCATCTGAAGGTTGAGTTTTCTTATCGACTGGATTCCAGGAGTGATACCGGTGGTTCAGTCTAGTGGAAGGATGTTTCCTAGAGATGGAGTTGGTGAAGCAGCTCAAGTTTTGCTGGAGTATCTGAGTTTTCTTTATGGATCAGTGAACCTTATTTCTGGAATGAGTTGTCCAGTCTGTGCTTGTGTCCTACCTCATATCAGAGTTGAGCAGCGAAAGCAGTTTGGAGTGTATCTCTGGATGGGAGAAGTAAGTTTGGATCTCTTCTGTGTTCTGACCTGGATAAGTATTTGGTCTTCTGAATTGAATTGTCAGTTTGGATAACTGGAATTCATTGTGTTTTACGTATCTCTGAGGGAGTACGTATTTGATCTATCTTTGGTTTTGGAATCTGCAGTTCTGGAGGTTTGATTGTTGAGTCAGACTCGTCTGTAGTCTGATATTCTGTTTAGTTCTGTAGATCTAGATGAGTAGGAGATCTATAGCTTAGTTGTTTAGATTGTTTGTAGAGCGAGTATTCCGGTATATATATATATACTTGGGGAAACTCGAGGAATTTTATCTAGAATTTAGTCTAGATAGTTAGAATTTGATTGATTGGATGATTTGGTTGCTATGGTTGTTAGCATATGGATGATAGTATATGCTTGAGTTTTAAATTTAAATCTTTAATAAGATTATTAAATCACCTTTGTTTAAATATCGGGGACGAAATTATTTTAAGGGGGAAGGAATGTAATATCCCGGAAATTTTAACAATATCAATTTAATAATCTGTTGAATAATTAAATTGATATGGATGATTTTTGATAATAAAATTTGAATTTAATTTAATAATCTAATTAAATAAGTATCAAATATGTTATTTCCAAATAATAAGTATAATGTATTATTTTTATAAATATGAATGGATTTTAAAGACTATGGAATTGTTATTTTAAATTGATAAGTAGTTGTATATGAATATATATATAACTTAATTTTTAAATTGAATCTTAGGATTTAATTTGATTTGAATTTAATTTAAGTTTTGAAATTCAAAAGAATAAATATTTAAATTGTTTGGATATTATAATATTTGTATAAACTTTTATTTATAAATATAATTAGCTTTTGTTTCTCTTTTAAAAGTAATATATATATAGATAAGTGTTTAAATAAATAAGAAAAAGGCATTTTATACACTTTTAAAATAAATAGAATTTTTAATAATTACTTAAAAGACATGTGTCTTTATCTAATGCTTTGTTTTAACATGTGTTAAGAAGTGGATTAATCTATGTGACAAGTGTCTTAATTAATTTCATTTTCTTTTATTTTATAAAATCAAAATTTACTTACATATATACATTTGCTTTTCTTCATTTCATTCTTTCTACTCTTCTTTTTAAAATCAAGAGAAACTCAAATCTTTCCCTAAAACTAAAATCTGATCAGTAACCTTTCTCTAAGCAAAAATCTGAAATCAATACTCAAAACTCCTCATAAAAACCATAATCTCAAATCAATTTCAAAGCTTGCATGTTTAATCTGAACATCTACAACTTAGTTTTCAAAATTCCAAAAGCATGCAAATCATTTTTCTTCAATCTATGAAGTATCCTCAAAATCAAAAACCTGTAAATCTTCTTCAACCAGAAATTTAATACCCTGTCTCATTTTCAATACCAAAACAAAGCCCTGCAACATTTTCTTTTCAAATCTGGAATCAATTCGAGAAGCCTGTCTGCATTCATTTTCAACCTGGAAGCAAGCATGCATGTAGTTTAAATAAGTAAAGCTCCTGCAACTCAAGTTTTAGAATCAAATTCAAAGAAGCATTTCAGTTTAATAAGGATCAAGGCAATTCAAGTTTCTCAGTTTCAAAAGCTTCTCAAATTAAATGTGCTCTGTTCATCTTTATGCAGGTGAGTAACTTTTAAAAACTTAAAGTAAAATATGGTTGCATGCTAGTATGGTTGAAACGAATAAGTATTGCATGAATAAGTGAGAATCTGATGTGAATGTTTATAGTGTGTATGCTATTAACAATTAGATGCTCTGTTCATCTTCTTTAAATGGTGAGTAACATCATTTTTAAAAGCATAAGTATTGAATATATGTCTGCATGTTGATTACTGGAATGAGTATGCTTTGCATGTATATATTTTGGTGAATCTTCTGTGTGTATGAATGCATATATGGGTGTTTGCTATGTATATATGCTCTTGTCTGTTCTTGGTTCTAGATTCAAGAATTTGGTGAAAACCCATTATCACTAGATCTGATCTTTATTAGTGTTTAGGACTCAAACAGAAGTTGTTGTTAAATCATGAAGTAAAGTTTAAATTTTTAAATCAAGTTAGAATAAAAACTTGAGTGTCTCTGAAAATTAAAAAAAAAACAGAGTTAACTTAAGATAAGTAAAAAAAATCAAACATTCTAATTTATTAAGTCAAGTGTATAATCTGAAGTCTTAATCAAAGACTTGATTTTTAAAACTAAAATCACGATTTTTAGAAATGGAATTAGGGAGCAGTTTGGATTGAACAGATTTTGCATTTTTGGTGATTTCTGATGATCTCAAGGGTTTGGGAGGTCGAGGTTTCTTCTGGAGGTGGAAAGATGATCAGGGTGGTCAGGAAAAAATGGTTAATGAGTGATCAAAGGACTGTGGCGGCGATGGTTGATCGTAGAAGTCTGTAAACCTAGTTTTCTGGTGGTCAAGAATTCAGGCACCACGAATTCTCTGGTGGATCGAGTTCCACCAGGCTTTGGAGAATTGAAACTGGAGTGTTGTCGATGTCGAGGCCGGAGGATCTAACATTCTAGTGGTCGGAGATGTATAGGCGTGGCGTTTCTAGGTTTGGATGTAGTAGTTCCAGTTGTTCCAGGTTGGGAAAGCAATCTCGATTTTGTTTTCGAATTCGTTTTGACAATTCGATGATCGGAATGGTATTGGGTGATGGTCGCTGACTTGGGAGTGTCGTCGCGATACGCTGGAGATGGTTGCAGCGTTGGTGCAGGTGCACGAGGAAGTTGGTGTGTCAACTGTTTTGGGGAAGAAGCATACTCGCGTTTGTTTGTGTTATTTCGAGAGAGACTCGAAGTTTTAGGGTAATCGACTCGAAGTAATCTAGGGTGGGCTCGAGTACAGTAGATGTTGCCAGGTTTTAAAACCTGTCAGTTTAAAATTTTAAACTAGAATTTAAATCAAAAATTTAACTATGTAGATTCAAGCTAGTTTTGAATCTTAAAGGTATGAAATAAATAAGTTATAAATTTATATGTTTTAAATGGTAGTTAGATTTAATTAAATGTTTAAAAATAAAAAGGAATTTGGTTTAAACTCTTCTTAAATTTCTTTTATAAGAGATAAGAATTTTTAATAAGTAAAAGTTTTTAAATTGGTTTTAAAAACTTAGTTAAAAATAAATTGGAGTTCATTTTAAATACAGAATTTAAAATGAAATTTAAAAGTAGATTTGAAATGGATGTTTCAAATATAAATTGTAAATGATAACTTGTTTATCAATAAAAATAAAGTTTATCTTAAAATAATTAAAGACTTGTGTTTATTTAATTTATTAGGAGATTTAATAGATAATTAATTTAATTTGATTAATTAATCATTTGGATTAATTAAATAGGCAATTAAAGGATTAAACTAATTTATTTATGATTAAGATAAATTAATTAGGGATGATTAATTTGTAGTTAGGAATTATAAATTAGAGTATTAATTAATGGTTAGGAATTAATTAATAAGTAATTAAATATTAATTAAGTTATGGTTAACACTTAATTAATTTAGTAATTAGAGATTAATAAATTGGTTATTAAGATTTATTAATTTAGAATTAATAAAAATTAGTATAAGTTAATTACTTAAGGAAAGTAATTAAATAGTAATTAATGAAGTCATTAACTATGGATTATTAAATAATAAATTAATAAGATTAATTTTAATAGTTAATTAGATTAATTAATTTGAAGATAATCATTTATGAATTTGTTTAAATGTAATTACTTATTGGAAGTAATTAAGAATTAATTACTTATTGTAATTAATTGAAGTTAATTTGATTTAGTTAAGTTAATTAATTAAGTTTAATTAATTTAGGATAATCAAGAGATGATTTGATAATAATTACTTAATGTAATTATTAAGGTAAGATTATTTAGGGAAGTAAATAATATGATAATTACTGGAAGTAATTAGTTGAATAATGATTTTATTAATAAAAGTAATTTGAGTTAATTACTTTGAATAATTAATCAAGGGATTAATTAAGAAATTAATGAAGGAAGTAATTAATTTAGTTAGTGAAAGTAATTAAGGGTAGTTAATTACTGATTAAAGATTAATCAAGGTGATTAATAAATGTTGTTTAATTAAAGATTAATTACTTAATGTAATTAATTTAATTGAGTAATTAATAATTAAGTTGTAATTAAGGATCATAAATTAATATAATTAATGATGTAACTAAGATTGATTAATTAAGTAATAATTAATAATTGAAGTGATTAATTAATGTAATTAATTAAGGATTAATGTAATTAATTATAGTTGATTAATTTAATTATATTATAGTTAATTAATTAATGAAGTAATTAAAGGTTAATTACTATAAGTGGTTAAGGATAATTAATTTAAGTAATTAATTAAAGATAAATTACCTGAATGGAATTAAAGGGTAATTAAAGGATAATTAATTAATTTGTAATTAATTAATGATTAAGTAAGCAGGATTTATAGAATGAAGTAATTAATTTAATTCATTTTAAATTAATTAGAAATGGTATAAATCATTACTTAAGGATGGATGATAATATTGAATGCTTTGCATTGATTGATATCTCTGATGAGATATATGCTGTGTGATATGGATGTTTAGTTGAATTGTGATGATAATATGGATTATCTGATAATGTTGATTATCTATTGTGAATTATCCTTCTATGTGTATAAAGATAATTGAATTGAATTGTTTTAACTTTAAAACAACTTGGCCTTAAAAGATACGCTTTGGATTTCGATGAGACCGGGATCGGGTTTCCGTATACCGGATTTCCAGGTCTGGAGACCCGAATACCACATCGATCCAAATTAACGATAGGTCGTGAATCAAGTGAAGATGAAGATTCAGAGTGCAAGGGTTATTGTCGTTAACTCTGAGGGTGATTCCAAAACGAGTGTAACGAGATAATGCCTTCGGTTTCGTTCGAACCCGGAACGAACTTGTATGGACTGAATGCTTTCAGAACATCGTCAGGTGGACGATGAGCATTCTAAGTGATGTGTTCTTTTCTAAGGTAATCGTGACCTCAAGCCTCACAAACCGAGAATGGCTAAAACAGGGGAGGTGCAGCAAGGTTAGTGGGTAGCACCCAAGTAGGACAAGGTTACCTCTGTCTAGATGTCCCTTTCTATTTTCGACTTAGTGGTGCGGTTGCTGATCCCAACCGTGAGGTATCTTGTGTGGGAATTATCCAGTAAGGGATGTTCCGACCTTGTGTTGCAGGGGATTGGGAGTGATCCTCGGTACGGTGATCTAGGCCACGTACTGTGACGGGCGGTACCCCAGTAGCCCTGCCATTGTATGGAATCCAAACTCCAATAAGTGCCGTACGTATTAGTTGTGCCCAACTATGTTGGAATGTGAGATGTAAGCATTTCAGCTATTTCTGTATTTTACTTGAAAACCCTAGACCCTATTATAATACAATCGAATTTCCTGTCAAATGTTTTGGTTAGCGTAAGGTAAAAACTTACCCATGTTTATTTGTGGGAAGTCTTACGTGATACCTTTTCTTTCAAAAGGTTTTGAAGTTAAACAAGTTTAACCTGTTACTCACACCAGACCCATGTCTGACCCAAGTTGTTTATTTATGTTTTATAAACTCTTGGGTACTCAAATTTTTACGAGTAGCCAAGGGATTCAGGTTAGCCTTGACGAATTGTGGAGGAGCAATGGAGCAGGAGGCTTCAGTGTTGTAGATATAGATAGTAGTTTCCGCTGTGTTGATCTTGTTTAGATCTTTGTTTTGTATTGAGATGTAATAACTAGACAGATGTTTATAACTGTCTAGTATGTGATGTGTAATCTGTGTAACTCTGATAGTGTTGTATATGATACTATGTAATATTTATGTGATATAATATATTTTGTTCGTTTCCGCTGTGAGTATTTGTGTTTGTTTCTTTTCTCTTCTTTTCTTTTCTACTTCTCACCCCTTTCTTTCTTATTAATGATTCGTCATTCTGTAGAATGAGTGGCGGGTTGTTACAGTGGTGATTTTGGAGATTCGGTTTGTTCAGACCCAGGACAACTTGTATGGATGAATGCTATCATTTGCATCGTGGTCTGAAAGGCAATGTTAGCATTCCAAGTATGAATGCTATTCTAAAGGTAAATGTAGCCTCAAGCCTCATCAACCGGGAATGACTAAAACATGGGAGATGTAGCAAGGCTAAGTGGGTCACACCCAATTAGGGTATGTTATCACTTTTCTAGATACCCTCGGATATATTAAAATTATGGATATGGTTGTGCATGGAAAAGAGAGCGCTCGTTTAAGGTGGGAACACCTGGGGTGATAACATATTCGGTACTATCCAGGTTAGGGGTAGGCAGGTTTTGTGTTGGCAGGGGATCCAAGCGAGGTACTTGGTACATTTTTCTAGAGATGTACTGTGATGGGCGGTACCCCATAGCCCAGTCATTGTATGGAATCCAATATCCACTACGAGCCTTTACGGTTTTCATTGTAGAGCCTAGTATGCTGGAATTAATTAATGTAACAACTTCGGCTATTTTAGTAAGTAATTGTACTTATACTGGATTTTCTATAAAATGTTTTGGTTATCGTAAGGTAAAAACCCGTCGTATTTATGTGTGACGTGGTCTTACGAGATACCTTTGTTTTTCAAAGGATTTTGATAACAGTAATAATTCAAATTGAGTATGTTTTCTCACGCTGGTTTTCCAAACTGACTCGGGTATTATTTTATTATAATGCTCGAGTCAGACCAAGTATTACAGATTCATGTTAGGATGCTATGGAGCTCAGGAGACGAGCTGGAGGATTTTTCAAGCGTATTATACGTACTTGGTTATTTTCGGTGTGTGAGTCATGCTGTATATTTAGTATTTGTGAGGACAAGTTATTATAACTGTCCAGGTTTATTTGTTGATTGTTGTACTCTGATGATTGTATGTATATTACAGTTACAGTTCCTTTGTATAAAGATCTGTTATTATATATTATATTTTGTTCCACGGCGATTTATGAGATTCTATGATGTTGTTCTATTTTCTTCTATCCTCTTCTTTCTCTTAGTTATTCGTTTTTCCATGCAATTTTTGTTGGACAAGTGTGATTTATTGTCAACTCAAAAGGTACGGAATGGTGGGCCATTACATAAATATTGGTTGCAAAATAGGATTTACAAATAAAGTAAATATGAATTGGAAATTTGAGAACTTAAGTTTTGGAGTTTTGAAATTGGTTTTCAATGATTTTGGAATATGATATTAGTATTATTTGGAAGTATTTTCGGATATAAATATTTTCAATGTGATTTGAAATGAATATTTTAAAAGAATTTTAAAAGGAAATAAGTTCTGTATTCCCCTCTTCTATCGTTGGAAAATAATTTCGGTGATGACCGCTGCATCATCGACATTCATTTTCGAGTTTCAAAGTGGGAAGACCACTGTAATAGTTTTACTACACATTTATTTTGATAAACAAAATTTTATTTTAAATTTCCTATGCATGATTTGATATATTAAAATATATAAATATATATTATTTCAAGATGATTTGAAATGAAATCCGGTATTTAGTTCTTAAATTTCTTTTAATCAATGATTTTTAATTATGATAAGGAAATGAAATCTTAACTATTTTAATAATTGGAAACTTCTTAAATGAGAAATAAGAAATTAGAAGTTAAGTGATTAATGAAACTGTAAAGAATTGGAGATTTGTCAATTGTAATCTAAAGGGTAATGAAATTTAGAAGATGTATATTATTGAATATGTTTTTGTTAACTAAAATGAATAAGATAAATTTGTATAACATTCAATTACATTCTAAAACATATATATAACTTACCTGAAATGTTTAAAAGTTGAAATGTTAATATGGATATGTAATAGAATCTTATACAAGCAAAATCTTAATAACAAAAATGCTTCAAAATGAACAAATGTTTATAAATGAAAAATTAAGATGTACAAGGAATATATAAACTTAAGTTAATGGTTGAAATGCTTAATAATCAAATTGAATAGTAAAAGCGAATATCACTTAAGTAAATGATTATAAACTTAAGAAATTGATGAAATGATTCATAAATATATTTAATATTAAATGATAATATATATGAAGGAATGAATGTAAATTTAAAAGTTAAGAAACTTGAGTATGAATTTATTCACTAATGAATATTAATATTAAATGGAAACCAAGTTTTATAAGTAAATAATAACTATGAACTAATTTTGCAAAGAAACTTATATAATATTTAAAGAATTGATTTATCGATGTTCTAGATAATTGAATGGAAAATAATATATGTAAGTAAATGAATGTAAATTAATGGGAAAATGACATTGTATGAATGAATGAAAATAAATAAATGAGTAAAAAGGGAAACCGACATAACAAACTTAAATAACATTTAAATTCTTTGTTGTTTGGGCTGATGGGAAGTTTGGGAAATGATACTTCAAATTGTTTAAGGTTGTATAAATAATCTATTAAGTAATTATCTAAGGTTGTTGAGTGTAAGGTACACTTAGTAGTTTATTTATCACCCTTGAACGATGAGAAGTTTCTGAAACTAAACAAACCATTAGTTTGATAGCTATGGATGTATGATGGATACTTTAATTGCATATAATGGTTGTACTGTTTTGTTTGCATATGTTTTGTGTTGCTTTTCTTTTGTTACTAAATGAAACAACTAAATATTTCTCTTGTACATAATTCTCACTATTTTGGATTATATAAGTGGAATACAGGTTTATGGAAGCAATAGCTGTTGATTTTGGTTTCATAAATAAAGTTTGTTTGCCCGACAAATAGGTAAGTTTTCAGATTACGGTTTTGCAACGATATTTTAATTGTTTTTCCCATGGTTTGGGATGTTTATTATTAAAATATGATATATATATATATATTGTAATTATTGATATTATCATTTTTCTGGACCTAACCGTGCAAAGAAGACTCTGCCGAAATTTTTGAAAATTTTAAGACTTCGAAAATTTTTGTGAAGGTGAAAACATTTTCAAACTTCTATTAAACTTGAATATGAAAGATTCAATTGTTTATAAATTGATATATTTTATTTAAAATACTTAATTATGTAAATTTAAAGTGTTATAAATTGAATAATTTGAATAAAATTATATTAAGTTTCTTAATTCCTTCTCGTTCCTTTTCGAGGATGAAAAGTTTTGAGTGGAGGAGAGTGTAACGACCCGTATTTTTGATAATTGAAAACTATTAGATTAAATAAGATTTTGAAATTTAATATTTGAGAATTAAAATTTTATGATTTATTAATGGGAAAAATAATTAGAATATGATTTAATAATGTTGTTTGAATGTTATTGGCAACTATTTTAATGTAATTTCAATCAATTGAAATAATTGTTAAGTTAATTTGGTTATAATTATAAATAAGGAATAAATTAAAAGTTGGGTTCAATCTTGAAATTATCTATTAATTAATTGAAATAGGTTATTATAGAATATGAAATCAGTTTTGGTAAACAATTTATAACCCTGGGTTGTAAACAGTAAGTTAATAGACATGAATTATTAAGGTAAACCAATTGTTATAATTAATACCATATTATCTAATCCGTTTGAAATTAAATTGGTAGATTGAAATATTGCACTTAATATGGTAAAAGATGTTGACTATATAATATGAATGAAATAAAATGTAAACTAGTATTAATTATATTCATAAGGTAATAGTTGATTCAATAATAAGAGTGTAATCGAAATAAAAGAATTTGATTGAAATTAAAATATAATTAACTGGGGTTTTATCACTATTGCAATTGCACGCTGAAATCTGTGAAATATTCAAATCTTGGATTTAATATGGAAATTTGTATTTTAAAGATTACAAATTTCTATGTAATCAAGAATGATAAAATTGTTAATTTTTAAATTGAATTTGAAAGTGATTAAATCAATTTAATAATTATTTATTTAATTAATGTGAAAATTTGTCATTTTGGCCACTGTCTCGGATTTCGACGAAACCAGTTTCATCGGATCTGTAACAGTGAATTATTGTAGGATTTCAAGTTTCATGACGATCGGACTTGTCGTTTAGCCGTGCAAGCTTGAAACGCGTAGAAATCAATTAATGGAATTTAAATGAATATAATCTGATTTTGAAACCTAACTTCTATATACTATGGAATTAGGGTTTGGAATTAGTTCCACCGAGTTTAAAAATATCGAAAACCTATATTTTGATATATGGGATGACCTACTTTCGTTTCGGGAACGAAACGGGCTTTTCAGGTCTTTGTTATCGTTTCGACCCAATTCGATATGTCCATTCATTCTTATCCATCTGTCCATATATATGGATATTTCCTGAAACACTAGCTGTCTATACTCATTTATGTACGTATCTGTTCAAATCATCTGCTTCTTCCTCCTTCCCAATGGCTATCAACCCAAACCCTAATTCCCAAATTCAAATTGAAAATTTAAACTCCTCTAAACCATATCAAATTATATATCATTGGAAAGCTCTCGACGAGTGTAATCTCTCTCTGCAATTCGTTTTTCGATTTGATGCATCGTTTGATCAGAAAACGATGAAGAAGTTTCGGCCGTCCATAGGCCATGGTTTCGTTTAACGGTGGATTTGCAACGATTTGTCGATCGGGAAGTTGCAGTGGGTAGAGGTCGTCAAGGCGAGTTCATCTGTATGATTACATCTTGCCGAAGACGCCTCAATTCACCACGATCGGTGAATATTTGCAGCGGCAGTGAAGGTGGTTCCAGCGAGTCGTGGAGGGCCACGCGTGCCTGGGAGGTGCGGCCTTGGGCGAAGATGATGACGGCGAGGTTCGATCGTGATGAAGTGGGTCGTGGCGGCGGCGTTCGCAAGTTGAAGGCGGCGGCTGGGTAGGGCTTCATGTGTTCGATCATGATGTCACGTGCTAGGGTTTGTTAAGATGATTGTTAAATTACTAGTTTGACCTTTGTTTATTTTTTAAAATTTCAATCGTTCTAACTATCATAACTTTTTCATACGAGCTCGGATTTGGACGCGGTTTTCTCCGTTGCGATCGTATCAAAATTTCGGACGACATGGAACTAGTTTAGTTGGATTCTAAGACTATTGGATTTTTGGCCTTTATTTGGAATTTAAATCGACTAAAAATCAAAGGTGAGTGATTTAACCCACTCACAAATACTAAACCATCTTATGGTAGTTAAATTAAATTTATGATGTGATAAGAATATTATTGATTGTTGTTTGATAATTTCAATTGTCATTTAAATTTAATTAGAATTTATATTGAATTAAATTTCTATTTAAATTAATATTGAAATTAAATTGTTAGTTAAATACCTGATAATGATAACTAGTTAATTGTTGTGATTATTGGCTGATTTGGATGATGATTGTGATGGATGTTTATTTGTTGACATTTTTGGATGATTGGATGTTTATGTCCCTGTTATCACCATAGGTTGAAATGATACATACCCGAACGATCTTATTGTAACAACCCGCATATCTATCGATTCTATATTTAAATATTTTATTTAAATATTTTATCGTTAGTCGGATGTTAGTCCGAAAAGCTACTTTTTGCATACGGTCAAATTAGGACTCGAGACCACCCCCATTGAGTTCAAAATGACGTTTGCGATCTTTTTGAGTGTAAACTTCGATATGTTTGGAGATAGTGAAATTTTCAATACTTTTTCCCGCCTTTGACTTTGGTTTGGACTGCACCCCTTTAGTTCAGCCCAACCATCTTCCTCACTCTATCAAAACACTTGAAGCTTTCTCAAAAATGGTGGTGGGAAGTGGAAATTAAAACTCCAAACACAAATTCCATTGCAAATCCGAGATTCAACATCAAATTCACGTGAAGACCATTGATTCAAGCTTGTTGGTGTTCTTGCTTTGCTCTCAAATCTCCATCTTCTTCAAATTCCGTGAAAAGGTGAGATTTTTGATCTCACATCTTGCCTATAATCGTCATTGGACTGTTGGGAATGATTCCTCATCACTTTAGCATGTTTGTTGCATTTGGTTTGGATTGGATTGGCGAAAAATTCCAAATTTTAGTGATTTTGGTGAAAAAACTGCTACTAGGTCGTTCTGGCCATTTTTAGCTCGTTCGGAGTTAGGTCGTCCATCCATAGGTCGTAGGTCGCCTGCGAGTTAAGTCTTAGGTCACCTGCGAGTTAAGTCTTAGGTCACCTGCGAGTTAAGTCTTAGGTCGCTGCCGACCTATAAATCCCAGGCAAAAACTTAGGTCGTTGCCGACCTATAAATCCCAGGCAAAAACTTAGGTCGTTGCCGACCTATAAATCCCAGGCAAAATCTTAGGTCGTTGCCGACCTAAAATCCCAGCCAAAAACTTAGGTCGCTGCCGACTTATAATCTCCAGGCAAAGTTAAGTCGCTCGAATTTTGTTAAGTCTTAGGTCGTTGCCGACCTAAAATCCCCAGGCAAAACGTTAGGTCGTTGCCGACCTATAATCTCCAAGCAAAGTTAAGTCGTTCGCGAGTTAAACCTTAAGTCTTAGGTCGTTGCCGACCTATAATTCCCAGGCAAGATGTTAAGTCGTTCGCGAGTTAAACCTTAAGTCGTAGGTCGTCTCCGACTTATCCCCCAGTTAAGTCGTTCAAGTTAGGTCGTCGCCGACCTTACACTTGGTCTTTTGAGTTCGCGAATTCCTTAGGTCGAACCCCGTATTACTCTGCGTAGGCAATCTTATCTGACAAAGCATTTATCAGAATTTCTACTTTGATGGTTTTGGGATTGACTTCTTTGGACTTTACTCACGTCTTCGAACGTGAATTGATTTGTTTCTACAATCGTTTTAATGACTTGTCATTTTAAAGATATATGAAGGTTTCAATACTAATAGTAAATATCAAAACTCTTTCATCAAAGCGATTTCAACACTATTTTAAATATCAAAAGTTCGTTTTCTCAAACCGATTTTCAATCTACTAGTATATACAAGCCTTTACTTCACTCGAATGAGAAATCGACTTAAACGACTTAGTAAAACGAGTGGTATGAAACGCTTGCGTTCACTTCGTCGGTTAGCTCTTGGACTTGTTCGATTGAACCCTTTTTGTGACAATTTCCTAGTGAAGATTTACAGCTTGTTCGTAAATATTTAAGTTAAGCAAGTGGTTATGGGACATGAAGCTAAACTCATATATTTACTAACTTGGTGTGATTGACACTTCCTTATGATCATGACGATCATTTTTGTGATTTAGACTAGCGATTGAGCGATGTCTCTTTGTCTACGTGGGAGACTATACCCCGATCATGTGATGTTTCGCCATCACATTTCCTATGGTCTTCGGGCCATTCCTGTGTGAAAATTTAATGGATAGCTTCCATGAGATATCATCTCGTCATGTGTTTACGCGTAGGTGAGTTTTCATGCTCCCATTCATGTGTTAGGCCTCCCCCCTTTATGTGTTTTCTGGATTTCTGATGATGATTTCTGGAATTTTGTGCTTCACCAATTTTCATGATTTTCATTGATATGATATCAGTTTTTGTGCATTGGTGAATTCATGTGTTATTGACTTGTTATGAATACAAGTTTAGGGTATGATACCCTATTTTATCTTTGAGAAGATTCTTGTGATATTGATTAATCTTTTGTTGATTATCATTTACATACTTATAGTAGTATGTCGCTATGGTTATTACATGTTCATGTCATGCCTTTTACTGTATACCATATCATCTGATATTTATAGTTAGACTGATCCGTTTATTATTTTCTTATAAATAATACTCGGGTCAGACCGAGATGTTACAGGTGCTTCTGCTTGACTTCTCTTCAGGATTATTCTGACTTTTGGCTAACTACCTAGATTAGTAGTTTTTGGATGTACACCTTTGAGATATAGACTCTATGTTGTGTACTTATTCTTTTGTATAGCACGTGATGCTATTCTTTTGTATTATCGTGGATCTTTCCGACCACTACTCTGATGTACACTTTCATGTGATATATATATTAATTCATATCTTCTTCCGCCTTTGTGATATGGATGTCTGTGACTGATTTATGTTATGCATACTTCTATATTTGTTTCCGAAGATTATATATAGCCACCGTGTGATAGTTTTGTGTTTGTATCGGTATGTCGGATTTCCTCCTTAAAAGATATGCATTCTATACTATCTGACATATCGGTTCTCGCACAAAGAAATTACATGGATGGTCGCTCCTCAACAGCCTTATTCTCCGTGCTAATTGACAGCACTACCCCGTAGTGTTCTTGGTTAGCGTGGGTATAGAGGTGGGGCGTCACACTTATAGATTAGGGAAAATCATTATGGGTTGAAATGATAAACCCGAGCGATTTTATTGATTTGGAAATTATTGATTCGGGATACGGGTTGAAATGATATATACCTGGGAAATTTAACTAATTGGAGTTGAAATGATACATACCCTATCACTTAACCATAGGGTAGAAAATTACATACGGACACCGTTGGTCGGTTTTAAATTATTTTCTAAATAGTAAAGTATGTTTGATTTTTAAATTTTACTTAATGATTTATTTAAAATCTATATTTGGAAAATAATTTATTTTATATGTTTTAAAGTTTCAAATTATAAGTTAATATATGGTTTTAAATGTAATTTAAGTTTTAACTTATAATTTTATTTAGTTCTAAATATATAATTTAAATAATTTAAAATTTTAATTTAATAAAATATTTAATAGTGTTTTTATACATATATTTGAAATTTAATTTAAATAATAAATAGGGTTTTGATTTAAGATAATAAATATAGTTTTTTATAATAACTTTAATTGATAAAAGATTTTGTAAAAGATTTTAGAATTGTGTAAGGGTTTTATAAAAGATTTATATAAAGGATTTTTATAATGGATTTTATAATGGATTTTATAAAAGGATTTTTATAAAAGATTTTTATAAAGGACTTTATAATGGTTTTATAAAGGTTTAAAGGATTTTTATAAAGGGTTTTATAAAAGAACTTGTACAAAGGGATCTGGAAGCGTATAAAGGAATTTGTGTAAAAGTTTATGATAAAGGGAAGAGTTGTAAATTGTTTGGGAATTTATAAATTGCTTTATAAGTGGTTTTAAAGCATATAAATAGTTTATAAGTGGTTTAGGAGAGATTTATAAATTATTTTCGAAATTGATTAAAAGAAATCTTCCTCGGTATTTATGAATATGTTTATACTTTTGGAATAAGTATATAGATATCTTGATATGAAGGTATAAACTGTTTCTGGATTTATTATTATAAATGTTTTATGAAACGACCACGGTGTGAAAAATGTAAGCGATTGGTTGTTAAAGAGACCGGGGTCGGATATTGTCATACTCTTTGCCAATTCTGAAACCACTTTAACAACTGTGCACGTGGTGGAGAATCCATAACGAAGTAGGATGGTTTGGCGAACTCTTCTAGTATGAGGTAAGAACGCAACCCTGACCCCCATGGGTCAGCTTGATATGACTAAAATCAGGAGCCATCACCAGGCCAAGTGAGGTCGCTCCTTCTATCAGACACGCTTCTTCGATACCATATCTGTTACTTTGTGATTGATTTGGTGGCCACCTTTGATTTGATGGGAGTGTTGTTCGAGGTGGGCGCTAGTAGCTGCTATGCATTACCACCAGCCTGGTGCCGTAATCCGGTAGAATCCTACCGTGGGTATAGCTTTGTGTGCCCTGTCATATGCCTTATCGAGCCCACTACAATTTTGTTTTGTGACGTACCTATGGAGTGCTTCCTGATAGCCCACCGGTTTGGTAGAGTTTACCGTACTTTATAGACTACGACATTTATAAAAATGTGTTAAGGGGGATATGGGCAACACCTTAACGCTATTTTAATACTTTACTTTACTGATAGACACTATATATATAGCGTATATTACTACATATAAATAGTTTAACGGATCCTTAGGAGATGGAAATGTCGAAACATCTCTTAAGTTATTGCACGCACGTTATACACTGGACATGAGATGTAAAATCCCGTAAACAACTTTGAAGCCATTACACTCATATTTATTTTTTGTTGATTTAACTTACATAAGATCTTTTAGTTCTGACTCGAGTGTTTTGTCTTTTCATTATGCTCGGGTCAGCCTGAGCTTTTCAGCGTTGAAGACATTATTCAGGAGGAAGAAGACGGAGTTTAGTATTATATTATTATTATTCCACTGCATCATGTTATTCTGCTGCATTATCCTATTATACCTGATGTATATATAACTCTGATTGTATTGTAATAGTGTAATCAAATGTATTTGTAAAACAGTTTCATGAACTGTTTATTTGATTATTATATTTTGTCATTCCGCTGTAAGATTTTGTGTTTTGTTTTTTCTTTCCTTTCTCTCATTTTCTTTTTTACCTCATTAACAATCCTCATTTTTGAACGGTTTGAGTTTGACATGTGTGGTCTATTGTCGATTTAAACCGTCCAAAAAGGTAGGTCGTTGTAAATAATTAAGATCATTTACTTCAAAACACTATTATATAATAATAATTATTAACAATGAACATTATAAATAAATGGAAATCATTAACTTTAATTATCTCAAAATAATAGATAAACATTCCAAAATATTGCTTAGGAAATAATAATAATAATCAATCTTTACCATTTTATAAATAATAATAATTTATTTTAAAACCTTATTAAAAATTCTTATTATTATTTTTAAAACCATAATTATTCTTAAATAATTAATCTTTCAATTTATTAACCTTTTTATAAATTATTAAAACATATTAAATACAAACAATTAACTTTTAAAAAATATTAAAATAATTAAATAACTTTAAAAGAATATTATTGTAATTAAATAACCTTAAATTAATATTTATAATTTAATAACTAAAAAAACAATATTAATATATTTAATTAACTTAAATACAATATTAATATATTTAATTAACTTAAATAATCCTTAAACAACATATTTTCGAAACCCAATTCCGGATTTTAAAAATACGTTTCTTGTTTTAAAACCCAATTTCGTCTTAACGGCAATTTATAGAATTTTCAAAATACTAATTTAAGGCCAATAGCCATCCAACACTTAACCAATATCAATATCGATTTTCTATCACTACTCGGTTTTAGTTTTCAAACATATAACAATGTTATAACCACAGCATCAACAATCATATTTATTAATCAATAATCCATATAAAGGAAATATTATTGAAACAATATAATTAAATAATAGCGCGGAATCCCGTCAGATCCCTCAAACCTGTTTTCCCCTGCATCACAAATATTAGATAATCATAAAATATAAATCAACCGCTTCAAGGCGGGATTCGTATATAAAAGGTCATCTGCTCTTACATGAGAACGTAATAGGGTCTCATCCGCTCCAATAGGCGGGAATATATCCAAACCAACTAATGAATATAATAATTCATCAAAACAATCATTCAACAATTTTTATCAACTATATATCATACTAGTTATCCAAAAAGGTAAGATTAATTCAGTGAAATTTTCTATTGTCGCCGAGGCGTTTCGGTTTGGAACTAAAATCGAACGACGTCCGATTTTAACCCAAATTTTGACAGTCTCCAAATTTGACCAAACCAATTCCATTGCGAAGCTTTCATCGTCACGAGCGCAACGCAAAAAGTTTCGTCTCGATTGGACCTCGTTGAAGGAGTTATTGAATTTTTAAGTTACCATTATTTAAATAATAATTAAATAAACAAATAACAACTTTTAACTAAATTACAAATTTTCCACATATCTTCTTCCCCAACCTGATGCTATCTCCTGTGCATGCTACCCATCACATAGTGCATGGCCGTGCACTGACATGCCACTTTGGCCAACAATCCATCGAACCAAATCCACCATCACACTCCTCGTCTCGGTCTCCTTCCACCGGACCCCAAAAATCAACGGCCGGAGCCGCCTATCAAAACGCGACACCACCCATACTCCTCGTTGACCGTATAGGTTGCGATGCCTCCCCAAGCACCGCACACCCCCAGACTTTGCGACGAGCTGCACTCTACCACCACCAACCCGAAAACGAAGTCGATTAACCCAGATTGACTAAATCGAGCACAAAATACAACCCTAGCTCGAAGCTTCCCACCGTCGACTGCCCAAACAAGCAATGCACCCATAAATATGCATATGAAAATGAAGCTCTCCTCGATTGAAAGATTTTAAGGCTTGTTTCATATTTTTATATTGGGTAGAATTTGAGATTTAAAATTTTGAATTCAAAGCTTTTTTTTCTTTTCGTTAACTGGAAGCGTTTAACTAGGAGAGAGAATATGGAAAAGGATGAGAGGGTATGGGCTTGTATGGGAATGAGCAGAAGGGTGTGGGCTGATGGAGATGGAACAACAGTGTATGGTCAAATCTGAAGAAAAAAATATTATTTAAAAATTCAATAATATCTAGCTATATAATTCCGAACCCCAATCGAGGCGTGCTGCCTAGCGTTTTATATGCTATACCTCTATTCCGAACGCGATGGAACTTGTTTCGAGACCTAATTTGATCGCATGCAGAAGATGGCTATTTGAACCCAATTATTATATTAAAATTCCGATATTAATTTCAACGCGTTTCTATCCCGTACGACCAAACGATACGTCTGATCGCAACGAAATTTGACGACGTATTATAATAAGTATTTTGGATCATTACAATGAACACTATAACACTTCCTTGTTCTTGACAATATACGCACTCTTCCTCTATATTCTAATAAAAATCAAACTGTTTGATTATATTATCAAAACACTTATTCTAGTTTCTTAAAGTTTGTTTAATATCATAAATTGACCTTAACAATTTACATGTCTTTCCCTCACTTCCACTAACCTCGAAACCCTCTGATTGAGACATGTAGACAGTCTTTTGTAAGTTACCATTTAGAAAATCCATTTTCATGTCAATATGCTATATTTAGTCATAGAATGCGGCGATAGAAAGCATTATCCGAATGGACTTAAACTTGACTACGAGCGAAAATGTTTCATCATAATCAACACCTTGAATTTGACGAAACCCTTTCGCAACTAGCCTTGCCTTATAGGTCTCTACCTGTCCATTTGCATTTAGTTTTTTTCAAAAAAAACCATTTGCAGTCGATGGGTTTAATCCATTTGGGTATATCGGCCAACGTCCAAACTTTGTTGTCATACATGGAACTTTGTTGTCATATATGAAATCCATCTCGAAGTTCATCGCTTCAAGCCAAAGTGCAAAGTATTTATTTTGCAGTGCTTATTGGAATAGGAGGGGAGTTTTTGTCTTTTAAGAGACGATCATTTTTCTCACCATCCACGAGGAATTCATAGTATATATTTGGAGAGCAAGATTCCCTACACTATAAGGAAACTGGACTTTTTATATCATTTGAAAAACGCTATAATTGCTTACTATAGCTTAAAGAATGCTATGTAAAGACATACTTTAATATATCAAGAATGTAAAAATCCGCACCTTAATGAGCTCGAATTTCAATTAAATTGAAATCCAAATCCGGATCATTGGTGTTGATAACCTGTAATATACGCGAACTTACAACGAAATAGTAAAATATAATAAAACACATATATTAACTAAGGCTACTACCTTGGAATCAATATTATCGCTTGGATGTCTAGTTGCCTTATCAGTGTCGAGCATAAGTGAAAAGACTTCTCCATCCACCATCCCCGTCTTGTACTAGTAGCATGTCCCTCTAAATCTATCATGTAGGATGTAATAAGGAGAGGGTCAGGACAACATTTGGTGATTGGAAAATTACATACTTTATGCATAACACTAATTTATGCCAATTGATTCAAGTGTTATGTCTATTGTTCACAACTTATTTGTTTAATTCCATATGCACGTATGATATATCCAAACCATCTCCGAGGTATAACTATATATACACATATATAAAAGCTTTAAACTACCCAAATGAAAACCCATGCCACTTAATACTTATTAAATATGGAGGAGGCCGACCCAACGACCACTTAATACCTCAACCCTAAAGTAGGCCCTTCGTAACGTAATTGCTAGTCAACTGGCCCTAGCTACAAAGGTCGATTACCCCTAGATACGACTTAGTAATTTAATTTGATGTGTTATTAACGCATCTCAAAGACTTATCTAAAGGTTAACCAGCCCACCTCCGATAAACAACAACTAATTAATCTTTGACATCTTTGCGTATCTCATACAGATTCTACACTAATAGAAAATGAAATTCGTTAAGGCATAATCCACATCTTTGCTTACGACCGCTCGGGACCGCTGGTGGTCAAAGCCTATATGCCAGTTGTAACGACCTGGAATTTTTTCGCTTTGATTTGTGAATATTTGATAAAGTTCAAATATTCAATTGATGATTTTTAATGGTCCAATAATCTTCTTTTAATTTATAAATAACGAAGTAGACTTATTATGAAAGTTTGTTTACAAAAATAAGGGGTTCGACGAAAAATTGAAAATGCAACCAAAGATCCTTTTTCGGATTTTTGACTTTTTATCAAACGAAAGTTGCTACAATGTTGTTGCACACATATGCACACACATTTACACATATAAAATATGTCAAATATATGTAAAAAAATATTAGTAAAGGTAAGTATGATTTAAGAATTAAAAAAGCAAATAATTAGAATAATAAATTAAGGATAAGACACTTTCTTGTTATTTTAAGTGCAAATGAATTGGAAAAAGAGGAAGAGATGGCTAAGTATATGTTATGATAAATGGGTGGTTTGTTGTCAAAATTCTAAAGATGGTATTAGCTTATTTTTAGGGAAGGGTAGTTTGGTAAATTGTCATATGTTCATGTTTATAAAAGAAATTACCACCTTCTCATTTTCATTTTACACTTTCATTTTCATTTACTCTTCTCTTCTTCACCTTCTTCATTTTCAAAAATAAAGGAAACCTACTTCAAATTTATTCATACTTCTTCCATAAGTCCATAATTCCTTACTAAAACCTTTACCATCCTCAAAGAACAACTTCAAGTGCCTAGCCCCACTTTCTTGTCTTGGATGTACCCTCCTATAGGAATTTTGTTGCCATTGCCATGCATCCTCTAAAGCTTTTTAAGCCTTGTGCATGTGTGTACTAAGAGAGTGTGTCGCGTTTTGGTAATTTGGTGGTTGATTCTTCATTGTGGGCTTGTGCTTACATTTTCTTCACTCTTGAAAGTGAGATATCTCACTTTAAATTAGTTTTAAAATTGAAAAATATTGTAATAATTTAGTGCTAGCCTATAGCGTTGTATGTATTTTTTGTGATGTGTATATTTTGTCGTTGTGGATTCCCTCTTGGAAGCAGATGATAAAAATAACCATTTTGTTGTAGGTAACAAAAGCAAAGTGAATGAAAGTCGAACTATCTTCATAGTGAATAGGTCGCTATGGAAACACTTCAAAGAATGGAAAATTCTAAAGATGGATCTTAAAGGATTCCTCGCCTTATTGATTTTTATTTACATATATTATTGGCTATGCAAATGTTTGTATATATGGAATGTAAATGTTGCTTAGTTATAGTTAACTTACTTATTGTTGGTTTTACCGCGACGTTGAAATCCCGTGCTCGTTTTTAAACGATCTATTACTTTGTTTTCTAAATAGTTTTGAAATGGTTTTCGAATGACTTTTTTTTCAAATATTTTTGCAAAGTTAATAAAGTGGTTTAAATATAGAAAGAAATGTGGTTTAAAAGTTATTTGATTTACAAAAATTAAGTTTTAAAAGTTACGGTCCATTTAGCGACAGCCACTATGGATGTAGTTTGAAAATTGTTAATTTTTGTAAAGTAAAAAGAGTTATCTATTTTAGATATTTTGAAAAATCTTTTCAAATTTGTTTATAAGTACTTAAAAGGAAGTTTGAAGTTTTAAAATATATTTTTAAGAATTTATTTATTTATTTAAACAAGATATTTAAATTTTACTTTTTTATTTCAAAGTCAAGTTTTGTTAAAAGAGACCATCTTTAAAGGGATGTTTTAAATACAAGTTTAATACTTATTTTTAAGATTTTAAAAGTAATTTTTTTAAAAAAAAGGGAAGGAAACATGGATTTCAACACTATTATTGTAAAAATGTTTCCGAGAAATGGAAAGAGATTGTGGACTATAACATTTTTGTTATAGTAAATGGTTTCGGGAAATTGGAAAGGAAGTTGATTTATAACACTTTGTTATTATTAAATAAGTTGTTTGCTTGTGTTAAGGGAAGATGTTTTAGAGTGATTTGGAATTTATCAATTAATAAATTGTTTGCTTTATCAAAAGGAAAAGATGTTTCCTTTTAGATCAAGACTTTGGTTTAAATAAGTGATTTTGGAAAATTATTTCAAGAACAAGTATACTAGAACTCTCGGATCCCATTTTAATGTCTAGACTTCGAGGTATGGAAACTTGTTTCTATTTTGAAGGTTTGAAGCGTTGTCGAGTCAAGTTTGAGAGGTAATGATACCCCAACTTGAACGGTTTCATTTCTAACCGATGAAAAGTACCAGTTTAAAATTGAAGGCTAGAAATAAATTTTAGGAGTTGGTTTTTCCGATGTTTCAAAAAGACTTTGTTTTATGCAATGGATTTCTTTGTCATTGCCATTAAGTAACAAAAAATATATATGATAAAGTCGTGCTAAAATGGTTATATGTTTATGGAAAGTAAGTAATCTTATATTTAGCACTAAAAATCGATAAGTAAATTTTCCTCTATCTGTGAGGTCTAGAATTGTAGTATTTTAACTGAGGCAAGGCCGGAGCAAGCAGTGCTCTAACTTACCTGACTTTGATTCACGACGAGGGATAGAGAAGTCCAAATATCGTAAGCGTGATGAGTATAAGGGACTTAATTTTTATAGATAGGTCATGATTAATTAAGTATATGGAAGGTACTTCATCTTATACTTGACACTAAATTTTGAGGTATGGAAGCCCGTTTCTATCTACGAGAGTTTAGGAATGTACGTCGAGGCAAGGATAGTAAGCTCAATTGTCCGACTTCACTGTTAATTGAGGGATAATACAGGGTTGAAATCGAAAATTTATGATAAGTATATGATGTTCGATTTTCCATATGCAAACTATATACTTACACTAGATAGTGGTTTGTCCATTATTGATAACTCGACCTATTTTGACTTTGGAAGTATATGAAAGCTTGCGATTTCATAAGGTTTGAGATTCCCTTGAGAGAACTCATTTCGGTGAAATGTCTCTCGCTTTAAGGAGTATATTTGGGATCCCATATGGATTCTCAAATAGTCCGCTTACTTCTGAAAGAACCGGGATTGAGTCAACCAAAAACTATCATTTGTTGCCTCAGAGAGACTAGGATCAGATAAACATGAGTTTTCCAAAAACCACTTCGAACCGGCTTAAGTGTTCGAATCAAAGACATCTTGGAGCTGATGGAAATCGAAGATGAAGTTTATTGAAGTGCAATGGTTACTTAATACTAATCCTACAGATGTTTCTAAAGAAAGGATGTAGTAGAAATATTGCCTTCGGTTTGTTTATATCCTGAATAACTTGTATGGATGAACGTTGGTATTGGATTGTTGCTTGGATGGCAGTATTAGCATTCCAAGTGGAATTTGTTAAAAACGTAGCCTAAAGCTTCACACTCGATAATGACTAACATAGGGGATAATGCGGAAGGGCTATTTGGGTCGTACCCATTAGGGTATGGTCATCACCCTTATAGATTTATGGATTTGGTATGTGCATAAGAGCTCTCAAGGAAAACGTTGCAAGGCAACCGGGGTGATGACATATTCGGTACTATCCAGGAAGGGGTAGGCTGATCTTGTGTTGGAAAAGCAGTCCATGTGAGGCCCTTGGTACATTTTCTAGATGTGTATTGTGGCAGGCAGTGCCCCAGTAGCCTTATCACTATATGGAGTCCATTTTCCAATACGTGCTTTTACGGACTTAGTTGTATACTAAGTACACTTTTGAATGTAATTAATATAACTATTCTGGCTATGATTCTTTATTTTTTTTAAACCCTAGACATTATTATAATATCATAAAATTTTCTAATAAAATGGTTTGGTTATCATAGGGTAAAAACCCGTTCGTGTTTATGTGCGACGTGGTCTTACGAGATACCTTTATCTTTCAAAGGGTTTTATAAATATAAATATCCTTATGATTTGAGTTTCTCACGCTGGTTTACCAAACTGATCCGGGTGTTATTTTCTTATAATATTCTGGTTAGACCCGAGTATTTTTTCAGAGTTAGTTTTGGACGCTTTTGAGCTTCAGGAGATGAGCTGGATTCCTCCAAGACCCGATATAGTTTATTTTCTGCTGTATTTCTTCTTTATATTTATTAGTATTTGTGAGGGCAGGCTGTTATAACTATCCAGGCTAATTATAGATTAGTTTATTCTGATTGAATATGTATACAAAAAATTTCTCTTTGTAAAGATCTGTTGTATATTATATATTACTCTTTACGTTGTGAGATTCTTTTCTGTCTTTTCTTTTCTTTCACCCCAACAATTTATCTTTTCGATACTTGGATGCTCGGCACGTGAATACCGTGGATGTATTAGCATCGACTTCTGAGGGTTGAAAAGGTGAATTGTTGTAACATCCCCCACTTGGAGGCCCAAAACTAACGGCTACGGATGTTGTAGTCATCTATAGCTATTAATCCTCGGCGACCAAATACGGTAATGTTAGATACATTGTTACACAAAAACATATGAATATGGAAAATTTTAAAGCATCAAATAAGTTCCACATTCCATTTCAAATTCATTACATAATCTCACAATCGTTAACCACGTTCAGAGAAAGTATATTTATTACAACATACACCAAGAGCAACATACGAAGATGCCCCATTGGATGATCAGAGTCTAAACATAGGCAATTAAACAACTTTTCCTTTACATCAAAACACAGCAGAATCAAAATAAAAGAGAACTCTAATAGCTATTATGTCTCCTGCACGTCTCCGGAAGCTTATTCGTCTAAAGAGGTACCTGAAAATCTCAACTCTCAAACTACTCAAAATCAAATGAGCACCCGAGAGTTTAAGGGGAAAACATAAACTTCAAGCCAGACATAAAGCCGGGTATGAATAATAATCTACCATCTCAAACCATTTGAATATCGAGTGAGACCACGCCGCTTAGCAGAATGGGTTTGCTCCTCACCAGTATCCTAAAACCTTTATAAAACCATATACTGTGCTCCTGCATCCATAATGGTTAAAACACTTCAAAACAATATAATGATATGCAAAACAAGTAAATCAGTTCTGGATTACCCATCCCCATTCATTTTGACTATCTGTCTCAGTTATAGTTTCTAGGGTCACTATTAACCTATTAGTTTTCATGGCTTACTAATAACATGTTTAATGTTTAAGGACTCTCTATCCAGTTATACAGTTTTCATGGGATCACTAAGAACCTATTGGCTCCTGCCAATATCTTTACTATTTCATGGGTTACCTATTGGTAACTCCAATATCTTTTCTCTTATCCTGGTTTTCATGGGTTGACTAGGAACCTATTGACTTCTGCCAATATCTTAATCCGGATATAGTTTTCATGGGCTAACTACAAACCTATTGGCCCTTACCAATATCAAATCATAGTTTTCAAGGGCTAACTATGAACCTGTCTTTCTGACATCTTCATTTATACATAGTTTTCAAGAGCTTACTATGAAACTATTGGCCCCTGCCAATATCTTTTCCTATACATAGTTTTTATGGGCTTACTGTGAACCTATTGGCCCCTGCCAATGTCTTCCTTGAATATTTTAGCATCTTATATTCTGGTCTTGCTGACCTCCTGGATGTAATTCTACTCATTCAGGAGTTAACTTAATTTATATTCACTACTGGGTCAACCTAGCTGTTTATTCTGCCCTTTCCCAAAATACAGTTATGGGTCCATTACAATGTGAATATATACATATATGAAGAAGCAAACATGATAACTTGGTTAATTCCTTTAACCTATTAATCAAAGAGAACTTCTTAAAGACCTCCATTTCAAAATACTTTATTTATTTATGCCATGGTTTTCCTTTAAAACGAGATTGAGTTATTTATTTTGAAAATTAAGGCTTTTGAAACCATCAAAACTTTGCTTTCGACCGCACTGGATAACCTCCTTCGAAAGAATATAAATCTCTTTTCAAAACATTAGGCCCCTGCCTTTCGAAACACTTTAAAACCTCTCTTTCAAAACCTTTCGAATGTAATAAAGTATAATTATTAACTCTTAGAAGCATAGCTTTGAAACCATTGAAAGTACCCCTTTCGAAACCTTTGGAAGTATCCTTTCTGAAACCATTGGGTTTATATTTAAAAATATCATGTGGGTCAAAGTGAATATAAACGAAAGTATCTCTTTCGAAACCATTCTTTATCATATAAAAGTATTGGGGAAAACTTGATGGCGTCAGCTACATCCTTTCGAAAGCTTCAAATCATTTAAGCAAAACACTGAAGAATAGCATCGAAACCCCCTTTCGAAGCCATTGCCTTCAAAACCCTTAGACCCTTTCGAAAGCATTTAGGAAGTGGCTTAAAACGTCTTTAAAACAAAAGCTACCCTTTGAAAGCATTTATGACTTCAATGTACTCGAAAGGCAGAAGAACGACAGCAGGGCTTCGACTAGGTCGGAACCCCTATTTTCAAAAGCATTATTTTACAAACAAGGGAATTTATTCGAAAGCTCTTACTTTTAAAACATAAAATGGCAACCCCCTTTGAAAGCTATTAGAAAACCCCTTTCGAAATCATATGTTTCGACTCCCTCGAAAGCTTTAATAAAACAAAGGCAGGCGCTAATCTTTTTAAAACAAACAAAGGTATCGACCCCATCGGAAGCAATGCTTTCGACACCATGCCTTTCGCCTTTCTCCAATCCACTACGTACCATCTAAGTGATACCTTGTGTATTAGTTTTAGCCTGAGTTAGTTTCGACTGAGATAGAGCGGAAGCATTGGAGTCGAAAAGCACTTCTAATAGAGGCAGAAACTGCTTTTCTGAGTAAAAGCTGGTTAATGCCAATTAAAGCAAATTCTATCTAACTAACCTGCCCACGTGTAAACATGTGATTGGTTGCCTCAACTTTTCAAATTTTTTACCAAAATAACCGCCGCTTAATTTCAGATCTAAACCAAGGTTAATTTAGCAAATAAGCTCTTCTTCTAAGTAATTTAATTTCCATAGCAAATCACTTAGGAAAAATCCCAATTTTTTTTACAGAAATTCACTTTAATCATGTTATCTAACATACAAAAATTCTAGACCCAATTTCTTTCTGAAATAATTAAAATTAAATTTTAACCCAATTTTATCATATTTTCCTTTGAAAATTCATAATAATCTTTCCATAGCTTGGAAAATTATCAAAATTAAAACCCAACTCCAAAATCAAGTTTTACATAATATATAATTTTTCCATGGCATTCAAAAATCATTTACAATCGGTTTTGCCGTGAAACTGCATAAATCCTCATTTAAACAATCTTGTTTAAATCAAACAAATTTATAATTCAAGCATATCATCCAAATCATCATGAAGACGAATTGAATCTTAAATCCGGAAACATATGTCCATAAAACAAAAAATAGAGATGGTATAAATTATTATTCACCTTAATTAAGAAAAGGAGATTGGATTGAGATTTATTCCCCTTACTTTAATAGCTTGATTTCAATTTCTCTTCTTTTCTTCCTTAACAATGGCCGGCTCCTCTTTTATGTTTGCATTTTACGTTTTTGTGAAAAAGAGACATAAACGTAAATGGATGGAAAACCGTGGATATATATAAGGGTTGTGGAATTAAGGTGCGGCTAATACCCAATATACCCTTGTGTGAACTAATTAGCTTATAAGCCATGCTTAAGCCCATTTAATTAATTAATTAAGCATGGCCTTTTAGTATTTATTCAAATCTCAATCCCCTTATCACTTAACATTTACATTATTCTATTTAATGTATGTAATTAAATCTCTGAATAATGTTATTAAAAATTAGGGGTGTTACAGACTTCCCTTCTTAAAGAATTTCATCCTCAAAATTCAGTAAGGACTAAATACTAAACATTACAATCATCTGTAATGACTCCTAACAACCATACTAGTCTACCTGACTAGTAACTATCTATATAAATCTAAAATAGACATACCCTCAAAGCAGATCAGGATAAGTATCTCGAATCCTGTCTTCTGTCTCCCAAGTACAATCCTTCTCGTTGTCGCTCCACTAAACTTTCACCCACTCGATTGTCTTGTTCCTCAATCTTTTCTCATGTCTCGCTACAACCCGAACTGGTTGTCTAACAAATGTCAAATTAGGCTCTACTACTAAATCTTCCAACCTTGTTGGAGGAATAGTAGTCTCTGGATCATGCACATACTTGCAAAGATGAGACACATAAAATACATTATGAAAACCTGCCATACTGCTCGACAACTCTACTTTGTATGCGAGCTTTCCAATCCTCTCTATAATCTGGAATGGTCCAACATATCTTGGTGCCAGTTTCCCTGATTTTTCGAACCGTATCACACCCTTCATCGGTGATACCTTAATGAAAACCTTATCTCCAACTAAGAACTCTAAGTCTTTACGTCTTTTATCTGCGTAACTTTTCTGTCTTGATTGAGCTTCCTTCATCCTCTCTCGGATCAACTCAATCTTTTCTAACGCCTCCCTGACCAAATCTGGACCTAAGACCCATCTGTCTTCAGTCTCCAACCAACTTGCTGGTGATTTGCATGGCCTTCCATACAAAGCTTCAAAAGATGTAATTTCTATACTAGTCCGATAACTATTATTATAGGAAAACTCAACAAAATGTAGGTGATCTTCCCAAGATCCACCAAAGTCCAATAAACAAGCTCTCAGTAAATCCTCGAGTACCTTATTGACTCTCTCTATCTGCCCATCCGTCTGTAGGTGATATACTGTACTCATCTTGAACTTAGTGCCTAGCACATCCTGTAAACTCTTCCAGAATTCACTAGTGAACAAAGCATCTTTGTCACTGACTATGCTACTAGGAACTCCATGTAGTCTAACTATGTTCTTCATGAACAACTTAGCTAAAACAGGTGTCATCTTGGTTAACTTAACTAGAATAAAATGGGCACTCTTGGTCAACCTATCCACCATGACCCATATACTTTCATTTCCTTTTTTGACCTCGGGAATCTGTCTATAAAATCCATGGATATCGAATCTCATTTCCAAACTGGAATCTCTAGAGGTTGAAGCAATCCACTCGGCTTCTGATGTTCGGCTTTCACTTATTGACAGTTTACACACTGCCTAACCTACAAGCCAACATCCCTCTTCATACCTTCTTAATAGAAGTTCCTCTTCATATCTTGATACATCTTGGTCCCTCCAGGATGAATCGTAAACTTGGATCGATGATATTCTCCAAGAACTTCTTTCCTTAAGTTTCCAACTTCTGGAACACATAATCGTCCCTTCTTTCTCAACCATCCTCTCTGGTCAAGACTAAAATCCTTTAGATCATCGATCTCAGTTCCAACCTTAATCATTCTGACCATCTCGGTCAATAATGGATCCTCCTTCTCCTTAGAAGCAATTCTCTCGATCAACATTGGTCGAACTTCTAAACATGACATCATGGCAGTACTCTGATAAGAATTAGCAGTCGATCTTAACTACATACTACAAGTAATCAAAGCTTCTAAATCCTTCCATTCTACCAACAATAGCTAACACCACATTCTGATGTCTTCTACTAAGAGCATCCACCACTTTATTACCTTTCCTTGGAGTATACTCTATACCAAAATCTTAAGTAGCTAAAAACTCCAACCACCTCTGTTGTCTCATATTCAACTCCTTCCGAGAGAATAGATATCTTAAAGACTTATGATCTGTGTATAGCTCAAATCTCTCCCCTAAGAGATAATGCCTCCAAATCTTCAATGGAAAGATCACTGCAGCCAACTCCAAATCATAAGTAGGATATCTTACTTCATGCGGTCTAAGCTGTCGTGAAGCGTAGGCAATCACTTTACCCTTCTGCATCAACACAGCTTTCAATATAGTTCCACATGCATCGGTATACACCACCAACCCTTGGTTTCCATCTGGAACTACTAACACAGGTGCATTGGTCAACAAATGCTTTAACTTGAGGAATGTTTCCTCACATTTGTTGAACCAAAAAAACTTCACCTCCTTTTTGGTTAGCTTAGTCAAAGGTGCTGCTATCAGCGAGAAATTCTTAATGAATCTCCAGTAATAGCCAGCAAGTCCAAAAAAAATTCTAATCTCAGTCACTGTCTCTGGTCTCTTCCAATTATTAACAGCTTTGATCTTATCTGGATCGACTGACAACCAGTTCTCTGAAACCACGTGACCAAGAAACTTAACCTCTTTCTTCCAAAAATGACACTTGGAGAACTTCGCTTTTAGCTGACGCTGCCCTCAACGTCTCAAGCATAACTCTAATATGATCTTCATGTTCTCTTTCATCTTTAGAGTACACCAAAATGTCATCTATAAACACCAACACAAATCTATCCAAATACTCTCGGAAGACTCGGTTCATCAAATGCACGAAGAAAGCAGGTGCATTCGTTAACGCGAATGGCATTACTAACCACTCATACGAACCATATCTAGTTCGAAATGCTATCAAAGGAATACTGCCCTCTGCCACTCTTAATTGATAGAAACCTATCGCCAAATACAACTAGGAAAATACTCTGGCTTCACTCAACTGATCAAATAGATCATCAATTCTCAGCAAAGGATACTTATTCTTGATCATCCTTTCTTTCAATTTACGATAGTCGATACACATCCTCAACTACCCTCTGGTTTCTTCACGAACACCACGGCCGCTCCACAAGACGAACTGCTTGGTCTAATAAAATTCCTTCCTTCTAGATCCACTAGCTGCACCTTCAATTCCTTCATCTCAGTCGGTGTCATCCTGCTAGGTGGTCTACTTATAGGTTCAGCTCTTGGCGCAAGATCTATTTGAAACTCAACAGCTAGTTTCAGTGGTAGTCCTATGACTGGCTCAAAGACATCTGCAAACTCTCTTGCTACTCAAACCTGACTTAACTCTTCTTCCACTTCCATAACACTTAACAAAGCACAACTATTCCGGTTAGAATTCTCTACTGAGAATATAATTCGGTTATGACTATCAGGGGTCTTAGTGATATCTCTCCGTCCTGGAAAAATATCCTAGCCTCATACTTATTCAACCAATCCATACCCAAAATGATTCTGTAATCTACGAAATCAAAAACATACAAACTGCATGCAAACTTATGACCTAACGAATCAAGTTCTAACTGGTCACATCTCATCCCCAGAGTTGCATACCCTCCTATTGGATTTGCAACCCTTAAGGAAGTAACAAGGTATGTGGGTTCTAAGCATAACCTATCAACCAAACACTGGGATATAAATAAATGTGATGCACCGGTATCAAATAGTATCCTAACTGGTACACTCTGAATCAAAAACGTATATTCCATCACAGTCTTCCCTTTATCAACTGCAGTTGGTTTAGCAGATGATAATCCAATAGCAAAAACCTTTCCTTTGTCCACCTTGACTGGCTCTGGACACTGGTTCTTATAATGCCCAACTTGATCATAGTTAAACCACTTCACATTCTTTTTTTCTATAGCCTTCTTCCCCTTGCCTGACCGGCACTCACTTGCATAATGACCTTTCTTGTCACACTTGTAGAAAACTAAATCATTCTTTTCCTTCTTCGCAACATCTCCCTTCTAGGCTCCCTTCTTCTTAAATAACTTTCTCTTCTTTCCCCGAGAACCCTGGGTTTCAAGTGGCTTCTCTGTAGCACAAATAGCAAGCATTTATTCATGGCGGATTGCCATCTCCATAACCACATTACAAGGATCACGGATATGTGTCAGGGTCGCCCTAGCAAGCTTAGGTCTCAATCCCTAAATGAACCTCTCGTTTCTCCTGATGTCAGTGTCTATAGTATTGTATCCACAATGGAACAACTCATCAAATTTAGTAGCATACTCGATTACCGACATCTCTCCCTGCACCAAATCCATAAACTTTCTCAGCAATGTTGACTTAGCAACTTCAGATAAAAACCTCAGTTCAAATCTTCCTCTAAAATCTACCCTGGTCAACTCCTCCTCCGGAACTCCAGCAGTAACATTATTCCACTAATGAAGTGCTGACCCATGTAACTGCCTAGAGGCCAACCTTCACTTCTACGCATCATCCAAACCCAAATCAACAAAGATTCTCTTGCAATGTAACAACCAATCCTCAACTTCTATAGCATCCTTCGTTCCCATAAACGGTTTCCCACATAGATTGATGTAGTCTCTGCTCAGCATAGCATAATTATTCCCAACTGGAGCCACAAGATTAGCTCCTCCAACATTACCAGCAACTCCAGAAGCAGCTCATGCTTGCATCATATTGACGAAGAACTGATACGTCGCCCCATATCTACTGGTGGATTTCCAGCACCCACATTGGCGTCAACATTTTGGTTAGCATTAGCTTGTCGACCTTGGTTCCTTCTGGTATTAGGTCGAGTATTTCCATTGGTTGTGGTGCTTCCTCCACCGAGATTTCCTCTTCCATTTCCTGGTTCCATATCTTCTTTCTCGTAAATCTGCATACGAGCCTTAGTAAGATACAGAATAACGGCCTAAGAGAGTAGGGAATACGTACTTATATATATATATATCTATATATCAAATACAAGTATGTTACTGTAGCGTTAACCCAAACCTTGATCTTGTTTTCCGATCCATTGGATTATGTTTTGAAAATCTTTTAGGTTTAATTTTTTTTTATGTTTCATAGACCTATGCTCTTATACCAACTTGTAACATCCCCTACTTGAAGGCCCAAAACTAACGGCTACAGATGCTGCAGACATCCATAGTTATTAATCCTCGACGACCAAATACAATAATGTTAGATACATTGATACACAAAAACATATGAATATGGAAATTTTTTAAAACATCAAACAAGTTCCACATTCCATTTCAAAACATTTCAAATTCATCATAATCCCACAATCGTTAACCACATTCAGAGAAAATATATTTATTACAACATACGCCAAGAGCGACATATGAAGATGCCTCCACAACACCAAAAAGGCCATTTTATCACACTTATAACCGTGATAAATTAAATTCCCCACAGTTATAAGTGTTGTCCCAAGTGGCGTGGGCAAATATTATCACAGAAAAAATAACGCTTATAACCGTGATAATTTTGGGTATTGCTCACGGTTATAAGCGTGAGAGTTATGGTGTTTACTCATGGTTATAAGCGTGAGAATGATGAATCACGGTTATAAACGTGGGAAATTTCATATCTATCACGTTTATAAGTGTGTTAAATCTGGATTTAATCGTAATTTGAAGTATAACGGTTATAAGCGTGAGTTTTCTGGGGTTTCACCACGGTTATAAGCGTGAGTATTCAAAATATTCACAAATCATTACCTACCATCCATATCGTTGATAATACGTATCAGCACACTATGTTTTATAATATGCATATATACCTACCAACACATGCATTAATATGGACGTCAATATTGCACATGCAAACAAATAAACTTCATATAGCAATTGACATGTGCATTACTATGGATAGTTTTTGTAAATACATAAATCTCGTACAAAACAGCTAAAAAGAACTAATTAAAACATGACCATAAATATTTTCAGTTCTCCTAGACATAATGGTAGGAGTTACAAACTACTATTTTAGCATCTATAGGACAATGCCATTTTCCAAACTATTGAGAGCTGCATATTGAACTGGAACCTGAAAGTTGCTGTGGGATAGTCGAAATCTTGAAAGTATCTCTGTAAATACAAACAGATATTTAGTGTACAGACAAGAACACAAATATGTTACATGGATGGAAATGAGGACAAATATGTACAAGAACATCATCAACAGCAGGTGGAAACATCTGGTGTTTTAGATTTAAACGTAAGAATTCAAGATCTACATGGGCAAGCTGTTAGAGAAAAATGGGTACAACAGCATGACATGATCTTTTTTAAGGATTGTCTAATAGCATTTTTGTCTAGAGAACATGAAATAACTCAAAGCATACAGCGTTTAACATTTAAAAAGTTGACAACCTTAGCAACTTAATGGTTATATAAAATATTGTTAAATGGAATTTAATTAAAACAAAAACATGCCTCCTGCATAGTTGCAGTTTGCAATTTCCTTATGAGACTTTAAAATTATGTCAAATAGTAGACTAAGTAAAATTAAAAATTATCGACGGCATTTGAGCCATCCAGATTACAACACCGACATCTATTTAAGGGCCCCATATGCATGGCCACAAAGATGAAACTTTTATTTTTCTTCATCCAGAAAAGAGCAGTAAACTCCAACTAAGAATTGTTATAGCAAAAAAAATATTTATTCCAAATTTGTAACTGAAATCAGTCAAGTTTAAGGAAAAAGCTTTAAAATCTGAATAATCTATATCTTAAATATTCAGATATTTATGCATAACAATGAATTTTGACAAAATCATAAAGAGTTAAAAAAATTCAGAGGTTTTGCATACTTCTGCAATTGTTCAGTAACATGACCTTGCAAATTGCAATGGAAGTAGACAAGGTAGGCATATGCAATTATTATATCATACGGTTACCGTTTCTTAATGAATGTATAAATTAGAAATTATATACACCTGGGCCATAAAAACAGTGGCTTGGTGTAAAAAAATCTAATGTTGTTACATATAGTTCAACTATAAACATTCATGTTACACAGGGACTGGACTCAACCTAATGTTGTGTGTGTACATATATTAAATGATAGTATGATACACATGCCATAAATAAATCAGATCAGTCAACCAAACAAAGTCTTGGAACTCATATCATGCAAATAAACATAAATTACCATGTAGATGTAGTAATTCTGGAAATTTGTGCAACAGAAAATGCAAGGTCTTCAACAGATCTATATGGAACTGCACCGCCAAATGATTGAAACCTAACATAGAAAGGTAAAATAAGAGATTAAATATTAATGAATTTATACAATCACAATTAAAGAATAGGAAAAGGTAGGAAATTAAATCAAAATTATGCTAATCACAAAAGAATTAACAATAAAGGACAGATGCACAATTTGTTGAACATAAATAATGAATCACTAATGATGAACATCATCGGCTTTTTCATTAACATAATATTCATCATCAGGATCAACATCATTTACCACGCGCTTTCTGTTTTTTGGTATTTTACCTGGTACATAATTGATATGAGCAAGCTTTTCTACAAGTGTTGATCCTGTCAATCGTGTTGGAGGTTCCTTATCCTCTATGCACTTATACCATCCATGTTTCAGTGCCCTATATGGATGACCATTCTTCAAAAATCTTCTATACTTCGTATAAACTATCTTATTACCGATGCATTCCGATTCAGTCTCCACACCACAAATTGGGCATGCTTTATAACCATGTGTTACACAACCAGATAAATTACCAAATGCAGGTAAATCATGTATTCCCCATAATAACATTGCTCTTAAAGTGAAATGCTCTTTTTTGTCCATGTCAAATGCAGACACTCCTTCTACCCATAGCTGCTTCATCTCATCCACAAGAGGCTCCAAATACACATCAATATCTTGACTTGGTGCTCTTGGTCCAGGAATTAACAAGCACAACATTTGAAACTCTGGTTTCATGCATAGTGATGGCGGTAAGTTATAAGGAACCGTATAAATAGGCCAACAACTATAACTATTAGACTGGGTTGTACTAGGATTGAACCCGTCGGTAGCAATACCAAGCCAAACATTTCGTCCATTTCTACCAAACTCTGGCCACTTGTTCTTGAACGATCTCCATTCTGCCGAGTCAATAGGATGACGCATGTAATTCCAACAAGGTTTTGCTTCACTATGCCATAACATTTTTCGAGCTATCCATGGTATAGTGTACAACCTTGTTAATCTCGGAGTTATTGGGAAATATTTCAAAACTTTTCGAGGTTGTTTTGTGATTTTTACCACTTCTCCTTGAATTTTAGTTTTAAATCTTGAAGTGTGACAATGAGGGCATTCCAATGCATTACTATGCTCCTTCCAAAACAACATGCAATCATTTTCACAAGCATGTATACACTCTGCTTTCATTCCCAAATCTTTTAAAATTTGCTTCATTGTCGAGTACTTCTCTGGTATCGTATTTTCCTTTGGAAGCCATCGTTTCAATCGCTTCAACAACTCGGTCATACTATTTCCTGACCAATTAAAATCTTTTTTCAAATTATGAAGCTCTACCATAACACTTAATGTTGTAAGACCATCTTCGCAAGAAGGGTATAATTTTTCATTTGCTCTTCTTTTGTACTCCTGGTATTTTTTCCAATGGTTACCATCACCAAGTCCTACGCTATCATACACTCCATATGCATCATCAACAAGGTCTCCAAGTGCATCTCCTACGTGGTTTTGCTCTTGAAATTGGTTAGAGTTGTAAGCCTCATAATTGACATGTCGCATGGGATTGACCACTGTGTCATTGTCGCTTCTCTCACCATGAAAAACCCATTCATCATATATTGGATCCATACCATAAACAATCAAGTGTTTCTCTACTGTATTAAAATGCAACTTTTTTGAGTTTCTACACTTTATGCAAGGACAACTGCATAGTTCGAAGTCCGGTGGTGAATGACACTTAACGAACTCCATAAAATTTCGAACTCCTTGTATATATTCATTATTATTTCTATGTCGAATTCTAATCCACTCTCTCGACGAAGACTTCGACATTAGCAAGATTTAAAAAGCTGCAAATATAACGAACCATTATTTTAATTTATCATTTCAAGTCTAAACTAAAAAGCTGCAAATATAATTTAACATGATTTTTTTAATACACGAAGCAACCCACATATTTGCTTTTTTATTTAATTTAGTTGTTAATTGTTGCAATTGAATTTCAAAATCGAATTTATTATTACTATTTATTATTCAAAAACTGTTAAATAAAACTATTAAATCTATTAAATAGATATTCAATTTAAAATACAATTATTAGAGATGCTATCCAAATCCAAATTCACTAATCCAAATATTTTACAAAATTTAAATGTTTGAATTCGAGTTTAAAATCATGAAACCATTTATTCAATATTTAAATCGATCAAATGTTCAAAATCAACGACTATAATTATTTACATGGTAAACGAACAAAAAATCATATGTTTTTTTAAATTTGATGGTCGGTCATCCTACTTCCCACTACAAACACAATAATGTAATTACATTTTATAAATCATTTCAGATTAAACGATTTAACAAAATTTCGGCAGCACTTCCCTTTTGTTCCCTGTATCGTACACAAATGCGTGTACACAGGGAACAAAAAGGAAGTGCTGTCGAAATTTTGTAAACCGTTTAAAATGAAATGATTTATAAAATGCAATTACTTTATTGTGTTTGTAGCTTGTCCAATACAGGGACAAATCCGACAAATATTGTATCAGATGAATATAGATGTCCGTTCTGTTAAAAAACGAATATCCATATAACGATCATATACAATACTTGTCAGACGGGGCCAAAAACTCTCTAAATGATCAAAAAACACATTTTACAATTACTATTTTAACAACTACAAACCTTCTAAAGGAAAAATGGATCGAAGAAAAATGATCGAAAGGAGCGGCTACGGCATAGGGATTGGGAAATAGAATAGAGAAAATATAATTGTAAATTGAGAAATAGAATAGAGAAAAAGGACAACATAAATATAATTATCTTTACATTGTTCGGTCGTTCATTTATGATCAGATTCTATTATTGTCATTCTTCTATGATTCAAAACTGATTTCTTATTTTATTGTATCAAAGTTACTAAGTTAGTATCATTAAGATTGTACTAAGACAAATGAGCATCTTCAAAGACGTATAAAACTTTGATGAATTCTGATTTTATAGAATTTTGTCATCCTTGGAATCAACTCTAGATAAAATCAAAGTGTTGATAATTATATATGCAAACAAATGTTTTAGCTATATATATTTTCAGTTAGGCACCAGCCATGATTCATCTATATGATTTAGTCGAACAAATAATGTATACTTGGGCTGAAACACTGAAAAGAATTGAATCTTGGAGCTTGGGTGTAAACATATCATGGAAGAATATGATGAATAACTTAGATTTACAACTAAAAATTAGGAAATCTACCTGATAATGCAATAATTATTTGAGTGCAACACAACTACGATAGGAGAAAATGTTGTAGGATTAATACTCTCAATGCAGGCAGAAACTTAATTTTTTGTCAAAAGCATGCATTCAAACAACTTTCAAGGAAATAAATGCATATTCACTGAAATGACTGAAAGGCATTTCATGCCAAAAAATATATTTAGGAATTGCTGCTGGCAAGTTATAATGAATCCTATAAGCTACACCCACCAATGTTTCTTTTTTAGACTAAATTACTAGAAATTAATCAACATATGAGAATCATTCAAATATATTGTAGTTTGTTTGCACTTGGTACTAATCAGACTATTCAAAATTTGGTTGGCACTATCAGAAAACCAGGTGATGTCTTATATGCAATTCCTCAGAAATCAAGGAATATTATTCATCCATGAATAATCATAAAGCATAAAAATAAAGATACGAGTATGATATTATTCTTTTGTAAATTGATTGTAATGATCAAAGGAGGCTTGCACATATTTCAAATGCCCAGAATCACACATCTACCACTTATTACAAAACCAAATATTATAAAATTAGCAAAAGAAAAGAGATATATTGGAGGAGAATGAGAATCTCAACGAGGCAGAAGTGTTGAATTTCGAAAAGAATAGGTACCTCGATAAATTATTCTTAGTAATACTGGTACCTCGAGAATCTCAACGAGGCAGAAGAAAGATAAATGGTAACCAAAATAGCACACGCTACAACATGAATCCAACCCCTCGCATACCTCTCAATTATTCTTAGTAATACTGGTGGTAATTAATCTTAAATCAGGATACGGAAATTATAAGAAAGAAACGAGACGTAATAATGGATTACCTAACTTTGAAGAAGCTGGAGTGACGAAGGAACGCTGGAGTGACGAAGGAAATGGACGGAGGCTTTGAAATTACGGTAGTAGGCGGGCGACTTGTTTGGATCGAAGGAAAGCGGAAGACGGCTGCTTAAACCTAATTTTATTTAGGGAAGAATGATAGAGCCAAAAGCGTGACAAACATCTCAAGCAACAATTGAAACAGAATTGACGAAACTATCCAACGTCTTTGAGTTATTTACGAGAAGCCCAAATTATTTCACGGAAATAACCATGAGAGTATAAAATCACAATAATAACCGTTATCAATTGCTCACGGTAATAACCGTTAGAAAATAAAACGAAAAAAGTGTGACAAAATGGCCTGTTTGGTGTAGTGCTCATTGGATGATCAGAGTCTAAACATAGGCAATTAAACAACTTTTCCTTTAAATCAAAACACAGCGGAATCAAAATAAAAGAGAACTCTAAGTAGCTATTATGCCTCCTGCACGTCTCCGGAAGCTTATTCGTCTAAAGATCAGGTACCTAAAAACCTCAACTCTCAAACTACTCAAAATCAATTAAGTACCTGAGAGTTTAAGGGGAAAATATAAACTTCGAGCCAGACATAAAGCCTGGTATGAATAATAATATACCATCTCAAACCATTTAGATTCCAGTAAGACCACGCCGCTTAGCAGAACGGGTTTTCCCTTCACTAGTATCCTAAAACCTTTATAAAACCATATACTATGCTCCTGCATCCACAATGGTTAAAACACTTCAAAACAATATGATGATATGAAATACAAGTAAACCAATTCTGGATTACCTATCCCCATTCATTTTGACTATCTGTCTCGGTTATAGTTTCTAGGGTCACTATTAACTTATTAGTTTTTATGGCTTACTAATAAGCTGTATAATGTTTAAGGACTCCCTGTCCAGTTACATAGTTTTCATAGGATCACTAAGAACCTATTGGCCCCTGCCAATATCTTTACTGTTTCATGGGTTCTCCCTGAACCTATTGGTAACTCTAATATCTTTTCTCTTATCTTAGTTTTCATTGGTTGACTAGGAACCTATTGACTTTTGTCGAGTGGAAAGCTTGTGGCTATTCTCCTTTCGCCTCATATTGTTTGCTAACCATGGCTCGTGCTTTAGCAATCTTTGAATTACATGTTTGGTTCATCTTCAGGGATCGGTACTGAGTTGTGAGAGAACTTGATGTTGATTTGGCACTTCACATATTCTTTGTTAATTTTCCATGTACCATTTGGTTCCTTTAGAAGATGGATAGCTTCTCTTGGCTTGCCAGTGAGTTTCTATACCATTCTTTGAGCTTTGGTTGATTCCGACTTTTCGAGTTATAGTTTTAAATTTTCGGCTTACTATCCGATCATTCGACGGTTTTGACTCGTCTAAATATGGCCTAGTTCAAAGATAGGATAACAATCATTATATCACTTAGATATATAAATTTTGTTTAACGGTCAAAAAGCTTTAATAATATATGTATCTAATTTCGAAGATCAACATCAAAGTCCGTGGTTCTAACGATAACAATTATTGAATAACCGAAAGTACTATAGACATTAATTTTTCACTTTGAATTGACTTCCAATCATGGTAACATTAACTTCATATATCATAGGAGACAAATACTATATATTAAATAGTGTTTCACTCTTGACATAAACACAAAATGAGTTATAGCGCGGTCGTGATGCCACAACTTGACAAAAATTAAAGCACGACCTCATCATTTAAGCTACATGGTATTCTTAAGTCTAAAGACTACCGCACACTGTTACGTTAAGATCCTATGTTTTGACTTAGTATATTTAGCCCATATAGTGCTCTTGGTTGAGCCATTCTGTAACCATCCAATGATCACAAGTACCCAACCCCTTGATGCCCCCAATGATCAAAAGTAGCTAACCATCCAATATTTGTAGAGTTTTACGTATGCTAGTCTTAATGGATACATCAATATGCCTTTCTCCACGCATATTGACTAAGACCTTTAAAGTTGATTATTATGACCACATTAATATAATACATGTGGTTATGACAAATTCACAACTACAATTGATCTAATATTCCACTTAGGGATTTTCTATTTATATATGTCTAATAATCGTAATCATTATTTGTATCATATCCACATAACAAACACGCATAATAGAAAAAACCAAAATGCATACTTCTGTTTGAACAAAATTCATTACAGAGTTAAGATTACATAAGAAATTACATAATTTTTAAGGCATACTCTTAACTCTTTCAATCTTTCACTTGCATTTGGGCCAGTTATGGTATTTTATTCCATTTCTTTTATCAGTCGTTCTAGAACTTATTGAGAAAGGGCCTTTGTGAATGGGTCTACTATGTTTTCCTTCATATCTACTCACTCGACTGCTATCTCTCTGTAATTGATAAATTGTCTTATCATGTGGTATTTGTGGAGAATATGCCTTGATATCTTATGAGCTCTTTGTTCCTTGCCAGTCAATATTGTTTTACTTTCTCACTTAAGCACTAGACCCTTTATGCTTTGGATGACTCCTAGCTTTTTGATAATCTCGCGCATCCATACTACTTATTTAGGTGCTTCATTTAGGGTGATTACTCAATCTTCATCGTCGAATCCACTCTTTCTTCGAACTTTTCCAACTAACAGCCCCACCATTTAAACTGAACACAAAACATGAAACGGACTTGCTACAGTCGACATCACTTTGAAAGCTTGAGTCTGTATATCCCTTCATAAGGAGTTTGTCGTCTTTGAAGATCAGAAACAAATACATAGTATTTAGTAAGTACATAAGGATGCACTTTCCTTCTATCCAATGATTTTCACTAGGATTTGCTTGATATCAGTTAACTATACTAAGTTCAGAAGTGATATCCGGCCTCGTGTATAACATAAATTACATGAGAGACCATATGGTTGAAACATAGTGAATATTCTTTGTGCACTATCTTTCCTCATCCATAGATAGGGCATCTTTCTCAGAAATGATGATTCTATACTGCATTGGAACATTTCTGGGTTTAGAATTATCCATTCTAAACTGTTTTAGTATGATATCTATGTACATCGACTGACACAATCCGAAAAGGCTTTACACACACACACACACACCTTGATGCCTAGAATGTAGATGGCCTCACTCAAATCCTTCATCAAGAACTTCTTTGATAGTTAAGCTTACACTGCTTGTAACATTGGTACATCATTAACAATCGGTAGAAGATTGTAAACGTATAATATTAGAAACATCACAACACATTTTTCTTCTTTCCTATACACTTACGTTTTCTTCGAATTTTGATTGAAGCCAAAATATTTAATAACTTTGTCAAATGCTTGTTCCAACTACACGACGTTTACTTAAGACCATATGTTGATCTTAAAAATCTACAAGCATTTTCGTTGCTCCCACTAACTTCAAAACCCTCAGATCATGACATGTAAATAATTTCTTTCAAATCAACATTTAGAAAAACCGTCATCCACCATGTTTCGTAGTCATAGTGAGTGGTGACACCAAGTAATCAACTTTTAGCGATCAACCTCCAACGAGTTTAACCCCTTAATACTTTGCCCAAATAAGCTTTTACCAATTTCCATACTTTTAATTCTAAAAGTATATTATGTTTCTGGTTTGAAAAGCTTCCTACGCTCAAATCATTTCCCAATCTCTCCCTTGGCTCCGTCTATTAACACCCGTTAATTGCTTTACGCCCCCCGCTATTAATATTAAAACTTTTTTTTTCAATTTTATCACTGACAATTAATTAGATGTTTATTTTTAATATGTCTCTTCATCTACCATTTTTTTTTCCAGTATTGAAATTTTGAAAGAGAAGTTTGAAAATTTCATGGAAGTGATGATCTTACAACAACCATTGACAGGTAGGTAAGATAGAGTTTGCAAATTTTTTATGAACCAGAAAAAAGAAAACAGTAAAATGTAAGATGGACATAAGAAAGAAGAAAATAAAAATTATAAGGGTACTTTTGGCAAAACTGGGGTGGGAAAAGAAAATATGTACGTGTGAAGTTTTTTTTATAGGTTACGGAGTGTGAAAGGCAAAAGTAGCGGTGAGAATAGATCAACCCTCTTCCTTAAGGGTGTAAATCGGTCGAACCGGACCAGACGGAGGTGTGTTCAGTTTTTGTTCTAAATGAAATTGAACCGGACACGAACCGTCCGAGATTTATACTCGTACAAATTTTTGCTGTCCTAAATAAAATCAAACAGACACGGACGGACATTTTTCGGCTACGGACTCGTACAGACACGGACAACCATTGCTATTTACGTCATATTTTATGTTTTTTAATAGAGTTTGTATCAATTATATTATTTTTATTAGTATGTACCAAAATATAAAATCTTTACTCAATTGGGTATATCGAAGTAGAAGCAATTGGAATGAATTCAAAAGAACACGGATCCAACGGGATTATTGTTGGGATAAATTTTGTGTCCTAATTCATGTGCTAGACGAAGATCGAAGAGACTCAGACTGACTACTTTCAGCCACGGATGATTATTCCTCTTCCTTGCTTTCCTACCTTTTACCCGGATGACGATTGAGTCGTCCATTAAATTAGGGCCTATAGACACGAAAGTGGAAAAGGAATGTGGAAGAAGATGCGGAACAGAGAAAAGAGGAGCAAAAAGTGATTATCGACGTGGTCGGCAGGATTCGAACCTGCGCGGGCAGAGCCCACATGATTTCTAGTCATGCCCGATAACCACTCCGGCACGACCACGTGACGGACACAGTTTATAAACCCTAATATCCATCACTTTTATTCCTCCCATAATTTAATTGTGGCAAACTTCAAAGTGCGATCTAGCTTCGTCAGAGCAATCAGCCATAGTAAAATGTAATATATCGAAGTAAATTGTCGGCCTGATTTATTATGAAGGTGATTCCTTTTCATTTACTATTACTTTAAAACATATTAGGCATAAAAATCTATAAATTTTACGATATAGCTAACACTTAACCAATCAGAAAGGAGCAAATGAAGATAGAGAATGCATAAAAACTTAAATAGAAAGAAGAAGAGAAATTAAGTAAAGAGTCCAAAACATATTGATTCCCCCATTCTAGTACAGTAGGTTTGTTTTATACAGTAAAATACACCGGATTCCTTTTCAGCCAACAACCTTGCAAGTAGCTTAGTTAATCTTTTGAGTGAGGAGTTAACTTGATTGTGCAGAGGCAACTATATGCATGTTCGTATCATTTGATTCTCTGTGGAATAAAACATTCAGTTTGATGCGTTTTCAGGATACAAGATTAAGAAATCGGCTAATGTTCAAATCTGAAACATTAAGGATACAAGATTAAGAAATCAGCTAATGTTCAAATCTGAAAAAATGATGGCTACGGTCAACACTTTAAATGAAATTTGAAAATTTAGCTCACTTTTCAAAACCAAAACACATATAGGCCGCTTTGAAAACTTATTACAAATATAGGCATGTCTTTGTCATGCTGAGTTAACTCTTTCTGATGGTGCATTTTGAAAATGCGTCGTAGAGAAATTTTCTTTTTATAGTTTTATTTTGGCGCATTTTCAAATGGAGAATAGGAATGGATGGAAAAAAAAATTTCTCTCCCTACTCCATTTGAAAATGCGCTACTAGAAAACTTTTAAAAAAACTCTTTCGGCTCCAATTGAAATTGCGCCAATAGAAAAAAAAACAAAAAATCAATCGCGTATTTTGAAAATTCGTCATGAAATAGCGCCAACTCAGCACCAACGTGGTAGAAACATACATGTGTTTGTAATAAGTTTCAAAAGTGGTTTAAGTATGTTTTTACTTTTGAAAAGTAGGCTAAATTTATAGACTTCTCTACTTTAATTCATACATAAGCATCAGAGAGTCATTTGCCCATGGATGAATAGCATTGCTAGTTTGGTGGGCCAACAATAATTTAGATGTTTGTTAATGAAACTAAAAGAGCAAAAGTAAACATTGCAAGTTTAAACAAGGGAATTGATAAGGGGGCTCCAAGAGTGGATAAGGAGTTTCAGTTGGGAGTCATGCCAAATTTTGAGGTTATTTTCGGTGGTGAGCGCCTAACCTGGTGTAAGTTTTGGAATTCGGTGTGTGGGGTGCTGAAGTTTTTGTCTTCCTATATCCATATTCAGAATCTCTTTATCAATGCTCTTTTTGAGGTAATAACATGTATTATTAGATGACACATACTATTAAGAAAATGTTTCTATACTCTTGTGTTTGTGTTACTCTAAATACTATAAGGAGTAGCAATTTAAAAATTCAAAGAGTCAACAACAACACTATTTCCATACAAGAAAAGAAGAAGAGGAGGAAATTCCACATTACATAGATTCATGAATCCCATTAATAAGGTGACACCCTTCTAACATGCAACTATGCAAGTATTAGTCGGAGGTCATTCATTGTTTACCTCAATTTACCATAGGGAAATCAGAAATCTTGTAAGGATTCATTCAATATTTTTGGATTGGATTATTAGACCTTCCAACTACGCTACCAATATAGCAAATACGACTAGTAGTTTAGTAATGTTAGCTATGACAGCGATATACATGTAAACAATACATGTAAATTTTCATTTAGTTACTTGATATTGTTTAGCGAAATATTGATCCTATGACTAACTAGGATAAAATATTAGTAAATAATCATTCCTCTTATGAAGAAGGGAATAATAAAAAATTGTTCCTGTTAGTAAATAATTATTTTCCTCAAATATGCTCTTCATTTTTTTCCCTTTTGCATTAAGATCAATCCAATGATTGTTTAAAATTTACCATTAAAGCTAAACTAATTTCAAATCTATTCTTTTAAAAGGACATCAATAAGTTAAACAATATGTTCATGTGTTAACATAAACACTTTCATTGTGATGATTTAAAAAAAAAAATACCTTATTTCTCTTATTTAAACTATTGCCATTCAAATCATACAACAACTTTAACCATTATCAATTTAGACCCCAAGCTAAAAAGTAATTATTTGAGTTCTCTATACTTTCTACGAATACTTTTAAATCTCCTTTTGATGATTTTCTTGCATTTAAAATTTCTAGATCTGACTATTGTGGATTTTTTTTGTATATGATAGAATGATGTTTTTTTCTTTGATGGTATTGAAGAATACAAGCCGAATGAAATAATATTAGAGGAATGAAAACCGAGAGGGAAAGTCAAGTTAATACTAACAAATAGGACCGATATCTGCAAGTATGTACCGAATCGATCCAAAAAGAGTCGGAACCCAATTTGAACTCGATGGGTCTAAATGATGGGAAATACTATAAAGATCCAATCAAACCCGACTTAAACCGATCTCACGCGAAATAAATCAACCAACAACATAATATATGAATGTTTAGTGTTATTACCCAGTCAAACCGGAGCCACCCAAACTTGACTCTAATGGAACCTCAGATTGGATCTGGATTCTAAAACGTGTAGTTTAGAACCAACAAAACCTGGTCTGATTAGATCCGAGATTGGAGCTGATCCGAATCCAATTCGATAGGTATAATCGTCACTATTACAATCAAGCTAATTGAGGGTAATTTTGTAAATTAGTAATTTCATTACATTGGGTTTTGAAATGATGATGTCCCTTTAACAAATTACATAATAACCAAGTCCACCAAAATTTTGTCGCCTCTTCACTAATAATCGTGTCCCTTTTATAGAATGCTTATTTTATTTGTATTATTCACCTTTAGTTTCATATTCTACCTTTTAAATTAAAGAATGGAGTTCTTATTAAATTGAGATTGAAGAGTTCATATTAAATTGAGATTGAATTATGAGCCACAACAAGTTAAACACATAAAAAAACTGTTTGAAGATATTGAACAAGTTTGCATCATCCAATTATTAAAATCCAAAGGATCTAGAATTTGCTCGGTCGCTAATAAACATTAAAACAGAAGCTTATAACTGAAAATTACACCTTGGTTTATGAGTGAGAGTGATCATGTTGTTGCCATTAATCCATATATAACGTATCAAAATAATAATAAATATTACAAAAATGCTTATAACGGAAGAGAATAAGGTTCAAGCCTTGATAACATTGGTGGGCATATAACATCTACGTATCGTGGGTTTTGATACATACTTCCTTGGAGTTTGCAAACGAAGCATGTTTCTCTGGATATTTAAAAAAGAAAAAGAAATAAACTTTAACATCTTTAAGGGAAAAATGAAAGAAATTTCTTTTCGACAAAATTCATGATATATCGCATCGATATATGAGAAAATTAATCAGAGTTTATTTTATTAACATTTACAAACCAGATTTTTATTTGCAAGAAAATAAGATTAAAAACTTAAAATCAGATGAATGGCGAAAAGAAGTGCAGTTATTTTTGGTAAAAGCAAAGTTCAAAATCTCCGATAAAGTACACCATCGACATTATATGTTATATATCATAAAAATTGAGTAGTACTATCAGCACCATCAAATATATTTAAAATTACTTGATTTCGCTTGAATATCGTTCAACTTCCATTGCATTTGGCGGTTGAATGCCGTTCGACTGTCCAAATTTACAAAGGAATTGTCAATCGGTGGTGGAAAGCATGTATGATTTTCATTATGGTCAGCAACAAGTTATCGACTACAATAAATAACAAACGGCATTTCACTACTGATTGAAATCTAAGTAATTTTAAGTGGAGTTTTTGGTGTGAACAGTACCATCTTAAAATTTGATTTGATGGAAACTTAATGGTGATATGTTTTAATTTCGATTTAAATAGTTATGTATTATAATTTCAACTTTTCTACGAAAAGATCATAATTTAAGATTTAAGTATTATGTATTTAGTTATTTTTATGCATAATGTCTATCCCTAAAATGCTCTTGGTAGATTGTGCTGTACTGGTGAAAAGGAATATTAATCTTGAAGTCTCTAAAGTAAGCTACGGCATCTTGTAAAAAAGGAAACCAAACATATATTTTTCATAGTTTTTGGTGCATCAACCGTGACTTGCCCAATAACGGATGGTGATATTTTTTCAATTATTAATTGAGACATGAAATTATTAACTATGATTTACTATTCGTAATCCCTTTTGTAAATTAAATTAATTATTTTATGTAATTGTATTTGATGTAATCTTAAATGTAGAGGTTTCTTGTGGAAAGAAATTAATAAATTATACAATAGTTATTTGGATATCATACCTCTAACTTATCCCATTATTTTAATATATGACATTATTTACTTTACCACTAGCAATGACAAATAAATAGGCAATTTCTCTGAGATTTCCATAATACTCATACATGAAACACAGATTCTCATACATGAACACAAATACAGTGATCCATAAACACTCATGCATGGAATATGGATAGAAATTAACATGCCATTAATCTAAGATTTTCTACAAATACTCATGCAGTAAGACTTCAAAACTCTTAAAATAGGGGAATGTGCTATTACTACATGACAAATACTTCAATCTTTTCCCCTTCAGCTTCAAATGATTCATCGAGGTTATCTGGTTTTTTGCATCTTTTTCACAGTTCTCGTATCAGGAACCAAGTCTGCTGATTCGCAAGTGGTCAATTCATTTAACCGGAGTAGTTTCCCATCCGGTTTTGTGTTTGGAACAGCTACTTCATCTTATCAGGTTTCGTGTACTACAACATTTATAGTATACTTCAAGCTTTTATTAAGTTAATCGTAGAATTTTATGTTCCTCTTCTAGACTGAAGGAGCTGCAAATGAAGGTAGAAGAGGTTTGAGCATTTGGGATACATTTATACAGAAGTATCCAGGTTTGTCTTCTTTGTTCTTGCTACTGTTGAAATTGTTTGCCTCAAGTATATGTCAGGTTAATTGAAGAATATTGATTGCTGCATTGCATGTGATTTAATTGCATTGATTTGATGGAAATTTAATCGAATTAATTGTAGAATTTTTTGTTTTTCTCTTGTAGTCTGTAGTCTCTCATATTATTTTTCTTCAAAGAAATAGAAGTATGGTTATTGGGTCCAGTCGTAGAAAATTCATCATGCCATGTTAATTTCTGTGTTCTCCTGTAATGTAATTTGGTCTTCATTGTTCGTATCATTTCATGCGAGCTTGATATTGTTTGTTGTAACGGTAGTTGGTAAGTAATAGACAAAGTAGATCCTTTGTATCCATAATAGTAGCGAAATTTTCACAACAGCAACAAGATCCAAGTTTTCTACAATTTATCTAAATAATAATGTTATGGAATTTCACTTGTTTAAGTTATACAAAAGTTATCTTCAAGCAGATACAAGTTTGTAACCTTTTGCCTCTTTGAACCAAGTTTTCTATTTTTAATGAGCAAACAGTAGGTTGGGTGCTAAAATCAGAGAACCAACTCCTAAACACTTATTTAGAGAAAGAAGGTATCACCCAAAAATAGCTCAACTTTTCACCCAAACAGACTCCATAATTAAGGTTTGTGTGGGGTCCGTCTATTGCCACCCCTTTATTTGTTTTTCACACCCCGTTTAAAACATTAAAATATCAATTTCGATTTTACCCTTTAACAATTAATTTTTTTCCCCAATGAGTCTATTGATCTGACACCTTTTCCTAGTTGAAATTATGAAACAGACGGTGAAATTTTTTATGTAGAATAGAAGCGGTGATTCGATTACAAATTCTACACAAGTAGTACAACAAAATTAGTTAAGTTTTGAGATGCTCTGAAATTTCTAAGGTTTTGGTTTTGGGGTAAAGGAAACCAGTAAAATGTAAAGAAGGAAGAAAAGGAACTCAGGTAATAAAGAGATAAGGGCAGTTTTGAAATAAACGGGATGTGTAAAGTAAAAGTTGGGGTGATAATTTTATTTTTAAGTTGTTGGGGTGGGAAAATCAATTGGTGGGGTGGTAATAGATGAACCCTTGTGTTTGAGTTAACTAGTGGTGAGTACTATTTATGCATGAAGAAGGTAGTTGAAATTTGGTTTAAGAAGTTATTTAAGAAGAGTAAAAAAAAATTTGTTGCACAAAAGGGGTGGGTTGATGATGTGTATTTTGGTCTAAATTGCAATACTCAGTGAATGCTCCCTGTTTTGACAGGAGCCTTCAGAAACTGAATGTACCGAATACATTGAAGCAACTGTATTTGGTCCAAACTCATGAACCATTTAATCCACGCACAACTTTTGCATATGAACCATGCATGCTAACTAAAAAAAGAAAGGGAAGTTTCATTAAATCAAACTGATGCATAGATCTAGGCTTGAATATTACCACACCATAAAGGATAAAGCTGTGTGCTAAAGTAAATTGGGGCCCTAAACAAAATTTATTAACGGCCCCTTGTATATTTCTTCTTTCGTCTTTTTTACATTTGTTATTAACCCCTCTCATTCTTGTTTGGAATTTGGGACAGATATACATTGTAATTTCATTGCAAACTAATACTAAAATGATACATAGATGGACTTAAACTTCTTCTATTTACTACACAGATTTTCTTGTATGTACTGTTGCATAGTTTTTCCCTCAAGAAAATTTAAGTTCTGATTAAATAGGAAAAAGTTCTAAATCGATAGAGAATGCCATTTCATTATTTACAAAAGTAAAAATTAATGATACTGGGGTTATAACATATTATGCAAATATCATTTAGGAACCTTTTTTCAACATATTTTGACTTTTCAATCACTTTTCATTTATATAATAAGTTAAGAAACCACTTTTAGCTTCTTTTTAATATGATAAAAGTAATTCATACTTAATTTGCTTCTAAATAATTAATCCATAAAAGGTAATCAATTTGAAAATGGAGGCAGCTATTAGGACACAAAATGGAGGCACAATAGATGTTAGTCGTTGGATTTCATTCGAGATTGAACTTAGAGAGAGAGAGATCATCTCTTGTGTCACAACTTGTGTCATTTTTTGTGTTCAAATAGATTTTCCTTTTAGAAAATTTAAATTGTTTATTTGTTAGTAAGTTAACAAATCCTCTTTTAAAACAAAACAAGTAAGAACACACCACATATAAAGCTAGAAATTGGATTTAGGATGATTTATAGTGGGTTTGAAAGTTGTGATTATAGTTTATAACTTTAATACTTGTATTATTACGAATGTAATATTTTGGGGTCCCTAAGATTTTGGCACCCCACACCCTAAGCATTTGCTTCATTCGTCTAAAGATAGAGGCGGTCCTGCGTGCTAAGTTAATTTTTGGTAATGGTTCACATAAATTTGCATCTATATGATGGCCTTGAGCAGATAAGCTATGTTCGAAGAACATCTATATGTTGTCACTGTTGAACATATATTTTTTATTTGAACCATCTGATCCAAAATTCAATGATTTAGATTTTTTTTTTATAACAGTTTTTATTTCTATCACCTTGCTTTTATTGTTAATTATCAAATGTACAGAAAAGATAAAAGATAGAAGCAATGGAAGCGTTGCTATCGATGCCTATCATCGCTATAAGGTGGTTCAGATTAATAAATCAACTAGTTGCCAGATGTGCTTTCATTTATTTAATTATATACCTATGTTGATGCATTTAAATTACAGGAAGATGTTGGGTTGATGAAAGACCTTGGTATAGATGCATATCGGTTCTCCATCTCTTGGCCAAGAATCTTGCCTAGTAAGTATCGCTTGATATATTTCATATCTTAGTATACACAGTTTATATTGAATATTCGAACCATCTGCAATTTGTTCAATCAGAGGGAAAATTAAGCGGTGGAATCAACCAAGCAGGTGTAGAATACTACAACAATCTTATCAACGAGCTTCTATCCAAAGGTGCTTACTCGTCCCTGATATCTAATTATATGTGTCATATACGAGGTTTTGATCATTTTGCTATATAAATCGTGTTTAGGTATACAGCCCTATGCAACACTTTTCCACTGGGATCTTCCTCAAAGTCTAGAAGACGAGTACCTAGGTTTCCTTAGCCCACACATAGTGTGAGTCGCATATAACCTTTTGATTTGTTCATACATTATCGAAGTTATATTCTAATTTGGTCAAGTTGCAATTAATACTTCAGGGAAGACTTCAAAGATTATGCTGAACATTGCTTTAAGCTATTTGGCGATCGAGTAAAATACTGGATCACATTGAATGAGCCGTGGACCTTTTGTTCAATTGGTTATTCAGATGGAGCGTTTGCACCCGGACGTTGCTCACCATCGCAAGCTGGTCGTTGCAATGTTGGCGACTCTAGCAGAGAACCTTATCTTGCAGCTCATAATCAGTTGCTAGCCCATGCTGCTGCAGTACATGTTTACAGAAATAAGTATCAGGTATATATACATGTACATACATATGCATACACAGACACATGCATACACACACATATGCATATGTGTGTGTATACATAGATACATAAATGTACACAACACACACATAGAGAAATGCGTGCACGCACACAAATGTATGTGCGTGTGTGTATACATATACATATATACATACATATACATACACATACATACATATGATAATAGAAGGGGAAAAAAGTACGTTAATACGGGCAGTATGTACTTATCTGACAATGTAGGCAATACAAAAAGGGAAGATAGGGATAGTGCTAAACAGTGTGTGGGCTTTGCCTTATAATCCTCAGTCAAAGCAAGATCTTGATGCTGCTGAACGGGCTACTGATTTTAATTTGGGATGGTGAGTGATTCTCTAGACAAATTTTGATTACTTGGATAAACTGGATATTGTTTGTACTTGACAGAGTGCTCCATGTACCCCTCTCACTCCAGGTATTTATTGATCTTGTTGAGGCTCAATACTCATCATGTGTTTACTCTTTGTTACGAAAAAGAGCATCAAACAATACGAGCAAAATACCAATAAAATGCCATTAAAAATTGCTTGACAGTCTATACATAGACATACATTAGTAACATATTCCTAACTAGTTGCTATATGTGCAGGTTCATGGAACCCATAACTGAAGGCGACTATCCTTTTAACATGCGAGCAATAGTAGGTGATCGTTTGCCCCAGTTTACCAGAGAGCAGTCAGAAATGTTGAAAGGGTCATTTGACTTTGTTGGTTTGAATTATTATACCTCAAACTATGTCAAAAGTATATCCTTGTTAGCCAAGGTTAATGTCAGCTATGCTAGTGACATGCATGTAATCCAGACAGGTAATTTCTCTTTGTATTTTGATTACCATTTTGATTCACTTCATTATCTGCGTCTTGTTGTTTTGAAGAAAAAACACAGGCTGTTATTGTTAGAGAAGTGAAATTTTGAAGTATTAAAAGAATATGAACCCGTAATACATACAACCATACTATAATTGTTCAACGGAAACCGAATACTATATTAGAAGAATATTTTCAGTTGCATGAGTGCAGTTTTTGGAGATGATTCCTCGTATTGTGCTAAAAAATCACTTCTATGGAACAGGTGTACGGGATGGTAAACCGATTGGTCCTCCGGTAAGATTCCTGTAACCACTGGAAGATTTCAATATTTATTATCATAAACTGGATAAGATACTGAATAAGATGCATTAGAACAGGCAGCCTCAAAATGGCTATTAAGCTATCCTCAAGGGATTCTGGAACTTCTCCGCTATATAAAGAACAAATACAACAATCCTACCATATACATAACAGAGAACGGTACACTGTGACCCAGTGATATAACAAAGAATCTTCAAATAAATTATTCACATATCACTGATCGAAATGCTTATGTATATTTTTAACAGGAGTTGATGAGGTAAATAACTATGGAAAGAAACCCATTGATGAACTCTTGAAGGACGGATACAGGATAGACTATTATGCACAACACCTACTGAATGTGCAAAGAGCTGCAGCGTAAGCACATGAACTGCAATTTTGAATGATATACAATTTAGTTTGGAGACTAATGTACGTGTGTACAAAATGTGTTTCAGGGAAGGTGTGAATGTGAGAGGTTTTTTTGCTTGGTCGATGTTCGATAACTTTGAGTGGGCTGATGGCTACACAGTTCGGTTCGGTTTGTATTTTGTGGATTTTAAGACATTGAAGCGGTATCCTAAAAGCTCTGCTCTTTGGTTTAAGAAGTTTCTGATGAAGAATTGAGTTGTAGATCAACATGAGTTGATTGTACATTTAGATTGAACAAGTAAAAAAGCAAAAGAAAAAAATAAGGAAGAAAAAAAAAACTGATACTGGTACTGCATATTTGCGTGGGAATATTGATCAAGTGTTACAAGATCAATTTAAAAGTTTACATTTTTGTGTTCTTTTACCTGAAGTATTAAAATCTAATACACTTAAGATTTGATTAATCATGAAATCATATAATTAGAAAATATATTCTGCACTGATTTAATTGAGAAGACACTAGAGAAAAGTAAATAAATTGTGGAAATTGAATTTGAATTCATTATCAATGATTAAAAGATTAGAATTGATTTGGTTTTTCGAATTGAAATAAAACTTAAATTTGAAATTATTTCCATAGAAGATGTTTGAAGAATAACTAAAGATAGTGTAAATTGATGATAATATGACCTTTTGTTTATAAAACTAACATTTTCTAATCTGTTCATTCAACAAATTAAAATGTTATTTTGATGTGTGCACATTAATAATAACATGACGGTTATAACCTTAAACCTTTTAACTTGAATTTAACTAGATCATTTTTATCAATTTTATACATAGAATAACATAACACGTGTTAACATAACATGTTTTATTTTACATTTTAAACCTACACGTTGAATTTTTTTTAGGCATTTGTAACCTTATAAATGCGTTTAACTTTATAATCTTTCAAATTTTACTATTTCATATATAAGGTGCGTGCCTGTTGGTTGTGTTGACAAAGGGTCAAAGCGGCTTTCATTTTCAACACCGTAATTAAACTCGTTAATGATTGTTTGCCGAATTTTAGTGACAAACTTTGTTATTATTTTAAAATTTATACTTAAGAATCAAGACATGAATAAAATAAAATAAAATAAGAAATTCATAGTGTGAGCAGTTGACATGAACAACATCAAATTTTGCAGTGGTTGGACATGAATTTGCCTACATCTGTTTTTTTGCTCTTATTTATCTTCCTACCTATTTGTATGCATTTTTACAATGTTTATATGTGACTATAAAAGTTGAGAATTAAAACATCGATTTGACATAGTAGCAATAGAGCTTTGACATTTTTTGAGGATAGCAGAGTGGTAGTGTTGATCTTTTTTGTTCCATGTTTTCAAATCGATCCCCTTTTCTGTTTTGATATGATGTATTTATAAGCTGTGAGCAAATTGGTTAGAAATTTTTTTACTGGCTTCTTTTTGGTATGATCCGCTTTTATTTTCATTCGCTTTTTTTATCAGAGAATTCTCTATTTCGCAAAACCTCTTTCTCTCTTCCTTTTTTTTTGAGAAGAGTGCTCCTTTCAAAGCATTTGGAAGATGGGAGCGCTCACGGGCTAACCGGAGCATGCTTGTAGCACTCACGCGAGCGTTGTAACCATAGACCGCTTGTGAGAGTGCAGGAATCGGATCAGTCGGAATTGAATTAAAGGGATCAATTTCAAAAAAATTCCATTTTGATTGAAATATCTAATTTCAATACCCATACTATTCAAGAGTATTACTGAGTAATAATGTCAGATAATATGGAGAACGAGACTATATGAGGTACACACGTAAATATTTTTTTGAACTGACACTGTAACGACCTGGATTTTTCGTCGTTCGATTTTGAATATTTAAATGATTTGAATATTGGATTTGAAATTATAATTTAGTTAGTAAGATTTTAAAACTGAAATTTCAAGCGATTTCGTTAATTTTGGAAATTGTCAGTTATATTAACGCGTTAAAACAACGATCCGGGACACAGTCTCGAAATTCGACGAAACCAGTTCCATTGGATCCGTAATAGTATATTATTATCGGATTTCAATTTACTTAATATTTTCCTAGAAATTTTACAAGCTTTTAAATAATTATTTAAATCCAAATTAAATTTTCTTTCAATAATTAAATAATTCAAATATATCAAAATATATAATTTTAAAATAAAACTTTTCTCTAATCAAAAGTGTATATATTTAATAACATTTTTACTTAATAATATTAATATATATAATAAATTAAATAAACAAAAACACACAGGCACGCATGTACAAAAATTGTGCACGATCGGTCGATCGGGAGACCTAAATGGTCGACCAGTCGAAGGCAAAAATGTGCAGGTGATCATCGATTCAGGTGATCATCGATTCAGGCGATCTTTTCCTCCTCCTTCAACTGTTCTCCTCCAATTCAGCGCATAAGCAACATATACTAGCAAGGATTAACCCAAACACATCATATACTAAGAATTGAATGATGAAGACATAAATTTGTGAGCATGATCACTCACCTGCTCCTGCTTTTTCTTCCTCTTCCTGTGCATGCTCCAAACTTCCACCACATCAACTGAACTTGGATTCCTTCAGCCTAATCGATACAAAATAATGTCGAGATGCTTGAATTTATGTTTGGGAATTTTACATAATTTAATTTGGAATTGTTTGAGAATTTAGAATAGGAGGATGGGAAGAAGTAGCAATATCATGTTGTAAGTGAGTAAACGTGCTTATTTTTATAAATGATAGAGAAGAGTCGAGAGTTAGAAAAATTGAGATATAGAATAATCGGGACAGATGATGATGGGTTTGGGCTTAGAAATATGGGCTTGGGCTTAAGTAAATTAGTTTTCATTTTCTTTTATTTATAAACTAAATTCTATTTACTTTTAATAAATACGAATTCCACTTTAAAATCACTTCTTTTCAAACCAATATTATATTTCAATCACATCACTTTTATAAAATATTATCTTCACATTTCAACTTATTTAAATTTAAATATCTTATTTTCACAATCTAAATCTTTTATTCAATAATTTCTACACCAGTTTATTAAATAAATCTCAAAATTCTATTTTAATGAACTAAATTACTATTTTTAACTTCAATTAATATTATTTGAAATTCGGGTTTTTACATTAATCTTAGTTAAGTTTACGAGGTCTAAATGGATTTTAGATCCAACATAAAATATTCTGAATAATATCTTTATTTTATTCAATTATGTTTAAAAGGTATTTTTTGTTTCTTATCAGATATACTTGTTTGTATGAAGTGCACGTACTAAAGATTAGAAGTGTATATTGCTAATAGGAATGTATGTAGGTGCTGGGATTTACACCGCAATGGATTCATTTTCACTTTACATATGCCTTTGTTGTCCATGATATTGATTTACAATATATATTATATAACATTAGATGATTTTAGTTGATTTAAAATCTAAAATTAACAGCGATAAATTTGGTTTTAAATAAAGAATTGCTTGACATTAAAGGTTACATTATTACACAAGATCTATTTTATAAATTTGAATTAAAATAACACATGTATATTTCTATGTATTTGTATGTATATAAAATACAACTTAACATTTTGGATTTAGAATAAGATATATTTATGAACATTGTAATTTATGATATATATATATATATATATGTATGTAAGGCTTATTTCATTAATTTACATTCTTTACTTACATAAGTTATATCCATTTCAAATATTTGGATCATAAATGGATTCATTATTGAAGTATTGTATACATTTTATTTCAGTTTACTTCACATATACAATTTAGTTTGATTTCCCTTTTTTCATTAACTTCATGTACTTTTCTCCCTCATTCATATAATGTTTATTTTCATTGATTTACATTCGTTATTACTTACAAAAGTTCATTTCTCCTTTATTCATACAGTGCCATTTTCTTTCATTTTATTACTTTACATTCATTGCTTAAGTAAGTATTTTTTTTCTTTCAATTGTTGGATTATACATTATTAAGTAAGTTTCTTTACAATTCAATTCACTATTTATAGATTGTTTCTTTTTCACATTCATTCTTCCATATATAGTATTATTGAATATTAACTCCATTTCTAAATCATTTCCAATGTTCTCTAAAGTTATAATCATTCAATTTATATAGTACTCATTTTAATTATAAATGGCTTCAATATTAATTCAAGTTTATAATTATTTACTTCAAGTATTCGCCGTTACCATTAAATCTGATTATAGATAGCTTAAATGTTAACTTAAGTTTATAACCATTTTTCTTACATTATTCACTTCTATTACATTTAATTAGTAGCATTTCAAATTATTGACTTAAGTTTATAATAATTTATAACACTAGAATTCTTATTTATAAAAGTAAGTCCATTGAACACTTTCATTTACTGAAGTTTACTTGCATAATATTCTATTACATATCCTATTTAACATTTCAACTTTTAATAATTTGGTAAGTTTTATATATATATATATATATATATATATATATATATGTCTTTTAGAATGCAATTGAATATTACCCAAGTTTCTCTTGTATATTTAGTTAACAAAATGTTCAATAATTACCATTTCTTATTTTCATTTCCTTTTTATTTACAGTTTTCAAAATTTCAGTTTCTTATCTATTTCATTAATCATTTTAACATCAAATTTCTAATTTTCATTTTTGAAGTTTCCAATTATTAATATAGTCAAGATTCCATCATTACCATAATTTCAATTTCTAATTTACAGAAATTTAAGAACTAAACAACCGGGTTCCATTTTAATCCTTCTAAAATAATATATATGTATATACTCATAACTTATATATATCCAATCATATTCAGGAAAATTTAGATTTTTTATCAAACAAAAGTGAAGTAAAACTACTACAGCAGCCTTCTCACTTTGAAACTCGAAAATGAATGTCGATGATGCGTGCACTCATCACCGAAATTATTTTTCAGCGACAGAGGGGGAGTACAGAACTTATTTCTATCCAAAATTTCTCTTAAACATTTCTTTCAAATTATATTGAAATATTTATATCAGAAACTACTTCTAAATAATATTAATATTATATTCCAAAATCTTTCGAAAGAAATTTTCAAAATCCTGAACTTAAGTTCTCAAATTCCAATTTATATTCATTTTATTTGTAACTCTTATTTTTCAATCAGTATTTATATAGAATTTCACTACCTAACAAACAAATATATAACAACCAACTATATCATTTATAAAAATTTATTATTTTATATACAAAATATATAATAGGCAAAATTATTTCATTTACCTATATTTCAAAACAATATTGTGTCAGTCTGTCCTATTTAGTGTTTAGAAATCCCTATCGATGTCATAGCGTCCTATGCACCGACCAAAATTTATAAATACAAAACGGAACAAACTAACACAATACAAAAACCTTTTATAACACTAACAAATACGCTCTCTCATATATATATACACACACTCAGCGACTCATTCTAGGGTATTACTACCCTATTTATATGAGTCAGACCCCACAAAGCTAAGGTTTTCGCTAAACCAAAGCTCTGATACCAACTGTAACGACCTGCCTTTTTGGACGTTTTAAGTAGACACACATGCCGAACTCAAACCATTCAAAAGGGCAGATTGTTATGGGGTAAATAAGAAAAGAGAAAGAAATAAAACAAATATAGAATCTCGCAGCGGAATGACAAAATATAATAATCAAATAATAGTTCATGAAGCTGTTTATAAATACATTTGATTATTCTTTTACAACACAAAAATCAAAGTTACATAAAACAGGAATAAATAAATAAATGCAGCGGAATAACATGATGCAGTAGTATGAATATAGTAAATAGTAATAGTACAAAATCTTCGTCTTTATCCTCCAGAAAGCAGTCTTCGATAAACTGAAAAGCTCAGACTAACCCGAGTGAATTGAAAAGACAAAATACTCCAGTCAAAACTAAAAGATCTTATGTAAGTTAAATCAACAGTAAATAAATATGAGTGTAACGGCGTCAGAGATGTTTACGGGGTTTGACACCTCCTATCCAGTGTCTAACGTGGGTGCAATAACTTAAGAGATATTCGGGATTTCCATCTCTTAAGGATCCGTTAAACTATCTACTATGTAGTACAGTACACTATTATAATAGTGTCTACAATAATGTAGAGTATTAAAATAGCGTTAAGGCGTTACCCATATCCCCCTTAACACATTTTATATTTTCCCGTAGTCTATATAATGCCATAAGCTCCACCAAACTACTGGTTTACCCAGAGGACACCTCATAGGTATGGTACAAAACAAACTCGTAGAAGGCGCTCTAGGGCATGTGAACATGGCACTCGAGGAAATGCCAAGGTAGATTTACCAATTGCAGAACCGGGCTGGTGGTAACGCATAGCAACTACTACCGCCCACCTTGGAACACACTCCCATAATCAAAATCAAGGAGTGGCCACCAAATCATCACAAAGTCATAATATGGTATCGAAAAAGTATGTTCGATCAGAGGAATGACCTTACTTGGCCCAGGTATAGCTCCTGTTTTAGTCACATCTAAGCTGACTCATGGGAGTTAGGGTCACATCAATACCTCATACAGAATCGTTCGCCAAACCTGTAAGAAATGCTTTAATGGCATCCCAATTTTCATACGAGGAACTTCCACCCATCCTTCTTCTCCAAAAATAGGGTCTGCTTTAATGGCATCCCAATTTTCATTGTCATTGGTGAGAGAGACTGGAGGATGTGCTTCGTTATCATCCTTGTGCAGTTAGGAAATCATCCATCGTATTGCATCGAAATGCCTTTCTTGCTCCTTGATCATCTGCATTTGACTCAACTCTAAGTGTCGCTGGTTACGAAGAATGAACGAAAGAATATTCTTGAAAGAATTAAGAGTTTCTTCAAGATTTTCGGTTAAATTATGAATTGGATTGGCCATTTTTTTAGTTTGAGAGAAGAATGATAGACAAAGTAGATAAGAAATAATATTGAGTGATGAATTCTGGAAGAAATAGGTATTTATAGGTGTAGAAATTCGTTTGAAATGAATAGACATAAGGTAGTTATTCAAATTTAAAATTTAAAATGAAATGTCATTTCTGACCAGTACATGTCGACATGGTCATAGGGGGGATGTCGACATGGTGCAGTGAATTTTGATGGCTTATTTTGATTTTGTGAATAATTGTGTATATATATATATATTTATATAATATACTAACATTTATTCTGGAGATAAGATAAGCTAGATAACAGAAAAAGGAATTCAATTTCATTGCTTAATAGAGTGATACAATGATTAATCATAAAGAACTACATGAACATTCAAACAAACTAAACTAATACAATATGAAATGAAAAGATAGAACTAGTTAGAGGATGATGAAGATGAAGATAATCCAAGCTTCTTGCTTACTTTGGAAATAAACTTGTTCATCTTGGATGAAATTTTATCCAACTTCTTACTACAGATCGTTTAAGAATCCGTTGATTCTTAACAATGGTCTTTTGGTTATCGAGAAGAGTTTTGTTGGTTGGATTAGGAGGATAGTTAATACTTTCCAAGGATGTTTCACCTTCTTCTTCTTCTTCTATTTCCATTTCATCCCTTTCTTCTTCTTCTTCTTCTTCATCTTCCTCCTCTTCCATCTCTTCATGAGTCAAACGCTCTTCTTTTTCGGCAAGAGTCTCATACGGTTGAAAAACAAATGGAATTTTCATAAGAGAAATATTTGAGTGATTGAAAACCTTTCTTGAAACAAATTCTTCTCCTTTGAAATCTACTCCAAAATAGTTAAAAATCCGAGTGAGATAGATTCCATGATACAAAGTATTCTCACCCATTTCAAGATTTTTGGGACGAAGTTCATCCAAAATAACTTGCGCCCAATTAACACCATAATTTCCAAAAATAGCAAAAAGTGCTTTGCAAACTTTTGAAGTAGGATTGTTAAAATTCCCCGATCTTGGGGTCAAAGTATGTTGTAAAAGAAGATTGACAATTCTAGTTTTTGGTCGAAAGTTTCGATTTTTGAATTCAAAATTATCATTTCCTTCAAAAATATGATGAAACGTCTGACGATCATTTTCATCAATATTAAAACTAGAAAGATCCATTCCCGTATTCTTACAATTGAGAATGGTACCCAAAAGATCACAATTTAAAACGATTCTAGTGCCTTTGACACTACTCCAAATTTCATCATCGTTTCCATTATAAAATCCTCGATTAAGATTTGCATAAAAAAATTTAACAAGATTTGGATAGCAAACAAAATCATTTTGAGAAGCATCAATAAGACTGAGAACATGATTATTTGCAAAAAGAGAATCAATTTCATAAGTAGAAAAATCTTGAAATAAAGCAAACTTTCTGGGATGGACTTTTCCATAGTTAGCATAATTGATGTATGCTTTTATGGCCTCCGGATCATTGAAGAGTTGCTCTTTTATCTTTGTGGAAATTCTCATGGTGGAAGGGTTGCTTGAAGAACCATTAGAGTAGAGAGTAGAGAGTAGAGAGCTTGAAGTTTTGAAGAGAGAGTTTGAATTTGAAAATGAAAGTGAAAAGATGTGATAAAAGATAGTGAATAAATAGATTCTCAAAGGATATATTCTCTAGTCAAAAGATGCCTTTTCAGAGAATTGAATGAAGTGAAAAGGTGGAGGGAAATTCAACCATTTGAATTCAAATTTTGAATTTCAAATTCTGTACCCATGTCGACATCATGGTAGGGACCATGTCGACATGTGTTTTTGAATTTCTATAATTTAGTTTTCATAAGAATTCTAATATATATATATATATATTCTTATTATTTTTAATGTCTATATATATCTGGAATATTATTAGTATATTCCATAAGATATTATGATACTAATAAAAATAAAAATAATAATAAAATAAGATAATAATAAAAAATAAAAATTTTAAATTTCAAACAACACACCAATTCAAAATCAATCAATCAAGTAATCAATTCTAAGCATGCAATTTCAACCAATTGTACTGTAAATGTGTACCTTTTTCTGAGTCCGTTTCTCTGAATTCGTTGGAGTCGTGAACTGCCGTGAAACACATATTTGAATTATCTGTCTTTTGATCATCATCGCTTGAAGACGAGTCTGAGTCATCTAGAGTAGCAGTAAAAGCACGTTTTTGTTTCTTTACGGAATCATTGTTTATAGGAAGGTTTTGCTTATCTGGATACGGACAGTCTCCTTTGATATGGCCTGATTCGTCACAGTTGAAGCATTTGATATTGTTTGGCACTACATTCTGATTCCCTGCATTCTTATAGTTGTTTCTCTTGAGATTATTCATCTTTCTGTATTTCAGAAAATTTCGAAAATTCTTGGTCATAAAGGCTATCTCTTCATCATTATCGCTGTTTGAGTCCAATCCATCGGTTTATGCATTGAATGCCATTGATTTCTTTTTAGATGCTTTGCTTTCTCTTCTCCCGATCATTTGGACTTCAAACGACATTAGATTTCCAATTAATTCTTCTATCTTTAAGGTACTGATGTCATTTGCCTCTTTGATTGCAAGTGTCTTTTGATCCCATTCTGGAGTAAGAGAATTTAAGATTTTTCTGACTTGATCTTCTTCGGAAAATTCCTTTCCCAAGGATATTAGAGAATGCACAATATCCTGAAATCTACTATACATATCAGATTTTATACTGGTTTGGAGTTACCCTACGTCCAGTCCCGCACACAAGTACGGATTTCCTTTCAAAAACAATCTTTACAATTACAACCCTCGATTTCAAGGCCACGAGGTCCACCACTCCAGATTCACAATCCTTTGGGTAGAGATACTTGATTTCCCGGGCAACAAGTTCACCCAATTGATTTCCTAGGATACAATCACACCTTTTCTCACTTGATTGATTTCCAAGGCTACAATCACACCTTTTCTCACTTGATTGATTACAAAGAAGCCTATAACTCTGAATAGCACTGGGATCTTGTTGAGATAGTGATAGAGAATCAAACCAGAAATGATCTAGTTAAATTCAATGGTGATTTCGGCAGAGTAATGGTAAGAATATATAAAGAAATGTGGAAGAAGAAGAGGAGTGAAAACCAGAAAAATATTGTTAAAAATTCATTGAAAACATCCCCTATTTATAGAAGAACAACAGCCATGTCTATTTGTGAAAGGTTATGGCGAATAGACACTTCTTTTGAAATTCAAATTTTTAAAACCAACTGCCACTATGTCGACATAGGTATCTTGGGTATGTCGACATCCCAAAGAAAATTTTGGTGATTTGTTTTTCTTTGAAAATTACTTCTATCTTATATTAAAACTATTTTAAACTTTATAAATATACTTAACTATAGTTAAAATACATAAGTAAATATAATATATATAAAATTTTACTATAATTTTATATTTAAATCTAAGTATAAATATATTATAATTAAAAGATAGTTTAAAACAAACGAAGTTTAAAACAAGAGTTTATTTTAAAACAAAATCAAAGAATATTTTAAGGCTAAAACATCTTTTTGAAAATCATTTGAAAAGATAATTGTTAAGGCTAAAACATTTTGAAAAGCAGTTTTGAAAATCATTTTGAAGTAGTTTTGTAAGCTTCTTCCTGCAAAATATCTCATCACATCAAGACTCGAGAACTTGTACAAAACCAGGATGTTCATGGGTTTGTAAGCCACTTGTCGTAGGTTTGTAAGCTACTTGTCGTGGGTTTGTAAGCCACTAAAAAGGTAGAAATGGGTTCCATCCCAAATGAAATATGGAGTGAAGATTTCAGTGCTGTTATGAAGTTTTAACATAATTCTTGACTCAATACTTATCTTGTACTATTTGATAATCTTGCTATTCTTGATATTCTTGATACTCATGAGTCTTCAATTTTGATATCTTGAATCTCTATACTATACAGTCTTCATTCTTGATACCTGCATGGTTAAATCCTGCATATACATATATATCTAAACTATAATGTTAGTATTTATATTTTATAATCTTATTCTAAGGTTGTTGTCATCAAAACCATCATCTCAAGGACTAACAAAACCATCCTACTTCATTTCTGGAATCTCCACCACGTACACAGTTGTTAAAGTGGTTTTTGGTATTGGTAGAGAGTATGAAAATATCCAATCCCGATCTCTTTAACAACCAAACGCTTATTTCACACCGGATGGTTCTTTTACATTTCAAAAAGGTCAATTCACAATTTATATCAAAATATCATATTCAATTTCAACTCATATCTCTTTCGAAATCATATTCACTTCCAAACTATATTCACTTTCAAAATCATATTCACTTTCAAATTATATTCACTTTTAAATCATATTCACTTTTGAAATCATATTCACTTGGAAATTATTGATAAGTTATGTTAATTAATTCTTCATTTCAAAATCATCTTATTCACTCAAATATGTCATTTCACAAAAAGGTATCAATTCCAAATTCCAACTTAGGTTGTATCATCATCAAGGATTTAAATATAAATACTTCAACGTTACACAGTCTGAAATTTTATAAAATAGTTTAGGTAATTATAAATAGTTTATATAGTTTAAAATAGTTTAAATAGATTTAAAATAGTTAAAATAGTAAAAATAGTTTAAATAGATTTAAATTTGATTTAGTTAAAATGATTTAAATAGATTAAATATAGATTTAAATTATATTAAGTAGATTTTTAAATAGATTAAATAAATTTAAAAGATTTAAATGATATTAAATAGATTCAAAATAGATTAAATAAATTTAATTAGTTTAAAATAGATAAAATAGATTAAATTGGATTAAATAGGTTATAATAGATTAAAATAAGTGAAAATAGTTTAAATTGATTAAAAATAGATTTCAAAGTTATATCCAAACAATTTCAATAACTAAATTCCAAGAAATTCGTTAATCTTTGACACTTCAGCTTTGAAATTCCGATTTAAATCCTTTGAACAATTCATTAAATCAATTCCAATTTCAACATTTACACTTGGATTATCGAAAATAGTTCAGTTTTATATAAATCAATTTCTATTTCAAAATACCAGTTAACTAAATTCAAAATTTAAGGACTCAAAATCATTTAATTTAACCAATCCGGTGTCAGTATATAATTTTTTACCCTAGGGTCAAGTGATATGGATATATATCAATTCAATCCGCAATTTAAAATTTTATGGTTATATATAATTTCAAACCGCAATCCCGAATTAAATAAAATCCATAAAATCGCTCGAGTCTATCATTTCAACCCATAACGATTTTTCCCTAATCTATAGACCATTCGGGTATGTATCATTTCAACCCATAGGGAACTTGTAGTGTTATAACAATATAAAATACAACATCTAGTCATCCAATATCAACAATCAAACATCCATCACAATCATCATCTAAATCAACCAATAAACATCAATAGATAACTGATCATCAAGAACAGGTATTAATTTGACTATTAAATTCAATATTAAATTAAACGATGATTAAATGCAATAAAAGTCAAATTTAACTGGAATGAAAATTTAAATATACCAAACATCAATCAATAAATTTCTAATCACATCATAAATTTAATTTAACCAACATAAGATAATCTAGTAGTTGTGAGTGGATCATAACACTCACCTTTGATTTAAATCGAATTAAAATCCAAATAAAGGCCCAAATTTGAACAGTCTTAGAATTCATCCAAACTAGCGTCAAAATGTCCGGAATTTTGATACGATTCTAATGAAACAAATCGCACATGAATCAGACCTCATATGCAAAAGTTATCGACATTAGAACACTATACGTTTTATAATATTAATTAATTAAAATAATATAATATCACAACACGTCAACTTTACCTCGTCCTCTTGCACCAGGTCCCGCTCGACCTTCAAACCCTCACGCCACCACATCACTGATCACGACGCCGCCCAAAGTCTTACCTCACCAGCTCCTACAACGCGCCGACCACCACCCTAGGCCCACGGCCCCCCTCCGATCGCCATCGTTCGAGCCAAGAAGCCCTAGCCGCCTATAATTAAAACCCTAATCCAATTTCCCACCTCGACCCAACCATTGAAATGACATGTGAACCCCCCAGATGAACTCCACTCGACCATCTCTCCACAACGGTAACCTTGATCCGATGATCCGACGAAGTTGATCAACGCACAATGAACGACCATGATTAAATCGCCCAATTATGGCCACACTGAAACCCAAATCGAAAAACAGACTGCAGATTTGACTTGCGTTCGTCGAGAGCTTCCAATCAGTATATATTTTGATATATTTTGAGTAGTTTAAATTTTCGATTTGATTTTGATTTGCAATTGAATTTGGAATTGGTTTTGGTTTGTCTGACATTGGAAAGAGAGAAACAGATAGAATTGTACATACAGACAAATGGAATAAGGAATAGCTAGGGTTTATAACAGGCTATATATAGGCAAATCAGAAATAGGAATGAATGGGCTAGATTGATTTAAAAGTTGAATGATAGACGCCCCGAAAAGCTCGCTTCGTTCCCGAAATGAAAATGGGTAATCTCATATATCAAATAGATGTTTTCGATAGTTTTAAACTCAATAGAATAGGTTTCAGGTCCTAATTTCATCGTATGAAGAAGTTAGCTAAAATCAGCTTATTTCAAATTAATTTCAATTAAATTGATTTCTACGCGTTTCAAGCCCGTATGATCAAACAACAAGTCTGATCACTACAAAACTTGAAACCTTACAATAATTCACCGTTACGGATCCGATGAAACTAGTTTCGTCGAAATCCGAGATAGTGTCCAAAATGACTATTTTCACATTAATTAAATAAATTATTATTAAATTAAATTTATCACTTCTTATATTCAAATTAATTAACTAACCATTTTTATCATTTTTGATTTCATAGACATTTACAATAATTTAAAACAAATTTATATATCAAGTTCAGTGCTAAATATTTCACTAATTACAGTGTTCAATTTCAACTGCAATTAAATCCAACTAATTAAAATTAACTTCCAATAAATTGTTTTATTTTGGTTTCAGTCCTTTATTCTAACAATTATTACTCTATAGACATAGTTATTGTTTATATCTTGTTACACTAACCTTCTACAATTATCATCTTAGTTTTCATTAACGTAGTTTTTAATTACATTTAATTACAATAAATCCATTTATTATAGCTTAAATTCTAATAAATTGATCAAACTTGATTTCAATTCTTTTTATCCAATCAATTATCATATTATGAATAAAATTTACATTGGTTACATCTTATTGAATTAATATTCTACAATTATTAATTTAATCTACATTAACTGCACTAATTAAGTAAATTAATTGCAATTGATTTCAAATTTAATTTAACAGGCTAAATAAATAGGTAACATATAATAATTGTTACCATTAACCTTTAGTCACTTATAAGTTTATTTTCCACAACAAGTGTTTTAATTACTACTACAACACTAAATTTATTCAGTTACAATTCATTACACGTTATTTAATTAATCAATCAACTTTTAAATTATCAATTGCTCTTTAATCCAATTATCCATTAATACATACATTACTACAATTTATTTACAATCTATATCAATTATAACTCTTTAATCCTTTTAATTAATTGGAATTACATTTAAAGCAGTTATCAGTTACCTTAAATTAATACTATTTCATTTTATTCTAGTTATATTCTTATTATTCAATCACAAATTTTTATTCCTTCCAACATTAAGTCACAAAACCTTATTAAGTTTACAATTTTTAATTATCGAAAATTATGGGTCGTTACACATTCTTACATGAACATTATTCAAAAATTTTGTATCCAAAATTAAACATATAACGATAGAAATCAATTTCCAATAATAATAAATAATTAACATACGCAACATTTACAATTATGTACGTAAATTTTATAAAAGCATAAAATAAATCTAAATAAAAATTAGCTTTCAATTTTCTTTTATAACAAAATTACCAAAACAGAAGAAATTTTTTGGATAAGTTACGCATACGCAAATTTGTGATAAGAACAATCAGATCTAAACAATACATAAAATAATAATAAATTAACAAAGGTGAAAAAGAATTGAAACATATTAATTTGAGATGAACAAATATTATAAAGGGATGAATAATATATGTTGATATGAATTGAAACAATACGATATTCATATATTCAATTAAGATGGAAGATGGTTTTAATTTATATATATAAGATGATCAATTAAGCACATGATGAATCTTATATAATCAAAGCATATGAATGATAAAAAATATAAATTAATTAATTAGAGAATTCCCATGGATGTTTACTATAAATCACACATTAAACAATGATTCAAGAGATCCTAGTGAACTCAGTTGAATTAATTTCCGGACCTTACAGGAATCAAGATATAAGAACCATTTATTGTTTTTGATTTTACTTAGTATTTAGTTTTGGAATTCTATGCCCTAGTGGACATTAAAATTTTCGATTAGAATAGATAAGAGAGCCAAAGAAAAAATAACCTAATGAAATCTTTTAAAGGAGGAAATAAAAATATAATTAAAGATAGAGTGATTCACCTTCCTTTAATTATGTTTTTGCCTTTTCATTTCAAATTCAAAACTTCCCATCTCCTTTTCTTTCTCTATTGGCCATAATATGAGGGTTTGGGCCTCAATTTTTTTTTTCAAAATAATTAGCATTAATCACATTTAAATCCAATCAAAATGTTCTACCGATATTGTATATCACTTTACATATTTATAACTTTTATTTACGCACGTATTAAATACTGATGGTATTCAAATAAATCAAATAAAATTTAATGATTAATTTTTAGTAATTAATATTTCACATATGTTAATACAACAATTATAAATTAATTAAATCGTGTGGTTATACGAAGTATTCATCATTTCGGTTAGGTGGCTCAAAGTTGTAAACTCAATCAGCGATTAATATTGAACAATTCAAATATCAACATTCATGCGTCATCTTAGCTAGTGGTGTGACATTTTGGCTGAATTTATAGCTTACACATCTTTCGGTAAAATCTAATTTTACTTAATATAAGTGGCACTCAACAGTAATGAGTATTTACACCAACTCCCTTCGTCAACACTATATCGCATTTGGACTTATGGTATTTGGTTTTGGTAAAAATTCCAAATCTTCTACGTTCAACTTACTTAGTCCATAAACAAAGTCACTGTTTCAATAATAACATTTATTATTAACCATGCTACTATAGCTAGAGATTTTGACTTTGAGTTGATCATGGTTGACCGCGATGTTAATCCCATATAATAAAGGAGGTGAATACTCTATTAAATAGGTTTTCACTTTCAATACTTCAACTTTGACCCAACTATAGTCGTTCAATGGATGTTATGCTATGATTAACTATAATCAAAGTGGAGTGTCCATATTAAAGTTCAATAGTGTTCTCAAGTCGAGAGAACTGTATAATGTTGTCACTTCGAGATTCTCTGTTTGACCTTATATATTAACTAACAGAAACATCTCGAGTGAATCATTCCACAGTTTTCCAATAACTCTTAGTACATAACTCCTTGGTTTCCCCCAACATCCATGAGTAATATACCACCTAATATTGGGAGAGAGTTATGTACTTTAGTCACAATGGTTGAATCGATATCGTTTATCGAATCATCTTTACTAGGAATATCATTTAAGGATTTTTTATTTAATATACTTAAATTATATAATTAATTAACATATCATAATATGACAAGTATAAATAGAAAGATAAACACATTTTATTTCGAATGAGATTTTATTACAGAGTTAATAATTTAGAATAAATCCCAGAATTTCCCCTAGGGCATACCCCTAACTCTATCAATCTCCCACTTGAACTTTGAGCCAACTATGGAATCTCAATCCCATCCATTTAATCAGTTTGCTCAGAACTAGTCGATTTAGTCCCTTCATGAATGGATCACCTATGTTGTCCTTAGTGTCTACTCTTTCGATCAAGATTTCCTTCTTACCGATAAATTTTCTTATCATGTGGAACTTTCGAAGAAATGCCTTGACTTCTTATGAATTCTGTTTTCTTTCATGATTTTCATCATGGCATTGTAATCACATAACAATGTCACGGGTTTCTCAACATTTGAGAAAAACCCTAGCCAATCGTAAACTTGCACGTCCAGGCCATTTCTTTTACTACTTCTTTGAGGGCGATGTACTTGACCTCCATCGTTGAATCATCTATTGTCTCCTGCTTGGAACTTTTCCAACTAACAACCCTACTATTCAATTTAAAAACATAACCAGATATTGACTTGCAATCATCGATATCACTCTGAAAACTAGAATATGAATACCCCTTCATAAGGAGGTCTTTATTCCTGTAAATGAGGATTAAGTCTTTAGTATTTCTCAAATACTTATGAGTACATTTTATAGCCGTCCAATGTTTCTCACCTAGATTAGACTAGTATCGGCTTACACATCCTAATGTATAAGCCACATCCGATCTTGTACATAGCATTGCATACCTTACGGAACTAATAACAGATGCATACAATATCCACTTCATACGTTCATTCTCCTCATCAATATGAGGAGCGTTCTTATTAGAAAGGACAATTTCATATTGCGTCGGAATATTTCTCTCTTGGAATTCTCCATACCGAGTCATTTCAGTATAGTATCTATATGCATGGATTGGGACAATCCCAAAAACCTCTTGGATCTATAATACTAAGGATGTAGGCTACTTCTCCCAAATACTTCATAGAGAAGTTCTTAGAAAACCATGCTTTCATCGATTGCAATAATGTGATGTTATTGCTAATCAGGGGTAGGCCATTAACGTACATGACTATGAACACTATAACACTTCCTTGTTCTTGCCAATATATGCATGCTTCCTTTATATTCTAATAAAAATAAAACCGTTTGATTATATTATCAAAACACTTATTCTAGTTTCTTAAAGCTTGTTTAATACCATAAATTGACCTTAACAATTTACATGTCTTTCCCTCACTTCCACTAACCTTGAAACCCTCTGATCGAGACATGTAGATAGTCTTTTGTAAATTACCATTTAGAAAATCCATTTTCATGTCAATTTGCTATATTTAGTCGTAGAATGTGGCGATAGTAAGCATAATCTGAATGGACTTAAACTTGACTACGAGCGAAAATGTTTCATCATAATCAACACCTTGAATTTGACGAAACCCATTCGCAACTAGCCTTGCCTTATAGGTCTCTACCTGTCCATTTTCATTTAGATTTTTTCCAAACAACCATTTGCAATTGATGGGTTTAATACCTTTGGGTATGTCGGCCAAAGTCCAAACATTTTTGTCATACATGGAACTTTGTTGTCATATATGGAATCCATCTCGAAGTTCATCGCTTCAAGCCAAAGTGCAAAGTATTTACTTTGCAGTGCTTATTGGAATGGGAGGGGAGTGTTTGTCTTATAAGACATAATCCTTTTTCTCATCATCCACGAGAAATTCATAGTATATCTTTGGACAACAAGATTCCCTACACTATAAGGAAATTGGACTTTTTATAACATTTGAAAAATGCTATAATTTCTTACTATAGCTTAAAGAATGTTGTGTAAAGACATACTTTAATATATCAAGAATGTAAAAATCCACACCTTAATGAGCTCGAATTTCGACTAAATCGAAATCCAAGTCCACTAGGGTATGGATCATTGGTGTTGATAACTTGTAATATACATAAGCATATAAGAAAGCGAACTCACAACGAAATAGTAAAATATAATAAAACACATATATTAACTAAGGCCACTACCTTGGAACCAATATTATCCATTGGATATCTAGTTGCCTTATCAGTGTCGAGCATAAGTGAAAAGACTTCTCCATCCACCATTCCCGTCTTGCATTAGTAGCATGTCCCTCTAAATCTATCATGTGGGATGTAATAAGGAGGGGGTCAGGACAATGTTTTGGTGATTGAAAAATTACTTACTTTATCCATAACACTAATTTATGCCAATTGATTCCTATTCAAGCATTATGTCTATTGTTCACGACTTATTTTTTTAATTCCATATGCACATACGATATATCCAAACCATCTCCGAGGTATAACTATATATATATACACATATATATAGGCTTTGAACTACCCAAATGAAAACCCAGGTCGCTTAATACTTATTAAATATGGAGGAGGCCGACCCAACGACCGCTTAATACCTCAACCCCAAAGTAGGCCCTCCGCAATGTAATTGCTAGTCAATTGGCCCTAGCTACAAAGACCGATTACCCCTAGACACAACTTTGTAATTTAATTTGAAGACTTATCTAAAGGTTAACTAGGCCGCCTCCGACAAACAACAACTAATTAATCTTTGACGTCTTTGCGTATTCCATACGGATTCTATACCAATAGAAAATGAAATTCGTTAGGCATAATCCACATCTTTGGTAACGGCCGCTCGGGACCGCTGGTGGTCAAAGCCTATATGCCAGTTGTAACGACCTGGAATTTTTTCGCTTTGATTTGTGAATATTTGATAAATTTTAAATATTCAATTGATGATTTTAATGGTCCAATAATCTTCTTTTAATTTATAAACAATGATAGTAGACTTATTATGAAAGTTTGTTTATAAAAATAAGGGGTTCGACGAAAAATTGAAAATGCAACCAAAGATCGTTTTTTGGATTTTTGACTTTTTATCAACCGAATGTTGTTGCAACGTTGTTGCACACATATGCACACACATTTACACATAAAATATGTCAAATATATGTAAAAAAGATTAGTAAAGGTAAGTATGATTTAAAAATTAAAAAAGCATAATTAGAATAATAAATTAAGGATAAGACACTTTCTTGTTATTTTAAGTGTAAATGATATTGGAAAAAGAGGAAGAGACGGCTAAGTATTTGTTATGATAAATGGGTGGTTTGTTGTCAAAATTCTAAAGAGGGTATTAGCTTATTTTTAAGGAAGGGTAGTTTGGTAAATTGCCATGTGTTCATGTTTATAAAAGAAATTACCACCTTCTCTTTTTTATTTTACACTTTCATTTTCATTTGCTCTTCTCTTTTCCACCTTCTTCATTTTCAAAAATAAAGGAAACCCACTTTAAATTTGTTATACTTCTTCCATAAGTCCATAATTTCTTACTAAAACCTTTACCATCCTCAAATGCCGAGCCCCACTTTCTTGTCTTAGATGTACTCTCCTGTAGGAATTCTGTTGCCATAGCCATGCACCCTCTAAGGAATTTTAAGCCTTGTGCGTGTGTGTGCTAAGAGAGTGTGTCGCGTTTTGGTAATTAGGTGGTTGATTCTTCATTGTGGGCTTGTGCTTACATTTTCTTTACTCTTGAAAGTGAGATATCTCACTTTAAATTAGTTTTAAAATTGAAAAAATATTGTGATAATTTAGTGCTAGCCTATAGCGTTGTATGTATGTATTTGTGTTGTGTATATTTTGTTGTTGATTACCCCACTTAGATGACAAAGATAACCATTTTGTTGCAGGTAACAAAAGCAAAGTGAATGAAAGTCAAATTGTCTTTGTAGTGAATAGGTCGCTATGGAAGCACTTCAAAGAATGGAAAATTCTAAAGAGGGGTCTTAAAGGATTCCTCGCCTTATTGATTTTTAGTTACATATATTATTGGTTATGCAAATGTTTGTTTATATGGAACGTAAATGTTGCTTAGTTATAGTTAACTTACTTATTATTGGTTTTACCGCAACGTTGAAATCCCGTGCTCGTTTTTTAATGATCTATCACTTTGTTTTCTAAAGTGTTTTGAAATGGTTTTCGAATCACTTTCGTTTTTCAGATATTTTTGCAAAGGTAATAAAGTGGTTTAAATATAGAAAGAAATGTGGTTTAAAAGTTATTTGATTTACAAAATTGAAGTTTTAAAAGTTACGGTCCATATAGTGCTAGCCGCTATGGATGCAGTTTGGAAATTGATATTTTTGTAAAGTTAAAAGAGTTATCTATTTTAGATATTTTGAAAAGTCTTTTCAAATTTGTTTATAAGTATTTAAAAGGAAGTTTAGAGTTTTAAAATTTATTTTTAAAAATTTATTTATTTATTTAAATAAGAGGTTTAAATTTTACTCCTTTGTTTTAAAGTCAAGTTTTGTTAAAAGATACCATTTTTAAAGGGATGTTTTAAATACAAGTTTCATACTTATTTTTGAGATTTTAAAAGAATTTTTTTTAAAAAAGGAAGGAAACATGGATTTCAACACTATTGTTGTAATAAATGTTTCCGAGAAAAGGAAAGAGATTATAGACTATAACAATTTTGTTATAGTAAATGGTTTTGGGACATTGGAAAGGAAGTTGATTTATAACACTTTGTTATTATTAAATAAATTGTTTGCTTGTGTAAAGGGAAGACGATTTCAAGTGGTTTGGAATTTATCAATCAATAAGTTGTTTGTTATATCAAAAGGAAAAATTGTTTCTATTTCGATCAAAACTTTGGTTTAAATAAGTGATTTTGGAAAATTATTTTAAGAACAAGTATACTAGAACTCTCGGATCCTATTTTAATTTCTAGACTTCGAGGTATAGAAACTTATTTCTATTTTGAAGGTTTGAAGTGTTGTCGAGTCAAGTTTGAGAGGTAATGATAACCCAACTTGAACGATTTCATTTCTAACCGATGAAAAGTACCAGTTTGAAATTGAAGACTAGAAATAAGTTTTAGGATTTGGTTTTTCTGATGTTTCAAAAAGACTTTGTTTTATGCAATGGATTTATTTGTTAGTGCCATTAAGTAACACAAAACAAATATGATAAAGTCGTGCTAAAATGGTTATATTTTTATGGAAAGTAAGCCATCTTATATTTAGCACTAAAAATCGATAAGTAAATTTTCCTCTATCTGTGAGATCTAGAATCGTAGTATTTTAACTAAGGCAAGGCCAGAGCAACCAGTGCTCTAACTTACCTGACTTCAATTCACGGCGAGAGATAGAGAAGCCCAAATATCGTAAGTGTGATGAGTATAAGAGAGTTAATTTTTATAGATAGGTCATGATTAATTAAGTATATGGAAGGTACTTCATCTTATACTTGACACTAAATTTCAAGGTATGGAACCCGATTCTATTAGCGAGAGTTTAGGAATGTACGTCGAGCAAGGATAGTAAGCTAAATTGTCTAACTTCACTGTTAACTGAGGGATAGTACAGGGTTGAAATCGAAAATTGGTGATAAGTATATGATGTTCGATTTTCCATATGCAAACTATATACTTACACTAGATAGTGGTTTGTCCATTATTGATAACTCGACCTATGTTGACTTTGGAAGTATATGAAAGCTTCGCGATTTCATACGGTTTGAGAATCCCTTAACAGAACTCATTCCGGTGAAATGTCTCTCGCTTTAAGGAGTATATTAGGGATCCCATTAGGACTCTCAAATAGTCTGCTTACTTATGAAAGAACCGAGATTGGGTCAACCAAAAACTATCATTTGTTGGCTCGGAGAGACCGGGATCAGATAAACATGAGTTTTCCGAAAACCACTTCGAACTGGCTTAAGTGTTAGACACAAAGTTGGAGATGATGGAAATCGAAGAAGAAGTTTATTGAAGTACAATGGTTACTTAATACTAATCCTAAGGGTGCTTCTAAAAAAAGGATGTAGTAGAAGCAGTGCCTTCGGATTGTTCATATCCTGAACAACTTGTTCAAAATGTTACATCAGAGTCATACTAATACAATTTCTAGCCTAGGATAGTTATAACAGCTTGTCCCTACCTAACCGATACAATACATATAATATAGTGGTAAACAAGAAAAATAACTAGCTATCGATGAAGCCACCTGCTCCAAGCTCCTGTAAGATGTCTATGAAAAACCTGAACTGCTTGGCTGCCCATTCAAATTTGAGCACCAAGAGTTTTGGAAAAGGAAAAGTAAACTCCGAGTCAGATATGGGTCTAGTGTGAGTAAAGCATAAGTCCATAACTTCATAAGAAAAAAACCTTTAAACCAAAGGCATCTCGTAAGATCATGCCGCACATAAATACGGACGAGTTTTTACCTTACGATAACCAAAACATTTTCTATAGAAAATCCAGTGATATTACCATAATGTCTAGGGTTTTCAAGTAAATAATTAACCTAGATGAAATTGTTACATTAATTAAATTCCAGCATAATAGGTATACAACTAAAACCGTAAATGCTCATATTAGAGAATGGATTCCATACTATGACAAGGTAAGGAACAACCTTCCAATGGTACATCTCTAGATAAAATGCACCGGGGTCTGATAAGAACATCTTGTACCCCTACCACATCGAACTGGCCTACCACTTGACTAGTAGTACCGAATATGATCAACCTACTTTGGGCCCCGAAGCATACATGAGTAGATAGTAATTGATCTAAATTTTGGGATGACCATATCCTGATGGAAACGACCCACATAGCCCTACCGCACGCTCGATTTTTGTCATTTCTCGGTTGATGAGGCTTGAGGCTACGTTTTGCCTTTCATATAGTACTTTCCACTTGGAATGCTAACACTACCCTCCAGGAAACAATGCAACGCTAGCATTCATCTATACAAGTTGTCCAGGAGATGGACAAACCGAAGGCACTACCTATACTACATCCATTTTGGAATCACCTTCAGGATTTGTAGCAAGCAGCCCTTGCAATTCAAAGAGCTCCATATTTAGTTCCATCATCTTCAAGATGTCTTCACTTCGAAATGCTTGAGTTGGATCGAAGTGGTTTTTGGATAACATATCTGATCTTGGTCTTTTTGAACCAACATTTGATAGTTCCCAGTAAACTCAACCCCGGTTCTTTAGGAAATAAGCAGTCAAAGATAAGAGCAGAGATCACCTCCTAACCGTTAGTGGATGGATTTCCTTATCATTAGTCCAAGGAGAATGAAACGAGCTTTATAACTCACATACTTTTCCTATATATTTCCAAAGTTACATTTTGGGTCCATATTTGATAGTTGGTTATTTAACTATCAACTAAACAATCAACAATCAATTCCATTTGAGATTTATTTATCCATAGCAACCATTAAGCCTCAAAACAAATCTTTATTTCATAAATCTCCTTTCAAAACGTTTATCTAAAACATTCATATACTTATCTCTCTGACATAAGTATATACACAAAACATTTGTGAATAACTTCTTACTTCCAAATCATGTTAAAAGGATTAAAAATATGTTCTTTAAATTGTGGGTAAGGACAACCCTAAACACTATTCCCTTGGTGTTAAGTGTGGAACAGATGTTCCATACCACAGTTTTTTGAAAGGTCGGTTTAGAGAAACCCATATCTCAAATTCTTTTTTTATAATATTTCTTTCGATAAATCCTTATTAATCAAATCTATTTCATTCATGAAATCTCTTTTACTTAGAATCCAAATCCATTTTAGAATACTTTCCGAACTTTCAAATTCATTTATAAAACCCTTTTATAAATATTAAAAATCATTTATATAAATTGCTTTTATAGATATCCAACTTTTTATATAAATTTCTTATAAATATCCATCCTTTTTATATGCTCCCTTTTTGAATATCCAAATAATTTTCTAAAAATTCTTTATAAATACTCCAAAATCAGTTATAAAACTTCTTTATAAACCTTTCCTGTTTAAACAACTTCCTAAATAACCGTAATCAAGTTAGCTTCCTTTAATAAGTAATCCATTTATAAATCTCCCTTATTTTTGAAATCTTCTTTGCTGAAAAGCTCAAATCCATTTACCCAAAAACACCTTATAAATTTCCAAATTCCTTCATTAAACTCTTTATAAAAACTTCTTTTTATAACATGGAAAACTATTCCCATTAGTTAAAAACATCTTTAGTAAAACCATTTTCCAAATCATTCTTTAAATATCTTGTTCAATTGAAATAACTTTGAACCCATTTCAAAAAGAAAATGGAATATTAATCTTACAAAATCAAATGGAGGCTTAGCAACCATAATGGTGCTGTTAGTTTGGTTTTACTTATCGATGGCATCACATAACAACAGGTATATAAGGGATCAACACATAACCATCAATCAACTTAAGTAAATGTCCAAGTTAATTGTAATAGCATAATAGTGTTTTGTTCTTCTAATAGATGTCATTTAGTTTTCCTAATCATATGGGGTTACTTAAGGGTAGGTGACACAAAAATCCCTTGATTTAAAACAAATTTGAAAAGAAAATAGTCTAAAACAAAACTGAATACTTAAACTGAAAGCGATTTTAAAATAAATTAAAACCCTTGTAAAGGAGAATCAAATCCTTGTTAAATAGTAATTAAACTCTAATTAAAGTAATTAAACCTTAATTAAACCATAACTAACCTTAATCAAAGATTAATTAAATAAAACCCCTTTCTAAAATAATAATTTATTTATAATTATCTTTAAATAAATAATTAAATAACAATTAATTGATTCTTAATTATTAATTTAAATAATAATTAACTTTAATTAAGTTACAAATCATGATTAACTTAATTGATTAACATTTCAGTTTAAAAACCATTATTAACAAATGATTAAGCACTAATTACCTTTTGTTATTTATTAATCAATTAAATAATCATTAAATAAACTAATAATTAAATAATTGTTCTCTAATTACTAAATTAAAGTTAGAAAACATTTTCTAAATAGATTTTAAGTTAAAACAAGTTTAGATTAGAAAATTAGTTAGATTTTTCGAACTGCGCGTATAGCGACTAATGCTATACGGACCCGTAATTTCACTTCTTGAAATTTGGATTCCTAAGCTTTCAACTTTTTACTCTTATCTCCTTAAAACATGAAAATAAGCTTTTAAAACCAAAATCAAAGTTTTAAACTTGAAAACTTTTCACTTCTAACAATAATCAAACGTTCGACAAAAAACGGATTTCTACGTCGCTTTTGATTTGCGAATCGCTACCTTTGTGTCATGAACCCACATACAAAAAATATGACATTCCAAATATCACATTATAACATTATAGCACAATTACTTCACAAATACTAACCCACTTTTTCAATATTCAAGATATAATCTTTATCGCCTACTCAAACTTCGGCATAAGCAATCAAAACCAAATCAATATATATGCATGTATACACAACATATAACATTACTACATAGTTAAGCAACATTTTAACTTATAAATTTTACAACTTTAAAAAGTTAGTAACTTGAGTTTTAAAAATACGAACTTTACTCGTCAAACTTTCACTAAATCAAACTAAACTTGCTCTCGACCTAGCTCACTTGCTCCTAGCTCAACAAAGTGAAGATATGGACCTTTGGAAGGCTAAATGGGCTTTGTCTACTGCACAATAGGCAAGGCCATGGCTAGAACAAGGCTCAACTTTGGTGGTGTTGAGGTGTAGGAGCTTGTTTGTGAATAGAAGATGTTTGGAAGTGAATGGAAGGTGTTTAGTTATATTTTTACACTACTTTCTCTATCTTTTCTCTTAGGAATTTTAATTTGGTAGCCATTGAAGTGGACATGAACAAGAAGCAAGGAAGTGAAGAAATGAAGTCGGATTTATAAAATGAAAACTATGAAGGGAGGTCGTATATATAGGCTTAGGAATTTAATAAATTATATAAAGTGACCTTAAATAAAATAATACACACATGCATGCATCCACACCTCCCCTCTCCCTATTGTTCCACATGTCCTCCCCTCCTCTATACTTTCATGTACTAACCTAGGTGTTTTTAGGTGATATTTAGGTACTAACTTACGTTATATTATACACACACACACACAAATATGCATAAATAGTCATAACATGAATGTATATATATATTATTAAGTATTCATGTATGTATACATGTAAATGCATGTATATTATATTCAAATTTGATCAAACCCTAGTTTATAAGTGTGCGCATGTTAAACAAAATGTGCACAACATTTCTCGACAACTTTTTAGTGCCGAAAAGTCGAAAATTCAAAAATCGTATTTCGGTCACATTTTCTATTTTTATTTGAGCTATCTATATTGGTAAACAAATTTTGAAAACTATTTTATCATCATTATTAAATAATTAAAATAGTTTTATTTGCTAATACAAATCCATTTATTTATTATATAAAATATATTAAAATAGCCTATTTGGCAAAATACCGGGTTGTTACAAATTTATTTTACCATGATTTGTTATTATTAAAAAGAGTTATATTTTAATATAAACCTATTATTTAAATATTTAAAATTTATTAAATGTTCGCAAATTAAGGTTGTAAAATTCCGGGTCATTACACTCTTCTCCCCTAAAAGAATTTCGTCTCTGAAATTGTACCACAACCCTAATCCACAAAAACACTTAAACTATTCATCAGTCCGTATAAAGTACATAGATCATTCTATGTAAAATCTGATTTGATCATTCACTCGAACACATTACTTCACTTCTGAACTAGTATCGCTCACCTGACTCCCTAGTGTGGACTTTGATTAGGCCTCTTAATTAGAAACCTTTGTTCTACTTGCATAGCCATAAACTATGATAGACAACTTTTGGTTCCACATAAGAACCCTCACCGACGCTCGCCGCCAAAAATCGAGTGATAAATCCTTAATTTAGAATGGTATTAAACACCTCCAACCATATACTCGAATCTAGGATTGAGAACTATGTGAAAAGGAGAAATGATCAACATACAACTTACGTATCGATCTAATGATTCTTACTATCTAACTATTTCTACCTTTCCACCATGTTTCATAAAAATCATTTTTAATTCTAATTAACTCGTATAATACCCTTCTATATCCTAAGAGTATATACAAACATTTGATTTTTAATTATATTTAATTTTAACTATTAGATGTAGGCCAGAAATTATTTGGGTCTTGAAACTAAGTCAACCAAATCAACCTCTTTATTAAATTTAACCTAATTAAAACTTCATTTATTAATCCACCTTCAAAATATCTTTTTATTTTGAAAACTCTTTCTTTTAAGGGATCCAAGAACACAATACTCGATTTTTATTTCATAAACCTTTTGAAAACATATATATAGCCCAAGTAAGACCAAAACGATGTCAAGGAATTTGATGATACAAAATAGTACCATATACCCCTTTATTAAGAAGGACAATACTCAAGAGAAGTGTTTGCCATCCGAACGCATCTCTTACCCATTTTTAGTCATTTCCGAGACACTCGAACTAGTTAATAAAAAACATTTCTTTTTTTCCAAATTTTTCCTTGAAATAATACTATTTATAGACAAATAGTTTTTAACAAAATCATCCACTTGCTTTGGATTTATTCGGATTTGAACTCGTCCCGGTTGTACAATGTTAGCGCCAAAATTGGTCACTAACCCCCAAATGTAGATGAAAGCACCAACTAATAGTCACTGATCACAGATAGAGTGTGTAGAGAGTAATAATATGAAGAACAATTAAAATTAAAATGAAAGCAGTAAAGAATAACAGATTTTATAGTGGTTCGGCTAACTTCGGCGTACGTCCACTCCAGAAGTTTCCTTTTTATTGATATTCGAATCAATTAAAGTTACAAAGTGGAAGACTAGCCTTAGTCTTATGAAATAAAAGGTCAGAGAGCAGAAGAGAAGAAGAAAATCCCCCTTTCTGAACCCCTACAAGCTGTATTTATAGGCGAATTTTGAGTTGCTGTGCTTTCTGAACGGTAAAGGCCCATTAAGAATTTCCACCGACCCACATTCGTCTTATGCCGAGCAAGGTACGAGGTGCAATGCCGAGCGAGGTGCGAGATATCGAGGTACCGAGGTACTGAGGTGCGAGGTGCCGAGGTGTTGAGGTATCGAGGTACCGAGGTGCGAGGTACCGAGGTGCGAGGTGCGAGGTACCCAGGTACCGAGGTACGAGGTGCGAGGTGGGTACCGAGGTGCGAGGTACGAGGTACCGAGGTGCGAGGTACCGAGGTGCGACTCCTTTATGCCGAGCGGCAACTAATGCCGAACCATTCCTTATGCTGAGCGGGGAGTGTAGACCGAACGATCTCTAATGCCGAGCGCTTCTAAATGCCGAACGCTCCTGGACGCCGAGCGCTACTGAATGCCGAGCACTCCTGGATGCCAAGCGCTACTGCGCTACTGAATGCCGAGCGCTCCTGGATGCCGAGCGCTACTGAATGCTGAGCGCTCCATGTATGCCGAGTACTCTTGAATGCTATTCGAACGTGAATGCCAGACGAACCATTTGTGCCAAACCTCCATCATGCCGAACCATGTTCAATGTCGAACCATGTTTCATAGACCCAAATTATAGTTGATTCATCTTTATCCAATCATATTTCCATCCTCCAAGCACGTTGCGTCATCCATCCATCCAGTCGACTGAATCCATCGTACCCCAGCCTCGACGAGCGTGCAGTCGATTAAGTTAAACCCGCCTGTCCATGGCCTTGTAAAAAGGCGGGTTAACACTTGCCCCCCAAAACATGCCTTGCTGTTGGAAGGTGTGTTTTAAATAGCCTCAAATCTGATATCTGAAGTCCATATCCTGTTTATAACCATATTATTAAATCCATGACCTCTCCGGGTTTAACCTTGAATCCGTAGACCTTGCCGGGTCGCGTTATCCTATTCCAGCCTTGACCTTTCCATCAAGGTCTTGTATGCTCTCTGGCCTCGACTCTCCGGTTAAAGACTTTGATATTCACCGGCCTCGGCACTCTGGCTAAAGACTTTTATATTCACCGGCCTCGACACTCCGGCCAAGGACTTTTATATTCTCCGGCCTCGGCTCTCCGGCCAAGGAATTTTATATTCACCGGCCTCGGCTCTCCGACCTAGGACTTTTATATTCACCGGCCTCGGCACTCCGACCAAGGACTTTTATATTCACCAGCCTCGGCACTCCGGCCAATGACTTTTATATTCACCGGCCTCGGCAGTCCAGCCAAGGACTTTTATATTCTCCGGCCTCGGCTCTCCGGCCAAGGACTTTTATATTCACCGGCCTTGGCTCTCCAGCCAAGGCCTTTTATATTCACCGGCCTCGGCACTCCGGCCAAGGACTTTTATATTCACCGGGCTCGGCACTCCGGCCAAGGACTTTTATATTCTGTCCGAGTCCATTCCTTCGCTCTCCGGCGAAAGGATTTATAACTTGCGATCACTGTCCCGTCTCTCCGGTCGAGATAGTAATCGTAAAACCTGAATTATTTATTGCATCAATCTGAATCCAACCAGAAAACTAGAAATCCATATCAAAAATCATACTCAAAATCCAAATCAAAAATCAAACATCCAAACCAAAATGGCAAACCAAAAAACCAACCAAACCGGGAGTTCAATCCAAACTCCAAAACCATACCAAAGAAAAGTAAATGTCCAAAATACGAAAGAGGAAACCAAAGTTTGCAGAAAAATAGAAAGAAAGTAAGATTTCATAGACTCAAGTAGTACGGCTTTCCGTCATCTCAGAGCACGCCTAGGGACTGTCCTCGATCCTGTACGTGTGTAAGTGACCTTGCCGTATTACTTTGAGTTCTATTACTTATTCAAAACAATAAATTCGTTTAGTTGATAATGAGCTGACGTTGCCCAGATCCAGTGCCATCTCCGTTCGAGGTAGGTGGTGGTCTTTCCTGTCCCACTACCACAGCTCGATTCCTGACATACTGCTGTAGATGACCATTCCTCACATGCTCCTCAATAATGTCCCTCAAATGCCTGCAGTCGTTTGTGTTGTGCCCATCCAGCTCATGGAATAGGCAATGCTTTCCTGATGTCCGTTTGTATTCTGAAGGCTCTCTCTTTGCTGGCCTTCGGTATTGGAGTCGCCCCCGAGTGCCCAAGTAAATCCTTTCTAGAGTCTCTGTTAAATCTGTGTAAGAAGAAAACTTTGACTCCCTCCGAGGTTTCTTCGAAGTGCCACCATTGCCATCCGTTTTCCTTTATCTTCTTTACTTAGATCCTCCCTGGATGGACCTCCACCCCTCACTGCATAAGCTTCACCCTCTCTCCCTACTCTCTCAGCCTGTGCATCCTCCTGTCTCAGGAACCTTTCCGCCTCATGATAGAACTCCCCGAGATCCCTCGGTGGGTCCCGTTCCAATGATATTTTGAAATTCGAATTATCTGCGATTCCCGAGACTGCTGCCATCAAAACCATTGATGGATCGGGCCGATCCACTGAGGCTACCACTGCGTTGAATCTGGTTAAGAAGTCCCTGAGCGATTCCCCTTTCCATTGTTTCATAGATGTCAGAGTCATCATGTTCTTGGGTCTAACTATGTGGACCCGAAACTGTCTCATAAACCTTTCAATTAGCTCCGTCCATGTGCCGATAGAACCACTCTCCAGCTGTCTGAACCACATAGCTGCGATATCCGTTAAATACAATGGGAAGCATCGAGCCATGACCTCATCCGATGCCCCCAGCACCTCCATATGCTTCATGTACTTCGTCAAATGAACCGTCAGATCCGTCTTCCCATTATACTTTTCCAAATTTGGTAGCTTAAATTCTGGTGGGTTCCTAGCTTGCCTGATAGTAGGAGAAAGGGACTCCTATTCACATCCTCCAAGTCTCTATTTACCAATCCACCTCTCATAGCCCGTCTGACCATTTCTGCTAATCTGTCATTGTCGCCAAGCCGTAATCCTTGTCCGCTGCCTTTGGTCTGCCCCCCCGAGTTGATGAGGGAATTCTAGCACATACTCCTCATCTCGTACTCCTTCACTCCTATTGGTGTCGGTTTGGACAGCGTTATCTGGTATCCCTCCATGGATTAGTTCAGCATTCAATGGTGGTATGCCCCCGAGTCTAGATCCATCCGGATTGATAGCCGTCTGCTGATTAGGTGCTGCCCCCTGTTGAGCTATTCCCTCTGCTTGCTGGTTGAGCGCTTTTGATCCAGCTCCATAGACCTGAGCTCCTGCATTTCCTACCTGCGTAAATTGTCTGAGAAGAGTCTGCATCATCTCCTCTTGTCTTTTCATCATGGCTTCCATCTCCTCTCTGGTGATGTAGATGGATGCTTGACCTGCTCCAGCTCCAGAGGAAGCCTCTTGACTTCCCTCCTGATTACTCCTTTCTATCACTTGCTTCCTTGTTGATGGCCTAGCCATTGCTTTTTAGAGTCCAAGTTCCTAGCTTCAAAATCCCCGAGTTCAATTCTCAATGAAAGCACCAAAGTGTTAGCGCCAAAATTGGTCACTAACCCCCAAATGTAGATGAAAGCACCAACTAACAGTCACTGATCACAGATAGAGTGTGTAGAGAGTAATAATATGAAGAACAATTAAAATTAAAATGAAAGCAGTAAAGAATAACAGATTTTATAGTGGTTCGGCTAACTTCGGCCTACGTCCACTACAGAAGTTTCTTTTTTATTGATATTCGAATCAATTACAGTTACAAAGTGGAAGACTAGCCTTAATCTTATGAAATAAAAGGTCAGAGAGCAGAAGAGAAGAAGAAAATCCCCCTTTCTGAACCCCTACAAGCTATATTTATAGGCGAATTTGAGTTGCTGGGCTTTCTGAACGGTAAAGGCCCATTAAGAATTTCCACCGACCCACATTCGTCTTATGCCGAGCGAGGTACGAGATGCAATGCCGAGCGAGGTGCGAGATATCGAGGTACCGAGGTGCGAGGTACGAGGTACCGAGGTGCGAGGTGCCGAGGTGCGAGGTGCGAGGTGGGTACCGAGGTGCGAGGTACGAGGTACCGAGGTGCGAGGTACTGAGGTGCGAGGTACCGAGGTACCGAGGTGCGACTCCTTTATGCCGAGCGGCAACTAATGTCGAACCATTCCTTATGCTGAGCGGGGAGTGTAGACCGAACGATCTCTATGCCGAGCGCTTCTAAATGCCGAACGCTCCTGGACGCCAAGCGCTACTGAATGTCGAGCGCTCCTGGATGCCAAGCGCTACTGCGCTACTGAATGCCAAGCGCTCCTGGATGCTGAGCGCTACTGAATGCCGAGCGCTCCATGTATGCCGAGTACTCTTGAATGCTATTCGAACGTGAATGCCAGACGAACCATTTGTGCCAAACCTCCATCATGCCGAACCATGGTCAATGTCGAACCATGTTTCCTAGACCCAAATTATAGTTGATTCATCTTTATCCAATCATATTTCCATCCTCCAAGCACGTTGCGTCATCCATCCATCCAATCGACTGAATCCATCGTACCCCAGCCTCGACGAACGTGCAGTCGATTAAGTTAAACCTGTCTGTCCATGGCCTTGTAAAAAGGCGGGTTAACATACAATGACTAAGAGGATAATTTACTAAGTGCGCTATCATATGTGCCTAAGCAAACATTCAATTGTCACTTAGAAGATATTCTGCTCATCATAAAACCGATCAAGACTTATTCCTGAACTGTCCAAAGAAAACCTTACTCTTAAACTTTATTTTAAAATATCTATATCTTAAAATATCCTTAAGAAAGATTACTGCTATTTTCAAAAATCATTTGGAATTTATCAAAGCCACTAGGATTTAACATTCTCAAAACCCTTTTTATTTTTAAAACACATTTAATAGTTCTGATTTGTAAAATCGTCTCTCTTAATTCATCTTATAAAACTATATGAATATTTTCCTTTAATAAACACCTTTATTAAAATTAAATTTTTAACCCTACATATCGTCAAACGCCTTATAATCAAATTGTAAAACTTAATTCACAAGCTGTTCGATTCAGTGTTCCTACAAATTCCATCTATCCAAACCATGATGGAAATAGGAAATCTACTATTAAATATGACAATAGTCAATACTCAAAACTGGATAAGCATAACTAGTTAAACCCTATATGTAATAATTTAAATATTATTAACTCCTAACCCACTCTGCTCGTAGATAACTACACAGATTTTGAAAATCATCCCTTTTATATATAGAAATATATTCCCAGGTAAAATTATTTCATTTACCAATTTAAAATAATATTACGTCAATTTAACTTATTCAAGTATTTAGGAAATCCCTATTGATAAAGTTGATCAGTCGCATCGACCAGAATTCTTAAGCCACTCAACAGGTCAAACAACACAATATAAAATATTTTTATTCACTAAAAAATACGCATTCATATATATATATATGTGTATATATGTATGTATGTATGTATGTGTGTGTGTGTGTGTGTATATTACACTTAGACTCGTTCTAGGGCACCGTTGACCCAATCTTTAACGAGTTTACCCCACCAAAGCCAAGGTGTTCGCTTAACCTAAGCTCTGATGCCAAATTGCAATGATCCGACTTTCTAACTACCAAATATGATACTTAATACATCCTTGGTATTCGTGTGCTGATCATTTAGCCGTCCGAAAGATAGGTCATTAGGTTGAAAGAAAGAAAGATAAAATTGAAGAAACTAAATAATATAGAATTTCACAACACAATGAACAATATATATTACCCAATATAATATATTACAAAGTCATAATTCAAAATGTTACATCAGAGTCATACTGATACAATTTCTAGCCTGGGACATTTATAACATCCTGTCCCTACCTAACCTATACAATACATATAATGCAGCGGAAAACAAGAAAAACAACTAGCTATCGATGAAGCCACCTGCTCCAAGCTCCTCCAAGATGAATCTGCAGAAAACCTGAACCCCTTGGCTGTCCATTCAAATTGAGCACACAAGAGTTTAGGAAAAGGGAAAATAAACTCCAGATCAGACATGGGTCTTGTAACGCCCCATGTAACAACCCTATATTTTATAAATATTTTTAAATTGATTTTTCCAGATTCAAAAGTTTTATTTATGAAAAAGAATAAATTTTGTTATTTTAAATATAAACTTTGAGTTTGATGTGGATTAGAATTCCAAATATGACTAAATTTAATATTTCCAGAAAATGTGAATTTTGGCCAATAGTCAAACTTTGACTTTTAAATTTAAATTTTAAAAGTTTGGAAATTTAAATTTTATCTTTTATTATGAAAGTAAATAAAATTTCAAGAACACTGCTTTTCGTTTCGTTGAAATCCGAATAATATTGTGAAAGTTATGCTTTTTACAAAATTGGATGTAAATTGTTTTATTTAACAATATTGTTTATTTTAAATTATATAAATAATCTTTTTATTTGTCATATATTATTCTAAATTGTATTATATGTTATGTTACATATATTTTTACCTTTTAAATATTTTTAAAGTGATGTTTGAATTTTTCCAAAGCTCATTGAATTTATTTTCTATTTTTAAAGGTTAGTTTCCATTTTTCTATTATTTTCTTCATTTAAATTATATTTAATTAAAATTTATTTATTCATTTTTATGTATGCATTTTATTTTATGTTTTTATCTTTATTTATAAATATTTTTCATGTACATACAATTTTCCCAAAAGTTCATTTCATTTATTTTCAAATTTTCAAGCCTAATTTACATTTTCTTTGTTATTTTCTTAATTTAATTATATTTAATCAATATTTATTTATTTATTTCCTTTCTTACTTTATTTTGTTCAGTTTTATATTTTATTTACTGAAATATATATGGTTTATTTTAATTTAAAGGAAATAGAAATATAAAGAGTCAAACCTTTTCATATTACTTGTGACTTTTCATTTACTTTGACCTTTCACTTGCTTTGCCCTTTCATTTTTTGAGTAGCTGTCCATTTTTTTTTGCATTGCCTTGAATTCTTCCTCAAATTCACGTGAAATATGTTTCTCATCTTCTCCTAAAAACTCACGGCATGAGAAAAATAAAATATAAAAACAATGGCTTCCTTTATCTCTTCTCTTCTTCACAATTTCAATGATTTTGCTTCCCTCTTTGCAAAGCTTTGCTTGGCCCACTCTCCACCATCTTCACCGACCATCACCTCCTCCATCTACAGCTGCAACATCAGCCTCTCCTCTGTCCATTTCAGGCCATTGCATCCCAAAGATGGAAATACCACAAAAATTTGCAAAAAAACTCCACAAACATGCCTAGTCTGGCCATAAACTCCATTATCTCCTCCATATCTTGCTTTGGTCGCCACCAACTCCACCTCCACCACCAATAGATGACCTGAAACCCACTACCACACCTGTACCTAACCCCCTACAGATCTGGCCGTGCCTATGGTTGCCTTGGCCGTGGCCTTTGGTTGCATGAAATCATGTTTGTTTGCCATATAGTTGTAGTTCCATGCACACATACCTTTACATCATCTTTTCCTATGTATGGACGACTTGTTGAACCCAAACCTGATCCAAACCTGATCCAAAACCCTTCCATTACAGTGCTTTTACGGCCCATTACTGAAGCATATGAGGTAGAAAGCAAGTGCAAGCATTTCTATTTGATTCTGTGCAGTCTATTCTAGTGTAGTTTTGATCGTAGCTGATTTGAAACTCATCGTTGTTGTATTGTTTTGTTTGACTTGTATTCTAGGAATTTGATACTTTGGCTCCTCCACTCTTATTTGAATCGTGTTATCGTGCTTGTTTGGATCTCATTCGTGCATTCATCGTTGTGTCTCTAGCACAAAACTGTGAGTTATTCTCACCAGACAGTTTTATACTTATATTAATAGTAAATTGATCACATGTGAATCTGTAATTGCACCACCATATTATATTTGCTATGTCACTATTATATGATGTTCACACCTGCTTAAACACCTGTTATATCATATGTTACTGTTATATTATGCTGTTTTGTTATTTTCATCAGTTAATCACACTGCAAGTTCCCTTTAGATTAGAATCACTATGGGTTGAAATGATACATACCCGAACGGACTTTAGAATAGGGAAAAATCGTTATGGGCTGAAATGATAGGCCTGAATGGTTTTTATTTAATTTATTTTAACTTGGGATTGCGGGTTTGAAATGATAGAACCCGGATTTTTCTTTTTAAACTGCGGATTGAAATGATACATATCCGTATCACTTGACCTAGGCTAGAAAACTATATACAGGCCCGTGGTTATTTTATAAAGTGTTTTTGGATATTTTTAAGTATTTTAAAAATTTTAAATTTATGAAATTGACTTAAATAGATTTTGAAATATTTTGAATTAAAGAAATTATGATTTTTCTATGTGTTAAAAATGTAATTAATGAATGGTTTAACTGGATTTTTGAAATATAACTTTAGTTGGAAATTTGGAATTTTGGTTAAAAATGATATTTAAGTTATATAAATAAAATGGATATAAAATTTTATTTGGAAATGGTAAATATGATAATTTGATTAAATTTGAATTTAAGTGATTTATTAAAGTATTATTGATTTCCTATGAATTTAAGTGGTTAAATAAATGATTGTTTAAAAATGATCTTTTAAAATATAACTTGACTTGGAAATGTTAAATTTGGTTTTAATTAAAGGTTTAAGTTAATTAAATAAAATTGGAAATTTAATTAAATTTGTGAAATGGTAATTTAAATTTGAAGCGTTAAGTTATTTGTTGAAATGTGAAGAATTGGAAACTTTTACACTTAAATTTATTAAGTAAATTGTTGAAAATTGGATTTAATTATAAGAAATTTATTGTGAAAAAGATACATGTTAAATGATATGTAAATGAACATTTTAAATGTTAAAATATGATTTTTAAAATGTTTATGTGTTTTAAATTGAAGTTATTTAATTGCTGGAAATACACTAACACCTGAAATCTACTTTTAATAGCATTCATAAATGCTATAGATTCTGTTTTGAACTAAAATTGTGTAAAAAGAGCTATTACAGCATTTCTGAAATGCTGTAGTTGCTGTAATTGAACTTATAGGCTAATATTGAACTCAGGCCTATTATAGCATTCTCTGGAAATGCTATAATGGTCTGCAGTCTTTGCTGAAACCAAATTTAACCCTTGTTTGAAATCTGAACTACCGCAGCACTTCTGAAATGCTGTCTTTTCTGTTTTGAACTATAATTCAACTAAAACTGAGTTTTAACAGCAGTTTTAAGTGCTGTCTTTGCTGAATTAAAAATGTTTTCAAATATAACTTGTAGTAGTTGTTTTTAAATGCTGTGAAATGCTGAAATTTTAATAATTAGGGTTTTTGACTTAGTAAACGAACTCAGAATGGTTTGAAACTTTGGAAATTGAATACTTGATTTGAAAGTATAATAATTACACTTTTAAAAGGGTTAAATGAATTATTTTGATTGAAATATAAACTATTTAAAGGTGATTTAAAATGATAGTGAATGAATGATATCTTTGAATTTAAAAGGTATCTAAAAGTTGAATATTTGGATTTGAACTAATAGGATATTTTATTATATTAAAATGATTTGAAATGAAGTTTTGTAAGGATATGATATTTTATTATATTAAAATGATTTGAAATGAAGTTTTCTAAGGATATGATATTTTATTATATAAAAATGATTTGAAATGAAGATTTGGAAAGATTGATATTTGATATATTAAAATGATTTGAAATGAAGTTTTGGAAAGATATGATATTTTGATATATTGAAAGGATTTGAAATGAAGTTTTGAAATGAGATGATATTTTAAATATATATAAATGGTTTGGAATTGATTTAATCTTTATTTTGATAAATATATGGTTTTGAAATGATATTTTATTTTGAAGTAAAGTATTGTTTTTAAAAGTTATAACCACGGGTTATAATAACGATTGGTTGGCAAAGAGACCGGGATCGGATATGGACATACTCTCTGTCGATACTGAAAACCACTTTGACAACCGTGTACGCGGTGGAGATTCCAGAATGAAGTAGGATGGTGACGACGTTCTTAAGGTATGTTACGTGGACCCAACTCCCGTGAGTTGGCATAAGGTGGCTAAAACAGGAGCGATTGACGGACCAAGGAGGTAGCACCTCTTATCGGACACACTTCTTCGATACCATTCTATTACTTATGATTGATTTGGTGGCCACCCTTGATTTGGGAGTGTTGTTCGAGGTGGGCGGTAGTGGCTGCTATGCGTCACCACTAGTCCGGATGCGTAATTGGTATATCTACCCTGGCATTGCCTAGTTGTGCCGTGTCACCTACCATATCGAGCTTTACTACGATTATGATTTTAAGATCCGACCGCGTTAAGGTTCTCCATCCCCTTAACGCTATTTTCTATATGATTATACTTTACTTATTTAGACACTATTATAATATCGAATATTACTACATAGTAGATAGTTTAACGGATCCTTAGAGGATGGGCGGTCCCAAGCATCTTCTAAGTTACTTGTACCCTTATTACAGTTCGCTTGAGTTGGTTTACATTATATAAGTATATATTGTCCTGACTCGAGTGTTTTGTGTTTTGCTTTACGCTCGGGTCAGCCTGAGTTATTCACAGATTTGGATTTCCACTCGCTTGGAGATTTGAATCGCTGGAGATTATCTGCTTGTCTTGTCCTATCTATTTCAGTTCCGTTGTCCTACTCAGCTTGTACTTGGTTATTTTATTGAGACTTCTGTTGTTCTCTATTTCTTTTGTTGTATCTTATGTAACACTGATATATTTATATAGTAGCTTCATGAACTACTATTTCTTTTACTTCCGCTGCATTATTATACTCTGTATCTGTGATCTGTGATATATTTATTTACTGCATATTCTGAGATTTTCCAAATTTTATTTACAACGCGGTATTTTGAGCAATTTAATTCCGGCATGAGTGTCTACCTATACACTTATAATGGATGTGAATGGTTGAAAATATCGGGTCGTTACAGTTGGTATCAGAGCTTTGGCTTTGAGGCAGAACTCAGCATATGGAGTAGATTTATTTATAGAATCACTTTCGTTCGAGTTTGAATCTTTTCCTCTTGATTCGAATTTCCTATGAATTTTTGGAACGTTCCCTACGGTTTCAAAATTCATTCTTGTCCCTCACTATTCATCTTCTTTTGATTTTGGAGTATCACATAACTCCACTTCGAATGATCTTTATAGTGAATTGGCGGTCTCGCCAATATTATAATTTTCTTGTAAATGGGTGAAAATCCTTTACAATCAGCATCGATTCACCAGAGATTTATATTTATCCTTGGTTTAGATGCTAATATTTTTTTTTCCAAACTCTATCTCTTAAGATCGAACATAGATTTGTCCCAGGAAAATCCACATCGATCTTATTCTTTAACTCACGGTTAACCCAGTTAAGGTTGTCTGCGGTTATCTAAGCTTACCCATCTCCCTACTTGGTTAATTAATCATCTTGTCTTTTGTTTCCAACCTACCTTCAAAACATTTTGAATTGTATTTGTAAATCTGTAATTAATATTTTGTTTTATATTGTGTTGTTTGAGTTGTTGATGTTGATTTGGGTTTCCGATCGATTCGTCTGATCAATGCTATCGATAGGATTTCTAAAACACTTTGACAGAACAAACTGACACAATATTATAAAAAAAAATTTGGTTAATGAAATAAATTTTGATATATAATTTATGGAACTTAATAAATTGATTTAAATTGATAATTTGAAGTGATAATACTTGATTTATCATTTATTGTTCTACAAATGAATTTATAAATAGTTGTTTATAAATTTATTTGGGAACTGAAAAAAATTAAAACAAGAAATTTAAGAACTTAATTCCTGATGGTTTCGAACTTTGTGTTTAAAGCTTTAAAAGGATATATTATTTAAAGTATTTTTGAATAGAAATTTGTTTCCAAAGAATTTTAAAGTTTAAAAAAAAATCAGTGCTCTTCTCTTTGTCGCTGGAAAATAATTTCGGTGATGACTGCAGCATCATCGACGTTCATTTTCGAGTTTCGAAGTGAAGAAACCATTCTGTAGTTTTGCTACAGCTTTGTTTTGGGAAATTTGATTGATTTGAATTTCTAAAAGATGATTTGATTTATTATATATATATATATATATATATATTGATTTAACTTTGATTTGACAAATTATGTGCATACATTTATTTATCTCTAAATGGTTTGAAAAGAATCGGAAATTTTATTCTTAAATTCTATCTTAAATAATAACCTCAAGTATAAAAAGAAAATCAAATTTTTGAATAAATATTCAAGCTTGAAATGATTGAATTAGAATGTTTATAGTGTATACTAGTTTAAGAAAGTTTTATTTGTATAACACACAATTTTATTCCAATATAACTTACCTAAATTACACAGAAGTTGAATATGAAATTGGATAATATACAATATAGAAAGGATTTTATAAATAAAATTTGAGTGGTTATAATAAATGTTATACACTTAAATTTTAGTTATAAAAGATTAACAGAGGTAAATATTGAAAAGGAATCTAAAGAGATTTTATTTAAATAACTTAATAATCAAATTTGATTTAATATGGAACCTTAAGTCTAACCTAGGAATTTTAATAAAGGTTATTTCCTGAAATGAATATGTTGTATAATAAATAATGTATCTTTGAATAGATAAAATAAAATACATTTGAATTGGACTTTTGGTAATAAAGTTTATTTAACTTGAATTCATAGTTTAATTGATGTCTAAATGAATAAATGTGTAAAGAAATTTGATTGTTATATTTGCTGTGATAAATATTTCAATTATGAAATAGATATGTCTTGAAAAATGAATAATTATGATTTAAATAGTTAAATGTATTTTTAACATCACTAAAATTTGATAGTTGAGAATTTGGTTTTCAAATGGAATTTTAAGTGTAACTTATTAAAGGAATATCTATTTATGAAATGGGTATTTTAAAATAAAGTGTTAGGTTATGTGTTAAATTAAGAGCTAACTAAAATAGTGAACTTTTAACTTAATAAATGAAGTATAGTTTGATTTGAATATTCCATTCATAAAAGTTTGTTTTAATAAGTCATAAGTTAAATGATATCCAAATGAATATTTCTGAAATTGAACTGATTTGAAATACTAATACATCTACTGTAGCATTTTATAAGTGCTACTATTTTGAAAAGACAATGTTTTGGAAATTTTTATAATTGAATGAACTTAGAAATGTTACAACTTTAAAATGAATATTATTTGACCTTGAATTAAAATGGTTTAAATGAAGATATTTTTTTAAGGGTGTTATGATCTTCTAAGTATTATGTTTTTTTTTAAAGAATAACTTGTCCAAAGTGTTATGATTTTAGTAGTGTGATTTCCAAATGATAAACATCCCTAAATTATTATGATTTCAAAGCATTATGGTTTCAAATTTATTATCTTATTTTGTTTTTCAAACTACCTTTTGGTTGTCCTTATTTCTCTTATCTTGTTACAGAATGGGAAGGCTATTGTTTATACCAGTCCGTTTAGAAATCTTTCTGTAATCTTTGATAATCTTTGTTACTCATCTGGATCTGAACACTGTTTTTCCATTCATAGACCATCGGTCAAGTGAAAAGGGTGATTCAGACTCTAGAGAATCTTTTTCGTGTTTGTGTTCTTGATTTGATCACCTCCATCTTGTTAAACTTACCTATAACCATAGTTATCATGCGTAATTTAAATCTCCTTGTCATCTTATTTTAATCTTATTTCACTATATCTTTTTCTATGCTTTTCCGTACCTCGTTCCTTTTCGGGGACGAAAAGTTTTGAGTGGGGGAGAGTGTAACAGCCCTATATTTTATAAATATTTTTAAATTGATTTTTCCAGATTCAAAAGTTTTATTTATGAAAAAGAATAAATTTTGTTATTTTAAATATAAACTTTGAGTTTGATGTGGATTAGAATTCCAAATATGACTAAATTTAATATTTCCAGAAAATGTGAATTTTGGCCAATAGTCAAACTTTGACTTTTAAATTTAAATTTTAAAAGTTTGGAAATTTAAATTTTATCTTTTATTATGAAAGTAAATAAAATTTCAAGAACACTGCTTTTCGTTTCGTTGAAATCCGAATAATATTGTGAAAGTTATGCTTTTTACAAAATTGGATGTAAATTGTTTTATTTAACAATATTGTTTATTTTAAATTATATAAATAATCTTTTTATTTGTCATATATTATTCTAAATTGTATTATATGTTATGTTACATATATTTTTACCTTTTAAATATTTTTAAAGTGATGTTTGAATTTTTCCAAAGCTCATTGAATTTATTTTCTATTTTTAAAGGTTAGTTTCCATTTTTCTATTATTTTCTTCATTTAAATTATATTTAATTAAAATTTATTTATTCATTTTTATGTATGCATTTTATTTTATGTTTTTATCTTTATTTATAAATATTTTTCATGTACATACAATTTTCCCAAAAGTTCATTTCATTTATTTTCAAATTTTCAAGCCTAATTTACATTTTCTTTGTTATTTTCTTAATTTAATTATATTTAATTAATATTTATTTATTTATTTCCTTTCTTACTTTATTTTGTTCAGTTTTATATTTTATTTACTGAAATATATATGGTTTATTTTAATTTAAAGGAAATAGAAATATAAAGAGTCAAACCTTTTCATATTACTTGTGACTTTTCATTTACTTTGACCTTTCACTTGCTTTGCCCTTTCATTTTTTGAGTAGCTGTCCATTTTTTTTTGCATTGCCTTGAATTCTTCCTCAAATTCACGTGAAATATGTTTCTCATCTTCTCCTAAAAACTCACGGCATGAGAAAAATAAAATATAAAAACAATGGCTTCCTTTATCTCTTCTCTTCTTCACAATTTCAATGATTTTGCTTCCCTCTTTGCAAAGCTTTGCTTGGCCCACTCTCCACCATCTTCACCGACCATCACCTCCTCCATCTACAGCTGCAACATCAGCCTCTCCTCTGTCCATTTCAGGCCATTGCATCCCAAAGATGGAAATACCACAAAAATTTGCAAAAAAACTCCACAAACATGCCTAGTCTGGCCATAAACTCCATTATCTCCTCCATATCTTGCTTTGGTCGCCACCAACTCCACCTCCACCACCAATAGATGACCTGAAACCCACTACCACACCTGTACCTAACCCCCTACAGATCTGGCCGTGCCTATGGTTGCCTTGGCCGTGGCCTTTGGTTGCATGAAATCATGTTTGTTTGCCATATAGTTGTAGTTCCATGCACACATACCTTTACATCATCTTTTCCTATGTATGGACGACTTGTTGAACCCAAACCTGATCCAAACCTGATCCAAAACCCTTCCATTACAGTGCTTTTACGGCCCATTACTGAAGCATATGAGGTAGAAAGCAAGTGCAAGCATTTCTATTTGATTCTGTGCAGTCTATTCTAGTGTAGTTTTGATCGTAGCTGATTTGAAACTCATCGTTGTTGTATTGTTTTGTTTGACTTGTATTCTAGGAATTTGATACTTTGGCTCCTCCACTCTTATTTGAATCGTGTTATCGTGCTTGTTTGGATCTCATTCGTGCATTCATCGTTGTGTCTCTAGCACAAAACTGTGAGTTATTCTCACCAGACAGTTTTATACTTATATTAATAGTAAATTGATCACATGTGAATCTGTAATTGCACCACCATATTATATTTGCTATGTCACTATTATATGATGTTCACACCTGCTTAAACACCTGTTATATCATATGTTACTGTTATATTATGCTGTTTTGTTATTTTCATCAGTTAATCACACTGCAAGTTCCCTTTAGATTAGAATCACTATGGGTTGAAATGATACATACCCGAACGGACTTTAGAATAGGGAAAAATCGTTATGGGCTGAAATGATAGGCCTGAATGGTTTTTATTTAATTTATTTTAACTTGGGATTGCGGGTTTGAAATGATAGAACCCGGATTTTTCTTTTTAAACTGCGGATTGAAATGATACATATCCGTATCACTTGACCTAGGCTAGAAAACTATATACAGGCCCGTGGTTATTTTATAAAGTGTTTTTGGATATTTTTAAGTATTTTAAAAATTTTAAATTTATGAAATTGACTTAAATAGATTTTGAAATATTTTGAATTAAAGAAATTATGATTTTTCTATGTGTTAAAAATGTAATTAATGAATGGTTTAACTGGATTTTTGAAATATAACTTTAGTTGGAAATTTGGAATTTTGGTTAAAAATGATATTTAAGTTATATAAATAAAATGGATATAAAATTTTATTTGGAAATGGTAAATATGATAATTTGATTAAATTTGAATTTAAGTGATTTATTAAAGTATTATTGATTTCCTATGAATTTAAGTGGTTAAATAAATGATTGTTTAAAAATGATCTTTTAAAATATAACTTGACTTGGAAATGTTAAATTTGGTTTTAATTAAAGGTTTAAGTTAATTAAATAAAATTGGAAATTTAATTAAATTTGTGAAATGGTAATTTAAATTTGAAGCGTTAAGTTATTTGTTGAAATGTGAAGAATTGGAAACTTTTACACTTAAATTTATTAAGTAAATTGTTGAAAATTGGATTTAATTATAAGAAATTTATTATGAAAAAGATACATGTTAAATGATATGTAAATGAACATTTTAAATGTTAAAATATGATTTTTAAAATGTTTATGTGTTTTAAATTGAAGTTATTTAATTGCTGGAAATACACTAACACCTGAAATCTACTTTTAATAGCATTCATAAATGCTATAGATTCTGTTTTGAACTAAAATTGTGTAAAAAGAGCTATTACAGCATTTCTGAAATGCTGTAGTTGCTGTAATTGAACTTATAGGCTAATATTGAACTCAGGCCTATTATAGCATTCTCTGGAAATGCTATAATGGTCTGCAGTCTTTGCTGAAACCAAATTTAACCCTTGTTTGAAATCTGAACTACCGCAGCACTTCTGAAATGCTGTCTTTTCTGTTTTGAACTATAATTCAACTAAAACTGAGTTTTAACAGCAGTTTTAAGTGCTGTCTTTGCTGAATTAAAAATGTTTTCAAATATAACTTGTAGCAGTTGTTTTTAAATGCTGTGAAATGCTGAAATTTTAATAATTAGGGTTTTTGACTTAGTAAACGAACTCAGAATGGTTTGAAACTTTGGAAATTGAATACTTGATTTGAAAGTATAATAATTACACTTTTAAAAGGGTTAAATGAATTATTTTGATTGAAATATAAACTATTTAAAGGTGATTTAAAATGATAGTGAATGAATGATATCTTTGAATTTAAAAGGTATCTAAAAGTTGAATATTTGGATTTGAACTAATAGGATATTTTATTATATTAAAATGATTTGAAATGAAGTTTTGTAAGGATATGATATTTTATTATATTAAAATGATTTGAAATGAAGTTTTCTAAGGATATGATATTTTATTATATAAAAATGATTTGAAATGAAGATTTGGAAAGATTGATATTTGATATATTAAAATGATTTGAAATGAAGTTTTGGAAAGATATGATATTTTGATATATTGAAAGGATTTGAAATGAAGTTTTGAAATGAGATGATATTTTAAATATATATAAATGGTTTGGAATTGATTTAATCTTTATTTTGATAAATATATGGTTTTGAAATGATATTTTATTTTGAAGTAAAGTATTGTTTTTAAAAGTTATAACCACGGGTTATAATAACGATTGGTTGGCAAAGAGACCGGGATCGGATATGGACATACTCTCTGTCGATACTGAAAACCACTTTGACAACCGTGTACGCGGTGGAGATTCCAGAATGAAGTAGGATGGTGACGACGTTCTTAAGGTATGTTACGTGGACCCAACTCCCGTGAGTTGGCATAAGGTGGCTAAAACAGGAGCGATTGACGGACCAAGGAGGTAGCACCTCTTATCGGACACACTTCTTCGATACCATTCTATTACTTGTGATTGATTTGGTGGCCACCCTTGATTTGGGAGTGTTGTTCGAGGTGGGCGGTAGTGGCTGCTATGCGTCACCACTAGTCCGGATGCGTAATTGGTATATCTACCCTGGCATTGCCTAGTTGTGCCGTGTCACCTACCATATCGAGCTTTACTACGATTATGATTTTAAGATCCGACCGCGTTAAGGTTCTCCATCCCCTTAACGCTATTTTCTATATGATTATACTTTACTTATTTAGACACTATTATAATATCGAATATTACTACATAGTAGATAGTTTAACGGATCCTTAGAGGATGGGCGGTCCCAAGCATCTTCTAAGTTACTTGTACCCTTATTACAGTTCGCTTGAGTTGGTTTACATTATATAAGTATATATTGTCCTGACTCGAGTGTTTTGTGTTTTGCTTTACGCTCGGGTCAGCCTGAGTTATTCACAGATTTGGATTTCCACTCGCTTGGAGATTTGAATCGCTGGAGATTATCTGCTTGTCTTGTCCTATCTATTTCAGTTCCGTTGTCCTACTCAGCTTGTACTTGGTTATTTTATTGAGACTTCTGTTGTTCTCTATTTCTTTTGTTGTATCTTATGTAACACTGATATATTTATATAGTAGCTTCATGAACTACTATTTCTTTTACTTCCGCTGCATTATTTTACTCTGTATCTGTGATCTGTGATATATTTATTTACTGCATATTCTGAGATTTTCCAAATTTTATTTACAACGCGGTATTTTGAGCAATTTAATTCCGGCATGAGTGTCTACCTATACACTTATAATGGATGCGAATGGTTGAAAATATCGGGTCGTTACACCCCACCTCTATACTCTCACTAACTAAGGACACTACTGGGTAATGCCATCAATTAGCGCAAAGAATAAGGCTATTGAGGAGTGACCAACTATATAATTGCTTTGAGCGAGTACCGATATATCGGATAGTATATCACGCATTTCATTTCAAGAGGAAATCTGACATATTCAATACAAACTCAAAGCTACTACACAGTGGCTAAATGCCCTTCGGAAACAATATAAGATAATCATAACATAAAATCAGGCACAGATATTCATATCACTAAGGTGGAAACAGATATGAATATAACACATAGAAGTGAACATCATAGTAGTAGTCATACAAGATCCACTATATAACAAAAGAATAGGTACATGTACTGCATAAAAGAATATGTATACATCAAAGAGTCTTTATCTCGTATACATGAAAGATGAAACTACTAAGCTAAAGTAGTTAGCCAAAAGTCAGATGCTAGTCCCTGCTAAGAAGTCAAGTGGAAGCACCTAAAACACCTCGATCTGACCCGAGTATTATTTAAGAAGAAAAATAATAAACGGATCAGTTTAGCTATAATTATCATGTAAGATGAGATAGGATAAGAGATATGAGAAATATATATGATAACAATAAAAATCATACAATATCTCAAGTTTTCTCAAACACCCAAAAAGAATATCATATTCTTTAATTTTATTCACCAAATCACAAATATTGATAAAGCTTATTAATGCAAATCACAAAAATCGGTGAAACACAAATTCCAGAAATCAATATTTAGAAATCTAGAAAACACAAAGGGGGATGCCTATCACAAACGGGAGCATGAAAACTCACCAACACGTGTATCACAAACGGGAGCATGAAAACTCACCAACATGTGTATCACAAACGGGACGCTATCCCATGGGTCGCTAACCCATAAAAATGAGCCGAAGCTCCACAGAACTGGGTATAGTCCCCCCTATGGACAAAGAGACGTTGCACATTGCAAGTCTAAATCACAAAATGATCATCATTGGTCAATAAGTGTAAATTACACTAAGCTAGTAAATAAATGAGTTTAGCTTCATGTCCCATAACCACTAGCTTAACTTAAATATTTACGAACAAATTGTAGATTCCCACTCGAATATTGTCATGAGATTTCAATCGAACAAGTATAAGAATTAACTGACAAAGTAAACGCAAGCGTTTCATACCACTTGTTTTGCTAAGTCATTTAATTGGATTTCTCATCCGAATGAGGTAAAGGTTTGTATATACTAATAGATTGGAAAACAGTTTTAAAAATCGAGCTTTGTATTAAAAGTAGTGTTGAAATAATTTTGTTAAAAGAGTTTTAGTATATATTACTAGTATAAGACCTTTGTATTTAAAAGTGATAAATCATAGAAACGATTGTAAAAACAATCTATCACAAAAATCCACATTTCGATAACGTGAATCAAAACCATGGAAATCGATATCAAATCCATCAAATGGAAACACCAAAAATCTAGAAAAAAAGTTATCAAAGTTGTTTTTGGTTGACAATAACTAGACGGATCATCAAAAATTGATATATCGGGAATCCACATAAAAATAAGCAAAATTCCAGAAATTGACAGCCATAAACGTTTATGGGTTTTCACAGACATCTGTGGTAAGTCTCTGGAATTTCGTTCTAGAACCCATAGACGTCTGTGGATAAACCCAGACATTTGTCCCCCTGCTTCTGGAAATATTTTACCTGAAGCCACAAACGTCTGTGGATAATCCACAAACGTTTGTCGCCTGTAGCGGGGCAGAATTTGCATAGCCCAATGATAGGCAAACCAAATCAGAAGCGATTAAATGAGCAACTACGACTAGGGATTTATGCCAAGCGACGACTCATCCCTAAAGGCTCTTCAATTCACCCAAAACAACATGTCTAAACACCCATACTAGGGTTTTCATAAATTCTGACTTCAAAATACCATAATTAGGAAAATTCACCAAACCAATTCAATTCAAAAGAAATTGAATAAGAAATAGATGTTAGGAATTCATACCTAACAACAATCAAAGCAATAGACATAGATGTGAGTTCAAGTACTCACCTTTAACCCAAAAATAGAAAGGATAAGCTATAAAACAAGCTAAGATCAATTCCTCTTCTACTACACCTCAAAGGTCTTCAATCTATTATTACATGCAAAGATTTTCTTAAGTTAGGTTATAGGAAAAATCAAGAATTGAAGAAGAGTTGAGATGGAGAGGATGAAGAGGATGCTTACCTAAGCTTCTCTTTGATTTTATAACTTGAATTTGAATTTCCTAAGAATCTTGAGCTTAGGAATTTTAGTTTCCCTTCTTTTCCCCCATTTTCCTTTAGCTTGAAGTGTTAGGAATTTGTGAATGGAATGAAAGAAGAGGAGAGGAGTTAGGGTATTTGGTAGAAGGGTTTGGGTTATCTTGTTGGGTTACTGGGCTAGAACACAACCCAAAGCCCAAATAAAAATACCAAAATTCTAATCAACTCCAAACACAACAATGTTTATACTTAAACAAGTTGTAAACGTCGATTTGAACTCAATGAAAGTGGTCTCGAGTCTTGATTCGACTGTTTACAAAAAGTCACATTTTGGACTTTAATTAAATTATCGATGCCATATATAAATAAAACATTTAAATATATAATCGTAAAATATGCGGGTAGTTATAGACTCCCCTCCTTAAAGAAATTGCATCCTCGCAATATTTAAGAAGGAAATAAAGAGTAACAACCATTCTGTGACATAACAATCACAAAAAGAAAAATTGAAATGAGAAATTCACCTTAAGGAGCATGAGAGAGTAAATTAGGATGTGTACGCTCGATAAATTCTCTGGATTCCCAAGAACAATCCTTAAGATTTGCGGACCATCGAATTTTCACAAGCGGAACGTCTTTACTATGAAGGCATTTAACCTCCGTAGCAATGATGCGAATAGGATGTTGCTCATAAGTCAAATTAGGTGAAACCTCAATTTCTTCAATAACATTAGGCTCAAGAATAGAATCAGAACCTCTAAGGAATTTCCGTAGCTGAGAAACGTGAAATATGTCATGAATAGAGGAAAATTGAGCCGGTAACAAGAGGCAATAAGCCACAGGACCAATGCGTTTGGTGATGGGAAATGGGCCAATATATCGAGGTGCTAATTTTCCCGACCGACTGAAACGCACTACACCCTTCATAGGTAAAACACGAATGGATACCAAATCTCCCACAGAAAACTCTAAATTCCTTCTTCGGTTATCGGCATAGGATTTCTGTCTACTTTGAGCTTCTTTCATCCTATGACGAATAAGGTTAATCTTTTCTGTGGCATCACGAATAAAATCTGGACCTAAAACCAACTTCTCACCGGTTCTAAGCCAACACGAAGGAGATCAGAATGGCCTTCTATAGAGTGCCTCGAAAGGTGCCATACCAATACTAGATTAGAAGTTGTTATTATAAGAAAACCCAACAAGGGAAATATGATCTTCCCAACTTCCACCAAAATCAAGAACACATGCACGAAGGAGATCTTCAAGAGTTTGATTCGCACGTTCCGTTTGTCCATCGGACTAAGGATGATAAGCGGTGCTAAAATTAAGCTTCATTCCCAAAGCTTTTTGAAGATCTTTCCAAAATCCACTAGTAAATAATGGATCATGATCGCTAATAATAGAAGTAGGAACCCCATGTAGTTTAACGATTTCTTTAACATAGAGTTTAGCCAAAAGAGGTATGGTCCGGTTGGACCGAACGGAAAGAAAATGGGAGGATTTTGTAAGTCTATCTACAATCACCCATAAACTGTCATGACCTGAACGAGAACGGGAAAGACCGTCGTTGAAGTCTATGGAAACTTGATCCCACTTCCAAACGGGAATGTCTAGGGGTTGCAATAATCCACCTGGCCTCTGATGCTCGGCCTTTATGAGTTAGCAAGTCATGCAACGCTTAATAAAGTTAGCAATATCAGATTTCATTCCATCCCAATAATAAAGTCGCTTCTTGTCCACGTACATTTTACTACTATCGAGATGAATGGTAAGTTTAGAACAATGACTTCTAAAATGTCTTTACGGTGTAACGACCCGAAATTTTCGATAATTAAAATATTGAATCTAATGAGATTTTGTAATTTAATATTGGAAGAGATAAAATTTTGTGATTTATTAATAAGAATAATAACCAGAATGAATGTAACAATGTTAATTTGAGTTAATTGCAAACTATTTTAAAGTAATTCAAATTAATTGAATTGGTTAAAAAGTTAAAATTGATTATAGATTGTAAGTAAGGAAATAAGTTGAATGTTATATTAATTGCTGAGAAAATATGTAATAAATTGTAATTGGATAAAATCAGTGTTGTGTAAGTAGTTATAGCATTTGTTTGTTGATAATAAACCCGTAAATGTGATTGAATTAAGGAAAAGGTGACAATTATTATTTGTTACCTATTTATTTAATCTATTGAATTAAATTCGAAATCAATTACAATTAAATGTAATTAAATATTACGTCAATATGAATTAAGATGATAATTGTAGAATATTAGTATAATAGATTGTAAACCAATGTTAACTATGTCCATAAAGTAATGATTGATTGAATAAGGAGATTGAATTCAAATTCAATCATTCTATTAGGTTTTAAATTATAATTAATGAACATAATGCAATTGAAAATTGGAACACTATAACTAGACCAATATTAATAATTGAAAGTGACCTGGAAAATTTGTTTTAAAGGATTATAAGTTTATATGTAGCCAAAACGACAAAAATTGTTGACTTTTAAATATAAAATTTAAAAGGTGATTTAATTAATTTAATAATAATTTATTTATTTAACGTGAAAATAGCCATTTTGGGCCACTGTCTTGGATTTTGACGAACTAGTTTCACCGGATCCATAACAGTGAATTATTGTAAGGTTTTAAGTTTCGTAGCAATCGGACTTGTCATTTGATCGTGCGGGTTCGAAACGCGTAGAAATCAATTTGAAATTAGCTGATTTTAAAAACTAACTTCTTCATATGATGGAATTAGGACTTGAAACCTGTTCCATTGAGTTTAAAAATATCGAAAACATATATTTTGATATATGGAATGACCTATTTTAGTTTCGGAGGTAGAATGAGCTTTTCGGGTCGTTATTGTCAATTCAAATCAATTCAGGTGTTATTCATTCTTATCGGGCATTGTTCATATAAATAAATCTTTCTAAACCCTAGCAGCCTTTTTATTTCTTATCTCAGTATGTACAATTTATATACGTAAATTTAAATTATTGTGGTTTGAAATGATATACATCCGTATCACTTGACCATAAGGTAGAAAATTATATACGAATACCAGATTTGTTAAATCAAATGATTTTTAAATCGTTAAATTTTGAATTCGGATAAATGATGTTTTGAAATAGAATTTGATTTGTATAAACCGAATTATTTTCGAAAAATCCAAGCGTTAAATGTTGAAATTGGAATTGATTTAATGAATTGTTTAAAAGAATTAAAATGGAAATTTCAAAGTTGAATTTTGAAGCATAAATGAAATTTAGCGAAATTGAGTTACTAAAATGTTTGAATATAACTTTGAAATCTATTTAATTTGAAGTGGTTTAAATTGATAATTCAAACATCGATTTGAAATCAATATTGATTAAATGGTTTTAAATGAAAATCTGAATTGAAAAACCAATTTAAGTTAGTTGATTTGAAAGCTGGAAATGGTCCAGATGTGTTGAAATGAAAGAAATGGCTTAATTTTGATATTAATTTCAAATTAATTATTTTAATATAAGCTGTTTAAAGATTTATTATTTTAAAATCCTGATTTCTAAGATTTTCAAACTATTGAACTATTTTAACCTATTTTAAAACTATTAAACTATTTAATCTATTGTAAACTATTTCAATCTATTTTAAACTATTTAAAACTATAATAAACTATTTTAATCTATTTTAAATGATTTAAACTATATTAAATTATTTTAATCTATATTTAAACCATTTAAACCATTTTAAAGTATTTTAAACTAATATGAAGTATTTTAAACTATTTCAAAGTATTTAAACTATTTTAATCTATTTAAGACTATTAAAACCATTTAAAACTATACTTAAAGTATTATAACCATTTAAAAGCTATTTTAAGCTATTTAAACTGTTTTAAACTATTTTAAACTATCTAAACTATTCTAAGTTTCAGACTGTGTAAAGTGGAAGTGTTTATATTTTAATCTTTGATTTAAAAGCGAATATGGTTAAATGATGTTATAACATAAGTTGTGATTTGAAATGATATTTGCTAGTGAAATGACATATTTGAGTAAATATGATGATTTTGAAATGAGGATTTAATTAACCTATTTTATCGATATGATTTCGAAATTGAATATGATTTTGAAAGTAAATATGATTTCGAAAGTGATATAGTTTGAATTGAATATATGTTGATATCAATTATGAATCGATTTTGGAAATGTAAAAGAACCATCCGGTGTGAAGTAATCATTTGGTTGTTAAAGAGACCGGGATCAGATATTGTCATACTCTCTGCCAATACCAAAACAACTTTAACAACTGTGCACGTGGTGGAGATTCCAGAATGAAGTAGGATGGTTTGGCGAACGATTCTGTATAAGGTATTAACGTAGCCTCGACTCCCATGAGTCAGCTTGATGTGACTAAAACAGGAGCCACGCCAGGCCAAGTGAGGTCGCACCTCCAATCGGACATGCTTCTTCGATACCATATTATGACTTTGTGATTGATTTGGTGGCCACCCCTCGATTTGATTATGGGAGTGTGTTCCGAGGTGGGCGGTAGTAGCTGCTATGCGTTACCACCAGTCTGGATTCGCAAAATGCTAATATCCTACCCTGGGCATTGCCTCGCGTACCTTGTCACATGCTTTATCGCGCCTTCTACGAGTTTGGTTTGTGTTGTACCTATGGAGTGCTCTTTGATAGCCCACCAGTTTATGGTGGAGTTTACTATATCTGTATAGACTATGGCATTATATAAAATGTGTTAAGGCGGATATGGATAACGCCTTAACACTATTTTAATATTTTACTTTACTATGGACACTATTATAATAACATATTGTACGCTGTATTTAGATAGTTTAACGGATCCTTAGGAGATGGAATCCCGAACATCTCTTAAGTTATTGCACTCACGTTAGACACTAGATAGGAGATGTCAAACCCTATAAACATCTCCGACGTCGTTACACTCATATTTATTTACTATTGATTTAACTTACATAAGATCTTTTAGTTCTGACTCGAGTGTTTTGTCTTTCAATTCACTCGGGTCAGTCTGAGCTTTTCAGTGTATCGAAGACTGCTTTTCTAGAGGACGAAGACGAAGATTTAGTACTATTACTATTTATTATATTCATACTACCACATCATGTTATTCCGCTGCATTGTTATTAATTTTTGTTGTATGTAACTCTGATTCTGTATTGTAAAAGTTTAATCAAATGTTATTTGTAAAACAGCTTCATGAACTGTTTATTTGATTATTATATTTTTTCATTTCGCTGTGAGATTCTGTGTTTGTTTTCCTTTCTTCTCTGCTTTTTCTTATTTACCCCATAACAATCCTCCCTTTTTAATGGTTTGAGTCTGACGTGTGTGGTTTATCGTTGATTTAAAATGTCCAAAAAGGTGGGTCATTATATTTGGTATCAGTGCTTTGGTTTAGCGATAACCTTAGCTTTGTGGGGTCTGACTCATTAGAAATAGGGTAGTAATACCCTAGAATGAGTCGTTGAGTGTGTGTGTGTGTGTGTATATATATATATATATATATGAAAAAGCGTACTTGTCAGTGTTATAGAAAAATATTTTGTATTGTGTTAATTTTTTCTGTATAGTATTTATAAATTCTAGTCAATACATGGGATGTTATGGCATCGACAGGGATTTCTAAATACTTAATAGGGCAGACCGACACAATATTGATTTTGAAATATAGGTAAATGAAATAATTTTGCCTAGTATTTTATTTTGTATATAAAAGAATAATCTTTATAAATGTATATAATGGTATGTGTTATGTTTGTTTGTTTATTAGGAGGTGAAAATTTTATAAACATTGGTTGCAAAATGGGATTATAAATAAAATGAATATAAATTGGGAATTTAAAACTTAAGTTTCGGGTTTTTGAAATTGTTTTCAAAAGCGTTTGGAATATAATATTAGTATTATTTGGAAATATTTTATGATATAAATATTTCAGTATGATTTGAAAGAAATGTTTAAAGGAATTTTGAAAGGAAATAAGTTATGTACTTCCTTCTCTGTCGTTGGAAAATAATTTCGGTGACGAGTGCACGCATCATCGATGTTCATTTTCGAGTTTCAAAGTGGAAGACCATTGTAGTAGCTTTACAGCACATTTGTTTGATAAACAAAATTTTATTTTATTTTCTAAGTACGATTTGACATATATGGAAGATATGGATGTGTATATATATATATTTGATTAGAAAAGAAACCAGGAATTTAGTTCTTAACACTTTCTGATAATTAATAGTTTCCAGATATTGTAATAGGATGAAATCTCAACCATATTAATAATTGGAAACTTCTAAATGAAAGTAAGAAATTTGATGCTAAGTTATTAATGAAATCTATAAAAAATTGGAAACTTGTAAATTAAAAGAATAATGCAAATTTAGAAGATGTAGTTATTGAACATTTTGTTGACTAAAGTGAATTAGATAAACTTGTGTAACATTCAATTGCATTCTTAATATATATATATATATATATATATATATAGTGGAAAACTGGGAAGACAAACATAAAGAAAATTTTTGACGCAAGGATAACACGTTTTATATTTAGTACGAAGGTCAAACTTCCTGTAAAAATACATCGCAACGTCAAAATTATGACGCGACTAAAATAGTGGTGGCTTGACAGACGACGCCATAGGGGATGAGGCTTAGGAGGTGATGAGGTGGCAGGGGCTTGGGATGGTGATAGTGGATGGTCGAGGCGATGAGGTGGTAGCAGCCTAAGAGGCGACGAGGTGGTTGGTCGAGGTGGATTGGAAGGAAATGGATGAGAAGATTGCTGGTGGTGTAGCGGTGAAGCATGGCGTCGATAATGGTGTAGCAGCAGAGCATGGCGTCAGCGGTGGAAGAGAAAACGGCCGAAGCAGGTGCCGATCGATTTTTTTCGAACAGTTAACATTCGAAAACGCTAAATATAACTAGCACCATCTTTAAGTGAAAATGAATATAGCATTATATGTATATAATGCTAATTTGGTTTAACTTTTTTTAAACTATAAAAAGAAATGATAATGCTAGTATATTTTATCATTTTCTAAACTGACATTTTAGCTATGAAGTACAATAGCATGTTTAAAACATGCAAAATGATAGTTTAATGTAGCATTTTAGATACAAAGTTTAGTAGCATATTAATGATATTTGAAATGATAGATTGATGTAGCATTTTAACTATGAAGTACACTAGCATGTTTAATGTATGCAAAATGATAGCAAAATTTAGTTTTTTTTAATATAGCGTTACAATGATTTAATGCTAATATAATTTAGCATTTTATAATGTTATTGTTTTTTTTAAAATTCAGATCAACGATGATCTGATCCGCTTCATAGCTAAAATAACGCCGGCGAAGACGGAGTAGGGTGCGGTGCAGGTCAGGTCAAGGCAATGACGCCAGCGATGTGGAGAGCGCCAATGACGATGGGAAGAGCAACAATGAAAAACCAACAACGGATCGACGAAGACGATGGGGAGAGCAGCAATGACGCCGGCGAGGCGGAGTAGGACGCAGTGCATGTCGAGGCTGCGTGGAATGAGGTCGAGCTATTGAAGGTGATGGTGATGAGAGGAGGAGGGGCTACGAGGTTGTGTTGTTGGCCGAAGAATAGGAGCAGTGACAGTTGAAAGGAAGCGGATTTGAGATTGACGTGGAGAAGAGAGAAAACGTGGTTTTGTCCTTGAGCCTAAATTTGAAAACTTCTGGATTGCATCTAATTTTTTTATTAATGTTTGTCCTTTTGGCTAATTACCTCATACATATATATATATATATAACTTACCAAAATGTTAAATGTTGTAATATTAGTAGAAATATGTAATGGAATATTATACAAATAAACCTTTAGTAATGAAAGTGTTCAATGGAATTATGTTTATAAATAAAGAATTAAGATGTATAAGAATATTATAAACTTAAGTTAATAATTTGAAATTTACTAGTAATTAAATTTAATAGAACAGTGAATACTGTAAGTAAATGATTATAAACTTAAGTAGTGCTTGAAGTTATTTATAAGTAAAATGAGTAGTAAAGGTGAATACTATATTAATTGAATGATTATAACTTCAGAAAATGTGAGATGATTTAGAAATAGATTAAATGTTCAAGAATATTATATATGAAAGAGATAAATGTGAAAAAGAAATAAATAATAATGGTAAACTTAATTTGCAAAGGAACTTACACAATATTTTAAGGATTAATTATGGATGATCTAATAATTGAATGGAAATAACTTGTGTAAGTAATGAAAAATGGCATTGTATGAATAATGAGAAATGAAATTTTGTAAGTGATGAATGTAAGTTAATGGGAAAATAGCATTGTATGAATGGAAAATGGATTGTAAATGATGTGAAACGAGATTAATAATAACAAATTTAAATAATATTTCGAATTCTTGGTTGTTTTGGCTTATGGGATGTTGGGGAGGCGATACTTTAAATTGTTTAGGATGTATGAATAATCTATTAAGTTTCATCTAAGACTGTTGAGTGTATGTTATACTTAGTAGTTTATTTATCCTTATATATGATTAAAAGTTCTAAACCTAAACAAACCATTTGTTTTGGTTGCTATGGATCTGTGCAGTCAATTCCCCGATATAGCCCCGATATATCCTCGATATATCTCGTAGCGGACTTTTGGCGCAACGATATTTCTATAATGCGGCCCAATATAGCAGATCCGCTATTATCCCCGATATCATGGCAATATTCCGCTATATCCCCGATTTTGTTGCCCCGCTATATCCCCCTTTCCTATAAATAAGCATTTTGCTTGATGTCTTGCTTTTTAGTTTTATGGTAACTTCAAAGTTGATGTAACAATGATATACGCTGTTGGTTATTATAACTAGTTCTAACTTTTTAAGTGTCAACTTTGTTTATCTTTACTTTATTATAACTTGTTTTGCTTGGTGGAAAATAATAAGTTATACTTGTTCCTCTTTTTAATGTAGAATGTTCATCATTCCTCTTTTTAAAGTTGTCCGCTATATCCTGATATATCCTCGATATATCTCCGCTACAACTTTTCGCACCTCAAACACTATGGAGCGGTAGAGCGCTTTAACTGCACTGCTATGGATGGATAGTTAATTATTTTGATTCCCTATAATGGTTGTATTGTTTGTTGGCAAGTGAGTTTTGTTATGGTGTGTTGATTTGTTTTGATATTAATTTAAACAACTTAAATATTTCTCTTTTACTTAATTATTAAACTCTTTGGATTTTATAAGTGAAATACATGTTTATGGAAGGAATAGCTACTGCTTTTGGTTTCATAAATAAACGTTGTTTGCCCGACAAATAGGTACGTTTTCGGATTATGGTTTTCTAGCGATATTATATTGTTTTCCCGTAGTTTGGGATATATTATTTTGAAATATGTGATATATTGTTATTGTTGATATTATATTGTTTTCCATGAATTTTGGACTTAGAATTTATTTTTAGAATGGAAATGTTTTACAAACTTTTATTAAACTTGAATATGAAAGGATTTAATTGTTTATAAATTGATATATTTTATTTAAATTATTTAATTATGTAAATTAATTGTTTATAAATTGAATACTTTGAATAAGATATATTAATTCCTTAACTCCTTCTTTTCCCTTTTCGAGGACGAAAAGTTTTGAGTGGGGGAGAGTGTAACGACCTGAAATTTTCGATAATTAAAATATTGAATTTAATGAGATTTTGTAATTTAATATTTGAAGAGATAAAATTTTGTGATTTATTAATGAGAATAATAACCAAAATGAATGTAATGATTGATTGAATAAGGAGATTGAATTCAAATTCAATCATTCTATTAGGTTTTAAATTAGTGAAAATTAGTCACGCATCCTTAAAACGGAACTTAATTTCAAAGCGGATCCCTGTCATAAAGAATATATATTCTACCTCTCTGTTTCTGTTTTCCGCTAATTTATTCCCCAAATTATCCCTGCGTTTCACTGCGAGCTCTAATTCTTCTTCTTATTTTTTGATTTAAATGAAAAACTGCAATTAAATTGAAGACGAATCAAGTTTTTTTTATGAAATATGATATTCTTAATATTTGCAGTTATAAATAATCGCAACAAATTTCTGCAAATATATACGATAGTTGCAGAAATTTCTGCAACTATACGCAATAGTTGCAAACATTTCTGCAACTATACGCAATAGTTGCATTTGTGCAACTATATGCAATAGTTGCAGAAATGTCTGCAACTATACGCAATAGTTGCAGAAATGTCTGCAACTATACGCAATAGTTGCAGAAATTTCTGCAACTATTGAAAATAGTTGCAGATAATTCTGCAATTATTTGCAATAGTTGCATTTCTGCAACTATTTGCAATAGTTGCAGAAATGTCTGCAACTATACGCAATAGTTGCAGTTATTTCTGCAACTATAAGCAATAGTTGCAGAAATTTCTGCAACTATACGCAATAGTTGCAGACATTTCTGCAACTATTTGCAATAGTTGTAGAAATGTCTGCAACTATATGCAATAGTTGCAGATATTTCTGCAACTATACAATATAGTTGCATAAATTTCTGCAACTATACCCAATAGTTGCAGACATTTCTGCAACTATACCATATAGTTGCAGAAATATCTGCAATTTTGTGCAATTTTTATAAATTTGAAAAAAAATCGAACTGTTAAATATTTGCTGAATTGTCTGCAAATATTTGAAATAATTGCACCTTTAATATAAATATAAATTTTTGGTATCAATAATGGATCTCATTTTAAAGATCATAAAATTTGTGATTTTTTGGTGAAAACGGTATGTTGATCAGGTTTTTGTAAATAAAGTTATACACGTTTGAAAAGTTTAAAACATAAAGGGTATTTGTGTATTTTTGCGTGCGTGAATTTGAAAATAGGAAGCGGAAACGTAAATGTTGGTTGTGAAGGATGTTTTATCTATTTTAAAACTTGTTAGGGATGTGAGCCAAACTATCCCTTTAAATTATAATTAATGAACATAATGCAATTGAAAATTGGAACACTATAACTAGACCAATATTAATAATTGAAAGTGACCTGGAAAATTTGTTTTAAAGGATTATAAGTTTATATGTAGCCAAAACGACAAAAAATTGTTGACTTTTAAATATAAAATTTAAAAGGTGATTTAATTAATTTAATAATAATTTATTTATTTAACGTGAAAATAGCCATTTTGGGCCACTGTCTCAGATTTCGATGAAACCAGTTTCATCGGATCCATAACAGTGAATTATTGTAAGGTTTCAAGTTTCGTAGCGATTGGACTTGTCGTTTGATCTGCGGGCTCGAAACGCATATAAATCAATTTATTGAAATCAATTTGAAATTAGTTGATTTTAAAAGTTAACTTCTTTATATGATGGAATTAGGAATTGAAACCTATTCGATTGAGTTTAAAAATATCGAAAACATCTATTTTGATATATGGGAGGACCTATTTTAGTTTCGGAGGTAGAACGGGCTTTTCGGGTCGTTATTGTCAATTCAAATCAATTCGAGTGTTATTCATTCTTATCGGGCTTTGTTCATATAAATAGATCATTCTAAACCCTAGCAGACTTTTTATTTCTTATCTCAGTACGTATAATTCCATCTGTCCGCTTCTCTCTTCTCAATGGCAGAAACCAATTCAGATTACAAACCCTAAATTCAATTTCCAAATCAATTTCAAAATCAAACTTCTCGAAACCCTATCATATTATATATCGTTTTGAAGCTCTTGACGAGCATAATTCAATGGTGCAATTCATTTTTGCAATCAAATCAATGTTTGTCCAGAATTCAGTGATTTAGTTTTGTCCATTCATTTGCTAGGGTTTCGATCCAACGGTGGATCTTCGCCCGATCAACGATCGGGAAGCGGCGTTGGGAAGAGGGTGGAGAGTAGGTCGTAGGGTGGTCATTGTAGTCATAATTTAGTCAGAATTCGCCAGAAATTGGCTTCAAACGACGATGGTGGTTAGAGCTCGCATGAGGGTCGTGCGGCCGCGCGTGGTGGGAGGTTGGGCGGCACGAACAGGCGAGGGTAGAGGCGTCACTTGATCAACGTGGCATGGCTTCTAGATGGCACGGTGGGGATGCCAAGGTCGGCGGCTGTGCTTTTACGTGTGTGCATGTTTGTTCGAGACTAGGGTTATGTTGAGAGGTAAGTGACGTTGCCAGGTAACGTCGAATTATATATATACATATATGTAGATATAGAAATATGTGCCTTGCAAATCTGTATAATGACATAAGTAATCCTCAAGGCATAATATCACCCAAATATCCCAAATCCATATAAAACCATCAGAATAGATATTAAAAATTACATCACCTATGTAGAAACACGTCAAGTCAGAAATCACATAAATTATACAAATGGGTGAATCATACATATCCAGAAATCATCATCTAGATCAAGAAATATCAATAAATGAGATATCACCTAGTATAATCAGACTAACACGAAGCATTTCCCAAATATCTCTCTCAATCTCGATAAATCGAACATCATCATCAATATACATAAAATAGCATAGGCGGCCTATCAATATACTGAGAATCAACTATACCCTGGACATATATCATAGGTATAATCTTATCTCCCCATATAATATCCATTTGTAAATATCGTGATGTGAAATAGCTGTACGACAGACTCGAAGTTCCAAGTAGAGCGATCTATAATAATATGAGGCACTTGGCCTACATCAATGCTACAATGAGGTGGATCAATCGTATATGTTAATCTATCACTCCGTTAGTACTAGAAGGGAGACATATAGCACTAAGAAAGATCCAGAGACACTAAGTCTCTATAGTATTTAGTTACCTCACAATTATCGTGACACATATCCACTGATGTGCTCGTCAACACGAGGACTCTTAAGTCATGACACTATGAATGCCCCTATAGGTAATAGACTGCTGGCCTAAGTGACACAAAGGCGATTGCACAAAGCAGAAGCACTAAGTTCACTAAGCTATACATACATTTATACATACATACATACATATATACATATATATATAAGGTGTCATAGATCTGGGGTGCGATCCCACGTTTAGATCGCTAGGGTGGCTACTGGCCATCTTGTCGTCTCCAACAACATAATAGGAGTACATCGTAATAGTGGCATATAGTATCAATACATATAGACATGAAGTCATGGTCATCGTTAGGCACAAAGCCGTACTCGCTAAATATAGGTACAAAACCTTATATCACTACGTGTATCACCTCACACTACCCACTCTATTTCCATCAAGTGAGTGTCATCTACTAACAATGAATAACCGAATGAATATCACAATAGCATCCCATACCGCTGCATAATACCTAAACATTTATTCATGGCTCATAAATTACACTCAAACTATCAACTATTTTGTATAATCAATCCAAAGAATAACTGGAGAAATATTACCAAAAGTCCCATATCAGACGGTATTATAACTTCGTTTATTCAGATTTCTCATCACATTGAATAAAAAATTAAAATACACAAAAGGATATCATCACCCTATCATATTAAAATGCCAATTAAACCCATATCAACGGTGAATCATTCATATGGTCCAATTCGGTACTCAAGAAAAGAATAATTCAAAAACTAATATAATAATAGATTATACAATTAAATACATGTAAATACATAACAAAAAAATAATTATACAATATCCACAACATATAATCTTAATTTAACTTAATAAGAACTCGAAAATAGATAATTAATCAAAACCCAATATAATATCATTAACTTAATTTATATATTAGAATATCATACTTTGAAAACTATATAATATCCATTATGAGCTATATCATACTTTTTAGTAAAATTTATCTTCCAATTTTATATAAATTGAATTATAATTTAATTTTCATCAATAACATTAGAAAATCCCATTTCTTTCATTTACTAACCCAAACCTCAATTATCAATAATTAACCAATTGTAAATAATTATTAAACATCCAAACTAATTTAATTTATTCATAATAAGTCCAAAACTTGAATTATATATATATATATATATTAAAATTTCACTCTTCGACAAAACAATAGCTAAAGACCATTTAATTTTACTTTATTAATTTATTAAACTTATATTTACATTAATAACCATATAATATCTTATAAATATATATTAAAGTTTAAGTATATTTAATTAGTTTAATATATATATATATATTAACATACAAGTTATTATATAATTTAAATTATATATATATATATATCAAATACTTGAGCAAAGACACACAAAAAGGTTACACACACGTGTAAAATACACACACATCGCACATATACACCATTACTCCTGCACACCCACTGACCCTGCACACAACACACATACATTATCACACCTAAACCAGTATGCAACTCATGCCAACACAGCAACCAAACACACACATAAACACTCACATTCATACCTGGTTGCACATACACACACACAAATTCATATACACCCATGCACAGAACACATCACCATACTTATACACCATACACACACGTGCACAAGCTATCCCTCACACACAGCTGCCAAAAGAAGAAAGCTCCACCAGTGCACCACTTGGAGGTGGCCTGGAACAAATATGCTCCAGGAAATGTGTTCCTCTGTTGATTACATATCTAATATGTTGCAATTTAATGTAATTTTCATTCATAATCATAGAACCAATCCATAGACAAATATATACATGGAATTTAAGTGTTTTGATATAGGTCTGTGAGATTGACTCACCTTTAAACTTGCGTCTCCTTCTTCTCCTTCTTCATGCACACACATGCACACATGAAGCACACCACTGTAGCGATTAAAAACTAAAATTCCTTCTTTCTAGACATGCTAATTGATGGAGAGAATAACATATTCGACTTTGAGGAATTTTAGTTATATATTTGATTTGTTTTTAATTTTCAAAGTGGTGAAAGTTTTTATTTCTTCTTTTTTCTGGAAGAAGTGAATAAATAAGAAACTGTTGCATTACTATTTACTTAAGAAAGAAGACTCATGAAATGTAGAAATCTATAAAATGAATTTAGCCTATAAAACTTGGGCTTAGGCCTTGAAAAAGAATCGATCATATGTGTCTTTTATTTGCAATTCTCCCATACATACATACGTACGTACATACATACATATATATACATATATATATATATATATGACTAAATATTGTTTAATTTGAATAAATACAAATTTCTATTTAAAAAATCATTTCTTTTCCAAACTAAATTTTACTCCAATTACAATACTTATAAATTATTATTTGTGCATTTTTAGCTTATTAAACTTTAAATAACAAATCTTCACGATTTAAATCCTTTTATTAAATCATTTCTAAACCAATTTATCTAATAAAATTCCAAATTATAATTTCATTAATCAAATTACTATTTATTTTGATATAAAGGTTATGCAGCATTAAGCTGCATAGCCGTAGGATGCATAAAAAGTAAAATAGTCTGACCAACAAAGCCTGGTCGATGGCCATAGAAATTCATCTTGCAGTTTAATATGTACATACATTATCCAGTAGCAAAGCTAATACAACAACACATATCCCATAAAAAACCTAAACAAACGAAGCACGCATAGTAATGTGCAGATGCAACCATCAATCTCCCTACATACAGTCCACAACGCAACCTACCACTCTCCCTGGTTGGTGCTTCCCACCAAGTCAGGGCCTTGAATGAAAAACTGGATGTTCCCCCTAGGAGCACTTGTCCAAGCATTAAATACGTATAAAGTTTTGTAAGATACTGTCAAATACCCATGAGAAAAAGAGTTGAAGCAATGATCATTTTGCTTCGTCCACATTGCCCAGATGAAAGCCAGGGCAGCTAAGGATTGAAGGAAGAGAGAGAACAAGTCTCCAAGCATTGCTCAGTATTACATCTAGAAAGGAGTTCAAATGCCTAGGTTAGAGGCGCAAGTCGCCTATACTTGGAAAGCAAAATCACATTCATAGAAGATGTGTCTACAAGAATCAGTGTGTGTCAAGCAAAGGAAAGAACAATGGGTATATCCTAGGTTTTAGCTTGCAAGGCATTGCGTTATGTTAAGCCTGTCAAGCAAGACAAGCCATGCATGTATCTTAAAGTTGGAAGGAGCCATGATTTTCCATAGGTGGCCAAAATTGGGAATCATAACAGAGTGGGTGCAAAAGTCATACATCGATTTCACCATGAATCGTCCAAAGCCAGTTAAGGCCTAGGTAAATTGATAATCTCTGTTAGTAAACGTTGTGTTAGCGGTGAGTTGTAAGTGGGACCAAAGAGCGACTAAATTTTCGCCACTTATGGTTTCAGAGAAGTCGATGTTGCATCTTCCATCATTGAAAACCTGGCCCATTGAAATGCACTCCTTAATTGAAAGCAGGAATGGATTAAGGAATAGAGAGGCAAGCGCTATGTTGTCCAGCCATTGATCAGTCCAGAACGAAATTCAAGTGCCAACACCAAGGGCGATTGAAGTACAAATGTGCAGCCGGCAAATGCAGGAAAGGATACCTTTCCAGAAAGCCAAGGATGAAGCAGGGGGGTCGATCTCAGGTCCATCAGGCTAAATACCCTATTGTAGTGTCATTGAGAAATCCACTATGCATAAAGCTTTGTGCTACCAGATAACATGTTCCAACTCCACTTTGATAGAAGCACCCTGTTGAAGTGATCGAGGTTGAGGATGCCTAATCTTCTATGAGACTGGGGTTAACAAACTCTGCCCCAAGAAACCAAGCAGTTGGACGTAGTTACATTGCCTGAACCCTTCTAGAAGAAGGCCCACTGTAAAGAGTCAATCCTGTTAATTACCAAGGTAGGAGCTTTATAGAAAGATAATCAGTATGTGGGGATGCTGCCGAGGATAGAATTAACTAGAGTCGGTCTTCCAGCTCGAGTAAGAGAGGTTCCCTTCCATCCAGATAGCCTTTTAGTCAATCTTTCCTACACGTTATTACCTTTATGTTTAATGTGAAGACCCGTTTCTTCGACTCCCAGAAATCGACACTAATGCATCCTCGGCATTCACGTGCGGTAAATCCAAGTGGCAGAGAAGCGATTCTTAAGGGTGGATACATTTATCAGAGCTAAACATGGACAGTTACAAATAAATGTCCTTACAAAGGCGGGATACAATACTACACAAGTGTGGTGGAAATAGATAAAAATCTTCAGTAAATCTTCTAACTCCGTGCTTTGAGCTTCATCCAGCTTTCTTCTAAACTAAACCTGACTACTAGGCTGCTCGGGGAAAATTAGAGCACCCAAAGTTTAAGGAAAGGGAAATATAAACTCCGGGTCAATCATTGGACTGGTGTGAGAACTCAAAATACGCGTTTTGAAAACAAAAAGGTAACTCATAAGACCACGCCGCACATAAACACGGAATGGGTTTTTACCTTTTGATAGCCGAATCATTATTATGTAATAATACTTGATATTATTTTTAATGACATATCTTTGAAAACATTTGCAAGTAAACTTATTAATCTTAGCCGAAATTGTTACCATTATTAAATTCCAGCATACTAGGCTCTACAAACAAAATGGTAGGCACTTATTGGAGAATGGATTCCATACAAATGACCAGATTGGGTTTGAACTTATGTTATAAAATCGAATATGAACTTAAGTAACGGTATGGAATGTTATAATAAACGATAGAAATAAATTTATGAAATGGATAGTGATTAAAATGAAGCAAATGGAATGATTCCAAATGGGCATAGTATAAATTGGATATACTAAGTAAATGAAAGCGAATAAATAGAATAGGAATCAATTTAAAAATGAAATGGAATTTGATTGCAATGGAAACTTAACTTAAGTGATTATTTATGAAATGATTCATGGATAAATTAACATGGATTGGAATGTTGTTTAATACAACATGAAGCGAACAAAGTTTGGTGGATAACTTGAATAGGAATCAAATGGAAAATAGATAAATCGATTTAGAGTCAATTTAAAATGAATAAATGAAAGCTTAATAAAAAGGATTTGCATATAATAGAAAGTGAATAAATTGATTTTGAAATCAATTTGGAATGGATATGAGTTTGTTGCTGTAAATATGAATTGAATGCAATAAATTTGGTTGTAAATCATTTCGAATTGAATGAAATGATATATGGATCCATGGAAGAAAATTAAATTAGTATTGGAACCTTATAATTGCTTATAATATACGATTGGCATGTTCGGGTTATGAAGTTTATATGTTTAGCTAGTTAGAGGAATGAAATGTTATGAAATTTCATGGTTATGAAACTTATGTGCTTATTTTGAGTAAGTACAAGTACATGGAGCTGTTTGGATAGATTATGGTTGTGTAAATGCATATAAATAAACCGCTCGCTTAAAAATGCTAAAATAAAGGTACGCCTACGCAATAAAATAAAGAAATGATAATATATTGATATATATTTTGTTTTTCAATTGTGTGGGTCGATGTACATATTTTTATCTCTCTTGTCATATTGCAAAAGGCTCTCCGTACAAAGGAGACTCTACAAAAAAATTTGGAAATTTAGGGTGTCAGAAAAATTTTGAAAAATTTTTGTTAGCCAAAAGTTGATTTTTGAGTTTGAAATTGAAATAAAGAGTCTTGGATTAGAAATGGAAACTAATTGTCGGGGTTGAAACTAAAGAGTTAGAAAGTGGAATATCGAATTTTAACTAAGTGGGTTTTGGGTAAGTAAATGGGTTTGGAAGCATTTGTCCTATCTTGGAAATTTCGGGGACGAAATTCTTATAAGGTGGGAGGAATGTAATGGTCCAGAATTTTGGTCATTTGTTTTTGAATGTTTAATTTATTTTTAAATGTTGAATTTGAATTATTAATTGATTTTGAATATGGAGATTTTGGTTGAATTAGTGAAATGATTTAAAATTTCAAATATAGCAATTTAATGGAAATTGGTGAATAATAGATTGAATATTTGGAATTGGGATAATATGTGAATGGAAATGATTTCTAAAATTGATTTTAAACTTTGTTTGAATTAGAGTGATGATAGTGGACTTTTGAATGGGATTAAAAGTCGATAAGTTAGAATTTGGAATTTTTATATTAAATTAATAGTGAAATCTAATATATGTAAATAGTGTGGATAATCGAATTTTGATTTAATATGATTCAAAATGATTTCTAATATGAATATAGATTCTATTTGAATTATAATTGAGTTGGTTAGTTTTTAAATTTTAAATTTCAAGTAATTTTTTCGATTCTGAAAATCGCTCGATTTAATCGACGCCTTAAAATAGCCTTCCAGGACACAGTCTCGAAATTCGACGAAACTGATTCCATTGGATCCGTAATAGTTTATTATTATCGAATTTCAAATTTCGTAGCGTTTGGAGTTACCGTTTGGTCGTGCGGGATAGAAACGCGTTGAAATAAATATCGAAAATTTAACATTTTAATTCGATCTGAAAAGCTATCTTCCACATACGATCGAATTAGGCCTCGAAACATATTCCATTGTGTTCGGAATAGGGGTAAAACATTTTAAATGCCTGGCGGCACATCTCGTTTGGAGTTTGTTCGGGAAAGCATGTAATTTGTGAAAATAATATTAAAATAATATGTACACACCTATATATATCACATGAACAGTAAGCCCTAGCCAAAATTCACTCAGCCGCCTCTAATAAAATCAATGGCCGAAATCCTATCAATATTTTCCCCTCAATCTCGGCAAATCCATCAACTATTAGAGAAAACCTTCAACATGAAAATCGAAGGGGACGAAGAGATGAACACATCTAACGGTGGCAATCTAATATCGTTCGACATGGTGGTCAGAAATCGACTAGGAAGAGCCACCGTTCATTTGCGTTTTTCGAGTGAAAGGGACGACCGAGTGGGGCAAGCTTCTGGCCTAAGGAGGGGCTCTCATAGGCAGTTCAAATGATGGTCTCCGATCGAACTCCGGTCGTTGGTGATGCTCGCGGCAAGTAGAAATCGAACGGCGACGTTGGGTTTCTGGACCTGGTAGTGAATGATGAAGGAGAAAGAAAAGGGACGACCTGGATTTTGGAAAAAATTGAAATCAACGGCTGTGATTGGTTAAGGTTATTTACTAAATTAATTTGAAAATTTAAACAATAATTAAATTCATGTAAACTTTAAAAATGCGTATCTATTTCATGCGAGGTCCGATTGAGACGAAACAAGCGACGAAGGAATCATGGCGACAAGTACTATGTGGTGGAACAGATTGGGAGACGATCGGAGCTAGTTAAAATTTTAAGTTAAATCAAACGTGTTCGATTTAATTTAAAATTGGAGTGTTTGGCAAATTTAAAACTCAAGGTGAGTAAATCTCACTCATTTGGATGATTGCATTAATTTTAAATAGTTAAAATTAATTATTGGTTGATTGGATGATTTGATAATTTTTATTATTAGTTGGATGTTATAATATATATAGTAGTATATATTGGTAGTTGGATATATTTTCCGCTGATTGGAGCGGATGAGACCCTATGTACTCCGCATAATAGCGGATGACCTTATATACCGCGATATTACGCCTCGAAGCAGAATTGGCATTTTTTTGGTTGTATTAACATCTGTGGATGCAGAGAAACAGGTTGGAGGGATCCAACTGGATTCCTCAAAAATGTTGAATTTAATTTCATATATAGTGTTATATGTTTTGTTTGAATAATCTGTGATAGATTATTGTGTGATTTGAATTGATTGGATGTTATGGAAGTTTTGGCCTAGATTTTGGTATTTTTAAATACCAATAATATATGTTTTGAATTTGAAAAGAATTAAAAAAAAATATTTTTGAAGTAAAATATTCATATAGAGTTTTGGATTAATTAATTGGAACGTAAATCAATTGGTGATAAAATCGAGAGGGATTTATAAATATTAGACTAGCTATATTGGAATTGAAAAAGATATTTTTCTAAGAAGTTAAGTTTGTTTTTTTTAAAAAGGAAGAATTTTTAATTATTAAATAGATAATTTAAAAAGGTTTAAGAATATTTTAGAAAATTAATTATTTAGTTGTTTAATTATTTAGAGTATATTTAATTATTAATTAAGTTAGTTATAATGAGTTGATACGAAGTTAATTTTTAATATAAGAATTAATTAGCATTATTATTTTAAAAGGGTAAATTATTCAATATTGATATTATATAATAACTTTTGTAAAAGGGTATTTTCCTAAAATAAACTTGGAAATTTATATAGAAATTTTATAAGTATTATTTTGAAAATTTATTTAATAAAGTTTTCGGAAGGTAATGGTATGCTTTCATGGCGAAATCGGAGGCAGTGAGTGCCTGCAGTTAAGTTTTGGATTTCTCTGGGATAGAGACGTAACCATTGAGCTGTGAATCCATGGTTGATACCGCGTGGTGCTTTCCATATTTATTTTAAAAAAGTTTCAAATATTTTGGAAGAATGGTTAGTAAACATACTTACTTCGATAAGATTAGTACATGACTTTTGATAAGAGATTTAATTTATTAAAATTAAATTAAAAAGAGATTTAGTGTTTTCATTGGAAAAGGAAATATTTGGTTGAATGATTGTTATTTGATAGTTATATATTCGACTATCAAATCTGGACCAAAAATATAACTTTGGGAATATCTAGGAGAAACACGGGGATTATATGGTATAGTTACCGTTCGAGGTGCTACACTATATGTATAAACTCATTTCGTTCTGCTAGGACGATGATAAGGAAATCTATCCACTAACAGTTAGGAGGTGATCTCCGATCTTATCTTCGTCTATTTATTTCCTAAAGAACCGGGGTTGAGTTTACCGGAAATATCGAACGTTGTTTCGAAGAGACTGGGATCAGATAAGTTATCCAAAAACCACTTCGATCCAACGAGTATCTTTTCGTAGTGAAAACAAGAGCATGGAGTCGAAGATGGAGAAGTGAAGTGCAAGGGCTAATCGCTACTAATCCTGAGGATTTTTCCAAAATGAGTGTAATAGGAATAGTGCTTTCGGTTCCGTTCGGACCCATAACAGACTTGTATGGATGAATGCTATCAGTAAATTGTCATTGGAGGACAATGAGCATTCTAAGTGAAAATTCCTTAAAAGGTAATCGTAACCTGTAGCCTCATCAACCGGGAATGACTGAAAAGCAAGGGAGATGCAGCAAGGCTAAGTGGGTCGCACCTAATTAAGGTATGTTTATCACCTTTCTAGATACCCTCAGGTATTACTTTATTACTAAGATACATGGAAGGAGCTCGGAAAGGGTGGGAACATCCGGGGTGATAGCATATTCGGTCTATCCCGGTTAGGGATAGTCCGGTCTTGTGTTGCAGGGGATCCCGGCGTGGTCCTCAGTACATTGTTTCTAGACATGTACTGTGATAGGTGATACCCTAGTGCCTAGTTATTCGTATGGAATCCATTCTCCAATACGCACCTTTACGGTTTTGGTTGTAGAGCCTAATATGCTGGAATTTAATTATTGTAACAATTTTAGCTATTTGAACAAGTATTTGTATTTAGACACTATTATAATATCAGCGGATTTGATATGAAATGTTTTGGTTATCGTAAGGTAAAAACCCGTCGTATTTATGTGTGACGTAGTCTTACGAGATACCTTTGATTTTCAAAGGATTTTGGTAACTTTAATAATTCAAAATTGAGTGTGTTTTCTCATACTGGTTTTCCAGACTGACTCGGGTGTTATTTTATTATAATGCTCGGGTCAAACCGAGTATTACAGATTCAGGATATGATGCTATGGAGCTCAGGAGGCGAGCTGGATGACGAGACGCATTCTCGTACTTGTTTATTCCGCTGCAGTGTTTGTTGAAATTACCAGCAATTGTGAGGGCAGGTTGTTATAACTGTCCAGGCTGGTAACTACTGACTTATGTACTCTGATGTGAGATATGTTTATTACAGTTTTGATTTGTGTAAAGAACTATTTATATTATATGTTATTCAGTCCGCTGTGAGATTTTGTTTGCTTAGTTTCTTCTTTCTTCTACCTACTTTCTTTCCCCTCAACAATCTGTCTTTCCAGCACTAAATCGTTCAGCATTTTATACAGTGAGCGTATTTATGTCAATTTTCGAGGATTGAAAAGGCGGGTCATCATAGAATAATTCAAAATCATTTCATTTTACACTTAGAAAAACATTTCCAAAATCATTTCATTCAAATCTTAGTAAAGATTTCTTAATTCAAAACTCAAAATTTGATTTAGTTAAAACCATGTTATCTAGGATGTTAATCCAAAATCAGTAAATATTAAGTGAGCGGAATCTATAGAAATCATCTAATTCTACTTAATATCAATTCCCGTATTCAAAAAATACTATGGGCGGAATAACGGTGAAATCATCTTTTAAATTCCACGAATAGTACGAGTTCCCTTTTTGGGCTTTGACACTGAGTACAAGAAGATCATCTTTAAAAAAATCCAAGTTGTTTTGAATCTTGAAAAATATTTTACTTTATATCTTTGAAATTTCGATCCGAGTAAATCAAATTTACTATCCCCTCCGTCGGGCCAGTCTGGATAGCCAGGGAGAGTAGGAAACTGGGTTTCCAATCCCAAGCCTAGACACATCTCTTTGACACCCAAAAGGCGGTCAAGTAATTTGATCATTAAACCTTTAAATCATTTCATAAATCCTTCAAATTACCTTTAAAATAGTTTATAAATCATTTAAAAAACATTTTTAAAATAATTGGAAATGAGCGGTTAAGTTTAAAACAATATTTCAAAAGTTATAGAAAAGTGCTGCAGAAAAGTGCTTTTTAAGCTATATTGATCAAAACGACTTTTTATTATTTGAAAATTCATTTTTATTACTCAAACCACTTTTAAAACATTTTAAAAGATTTATAATATTTATTACATATTTTAAAACATTTTAAAACATCATTTTCAAAGAAATCCAGCTTTGGATTCCGAACTGCAAAATCGAGATTTTTCCAAAAATTGTTTTACTCATATTTCAAAATCTACTAATCGAAATCTCAATTTTCCTTCTTTGTTGGAAAATTATGGATATAATAGTTCGGAAAATTCTTATCTCGAAGAATTTCGAGCTATATTCCAACTTTTACACTTGTTTGACTTTTATAACGCGAAATCGCGAACTGCCATTACGCGATGCCCTTATTTTTAACTAAATTTTCCATTTCTTTTCAAAGTTCACCAAAACACTTTTAAATGTTTATAAAACATTTCAAATAAATTCTAAACCATTTTTAAGAGGTTTAACAATTCTATATACACCATTTCATTAATTCAAGGAAAGTGATTTCCTTTGTGTTTATCGACGTGTATATTCGTGACTTGCATATAATTTCAACATTCATATGAAAACAACCAAACTTGATGATCAAAGCATATTAGAAATCCATTTGCAAACATCATATCATCATCTAACATATAGTATAGTAGTTTAGGAGTTCTCACCGTCATTTTCCCTTCGAACTAATATAAAATCGGTTATAGCTCCGCTACGATCGAATTAAACTCTACGGAATCGAGCTCCGAAGCCCTGAAGTGGCTAGGCATAGCCTTGGGAGTGCTTACGGCTTAGCTAAGGAAGGAGAAAGGGCTTGAACTTGCTTTGGGAAGGGGTGGCCGTGAGTTTGAGTGGTGGAAAGGAGGAGATTTGTCTTCGTTTTGAAGTGGATCGATATTATATACCTGTGTATATATTTTACTAATATTTTTCCATAACTTTTGCTCATTATTTTCTAAGGAATGGAAGCCATTAAAGAAGCTCTTAGGAAGCTTAAGAAGAAGGAAGAAGAAGATGAAAAGTTATGTGAAAATGTGAATGAAGGTATGCATGTATTTATAGCCTTAGAAGCCTTAAGGGCTAAGCAACTTCAAATAAATATATATTTCATTATCCATCACATATCCACTTTTCTTCCCTTATTCCACACGTTAATGCCTTCCCCTCCATGTGCTCCATCACTTCATTCACTTCATGTATGCATATGTTGACTTATTTAAGCTTAAGGAGGAAGCTTGCTTAAAATATCTTAGATTTTGTATTATGTATGTATTTTTAAGTGTATAAGTATATATGTATGTATACATATGTTCATGTTCATGTTAGTTGATGCATTTTTATGTTACATATGTGTACGTGACATATAAACAACGTTGCATTGATTTCGAACAACTTTTGTTCGATAAATCGTTGCCAATCGGAGAACCGATTCCCGGTCACATTTTCACTTATACTTTAACATACATATATTTGTAAACAAAATTAAAAAAACATTTTCTTATCAATTTAAATGAATTAAAATGATCATATCTGAATTATAAAACCATATAAATTAATATTAACAATTATTTACAAATATTGCTATTATACCGATAAAGCGATATCGATTTTTTCTTATATTTTTAAATCAAATATATGTCTTTATAAAACTATTATAAATGATTTATTATCACTTTATAACTATTCAAAATAAATTATCATCATTTAAAATAATTATTTTAATAATTAAAATAATTATTAAATCATTAAATCTCAATTTAAATTAAGTAAATCAATTATCATATTTAAGGGTATTACTTAACAATGTCAAAAACACATTTTATTTTCAAAAACAAATCAACCGATTTTATTTTATATTCTTGTTTAATTATAAAAATAAGTGTATGTATCTAGCTCTGTGCACGATGTTTTATGATTATAGAGCTGTTTATTTATAAAACAGTTTTCGGTCATTTTATCGATTTACAATTCGAGGAAAATATTTCTGTAAATACTTATTCAAAATAAAATTACTATTACTTATTATCAGTCAAAACAATATTATTTGTATTATCAACCTTTTATTTTAATAAATTTAAAAAGAAATATAATTTATCAAAGTGATAAATTTGCGGGTCGTTATATTTAAGCTTCGAGATTCGAAGTCTAAGACTAAGGTAGTTAATTGGGAAGCTTTGAAGTTTACAGTTTAGGCTGGTAGCAACCAAAAGTTTATAGCTTAATCAAATTACTATTATGAACTTAAATTAGTTATTACTTAAAAAAATAGGTTGTTATAGACTTCTCCCTTAACAAAACTGCGTCATCGTAATTTTCCATAAGGAAGAATCTATAACAAAGCAATTTTACCAAACATCTAACAAAAGTAAAAATTACTTTTCAAATTTTCAGAATACTTTATTTAAACAATCCACATTTAAACATTAAATAATAATGAATTGTTTTTAAATTTTGTTTTATTTAATTCAAACAATATTTATATTCAAATTTTCCGAATGATTTTAACAAACACCAAAATTTTATTAATAAACTTTCTGCTAAAATCTTATTTCTCTATCTAATGAAATATTCTTCAATATTTTATTTAATTCCAAACATTTTATTATAACAAAATTATTTCCAAACATTATTTTACAAACTCTTGTTATAAATTTATCTAAATATTTAACACTTTCAAATTGATACTTGGAGGGAGTTTTAAATTTATTTTCAAAAATTTAACATTTCAAAGATAACTCTATATTATTTATCAAATAATTCACAATTAAATAATTCATTACATTGTAAAATTGAACACTTCATTCTTTGTCATTTAACAATAAATATAACCAAAATACAATTTTCCTTCTTTTTTTAATATTCAATGATAGTAATTTTTTAAAATTAATTTATATTCCTATATTTTCCTTCTAACAACTTTCAAAATCTATTTTAGTTCTCAACCTCATTATTCTCATTCATACACTTTAAAACATTTATTGCATTATGTTTTAGCATTTCAAAATTTAATTAAACTTCACTCAATTATACATAAATATTACTCCCATTTATTAGTGAATTTAGACTTTTACATAATTCAAAATAATTACTGCTTAAATTATACTCGTGTGTATATTCAAGAATCCCAAACTCAATAATATTTTATATTTCTTTAAATTTTCATCAATATAGTATCAAAAATATATATAATATTTTTTTCAAAATCCTTTAGCTTTACTCAAAATATATATGTGTATATCTTTCTAAAATAATATTATTTTCCAAAATATTGTGTCTAAATGCCTCATTCTACTGTTTATAAACCATCAATATATTTGATGGTTTACATATTTAAATGATGTCTGTCTCACTATAATGTAATAAACCATCAATATACAACTCAATTTCACATACACACACAATGAATCAATGTCATACACTAACATATCACAAACCTAACGTAAATCTCCTCTAAGCCTAATAAAACAATTGATGGTCATGTCGTCCTTGTACCTGAAATGTCTCGGACTGACTCAAGTATTACATGAATAACACACGGGTCAGACTATGTCCAACCAAGGATCATAAATAGGTGATATAGTATAAATAAGGAGGAACAATATAATATCACTACCAAAAATACTCAAACATCAGACAACATGTCGAAGTGTGTGTGTGTGTGTATAGAAATATGTGCCTTGAGTATCTAATGACATAAATAATCCTCAAGGCATTATATCACCCAAGTATCTTAAATCCATATTAAACCATCAGAACTGATATCAAAAGATGTCATCACATATATAGAAATACGTTAAATCAGAAATTACACAACTAATACAAATGGGTGAATCATACATATACAGAAATCATCATCTAAATATAGAAATATCAATAAATGAGATATCATCAAGTATAATTAGGCTAGCATGAAGCATTGCCCAAATATCTCTCTCAATCTCGATAAATCGAACATCATCATTAATACAGATAAAATAGGATAGGCTGCCTATCAATATACTTAGAATGCACTATACACTAGACATATATCACAGGTATATTCCAATCTCCTCATATAATATCCATCTATAAATATCATGATGGGAAATGGTTGTACGATAGATACGAAGTCCCAAGTAGAGCCAAAAAATTAATAATAACATGCGGCACCTGGCCCACATCAATGCTACAGTAAGGTGTATCAATCGTATATGCCAATCTATCACTCCGTTAGTACCAGAAAGGAGACTGATAGCACTAAGCAAGCTCTAGAGACACTAAGTCTCTACAATCTTTAATCACCTCACAGTCATCGTGGCATGTAACCATTGGTGTGCTCATCAACGATAGTTTTCTTAAGTCACGACACTACAAATGCCCTATAGGTAACATACTGCTGGCCTATGTGACATAAGGGTGATTGCACAAAGCGGAAGTAATAAGCTAAAAGCACTAAGCTATATATATACCTATATAAGTGCAAATTAGCCACAAGGGCCTCTTTAGCAAGTAGAATTAGTTTCTAGGACACACAACTGAAATAATTACTTTCAAGGACAAAACGTAAAATAATTAGTTTCTAGGGCCTAAAAACCTATGAAATTATGTCCTTGAAAGTAATTGGACTGCTGACTTTGTCCTTGAAAGTAATTATTCTGCTAACTTTGTCCTTGAAAGTAATTTCTTTGAATGTGTGTCCTAGAAACTAATTGGACTGCAAAGTTTGTCCTTCTGGTGAAATGCCCCTATATATAATGTGTCACGGATCTGGGGTGCGACCCCATGATCAGGCCGCTAGGGTGAATACTGGTCGTCTGATCCTCTCCAACAACATAATAGGAGTACAACGTAATAGTGGCATATAGAATCAATACATATAGACATGAAGTCATGGTTATCATTAGGCACAAATCCATACTCGCTAAATATAGGCATAAAGCCATATATCACTACGTGCATCACTTCACACTACCTACTCTATTCCTGTCATGTGAGTGTCATCTACTTACAATAAATAAGCGAATGAATATCACAACAGCATCCCATACTACTGCATGATACTTGAACGTTTATTCACAACTCATAAGTTACACTCAAACTATACAGTATTCTATATAACAAGTCCAAAGAATAACCGGAGATATATGACCGAAAGTCCCATACCAAACGGTATTACAACTTTATTTCTTCAGATTTCTCATCACACAAAATAAAATATCATAAAACACACAAAAGGATATCATCACCGTATCATATTAAAACACCAATCAAATCCATATTAATGGTGAATCATTCATATGCTCTAACTCTGTACTTAAGAAAAGAATAATTGGGAAACTAATATAAAAATAGATTATACAATTAAATATATGTAAATACATAACAAAAAATAATTATATAATATTCACAACATAATCTTAATTTAACTTATTAAGAACTCGAAAAAAGATAATTAATCAAAATCAATATAAAATCATTAACTTAATTTATATATTAGAATACCATACTTCGAAAACTATAAATATCCATTATAAGCTATATCATATTCTTTTAATAAAATTTATCTTCTAATCTTATATAAATTAAACTATAATTTAATTTCGATCAATAACATTAGATACCTCATTTCTTTCTTTTAGTAACCCAAAATAGTTTGTAAAACAAAATATTGCACATAACATTTGTTCCTCAATTATTAACAGCTAATCACAATTGTAAATAATTATAAAACATCAAAACTAATTTAATTTATTCATAATCAATCCAAAACTTGAGTTATACATACATACATACATATATATTAAAATTTCACTTTTCTATAAAACAATAGCTAAAGACCATTTAATTCTACTTTATTAATTTATTACACTTACATTAGTATTTATATAATATCTTGTAAACATAAATTAAAGTTTAGGTATATTTAATTTAGTTTAATATATATATATTTTAACATGCAAGTCATTATAAATTTTAAATTATATATATATATATGTGTGTGTGTGTGTGTGTGTGTGTGTGTGTGTGTCTATATTAAGCACTTGAGCAAAGACACACAAAATGGTTACACACACAGTGCACATATACACCATTACTCCCGCACACTCATTGACCCTGCATACAACATACATACATTATCACACCTAATATAGTACACAACTCACGCCAATACATCAACCAAACACACATGTAAATTCTCACATTCACAACTGGTTACATATACACAGATGCAAATTCATATACACCTATGCACAGAAACACATCACCACACTTATACACCATACACACACAAAAGCTATCCCACACACGCAGCTGCCAAAGAAGAAAGCTCCACCAGTGCACCGGACATTCTTGACCGATCCACCAGTTGGAGGTGGCCTGGAGCAAATACGCTCCAGGCCATGTATTCCTCTGTTGATTACAAGTCCAATCTTTTGCAATTTAATGAAATTTTCATTCATAACCATAGAAACTATCCACAGATGAATATACACATGAGAGTTCAAGTGTTTAGACATAGGTTTTTGACATTAACTCACTTATAAACTTGCGTCTCCACATTCTCCTTCTTCCTACACATGCATGCACACACGAAGCATACCATAGCTGCTATTAAAACTCAAATTTCTTCTTGCTAGACATGCTAATTGATGGAGAGAATAACATATTTGAATTTGAGGAATTTTAGTAATTTGTTAGATTTGTTTTTAATTTTAAAAGCTGTGAAAGGTTTTTGTTCTTCTTGTTTCAGAAAGAAGTGAATATATAAGAAATTGTTGCATGACTATTAACTGAAGAAAGAAGGCTCGTGAAATGGAGAAATCTGGAAAATAGATTTAAGCTATAAAACTTGGGCTTGGGCCTTGAAAAAGAATTAATCATATATGTTTTTTATTTACCTTTCTCTGATATACATAACTAAATATTGTTTAATTTGAATAAATAGAAATGTCTATTTAAAAAATCATTTCTTTTCCAAACTAATATTTTATTCCAATTACAATACTTAAAAAATATTATTTGTACATTTTTAGCTTATTAAACTTTAAATAACGAATCTTCACAATTTAAATCCTTTTATTAAATCATTTCTAAACCAATTTATTCAATAAATTTCCAAATTCTAATTTCATTAATCAAATTACTATTATTAACTAACATTAATTATTATTTAAAAATTTGTTGTTACAGAACTTCTGAAGGAAAGAGAGGACAGGCTCAAAACCCAAACCCTAGATTGTCTTGATCTTAGTGCTACGGCTATCCGTAGACGTGAGAAGAAGTTAGATGAGTCTTTTACAAAATTTAAGGACGAAACCCAAGTGTTGCTCTCCAGGATTGATCAAGTAGTTAAAGAGGAGGAACTAAGTGCCTTTGCACTGCGTTGATGGCAAAACACCCTAGAGAATGACTCTTTCCCACATGATAGCCCTCACTTGCTTAGAAATTTACTTAAGGATTGAGTTGTGCTTACTTCTATCATTTTTTGTATATGGGTTTGTTGAATTTGTCATATAACGATGTAGTTAATAATACATGTTCCTATTTTGATTTTGACATGATGTATTTTGATTTTTTTAGTTGAACTTTTAATCATTACCCAAAAGGCTGGTTCCCATGGGCTTTCCTTCGAGTTTAACGAAGTCCTTGAATCTAACATTCCTTCTGCCCAATCTTTCATGGCCCCGATGATTCGAATATGCCTGAATTTCAGATTGAAGTGTCAACCCCTACTACGGCCTTGAGAGAGGAAAATATCCATCTGATAATCGCTAACGCAAAACTCGAGAAAGACTTAAAGGAGGCCCTGCGGAGCTTAAGGACACAAATGATGCACTGAGCCGTCAACACCAACTTAATGTTAAACTATGCGAGGGGGTTACGGCAACTGAAACGAAATTGCATGAAATGCAAAATTTGTTAAATGATGGTAAGTTACTCTATAGTGTTGTTTATCGGGCAAAGATAGTGAAACTGAGTAAGACTATAGAAGATTTATCTGCTCAACTTTCCCGCCAAATTAAGGAAAATGAACGAATTAGAGAAGGAAGAATGATAGAGGGATCTAGTTCGAATTTGGTTCCTGCTCACCCTATGGGTGTGAATCCTTCTTTGGTGAATGAGCAAAAGAAGTGGGTGGAGTCAAGGTGCTTTCCCATCTATGAAGGGAAGGTGGAGGACTGATGCTCTTAGGTATTATGGTGGCTTTGCTAGAAATACCAAGAAAACTAAGGCTTGGCTAATTGATGCTTTAGAAAACACGAGGAAGGAAGCTGTACTCAAGATTTATGAGCTTGAGGATTTTTTACATGAATTTCGAGGTAGGATCGCCTCCTTCTCAGAAAAACCTAGATGAAAAAAAGTTAGAAGCAAGATAGGGTAGATTCTTTGTAACGTGCAATGGACGTCTTTGGCTGCTTCTACCCTATGCTTAACTTGAGCTTCCATTCCAATATTGAGGGATTCGAGGTGACCGCGAAAGAATCAACAAATCATTGGGCGGGTTCTTATTATGATCCCTGTAAGACTATCCACATTAGCTCGGCCTCACTCCATGGCCAATATGTCTTAGGTGTTTTTAGTGTAGTATTTTAGGAACTTGTAACCAAAAATGACGTTGTAATCTTATATTGTTGGATACGTTCTTTGGGTTATGCATATATTATGTAAATTAAGATTCTTTACACAGTTTTTGAATTTTTTGTGAATGCTCTACTTCATTTAAACACCTTGTTTAATTCTATTTTGAGCGGTCTCATTTAATTTTCAGCCCCCTTCTCATGATCTAGTCCCAGAGGTAGCGGGCTTGGAAGGGAAGCTTGTTTCAGCTTTGTCTAGGGTTACGGAGCTGGAAGGCTTGTTAAAAGACGTTGAAAGAATAAATGGGGTTGTATATAGGAATGAAATTAAGGATTTAGAGCGAAAAGTCAAGAAATTGAATAAGCAAATTGTGAGACAAATTAGTGCTAAAGATGCCCCTATTGCAGCCTTGAATATAGGTGCAACTTCTAAACCTGGTGTCGCCCTGCTCCCCCACCTGGGATAGATCCCGACGTCATTCTCATATATAAAAATGATTTAAAAAATTATTATGAGGCCGAATTTTCTAAGTTAAAAGAACATTGTAACAAGGGGTGGATGCTTCTAGGAGCAGTAGCCCGACTTATATTTCCACTATGCAAGAGATTTTTAGACCCTGCTTTATAACAACTGAGAGAACAATGGATCAACTTTGGAATGAGATTGAACAAATTAGGAGCATATCTATGAGACACGTGAATGTTCTTGAAAGGAAAAAATTTCGATTAGAGTCTGAGGCTTGCCCGGTGCTATTGCTACTTCTTGAGGTGGGTTAGACAGTGCTTCCTTGTTGGAACAGGTTCATAATGAGAAGGTGGGGAGGTTTATAAGGGAGATTGGTGTAAAGCATGCCATTGACATTTTCATTTGCTTCTGGCCGAGGCTTGATCTGAGCTTCCTATACAATCATGCGGATTAAAAATTTGGTCCGTAGAACTATGGTAATGTTTGGGCGGTGCTAATTACGACCCTCGTACCACTTATAGCCGTGTTGCCCCTAATCACTTTATCATCGAATTGAATGACCCATCTCCTGCTCTCTATGTTAAGTATAGCTCTTCTATGCACCCAGCAGTGACATTCGGTAGACCATACCATCGAGGAAGGGTTATTACCGACTCTTCCCCTGAGTCTGAGTTAGACTTGTTATTTTATTAATTCTAGCTTTTTATTTTTCTTTTGCACTTTTAAAGTATTTGTAGAAGTATGGGTTATATAAATATAAGCATAGTATTCAGTGAATATTAACAGGAATAAATAAATATAAGAAAATCCTTTTATTACGTTTACCTGGAAAGCTTTACGTAATCTCTAAGATCACATATGTTTCGATAATTGTTGTGCGTCCCATGAGTTGTTTCTTTCTTGTCATCTTTGAATTTGTCGTCTACATAGTTCATGCTTCTTGAACGCTGTTTTTGTTGTTTGAGACCAGTCATGCGCTTAGCACGGTCTGCCTCGCTATTTGGTGATAGACTGCCGCTTAGGCTGTGAAGTTAGGTTGCGTGTTTACAATCTTCTTGATTTATGGGCATGGATTTTTGTATTGGTTTGCGTTGTCTAATGCCCTTACGTTCAGTGTGGCTATGTTAATAGAATTAACATAGAGAGATTTTTATACTAGTTTGGGCCATTCAATATCCCTACGTCCGGTTTAATTATTTGGCTGAAAAAGTCGAGCTATGTTTTGTTCGGTTTTGTTTTGATAGATGGTTTGGGACATCTAATATCTCTACATCCAGTGTGATTATTTAGATATGCCAAAGAAATTAACATAGAGAGATGTTTATACTAGTTCAGGCCATCTAATATCCCTACATCCAGTTCATTATATTATTAATTTTCATAACAATTACAATATTCATTACATAAGTAGTGTAGATTATACAAAATAGGGGCTGAAATGCTTTGAGTTCCATGTACTTGGAACTAGGTTGTCATTAGGTTTCGATAGTCGGTATGCGCCTTTGGCTAGAACTTCTGCTATAACTAACGAGCCTTCCCAATTTGGGCCCAGAGCTCCATCTATTGGGTCTTTTGTGTTGGCCATCACCCTTTGTATTACCAAATCTCCCTTGCAAAATTTTCTTTCTTTGATCTTGTGTTGTAATTTCTTTCCATTCTTTATCGATATGCGGCAAATACTATTGCTGCCCCATCCCTTCTTTCTTGAATGAGATCGAAGGCAGCTTCCTTTAGTTTCATGTTTTTCTCTGTTGTGTAAGATATTCTTCTATGCAAGGGGACTTCTACTTCAATGGGGAGCATGGCCTCATATCCATAGGTTAATGAGAAAGGTGTATGGCAAGTTGGAGATCTGGCTGAAGTTCTATAGGCCTATAATACTAAGGATAATTCTTCTTCCTATTTCCCTTTTACTTTCTAGCCTTTTCTTAAGTAACTTCTTGATAGTCTTGTTTTCTGCTCTGACTTGTCCATTTGATTGTGGGTGCACGACAAAGGAAATTTTTTTGGTTATGCCATTCCTGTCATAGAGTTGTATGAATTCTTTGCTTTCAAACTGGGTTCCATTGTTAGAGATTATCTTGTCGGGGATCCCAAACCTCGTGATTATGTTTCTTACCACAAAGGAGAGTATCTTCTTTGCAGTGATTGTGGCTAAGGGCTCCACCTCCACCCGTTTAGTGAAGTATTATATTGCCACTATTGCGTACTTCGCTCCTCTCTTTAACATAGGAAGTGGACCTATTAAGTCTATTCCCCATATATCGAAGGGCCACGGGATAGCTAGTAGGATGAGCTCGTGGGATGGCTGTCTAGGGATACTCATGAACCTTTGACATTTGTCGCATCTTATAAAAAATCCCTTGCATCCTAGAGTGTTGTAGGCTAGTGATAACATGCCTTGGTACCTTCTTTGCTAACTTGGATCCCCTCGAGTGATCCCCGCACTGTCCCTCATGCACTTCTTGCATTACTTGTAACCCCTCTTCTTTGGAAACACACCTAAGATATAGGGTTGAGTACCCTCTCTTATATGATGTGCCATCAAAGAAGGAGTAGTATGAGGCTTGATATCTTATTTTTCGAGCTTCATTTAGGTTTAGGGGAAAGAATCCATGTAATAGGAATTGTTTGATGGGGTAATCCAAGTGTTCTCCTTAGTTTGCTGAAGTGTGGGTTCAACTGGGGACTGCTCTTGATTTTCCTTGGTTTCTTGATCTTGAGATTTCTAGATCTTTGCTCGTTGGGCTCAAGTTAGGATCAGTATTTGGTTAGCTTCTGTGATGCTCGATTCTGCCTGATGCCCTATTGGAACCGCTTTCATTTCATTTACCACTTTGGTTCTCACAAGTTTAGCTTACGAATTGGTAGAAGAATTGTTCTCATATGGAATATGTTCTTTTCCAAATTGTTCGAACTACTCTAGTAATTTCTTTGAAAGTTCCACGTATTTGGCTAAGGTTGGCTCCTTTTCTTAGTAATTATCCTGCACTTGATTTACAACTAATTGGGAATCACTGTAAATTTTTATATGGGTTACCTTCATTACTTGAGCCATTTTCAAGCTTACCAGAAGAGCTTCATACTCTGTTACATTGTTGGTCACCTTAAACCCAAGCTGCACTGCTCCATACCATTTTTGCTTATCTGGATTAACCAACATATATCCAATTCCTACCCCTTTTCATTAGAAGCTCCATCTACAAACTGTTGCCAGAACTACAGGGTGAAAATTTCTTGCTCAAGTTGGGGTTCAACCGGAATTGTGCATTCTGCAATGAAGTTTGCTAGTGCCCGACCTTTGATTGTTTTCCTTGGGCAGTAAGTGATGTCATACTGACTGAGCTCCTCGCCCATTTCAACAATTGGCCTAATATTTTTGGCTTTTAGAGTATTTTTCTTAGTGGTTTGCCCATTTTGAATTTGATGGGATGTACTGGAAATAAGGACATAGCTTCCTTGTTGTGAGAAGTAGGTTGCAAGCCAGCTTTTCGATGACTGAATAATTCAACTCTGCTACTGACGGACGCTTGCTTGTGAAGTAAATAGGCCTCTGGGTCCCTTCGTCCTCCCTAATCATTGTAGCACCAACAGCTTTATCAGTTGCAGCTAAATATACACATAAGTCATCATCTGTTACTGGTTTAGATGGCATAAGAGTGTTGACCAGATGGTCTTTAAGGTTCTGGAATGTAGCTTTGAAATCTTCGGTCCATTCAAAGATTCTCTGCTTCTTCACCTGATCGAAGAATGGTATGCAGTTGTCAGTTTCTTTTGAGATGAACCTGCTAAGTGCTACCACCCTACCATTTAAGTTCATGAGATCCTTCAGTTTTGTTGGGATTCCTATTTTTCTTTTGGCTTCAATCTTCTTCGTGTTTTTTTAATGCCACAAGCTCTTACTATGTATCCCAGGAACTTTTCGACTGAATAAAAAAAGTTCATTTCAATGGGTTCAGTTCCATATTATATTGTTTTAGGACATCAAATATTTCTCCCAGGCCCTAGACGTGGTTTGATGCTACTTTTAACTTAACTAACATGTCATCTATATACACCTTAACATTTTTTTCTATCTTATCCAAGAACATCATATTAACCAGCCTTCGATAGATTGCCCTAGCATTCTTCAACCCAAATGGCATGACTTTGTAGCAATACAAGCCTTTGTCCATCACAAAAATAGTATGCTCTCGATCTAGCTCAAATATAGCAATCTGATTGTATCTGAGTATGCATCCATGAATGAGAGTAGCTCATGTCCGCTGGTCACATCTATAACCGATCAATTTTGGGTAAGGGAAAGCTATCCTTCATGCTGGCCTTGTTGAGGTCATATAATCAGTGCAAATACTCCACTTTCCATTAGGTTTCTTCATGAGCACTGGGTTAGCGATCCATTTTGGATAATATACCTCCTAGATGAATCCGTTTTCTTTCAATTTTTTGACTTGTTCATATAGAGCATTGTATCTCTCTTGATCTAAGGTTCTACGCTTTTTTCTGATTCGATGGGCATTAGGATCGATGTTAAGTGCATGACAGATGATGATTTGGTTTATTCTTACCATATCTGAATGGGTTTATGGAAATACATCCACTGATCTCTTCAAGAAGTCTATTAGCTCAACTTGGGCTTCTGCACTGAAATTCTTCCCTATCTTGAGAACCATTTTGGGGTTTTTCGGATCTATTTGTACATCTTCTGGATCATCTACTGGCTTTAATTCTTTCTTCATCACTCTTAATATTAGATCTTCCTCCTCGGGCTGAGAATTGACCGAGAGTGCTTGTTTTTTAGCCTCTTTGGAGAAGTACCATGCGTAGACAAAATTATATTCGTCAGTGCCGATCATGTGCGTATATGTCCTTTTCTCTCTTTTGGTGGTTGCAGGATGACTTACTTCAGCATCAGTACTAGCACTTGGTACCGACACAGCTTTCTGAGCTGGTTTGATTTCTTGTTTGTTACTATTATCACAAATATCTGAAGAGACACCAGATTAGTTTAGAACAATTTTATTGCTAGAGTTAAGATTTACATTGTATAGTTTCCTAGCTAAAGATAGTTCTCCCCTCACAGGTCCTATCCTCGTAGGAGTTTGTTGAATTTCAAAAGCAGGTCTTTCTAAGAGATGATTGCCCCTAAGTCTATCAGCATAGATCTTCCTAAGAAGGCATTGTAAGGTGATGGTTGGTCAATGCAGAGGTGTTGTTCCAGCTGTAATGAGCAGGCGCTCTGACCCAACAAGGATGGTTGTTGAAGCAGTAAATTAGCTCAGGACTGGGCTTTAGAATTTCAGATGGAAGCTTCATATGGTCGTATGCTGACTTGAAAATTACATTGATTGAGCATTTAGAATCCACAAAGACTTTTTCATGGTGCAATTCGAAATCTGCACCGTGACTACAAGCGGATCCTGGTGTAGAAAAACAATTCTTACTGCATCAGCTATTGTGAAAACTATTTCCTGTGCCAATTTTTGCTTGATATGGAAGACTGTCTTCTATTGTGTTCTAGTCTCTTGTACATATTTCTCTCGTGCTTTCTTGCTTGTTCTAGTGAGGTATGGTCCACCAAAAATTGAAGCTATGAGGTTTGAGGGATTCCCTGCCTAGTTTTCATTCAGGTTTGGAGTGCGGTCTCTGGCCCCATTCTCGTTGTAGGTTTTATAAAAGCTATCTAGGTATCCTTTTTGGATCAATCTTTCTATTTCGTTCTTTAAACGTCTGCAGGTTTCAGAATAGTGGCGGTTAGCTCTGCGAAAGCAGCAGTATGCTCCACCTTAATTCTGTTCTTCTTTCTTCCCCTTATTCGGTACATTGTATGCAAGCTCAGTCCCGATCATCTCATATCTCTGCCCAAGAGTGTGAGAAAGGGGAGTTTTTTTTCGTCAAGTTCAATTCCTTTTGTCATTTCATAAGTGGATGATACCCTTCTACCCCCTTTTCTAGTCATAGTTAGGGGTAAAAGTTTTTTAGGTTTGCGCTATAGATCCAGCCTCTTCCAATCTAATGTTACTACTAGCCTTTTCGTAGAAAGGGTTCATACTATGACATGGTTTTCTACTATTTTTTCCCATATTGGTGTGCTTCTTCTTCTCCCAATATTGGCCAAAATAAGTAGTGCTTCTTCGTTGGTTACTCTGATCCGAAGTGCCTCTGATTTCAAGCGCTTCACAAAGTTGCACAACCTTTCATTCTCTCCTTGCTTGATGCATGATAGGGTATTCACATCTGGTGAGGCTTCTCTTCCCAAGTCAAATCGTCGTAGGAAGTCTACGGATAGCTGTATCCAAGATCGAACCTCACCCGGTCCGTACCTCTTGAACCATCGGGAGGCTACAATGGCTATGTAAACAAGAAAAAGTTTGCATTGGGCTATTCTTCCTACTTTTAAAATGTCCATGTAATATTCAAAAGTGCAGATGTTGTCATCAGGGTGGGTAGTTCCATCGAATTTGTCGATCGAAGAGGCTTTAAAGTTGTCCGAAAAATCTGCTTCTATAATGGTTTCGCTGAACTGGGAAGAACCTTTTTCCCTGACCTTCTCCTTAGTGTTTTTTTTGGCAAAGCCTTGCTAGTTGTTCCACTCGTTCGTTTAACTATCGGATCTCATTTTCCCTTAGGTCCATTTGAGATGACTTACATTCAAAAGTGATGTCATCATCATCATGGGCAGATTGGGCTTGTTTCTTCAGTAGGAGCAGGTTATTATTAGCTGGCTTGGATTTGATTTGTGGGTTGATCTGGGTCTTTCCCTTTAATTTGGAATCAATGCTCTAGCCAACGTCACCATTCCCAGAGTGTTGTTTTCACTCATCTCCTGCATGTTCAGCATGGTTGGTGAGTGAAGGTGATGAGCTATAGATTGTGTGTGGGGAAATTGGCCTAAGAGCAGTGTGTTAGGCCATCATTTTCTCCAACCCCTCCATTCATTTGTTCTTTGGGTTTGTGAAGGATTGAAGTGCAGCTAGAATGGGATCTGTAGAGGCTTCAGTTGAAGCTCCCACTTCAGTTTGAGCTTTTGATATTATAAGTGGCTTTTTCTAGGGTTTCAAAGCCAAGTATAATTGTTCTTATGCGGGGGAGTAGTGGAATCAGTGGGATTCATGGTATTTTGGGAGAGAAAATGTAGGTAAAATTTATTGGAAACAGAAAACAAAGGCTTAGACCCTCCTTTTAGCGTCAAAAATATTGGTGAGATTTTTCGTCTCACAACACCTCAAATGACCACGAAAGTAACTATAGCATACTTCATGGATTAGAATCAACAAACTTAAGTTATAATAAATTTTCCTTTAAGTAGTAATTATATTGCTAGGAGCTTACACAATTATGTATGTGCACTTTAGCTGCTTGTTAAGATGTCCAGTTGTGTTTATATCCAATTTGAGTAAAAGAAAGTAAACAAAATAGAAAAGAATCTAACATTGAAAACCAGGTAGGTAAAATGCAAGAAAAAGTAAAGACTTGGAGAATTTTATGGGGTTCGGATGCTAAAGAATCCAACATCCATAGGGAAATATAAATTTCTTCACTTATATTCCTTGTACAACATTAATGGCAAAGAGTATAGAACTTTTTTCTTTTAACCTTAAAAATATCATATTCGAAAAAGATCCCTTTCTTGCTACTGTACTTTTTTTATTTATAGTATAGAGATGCACGTGGATCATCGTCACCTTTCTTCTACTGCTTTAATTCCCACCTTTGGATTTTTCCATGTGTCATCCATCCGTCTCATTTGTTTGGTGTGCATGGATGGTTGATGTGTCTTCGGTTGGAAACCATAATTTGAGTGGTTGAATTCTGAGTGTTGGTGGAAAGTTTGAAATTGGAGTGGGAACATCTTAAATTGAGGTGGAAAACTTAAATTCAAATGGATCATGCACTTCTGATCTAAAGGGGCGAATGGCTTGTGTGCTGCCCCACAAGGATGTTGAGAGTTATTCCTTTGTTTTATTTTTGGGGCATAGTTGTACAATGGAGCGGAACTGCGATGTTGCATGGTGCTGCCCTAGACATGGTTCAAATTAAGTTATCTTGCCCAGTCTACAATGTTTATTTGACATTGTGCTGAGGATAAATGGAGTTGAGCTGCTTTTCTCCTAACCTGTCGTGTTAGTTCAATATCTATATGAATGTGCTCTGAGTTGCTCTTGCTGTTGATATTCGCAAGTTGCTTGACAAGGGGCGCTTGTGCCTTTTCTATTTTCTAACAAGTGAAGAACTATGGTGGAGCGTTGTTTGGGTAACTCCGTGTGCAACCCTTGGAATGCTTTGGATTTCTCGTGGTACTGCTTAAAGAGTGTATAGTAAGCACATCGCAAATCTTCACTCGAAAGTGTTAGCAACGCATTAGCTTTTAGGAATAATAGTTAGGTTTATTGGATCATTTAGTATGTCGAGTGTTCACCTAGGGCTTTCTCGGAATGGCTCAGGAACATATATTAATGGAGGGTTGATTGTAGTGCTTGTGCAGTCCGCTGTGATCCTATCTTGAGCAAGCATTAGTGATTATCCAGCGTAATTTGCATTATCTGGTTTTTGAGTTACCGGAAGGATAAGACATGTCTAGTGAAGTTTATTAGCTCTGGGCAAAACCCTTTAAGGTTGTGGCATAGTATCATCGTTTAGTACTGAGATTATGATGCATCCTTATAACTTCATATGTTGATAAAAGATTATGGCGTAAGCTCAAGAGTTGTGTTAAAGTTCTGAGTATTCGGGCTGCAAATCGTTTTCTACAGCTATAGTCGCTTCAGGTTTTTAGACTACCATAATGTAACTCGAAATTGGGGGATCAACGCAGTTTTTTGAGTCTTTTTCATTATCTTAAGACCTTTTTTAAGTGCAGTACTCTTTGGACTCCGCCTTGTTCTTTGCTTCCTTTTCTTGTAGCCTAACTTTTATTGTAAGAGTAGTCATGTTGACTTGTTGTTTGCATCATCTCGCCTTCAATAAGGTTTAGGAAATATGGGTATAACATCTTACATTTAAATTATACATGTTATCAAATTAGCAATCATTCCCAAAATTCAACTCATAATGACATATGCGAAGAACATCAGAAATTCATAACATCCTCTTTTAGAATCAAATTAAAAATTCAATTAGCTTTAAATTGTTAAATATATAAATATACCATGTTCTTATATATAAGATTTATTACTCACTATATTTATTTTGAAATACTTAAAATATTATTTAAATTATAGTTCTTATTTTTAAAATGTACCTTCAATTTTAAAACAATTTTCTAATTAAATGTTTTAAATTCCCTTTTATTTAATTAATTTCTTTAAGTAAGTTAATTATATTACATCATTAAATCACATACTACTTCTCAAAGAACCCTTAATTCATTCACTTATAATAGATTTAAATTTATATAATTATTTATATATTTTATAATAATTTTAAAAAAATAAACACAGGTAATGGTCGACCATCGTCGGTCGATAGACCTAGCAAGTCGACCGTACCTAGAGCAATTTTACTCCTCCCCCGATCATCCTCCATCATATTTCCTCCTTTCAACTCATAGATCATGTTACATTCATATCACACAACATGTATTATCAACCATATCATTCCAATTCAAGTGCATACATATATAATTATAGATTAAACATCGATTGCATGAGCATAAAACTCACATGTACGTTGCTTTCTTCCTCTTTCTCTTTCCCCTCGCATGCACACACACATCATAGCACCACTACAACAAAGCTCAATTTCCTGCTCTCCATATATGTACAATGATATAGAGAATCACATATTTAAATTTAGGGAATTTTGGTAATTTATTTGATCTGTATTTTATTTTATAAGTGGGGGGAGTTTCAGCGTTTTTGTTGAGGAAGATGAAATGAGATGATAGAAGTATATGTTTAATAAAAATAAGCGAACAAAGAAAAATCTGGAGATAAAAACTCTTGAAATAATTTAGGCTTCAGATATTTTGGCTTGGGCCCAAAAATATATAAACAGATGTATATATTTCTATTTTCTTTAATTTATAAAACTAAATTCTATTTAATTTAAATAACAATAAAAATTCATTTCAAAATTACTTCTTTTCAAAACCAATACTATATTTCAATTACATCACTTTTATAAAAAAACTTAACTTTGCATTCAACTTATTTAAATTTAATTATCATATTTTCACAATTTAAATCCTTTTTATTAAATAATTTCTAAACCAATTTATGCAATAATTCTCCAAATTCTATTTTAATCAACTAAATTATTGTTATTAACTTTACTTAATTATTATCTAAAATTCAGGTTGTTATAGACTTCCCCCTTAAGAAAATTGCGTCCTCGCAATTTTCCATAAGGAAAAATCTATAACAAATTAGTTATACTAAATTTAATCATATCATTACCAATTTTAAATACAAAAACAAAAGTGGAAATTACTTTCTAGAATTACAAAATATTTTACTTAAATAATTTTCTTTTAAAAATTATGTATATATATATCCTAAAATTCCATTTTATTCTAATTCAAACATAATTCAAATTCAAATTTTCCATCGAATGAACCTTAAAATATTTTAATAAAAACGAAAATCATATTAACAAAATTTCATTGAAAAATCATTTCTCTATTTTATAAAATATCTCTTAATATATTGTTTAATTTCAAACATCCTATCATAAAAAAATTAATTTCAAATACTATTTTGCAAACTTCTCTTTTTTTCATTAGTTTTTATATAAATATTCAACACTGTCCGTATTTATATGTATGTGGAAGGAAGTTTTAAATTTATTCTTAATGTTTAACACCTCAAATTTTATTCTATATTCCTTATCAAAATAATTTTTGATTAAATAACTCATTAAATTTCATAAACTTTTATACTTATCGGAGTACTTTATTACTAGAAAATTCCTCTTTCGTCCAAAAGCAAAATTTTCAAAACCCACGTTTTATCATATTTTCAAAATCAAATATTTCATTCTTTTATCATTTAGTAATACATACAACCAAAATGAAATCTTCCTTTTTACTTTTAGAATATTCAATAGTAATAACCTTTAAAATAATTTAAATTTCCAAAAAGTTTCCTATTACAACTCCATTTTGCTCATTTATAATTTATAGATAAATATATTACATAATATCTTATTATTTACAAAAATTTACTTAAATCTCATTCAATTAGTCAAAAATACCTTATAACTTATCTAACACACAATATATAATAATATTTATTTATTTTTCATTTCTTAACATTTACATAATATTCTTCAAATTATATACATTCTTACATCTCAAAATTCCAAAATACTATAACATTTAAACATTTATAATTATATCATAAAGTCGTTATATATATATATTCATAAATATATATATATATATATATATATTCATAAATTCTCAAACACTACAAATATAATGATGCTGCCTCGCCTTTTATTATAGTGATTTACTACTACCAATTAACTATAATATTGACTACGCAATCAATACTGCCTCACCAGTGATCTCAACTGTCACTAATGTCCAATGGCTGCATTATCACTAAAAATATATCCAAACATATAAAAGATCTTTTACAACATATTTCCCAAAGTAATGAATATAAATTCTTATTTTCGACAATCATTTCAAATATTCACTTCCAAAAATCACTTTTCCAAACCAACTATAATTAGAATATTATTTAAAATATTTAACATCTTCAAAATAGTTTAATTTCATCAAAATATTTATATCTTTTCAAAACACTATGTCCAGATGCCTCGTTCTTGTGTTTTCGGAACCCCTATAGGTAACGCTAGCCAAACACATCGACCAAAACTCTTAAACCACTCAACGGACATATTAACACAAGTTTTACTTCGAAAATTGTCTATCAAAATTATTTTTACAAATTCTTTACTACGTTTGTTTCAATGGTGCTTTTATTGTTTTATTTTAAATCTTATCTAAATACTATACTTATGATGTGTACTTTTCAAAAGATTTCTAAATAAACATTCATTTGACTACCAAAATCATTTAGTAATAATAAACTCTATTTGTATATATTAAGTGTCTTTATTTCTATCAAACACTTAGTAACATCAAAAAAATTTCAAACAGGCTTTAAACACACACACACATATATAAATATACTACTAAATAAACCATTTTTATGGACATTTTATAACATCAAACAAACACCATTCCTATTTATTTATAATAAGTATAATTTAATAATTGAGTTCATTTCACATCTTTGATACATTCAAATATTCACCAAGCAATATTCAAAATTAAATTCTATGCAAACCATTTTCTATAATCATATAAACATATGAAACAACAATCAATGCACTCAATGAAAATTAATAGATAAATTTTCTGCTGCACGCACTGATTAAAATCAGTCAAACACAATGACATAATGTTAAGCCAAATCATAACGATACAATGCTAAACCACCCAAGATATAGTATTTAACATAAATGTAGATACCACTGGTTGGACTAACTCCTTTCATCCTTGCTACTCCAACCATTATATACCGCATACCTAAAAAAATTAAGTGAAAAGAGATTATATAATGTGTGTTCGTGTGCACGCGCGTGTGTGTCTATATAATTGCAAATACATCCCTTGATAATTACCCTAGTAATCATCTTATACACACACACACCTAGTACCTAACACACCCAAGGAGACAGGGACTCTAAGTCTCATCTAAAGCCATAACTCATGTCTCATATATATATATATATATATAATGTATTGTTCTGAACTTGCTCTAATACCAAAATGAAACACCCCACCTCTATACCCATACTATCCAAGAGTACTACAAAGTAATACTGTCAGATAATACAGAGAATAAGGCTATATGGGGTTCATCCGTGAATATTCCCTTGGGCTAACACTGGTATGTATTTAAAAATCAAATGTAACTCATAATAAATGTATACAGTATTGGCACAATAACACATCTGCCTCTAGGATAGAACAATACACAGTATACAGTAAATAACAGAGAACACAGAGTCAGAATCGTAGCGATAATATAAAGTATAATATATAAGACAATATGGATACAAAACAACTCAATTATCAACTGTTTCAATATAATGTAATGAATATCCAATATACAACTCAGTATCATATGTGTGTGTGTGTATTGTGAATCAGTGTCATACATATATCATACTACAATCTTATGTATCATGTCCCCACTATGCCCACAGAACAAAAGCCGGTCCATTGTCTCTGTACCTAAACTGTCTCGAATTGAACCGAATATCATATAAATAACACGTGGGTCAGACTATGTCTAAAACAAGGATATATATATATATATAAGTGACATAGTATAGACTAGAAATAATAATATGATATCCATGTCAGAGAAACTCTAGTCCTCGGCCAATACATCAATATATATATATATATATATATATATGTAAGTGAAAATGTATGCATAGAATATAATTATAATACAATAGAAAATTATTAAAACATCGCATCACACAAATATCTCAAAACCGTGCATAAAGATGTCATCGCCCATATAAAAGCACTATAACTCAACGATACAAATGGGTGAATCACGAATATCCTGGTATTATGATTTAAATCTAGAAAACATCAATATGTGTAGGATAGGATAGGCTACCTATCGATAGAATACAAGATATGAGAATCAACTATACTCTAAACATCTATCCCAAGTATAATCTCATCTCCTCATATATGTACTATCATAATATATCATAATGGGAAATGACTGTATGTCAGACATGAAGTCCCAAGTAGAGCCATGTATACATTTATATCAATGTGTAGGTCGTCTAACCCATACTACACTAAAGCGAGGTCTATCAATAGTATATGCCAATTTATGACTCCTTCAGTATTAGAAGGAAGACTGATAGCATGAAGCAAGCTCCAGTGTCATGAAGTCTCTACAGTCTTAGTTACCTTCATGGTGTCATGACACGTATCCACCGATGTACTTGTCTACACAAGGGCTGAAATGTCATGACCCGATTCTTGCCCCTATCGATAACAAACTGCTGGCCAAGGTGACATAGGGGCGAATGCACGTAGTGAAAGCATGTAGCTATATAAATAAGGTGTCATGGATCTAGGGCACAACCCCACGATCAAGCTGCTAGAGTGGATTCTAGCCATCTGGTTCTCTCCAACGTCGATAAAAGGAGTACATCATAATAGTGGCATATAGAACTAATACAAACAGACACGAAGTCATGCTCATCGTTAGGCACATAACCATACCCGCTGAATACAAGCATAAAGCCATACTCTTTGTCAATCACGTGGCCTTACTCCCAGAATATAAGCATGAAGCTATACTCATCGCTGCATGTATCACCTCACACTCATATCACTATTCCCGTCACATGAGTGACATCTACTTACAATGAATAATCAAATAAATATCACAACAGTGTCCCATGCCACTGTGATACACAATTGTTTATTCATATCCTATAAATTACACTCAATCTACATAATATTCTATATAACGAGTCCAAAGAATAATCGAAGAAATATTACCGAATGTCAAATACCAAATTGTACTATAACTCCATTTATTCAGATTTCATGTGACGACCGCCCATGACCCCTGCACCGAATCTAGAGAAAGTGCGCTGTAAAGTGTGCCAGGCGACCATGGACGATTGTCAAGGTAAGATTTAAAATGAAAGAATCTATCGTATTACTCACAGCGCATGGACAAAATACAATAGAACATATGTATAGTGAAGCTTTACAGAACAAAATGACATCATATAAAACTCCATAATAGTTGAATACAAGCATCCACATAGTCAATACATCCAGCCTCACTACATATCTCTCAGAGAATACAAAACAGCGGAATATCCAGTACATATAATAAGAAGATAATATGCAATCCTCCAGCTCGTCTTCGATATCAGCATCGTGAGAAGAGAACAGCACATGTCACCTGCTACCTAGTCTGCCCGTCCCAAAATGGACGAACAGCCCAAGGCAATAAGAATTAAAACATAAAGCCTTGAGTCAGACAACAGTCTTAGTGAGCAGTAAATTAACTAACAACATACCAAAAGAGCATAAAGGAAAAAGGAATAGGAATACAACCCTCCCACTCCAACCTCATTCAACAGTGATAGCCCTCAGACACACACTAAGCAGAAGCAAACATAGCAGAGCATACAATTTAAAGTAAAACTACTATCACTCGAGTCAAGGGCGATGTTTTCCAAGTACCAAGGCCTAAATCAGATAAGCACCCAGAAAATACCGCTCTTGAGTCCGAATGACGATACAACCAAACATCCATGACTCTGGCTATCACTGTTATCATTGCTTCGATATCACCGTTAATTGAATGACCGGCACATTCTTTCAGCCGTCCGTCAAGGGCTAATGAAAACCCTGGTTCTAGACATAACTCCCGCACGTCGTCGCAGCCCGTGCCTAGGACTATCGAATCTGCCCAGAGTACTCGACCATCAACAGTTGGCCGTTGGGACTATCGAATCTGCCCAAACGTACCCTTGCTTAGAGCATGCTAGAACCTTCAACAACGATGCTATCCAAGCCTCCTAGTCATCCTCCTCGACGACTATTCTCATATCCATTCATTATCTTCAACTCGAATCATATCACCGAGTTATCAACATGCTTGGAATGATCCCGTCTGGATTAGACCAAGTCTTCATCACATGATTGCCTTGCTTCATTACATCCTTGCAAAGCCTCATCTCATCATCACATCATCAAATCTATGCATAAGAGCTTCATCATCCCGCTACATATGCCACGAGCAGCTTTCCCAATTCAAGAGCCTTTCCCTTAGCTTTTGAATCATCTTCGATCTAAATCTAATCATCAATCATCTAGTTCATAACAATCAATCAAATCAAACATCAATCCAAACAATCAAGCATTCAAAAATGATCTAAGTAGACAATTATAACAATAATGGCATTTTCGTAATTAAAGAGTTGAAAGTCCAATAAGCATGAAAACATGGATTATGTCTCTACAAACTTGATGAATGAACTTGCATAGGTTAACATATGATAAAATGGATGCAACATCATCTTGAACAATGGATCTACATGGATCTATACATAGGATGAAGAAAATGCATGGAAATCACTATTTTAACACCAAATCAAGCCAACAATCCGATATACTCCTTTGGATCCGTGTGAGAGATAATCACCACTCACCAAATCACCTAAACAACCTCAAATCAACACACTTCAGATCTGGACAGCGAAGGATCAATCTTGATCTATCACAAATCCGCTTCAAATGAAGAAATCTCTCTTGAAAAGATGAAGATCTTCAATCTAAGCTCTTGAATCTTCAATCTTGATCTTCGATTTGGATGGATGGAAGTACTTGATTAGAGTGGAGAAAAGAAGTGAAGAAGTGTAGAAGTCGAGCTCTCAAAATGGCAGCACTTCGTCGCTTCAAAATCCGGATCCCAAAAAGTGAGAACAACCCCTCCTATTTATAGCTGAAAACTGCTCTAAGTCGTAACTCGGCTATCTCCTTAAGTCGCTGCCGACTTAACACTATGCCGACCTACGACCTAAAAACCCCTACGACTTAACAGAGCCTCCGACCTAACTTATGCGCGCTTCACTCCTAAGTCGCCTGGACGACTTAACAACTTAGCACCATTCGACTTAACACTGCGCGACTTAACTATGCACGACTTAACACTTAGACGAAACCCAGCGACCTAACACAGACTGCCTCTCTACGACCTACGACTTATAAAACCTTGCGACCTAACAACTCAGCAACCCACGCGACCTAACAGTCTTCGACCTAACGACTTAGCTTATGCGCGACTTAACAATCTCGCGACCTAACACTTAAGCCAATACGCGACCTAAGACTTAGCCAATACAACAAGATACTAACCCCTTAGGTCGTCCAACGACTTAACTACTAAGTCGCTAACCTGCTATCCCAACTCCTCTAGGTCGTTGCCGACCTAACTATACTAAGTACATCCTATAGGTCGCTCGAAACCTTAACTCGCCAGAAACTCTTAAGTCTCCTATCTCTTAGGTCGTCTACGACCTAAACCCTTAAACATCTACGCGACCTAACATAAGTCGCGAACAAACTGGGATACGACCTATCTACTAAGTCGTCTAGACGACTTAACTATCCAATACTTCACTTAGGTCGCTCACCACATTCCTTAGGTCGTTGCCGACCTAACTCTACCCCACGACCTAACCCCAGAATACTTAGGTCGCCCACTACTCTTCCTTAGGTCGCCTAGACCTCTTAAGTCGGTCAGTCTTTAGGTCGTTAACTCGCCCTGCCGACCTAATTACTTAACTAAATCCTAGGTTGCTCAATTCTATAGGTCGCTCCAACTAACCCACGACCTAACACTAACTCGCCGAAGTCCTTAACTCGGTCACGACTTAGCTCTTAGGTCGTCCACGACCTAGGACTTAGACAAATTTCCCCAAAAATCTGAAATGACTTAAAAATGCAAAAATTCCAGATTTTGACGAACTTGTCGATCCGTAAAAATACGGGTCGTTACATTCTCTCCCCCTTAGGAATTTCGCCCCCGAAATTCCAAGCAATCAAAACTATTCTGTACGCCTACCATCCATAGCAATCAACAAACCATGCATCCAATTCTAACTTAGCGTACAGAATTCTAAAATTAGAACAAGTTACAATATCGTGAGATGACACGACACCTTAGGGCCATACCTTGAAGAGTTCAGGATGAGCTGCTTTCATCCTCTCTTCCACCTCCCACGTACAGTCGTTATCATCATCACTCCATTGTATCTTGAGCAACTTAACTACCTTCCTCCTAAGCTGTTTCGTGTCGGTTTCCACAACACGAAGTGGCTTACGAGGTCTTCTATCAACTGGATCAACTTCAAAATCTTCATAGCTATCAGCAGAAACCACTGCATTCGAGTCATGCACATACTTCCGTAGATACGATACATGAAAAACATTGTGCACACTCGACATCTTCTCTGGTAACTCCAATCTGTAAGCGAGCTTTCCAATTCGCTCGATAATCGGGAATGGTCCAACAAATCTCGGAGTCAATTTTCCTTTCTTCCCGAATCGGATAACATTCTTCAGTGGAGAAATCTTCACAAAAACCATATCTCCTACGTCGAATTCCAAATCCTTTCGACGCTTATCAGCATAACTCTTCTGACGGTCTTGGGCTGCCTTCATTCGTTGCCGAATGATCTCTATGCAATCCGAAGTCTGTCGAATCATCTCTGGCCCAAGTATCACCTTTTCTCCAGTTTCCAACCAACATGTCGGAGAGTTACACGGTCTTCCATACAACGCCTCATACGGTGCCATACCAATGCTTGACTGGTAACTGTTGTTGTACGCAAACTCCACCAAATGAAGGTGATCTTCCCATGATCCTCCGAAGTCCAAAACACATGCTCTGAGAAGATCTTCCAAAACTCGGTTGACTCTCTCGGTCTGACCATCTGTTTGGGGATGATAAGCTGTACTCAAACACAACTCGGTTCCCAAAACTTCCTGGAAGCTCTTCCAAAATCCACTAGTGAACAATGGGTCTCGATCGCTCACTATACTCTTCGGAATACCATGGAAACGAACTATCCACTTAACATACAACTCAGCCAACTTTGATGCAGTCCTAGTCGATCGAACAGGAATGAATCGTGCACTCTTAGTCAGACGATCCACAATGACCCAAATCCCTTCATTTCCCGTCCTGGTTCTAGGCAATCCATCAATAAAATCCATCGACACTTGTTCCCACTTCCATGTAGGAACTTCTAAGGGTTGAAGCAATCCACTTGGCTTCTTCTGTTCAGCTTTAACCAACTGGCAGTTCATACACTTGGAAATAAAATTTCCAACATCCTTCTTCATACCTTCCCAATAGTAGGTTCTCTTCATATCCCGATACATCTTATTTCCACCTGGATGAATTGTCAACTTCGAGTGATGACTTTCCTTCAGAACTTCACTCCTCAATTCATCTATATCGGGAACAACTAGTCGTCCTTGCTTCCGAAGCCAACCCTCTTGATCGACCTCGAATCCTTTATCCTTTTCTGGATCCAATCCAGATTCCAACTCACGGATAATCTTGACAAGCTTATCATCTTGCTTTTGGCTCTCACCAATCCTTTCCACAAGAGTGGGTCTTATCGATAAGTTTGCCAACATCTCAGGTTCCAATTCACATCTAGGCCTGAAGTCAAATCCAGCTAAATACTCGAGACTCTTCCATTCTGAAAACATGGCTCCCAATCCTGCATGTCTTCGACTTAACGCATCTGCCACTGCGTTACCCTTTCCCGGAGTATAAGCTATACCAAAATCATACGATGCCAAAAACTCTAACCAACGTTGCTGCCGAAGATTCAAATCCTTCTGGGAGAAAAGATACTTTAACGACTTATGATCCGTAAACAACTCGAATCGAACTCCCAACAGATAATGCCTCCACATCTTTAGAGCAAATACAATCGCCGCTAACTCCAAGTCATGAGTTGGGTAATTCCTTTCATGCGGCTTCAGTTGTCGACTGGCATACGCAACAACTTTATCCTTCTGCATCAGCACTGCTCCAAGTCCAGTACCACATGCATCGGTGTAAACCACCATCTCATCATTCCCACTTGGAATAGTCAAAACAGGAGCACTCGTCAGTCTCTCTTTCAGGATTCCGAAAGCTTGCTCACACTTAGCATCCCAACTGAACACTTTGTTCTTCTTCGTCAATCCTGTTAATGGTGCAGCTACCTTGGAGAAGTCTTTGATAAACCGTCGATAATATCCTGCTAATCCAAGAAAACTCCTCACATCTGACGCATTCTTAGGTCTAACCCAATCCTGGATTGCTGCTACCTTAGCGGGATCAACCGCTATTCCATTTCCAGAAATCACATGGCCTAAGAACCTCACTTCACTCTTCCAGAAGTGGCACTTCGAAAACTTAGCCTTCAGCTGATGTTTCCGCAAGATTTCCAAAACAATACGCAAGTGCGTCTTGTGCTCTTCTTCCGTTCTGGAATAAATCAGAATATCGTCCACGAACACAAGTACGAACTTGTTCAACTGATCTCTGAACACTCTATTCATAAGATCCACAAAATATGCTGGCGCGTTAGTCAATCCAAACGGCATTACCAGCCACTCAAAGAAACCGGATGGTGTCCTAAAAGCAGTCTTCGGCACACTATCCTTAGCCACTCTCAACTGGTGAAATCCCGTTGCCAAATCCATTTGAGAAAACACCTTAGCTTCGTGAAGCTGATCAAACAAGTCGTCTATCCTTGGCAATGGATACTTGTTCTTCTTAGTCACCTTGTTCAGCTCACGATAATCGACACACAATCTCAATGACCCATCTGCCTTAGTTGCAAACACAACTGGTGCACCCCACTCGGACACACTACGCCGAATGAATCCTTTCTGAAAAAGGTCATCAACTTGCACCCTCAACTCTTGCTGTTCCCTAGGCGCCATCCGCCTAAGAGGCATCACAACAGGTCTGGCTCCTTCAACTAGATCTATACGAAACTCGATCTCTCTATGCGGCGGCAACCCTTTGACTTCGTCAAAGACATCCTCGAATCCATTAGCGATCGGCACTGATGACAGTCCATCCCGTGGAACAACTAGCGAATACATGAAGCTCATGAAGACGCCTTCTTCATGCTTACATCGTATCACAATCTTTCGCCCCTCCACATTCTCGACTGTCACTTCCAACCTTTCGCAATCAACCTTAGCCGCATACTTCCTAAGCCAGTCCATACCCAAGATAATTCCGAACCCCGCAAAGTTCAGAACAAAGCAATCACAAACAAAAGAGCAACCATGACTCGACACAACTAGACCACGGCATAACATACACAAACAAGACGAACCCCCAACTGGATTAGTCACAACCAATGGCCTATCAACAATATCCGGTGTCAAACCTAACCGGCCAACGAGTTCATTACAAACAAACGAATGCGACGCTCCAGTATCAAACAGAACTCTAACTGGAACACCACCTAGGAAAAGAGTACCTTGAACAACCACACTCTTTCCTTTCTCTTCAGCAGTAGGAGCTTTTGAAGACGACGGAACAGCTCCCAAAGCATAAGCTTGCACAATTTGCCTGTCCTTCCTTGGTTCTGGACAATTCTTCCTGAAATGCCCCGGCTTATCACAGTTGTGACACTTCATCGGTACCTTCGGATTCTTACAATCCTTAGAGAAATGGCCCTTCTGCTGACAATTGTAGCAAGTCACCTCGCCTTTCGGCTTCTTCTGGCCATCCTTACCTTTCTGCTGCTGCTGCTTCCTCTTCTGGTTTCCACCCTGCTGTGGTTTAGATTCTCCCTTGGTAACAGCAACAACAGGTCCTTCCTTAGGAAACAGACTCTCATGCCTAAGAGCTTTCTCCACAAGCTTCTCAAATGAATCGTCCAAATGATCCACCAACTGTCTCCCAAGATAACTATCCAAGCCGGTCACAAACTTCTCATTCTTCTGATAAGCAGATTCAATATATGACCGAGCATACTTGGACAAAGCTTCAAACTCAGAAACATACTCAAGAACAGATCTTCCACCCTGCCTGAGCTCTACAAACTTCTTGAACAGAACAGACTTCTGAGCTGTAGAAATGAACTTAGCTTCAAATCTAGCTTGGAATTGCTCCCAAGTAATCTCTTCCTCCGCAGTAGTGATGGTAATAGAGTTCCACCAATCAGAAGCTCTCCCTTGAAGCTGCCTCGATGCCAACTTCCTCTTAGTTGCATCATCAATTCCCAAATCACCAAAGATCCTTCTACAAGCATCTATCCACCTCTGGACTTCAATGGTAGATTCTGTTCCCAAGAAAACCTTCCCTCCAAGAGCAGTATAATCCTTGCACAGCTTAGCAAAATCCACTGGTTTCGGAGTTTGGACTTGAACTCCAACATCAACTGCCGCCCCCGGAACTGGTATCCTTCTCATGATCGAAGTCATCATAGCTTCGAACATGGCTGCATAATCAGCAGTCTCTTCAGTAGCACGACCTTCCCTAGCAGCTGGTCTCCCTCTTCGACTCATTCTCAATATCTATAAAAAGGAATGATTAGAACATCTAGAGAAACAACTGCATAAAGGACTAACTTACTGCTAAACTACTATATTATATATAGTAATCATCCATCAAATTACAATTACGTCTCTCATACGTAGTTACGACAGCGAGCGTTGGGTAAAATCGATTAACCAATGCTCTGATACCAAATGTGACGACCGCCCATGACCCCTGCACCGAATCTAGAGAAAGTGCGCTGTAAAGTGTGCCAGGCGACCATGGACGATTGTCAAGGTAAGATTTAAAATGAAAGAATCTATCGTATTACTCACAGCGCATGGACAAAATACAATAGAACATATGTATAGTGAAGCTTTACAGAACAAAATGACATCATATAAAACTCCATAATAGTTGAATACAAGCATCCACATAGTCAATACATCCAGCCTCACTACATATCTCTCAGAGAATACAAAACAGCGGAATATCCAGTACATATAATAAGAAGATAATATGCAATCCTCCAGCTCGTCTTCGATATCAGCATCGTGAGAAGAGAACAGCACCTGTCACCTGCTACCTAGTCTGCCCGTCCCAAAATGGACGAACAGCCCAAGGCAATAAGAATTAAAACATAAAGCCTTGAGTCAGACAACAGTCTTAGTGAGCAGTAAATTAACTAACAACATACCAAAAGAGCATAAAGGAAAAAGGAATAGGAATACAACCCTCCCACTCCAACCTCATTCAACAGTGATAGCCCTCAGACACACACTAAGCAGAAGCAAACATAGCAGAGCATACAATTTAAAGTAAAACTACTATCACTCGAGTCAAGGGCGATGTTTTCCAAGTACCAAGGCCTAAATCAGATAAGCACCCAGAAAATACCGCTCTTGAGTCCGAATGACGATACAACCAAACATCCATGACTCTGGCTATCACTGTTATCATTGCTTCGATATCACCGTTAATTGAATGACCGGCACATTCTTTCAGCCGTCCGTCAAGGGCTAATGAAAACCCTGGTTCTAGACATAACTCCCGCACGTCGTCGCAGCCCGTGCCTAGGACTATCGAATCTGCCCAGAGTACTCGACCATCAACAGTTGGCCGTTGGGACTATCGAATCTGCCCAAACGTACCCTTGCTTAGAGCATGCTAGAACCTTCAACAACGATGCTATCCAAGCCTCCTAGTCATCCTCCTCGACGACTATTCTCATATCCATTCATTATCTTCAACTCGAATCATATCACCGAGTTATCAACATGCTTGGAATGATCCCGTCTGGATTAGACCAAGTCTTCATCACATGATTGCCTTGCTTCATTACATCCTTGCAAAGCCTCATCTCATCATCACATCATCAAATCTATGCATAAGAGCTTCATCATCCCGCTACATATGCCACGAGCAGCTTTCCCAATTCAAGAGCCTTTCCCTTAGCTTTTGAATCATCTTCGATCTAAATCTAATCATCAATCATCTAGTTCATAACAATCAATCAAATCAAACATCAATCCAAACAATCAAGCATTCAAAAATGATCTAAGTAGACAATTATAACAATAATGGCATTTTCGTAATTAAAGAGTTGAAAGTCCAATAAGCATGAAAACATGGATTATGTCTCTACAAACTTGATGAATGAACTTGCATAGGTTAACATATGATAAAATGGATGCAACATCATCTTGAACAATGGATCTACATGGATCTATACATAGGATGAAGAAAATGCATGGAAATCACTATTTTAACACCAAATCAAGCCAACAATCCGATATACTCCTTTGGATCCGTGTGAGAGATAATCACCACTCACCAAATCACCTAAACAACCTCAAATCGACACACTTCAGATCTGGACAGCGAAGGATCAATCTTGATCTATCACAAATCCGCTTCAAATGAAGAAATCTCTCTTGAAAAGATGAAGATCTTCAATCTAAGCTCTTGAATCTTCAATCTTGATCTTCGATTTGGATGGATGGAAGTACTTGATTAGAGTGGAGAAAAGAAGTGAAGAAGTGTAGAAGTCGAGCTCTCAAAATGGCAGCACTTCGTCGCTTCAAAATCCGGATCCCAAAAAGTGAGAACAACCCCTCCTATTTATAGCTGAAAACTGCTCTAAGTCGTAACTCGGCTATCTCCTTAAGTCGCTGCCGACTTAACACTATGCCGACCTACGACCTAAAAACCCCTACGACTTAACAGAGCCTCCGACCTAACTTATGCGCGCTTCACTCCTAAGTCGCCTGGACGACTTAACAACTTAGCACCATTCGACTTAACACTGCGCGACTTAACTATGCACGACTTAACACTTAGACGAAACCCAGCGACCTAACACAGACTGCCTCTCTACGACCTACGACTTATAAAACCTTGCGACCTAACAACTCAGCAACCCACGCGACCTAACAGTCTTCGACCTAACGACTTAGCTTATGCGCGACTTAACAATCTCGCGACCTAACACTTAAGCCAATACGCGACCTAAGACTTAGCCAATACAACAAGATACTAACCCCTTAGGTCGTCCAACGACTTAACTACTAAGTCGCTAACCTGCTATCCCAACTCCTCTAGGTCGTTGCCGACCTAACTATACTAAGTACATCCTATAGGTCGCTCGAAACCTTAACTCGCCAGAAACTCTTAAGTCTCCTATCTCTTAGGTCGTCTACGACCTAAACCCTTAAACATCTACGCGACCTAACATAAGTCGCGAACAAACTGGGATACGACCTATCTACTAAGTCGTCTAGACGACTTAACTATCCAATACTTCACTTAGGTCGCTCACCACATTCCTTAGGTCGTTGCCGACCTAACTCTACCCCACGACCTAACCCCAGAATACTTAGGTCGCCCACTACTCTTCCTTAGGTCGCCTAGACCTCTTAAGTCGGTCAGTCTTTAGGTCGTTAACTCGCCCTGCCGACCTAATTACTTAACTAAATCCTAGGTTGCTCAATTCTATAGGTCGCTCCAACTAACCCACGACCTAACACTAACTCGCCGAAGTCCTTAACTCGGTCACGACTTAGCTCTTAGGTCGTCCACGACCTAGGACTTAGACAAATTTCCCCAAAAATCTGAAATGACTTAAAAATGCAAAAATTCCAGATTTTGACGAACTTGTCGATCCGTAAAAATACGGGTCGTTACATTTCTCGTCATAGAAATTAATTATAACAAAATCATATCAAGGATGTCATCACCGTATCATCTTAAACCATCAATCAAATCTATGTGAACAATGAATCTTCATAACATTAAAATTAGTACAGAGAGGACGAGAAATCAGAAATGATATATAGAATTGCATCAATCAAATATATCTTAATATAAATAGAAAATATTCTTATCTAAGTTTATTAAATTTATACAATGCTATAAAATACTTGAAACCATAATTAGTTATAGTTATTTACTTTCCAAATATTATATTAAATATATTACCTTTAAATGGACACTTTAAAACTAGCTACTCATTTTTAATAAATTACTATTCCAATTTTAGGATGAAATATTGCTTCATAATTCTTACATTTAAATTATACAAACTATCAAATTAACAATCATTTCTAACATTCAACTCGTAATAACATAAATGAAGAACATCAAAAATTCATAATATCCACTTTTAGAATCAAATTAAACATTCAATCGGCTTTAAATTATTAAATATATAAATATACCACATTCTTCTATATAAGATTTATTACGCACGATGTTTATTTTGAAATACTTAAAATATTAGTTAAATTATAGTTCTTATTTTTAAAATGTACCTTTAATTTTAAAATAATTTTCTAATCAAATATTTTAAATTCCTTTTTATTTAATTAATTTCTTTAAATAAGTAAATTATATTAAATCATTAAATCACATATTACTTCTCATAAAACCTTTAATTCATTCACTTATAATAGATTCAAATTTATATGATTTATCTATATTTTACTTAAATTTTATAACAATCTTTTTCAAATAAACACAAGCAATGGTCGACCACCGTCGACCACCAGTCACGGTAAACCCAGCAGGTCCACCATACCTGGAGCAATTTTGCTCCTCCCCCGATCATCTTCCATCGTATTTCCTCCCTTCAACTCATATATCATGCTACACTCATATCATGCATCAAGTGTCATCAACATATCATTCCAATTCAAGTGCATCCATATAAAATTATAGATTAAACATAGATTGCATGATCTTAAAACTCACTCGTACGCTGCTTTTTTCCTTTCCTCCTTCCCTTATAACGCATGCACATAGCACAACACCACCACAATAGGGCTCAATTTCCTTCTCGCTATAAATGTACAATGATGTCGAGAATCACACATTTAAATTTGTTGAATTTTGGTAATTTATTTGATTTGTTTTTTATTTTATAAGTGGGGAGGGTTTCAGTGTTTTTGTTGAGGAAGATCAAATGAGATGATAAAGTATACGTAAAATAAAAATTAGTGAATAAAGAAAAATCTAGAGGTA